>CM076186.1:11547666-12810523 GCA_038277355.1 Encarsia formosa | reverse complement strand
ATGAAAATTCGATTTTGCACTGAGGTTTACTTTCCTATAGAATGACCCTAATTTGCTTTATCCTACAAAATCTACGTATTATTTATGTGACGTTAGAAAAAAGAAATCAAATGAAAATTATAATGACCAAGAACCCTTGGAAACAAAAAGAGGGTGAAAACAATAGAAATCAGAAGAAGTGATTTCGTACCGAGTAATTAGGGTCAAACGGCAGTATAGTTGTCGAACACACTTACCACAAGGATTCCGCTGGGGTATAAAGCACCACTAAAAAGGTACAAAGCATGCATGGTATAAGCGAGTCGTATACGAATAAACTCCTCGAACCAAAGAACCCAGAGGCTCTCGAGCGGGGTAATCGGGCAATAAAACGGCGGCGGCAATCATCGTCCCTGGATGCAGGCACAGGTAAAACACAAACGGGATAAAAACACCGACCGGCTACCTGCAGAAGCAGGTGCACCAGTCAGGCACGCGCTGCACCTGAACTAATTACGCTGGCTCTCCCAAGATCCTTTGCTGGGGCTTAACAATCCTCTCCTCCTCCTACTTCTTCTTCTTTTCTTCTTCTTCTTTCCAGTGGCTCGTGCCAAATTCATTAATGACAATTACTGTAATTTACCCGTCAGCTCGCGGACTTCAGAGAAAAGTATCCCTTTCTGGACCGACAGCCGCTGCACAGACTCCCGACCTTGGTGCCGTCATAATGTTAAACGAGATCATCTGTTTGTTTAAAATTGAGAAGTACTCGCCATTTAAAGACATTCAAATCAAAATTATGACTTTATGATTTCAACGTGGTGTTTTACGGTAAGCCGAAATTTTTTAGGATTCTTTTGGATGATTTTCTGCATTTGACTTCAAAATGTATAATCTTTTTGTGGTGAGTAATAAGAAAATATTAGGATCATTTTAAGAGATTTATGGAGATGATTTAGAAATTATTTATCAAAGAATAATATATTTGAAAAAAAAAATGACACTTTAAGAATTAGGTAGATTCGAGCGAGCAACCAGTTCATAAATTAAAAAAATAGTTTCACGCAAGGAGTTGACTTGAATAATCATAGTTGAACGTCCTTATCATGAAGTACAGGGTTATAAAACAGTGTTCAATTCATGAAATTTGATATTTACTTGATTATAAAGAATTGTTCGAAAAAGTTTGAAAGTTTCTGTTAGCGACACATTTAACAATGGTTACGTTCTGTGAGTCTAAATTACAATTTATTGGTAATCAATTTGCATACTGGCTGAATGTTAAACTATTGTTTTCACTTGCACTATTAATATTTTATCATTGGATAATTTTCTTTTCATCGAAAAAGGCTGTTTTACCCTAGAAATTTGTTTTCTTCAATTCTAACGCATCAAAACTAAAAACCAAAATATGTCGATAAATTTTAAAATAACGACCATAGCATAGCTTACCCTAACTGAAAATTTCTGTCAATTGGTTTACAGTAAAAAGCGAAACAATTTTTTTCTTTATTATATTTATTATGTGTAGAATATATTAGTATTCTTTACAACACCTAATGAACTTATGTGAATCTATATACATAAATGTTTTCATAATTGTTTTCAAAACATTTTTTCTTCTTTAGTACGACTGTAACACTCGAATTGAAAGGGTACTTTTTTCAGTAATTGAAAAAACATTAAACAAAGTTACAAATTAATTACTATAGTTTTATTCGGACAAGAAAATGAAAAAGCAGTTCTACATAAAACTTTTTATTTGTATCAAGTTCATGATTAGGGATACATCATTGTTGGTAAATCAGCCTATTATAAAAAAATCATTAATTAAAATTTTAAATAATTCTTTTTACTCTCACAGCTGCGTCTCGGCAATTACTGTTTTATTAAAGACTCATCATCGGAAATTGGAGTAGATTTCAGTTCAAAGATTTTTATGATCAAATCGTAGCTACTTTTGCTCTGTTGGAGGTGAATCATACTAAAATGTCAAATCAAGAATATTCAAAATCAGAATTTAGAGTTGAACTTTATGGAACACCTTCAATTTTTTTTCAACTGCAGCCAGCTGAAAATTTCATTATTGCTGAAATAAATTTGTCATTATTAAAGCTAGCTTTGCATGAATTAAAGAAATCGATTTGGTGGAATGTTTACGGGTTTTTCATGATTCAAAGAATCCGACCAAGCAGTTGTGACGAGGCATATGAGTTTCTGAAGATCATGTGAAACTTCAATATTCTTTCAGCTATATTTGTTTGCATGGATTATGAGGCCAGAATCAGAGTTTATACATTCAATCCTTATTCAGATTATGCTCCAGACGGTTGGATTAAGTATAAAAGTATTCTGCAAAATAATGGGCATCCCTTTGTTCTTTTCAAATACATCACCACCAGTGGTAAGTTCTTAAAAAATGATATAAATAGTATTTTTTAAAGTTTCATTTAAAATATTCCACGTAATTCGCAAGTAATGGTTTAGCAATTCACCTTGCCTCATTTTATTTATAAGTGTACTTTCAGCAATGAATTTAATTTAAAAACTAAATATTTCATTCGTTTTAATTTTTAGACGCTGGAAAAAAGTGTAAAGATTTGAATTTTGAAAAGAGCCGCTTCCTATCTGGATATCCGGTAACAATCGCTGATGTTGATTATTATTTTGGTCCAACCAATAAAAATCCTTTGAATATTAGTAGGTCTATAGGACAAATTTGAAAATAAATCTGGTCACTTTTGAAACTTACACTCAATATCAAAATTGTTCTTCGTGAAAGCTTTTCAATTAGTGAAGATGGAATAATCACTGGATCGACTCTGCTAAATATTCTTAATGGAACATTTGACGCGAGAGCGTCATTGACAATGCAACAATTTTTCTAGATTTTTGGAGACACGAGTTAAATTTGGAATTTGTTATGCATTAACTGAGAGAACTGGATCCTGGAGTCAATATTTTGAACAAAATCATTTCTTATCAATATTTGCTTCTGCAGTATTCATTTGCCTTATTATTGAAACTATCACAAAACATTTACTGAATAACTACAAAATTGAAACTGCAATGGACTTATTGCGAGTAGCAATAGGTAATGCAACACTGCGCGAACCCAAAACTTCGTTCAAAAGAATAATTTTTTTGCTCATAATTTTCCCTCTTGTAATTATTACTTCACTTTTACAAAGCAAGTCGACTTTAATGATTGCCGTGAAGCCAAAAAAACAAATTGAAATTACTAAAATAGATGATCTGATAAACAATAAATATGAAGTTTTCACGCCGATTGATCTCCAGTCAAATTTTCTTTCTACCCAATTTTATAGTCAAATCCAAGGATTCAGTAATCCGGAAGAATGCTATGAACCTCTTAAAAATAATTATTCAAGAGCTTGCGCTCATAATTGTGATTATTTGAAAAATGTTGCTCCTTTATCAAGAGATATCAAAACATTTCCAGACATTCATTTGCAAGTTGGGAAACCTTTATTTTTTCTATAGACTATCCTTTAATGCCTCGGATCTGTAATATTTACTATAAACTGTATGAAGGTGAAATCATATCATATATTTTGAATAGAATAAACCGAAAAAAACCGTAAAAATGATCCAGTAGGTCAGATTACCTTGAATGAGACAAGATACGTATTTAACTTAAAAAATTTTGGTTTTTTATTTTCTGTAATTATGTTCTTAATTGAACTTTTTTAAATTATTTTAAGTCCTTCAAGCTTTTTTAACGTCAGATAGTGCTTTCAGGTCTTTAAATAATTTATTCTTTTGGTGATACATCTCCTCCAGAGCTCTGCTCCGCACGTCTCTCGGGCTTCGGTACAACCCTGAAATACTTGTAAACCAGGAGAATAAATAACTATTATTACTACTATACTATACTTTTTAATATGAACGTTGATCAGTACTGTTTATAATTTGATGTAAAAATATTACAAAAGGAAAAATTAGTAGACGTATAACATTCGGAATTTACATAATATCGATAATATTGCTGAAATTATTGATAAATAAAACATGCAAATAATGACTTTTCTTTCTCAAATTATATTTATTATACTAATAACAAGAAAAAAAAGCTAGTGTAACTTTTTTACTATCGATGCTTACGCAAATTCTGCGATACTCATTAGTTTGATTCTATCACTCAAGTTTGTAGGTTCTTATCACTTTTAAACCCTCAAAGAGTTATTTAAAAATTTTTTGAGTTTTTCACGCAGTATCTGTTAAAGAATGAAAATTGTATTGTACACAGCTTGCATACGATTTTTTTTTTGTGACAAATTCATAACTATGGATAAAATATCTTTCAAAGACAAGCTTGAAATCTATAAACCCAACCAGAGAAACAGAATTGCACCAGCGTATTCAGTAAGTTTTACCATTGCTTAAAATTCTGAACGGGAGTTATGATACAAGAGTGTCTTTCGAAAATCAGCGTATTCTTGGAGATTTTTGGAGAAACGAGCTTAATCTGTTTATTAGGTCAGGAATTTGTTATGCATTTGCTGATAAAACCGCATCTTGGAGAAATTATTTTCAACAAAATTTTTTCCAGCAAGTATTTGTGTCAACAATTTTTATTTCCTTTGTCAACCTTTAAAAAACATTATTTCAACATTATAAGATGAACGTTGTAATGGATTTGTTAATAGTATCAATTGGAAATGCAACTTAATGGGAGCCTAAATCGTCTTTCAAAAGAATAATATTTTTGCTAATAATATTCCCTTTTATCGTTGTACTTGCAAAGTGAACTAGTATGGTCTTTGCAAAAACGCCAATGAAAAAATTAAATCTAAAAAAGATTGACGATCTTATCAATCAGTCAAAATATTACGATAAATTTAAATCACCCGACAATTACTTATATAAATGTTTCGATTCATTGAAACATAATAATTCCGTAGCTTGTGGACATAATTGTTTATTCTTGAAAAATTTTGCTAATTTACCATAGAATATTAGAGTGGAACCTGATTCAGATTTGCGGGGTTATAGGTCCAGTATTTTCCCAGTAGATAATCTATTACTTCCTCGAATTCGTACTATTTACTACAGATTGTACGAAGCTGGAGTAATATTCAATATTTTAAGTAAATACGAAGGTAAAACCTACAGTAATGATGAAACGATAATGAGTATTACACTGAATGAGATGGAATTTGTATTTTATTTTTAATATTTTTGTTATTTATTCTCTGTGGTGATATTTTTGATTGAAGTTGCAATTTTTAAAGTAGCGAAGAGTTTGAATCAAGATTGAAGATTTGAATTCCTTCTAAAATAGTTCTAAGCGTTGGATTGTAATTTTTTTTTAAGTGTGAATAATAAATAGTAGTGCGAAAAATTTTTGTATACTTGAAATTTCAACTTTGTAGAAACCTTTTGTAATTTTGGCTTTTAAATAAATACGCAAAAGATTGAACGATAATAATTTGACATTCATCGCTGTAATTACGAATTTTGTGGTACTAGCACGTTAGTAAAAAAGTCCTTAAACACAGATAAATAATTTATTTACCAGAAAAATTAGCATAACCGATCTCTGCGAATTTTCCAAGCTTCCCGTATCGATCAATCAACATTACCCGTCTAATTACCTCGTACGGGTGATCGATGGCAGCCTGTATGAAATATAATTGGCAGGATCATCGATCGCGTGATGATTTTCTATTGTCCGTTTGTCCGTAAATAATTCGCGCACGCGTAATCCCCTGAATTTTCGAATCCGACGTCTTCTTTCGCGTTCATATTTTCGCGACTTTCCTTTTTAAAAAAAAGAAAAAAAAGTCTTCGTGCCGGGCCGTTAACGGTGCGGCGTCACGAGAGACTCGCGAGCCTGCCGAGATTGCATGCGCACGCGATGCGCGGGGCCGCGATCGATGATCCCTCGGCTCGGCTCGTATGCATCCACGCACGCCGCCCACCGCAGACAAACAAACCTAATCGATTTCTCCACGGAGGCCTGCTGACGAGAGTGCCTTTTTTCTCACTGTCGAGCTGTTATTTTTATCTAAGTTATCAAGGGTGACATGTTTTATTGGGTCCTTAGTTAACGTGCTAGGACAATTTTTTTCGAATTATTCGAGGGAAACTGCGTAGGAATAACCTTGAGAAAAGAGAAAAAATTTAAAAATTTTTTTTAATTGTCAATGCATGGTAAACGGAATATTGTAGTAAATAAATAGAATTTTTTCATGCTGAAATAATTGAAAAAAAATTGTTTAATATTGCATGTACGTGGTTAATGTTGGAGAGACTTTCTAATAGTAAAAAATTTTTATTCTTTGAATTTTTGAATACGTACGAATGCTCAAAGTAGTCTGGATACTATGGGATTGTACAATGAAAGTTTTTGTTAGTGATTTAATATAATTTAGTAAATTTTTTTAAACAGTGTTCGTCTGACCGTTGACCGTGGTAGACGTGTTAACTCAGGCTCGCAAGTTTTTGACAAACAGCGCTGCGCGTGCGTAGTACGCGGCGCAGCGAGTATCTCTCGCGTGTGCTACCTACCTCGTTTTTATAGGCGTATTTTTGTTTAGAAAAGGAAAAACTACAATGTCTGTTAACGATAAACCCACCCAAGTGCTCACCGGCTATTCCGTAGCGGTGTCTGCCGTGAAATACCCGAAGAAAGAACAAGGGATCGTGATCGATACCGTAGACGGCATGAGGAACGACGACTACCTGCGCGCCATTTGCAAGAAAATAAACCCAACTGACATCATCGCTGCCTCTCGTATCACTCAAAATCGTTTCTGCTTCTTTGTAAAATCTGTCGAGCTTGCTGATGAACTTATTCGTGAAGGAAACAACGTTATAATTGTTGGAGCAACCAAAAATAAAGTTATCATGCGCCCCTACGTCTCACGACTAAAGCGAGTAATCTTGTCAAATGTTATGCCTTTTGTTCCAAACCAAGTGCTTGAAAGTAAATTAAAGGAATTTGGAGTTAATATAAAGTCAGCCATCACTCTAATACGCATTAGTGCTAGCAGCGAGTTCGCACACATTGAATGTTTTAGACGACAATTTTTTGTACTTCCCGAAGATATTGACAAGATTCCTGGTGACTTCTCTGTACGACACGATGAAACAACATATCACATATACGTCACTACGGATATTATGACTTGTTTTGAATGTAAGGGCCAAGGTCATATCTCGCGATTCTGTCCTACACTTAAACAAAACATGACCCAACAAAACGTAAACGCTGTGCTTTCACAAGTGCAATCAGCTGAAGAGGAGGGAGATAAAGATAACAACTTTACCGACCGCCAGTTTAATAAAGACGAATCGACCGAGCAAACAGATGGCAATATTATCGACTCGACAGCCAAGACATCAGAAGAGGAGCTGATGTTCAATGGCACGCTGCTGTTTACTAAACCATCAACCTTAAACGAAAATAAGAGACAACGTGGTCATAATTCTACAGCGTCAAGCACCGCGGATTCACAAAACTCACAAAAGTTGTGTACAAAGAAAAAGAAAGTTGCCACCTCCAAAACTGCTCCTGAAACAGTGAAGAGTGAAATTCATACGGCGAGTGTGGCTATACCTGCCGGGACGGCCGCCACCTTTCCGATGGACTACGAACAGCTGACGGAACTCATCACCGCTACGCTAGATTGTAGATACGCTGATATTGTGGAAACTGCTAGTAAATTTACTACGAATTTAGAGTCCCTCGTAATAATGTTGGAAGAAGTCAGACAGCATGCGACTGTCAAAGCATTTAAATCCAGGCTTACTAAAACGGCTAAGGCGCTTCGAGGTGGTATTATTAACACCTCGGACGAGTCCGACGCCTTTGCCTAATTCATTTTTTTAATTTTTTTTTATCACTATTCGTACATGGAGGAGCACAGCTCGAACGCTAGCTCTTCAAATTGCATTAAAATTAGTGGTTTAAGAGTTATGTTTTGGAACTCACGTAGTATTGTTAATAAGCAAGATGAACTGGATAAAGTACTTGAAGATTATGATATTGTGGTATTAGTTGAAACATGGCTCAGTAAGGTCCGCCAAGTGAAATTCAGTCAATTCAATCTATACAGTATTCCTCGGGCTGAAGGCACCGGTGGAGGCGTGGCATTCCTTGTCCGTAATTTTCTCCAGTTCGAGCCTATTGAAGTTGACAGTCCTTTTGGTAAAGCAGAAATCGGATGTATTAAGCTAAACAGTCTGTCTAAGCCGCTTACATTAATTGCGGTCTACAGGCCGCCTGCCGAAAACTCCCTATCAGAACAAGAATGGGAAGCTATAATAAATGTTGCAACTGATAAGAATTGTCTTGTTATGGGCGATTTTAACGCTCATAATGAAGCCTGGAACTGCTCGCACACTGACCTCAACGGCACCAGACTGCTGGACAAAGCAGATGAACACTCTCTTATACTTCATAATCATGATACACTTACTCACGTTGATCCTGCCACTTCATTGAAATCAAACATCGACCTAGTATTCTCGACATCAGATATCGCTTCACACGTGCGAACGGAGGTGCTATCGGATACACTTGGGTCAGATCACTTCCCTATTAGGCTCACGATTGACTTGGATAAGTTCATATACAGACGTGAATCGTTTAAAGTTCAGTCTAAACGAACGGACTGGCTGCGGGTCAACGAGATACTTGAAGCGGAATACTTCAACTTTTTTAGTCTGGAGTATGAAAATATGACACCTGTGATGAAGTATGACGTTTTTATGGACATTATCTCCACAGCGATTTCAAAAGCAACCCCCGTTAGGAAGAACGTCTCTGCCGCCATTCATAGAAATCCTGTCACATGGTGGGATGACGAGTGCTACCGTGCCAAACGGCTACGCCAAGCAGCCTTCAAGAGATGGGAATACACCGAAAAGGAAGAAGATAAACTCAAGTATAAACATCTAAGAACAGACGCCAGAAAATTGTTCCGCTGTAAAAAACGCGAGAGTTACAGGATCTTTGCCAGCACAATTGATTTTGGTCAAGACTTAACGTATACCTGGAACAAAGCTCGCCTGTTGAAAAATAAGTGGACGAAAATTAAGGCCAACAAACAAAGTAACGCTGTCCACAAAGCACAACGTGAGGAAGTTCTTGATAAGCTCTGTCCGAGCTATGTTCCTACTGATCCATCTTTCCAACCGCAAGGAGTAGACGACCCTATGCTTGATGCACTCTTCACTTACTCGGAATATAATATTGCTTTATCGTCACGCGGTGACAAATCAGCTCCAGGGATAGATGGCATCAACTATGAAGCACTGCATCATCTGCCGATAAAATATCATCTAATACTCCTCGATATATTCAACGGTATGTTTAGTTTGGATGAATACCCAGAAGCCTGGAAGGACACGTTTGTACACTTCGCTGAAAAACCAAATGGACGAGGCTTTAGACCCTTGGCACTGACCTCCTGCACCTCGAAATTGTTCGAACTCATGGTCTCAAATAGATTAAGGTGGTGGACTGAAACGAAAGAAATTCTTCCCAATTCGCAGACTGGTTTTCGTAAGGGATATTCTTGTTCTGATAACTTGACCATTTTTAAACTCGATATTGAAGATGCACTGAGAGATAAAGATCATGTACTGGCTATTTACCTAGATGTGAGCAACGCATTCAACGAAGTACAGAGTGACATACTAATCCAAAAACTCTCAAAGATTAGCTGCTCTAAAAAAATCATCAGATTAGTCAAATTTCTTACATATCACCGTAGAATTTTCACTGAAACCAACAAAAACACTCCTAGATCTTCCTACAAGGGTGTGCCCCAGGGAGGGGTTCTCAGCCCACTTCTCTATTTGCTCTATGTAGCAGAAGCAGTCAAATTTAGATCAAGAAAGAAGAAAAATATTGGAAGAAGAAAGAAGAATTCTAGCAGAAGAAACAAAGCCAACGGAAGGAAGAAAACAAAGAAAAATAAAGGTAAAAAGCCAAAGAGACGAGATTCCCCCTTCCGGAGAATCAAAATCCTGCAATATGCAGATGACGTAGTTATATACCTTAGGACCCATGATCCTGTGACAGCTAAATACCTTCTTGAAAAAGCTGTGAGGCAAATTACTAATACCCTTCGTGAAATTGGCTTGGAAGTCTCTGCTGAGAAGACTGAACTAATTCACTTCAATAACCAAGGTATTCTTCCTGGCGAAACGTCTGTTAAAGTTTCAACTTCTCTGGTTGCTTCTACGGACTCTGTCAAATTCTTGGGTATTCATTTTGACTACCTAATGAATTTCAAAAAACACCAACAATACGTGACTCGAAAGGCCAACACGTCCCTAAACATCATAAAA
Organism: Encarsia formosa; assembly: GCA_038277355.1. Taxonomy (NCBI): domain Eukaryota; kingdom Metazoa; phylum Arthropoda; class Insecta; order Hymenoptera; family Aphelinidae; genus Encarsia; species Encarsia formosa. The sequence goes on along the minus strand of CM076186.1, from coordinate 12,800,218 downwards.
TTCTTACGTGGAGTTTATTGGGGTGCTGATCCAGCTACACTGTTATGTTTTTATAAAAGCTACACGAGGTCGATTATTGACTATGGGAGCTACATTTACTTCCCGACACGTAAAGACAGAATACTAAAACTGGAACGAATACAGTACGCAGCGGTGAGACTGGCCTTTGGCATGAGAACAAGCACCCCCACGAACATTCTTCTGGCCGAAGCTCGACTTATGACGTTAAGCCACAGGTCTGAGCTGCTTTGCTCCAACTTTCTCCTAAAAGCATATAGTCACACCCATACAATCACTCGCAGGTCTCTAGATAACCATGGGATGAAGATAATTTTTTACCGACGCTCGAGAGTTGATGTGCTTAGGCGTAGTATCAAACGCGTCATTGGAATAAAGCATGAAATACATCAAGATCGATTTTCAAGTATCTACAAACATACATTTGATGCATATCGTTCGCCGGTCAATGTTGACTTTAGCTTAGGGTATTCTCTTAGGAATACAGCACATCCAAACTTCTTACTCCAATCGACTCTCGCAGACAGCGAAACGATTAAGATATACACAGATGGGAGTAAAATGGATCATGGTTCGTCTGTTGGCTCTGCTTGGATCTCTATGGATACAGGACAAATCAACTCTGAAAGTCTAAACCCCAAGGCATCTATATTCACAGCTGAGTGCAGAGCACTCGCCGGAGCTATGGACATTGCACTCGAGAACAGACACATGAACGTTAAAATATTTAGTGACTCTTTGAGTGCACTCTTGGCTATCAATTCCCTGAAGCTAAATGACGGCATTAATTATTATCTCCTCCAGATCCTCGATAAAAATCTGCAATACTCTCAATCCAACTCCTACACAAAAAAATTGACGCTACACTGGATTCCGGCACACATTGGCATCATCGGGAACGAATTTGCAGATACAGAGGCTAGAAGGACGACAGAAATGGCCCCTAGTGTTTGTCGACTGCCATATAGTGACCATAGAGCCTTTTTTAAGAGACTGGCTTGGGATGACAACGAAAGACTACTCCAAGAAGAGGGACTATTGAAAGGCGTGATTTACTTCGAACGCATTCGTTCCTCTAACTCTAAACCATGGTATCACAGACTTAAACTTAACAGAGAACTGTTTGTATTTATAGTCCGCTGCAGAAGTAACCACTACTCACTCAATCAATCTCTTTTTAAGATCAATGTAGTTGAATCACCTTACTGCGAATGCGGCCACGAAACTCAAGATCTCAACCATGTTATATGGCAGTGCTCGCTCCATCAACAGCAACGACAAACGCTCATGAAAAAACTGGCCTACATGAGGATCTTTCCTCCACTTGATATTACTTCTTTTTTGTCTGGACCAAATCTACAAGTACTTCAACACGTTCACCGTTTTTTCAAAGAAATTGGCATCAAGATATAAATGAATATATTACTGTGACCTTCGATGAAGGTTTATATTTTTATTTTATTAAATCTTTTTTTTTTTTTCATCATTTGTATTTATTTTTTGTAACAATTAATTAATAATGCTAATAATCATGTAAATTGGTTAATAAAGCTAATAAGAAAAAAAAAAAAAAATTTTTTTAAAGAGATGAATAAAGTACAAAAAAATGCTTCAGTCACAGTCATAGTGTTATTTAATTCAAAATCGCGTAAAAAAATTCATTTAAATGACATGTGTCTAAAACCATGCATCGATAAAGTCGAGAAAAATTCTTGTTTAAAATTTGAGATTGTGAGAATTTATAAATATTTAAACAATACATTATAATCCTAAACAAGAAAAACATGTAAATTTTGAACATTATGAAAGTCATAGATTTTTTTTTATACGTACATTCAAAATATTTAGAATCTCGAATGAGAAATTTAAAGTTTGTTGAAGAAAAAGTGAGAATATATTTTCGGAAGCCACTTAGATAAGCGATCTAATTCATTTTCACTTTCGGAAAGGCACTAATTACTCACGAAAATTACATCTCCCGAGCTTTTTAATGTATTCTAGGTGCGCGCTCGCGCTTCCGTGAGCTTTGCACGCTGCTTATTACGGGCTTCTTCGGTGCTACCAACCTCTAATTAACACCTCTCGACCAGTCTGAATAAATAAAAATCCAACGAAAAAAGAAAGAAACCAACCGCGAACCGTTACCATAATTTTCAAAAGTTTAAGAGGTGTTATTCGAATTAATTCCAAAAAACTGCATCCTACATTTAAAAATTAAAGAAAATGCGGGATCGTTTCCCTCTTACAAACAGGGAGAGAAAAAAACTCGCTCCTTTACTTCTTTCGTCAAGGATGTGCAGAACATTTTAAAATGACTCGCGTGTCCGAGGGCAGGTGCTGGCTAGATACACATGCACGGTTGCTGCATACTTTTCTTTATTTCAGCGTCTCCGGTAATCACTTTTCGAGTGAGAAGCGGAGGAAGCAAGAGAGAGAGAGAGAAAGGAAAAAACCGGCGATGCTTCAGCTGCTGCTGCTGATGATGGCGACGCTTAAATTTGTGTAAACACTGTTTTATGTTTTATTCCCCGGTGCTTTTGCGTATACAGAAATTTTATGAAATTTACATTTTTCATTCGTTTGAGAGGGGACAAATTATATGGCTGGAATAAGAATTCTGTCAATTTTCTTTTCAACGTGAGTAATTTTTTTTTCTTCGGACTGTAAAACACAAATTTTCAGATCGGTTCGTTTAAGCGAGGTTGTTTTATTTAATTCGACTGTCTTTATGCAAACTATTGCCGAGGCCCTTAAATTAATAGCCCGTAATATATAATACAGTTTATCCATTCGTTTGAATTTAAACTTCTGCAGTATTATTAATTTATGATCATAAAAATATAGTCTTATAAACAATGTTGGTAGAAAAAAAAATTTTGAGCATAAGAAAATTTAATGAGCCTTTGTCAATGCACCAATAGTATTGAGACAATGCCAATAGCTACTCCAACATCAGTAATCGATATAATGATCATATTTCGCTCTTTTTTCAATACCAATACAATAGAAATTTAAATTATTGAACAAGTATTTGAAACAAATTATTAAAAACACTAACTTTACTGGCTGAAGCATAAGGAGCATTTTGTAATAATACTTATATACTTATTCACTTGAAAATTTTTTCAAACCACTCTTCTTTCAAAGTATCTCTCTTCATTTTTACCCTTACAGTAAAAACTTAAATGATTAAAAATTTTACAAGGATAAAAGAATCCGGATCTTTGTAGTCCTTTTCCCCTGTAAGAAATGTGTATTAGGTTATCAATTTAATAGCCATTTACTGGCAATTTCATAGACTCAATCTAATATTTTTCTAGTGACTAATAGTCACATTTATTACACGATCTGCGTCTTTTTATAAATTTACGTTATTTCCATGATAAATTCCCAATAGTTCCATATAGCCTTTTCAGGTACCATATTCTACCACTATATATTCGGCTCTTGATTCTTTTATCTTCAATACCCATATCAAGCTTTACAAGTTTAAATCAAGACTCTCAGAATACCAAGCATCACTTATAAAACTATTCATCTTTTCGAGCAAATCTCTGTGTCAAATCAGTCACACCCGCTCACCCAAAAAATCCAAATTAATCAAATCAGCCGATGGAATCGATCGAGAGTAAAATAAATAAAAACACCTGGGCTGCCTTTCGACGAATCCGCGATATTTAGCACTCCCGCGGCTGAAAAAGGGCATCTCTGCCTCCCTCCCCCTCCCCCGTAAATCTCGGCTCGCGATCCAGATCGGTATCGAGCTACCGGAGTGGAAGAACGAGAGCGCCAGAATTTTTGTCATACCCGTGCATCCCCGTAAGATTTATCCCTCTTCGAGGAGATTCCTGAGCGCGTAATAAGGCACCGAGCGACTGTCCAAACAAATTCTACCGAGCTTCCCGCTTCCGCCGTCGATACTGCGACTTTTAATTAGTTCACCCAGCGGAGATCCTTATCCCCGATAAATTGGCCCGATTGTTTGTCTCCCGTGATTTGTTAAGTATGTACGAGCGCATAAGAAAAGTCAAAAAGTTTGTGAGATACGTGTATTTGTTTACTGTAATACACTTTGAGTTGAGTTTAACATTATTGTACTGCAGTAGTCGAAATCAACTTTTTTAAACTATTCATCAAGTATACAATAAGGTGAGAGCATAAGGGTAGACTTCCACAAAATTTTTCTTATTATCTTCAATGACAAATATTCCAGCCTGCTTTCTAATTCGACAGATAAACAAAAAAATACTTTCAAAGAATTTTGTTACTATGAAAAAATGTTGACAGTTCTCAAGTTTGAGGTTTTTTTCTAACCATGAGCATCCTTGAGCGTTGTTTTAACCCAAACCCATTATGAAATTTTCAAACGTCTTATTACTAATTATTTTATTTTTAAGAAAAAGTACTAAAAAATATTATTAATAATAATAATAATAAATGAAAAAATAAAAAACCAGTATTATCAATCAAATTGTAAAAAAAACTGTTCCTGATACAACCTAGCTACAAGACAGGAGCAGTGCAAACTGTTATAATGGGAATATTAATTTTAAAATTAATAAGACTCTCTCTGAGTGAAACATTATATTCTATTTATATCGTAAATGTAGGTACTTAATAATTTTTGAATTTTAAAAATTTGTTTGGCAAACAAAGCTAGCTTGTAGATTATTAAACTGCCACTGATTTTTTATCACGCCTCATGCAGATTAACGTACGTGGGAAATCGATAGAATCAAAAAACCTCTATTTGCATTCGTCCGATGCATAAAATTATGACCATCGTCTATTTTTCTCTCTCCCTCGCGTAAATTCACAGGCCGTAAATTCGGGGCCATCCGTTTGATGAAATATGAACCTCGCGCCGTAAAATCAAGATTCGCGCTCCCTCCTCCCAATCAAAGCCCTCGCTCGAACATCATCTAGACTCGTGTACATCGCGGGCTTTAACGATTATTGCGCAATAAATGTGTGCATTTGTATGTACGTACAAGCCCGGTCTCATGCAAGCAAGCGAATAAGAAGAAAAATAAGAAGAGTCAAGGAAGAAACACGAGGAACAAAACGAGTCCATTGTTTTACACCGCTCGTAAAAGCTGCCGAATAAAATATAGTACTACCCCGAATTAACTCCCGTCCTATTTCATTTATGCGACCGCTTCTGCGGCTTCTGGGACCCACCAATGCGATTTTTATTTACCCTGATCCTGGCCGAGAGATAAAAGCCCAAATTAAATTTACAACCTGCAGGGGACCCGTAAAAATCCTCGGCTTCCCATCCTCCTCCTCCTCCTCGTTACGAATTTATCGTCGCCGCATAAGTAAACGAGATGTCGTCGGAGAGAAGGAGGAGAGACGAAGATACCTTTTTTTCGCTGCTACCTGCAGTACGTTTATTATACCGAGGCGTTTTGAGGGACAAACTTTTTTTGACCGGACCCGCGTCAATTAACAATCGAGCTTATACCAATGAAGTTTGAAAAATCACCGAGCTTACATTGATTGCCGGAGTCATTAATTTTTTTTGAATGATCAACTTGAAAAAATTTACGTCGCTGAGTGATGGATTGTATTGGATTGATTTATTTATTCCCGGTAAGTGTTTTTAATTTTTAATTATGGTTATATTCTGTGAACAAACTGTTTTTAAAATTATGTCATAAATTAAATAGTCACGTTAAAAAACTAATCGTTCATTTAAATTATAGTTACGTAACTGTCTTTACTGAAGGATATTTTTCATTCATTTGATTTAAATAAAATGTGAGCTATCTACACAATCATGTATAAGGATGTAATATTAATTTTATATTACTGTGTTTATTATTTATGAATTGAAATTTTTGATAAACAAAGTTATTTTACATATTAAATTATATGATCACAGCGAGATCAAAGTAGTAAATCCAATTTACAAAGTGATTGATATTCATAGCGTGATATTGCTTCAATCGTAAATAAATTTGACATATCTTTCATTTAGTATCGCAGTTTACAAGTTGTAAATTGCAACATTGAAAACGAGATTCACTCGATGTATCATTCAAAATAAACCATCTGGTACAAAATTAAAACTGTTTTAATAATTGTTTCAAGATCATATCTCCTCAAAGAACTCCATGACACTCTTCATCATCAGTATTTTGTAATAGATATATCGAATTTCTTACGATTTGTACCCCAGCAAAAGACCAATGAAAACACTGAACACATTCGGCACCAGCCAAAGCTAATTACGATAAGGTCATACCCGCACCCAGAGTCAATCAAACACCGCATCGTCTGCCGGTTAATCCGCCCCCGGTCGAATAATTTCTGGACCCCGGCTAATCGAGGACAGATACCCATCGATGCAAAATAAGCAACACCACCCACTACCAGAGATGATGAGTCCGTAGAGATCGGACCAATGACACGCACGGATCCCCTCGCGTCACCCCATAAACATAAATATATACACCCGAGCGCCACGGTTATTGAATAAATTACCCAGCCAGGCTAAATCAATACGTGGGGGAGATGCGTATCGAGGGCTGGCTGATTTTGGACGGTGGCTACTGCTGGATTCTGATATTATACACCAATTTTCCACCCAGCCGACTGGACCAGGGATTTAGAGTAGGGGGGACGTTGTCCGGCTTTTAGATTGACTTTTGACTTTACGAGATGGTCTTCGATTGGTGATTGATACCCGGGATTTTTAAAGACTCCGAAGGGTGATCAATTGGTGCTCTGTTTTTTGAAATTTGGGAAGAATTGGAGAAGGCTCGAGAGATTAAGATAAAGAATGTCGTGTTGTAAACATTGACCAACCAAGCGAAAATACGTATGGGGTTGAGCTGTTTAGAAGGAGAGGGACAAAATATTTCTAAAGTCTCTGGAAATTGGCTCAAATGACCATGAAGAAAATATCTGAAAGTTCTGTAATTTAATTTTTGTCCGAGGGTTTTGACACTGGAGTTTTTATTGTTAATGACTCCAATCGATTAAATTTATCTTGAGTTCATAATATATTCTTTAATTAATTTGAGATAACTTACAGAACTTATTAGAGACAGTTCTTTCAGTTTAAAATAAACTCTCTTTTTTCCCGGATTCACTTTAAACTTTTTGTACAATTTCAAGAATGTTTCGTGAAATATTTCTTTTTCACGAGCTTTTGAGAAAAATCAATCAGCAAAGTCTTCATTGGTACACTTTCGTTACCCAGCTGGCCACTCATCTCAACAAGATACGCGTCACGATTATAAAGGAATTAATTTACCCGCACAGAGGGGGTGGGAGACCGGCCTTATCGATGTTGTTTGTGGATGACGACTGCAGAAAGAAAAAAGGCTCGCTCGACAATGCGTCAATTCGCACCTACAAATTGGTAAATTAACGAAGCGCGCCTTATAAAAGAGATGCGCTGCCCAGGTAACAATGAGGAGTCGAGAGAGAAGCAGCAACAGTAAGAAGAAGAAGAAGAATAACAAAAATAAAAAAAATAAGTATCCATACGAACAGCGTTTAATCTCCAGCTCGCACTGCGAGGAGATTCGGGGGCGTGACCGTATAACTAATATACGACGACGGTGTGCCCACGCCTTCTTCTTCTTCTTCTATCGGGCCTCGCGCCCCGGCTAACGAGGACTGACTTTAACGGTTAAATAATATTGGCCGCTAGCCGCGAGCGAGGGGGTTGCACCGCGCGCGGGAATAAGAAAGATTGCAGATGTGGAGAGAGAGAGAAAACACCAACTGCCAATTGCAGGGCCTGGTGGTGTTGTAAAGAGATTCTGTCATGTACTTGTAAATTTATACTTTGTTCTCGGGTCTCGCGCGAGTTTGTTTTCAATCAGGTGTGATTTACTTTTAGCTTCGATCTTATATACTCACTTGCTTTATTCTCTTTTTATTAGTTCCGAGACCGAGGCTCGCTCTTCTTCTTTTTATTCGTGTTCTTTTGATGAGTTTTCGCGCGTTTATTCGGATACCCGTTTACTTATTTATGTCCCAGAGCTTTAATGCCTCCCGCGATTTTTTTTAGCTGATCGTTGCTAGTGATTGTGCGAATGAGCTGGTTAAAGGTACTTTGTACAGGTCTATAACTATGCTTGAATCAATTTTATTACTTAATGGCTTACTAAACTCTATTTTTGATTTTTATTTTTAAACTCGGTGAAGTGTAGTGATAAATATTTTGTATTAGTTTATTTAGCAGTCAAACTATTGAATACATAAACTAATTTTGCTGCAGCATACCTTACATTTTTACAAAAGTAAAGATTTTATTTTTAAATTTTCAGATCAAATTTTTTTTTTCTAAAAAGAAATATTGTCTAAGAAAAAATTTTTATTTAAATAAATAATTAAAAACTGTAACTAGAGTTGAACAAATGCTGCGGTCTCAATTTTAAAGACCTTAGCTAATACTATTATATCCATTAATCCAAAAATTGAGTTCTTATGACTCTACGCAAAGATTCGCCAATCATAAAAAGTTGTCGTGAGTCAGTAAAATTTAGTTTTTTTGAATTACTGAATTTAAGTCAGGACTAATTACTCGAAGACTCAATTTGGTGACTTCTGAAACTTCCTAAGAACTCAAGGTTTGAACAAATCCTTCTTAGACTTCATAGTTTCTGTAATGAAATGATAAAACTAGGATCTTTACCCAAGTTAAGAATAATATTTCTTCTGCATTCGCCTCATGCTAATCCTGATCCAGAAAGAGGTCATTATGCGGAGTCCCAAAATCTCAATTTTTTGTTCAAGAAAGTCCAAAGACTTGGATTTATGAATCCATACCAAACCATGCAACTGTAAAATATGTAATCTCAATTTTTGCAACCACCAAGGTCTCGATCAAAACCTTAGTCATCAAATCTAAAAAGTTACCTAATAACTGACACCTAATTTACAATTGTTTTTATTGTTTTTATTTACCGTTCATCCATCTATTCCTCAACCACCCCCCTCCCTCCTAGAAAAAACAAGGGCGTCCCGGAAACGTAAGTGCGAGTGCTCGCGTGCGGGAGCTAAATCTGGTAAAAATCGAAATCGCCGACGTCCCGAAGTCGTACCTCACTCGTCGTGTCGTGGGGGCGGGTGGGATAAATCGGACGTGAATAAGTGCCTCCTGCACCACCCTGGTAGCAGCTCCGGGGGGGGGGGTGATGAATAACGGTGGCCGGTGCCCGGTCCGATTCCGATCTTCCACGGATTACGTGATTTCAGCGATTAGGCACCCGGGCACTAAATCCCCCACTCGGCGGACAAATGTCCCGGGAAGTCGTGTGTCTTCCAGCCCGGGGGCGCTTCGACCCTCCTTCTCGTGTGACGACTTCGATTAACCTTCTTCTTCTTCTTCTCGGGATGCTTTTTTTTATTTCCAGTATCGGGGTTATCGAAGTGGAGCGCCGAGATAGCGACGCCGAGATAACAGGCCCGGTTGTGCAATCTATTTGTAATTATTACCAGAGCGAAAATATTTATGACGCAGGTGACCGGCTAATGCAAAAATCGGCTCAATGGAACTGCAGAGTCACAGAGGAGGAGGAAGGGAAATAAAAAGACCCAAAGTCGAGGGGTATTGTGCGAGTATCAAATTAAATTGCCGGTTTTGATTGAAAAGTCGAGGAAAGGAATCAACCCGCGCAGGGTAATTAACGGGGCCCTTCACCTTCAAAGAGTTTAAAAAGCTTATTATTATTAAACTGGACGCGCGCGCGGGGCACCCTGGGTGGTGCCCGGGTAAGAAGCCGCTTAGCAGCTCATCCATTTTTCAGATTGCCCCAGCCCTGCGGGGGGTCCCCACGATTCATAATTCCTCGCGCTCTTCATCGATCTCTTCGACGTTTTTTCGGGTATTCGTTAAAATTCTCAGGGGCTAATTCCAAAAGTACGACAAAATTTAATTGCGGAATTCCTGTGATAGGACCCCAGCTTGTTTGCAAGTTGTTTTTCGATTAAAATCACCTGTCACTTTGAAAAAATTCTCCTCACCTCGGCTTACGCCCCGGGACTCGAATATTAGCCGCGGCGGTAGACTCGCGGAGTCACGGCGACCTCATCAATCTTGTTCGATTATTCACCGCGAAGGAGCAAAACAAAAGCATGGAAGAAGAAGAGGAAGAGTTGAGAGGGAGGAGGAGAAGAAGCGGGACCCATTTACGAGGCGATTTTGATTTCTATTAGACGAGCCTGCATTGTGCCCCGGCTCGCGGGGGGCACGCCTCGACCGGGTCACTGCACTCGACCTTTCTCGAGGCTGCCAGCACATGTGTTAAATCGCGAAGGAATTCATGGTTCGGCTTTTTTTTTATTTTATTCTTTCTTCTCCTTGGCTTCGCTCTGCGCAGGCTTGTTACGCGAGCGCGAGGCTTTTGTTACGGTTACGAAGCGCGTATTATTGGAATATAATAAACGCTTGCTTGCTCGCTTGTTTGGGCGCGCTGAAGTATTGGGATTCTTGTGTTCGACGAGTGAGTGCCGGCGCTGCTGCAGGTTGCTCAACCCTTTGAGTGGAGCACTTTTGATTGTAGGGGAACTTGTTATAAGCCATCTAACGGTCAATTGTAAGGATCGTTGAAAGTTACTTGAGATTGAGGAGTGAAACTGAAAGTCTTTTTTTTACAATTCGTTCTTTAAACGGCGCATTTTTTTTGTTATGATTCTTTAAAGCCATATACAGGTGGGTATTGTAACTAATTCTACTAGTGCGAACAATTTTAATGAAAATAACTGGATAAATATTCTATTGATTGTGGCTACATTGAATCCAATCAGCGGTCATTTTTTGTAAATATCTCTCAAATTCCAACTAACACTGAAAAAATCATCGTAACTGTTTTTATTCTTCATAATTTCAAAGTTTTGATTATTATTAGAGGTTAATTCGTTAATGAGTGTACTTTAACTGTGAGTAGGATTTAGCCACCTAGCGGTCGATTTTTAAATCTAATTGAGTATACAACTAATTTTATAAGCAGCTAAATTAATAATTTTTTTACCCAGAAAATACTAAAGAAAGGATAGATCATTGAAGCTAATTTAGAGCTAAAAAGACCGGCGTATTTTATTTTCAACTAACCCTTTAAAAAATTCATTTTTGATTACTGGTAGAAGAATCCACCAAGCGGTCGTTTTTGAAACTAATTTTACAATCTTTGTATCAAATACTTAAAAAAAAGACAGGTCATTGTAACTAATTTGAAATCGAGAACTGAATGGTCTGGTCAGTGAATAGGGATCGTCCAGCGGGCCCATTCCGCATTAAATAGAAATTTCGGTTAATGAACTTTGCATTGTAGTAGTGCACCAAGGAATACAGAGAGAGAGAAAGAAAAAAAGTAGATCTCGCAACAATGTACCAGTGAAAATGATCCGGGGGTAGGTCTCCATTGACACACAAAAGTAGCTAAAGTGGCTCGATACCATGCCCCATGGTCTCGATTTCTCGTCCTCCTCCTACTTCTTCTTCTCCCGGTTAGGATCAAAGGAAACCCAGGGGCACGGAAAATTGCGTCACTCCACCCCTAAAAAGCACAATGCGGTGCAGATTTACGAAAAAAGAGTGGTGTAGTATGTGCCAGGGACGACAATGAGGAAAGAGAACTTAGACGCGGGGAAACTGGGGCGTAAGGATGCACGAAATTATAGGTGGCGAAGATCCCGAGAGTAAACAGGAAGGAGGGATCGAGTCAATTCATGCAGGAAATCGGGTCTCTCTTTTTTTTTCCTATTTCAAGGGGGGAGTTTTTTTTTTTCTCCACGTGTCACTACCGTAGCGGTTGACCCGGGTCCAAGGATTAGCGGTGGGAATCTACGGAAGAAGAAGAATGAAAAAAAACGCTTTGCAAATAAGATTTGAGGTATAAGCCGATTTTTTTGGGGGGGAGTTCATTTCTCAAGAGCCCGCGGTGGGAAACTTTGATTTCGAAGAGAGGCCGTTAATTTAAAAAACGTAAAAGTTAACGAGGAAAAACCGGGGATGGTATGAAGACGTAGCTACCCGCTAGTTAGACTCGCATAAAAGAGGTCTGACGTGCGACATAAATTATCCAGGCTTCGCGCCCGCTGACGCTGGGTCCACCTACCGTCGACGCCCTCAGCACACTCCACCTGTTCTCTGTAAATATTGTTTATTGAGACGCCACAGCGGAAGAAAAAAAAGAAACGAGAGGTAAAAAAAACAAACCCGGACACGCCTCTGACGACTCTTGATGGTACCCGAGAAACAAAAAATGTGTTGACTCAGAACCCGAAAAAGAGAAGTGAGCCTACGCTGAAAGATTTTTGCCGTGGTTTAGTTTTGCGAGCGTTGGTAGAGAGAGGTTTTTTCTCGGGTTTTTTTGAAGAACCTTTGAATTTTGTGATTGTAAAAATCTTAACTTCAAAGGTTAAAAAAGCAGTATTGTGGTTTTTGCTAGAATTACTAGGTACTTACGAGTTGCCTTGGCAAACACTTTTATGGGATTATTTTCTCATGTCAAATGATGCTCTTATATCTTGCACCTGCTCCTATGGGCTTTTATGATATGTTTTGTACTTTTATGGTTTTTTAACCAATTGTCTATTCTGTTCTATTGCACTTTCTGGATTTCTGGAATCTCAAAATTTTTTAGTTCATCCATAAATATTTAGAGAAAAGTATTTTCAGATACATAAGTCTAACCATCTACGATCGAAATTTATATTCGTGCTTTTTACCCTTCTTTTTTTTTATCTAAGAAAACTCAATTTAACATGGTCAAAGTTTTAGATCTCAAATCAAATAATATTTTTTTATATATAGATAAGAAATATTTAAAAAGTACAAGGTTTCAAAACTTTAGAGGTGCTCGGTTTGTAGAACAATTTTTTTTAATTAGTTGATAATTAAAAATAATGACCCAAGGACATTAGAGAAAAGGATTTATGCTCTATGTTAATAAATGTTATATGATATCCTTGTATAATAATCATTTTCTTTCATCTTATATGGCACCAATAATTTTTATCAATAGTTTAAGAATTAATTGTAAAGGTCAGAAATAATTCATGATAAAGAAAAATAGATCATCACACCCTTAAGCAAAAAACCTGTTCTTTTTTATCTCTAGTCACAAAATATTTTTTCCATCAAAACTTGTAGTAATGTATCATGATAATAAAAACCAGATTGCATTACCCTTTTTTACTAAACAATTTTTTTTATTTATAACTGGATTTTTTTCACTCAACAATTATATACACAAGTGTTGTACTCATAAATAAATAAATATGAAATTTTTTCATTCACGAATGAAAAAGTGTTATTTAAATCCCCACTCGGCTCCCTCCCAAAAAACTCATCAAAAAACCTCGGTCGTTTAACCGCGAGTAGTCCCGCGCGCATAAACTTCAAAATCGATAAGCCCACAAATAAAAAAAAAAAAAAGGACCAAACAGCTCTGCTAAACGAAGTGGTGCTCGCATTAATAACTCGATAATTAGTTAGGTCGCGGTCCGGGCTCATCCTCTGGCAATTTATACCCGCTCGCTCGAGAGTGTAAGTAAGTAACGCCCTGAAAAATAATCCCTCGCGCCTTTGCGGGGAAAAATTAGTAATCGTCGATGCCCGGGTAACTATCGGCTCGTTCGATCGATCGGTTTTATTCTCCTCACCTCCTCCTACTCGGCCGCACGATTCTCTCGTAATAATTCTCATCCCCCCGGTCTGGGCGTGTTCGTGATGGTTTTACGAAGGAGGAGGATGAGCGAAAAAATGAGGAGAGATAATGCGATACGACCCGGAGGATTAATCACGTCTCGCTAATCCAATTCTATATTGTGTCACTAAACCTCGCACCGCAGACCTGGGCCTTTAACTTATGCATGAGATCCTCCCACGCGGTGCACAATGCCCCTCCAGTGTAGTTTTTTCCCGGCTCGGGAGGTTGCGCGGGTAACTTCTTATTTCCCATAGTCGATATTGACAAATAGCAGAGTTGGGCAAATACTCTGGAGTCCGAACCTTTCTGAAATAGCATTGGCGTGAGCTGTTTTTGTAGCTTTCAAAGTCGAAACAAGACTCGGAAGTCCTGGTTCCGAATCGTTCTGGATCAGTATTAGGGTGAGGCATGTTAAAAAAAATTGTCTGAATCAGAGGCTCATGAGTCCACTTTCGAATCTTTCAGAATCAAAATTAATATGGGGTCATACTTTGAGACATATTTTGCGAAGAGTTGGGCTAAGATTAAAAAAGTCTTGAAGATCACTAAAAAAATTCACGAATTCGAAAATTGTGTTTTTCAAAGTTGAAGAAGATTTGAGACCTCTAAAAATAAGAAAGAACAAGTCAGAGATATTATTTGAAAATTTCTGGTTCAAAAAACCCAGTTTTATGATAGTTTTTTCAGTAATTTTAAAACACTTCATTTATTAACTGACAATTTAGCGTCCAATCAGAATCTTTCAGGATCACAATTGCATCAGTAACGAGCCTTATATATCTGACAATGAGTTGGACTTGAACTCCAGAATCCTTGGAAACTTCAAATATCATTAGAAAATTGAATCAGTTGCACTCAAATAATTAGAATTCAATCTCCACTTTTAAATAATCAGGCATTTGACTTGATATTTAAGAGTCTAAAAAGTTTTATTTTTCCATACGATGAGTTTCCAAGATTATATTTTTTACTTATAACCAAATCTTTACAAATCAATCGTATGAGACATTTTTAAACCAAATCTTATGTTAGACTCTTTTATGCAAATTTTAATCTTTCTGGATCGGAATTAGCATGTGGCGTTTAAAAAAAAAATTTTATACATCAGAGTTGTGCTAGGGCTAAAAAATCCTTAAGTTCATAATCCCAAAAATTGATTCTTACGATCAAGTCAAGCAAAACAACTAAAAAAGTCCAGTATACCTACTCGATTTTATGCGTCTTTACGATAACTCTCAGGGACTCGTGAATCCAAGTTCTCGAGCCTCTGCCCTGACAAATTACAACCGACCCTTTTTTTTTACGACGGTATAAAAATCATCTGACCATTTCGAGGGAAATAGATTCTCCCAAATCCCCTGCTCGGTGATCGAGCCCGCTCATTCTTTTTTTCCCCGCTCGTCTGATCATTCTTGATCCGTAACCCTACAGGATTCCCGCGGCGTATAGGAATGTCGGACCCGAGTGACAGTCACGAAATCCTCTTTCTCCCCCTACACATTTTTTTTTCTTTTTTTTTTATGTACGTATGCACACACATCTCTGGTTTTATATTTTTACAGACTTAGCGATGTTGACAACTAGTTCGAGCAAATTTATCTAGTTCGATATTCCAGATCGATAAGAGCTCATTATATCACTACGAGTTATTATCAAATTACCCAGATTTTGCAGAATAAACAAACTCCGCGTGCGAGCAGTTTGATTCGATTAAAAAATACAGCTCGGGTACTCGAAGCGTGATTTATCACCGGTAATGCGACTGGATTTATACATTAAACACGTTTTTTCTACCGGTGTCCCGAGATAACCGTCAACTTACAGTCACATCGAATGACGGGATTTGCATAACGAAAAATATCCAAGAGTTTTTCCGAATGCCTGCGTGGAGAGGGGAATCGTAAGAATTCGGAGCGCACATGTGCTCGAAAGGTCAGCAGCTGCTGGCCGACTTAACTCCCGGCTTAATTCCCCGTGAAATGAAGGAACGCAGACGTCGACTCGCGGGGATTTACGCGGCCTCGGATTTACTTTTTTTTTTTTTTTTTATTCAATCGAGCAAATGTCACCGAGGAGTATTATACTCTAGCATCCTGGAGAGGAGGATGCACCGGCACACTCCACTTCTTTGTTATAATTATTATTGTGTGTATTTTAGGAAGCAATTACGCGGGATGGTTGTTACCGCTAATGTTATTCATTTTCTGCAGTAAAACTTATTCTCTCTGTGTATGTTGTTTTTTTTTTTTTTTTTTTTTTTTCTTACACGTAAGTGCCGCTTGTTATATTAATTTTCACCATGAGAGGATCCCGAGAGCTACTACAATGTCGGTTTTTCAAGGAATCGCGCGGGCTTCGATATTTGAAAAACAAATTTTTTTTTTTTCAAACTACGGAGGATACGGGTAAAAATAGAATGGAAGCCGCGGTGATTGCGCCAGGTAGTTTGTGTGTGTATGTAGTCCGCAAAATTTGCCGTTGGGTATGCCGCTGTGTGCATAATTTTTTTCTTCCGGTTTTAGCGCGCTACGTAGGTTTATGAATATGCAAGCACGCTTCACGCGCATAATTAGAAGTTTTCGGAAAAAGAAAAGGGAACGAGCGAACGAACGAAGTTGTAGCATGACAAATTTTCAAGAATGTGTGTTTGATGATTGAGGCAATTTTTAATTCACGTTTGATAAAAATGAATAAAACAGGAGTTTAAGTGAAATTAATTTAATTGTACGCTCAGAAAAATCGCGTTTGAAGTAAATATGCTTAATTCCTGGTATTTTATAATGTAGTGAGAAGTGGAAGATATACAATGTTTAGTAGCTCAACTGCATTGTAGAAAATTAGAATTCAAAGTTTATTTCTTCCGTAATCATAATTACTAAAATAATTTGTTGTATATTTTAAAATCCTCCGAAGGCAAGTATTTCTTTAAATAAAAAATAGAGTTAAATAAAATTTTTTATTTAACTCTTAGTAAGTAAATTTCATAATAAGGCTTTTTCATATCAGACGACTATTCGTAACCTTTTTTTGGCTAAAATTGCTGATTTTTTCGTTTATAATAAACGGATCGTTTCAATTTTTTTTTTTTTTAAACGTAATCTTCAGAATCCACATTAAGTAAACAGTAATATTTTAAACAAAAATCAACTAGTTATTAAATTAATAGAAGCACTCAATGATGATGCTTATAACTTTTTAGCTGGAAGAAAACAGATTTTTTACCAGCTTCTAAAAAAGAAATGATTTGAAATTTATTTATAAAAAGTTATCAGTACTATAGAACAATCAAAAATCTACAGGGACAAAGCTATTTAAAAGATTGAAAAGTCCCGAAAAATTAAATAAAACTTGAAACAATAAATTGGAAATAACTGTCGTCTGCTATGAAAAAGCCTTATAGAGTCACAACAAACTCCTTTAAAATGACCGTAAGATTATCGTAACCAGAAGCAGTTTGGTTAAATGAAAATTAATTTACGATCATGGCACCTTAAATCCATCAGAGCAAGGTGTACAGACGAGGACAAAAGTGCCAATGCACGGGAGCGCCAGCAGCACCAGTATTTCGATAATAATCAGGCTCGCCTCTCTCTCTCTCTTTGGAGATACACATCGTCGATCGGCTTATCGCGTCGCGGCCGCGATTTACATGCCGAAACACCTCGTACGGGCCGATAAGCCGCGAGGCGGACTTTTAATTGAGTTACACGTCTTAATTAATACTACCCAACGTCGATTCTCGCGTTGTTCTTTCCTCCTCTTCTTCTTCTTATGCGCTGCCGACCGACTCTTTTTTCGGGGATTTTTATTGGTACCCGTTTAATTAGCCTTTTTTTTTGCAAGTTAAAGAACAAGTCCGGAGAATTTTGGGAATTTCGGAGGGCTAACCTTTCGCTCCCCTCGGTTATCTTGATTTCGAGAAAAAATATCAAAAACTCCGGTTACGTGTGTCGTAAATTTGTTGTTTTCACTTTGAGGGACGAACCGTAAGTTAACCGCGAATAAAAATAATAAGAACGAGAGTCAGAAAATTTTAACTGTTTTAAAATATAATGTTACTCTGCAGAAAGAGTTCTTTGATTTTTTTTTCATAAGATTATTTTAGGTAGTAAATACACATGTGGATAAGAAAAACAACTCTAGTCCATCTTGATTTATTATAAATATTTTTTTTTAGTAAAATATAGTTTGAAGTTTGTAAGAATCTCCCAAATCGGTAAATTGAATGCAAATAGTTAGACGTAAAAAAAAAGACAATTTTGAGGATAAAAGTTAATACAATTCAAAGACAGTCATGAAACTCTTTAAAAAAAGTTGGATCAAGCTGTTTTACTCTATCAGCCACAGAAATTAATTTTTTTTTTTAGACACAAGGGATCCTTGTAGATCATATTTCCTCAAACTTTATTATAATCAATTTAAAAATATCCAGTTACTATTCAAAATATTAAAACTTTTTGGATTAATCAAAGCGCGTACGAGATAGCTCCAAAAACCAAAAAACAAGTCGTGTCGTATGGACGTTTTAATTACTCCGCGATGCTCAGGTATGAGTAACGGTCTCGTAGCTTATTTCTCGAGTGCAATAGCTCCTCGCATCATCCTCGGGTCCTGCGGTGTAACGGTGGCGATCTCGTAGCTCGATTATTGCCGGCTATTACACGGGCTTGTTACGGGAAATGGGATGGTTTGAGAGAGGACGCAGGTGGGGATAAATAAATGATGTAGAAAAAACTGTTCTCGTACGATTTATAATATCTTATTTGATTTTTATTATTACTATACTTTTAAGTTAAAACTTTTGTTGTTTTTTTTCTTTTTATACAATCATATCTTACATACATTTTTACACCGCTCTTGTGTTCATCATTCCTCTACAGTAGTTCGCTAACACGCGTACGGGTAGTGTGTGTTTGTGTGTGTCTGTGTGTGTATTTAAGTGTTCGCATGTATAATCAGCGTGAATCGCTTATAATTCTCCGATGAAAAATCAATATTATACGGGCTACACACTATTCCCTAATAATACTACGATAGATACCATTCCGTTGCGGGGAGGGGGGGATGAGAGGTAAATTACATAAATTTTCCTCAGTCTTCGGGTAGATACGCGCGCGTTCGAGTTCGTACGCTTTTTTAAAATCACAATGGGTTATGGTGTGGCAGGAGAGGACGATTTTTATAACTTTTTGTTCCTTCAACGTCTCCTCTTCTCGCTCGGGTAGTTTTATAATATTCATCTCTTAATACTTTTGACTATCTATCGTTTAAAGTTACGTCGGAATATTGGTTTTTTTTTTTTTTTTATTAGATTGCTATAAGGTAGGTTTCTGATTTTTTTTTGTATACACAAAAATGCGGGTATACCTGCACATACTAATTATTCAGTAAATCGTAATCATTATTAAATGTTTAACACGGTACACAATCCTCGAAGATACAAAATTTACAATAATTTTTTTTTTTGCAATTATTCTTTCCTCTTTATTTCATCTCTCGCTGATTAAATTTTTTTTTTGCTCGATTTACAACACTGTTTTTTTTTCTTCTTATTTTCGTACTATCGAATTACAATGGCGCGATCGCTGAAGAGGAGAGATCATTTAAATTCATATACGTATATTTATATATATAATTTATAATTTTTTTTATTTATTTTTTAATTAATTAATTTACTTTTTTTCATTTATATCACTAACCATTTACAACACACGAAACGACTGCGGTATTTTGATCCGAGGGCGTCTCTAAACAAGTCGCCCTCTCACACTCTCGCCCTAAAAAAGAACGGGGAACAAAAGAAAAATTGCACGATACAGCTTTGTTGATCGCCTCACACTCGATCCACCACACTAGTCGACTCCTCGGAGCTGAGCGCCTGCGCCGGTACGAGATCGATGCAGCCACAGCTCCTGCGAGTCGAGACCTTTGGACTTGAGTTTTTTTTAAATTTAATTTTTTTTTTTTTCATTTTTTCACTTTTTTTTCTTTTATTATCATATACACATATATTTTGTTTTTTTCCGCTTTGCCTAGGGACGAAACGTATAATTGATCGTCGGGGGGGGGGGGGGGGGGGGCGAGAGGCCTGCAGCCGCTGGAGAATAATTCGACTACGGGTGGGTGCAAACCGCGATTGGTTCGGGTTTGATTTTTTTTTTTTTTTTTTTTTTATTTTTTTTTAGGGGGCGGGCGGACCTCTCGCCCCGACGTTTTTTCAGTCACTCGTCAACGAAAAAAAAAAAAAAAGAAACAACAACGAAAAAAATAAAAAAGGAACGAAAAATCGAGGGGGAGTTTTTGACCCCCGGGGGTAGCGAGAAAAACCTACACTTTCACTCAGCGCACTCTTTCCTCTTAAATTTCCCTTTCACTTTTGTTATACAGAATTTTTCTTCATTTATTTTTTCATTCATCGTATATAATTTGTTTAAAATCATCATCGTATTAATATAATATGTTTGCGTGCTACTATGTACAGGAGTTCGATACAATGTACGATTACGATAATAGGCTACGATCAAAATTTTATAATAATAAAAGTTAAGAGCTGACTTCGTTTGTACTTGGGGCCGGGGCTCGATGGACCCTAAATAATTATTAATTATTATTAATTATCATCTATCATTATAACTATAATAATGTATTCACTTCGTAAATTCTTAAAATATCGATTAAAAATCTTTACATATTTACACAATAAACACATTTTTTTTCTTTATTATTGTAAACGCTGCCCTGGACTCTGACGCACGGGTCCGATCGTTATTGCTGGTTCGAAAATAAAAAGAGATTTTCAAAAAAGAAAAAAATCGACACGCATGCGCGAGTTTAAGCTGGGCAGGTTGCATTTACGATAGTGGGGGAGCGATCACGCCTAGTGGACGAAACCGTGGGTCGACGTTCATGTGTAGTCCGGCCGCCAGCTCGTCTGTAAACACAAGAAAATTTTTCGAGTTTTATCAATGCTGTCCTGGAGAATAAATATCATGATCGAACAGGGTTTCACAACACAATGACTTGACTTAATGTTGAAAAAAAAAAAAAATTGTATTATTTTAATGGTATTGTTAATGACTAGTCTGGTAAATTTTTTTATATATTTGATTAGTTGATTTGAGAGTGTAAACTTTGTCTTATTCATTTGATATTATTAATAATAATAAATTAATTAAAAATCAGTCTGACTATTATTTACCATATATCTGAAATTTTGGGATCATTTGTGTATACTACCCATGTCTGACTTTCTCTTGGTTATGATTGGTTACAATTTAATACCAACCCAACAAAAATAAATTGTGAAACCCCGAGCTCATAAGATTCAATAATTTCAACTCACCATGGCATTCGTCGTCGCTGCGAGGTGCAGACCCTGGAGGCTGGTCATGTGCTGGGAGTGCGAGTGCGAGTGGGAGTGGGGGTGTATGGGTGGCGGCGCCGGGGGCGCGAAGCCCTGGTGCAGCGACCCTGTAACCCCGACTCCGACCCCGGTGTGGTACATGTAGTGCGACATCGCCGGGTGCATCGTGTGGTGATGCTGGGAC
This sequence comes from Encarsia formosa, assembly GCA_038277355.1. Classification (NCBI taxonomy): domain Eukaryota; kingdom Metazoa; phylum Arthropoda; class Insecta; order Hymenoptera; family Aphelinidae; genus Encarsia; species Encarsia formosa. Next base: position 12,778,977 of record CM076186.1, on the reverse strand, counting down.
GTTCCTGTAAAACCAAAACGAAAAACCACGTTTTACTTTTCAGATCGCATGGTGAAGAATACAAAAGGGACATTAATCAACTTAAAAAAAAATCAGTTCAAAATTCTTGAATGATATTCAAATTCGAGTTGGGGTAAGGGGATACATCCTAGACGGATGGATATTATAGGAAGAAGTAACAAAATACTCACGGTACTCGCCCATGGGTGACCCGAAGCCCGAGTGGAAGGGCTTGTTGTCGAGGTCGAGGTGTCCGCTGGCCTTGATCATGTCGCCCATGACGCCGCCCAAGCCGAGGCAGGCGCCGGTCTTCTTCTTCTTGCTCTTCGAGCTGAGCTTGCGGTTTCGCGTCTGTATGCCCTCCTTCTTCATCGTCAGCGGTCGGTTAACCTGAAATCATAGAAAAAAAAAAAAAAAAATTCAAAAAACGGTTAGAGACTCAACTTTATTTGACCTCTTTCGCATAACTAAAGAGAAGGGTTTTAATAATAAATTTTCTAATTCGACGGGGAGCGTATGCATCAGTCGGATGATGGAAAAAAATCAGTCAAGGACGCGCGTTTGCTGTTGCTGAAACAATGAGCGCGCTCGGTACTCTGACGCAACGTACCCCGTGCTGCACAATATACACGGTATGGGCTGCTGCCGGCTGTTGTAGTACAAGCCGCGCGAGTATAACGTACACAACATTTATAATCGCTAGAGGGATTTTCTCGGAAATCGCGACGCCTCGCGGCCCGCAAGCCTCGGAGAGCATAATTAAACTTCATTTTTATCCATATCTCTCTCTCTCTCTCTCTCTCTCTCTTTTTGCTTAAACAAACGTTTTCACTTTTTACATGAATAATTGATCGGCCGACAATTAAGAGATTTTAAGAGAGATGCAGTGCCCGCCACGAAAAGCGAGAATCTCCGCGCACGTGAACTTTCATATCTTCCCAAGCATGATGAACGCACACTCTCGCATGTATATAGTAGATTCACTTTTTCGAATTTTCACCGCGCTCGCCACCGCACGCACTGCAGGCTCAATTGAGATCTTCTCGGAATCTGCCACAATTGACGATTTTTCGCGTTAATTAACCCAGCCGAGATAGACCCGAGGGAAGGGGAAGGGATATCGAACGAGGCCGAACGCGGAAGAGATTAAACCGTAGGGAGGGAGGAGGAGAGCGAAAATAGCCGCGATTTCGTTAAGTACAGGTGGAGGAGCAGGGGAGAAAAAATAGACAATGATAGGCCTCCCGCTACACTTACCCCGTTTCCTTCCTTTTTCGTGGATTATTTAAGCCCCGCGTTTTACAAGAACGATGATCTTCGAAGCGAAAAGGCACCTCGGGCTTTCCAGTTATAATAAAATCACGCGGTCTCGAAGGGGGAGGCTATTGTGGATGGAAGCACAATTTTCTTTGTATTACGATACACACACACTTGAGAGAGCGAGAGGCAGGCTCGCAAATAACAGTTTGAGAATAAAACGAAGAACCGAGAGGGACGTTTGTAGTCGCCGCTACGTGACGTAACTGACAACAAGTGTCGCCTCCTCCGCTCTTCTCGGTATTCCCGCTTATTACAATAAAACGGTCACTGCACTTATTTTTCGACCGAATTGGAAGAAATTTGTCAAAACTCGCCGACTACCGCGGGCGACTTCTTCAATGATGAGAAGAAGAAGAAGTTTGGGAAAGAAGAGGGAAGAGGAGGAGGGGAGAAAGGGGCACCTGCTGCTAATCACGAGGGCTAACGAGCTGCCGGATTTGAATACAATGCCGCGGTGCGAGGGAGTGATGCGACGAACCCACACGACGCTACCTATCCTTTTTGGATAAAATTACGAATCGTATAAGCGAATGAAAGCACTGGGAATACTAAGTTCCAGAGTTTCGGGGAATACTGTGCATTGACACTCGTACGAATTTTTTTTATTTTTATTGATCGATGAAACGTTGTTTTTTCATGTGATTGAATGAAAATTAGTCCTAACCTCAAAATATGTATGCGAAATCAAAATTTTACTCTCTATCGTAGAATTCAATTAAAGACGTTTTCTTATTTTAATTAAAATACAACCTAATATTTGATAAAAAATTATTAATAATATTCAGTAGAGAGATTTTATGAAATAAATCAAAAAACGTAACCTTCAAATCTACTTAATCAGTTTTAAATTAAATTAAATTAAATCTACTACTTTCTTTGCGTCTTGAGACATATATGTTTTATACTACTCCAAAAGTCTTCATTATATTTTCAATTTATGGACTCAAATACCGACATGAATATTTTTTAATTTTGCAAAAAACCTAACCTCAAAATCTATTTTTTCAATTCTAGATCAAATTTACTGTATTAATTCTAGTCCATATAACTATTTTCTTATAACCGACTAAGCTGTGGTAAATAAAAAACCTAACCTAAAAATCAACATTTCCAACATCAAATGAAATTACCTTTCTCCGCGGGGTCGATAAAAAACGCTCTCGCGTCATCGATCCGAGAGGTCCCCGAATAATAATAATTCATATTCCCACGTGAGGCAGGTAAAAAAAAAAAAAAAAAGGAGAGAGAGGGACCGCCGGAGGCGCGGGCAGCTCGGACATGTCGCGGCGCGCAACCGCGAATACTAACTAATCCTCGATCCGGCGGCTCGGTCTCTGCCGTTTTTTCTGCGTAATGCGATTTTATAACTTCCGTCGTCCGGTTAAGTAAAAAAAAAAATTTTCATATTAGAGGACCGCCGCAGGAGGGAAAATTCGTTGACCTGGGCTGTAGGCGTCGCGCTCCGCTGAGGCGCGACACACACGCATTGTTCCCCCCGGGTCGGGATTATCCCGGCGCACAACGAGCCGTTTGATTAATTGTACGTCGCTCGATCATTCATTCGTTCCTCTACTTTTTTTTTTTTTTAACGTTCTTTTTTTTCTTTTCTAGAGCGATGTGAATTCAATTAGAGAAACCTGATTTCTAAGATAAAAAATAAAACAGAGAGAGGAATAAATTAGCCCGAAAATAGATCGCGCGTCACAAGACGAGGATTTATGTTAATAAAAAAAAAAAAAAAAAAAAAAGTAAAGGAAGAAGAAGAAAAAAAAAGGAGGCGGGCGTTGTCGCGTGTATTTTTGCAAATTAAAGCCCGAGAGTTACGGCCGGGAGGTAAAGAAAAGAAGTATATTTATTTACGGAAACAAAAGCGAACGAATAGGGAGGGAAGAAGAAGAAAAAAAAAAAGCGTCAAGTGTTAACGGCTCGGTCGCACGAAGCGTCGCCTTTTTTTTCGAGCGTTTATTATCAGAGCGACGCTTTTTCGGAATAATTTACTCGAGCGTACTTTTATTTAGAGTATCGTATACTTTATTCCACCCGTAGCTAAAATCAGAAAAAATCTCAAATAAAAAAAAATTTTCCGAACTCTGATTAAACAGTAATCGATGCACAATAATAAAAGCCCGAGTTTCATGTAAACCAGCCTTTATAAAAAAGGGCTCACGACGAGTTGACCGCTGAATTAACCCCACGGTCGAAGGGAGACACGCGCCTAATTAACGATTACCAGGAAACGTGTCTGCCGAGGCTTTCCACCAGCCGAATATTCGAGGAGCAGCAGCAGCACCGGCGTTGCAGATTCAGCTGATAGGAGGACGCCGCTTCGGAGAAACACTTGTGTCGTGCGCCCGCCTAATTAGAGCCAGCAGCCCTTGCGGACCCGATTAATCGAGTCTCTGTACCTGCAGAAGAACCCCGTTTTCATTCCCACCGGGTTAGGGGCATTACCAATTTGTCATAGTTCGGGAGACGGATCAATAAGGATTAAGAAGAGTTGCTGAGATGTCGGTATGAATTTTAATACAAAATTGTAAAAAATAATTTTTTTTAGGAGGTATTAGAAAGATGTAGGATTGTCTGATATTTAAAAACTATTTTGTCACAAACTTCAACTAATGTCACTTTCTGTATAGATTGCAAAGTTCGCCTTCATAGGTAGGTAAATTGATGTGCATAATGTTTTTTATGATTTTGTTTAGAAACAATCAAGTGTAAAAATTAATTAAATAATAAATTAAGAGTAACTCTCTTCATTTTTCACACGTTATACCACGCAGTGGCAAATTTTATTAATTTTTTCATTTTATTATTATTTTTTTTAATTAAAAAATTAAAAAAAGAATGTTGAAATCAAATGTAAAAATGACTGTAAAATTTTCTTTCAGAAACGAACTAAAATTTTTAATTTTTAATTTTCAGGTTGTATTAATCAAAAAGATGTAAATGTTTTTGTATCGAAGTAGCCAATCTCAAATATCATAAAAAAAAAAAAAAAAATCTGTCGAAAAACTCGGTAATCTTCTATTTGATCTTAGGTATATCGATTTATAAAAAACTGCGAGTCTGCGAAAATAAAAAAAAAAAACAAGAATAATGGAGATCATTAGAGGGAGAAGATACGTCGGCTATAAATTCGGTGCGAGTTCCGGATAGAAGGACGAGCTTCCTGTGTCACACGCAGTTGAGCACGTCGCGTCAGTCATTAGCGCCGTCGCACTCGCCGCCGAGAGATCAACTACGGCCCTGCTCCGGTTTCGCTCATCGGGGGTGGCTGGGAAAATATTTCACTATACCGGGCTCTATTGTCTTCTGCATGCGGGCTGCTCTTTGATTTCGTAAAATATTTTAACCGAATTTCGTAAGCTTTTGACTCTAATGATGCTATTGATTCCTTTTGTATCATTGATATTAAAAAATTCTAAAGTATGATAATAATAAAAAAGTAAAAAAATTTTAAATAATTAATAAAATTATCTAGAATTTCAACCGAGTCGTACTATGAAAACTGGTAGCGAGATCGCAATACTTTAGAATTTTTTAAATTCAGGAAAGATCTTGTGTACCTTGGGGCTAGGTTTACATGAAACAGTTGTTGATTGTTTGGTCAGAGGAGGTACGAAATAATAATTACAGCCGAGGAGGAATACAAAGTCTTGATGAAATGAAGATGCTGCATAAAACCGTTGATGAATAATAATACTCACGTTGTGAAGTTTGTAGTATAAGCCGCAGGCGTTGCAGACGGGCTCGCCGGCTTGGTTTCTTCGCCAGAGCGTCGTCGTCGCGGTCTTGCAGTTTGCGCAACTCGTGCCAGCTCGTCTCGCTGCGCTTTGCAGACTCTGTAAAAAACAAATTTTATAAACGTTATTTATTATTGCTAAATAGTTTTTACTTTTTTTTTTTGACATCTCGTCACACAATTATTTCATATTTTTGACTTTGGGTTTTTTTCTGTGGTTCTTATCATTAAAAATGTTTCGGGAAAAACTTTTAAACCATGCCCTCTGGGAGCATCCAAATATTTAGGCTCGGTAGCTTACAAATTTAAAGCGCCACTCGTTCTTTCCCAGCTCATTCATCAACCGCTCTAAAAAGTGGGCGTTTAATCCCTTTTTTTTCCCCTATTAGGCGTGCGCCAATTTTTATTTTTAAAAAGATTAAACACCCACCCTGAAAAAATCCGATACTCTCGCTCACAATAGTCGCTGTTTTCGGGAAAAAAAGAAAAAAGCCGACAGTACGCTGCGGGTGGGTCGGTCCCCTCGCAGTAAAGGACACTCTTTTGTGAAATCCCATTGGCGCCGGTGCACACCGAAGAAGAAAACTCTCTCTAAAACTGGTCGTTAAGTGGCGAATTTATTCGTCCTTTGTCATCCGTCCCTGTCGATTTCGATTTTCCACGCTTCTTCAAACTCCTTTGGCGGTGTTTGTAAGCTCGGCCATTAGATTCCACTCGAAAATTGTGCCCGGGTAATAGACCTACACGCGTGTTTCATGTTACGTAACAACGGTCTAAGTGGACTTAGAAAACATTTTTTGTCCAGATTACCGGCTAAGAACAGTTCTTCTTACTAATTCGAAATTGAAATGTACAAAAAAGATATACAGGTTCATATGGAAAGTAAAATTTTTTTTGCTTCTCTACTTCTAAGTCTGTGATTTTCCTAATTGAAAGTGAACAAGGTGAAAGCGCGAAATGTGAATATGGAATCAGATGTCCAACGGATTTCAACGCTCGATGAATCGATTAAGAATTATGAGTCCAAAAGTGTCTTCATCGCTGATGAAACTTGGCTTTATTATCAGTGCGCGGACTTTTACTTTAAAAGGAGATCGATGTTTTTTCGGGAATTAGAAAATAGCAAACGACGATTGAGCATTTTAGTGGAAGCCAATGAAAAGCTTTTTTTTATTTACATATTGCCACTGGTTCTTTTAGTACGAAATTCAGCTCAGTCTGCTTCTTTATTTCGATGAACCAAATCAAGACGAAAAGCCAAAGACAAATTATCTTGCTAAATTCTGACTTTCTAACTCAAATTTCAATATTTCGAAATCAAAGCCGCACACAATAGCTACCGAATTAGTATCACACATATCTCAATCATAATAAAATAAACACCATAAAAAAGAAGCGCTTCCCGAAGAACCCGTGGGAAAAGAGGGATTGATCGAGTAGGGTTTATAAATCATAGGCTCGGTTTTTTTTTCGGGGGCTCGATAAATCAATGCGGAGAATTGCGAAAAATCATCAAGACCATAAGTCCAATTAGGAGATTTCGGCTTCTGCCGTACGGTCGCCCTGGAACGTTGGGGATCGGGGCCCGCGTCAATTTATTATGCAAATGCGGGAGCGAACCGAGAGAGCGAGCGAGCTCCGCAAACCGGTCCGCGCGCGAGTCTGACGGATATGACATTTCTCAAGTTCTCACAGAGGTTGCTGCTGCAGCGGAGTCTCGTTGGTCCTTTTGCCGGGAGCAGCGACACCCGCTGGGCCGACCGCCGCGGGCAGCCTCGAGGCTTTTTACCTTTAACATTCGTTTCGTCGCTTCCGAGTATTTCTTATTAATTCTCGAATGCTGTAAGGGGAGAAAGCCTGGTAGCTTCGCACTGATAACCGAGGCCTTTTTTATCAGATGCGTCAATGTGGATGTCGAAGAAGGATAAATAAATGCGAATTAACTGGTACGCGAGATAGTGGGTAAATTATTACGTTATAGTTAAGCATTGCTTTATCGAGCCGACATAAAATTGAAAGATAAAACGTTGGATGCGAACGTAAAAGTGAAATAAAAGCTTTTTATAAGTAGTGAGATAATACTTATAAACTTGGATACCAATATCATTGTAATAAATGCCAGAATTAATAGTTAGGACTGTTGAGCTTCCATGTAACTACCTTATGCATTGAATAACCAATAGAATTTTGAATAATACTTGGATTCGTAATTAAATTAATAAAAGTATTAATTTATAATCTATAAACATTTATATCAGTGTTAAGACACTATCAACACTTATCTCAAACATCTAAACCACTACTACAGTCATAACGATTGTCAACACTAATCGCCAATACAATACTCAGATTTTCATCTTTTTTTTTTCTCAGCATCCAAATCACCGCATTGTATCGGTGTGGCGAAACCCTAATCAGCTTCTCTCTCTTCGTCTTATTAATATCTCGGTGTACGTGTACGGAATCCGAAAAAAAGGTATCAAGATCCCCAACAAAGAACTCGTTTTTACGATTGTAACTACGTCCAGAGAGTCACGTTCCATAGCCCGGAGCCAAGATTCAAAATTCGTACGGCCGATGAGCAACAAGACCCGGGGGCCGCTCATTGTCATTCAGTCTCGCTTTTCCAGCGTCGTTTGTTTTTCAGCCGTGTATGCCCCGCACCTGTTATTATTATTACCACTACCATCGGGGGCGATAAACAAGGCGCATCAGGTTGCCCCGCGAGAGCAGCGCGAAGTGAGAGGGAGCGAGCTGTGACAAGCAGTGGTACCACATTCCTAACACCGAAGTCCTGGTAAAAAATACCCGCTGCGCTTGGATTTTAAGTTTGGGACCTTTTATCACCCGGGTAAGGTTATCGAGACAAAATTAAATACGCGAGAGTGGAAAAATTTCAAAAATTGATAAGCGAAGTGGTAATCTCGAGTGGTCTATTTTTCCTGCGAAATTTACGAGTCGAAATAACGGGGCCATCGGCGGGGGGAATGCGGATCACCCGTTATTTTCTATAATGCGCCCAAGCGAGCGAGCGCCCGAGATTATTTATTAATCGACGATACTCCTCCTCCTACTCTGGTTTATTTATTTACTTTTTTTTTCGCAATCAACTACTGAAAAAATAAACACGCCGAGATAATTACCTTTGTGCTTGCTTAGGGACCCCGAACGGCGGGGGCACTCAAGGTCCCGGCAGGCATTTTCATTCAAATCGTTGCAAATTTTCATAAAGCGTCACGCCGGATTAAAAATGTAAAAAAGTACGTCGAGTAGGAAAAAAAAAAAAAAAAAGATTCCTGGTAATTATCCAGCGCATTGTTTTCCCGGCAGCACATCCGTCTGGGCTTACGTAACGGCGGACAAATACATCGGCGAAATATAAATCTTCCTCTCTCAACCCGGATTAATTATCCTCTCTCCGGCTGCCGCTGCTGCGAGCCTCGATTGTATGGAGATGCACCTGATCGATCGCTCGCAGGGACCGACCTTTTTTTTCCGGGAACCCGAGGATGATGATCCGGAGGACCGCTGCGAGATTTATATGCTCGAAATTACGTGGACGACCGAAAAATACTGAATATAGTAATAGATCTGAATTCGATGTAATTTATTCGAATATTTTTGAAACTAAAATTGAAAAAGATACTGAGTCTTTATCAATAATTCTAAAATCATAGGTTTCCCAAAAATTCGTAGACTCTCAAAATCCAGTACCTCAGGATCCTCCTCCAGATCCTAGTTTCGCAATATTCTTAAGCCAGGAGTTATCGAAACCGCGCGCCGTCGGTTTGGTCACGGCCACACCCAAGCAAGCAGCACCCACACTTGACCCTTTCTCTCCGAGACTTTATTTAAAAATTCTCGTCGGTAAGTAAGAGCCCGACTACCCCGAATTAGCATACTCTCCCTCAGCCGCAAAGAAGTGTTTCCAGGAATCTTCTCATCATTGTTCCCTATCACTATAAATTGCCCGCCGCGAGCTGCCGCTGCCGCGTTGTGCAACCTCCTCCGCGTACTCATGTGTGTGTGTGTGTGTGTGTGTGTGTGTAAGAGCGCGAGCGCGGAGAGAGAGGAACACAATGTATCCTGTTCGGCAGTTATTGGGGCAAGGTGGCCAGCCTTGGACAACGCGTGCATGCATGCATGCATGCATACGTGCACCACCTCGAAAACGCGTTTCTCAAATACGCTCTTGCCCTTAGTAGTTTTTAAATTTATCCAAAAGCTATGTGTAATTTTTTTTATTGGAAGACCAAAGTACAAATGATTAAACATAGTGCAGAACATTGAAGATAACTCATTAATTTTATTGTGTTTTAGTATCAATTAAATAAATAGTATAACGAAAACCCTTCTAATCGGCTGCCCAAGAGATTTTAATTGTAAAGTAGCATCCCCGGGGATAATTAAAGGCACACACATTTTTTTTTTTTTTTTTTTTTTTTTTTTTTTTCAAAAGTAACCTCAGGAATTTTGCACTTATCAGAGAGAAGCCACGTCGCGAAGCAATTAATCAATCGTCGGCGATAAGGCGCAATTAAAGCTTTCGTTGAATCACCTGCATCGCCGAACGCTAAACGGTAGAATATTATTATGAGCCAGCGAGCCCGTACGACCGTGAGTGCAGTCAGCGGCGTCGGATAAATAATTAGCGATAAATCACGGGTGCGATCGATACGTGGTTTTTCCTCCTCCTCCTCCTCCTTCTTCTTCTACGATTCTCTCGGTGTTCAACGCTCGCGCGATAATAAACAAGTATTTAGAAAGCCATTTGTTCAATGCGCGAGACTATTGATTATCATTGTTATTACGAGTTTGTATTTGTTTCGTGAGAAATCTTTGCGCGATTCTCCTACGGGGATTTTAATTTTCTGTCAAGTTTACTTTTTTTCTTTGGTTTTTCTAGGTATTGCTCAATCGATCGATCTTATTAAGCGCACAATGCACGCGATATTAGCATGCTAATGGGTAAATAAACGCTCAAAACCAACACAATTTGTACACCCGACGTGTGAATACCGGACCCAGCCGCGGGTCCGGATGATAAATCTTCATTATATTTCAGCTGTGGAGGGTATAATTGATCGAGTTCGAGCCTCGGGTTGTTTAAACAATGTGCCATTAATTTTTTAGCCTCGCATTACTCACCCGCGCTGAATTTTTTAATAACTCGCGGATTAAACGTTTGCAATTGTTTTTTTTTTTTTTTTTTTGCGTGGGCAATTAGAAGAGCGTGCGAACTTTACGAAATCGGGACAAGCAGGAATAACAAGCAAGCAACATTGTTTATAAATGTTAGGGTCATTGAGTCGTTTGTATTAATTGAAACAAGAAGTGCGCGCGCTTGCGCTCATCGGAGGAGGCTCCATTTTCAAACTCGTGACTAATTAGCGGGAGGAGAGAGAGGAGAGGTAAATTAATCGATACCGAGCCCTGACTCGTGTACAACGGTCGCCATTTTATGTGTGCCCTCCAAAGGTGGTGCCTTCTTCTCCCCTACGTTATGTGTGTGTAACTGTACGTCACCCCGGAACGGGGCGTGTTATTCTCGTACCGAGGGGGGAACTGGTACTGTACTATATATACACTCTGCTTCTTTTTTTTGCTGAGTAACTTGTTTTTACCTACTTTTTTTCGATTTTAATGATGTTTTCGGGTACCTACGAAAACTACGGAACAAAAAAGAAGAGAGGGTTTGAGTAAACCTCGTTATACGAGACCGTTGTAATGATTCGTCAATTTACATGGAAATGAGCCTTAAAAGTACCATTAATTTATCGATGCTGAAAATGAATCTCAGGGGTGTCTTCTGTATCGATGCTAATGAAAAACAGGTTCGCAAAAGTTGGGTAAATTCAGCCTTATTTACATGTAAACTAATAATGTTAGTTTACATGAATATAAACCATAAGGATGTCATTAATTTTTAATTGAAAACAAAAAACTGGTTGCTTCATCCATAAAACAAAAAATACTTTCTTTTTTTTTTTTCATCGTTACAACTACATTATGTAGGATAATAAAACATCGCGTGAAAATGAACCTTAACGATACCATGATTAATCCAGTATCAAGAACTATAAAATACTACACTTTCATGAAAACGAGTCTTAACGATAACACTGATTCGAAGAAAAAAAAGAAATCTCCGCTCTTATCGAGTAATCGTAAATCTACATGAAAACGAACCTTGAGGATACCAAAGCACCGAATTCGTCACGAGACTCGAAGACACAAATTCCAAAAAAAAACAAAAGCGTAGCATCCCTGTTTTATAACACGAATTCGTCGATACGGGGGTGTCAAAGGAGTCGCGTGCGCTTTATATTTATGCAGCACCACGCCAGTAGTGCTCTGGAGCGGGCGTCAGCGTCGATAAATAACCCGGCGCGGCCATTACCTGTCGCGCGGGCTCGTTTGCAGCGCCTGCACCGATACGCTGACTTCTCCACGCATTATATACTTTATCGCTGTCTTTCGGCGATAAAGCCCCCTGCGCTGATTTCTCTACCTCTAACGGCATAACTAATCTCCCTCTTTCCTTTCGTTTTTTTTTTTTTTTTTTTTTCTATTTTCACCAGTCGTCCCGAAAATTGTACACTATTTTTCCGCGAGGCATGCGCAGTGGGTACCAACACCCGGAGCGCGTGCGCAGCCGAGGTATTGACTTTAGTTTTCCAGACAAATAACTCCCACTGCACGTCGTCTTGCGATTGATTTTCACGCCCTCTTCCGAATCTCTCTTTTTTCGAGAAGGGGGAGGCCGCAGCTTCCTCCCTTGGAAGAAGGGCGGAGACGGATAGCCCCGAGATTGGCCAGATCGCGACCAATGATAGGCCGGGCAAGGCGCCCTGGGAATATCGATTTTCCTTCTGGTCCAAGGAGGATTTTTCCGGTTAATCTCACGCCTTAATTAAGTCTGCAGGGGGGTTGGCTAATTAGCGAGGCTTTGTAAAATTTTCTCGCCTGACGGAGCTCCGTCGTAGTCGTGGTAGTGGTTGTCGTCGTCCCTTTGGCCCCCGGTGGAAAAATTCACTACGGCTGGGTGCTACCGGGAGCCATTGTCCTCCTCCTCCCATTGTGTTGCGGAGGCGCTAAAGGCTTCATATACATGCCAGAAACCCGCGCGCGGGAGTTTACGGCAGGCGTAAATCTCGAGTTTTTGCACTTTCGCACCTATACCTTTCGTTTCCAGGTTTTCGGGACGATTTTCTTCTGGGGATCGAATTGCGATACGATATCGTTTTTCCTGCGAAATTTTTAAGATTTTTTATACTCGCATTTAAAAAATACGCGCAGGCTAAAAATTTTTTCAGTTTTATTTAATGGCCGCACCGCGCGTATGGAAATTTCAAGCGGTACTTTGAGAGTAAAAAAACAAGAAACAATTACTGTTGTACCAGAAAGTTATCAGGGTGGTGGTGGGTATCGGGTAGCCGGTGCCAATTAGATGGGCTGCTCCCGAAATAAATCCCAGCTTCTTCTTCTTCTTCTTCTTCGGGCTCTCGGAGGCTATTAACTTGTAAATTGCTTCCGACTGTGGGCGCGCATAAATTGTGGCCCCCACTAGAGAGTGCATAAATATCGATATGAGTGTTACCCGACCGCCCGACCGCCCCGTTATTAGCCTCCTCTGGTTCTTCTACTTCGTCTTCTTCTTCTGTTACATCATCGCCGTGTCGTACTCTTAATTAATTTTCAACGCCCGAGTGATCCACTTTCTACGAGAAAATCATCGTAACCGCGGGCTGCGCCTACATGCAAATGGGGAAAGCCCGAATTTGCTAACGTGACCGACGAGGTGGATCGTAAGGAAATATCGTGCCGAACCAGTCACTTTTTGTGTAAAAATGAGTTTTTTACGGATCAACAGAAAAAGATTTTAGTATTTATTTTTTCAATTATTACAATTTTTTTGAGTGCTTGCGTCTAAAAATGATTGTATGATTTTTCTAAAAATTTTTATAATTTTTATTATCTGCAAGTAGTAATATACTAAGCGTATACACCATTTTTTTTCAATAAAGACAGTTTTGACAAGAAAAAAAAATAGCTGTGATCACTTATGGTAGCAAAGAGTTTTTTTAGAATTCATTGGTGATTAAAAATCGTAAGAACTATTTACATCTTTAAAGATACCTATTAGAAATATAATTTTGAAAATCGTGTTCCGGTAGCTCAGTAAAATGAGTATTCGACTCGTAATCTGGTGGTCCCCGGTTCGAGCCCTGCTCTGATTTGACAGTTGAGTTTGAATTATTCTCCAAAAATTAAAAATAATTGTAACGTAGAATTAAAAAAAAAAAAATGCAAACTCCAATAGCTTTTTTTTAGCAATTTTTAAAATCACTTAGGTTAAAAATTGGCTGCGTATACGCTGGATTCATTACAGAATTTATATGTCATGATAAAAACCACAGTTTTTTATGTATATTTCACTAATTCATACAATTTTTTTTTCTAAATCTTACAATAAATGAAAACTACGTACACAATTGAAAAAAAATTCAGCACAGACAGTCTAGTTCTTTCAGCCGGTCTCGATGCTACGCTTCGAATACCGTTACCAAACTCAACAGAGGGGGAAAAATGGCGACCGTTTTTTTTTTTTTTTTTTTTTTTTTATACATATAATACCCAACAGTGGTACCCCCATTATTAACCCCCCGGGTCCAAAAAGCAGCGGGCATTTCCCAGCTGTTCGTTGCTCGCGCTATCTCCCGGGACAATCAAAGATGGCGTCGTTCTAGCTCCCAGTTCAACCCTTCCCTTAAAAATCGATACCCATTTTTTTGTTTATAACCAAAATAAAAAAAAAAAAGAGAATAATAGTAAAGAATAAAGCTTCCGGGCGTGACGAGATCGTAAAGGAGGATTAAACGGCGCGCCGGCGCCCGGTGAATCTCGTGAATTTTTAATGGTGCCGGTAACGCCCAGCCGTCAGTCAAAGCGCGGGTGCGAGAACTCAAATTTTTCAGCTCCCTAATGAGGCTAGCCCAGGACTATTATAGACGCCCACTATTATACACCAAAGTCGATGTGTTTATTTGAGGAGGAAGGAAGGAAGGAAAAGGTAGTTTTTTGTACTCACCAGTCGTCGCTTGGGCTTGATGAGGGGTCGGTTCTGTCCGTTCATCTTGTAGTAGAGACCGCAGGCGTTGCAGAGGTAGTGTCCGGTACCGTCCCGTCGCCAGAGAGGCGTCGACGTCGCACCGCAGTTCACGCACTCGCGGCCCTCTGTGGATCGATCATTTATTCAAATTAATTACACTCGGTTGTTTATTCCCGTTCCGGGGTGGAAGCTACATATATACCCGACTCTACGGTTCTCCGACTGTGGACTTATTATTTTTTATGAAATTTTATTTTTTATTTTTTTAAAGAAAGTAAAAACAGTGATAAAATATAAAAATTCGAATTAGTTAAGTAATAAAAAATTTCTTACAGAATATTTATTGTACATAGTGTTCTACTTGCATAAGCATGATATTTATTTATGCTAAGTAGAAAGTCAATTAAAGCTTGAAAAAAAAATTATTAGAAGTTTGAGAAAACTATATTAGAGAAAAATCTATCAAAAACTGACAAAGATTAAATCCATCAATCCATTATTATTCAAAATAAAAAAAAAATTTTATTGTCTTCAAAAGTCAACTTATGTCCACACTCAGAGGTGCTGACAAATCGACTTTGTATAAGATTCGAGAGAACGAACCAGACAGAGTCGATTAAATCAATCAAGATCACATAACCAAAACACCAAAAATACTCATAAAATCATGATAGTAATAATAATAATATTTGTACAAGATTATTTATGTATAGATTCGTAATATGAAATATTAATATGTATAGATGCATGCACAGCAAACAAACCATCAAGAAGCGAGATTACCAGGGCGTCATAAAGCAGACGATCGTCAGTGGGCGTCATACGCATAAAAGTTTAAACGCAGCTGTATAAACTTTTAAACAACCTTCACCACCGACCCCTCAACGATGTCATAACTCCACCACACCGAATCCACTACAGAATATACAAATTCATGAGAAACATTAAAATTTTATCAGTTATTATTGTGTATTTGAGAGTCAGAAAAAAAAATCGCAGGATGTCCGTCTCAAGAGTAATCTTCTTCTAATTCAGCACGCTTGCACGACTCTGATTGAATTCGCCCCACCAGTAATACAATAAACCCCGGGGCTGCTAGATTGGTTTGTTATTACGGCACACTGATCTCGAATAACACTTCCTTGCGAGAATCGAAGGAGAGAAAAAAAATCAAAAACAATAATCCACTTAAGAGCGTGGCCACGGGATTGGTACGATGACTCGGCCGGCACGCGATTTTCTCAACCTACCAAACCGTACAACAATCACTTTTCATTTCTCGTCTCGATTTCCAGTACGCGCTTAATTAACGCATTGTTGCCGGATTTACGGGAAAATTATTTATATAAAAAAAGCTTGTGTTTTGATAAAAAAAAAAGACGTAGCCACACCACATAGAAAAATAAAAAAACAAAGAAACTGTGCTCTCGTGTGTTTGTGTTAAAAAACTTTGAATATGTAAGAAAATAAAAAAAAAACTTTCACGTGTTTTTTGGTGCGCGGACTGGTGGGTGCTGATCATATCAAAAAGACGTATACACTTTGGTGAGTGGCAAAATACAAAAACATCATATGGCTCCTCGGACTTTTTTATTTTAATTTTCAACGAGTCAAACGTGCGAGTGTCTGACAGATCAATTTCAAAGTAAGCGTTTGACAACCGCCACCAAAAGCATAAATTAGGACCAAACAAATCATAAAATCATAATAATAAAAAACTAAAAGAAAATCCAAAATCATAGTAGGTGAAATTATAAGTGGTGAGGATGGTTCAAATAAGTCAGTCGAGAGGTCGACTCGCTAATCTTGCAACTCGACCCCTCAACTTTGGCTGCAGTGCTCATAGTTGGTTAGTTAAGCACCAGAAGCCAAAAGAAAAGTCAAAAAATAAAACCAAAAAAAGAGACCTGGTGGTGCTATTGAGTAACGCTACATTACGCAAAAGGTGGTGACTTTTGTTACGGTGATCGAACTTTGCATTAATGTAACAGTAGTAACTTCTGTTACGTTTCTCTTTTAAAAATCAATCATTACAGTATCAAAAGTCACTTCTCTCTGATGGCGTTACCCACCAGGTCCCCAAAAAACCAGGACAGGTGAGCAAAATAAAAAAAATAAAAGTAGGCGGTTGGCTCAGCTTACCGGCGGACGTCCTGGACTTGTTCCTGGGCTTTTGCTGCTGTTGCTGGCTGTGGTGATGGTGGTGCTGGTGGTGCTGCGACCCGGGCGAGTTGGGGCCGGCGGAGTTGTTGTTCTGGTTGGCGGAACCCAGGTGGGAAGACCCGAGGAGCTTGGACTCGGCCGAGCCCAGACCGGGCACGACCGCGGCCGCGGCGGCCGCTACCTGGGCGTGGTGGCTGGCCGCCGCCGCCGAGGAGAAAAGGGACGCGGCCGCGCCGGGCCCGTTGTGGGGATGGTTGTGGGAGTGGTGGCTCGGGTACTGGAGGTGCTGGTACATGTAGGAGGTCGGGTCGTACTGGGAGCTGGAGTACGAGGAGGTCGTCTCCCGGCAGGGGGACTGATTCGACTGCTGCTGTTGGCCACCCTGGTAGTCCTGCTGCTGCTGGTTGTTGTTCGAGCTCTGGTTACCTTCGCGCTGCTTGACCTGACCGCTCTGCTGGCCGTGCTGGTGCTGCGGTGGCGAGGGCGCGCCCTGGTGCTGCTGCTGTTGCTGTTGCTGCTGCTGCTGGTGCTGGTGCATGCCGCCCAGGGTGGGCTTGACGTCGCAGGACCCGAGGGCGTCCTGGTGGTGCATGAACGCGCCCATGCTCGCCGCGTGGGCTAGGGCGGCCTGGTACTCGGAACTCGTGCCCGGGAGGTTGTTGTTGTTGTTGCTGTTGCTGCTCGTGGGACCGTTGGTCGTGCTGGAGGTCGTGCTCGCGGTTATGCTGTCGGGGGTAGCGTCCTTGGGTGGCGTGGGCGGGAACGAGAACGGATGTCCGGCAGCCCCGTGACCCGCGAGGCTCGCCGCCGTGCTGCCCATGCCCGTGCCCATCGGGCTCTGGGGCTTCTCCTCTCCGGAGGAGCCGTTCGTCGAGCCCGACGCCGTGGGGAAAGTCCACGGGTGGAGACCCGGGGCGAAGTGAGGACGACACACCTGGCTCATGGGTCCGCCTGGCATTCCCGCGCTCGACATCCTTCCTGAAAAAAGTAAAGAACAAATTTACGTTAATACAGTGGATAGAGTTGTAAGGGGGGGCCAAGTGAAAAATGTGGATTTAAACCGCGAGCCCCTGAATATAACATGAGTTACCGGAATTATGAAAATTTTTCGTCGGCCCTGATTAAGCAATAAGTACTCGCTAGAGAGCGTGTGTTTGGCGGTAGTCCGTGTTAATAATGGCATTAGCATATTTGTGCAGGTTCGGCCTCGCGCACCCACCAGCGACGTCATATACAAAAGGGAAGGCTCGATCGATATATCGAGTGCTTTCCAGCTCGCACGCGCCGAATTCGTGCCCGGGAATTAACGCCGCGGCCTTTTTTTATTTTTTGATGGATTGTCTGTGACCCCTTCGACGATTAATACGGAAAAAAAAAGTAAGAGAGAAGGAGAGTTTTTCTCTCCCACGTATACGAGAGAACAGCCGCCATTTCGAAATGGCCGCGCGCGCTCGCGGGGAGAAGAGTTTACGAGCGTAGACCGTGCCTTTTGTGCGAAAATACACACGGCCGTAAAAAAAGGAAGTCGACGACGGGAGAATGAAAGAAAAAAGAGGTGGGTGTTGAAAAAAAAGAAAAGAGTAAAAAGGAGAGAGAAGGAGTTTCTAGAATGGCGAAGGAGCAAACGAAGTTGGAATCGAAATTAGCCGAGCCAAAAAAATTTAAATAAAATTTTACTGAGAACCGAGTAAATTAACTTTGTCAGACTGGTACTTATTACTGTCATTATTAATAAGTTCGTCGGAAACATGTAAAAAACTGTTCTCGGTTGTTACCAGAGATGTTTTGAATGTCATAAGTTTTGAATAAAGCACACGTTGAATTAAAACCAGACAAGTCTAAAAAATTTGAATTGATTACTCCGTGTAAATCACAAACTTTACGACTAATCTCGAACAGGAAAAAAATTTTATCAGACATGATATTTAAATTTCAGGTAATAAAATGATTAGTTTTACGTTCAGTGCTTTTTGTGATTATTTAAAAATGTACTTCATAGTCACAGTGGCAATTAGATTAGTTTTACGTTAGGTACTTTCTGTGATTATTTAGCCGCAGTGGCTGCAATTAAACTATAGATTATAATCAATAAGTTCCTTATCAACGAATGATCAGTTTAAGAATCTGTTCCCAATCCGCCACAGAGATTATAATTCCGCAATTAATCTAATAAAACTTTTTACGCGCATTCAAACGGTGTGGTCTTTTTTCATTCATACCGTAATTGATCTTACACGCACTCAAGCAAAGACAGAGTTATCAAAAGAAGTCCTTTGATAGCCGGATTCAACACCAGAGGCGTCGGGTAAAACCGGGCTATCAGATGTAGATACACGCTCCATTAGAATATCAAGTCCTCCCGTCCGCGTTTCACCCTTTGATCATCCTAATGAAAGCTGCTGCAGCGAAACTCGCTCCAGGCTCCGCCTTCCTGGGCGACGGCAAGATGGCGACCGGCACTCCGCGAACAAGAAGAAGAAGGTCAATCGCGCGCTCGAGAGGGGGACAAAAGGTCAGCTGCCAGCCAGAAGAAAGTCCCCCCCCCCCCCCCCCAATTACGTATGCACCTCTCCGGTTCGCTCATGCATGCGCTTCCTTCCTGCCAGTCCGCCTCATCGATTATTTCGAAAACGTCCCTTCCTCGAAGACGAATATTTATCATATGTTCGAGGTGCGCGCGGCTTGGTATTTGACTTTTAAATAAACGGGAATTATTCAGGGGACGAGAGGAGTAATTGTTTGACGCGCGGGGAGCACGGATTCGAGGATGGACTTGCTTGGGCGGAATCTTTTTTTTTTTTTTTTTTTTTTTTTGGAATGGCTGCGAGCTTACTTTGTTGCACTTGGGAACAAAAAGTTTAAAAATATATTGATTTTAATATTTGGAGAGAAATAATTTTGAAAGCTGAAATTTTAGCTTAGAGAACATTTTTCGAATACCGAGGTAGTTAGATTCAAAGTTTGAGCTTTCATTAGAAAAATTGGCTAGGCACGGACTCAGCATTGAGAGTTTAATTTTAGCAACAAAACTAAAAAAAAGTTTATTCCGAAAGAAGGTACTCAAGTTTCAAATTAAAGTCCAATTTTTAAATATCTACTGGTTCAAACTTAGCTTTAAAAACTACCTGTCCAATATTAAAATTTTGAGTTGAATTACTTTTGTCATTCAGATTTTGAGAATTATTCTAAGATATAAGTACGCGAGAACTTTTAAAAGTTTTTTAAAATAAAAGTTTCAAAGTTCTGGCAAATCATAAACATGATATTTACAAGTTCAATCTTTACTTTGAGCTTTTAAAATCCGAATGAAGCATCAAAAATTCACAGCCAGCTCGTACCCCAAAATTTGGCGAGTCAAACCCCAAAGCTACGAAAAATTTGACATTGCTCGCTCAAACCGTGCATTCATCACCTCCCTACTCGCTCTCGAATTTCCAACGATTCCTGCCAAATCTTAACGCCCACAATATTTTATCCCGCGCGTCTCGTCTCGTGTGACTCGAATGAACAAGCGACCATCGCGGGTAGGAAAACGAAAGTCGGCGTGGCACGCGAGCCCCGACAATACAAGACTCCTCTTTTTTATTTTATTTTAACTTCGAGTTAAACACACACTCCTCCAAGGCCGGTGTATTCCGGGCACGCATAGCCCGGCGTGCATCCATCCCGTATGCATCCCTCGCTCGATGCTCGGGGCGTGAAATTTCGGGATTTATCGGGTGCCCGCGAGCCGAATACCTTATACTACAAAGCTAGATACCGAGAAAAAAAATAATCGCACCAAAGTCGCAAAAAAAAAGTTAGGTTAGACTAGTCTCGGACTCTAGAAGTCTCTAAAACTTTTTTTCTCCTCGTGGGCTTTGAAAAGAGTAGACAGCGGGCAAATATTGACACTTACCGTGGGCGCTGTAGTGGTGGTGGCTGGGGGCGGCGTAGTAGCCCCGGTAGTCGAGGTTGTTGCCTCCGGCTCCTCCCGCGGCGGCGTTGTTCGAGTTGGCGGAGTTCGAGCTCGAGTTCGTCGGGGTCGGGGCAGCGGGCTCGGAGCTTACGCCGAGGCTCGTCCGGACCGGCGGCTCGTACCAGCGGGCCGCCGCGGTTGATTCGCTGCTCATGTCCATCACGTAGTCGAGAATTTTCGGGCCGGTTTTTATGCGCACCCCACCACCGATAACGGGGGAGGCGCCGCGACACTGGGGGCTGCTTACGATATCTTCTTAAACTCGAGCTGAGGTTGTGCCTTTTTTTTCGATTGAGATGGCCCTTAGCTGGTGCAGACCGTCCCGGACATCTTCGCGAATTTTAGTTTTAAGTGTCTCTTGGTTTTGGGGTTGGTACACCTGGAATGAGAAAAAAGGTTTATTTAATGATAAATAAGAATGAATTTTTTGGTAAGACTATTGAGTAAGTTACGGGTTTTAGTTTTGTGCGAGGACTGATTAAATTTTACGGCGTAGTCGGATCTTCACTAAGTATTCGGTGTAAATTTTTCTATTTATTGTTGAACATTAGCTTGTTTCTAAATAATTTTTTTTTTCTGTTCAATTAATTTTTCTGTTGATCGACAAAATTATTCACGGGGGCAATATTGATCACTAAAACGAAAAAAATGTAGTTTTTGTATCGAAAACATTCCATTATTATTGACTCGAAAAAATCAATAAAAAAAATAACAGCTATAAAAATAAAAAAATTATTATGTGATTACTATATTTTTAATTAAATTAAAGGTAATAATACTCTACTCTAAATATCAACAAGTTATAATTTTTCTTAATTCGTGTGTCATTTAATCCGGGTAAAACTGGTATCAAATCACTCTTATCTGGAAAAAAGTGTACTTTTCGCTCATTGAAAACGGTTATTCACACTTTGACTTTTAAAAGAAAATTTTCTTTTCAGAGAGTAAGAAAAGTAGGGCCTTCTAACTACGAAAAATGAATCTGCTCGAGTTCTTTTTGCTCATTAGAAAAACTTATTATACTATGAAAGTTAAAAAAAAAGTTTTTTTTATTTAATATCGAAACATCCTTTTAATTAAAAATTCAAAATTAATTTAGAAAAAAAGTTTTTAATGGACTGAAAGTTTCGCCACGCTATATATACATGATCAGCGCTTCATTTTAGGTTGAAATTACTACTTTATCTTGCTTAGAGTCGTTACAAGCCAAAACATCATAATTAAATATTCATTGTTACTACATTATCACGTAAATAAATAAATCCGTAGTAAATAATAATAAATCGTGATGGAATAGTAAAATAATAATTTTAGAAGAAAATTGAAAGCTAAATTTTATTCCTCAATGAGTATTTTCAATTTACTGTTTTTATATTATTATATAAATAAACGACCATCATAATTAATAATAAAAATAATAAAAATAATATTAATGAAATAATAATTATGTTTAAAAACCGAAAGCTAACTTTATTCCAGTAGAAGTGTTCTTGTTATACCGTCGCAGTTTTTATCATCTTTTTTTTCTTTTCATTATAATATTTCAACATTTTATTTATACTCGGCAGTCAATTTATGAATATTACATTTAATAAAAAAGGATCTAAATCACTCCCTAATTAGAAAGAAAGAAAAAGAGAGAAAAAAAAAGTTTCTCCCGATGTCACCATCGCCAATCAACTCCGTCCCACATTTCACTCCCGGCTTCTAGCAAACTTTTCATCAAAACCCCCGAGTTTTAACGACGCAAAAATCCAACAAAATTTACACGCGTCATTATTATTTCAAGCCCCGAAAATTAGCTAAAATATTCCTTAGAATCGCTCTCTCTCTCGCGCGTGATTCCCCGTATTTTTTAATTAACAAGAATATCCTCCTGAATTAACGCACCCCGGGTTCGAAAATACGGCCCGAACCGTGATTTTTAAGTGCCCGGTAGTCGCGGTGAGAAAAAAAAAGTTTTCATCAAAAAAATCTCCTCCCGTATCTGCGAAAGATTATCCCAGATCTCATCATCGAGGTATGTACAAGAAATCTATTAAAAAAGTAAGCTCGACTCACCAGATCGACAATTAAGCCAGAACTGCGTGTGACTCGCCCGATGACCGAATTATTTATCAATCGATAATCTTCGATACCCCAAGGTCAGCCCCCCGAAAAACCGATATCTTTTATTTATCGATTACAACGAAAAGAAAAAAAATCCGCTGATCTATCCACCCGCGAGCCCGAGCGTTCGGATATTTACGACCGTCGCTTGATTTACGAGCCGCTGAAAATCGTTCGTACCTTTTTTTATTTCGCTGCAGGTAGCAATAAAAAAAAAATCACGACGTATTTTTTATTTAACGGAGTTTTAATAAAGTTTTATTCGGCAAATAAAGCACTCGAGAGACACAAAGACCGATAAGATTGTAACTGACGGATACGTGCCACGATAAGATTGAGGAATTCTGTCGAAGAAGCCTCGATATATTCGCCGTGTGAACGGTCGCTTCGAATGAAGTTGACGGAAGATTTTAGACGCTTTATCGACGGATTTTTTGGGTGTATCGATTACCCTCCCCCCGCGGTAATTAACTGCAGGCGCGACGTGCCCTGATTTAGTTTTTCCAGTCCGGCTTATCGCCTCAAAGACACCTACATAACTCTTATCCGTCGTAATATCTTATCGAAGGCGATCGAAGGAAAAATAAAAAAGAGCGAGAAGTACGTTGAGATTGCGTTACAAAGTTCACGATTCCTGCGAGGCGCCTTAAATTTTTTTTTTTTATTTCGTTTCTCTTATCACCTGAATTATTTCTTCTATCACGCACTCTCGAGTAAATTAAATTTTGTTTACCGCGCGAGTGATTAATCACGACGGTGCCGAACGATGATTTACAAAAATTTTGTACACTCGAGTTTTTTTTAGAATTTTGCAAGTTCTACTAATGAAAGTAAACTTGATGAAAATTGTGTTTCTTACATCTCGTTTATTAAGCTCGAGGAATTCAAAACAACATCCGTCTACCTTCAGCCTACCGTTTATGGCGTTATTTATTCAGAATCAGGAAAATCCGGCACGTTAAGTAAAATAAGCACTACAAATCCCCAACAACAAAAACTTTATTGCATTACATAGATCGTAAAGCAAACAATGTCCGTAAACTTCAACGTTTTTGTTCTCGCCTTAACTCGTCTAATCACTCGACGCATTCCTCAATTATCCCACTCCGCGGACGGTAAAAAACACATCACTGTACGACCGTAGTAGTAGAAGAAGAAATTAAAATCCCCGAGGAGTCAGTAGTAGAGTCACGGACCCACCGCTGCGAGGGGGACCCTGCGACAAAAGCCGAAAAACTCAACGGGAATATTGTGTATAATAACTCCACCGAGGACGAGACGAATTTAACACCAGCACAATGGACCCGCTGGCCCGTGTGTTTTGAGGTTAGGTGACTTAACCGCGAGGAGGATTAACCTCCGAGAAAGAAGAAAAAAAAAGCGGCTCTCGGCTACCGACACTTTTCTCTCTCCCCTTGCACAATATTTTCACACCCCACAATGGAGCCCCTCGGTGACACTCGAACTTTGTTTGGCCATTATTCGAAGGAGAGGAGTTGCGTCGCGCGTCCTGGTTTTTTCGCAGAGAGACACCCGGAGATTAATCACGAGAGGGTTTTGTTTTAGCGGGTAACACTATACTTCGGGAAGGATTCACGCCGCGTTTTGTCCACCTCGGTATCCTCTTTCCTGCGATGCTCGAGCATTGCTGTAGCTCGTCGAAATCGAGACCCGGAGCCTTCTCTTTTTTGGCAGTGCGGTGCTCGGGTTACGACTACACGTGTATTTATTAATAAAACACGAATCTCGAAGTCCGTCGGACGGCGAGCGATCTTACCTTCTCCGTGTGTATGTTTCTCGAACTCGGTTCACTTTATGCCGTTGGGTTGGTACGTATGGGTCGATCACGCACAAATAAAAACACAGTAGTCACTTAAGTAGGCTAGTCATCGGTGAACTGACGCACAATTAATCAAAAACACTGCACCACACACGCGTCGGCAATCACACCGCATCGCTCCTGTGTGTAACACTCGCGCGCTCACGACTACGGCGACGACGACGGCGGCAGCTCCAATCGTGCAGGCACCCGGCGCTAAACTAAAGTGAAAACACGCCGAGCCGAGCGCTCGACCCTCCAAGCGCGAGCTTCCCCCACCACCGCGGCCCGCTAACGCTCTCCCATAGGCCGAGCCCGCTGCCAGCGGGGCGGGCTTACCCACGCTTCTTTTTTCAACGGACCTCCCCACCCGACACCCCCCCCCCACCCAGAAATATCGAGCGATGCGAACGCGGGCTGAGTACAACGCCGCGAGGGTTTTTGTTTTTCTTGCTGCTGAGTTGCGAGAGGAATGGAGGGATTTTTAGCAATTATCGGAAGGGTTTTTCGAAATTTTTGGAGGATGAAGGAAAATAATTGAAATGTGTTGGGAATTGACTGACTTTAACCCGATTGAAATATTGTGGGTTTGTTGGGGGAATTTATTTTTTTAATTACTAGGTAGTATTTTTATGTAAAAAATAGTTAGAAATTCAAGTATTTGTTGTTAATAGTAAGAGTTGAAGAAAACAGCCTTCTTAGAGCTGTACGATTTTTTTAATTTTACCGCAATATTTTGAAGTATTCTGAATTGAGATGATAATATGATTTACTAATAATGTTCAAAATAGTGGTTAAATTGTTTTAACATTCATTAAAATTAATTTTTTTAAATCACATTTTTTTTTATAAAGAGTTACTATAGTACACCTATATATAGTCAACCTATATATTTATTGAAAAGTACAATTTCGAAACGGAGATTTAAGAAAAAAAAATAGGAGAAACTCCTGTTTTCCGAAATTGGAGAATCTCCATTTTTTTTTGTCGAATTTCATCAACTATTAGTCAAATCTCCTATTTATTTTTCTCCGTGTAGGTACTTTTATGAAAAATTATAATTAAGATAAAAATGTTTAATGTTTACAATTTTTGTACATTGTTTACTACAGACTTTGATGAGAAAAGTAAAAAATATAATTAAGAAAAAATACTTCACAAAAAGTTTAAAATTTAATTTTTAAAACTTGTACCGGATCATGCATTTAATAGGAATTATAATATTTTTATGTTGCAGCAATTTTTTTTTACATTTTTTATTCATGAAATACTGTATATTTAATACTATTTTAATAATAAATTATCTCATCCAGAGATCTAAAACCTAACTTAGTAAAACTAAAAAAATTGAATGTTTGAAAAAACTTGAATTTTTTAGTTATTGGACTGCTTTTAATTACTAAGTTCTTGTATTATTTTCTGTATCGTTTATATTAGAAACAGTTAAGAATAAAATAATTTTGTAATTTAATGACATGAAAGTTGGAATAAAATTTACCAAGTGTATAAACAAAATATCCAACATGTTTGTATAATTTGTTCATGTTCGTACGGTGTGAATTTCACAAAGTCATTCAATCCACATCAATATTATATTCATCTACCTCATTACAGTAAGAGTTTACGCGCTAGTAAAATGACGAATCAAGTTTCACTTCAAAACCCCCAAAAACACACAATAAACAAAGTCATAGCCGATCAACGAAACTGCAGTGAAAATAAACTTCTGGTCCGTTAAATCGTGTTAGTATCACAGCCGCATAAATTTCTCCACGAGCCGCGAACGATCATTTTCAATTTTTAATTTAAACATAAATTTTCTACCGCGGCCGTAGTCGCGCGCGCGCCGTCGCCGTAATATCGACGCTCGAATATCCCCGAAACATAATAGAATTATAATGAAATTATAATAATAGAGCCGAAGATATTATCTTTTATATTTGCATAAATTAATGCCCCCTCGCGATAAAGTATCATCGAGCTCATTATCGATTCGGAGATTATTTATGGACTTAACAATGCGGCTCGATTATCGATTTTAGTTCTTTATCGGCGTGAATTAAAAAAACATTAGGGGCGTGTTTGAAAAAAAAAAGAAAAAGGGGGAATATCGCGTAGTCGTAGTTTGTCTTTTAAATCGGTCCGCGGGCGTTTATCGTAAATCAGAAACAAAGAGGCCGACTGCACGGTAATAATTTTCGTAATAAGTACACACAACGCGTCCCCATCGGGAAAAATCACTCGAATTTTTCACATATATCTCGAAACGCGCGCGACAAACTGCTCTGACTTTTTTTTCCTTCCCCGGGTTCTCCCCCACGCGATATTTCCCTTATCGTACGAACGCGATCGTTACGCAACGGTAAAAACACTGTAAATTATATGATTTTCGTTTAGCTAAATGACGAGTGTTTTTACACTGATTTTTGTCTGATCTTGATTGCACCGCGAGTCTTTGCTATATATACGAAGGAATTTTACCCCGCACGAGCATTATTCGAATCGATGTGGATTACCAGATTGAGCTGTGATCTTTTTTTTTGGGACTAAATAAATTTTTAAGATTTGCAGGAATGTTTTATCGGTGTTTTGATTTCTAAATCGTTGAATTTTTTGTGTCTACACTGATAGCTTATATTTATAGATTTTATTTATACCGTACGATGGAATAAAAAATACTACTTTTTCAACTTCAAGTTTATAATCTCAAATCTAAAGTTTTATCACATCGTCAAATATAATGAAATCTTGAGATTTAGATTTTATACTATTGTTTATAAATAAAAAAAAAAAAAACCGTTTTATCAATAATTATATTCATAGTCTTGAGATAATATTAATCTCAACAAGAAGATATTATTAAATGCGGAAAAAAGTTATTTATTTTTCAAAAGATTCAAAAATCACTGAAAAATTTCCGTTTAAAAAGAAATATTTATTCATTGAAGTATAAAACCTCTGTTGCTTTAAAAACTATTCGACAACCTTTAAATTTAATTTATATGATTTAGTTAGAGATTTAGTTTATGTATATTGTATATAAGTACGAAGAGTTATATATTATGACTAATAATTTTCTAAATGTTAAGAAATTCAACATCAACGTTTCGACCAAACTAAGTGGTCATCACCAGGGCCCATATAAATACTAATAATTAACAATATTGAAATACATGGAAAACAAGTCATAAGAAGTGTAATTTTTACATACAATAAGAAATAAAAATAAATAAATTAAATTCAGTCTTACAATAATATAAATAGAAACGTAAAAATTACGGAGCAGTCAAATTGAGACGTTGCAATACGAGATCTTGTGAGTTAAACTAACTTGGAAAATTATTAAGTGAGAAGGGTAGAACGAGGGCAAAGAGGTGTGGATATTAGGAAGGCCGATAAGTCAAAGCGGTACCTAGGAGCTGATGTCGGTGAATAGAAGTTAAATAACAGGACAGAAAAAAAAGATGATTATTTATCTCAACATGCTTACACTCTTTTTATAATTTTTCTTTATAAAGTAATTCAATAAAAGTTTTAGCCACGATGTTATTATCCGTATTCGCATAGTCATGAGTATTGTTGTTGTTTACGTCTATGTTGTTGGTAGAAAAATTAGAGAGAGACTATTAATCATATGGACTCACTTTCTCGTCTTAATTTGACTGCTCCGTAATTTTTACGTTGCGATATTATTGTAAGTCTAAATTTAATTAATTTATTTTTTATTGTATGTAAAAACTACTGTTCTTACCACTTGTTTACCATGTATTTTAATATTGTTAATTATTACTGTTTATGTAGGCCCTGATGAAGCCATTTAGTTTGGTCGAAATATTGGCAAAAAAATATAAACCAATGCTTGTAATTAAAAGTAGAAGTTTTTTTTTTTTTTTTTCATTTATTTAAGCGTACCCAGACCTACATAGGTCAATACCGCTGTATAACAATACAAATTTACATGATTACAGACAAGAGTAGAAGTTTGTCAATCATTCCAACCATTTACATTCATAACAAGCATACCTTTTAAATTTGTTCGAGTGAAAAGTACGAAAATCCACTCGAATCGAGTTAAAAGTGAGTCACTTTTAGCTTAGAGTGGATTTGAGCTAACCTCACTCTTACAGATTTACCGAGTAAGGGGTAGGAAAAATCATTTTATAATCAATATCAAATTAGATACTAAATGTGAATTTTTTGACGATAAATAAAAGACTCAGTACTTTTCAAGCTTTATGTTTACAAATCCTACAGAAGTGTATATAAAATGAAATTTCTCTTCCTTCAGAGTGATTGAAAACTCAGTATTTAAATTAAATAAAAAGTGTATATTGCACAAAAAATAATGAACCCAACCTCAATATAAACTCTGTAAATATTAAAAAACCATAAAAATTTATTTTCTTTTTTCACTTCTGTACAAGAACTCAACAGTCTAAAAAAAAATTTTGCATCACGAGGGGTTTAAAGGGGGATCAATAACCGAGCCATCCGAGGTTGAGTCTAGGGCGCGGGTGTCTCCGAGTTCGCAGTCGAAACCGAACCAGGAGTCGTCGTACGCAAGGCGCGAAGATTACGACCGAGATACGTGTCCCATTATAGCACACGCGCTGGCTCGTACACACACAAGTCGAGCATTATAATACTCCGGGCGCGCGTGGAGTTATCTTGATAGCGCACTGTCAGCCGGCTATCTAGATGAGATACGCCGATTAAGATAACTTTGGCTCGGGCTGCTCCTCTCGTCTATCTTCAAATCCGCTCTGGTTATGTCTTTTACTTATAACCGTGCACCGGCTACTGCACCACCTGACTCTTCAATTATTATCGTTTTATCTGCACCGAGCACCATCTCTTCTTTTTTCTCGCACTTCTGATCTCAAAAGAACTCTGGTGATTTTTATCGCTGTGTGTGTGTATACTCTCTCTACCTGCTGTTTGGGTTCCTTTTTTTTTTTTTCGTTTTTATCGGTGAAACTAATCGGATAAACGATACTTTGATTTCGTTTTATTTGGACAACGATCTGTTTTTGTTTTCTTTACGAGCTAAATTAAGTCGTTTCCTACCTCTTTTATGTCCTGCTTTCTTCTTCGGCTGACTGCCCGGAGTTTTTTTTTTTTTTTGGTTCCTGCAGAAACTGCTTCCAGAATTTGGGGTTTTGTACGCCGAGGGTTAATAAACTGATATCGATGGTCGCATCTGTTGCAGAAATTTAAAAAAATTTTTGGATCTTTCTATTTATAGTTTCCTTAAAATTTGTTTAACTTAATTTTGTACTATAATTAGCTTTTTTTAGTTGCTGTTACCTTACATATGTGTCAGTTGTATTTATTTAGTTGAAAAAAATTTGATTATTTATAGTGAGCCAAAGTAACAGTTTCTACTTTATACTTTAGAGTAAATAAATTGGTCTGCAATCTCTATTTTGTTAAATTTTATAAACATATATTACTAATAAACAATCTGAAAAATTTTAATCAAAATTAACCAAACTAAAATAATGTATTAAATTTAAATCGTTTATTAATATTGAATCGATATCAAAATTTAATTTTCCATAATTTATATTGAACACGTTATGAACCTTTTAGTCCATGAAATAAACTAGAATTATCAAACTTTTGTTGATGTCGAGTTTTGTAAATAATATAAAAAACTACATTTTTTTATATATAAAAAAACGAGATGAGAATGTTGTCTCTCACGCCGTGCCTGAAAGAAAAATTAATTTTCATAAAAATCTCGTGTTAAACCAAGTCTCGCCCCTGAGTTGCCCTCGAAAAAAAAGAGACAACAACAAAACTCGCATAGCCCTGCATAATAATAATCGTCATTACCGTGCTCGAACAACTTTAGAAGACGCGTCGCGAAAGAAGCAGAAGAGAAAGCGGAGCGCGCCGCCGCCGGCGGGGAGAGAGAGGGAGCGCGTAGATCAGCCAATCAGATAGCCGTCTCCCCGCGCGCTGTCACAAAATGGCGGCTCTAAATCAGACGCCCCAGACTCCGCCTATCGCTCCCCCCTCCCCACCCCTAAAAACTCCGCCTATCGATTCGTGTTTTTAACGCTCTTGTTTTTACCCCCCACCCCTCCCCTCTTCCTTTTTACGCTCCCTTTTGTGCTGCAGGGGTTGTTGTTCGGGGCTTTTTTTTTTTTTATCTCGCTCGAGTCTCTCTCTGATTTTTCTCTGCGGCGTCGCTCGATTTTATTGACTACCAAGGAGACAAATTTTTTTTACTCTCTTGTACACGATGTCAGACCTTTTTTGTGCGGGTGCGGTCACAGAAGTTGATACTTTTAAAATTATGTATTTTTCGGAATACAGTACTGAGCTTAGCAAAAGTTTTTAGTACAGAAAATTTATTTTTTAAATTTGAATTTATTTATTTTTCACCATCAACAGATATTAATATCCTTTAATACATAATTTATTTATTTATATATATTTCATCAATAACAATTTTCTCATTCAAATTTCAAAAATTAAATAGGTTTTTATATGATGACTTGATATACTAAAGCTAGGATAGTTTTATTTATTTCTCGGGGAGCCACGATAGTCATTTTTTAAAATAACTTTCCTGAAAAACTGTAAAATTTGACCGCACCCAAAATTACAAGCCTCTAAAGATAATTATTATAATAATTTAAAAAACCTTTTACATAAAGGTATCAAAAGCCGTGGCGTGCGCGCGGTTCTCTCGTTTATCTCAGCAGCAGCGCGGTGTAGCCGACGCTTCCGTGTTGTTGTCGACTTTTCGAATTGTTTTTTTTTTTTTTTTCTTCTTCATTCGTTTCGTTTGCAGAGAGTAAATACACGAGCTGCGTGCACGTTTTTTCGAACTGGTAGCTATTTATCTTCCCTTTGACCGTTGATAAGAGCCCAGAACTAGAAAAGTAACTCCTCCTTGACTCCCGATAAAAAGAACTCCTGCGAGTCTGGGAGTTTATATAGAAGAAAAATCGAGAGAGTGTACTTTTGGTCGGGCAAGGGGGAAGTAAAAAAAAGAGCACATTTTCTTTCCAACCCGAGTGAGATAACCCCACGGCCGGCGTACACACGCGACCCGGAATCTTCTTTTTCTTTCTTCTTACTCGGCAAAGTGTATTATGAACGGAGCCAAAAATTTTTCCCGGACGATAGTACCAACTTTTTCGCCTTGCTGGTCTCTAGGGTCAAATTGAGAAAATTCTTGTGCGACCCTTCATTTTAATTCGAAAGCAGTATATTATTATTTAATTTTTTTACAGTGGATTTTATTTTACTATTAATTTTTTTTTTTTTTTTTTTTTTCTAATTACTGTTGGAATAATGTTTTTAAATAAAATTTACTTTTACAGTATATAATAATAATTATAAATATCCAAACAAATAAAAACTTTTTCATCCGGTAATAAAACTATACTATTCAATTTTTAAATAAAAAAACTCGAAGTTCATTATCTTTGACTAAAAAAATACCTATTAAATTTGTCTGTTTATAAAAAAAATAAATAAAATTAAAAAACGAGTATTATAAGCTAGAATTTTAAGAATTTTTTTTTTTCTTCGGTATTATTCAATGACTGATCTCAGAGCTTGACATACAGAATTTCAGTACTAGTCAAGAAGCTAATATGTGGGATTCAACACTAGGGATGGGCGATTTTCAAAAAAATTGATGATAATTCGAAAATTGATTATTTTTTGAATTGAAAAAAAAATTAATCGTAATCAACATAATCGATTATTATAAACATACACTTTTTTTTATCAAAGTAACACGATAAATATATCAATATCTTCAAACTCTTGCTATTATTAATAAAAGTGTTTTGGACACTTAAACTATTCTTAAAATTTAGTTGAAAAATTTATATTCTTAAAAAAATATATTTTTGCACAACTTTTTTTATGGAATTAAAATTATTATGCCATTGAAAATGATTATTTTTCGAACAGTAATTTATCTTATTACAAAAACGCAAAGATTTGTTTGAAAAGAGTGTTTTTTTCAAAAATTATTTAATTAAGCCCATTAACTTGAAAAAAAAATCAGCAATTTATTAATCGGTTAAAAAAATAATCGATTTATCGATTAAAATAAATCAGCTCGCTGACTTATCGCCCATCCCTATTTGACACCATGGCTTTCGAGTCTAGAATCCTCACCTCTACCGACAAAGCTAGCAGCTCTTAAAATTACATTAAAATTTCAACTCCGAAAAACCGCTATTGCTAGCTCGTTAAAAAATTGTAAAAAAAAACTCCTCAAATCACCGAAAAACAAACAAATTTGCTAGAGAAAAAAGCAGGGATTCATCAGTCAGGTAGAAACTAACTCTTTGACAAAATAAATCAGCGAGGTGATTACGAGTTAAAACCCTTCGTTCAAAGGGTGGTAAGCTCCTGATTTCGACTAACCGATAAGATTAAGAGTCGAATGAGAGACCGACGCGAGGAGAAAACCGTAATTTTTGTATCCCTGGGTGCATACATGGACCCCGACAGATACTTAGTGAGACGTCCGTTCCCGGTTATAAATCATCAGCACCTAATTAACCTAAGTTGGACCTAATGACCCATTAAGCACCAACATTGAGTTTGTATTGTTATTCGCTACGATTGTTCTAGCTAGGGCTTTTATGGCAAATTTCTGGATAATTTTTTCAATCTGTTGATTTTTGGGGATGACGGTTTTGATACAGATTTTTTAATGTAAAAAATGAACATTTTGTGCAGCTGCGAAGATTGTATTGAGATTGTATTGAGATCATATATTATGAGTCAAAATTATCTCATAAAATTAACGCGGTTTATGATAAATTTTTGAAAAATTTTTAAATACTGTCAATTTTTGTCATTTTTTATTTAAAATATCATAAAAGTTTGACAGTTTGGTGATTAAAATGCGCATCTGTACATAAAAATATACTGTATATATACTGGCTTTAAAAGTTTATGAGAAAAGAAAAACTTTATTTATTGGATATTAATCGAACAAGTTAATTTTTTAGGCCTTTCTAATGTATTGAAAAAATTCAAAAGAATGTATTACCACCAATGTCTATTAAAATCAATCAAATTTAATAAATGAAAAATTTTCAATTAATTTTTTATGATTCAAACGAAATGATAAAAATTAATATAAAATTTCAATTAATTATTCTACTTTTCAAAATGATCTTATATTCATAGTTATTTACCTAAATAATATCTTTGAAAACAAGGCTCGCACAAACAGCCTAAAAACAAGCCTAACATACACTGATGGCAATGGGGACCATAAGAAATGAGCGACACTAGAGGGCGCTAGTGTCAACAGCGTCCCAGCAATTTGGCGTGGAGAAGACGTTTGTTTGTGTGCACATGCGTGAGACGACATTCACACTCAAACATTAGCTCCATGCCGAACTGCTGGCAGAGCAGGCTATTGCCAGCAGCACCAACTAGTTCCGCTCAATTCTCAAGGTCCCTATTAGTGCGACTAACCTAACCTCAAACACGTTCTTTTTGGATCGCACTAACAGCCTCGTACAATGACCCTTAATTTTTTTTTGATATATTAAATAGTTTTCTTTTTATAAGCAATTGAAGTTCGAAGTACTCTGTACGTATTCTCGTATACGCCCCAAATTACCCTACAATGAATTTAAATTTTTTTCAGGTGTAATCAAAAAATGTTTTTCTAAAATTTAAAATCTTAAAATACTTTTCTGTCCTCCGGTCAGAAAGCGGCATTTTCGGGCCGCGGCGTAAAACGAAAATGCCGCTTTTTGGCTCCGTCGAACAGAAAAACAGTATACACACCTCGGCCAGCAATTAAGAAAGCCTCAGAACACACGTTTCACATGTGTTATGAAACATTTCTTATTTTTCTGACCTAGGTATGTATCTACTATGAAGAAATCCAAAAACACAAACATTCTTAAAAATTAACCTTATACAGTCTCGACAAACTTAACTCTCTAAAACGAATCGTTCCGATAAAAAAGCACTTACCGTTGATCTTAGCCGTGGTACACAATAACAAAAACCCACAAAAAGATATGTTTGCCAAAAGTATAACTCCAACAAAATTCTTCCTCTTCTTCCTTGTCTCCTGAGTAAACTGCTCCTGAGCCGTTCGTTGTAATTCTGCGACAAGCCGAAACGTAAATCATCTTCGGACCTAGCCGCTTTGCTAATCATGAGTGATTAGACGAACCTTAATGTGCACAAATTAGTTCTGTTGTTCAAAAGCTCGTTTTACACAGTGAAAGTTAATCTTTGTCGAGACACGGTTTAATGGCTTTCGTCTGTTGCAAACGACTCACCTGGATTCAGGAGGATTCTTTTTTTTTTGCCAGAGTAACGACGTAAGAAAAAGGGAAAATTGTTAAGGGGAGCTGGGTAGCTAGCCCCGAGGCTGCGGGCTAACGAGAAAAGTTTTTCGGAGCTTCTGCGACCGAAGATCATAAATCGGGGGGTCCGGGGTGATTAGAATTAATGCTGGATTAATTCCAATGGCCCCGATAAAATCCTTATCTTGGCCGGAGCTTCGACCGAATTTTTCTCCTTCGAGTTGCTGGTGCAGAATAAAAGTGCGTATGAGAAAAAGTGATCAATGCGGCGTTGAAATAATTAGTTTTTTTATCGAAGAGAGAGTTTGAAATTGTTAAGATATGTACATATATTTAGGAGGTGGAGCTCTGCGTAGCTCAGGTATTAGTTCTGTAAACGTCTCTAGTCATTAAATAAATAATTTTATTTATTAATTGATAGCCATTTCCCAACAGAGATCACAGTATGATTTTCATAATTACATGAAAATTTGTTACTTTTGTTTTGAAATTATTTTCACATTTCGAGTCGGTCATAACAATGAAATTTTTAATAACAAAACAAAAATTTAATGAATTAAACGTTTCTTCGACAATGGTTTGCGGAAAAATAAAAATATTCATGTAGAAATGAACTGAAAAATAATGGTGGCATTTCGACTTGAGTTCTTTTATACAAAAATTTTTTTTTTTTTTTTCATAACTTCACTATGCAATTTTTTATTAATTTATGAGCTACGTTAAAAAGATCCCATTTTACACAATTTGTAAAAAAAAGTTACTTTCCATGATATTCTTATTAAAAATAAAAAAGAAAAAAAAAAGAAAGAGAAGACAACTTAATGATATTTTTTTTTTTTCTTTTTTTATTTAGATGATTAACATACAATTTTTAAATAATGTTGGAAGATTTGCCAAGCTGAATAATGTTTTTTTTTTTTTTTTAATTTAATTGCGGTAGCGAGAAGATTTGAACCCAAGTCTCGTGGAATACTAGTCCAACACTCTGTCATCTACGCCACTCATATGATAACATTAATTTACCGTTTATAAATAAATAGAATTTCACAAAATTTACAATAAAAAATTACAATTAAAATACAATAAAATTTTAATTGGTTAATATAGTACAAATACAAAATTTTAATTTTTAAGTTTTTATTATAAACACTATATAATTTTCAACACAATTATCATAATTATATATATAATTATAACTGTATCAATATAATTATATAAAATCAGCGAATTTAATAAATAATTTATAAATTTTTTAAGAAAAATACGAATAAAAATCGAACATCGAATATCTCAAAAATTCAAACATTTGAATCAGTTTAGTTTAAATTTGAAATTTCTTTACAGTTTTATAAAAATTTTTGAATATACCCAATTAAACAGTTTAAAAAAAAAAACTCCCTCAAAATCAGTATGACTATGGTAACATTAGAATCAGCATTCGATTGTATTTTTCCCAATCGACCTTACAGATATCTTCGAATACTGTACTTGTATATCTTGTAACGTGAAAAGTAATTTAGTCGATGAACGTCGTCTGGTGAAGCTACAGTGTACCGACACAATTGTTCCGGCCTTTGTGTATATAAAATAAAGTGAAAATTGACCAAGCACATAATAATTTTGTCGTGTGTTTTATTACTAAAATTTGAACATGAATTTTCATCAAGTAACGATCGAATCAATCAATTATCTTCGACTACATCCACGAAAAAATCAATGAACCCGGTGACCCACCTCACATCTCAAAGTAACCCCGTGAATTAGCCCGTTAATTAGGTGCAAGATAAAGCTTAATAACTTTCGCAGCAACACGTGGGTTGGCCGGTCTCTCCTGGAGTTTTTGGAACGAGCCGGACACATACAGATACGCGTGTTACGGACCCGATAATCGCGTCGAGATAATCGCGGGATACCCGCCCGAACGATGCTGCCAGGGGTGGCCATTCCTTTCAAAACCTTTCGTAAAAAAGAAGCCAGCCCGCGTCAAAAAGACACGCGCCTTCAGATTAAGACGACCAAAGCGCGTTATTAAAAAAAAAGGGAGAGAGAAAAAAAAAAAAAAAACTAAACGAAGGATAAACTCTCTTCTCTCTCGTATCAATGAGATTCTTGCAGAGTCAGCGAGCCACTTAGACCCCGTGTTTTATTCAGTCCCGTCTAACCTTTTTTTTCCTCTCTCTCGCTTAGACGGGCTATTATCATTCGGGTGTCAAAGACGAGGAATACATTAAAGTTTAAACGTGGAAACCTTTTTTTTTCTTTGCGTTGAGGAATGCGCCAGCGTCACGACGCGCGAAAAGTGTCGAGGAGGAGGAGGTTATTGGCACTGTACTACCGAAAAAACATTAGAAAGGTGTTTAGTGGAAGGAGGAGGAAGAAAATGAAAAAAAAGGAATAGTCACGGTAGCCACGCTCTCGCACCCTTTGATTAACCTAATGCACCGACCGCCTTTGCCCCCTCATTATGACGCTTAGTGCCAGCTGTTGTGGAAGCTCGTAACACTTTTGGGCGATCCCGGTCGTAAGTGAACCTCGGTGAAAAATTTGAGGTTTTACGGTGTCTTGAACTATCGTGGGATTTTTTGTTGAATTTAGTTGTTATAAGAGGTGGGGGCTGGGTACGAAGGTTGAGACTACTAATTTTACAATCAATTAAACTTTTTGAAAATATTTGTTTTTTGTTTAAAGCTTTTGCTTATAATTTTTGTAAATGAAACTTGTAATTGTTGAAAAATTAGTAGAGTTAAATACTCCAATTTTCCAAACGTTTAAGAAATTTTCTATAAAATTGGATGCAAAAGTTTCTAATTTGCAAGATTTTTCTGCGCATAGAACAAAAGTCGGGATTCTATGATATTAAATAAATTAATTGATTGTTTCAACGAAAATTAATGTAGTCTACAAAAAAAATCAGTTAGGTAATCATTTTCAACTTAAATTGTTTGTCAATTCCTTTTTATAATGTAAATAGTCACATGATTCATAATATATTTTATGATCCGAGTGCGCAGAACCAGTTCAAAGTTCGTTTTTTACGTACTAGTCTCGAAAAAGATAATTAAGCCCTAACTTTGACAAAAAATTGATTTAGAAATTTTTTCAAATACCGTAAGACGGGGCTACTTTGATCTCCCGGGGGCTACTTTGACCGCAAGTGGTAGTTTTAAGAATACATATTTTGAAGATAAATCAATTTTTTTTATCTTCCTCAAGGTCTCTAAAATACAATCTGATAGTTATTGAATTGATTTTTTAAAACTAGTGAGTGATATATTTTTTTTAAGAAAAAAAATTGATTTCACGTAAAAATGGGGCTACTATAGCCATTTTCATGTATTTCGCTTGTTGTGTTTAGCTATGATGGG
The DNA here is from genome assembly GCA_038277355.1 of Encarsia formosa. NCBI lineage: Eukaryota > Metazoa > Arthropoda > Insecta > Hymenoptera > Aphelinidae > Encarsia > Encarsia formosa. The sequence goes on along the minus strand of CM076186.1, from coordinate 12,741,067 downwards.
GCTACTTTGGCCATTTTTTTACTTAATGTATTTAAGTAAACTATATCTATAGTGAAAACTTAGATAATTAAGTATTTTATTTAAAAATGTTTATTTTATGAACTGAATAAAGATAAGGTTTTAACTTAAGTTTCAATATCAGCCTATTTAAGAATTCTCATTTTTTTTAATATAAAAAAAGATTTTTTTTTCTTTCTTTGCAGTAAAACTTGATGTAAAATTAATGGACACAATTTGCAAAAGCTAAAAATTTGATAAAAATATTTAATTTTTTAAAATATCTATTCAAATTTCTTAACTATAGTTCAATCTGGTATAAAAACTTAAAATTTGGATAGTAAAACTCTTTTTGGTCAAAGTAGCCCCAACCCCGGAGTTACTTTGACCATTGACTTCAAAATGGTGTAGCAGTAAAAAAAATATAAAAATTGGCAAAATAAAGTAGCTTAAATCCAAGTTGAAAGTCTTAGCTTTCGAATGGTTACCTCCAAAAATTGATACGAAACCGTTTCTGTAGTTTAAATTGGGAAAAAAGTTTTTTTTTATGCAAAAAATGACCAAAAAAAGTCCCGTCTTTCGGTAGTAATAATTTCAAAGATTTTACTGATTTTTAAAAGCATTTTTGAAACGTTTATTACCAAAGATACATCAAAAATATTCTTATAAATAAAAGTTTTTACTCTCGCGTATATATCGATAACTTTATTTTTATGGCACGGTAGGATATTAAATTTGAAAAAGTCATGTTGGAATTTAACGTCTGGTATAAAGTATGGAATTACCCTTTCACGTTATGGATATCGTTGGAAATAGGCAAAAACTAGAAAGTCCTTCGAAATCTTTCGAAAAGATCCTCGTTCGAAATACTCGTACGCGCGTCGTCCCACATGCAAATTCCCCGCGCAAAGATTCCATCCCCGCGATATATTCGCAAACGCGTTTACTTCATGCACGCGGGACAAAAGGAGCGTCGTTGAATAGCGTCGCGAGTTTCCGGGTAGAGACCTTTCGTCAATGAATTATTGTCACTTTTTTTTTTTTCGAGTAGTTCTGGATCAGATAAATTTGGGGAAAAGTGCTCACGGCATCTTGAGTCCAAATAAATCCAAGATTTCTTCAGAAACCAAGCGATGTCCTCTCGAAACAGAAAAGGAGTAAGTCATACACAGGAAGAGGACCGGCCCAGGTATCCACCGGGTTATCTTGATGCTCTGGAAAAACTGCGCAGCGAGAATGAAAGAAGAAAGAGAGAGAAAAAAAGATCATCGATAAGGGCTTTTCACAAATGTGCGGAGGTGTGTTGCGCGATCGAGACACGGAGATAGGACCTTAAAAGTATCGAAATCCTTTTTTTCTTCTGGTTCTTATGGCTCTTCGGGGAAAGGATGCGAGGGATTTTTACTAAGAGGGCCCTTGAGAGGACGCGTGTCAATCAAGGCGCGCTTTCATCGATGTTTCACACGAAATTCATTGGGGGATGATTGTTTGCCAACTTTTGGCACTTCTTGATAACAATCTGGAATTTTTCCTTTTTTTGAGTTTCCTGGGTGTAGAGATCTTTCTTTTCAAAACTTTTTTGTCACAGATGTGATAAATTTTTGTAATATTAGAAACGTTTGAGATGGTTTCAGTTTTGTATGGTAACGTATCCTAACCTAGAAATCACCAATCTCAAGGTTCCTGCTTAGAGACAGTTTCTATTTGGAAATTGTATTATAGAAACATTGAATTCTTTAAAATAAAAACTAAGAAAATAATTTGTGAATCCTAACCTAAAAATCACTAATCTAAAGGTTCCTGCTCAGAGATAGTTTCTATTTAAAAATTGTATTATAGAAACATTGAATTCTTTAAAATAAAAACTCAGAAAATAATTTGTCAAAATTGTTGCAAAATAACTTACCCTAAAAACTATATTGATTTAAATTTCTTTTATAAATGTTAATAAACAGTAAGTTTATAATTTGATAAATTTTTTAATTTAAATCCAATCTTTAAAAAAGTGGGACTATTCAAATTCTTTTAAATACTGAAAGTTTTCAATAAACAAATCAAATTTGAAAACTACCCTTATCAATGTCAGCTGGAATTCGCCACAATTTTTTTGGATGCAATATCTTTATTGTTCGTAGAATGTTGCAAAAATGTAATCTGTACGTATTTTTCAAAATTCTTGTAAATTCTTCTGGTTTCAAGCAAACCAAAAATCCAATTCCCTTCTGACCTAAAAGCTCGCATCCCCAATTTTTTCGAGAAAATCTCTCTCCGCAACCGCGATAAGAATCCGCACGCGTTTGTCGTAACACCCACCATGAGCTGATTATCAGAGAACAATCAACCCAACTCCGCTGTTTTTTACGAAAAAAATAAAATAAAAAGAGCAAAGAAGAAGAAAGTAAGGATCACGCGTCATTGCAGAGATGGCCAAAGGAGACAAGGCCAAAGAAGAAGAAAAAAAAAAAAAAATGAAAGAGGCCTCAGAAAAGTACCGCGCTAACAGTCGTTACGCATTAGTGCTAAGGCTCCAAAGTCTCTCGCCCGCACACTGTTTCTCGGGGGGATTATTTTTGGGGAAAGCATCGAAAGAAAGAAGAAACAGAGGAGAGAGAGAGAGAGAGGAAAAAAAAGATGCAGCCAGTTCGCTTTCTTTTCGTACCTAATGACGCGCATTGTCCTCGGCGAAAAACTTTGAACTACGAACGACGATGCAGCCGAACTGATAACGCCAACACCTCGTAAATTATTCTGATTGATTTGCCGGGGAGTTTAACAATTTTTATGTTTAGAATACTTGATGTAGCGATACTGTTTGAAATTTTTTATCTAGTTTTTATCTAATTATTAAAATTGAGACTATAAATTAACATGAGCAGAAACCAGTCTGGAAGTATTCTAGTTTCAAATGATCTTTCCACGCCATAAAAAACTATTATTGATCAGCATGATAATTATAATTAGGGAAACGATCATGATATGCTGTCAATGATACGCCTCGTAGAAGTATAATTTTTTTATTTTGTTTCTGTGTAGCTAGAAAAGTTAAAACTAAGCTTATTTGCTAAGATATAAACTGAACAAATAAAGTTTTCACCTATTCTTTTGAACAGTGATTTTTTGTGTTGTCTAAAACTAAACATATTTTAAAAATAAGATTTTTTTGCTCATGTTAATTTTATTTTTGATGAAATCTTTTACATATAATTCGCTTATTAGTGTGTGTAAAAATCGTCAAATTCGTTATATCTCGATAAATGAAAAAAAAAATTCTATGTAAATGGTTTGTACTACCCTTAAAAAAAGAGAAAAAAAATTAAAAAATAATACCGCAGGATAGAAATTTCGACAGGCTCATTAAACCCATTACAAAAAAAAAATCATCCCGCTCTCATAAAATATTTCCGCACCATAAAAAAAAATCCCGATAACGGCAATCGTACAAGCAATCGCGAGTGCATGGTAATGAGCTTAGATCTGACTCTCTCAGTGAGACAAAGGCGCAATAAAGAAAAAAAAAAAATAACCCTAGGAAGGTGTCAATTAGAGTGACTTTGTTAATTCAAAGGTGTGACCGCTGTCATATCGCCCGGAAAAGCTCGATCGACGATAAACACGCGAGTAGTTATCGGACCGCGGAGATCGAGTCGTCCGAAAGACAAGCACAAAAAAAAGACGATTCGTGTAGAATTGCGTGTTGAGGAGATAACAGGCCGGGAAAAAAAAAAAAAAAAAAAAAAACGAAGGCGAGGAGGAATCCGTGTAACTCCCGATAAGACAAGATTCCGCCGATCGGTTGGGCCGTTTGAAGAAATTGTTACCTGAGTTATTTAGTCCCGGCTTAGCTGCGACGCGAGCCGTAAAAATAATATCCCGAGTGGCGCCGCTACGGCTTTTCTCTAAATACGTGTCGGAGCGCCCTAACGACTTTTTCATTTATATTCCTGGGGCCTGCACGACTGGATTTTCCTGGGCGACGCGGAAGATTGAATGATTCATTTTTATTGCCTACGAGGTACACAACTGCTGCCGGCTGGGTTCCTTTTTTTTCTCTTCTTGATCCTCGTTTATGATCTTTGGTTGTTTATTGGTTTTACTAATGAGGGGCTGACTCAGTGGATGCACTTTGGTGCCTTCGCTACGAGAGGCTTAATGTTTTTGGTAAATATGACATTATAATATGGTAAAAAAAAAAGTTTACACACGGATGAAGATTTTTTTTACAAAGATTAAACGTGGACTTATCCGTTCTCAGACAAACAGTAGCAAGCGGGATTTGAACTGGCGACTTTTGGAGTATTAGACCTATGCTTTGAAAGAGGAACCACAAAGTTAATGGATGTGAAATATTTACATCGCATATAAGTTGTCAAAAAAGGGATGTTTTTTTGTCAAATCTACAAAAATGAAAAAAAATAATAATAATAATACAGTTATAATACAAGAAATTTTTTTTTTTTCTTTCGGTATCTTAGATTAAAATTGTTATACGCTTGGACTGAATAGGTATAGCAAGTGAGACTTGAACCACCGCTGATCATGTTATGAGAACAATACTTTAACGGTTGAGCCCACACACTTAATAAAATAATGTTTCTTTGATTGCAGATATTTTTTTAAAAAGCAAGATATTTTTGGTACTAGAATCTCATATTATTAAAAATTAAAAAAAAAAAAAAAAAAAAATTGGCAACAATCTTTTTATACAATTTTTTGATTTTATTTTTGGATTTTGTTTTTTTTTTTTTTAAGTAATTCATGATCAAAACTGAACTTTTACGTTGTTGAAACCTATTACAAGCAGTCGCGAGCGGTAGTAGAACCCACGCACATAGAATATTAGGTAATCCAATGCTTTGACGGTTTCTCCTCTACAGCTAATACACCTTGTATAAAAGCTGTACATTAAAAACTCTTCAAAAAAGCAAAAATAAAGAAAAAAAAATGTTTACGTCAATGCGGACCACATACTTTTTTTTCTTTGTATATCCAGCAGTCAAAACTGAATACTGGGCTTTTTCGTTATATTAGCACCGGTAGCGTGCGAGATTTGAACCAATGCTGATGGATTATACCAATACTTTGACGATTTATCCATTCACTGAATGTACTGTATAAAAGCTATATGGACTGTAGTATTTAAAAAAAATCATTATTGATATTAAAATCTCTTCATGAAAATAAAAAAAAAAAGACGAAAACATATTTTATGGTTTTATTTATTTTTTTTATATTACTAGCTCTTCTGAGCGCGCTTCAAGCGCGCATAGGAAAAAACAATAAGAGTAACCTCAAAATGCACTTTTCGAATATTTTAAAAACTTGTTCACCAATCAGCTCACGAATAAAAATCTTACGCAAGATGGCGATAGCTCTCTTTTATAAAGGGACTTTCTCAGTATTTAAGATTGGCTCTGGATTTTATTTTCGAATCAAAATCGATAGCTAGTAGGATTAGAACCAGAACTTTTTGGAACATCAGTCCTATGCTTGGTCAAGTGAGCCATTTGCTACTGTGATAGCGTGAAACAACTACTCATTCATTTGAACTGTGACCTCGTAAGAAGTAAATTGTTAACTTTTAGAAAAAATGATTAACTATTGAATTATCTTAGAGTATAAAATTTTGTAAAAAAGTGCTTTGTGAAGTTTTTACAATGTATAAGTGTATCTTCTTCATTTTTTGGTGATTCTGGTGTGTGCATAGCTTTTCGAATGCAGTATAAAAGTTTGATAAAAAATCAGTTTCCAAGTTGAAAAATTGCTCATTAAAAAGATTCCAAATATTTATGTTGAATTTTTTATAGTAACCGAATCAAATATTTTTAATTTTAACTGCGTACGTATTGTGCGTATTTTAACGTACTTATTGTAATTCTCAACTAAGTCCTTGCAATAAAAACCAAATCAATGATAAAACTTATACGCATAAATCCCGAAAAAAGCCTCCCTTACAGCACCGATTTTCCCACGGCCGCAATTAAAAAAAAGTCCAGGATTTCAGGGGCGCACCTGTCTTGCGACCCAAATACTGCACGCATGCACTTAAGAACCGATACTTTTCCGAGAAAAACTCCAGGTAAAATACAACCTGCGGGCGCTCTCGCACGCGCCAAAATGTCGCCTCCACTCGTCCTCGTGAAAACCCATTGTTCTTTCCCGTAGCTCGGTGCGTAAGACTTCATGGTTTTTACGGGGCCCCCGCAGCTGATTTATAGCCCGATGTTAGCTGGCGCTATACCCGGCCCGTAAAAACTCCTACCGCCGAGCGAGTTTTCTTGGCTCCTGCATCATCCCTGCTATATCGATTTCAGACTCGTAAATTTTACCAGAAAATCTACTTTGCTCTTCTCGGTCTCTTTTCACTCTTTTTACTATTATTTTTTTACGAGATAACTTCATTTTTATTTTCAATCATAACATCTTTTGTAACGCAGGGCCATAACTCCGGCTGCGCGCCTTTTGTGCGTAACTTCGACCCTCCTTAGTTTTTTACAGCTTGGTGTAAGTGAAAATAAATGGATCGAGTGTGGAAAGCTGCTTTTTATTCGATGCAAGTATTGGGATGCGAAATACTTTGTAATGGTTTAAAATAATTTTTGTCTTGTAGGGTCCGAAATTTTTAATAAATAATTTAATTTTACAAATTGTAGCCAGACTTTTTTCAATTTCTGTGATAAATCTTGACTTCTACTTGATTTTTCTCAATAATGTTAGATTAAATACTCATCACATAAAATTTAGGAATATATTTTTAAAATAATAAAATTTTATAAGTTAGGTATGGTAAAAAAAAAATCAAAGAAACTTTTTTGAGTTGCCAGAGCTATATAAATATCAAGAAAAATATCGAAACTGATGACTGTCTCTAGACGTCATTTTGAACAACTTCTCGCATGAACTTTGCTAAATGTTAATTACAGCCAAAAATAAAAATCTTCAAAAAAAATTATTAAAAAAACGTTTTTATCACACCCTCTATATTTCTTTATATTAGGAATACATTTGCAAATTTTTAACACTATACGATTATTTTATTCCCATTCCCGCTTCATTTTGTATTGGCAAAATTTTTAAGAAAAAAAAAATTAGACTTTGAACAAGCTTTATTTATTTTATTTTTTATATTTTAGGTTTGATCAACCCAATTTTATAGTACGTACTAACAGCACTCTATTTGTATCAATGATCGTGGGGAATCGAACCTGAGTCCTTCAGACTACAAATATCTCGGTTCAAGCATCAAATCACAGCAAACTCATCCAAAGCAAAAACATAAGGCTCTGATTTTCTCCAACTCCGCACGAGAGAAAGTTGGGAAGCACGAGTTAGAGGGTTTGTGGGTAATAGGGTGAAAAAGAAAAAGAAGTTAGGAGTCACCGGAGTTCAGTCGAGCAGGAGCAGCAGGCTCGGTGGAAAGCTGCAGGCTGTATTTTCATAATTGATTTCGCCCGGGGTATCGATTTCAAGGGTCGTAAATAACGCCGGGGGGCCAGCGCCGGCCGGGCGTCCCTAAAAGGATGGACCGTCCCCGGGGAGTCGAAGGTGAAACTTGTCGCTGCTGCATTCTTAGGGGACGACGAGGATTAGGAAAATCGTGCGGTGAGGGCCGTGGTTTTTCACGGGAGGACCGGAGTACGCCCAAGGTGACTTTTTTCACCTTGCGCGTGCGTCATATTTTTTTCACTGAAGTGGTGCCAGTTTAGAGAAACTAATTTGTCCTTGTTACCCTGAAAAAGGGAATTTCCTACCCTTGCGAGACAATTTTAAATTATTGTGTTTTTTATTGAACTGATTTTTTAAAATAAACAATTTGGTCCATGGTTATTATCCATACGTAATTGTATCAAAATTTATATTTAATATTAATAAACAATTAATTGCCAGTAAATTTTTTTACTTTTTTTATGTACTTCTGATTTAGATTATAAACAGCTGTTGCTTCAGGACTCTAATAACTTTGTTTTTTTTTTGTTTCTATCATTCAGAAAAGCTAACAATGTGCTTGTGAAAATGTTGTCAACAATTAATAAGAATCCTGATATAAATACAAACTGCGTTGTAAACATAAAAAATTTAGTAGTCAAATACTTCTGCCAAAGCATCAATAAACAGACATAAATTTGATTTAATTTTTTTTTAATTAAAAAAAAATAATAATCTTTTGATTTTTAGTTATCTTTACACATTGCTGATACTTTAGACTCTAAATAACTAGGATTTATGGTTTGTAAACATGAAATAACCTTCAAATCTGTAATCTTCAGGCCGCGCGAAAATAAAATTCCAGTTTTCCCATACACAAATTTAAAAAATTTTTTTCCCCACATAAACCTCTAAAAAAAAAACCCCCTCATTTAATTATTTCGCCAAACCCCGTTAATAATAATCGTCTCTCCCGGGGTAATATTTACATTCACCGTGGCCGCGCGCGGTTCGCAACACATTATCGTGCGAATTCGATCTCGATGAAACTTTCACATCAACCCCGGGCATGCACGAAAACAAGAGGACGAAGAATTTATGTGCAATTTTGATAAATCACTCTTTTAACTCTTTGGTCGGTCGGAGGATGTTCTTTCTCATAAGACTGCACTTAAGACCGATAACGAGGGGGGCGGGGTATACCCCGGCCATGATCGTAAGCAAATCCCTCCCGGGACCCCGACCCCGCGGGAATTCCTACCGGGGTGACTCACGCGTTTTCCCGGTATGAAATTTTCAATCGTGGGGGAGGAAGAAAAAAGAGAAGAAGAAGCTTTGATGCAGCAGCGTCGAGGGTGGTCAAGTGGACCCCGAGATGTCGATAGGGCAGCTTCGTCTTAGCTGCAGCCGAGGTACGTGCAAGTGTCACGGAGAGGTAACTCGAGTTCGGGGGAGCCTTTGTCGGAGTCACGATGCAGTGCGGAGGAAGCTTTGTTTTTTAACAATAAAAAAATGGTTTTACGACGATGGCTAGACTGCTGTTTCATGGTTTGGGTGCATTTGACGAGTTTTTTGTTTTTTCTTTGAACGCGGTTGAGTTTCAGATTTTAATTGATTTATTTGACAAAGTCGGTTTGACACGTCGGATAATTATAAGGATGGTTCTTTTTTACACTTTGGTTTGATTATTGTTTATTAATACAAGACTTTTGATTAATATTAAAAGATAAATATTTTTAAAAAATTTCACTTTGAACTCTGTTAACAATAAATGATAAAAGTATAAATTGATATTTTGTAAAAATAATATGGACTTATTAAAATTTTTTTTTTTTTTTTTTTTTTAATGTTACTCCATTGGTACCATACAATACAGTTTTACACCTGGAACCGATGGGAATTGAACCAGAGATCATACCATATTAATTATTTATTTTACTTTTTAGTATGTAGATTTTTTTAAACAAATGTTGCGTAATTAGAAATGACTACAGTTTTGTTCCTTTATTATATAAAATTTCTGATTATTTGCTTCAGAAAAATAATTCTTTTACTAGGTGACAACTTTTTATACTTCGTATTAAATGTAAGAGAAACAACAAACCAGATTAACTATTGATACCGTTCACGAAATAGTTATAGTTATTTAAAAATTGAGAGACAAAAAATAAATTAAAAAAAAGCAAAGAATTATCACATTTAAGACAGTTATATGAAATAAGGTAGAAATTTCATTATATACAAATTGAAACAATAAAAATTAACAGTAAATTAAAAAATTTATTGTTATTCAATCCATTTCAAGGGTTGGCGATGAGTAGTTAAGCAAAAAAAAGTGTAGAAAATGCAAAAGTCGGCTTGTAAAAAAAACACAAAAATTATATAAGTTTGCTCTCTTTTTTTTTTTACGATTACAACTAAGCTTTAAACTAATTGATTTTATCGTGCTCAATCAAAAAATCATTTAAAATTAAATTTTTGAACGATTCTGCTGAATATCAATCGATCCTGATCAAGGTCTATTTTATTTTATTTACTCGGGTAATCGTAAATTAATTTTGTGTAAACTTGATCTTGTATTTGTAATATTTTGAACACAATCAACACCTAAGCGCATCAGTAACTTTTTTTTATAGTTTTGAGTATACCCATCACATGAATTTTCCGTAATTTCGGTTAAAATTAAACGCCCCACGAAATCAAATTATGCAAATCGAGTATTGCAGCGTTTCAATTAAACATCATAACTTCTCAATGCAACCGCCCGTAAATCTGTCCGGAGAGTTTGAGCCGAGTGCAATAGAGACGCACGCAGGACGAATTAGCGATTATGCATAGGCGCCTCGCTCTTCGCGATAGGCCCGCATGCATATGAACAACGTCCGACGACGATCAACCGGCAGCAGCAGCGGCGGTTGTATATTAATTAGGACGTATTTATGCGGTTGCGTCCGAGGGATAAGACACTTTTGCGAGGGCGGCCGCGGCCCTAATTGAAACGCCACTGATAAACCGGAGAGTTATGAGGAGAGCCGCGTATTAGTACCGAGCCGTTCGGCTTATCCGAAATTATTAATCTTGTTGCCCGCGAGAGCGGACCAACGTACTGGAATATGAGACCGCAGATCTGATTATTGGAGTTTGACCGAGGAGTGCGATGGCTATAAACGACGTTTTTCGGGATTGAGGAAAGTGTGAATCGATTGGTTTTAAAAAAATGATGATAAGCACTTGAAAGAATTTTCATTTTAAATCATTGAATTCCAATATTATATTAGAAAAATTGAGAAAAAATTATTTACTTTTAAACTTTGAGTATACATCCTTGATTTAATACTTTATCATAGGCATAACATTTATTTTTTATTAGAAAAAAATCAAATTTAAATAAAAACAAAATCGTGCAAAGATTCTTTGAAAAAATTTATTACCTAACTCAATTTTAAAAATCAGTTTTTAAAATTAAATTTATTGGGAGTTTGAAAAAATGCAAAAAATTGTTCAAAAATTTCGAAGGGCCATCTTTTTGAAGTTTTCAATGTTTGAATTTTTATTATTTTTTACATTTAAAATAATATAAATCCTTAGTTTTGAATTGATAGCTTACATAAAGAAATTAGTTTTCCAATTTACAATTGTTCTAGATTTATCTGGCGCCTTTATAAAAATATATTAGCCGTTACAGTAATTTTGATGAATTTTAAATAATTCTTCTAAAAAATGATCGAAAAAGTCAAATTAAATTTAAAAAAAAAGTATTTCAAAATAAATTCTTCTATTATGTCGATTCGGCACGTCCAATCAATCAAAGAGGATAAATCCCGCCAAAACGGCAATGGTCAGCAATAAAGCATCAATAACGCGTTAGCAATAACAGGTCCGGCGGGGCATATATCGGAGGATAACGTAAGGAAAAGGGTAACTGCGGCTCTTATGGCCCCAATTAGAGCCGGGGCGGGGCGGGCGCTGGATCCGAAATTTACCGGTTACAAGAGTGCTTACTCGAACGCGCAAATCATCGGCGATTACACGTGCCATTAAAGTCCCACCAAAGCGAGCGCGGGGGCCGAGTCTACTAATTTACGCAAATTGCGTCTAATGCCGCTGGAAAGCAAACGCGACTCCGCTGCAAACGTAAGATCTAATAAAGCGACAAATCAGCTATCGATGCACGGCCGCGAGCTTATATTAAGCCTTACTGCTCGTTTGCTTGATTTGTTTGTTGAAAACAGGTTCTAATTGGCGAAGTCTATATATTTGTGGTTGTTTCTTTACATGGAAAAAATAAACTTCACGCTGTGGGTTTTGAATCATGAGAATCAATTTAAAAAAAATTAAAATAATAAATTGGATCACATTATTCAAGACCAATTTTTTGTTTCATATTTCATGTTATGTATAATATCCACGGATGCAGAAGGGCAGTCGAGAATAGGTTTAGCGAGAGCGAGAATCGAACCTGCGGTCTCTAGGATTTTAAAGTTCGACTCTTTACCAACTGAGTCGTTTAGATCTCTAGTACGAAATTTATTAATCAAAGCTTTTGTATTATGTATGTCCATCTGAATCATTCATGCTTTCTTCTCCTAGGCTAGTTCTGGAGGAGATATATCACCAGGGTAGTAAATGATTTTATGTCCTGAAGACGCTATCCAAGGTCAAAAAAGCCTGAAGGACATAAATAAATAAATAAATCAAAGTGCAAAATATACCAGTAAATTTTTTTTTTTTTACATATTTTAATTTACCTTGAACCCAAAGGGTACGTGAGAATGGACGTAGCGACAGCGGGAATCGAACCAGCGCTCTCTAGAATGTCAAGTCTAACTCTTTGCAAATTGAGCCATTTCAATCTCTACAATGAATTATATTAATCTAATCAAATTTTGTATCGTGATTATCTGCATCATTTATGTTTATTTACAGCTGGGAAATTTTTTTTTTCTTTTTTATAATGCATTTTGAGTAAAATAAACAACTTATTTTTAAAAGAATTGCATCATAAATAAATACAATCTGACAAAAATTTTTCAGAAAAATGAACAAAATAAGAGCCTTAAAGTTCTATCACTAATTTTATAAAATTATACTTGATTTAAAAAAAAAATATATTCACATTTAAGGATGAAGTTTTGAATTTTACGCTCTTTGTCCATTACAATCATATACTAAACCCTCAACATAACAATCTCATTACTCATTCATACTACTATAAACAGTTGTTGAAAACATCTCGACCGTATAAAAAAGCCCTTAAGTAGCTGCAGTAGACACCCCGTGAATTAAAATAAATCTCGGCTGTTGACGCAATAAAGCAACAACGGCAATGCGTCTCAATAAAGTCGGAGAAAAGTCAGGGGCGTTTATTGACCGTAACAGTGGTTGTTCTGAGCCACCTGCGACCGCACAACAAGTGAAACAAGCCGCCACAAAAGATGAGCAACCGAAACCAACCACACATGTCGTCCGAAAAATCAGCGCAATTAAGCCGCCCGCCACCCGCTGGGGGTACATCTGCACGTAGGTCTTCATTCACCGCTGTTGACAGAATTATTTTATCGTTCGACGCTGATGCACATCTGCTTACGCTTCCACCCCGCGAATAAAGTGTCCCATTAGGGATGTTTAAACCGAAGTCAAAGTCACGATTGGATAAGTATTATGAAAATGTAGGATCCAAGATTTTGTTCGGGGTGTATTTAAAAGAAAATTCTAATGGAATGATCCGTTTCTTAAATATATATTTTTCGTAATAAAAGTAATTTATCTGTTGCAATTTTTCAAAATGTGAGTATTAAACAATTGAAAACAGTTTTTCATTTCTAGGACTAGGTTTGTTTTTCGCACAAAATAACATAAAAATAAATTAAAATTCAACATAACACTCTAATAATATATAAATGATATATATAAAGCATACATATCTACAATTTTTTGTTCAATTAGTCATAAGTACCGTTGTAATACATACATTTTTAAACCAGCCCGCGTTTCTTTCACAGGAGAGTGCTGGAAATGATGTTATATGTAACCTGGTTCGATCTAGATAAATAAATCAATATAATCGAGTAATCATATTTAAGTTGAAAAAAATAGTAAAAATAATTGAAAACTATACTTTTTTTCATGTATTACAAAATTTATTGCTTCAGTTTGCAATACACTGAAAACTATACATTTTAAAAACAGGTTCTTCATGTTTTTCAATGAACTCCTGGTCACTCAAACCTCAAAATTGGATCTTTGATTTGTGTTTAGAGATTACTCGTACTATAAAATAGTACGCAGCACTGATCCAGCTCGTCACCAGGGCTTTTGAAGTACACCACTTCGTCACTATTCACTCGGTACTTTATATATAAGTCCTGGTCACCATGTTGCACCTGTACTAGAATATACTATTATTGAGTTTTTTCCCATCAACCATAAAAAATTGTTCATGTTTAACATCTCCAATTTGTACAGAAAATTTAAAATATCAATTAATGGATTACCAATCAATAATAAAATTATTTCTTTTTAAGAAAGTATGATAATTAGCAGGTCAGAAGTCAGATGAGCAGTAAAGTTCGAACATCCTAACTTTTTCTCAATAATTAAAAAGCCTCAACCTTTTAGCCTGATAAGTCGCGGGAGGGGGTTACGACCGGAAAATTCTTTTATTTTAAACTTCTTCTTTTCTTCTTCCTCCTCCTCCCTCGCGCGCAATAAATCTGGTTGCGGGGAATTAGTTTCGAGATAAAGTATAATATCGGGTGGGCTTGGGGGGGTGACGTCAGAAAAGTCTCGGGAGGGGTTTTATTTATTGCCCTCCGATAGTGTCAGTCCGTATGCACGCTCCTTTTTTACCGGCTCCCAAGACCTCTGAATTATTGGAAAATAGTCGGTTTTTCTTTCCCCCCTACCCTCTCTTTGCTTATTCTCCGTGGTAGCTACAAATCTCTCCTCCTTCCTCCCTTCTTTTCCTCCTTTTTTTTTTCTGATTTGCATTCACGGACATCCTCCCTCCCTCCCCCACTCTTTTTTTACTCATTTATCAATGTTTATGTACGTTGCGGGGAAAAACGTGCGGCCCCCGGGTTTTTTAAATTACGTGCAGTCCTTCTTTTACCCTCTTTTTCGGGACTGTTATTTTACTTTTCTCTGGTGCGACTGTAAATTGAAGTTTAACGCAAACGGTGGATGATAATTCAAGATATTTCGGTTGCTTATTTGTTTGCCAATTTTTTATGATTTCTATCGTTCGGATAAAATTTTATTGTGTCGTCCAAATAAAAGCAAGTATTTAGTTTCAATGGATCATGTCTGTAGAGCTAGAAAGAGTTCAGTCGGTACGGTACAAGGCTTCACCTGTCTTAGTATGAGGGTTCGATTCCCGACGTATTCATTAACTCGACTGCAACGTCACTCGTAAAAAACTTTGCTGAAAGTTAATTGCCATTACGCAAAAAAAAAAATATATCTGTTGAATCCTCTTCGATCACTATTTTTTTTTTTTTTTTTCATAAATGAATTATTTGAGCTTGAACAGAATAAAAATTTTATCAAATAAATTAAATAATTTTAATATTTTTGATAAATAAGTAACTGCTCCATTATGAGCTTACCCATACTATTGCCAATCCATACTATAAAAGTTGCATTAATTTTTTATTTGTAAGAAAATACTATAGCGGCAATTTTAAGAACTTATATTTGTCAAAATGAAACTCAAATACTTTGTAAAAATTAAAAAAATTTTAGTTTTTACAAATCACCCGTGAATAATACTTTTAAATATTGATAAAAATATTGAATGAAAATTAAGAAAAAAAAAATATTATGAGAAATCATATGCATGGCATCAGAAGTATTTATTTTTATTTTTTTTAATTGAAATTCAAGTCAATATTGTTTATATCGAAAGTATTATTAGTATCACATTCAGTTCTGTATCATATAAACGCACTCAGTTTCAGTTGGGATCGAATCTGTGGCCATTTAGTTGCAATTTCAACGATCTACCGATAAAGCCGCTCTCACTTTAATAATTTCAAAAAAGATCTGTGTTCATGGTCTATATTGATATAAGTATCACGTTATTGTAAATACTAGCTTTTTTGTTTCTTCAACCATTCCTATTAAATACTTATTTTGTTGAAAAAAATATGACTGATTTCTAGAATTACCAATAACAGAATAATTATAGAACCAAAGTTATTCTGACAATATTTATATAAATTACAGAATGATACGTCTAAGGTAAATGCTTCTATTTTAATTTTCTCTGAAAACAAGTCCCAATCCTACAAAAAAGAGGATATAAATGAAAAATTTTTCTTCCATTTTTCACAATTTTGTTCCAAAATTTCAAAGTAATCTTATAAACCTTGTTCTCGTCTTCTCTACTTCTGCTACAGCAATTACATCTTCATACATCCAGATCTCATAGTACAAGAGATTTTCACAAACAGTTGGAGCTCAAGTTTCGACGAAAGTCATTAAGAAATCATTAGTCTTCAAAGCATCGTCGCTTACGAGGTCATTTAGTTTCCGACTCCCAAAACTATCCGTTCCCCTCCCGCAGCTAAAACTCAAACACAAATTTTGAACAAAATGTCGATCGCAACCAAACCTGTCTGCATTGCACATCGCATCAGATAAATAAGTCTTACTTCAACTAGAAAAATTAATATCTCTGGGTAAACGTCAACGTCGAGGATGCTTCGTCTCCACGTTGCCGCCATTTGCAACCAGGACGGCAGTCGCTTCGCCACCATCGAACTGCTGTTGCGGAACGGAGCCTGGGTCAACGCAAAAGAAGCAAACCAAAATTAGTTTTTTTTTTTTTTTATTTAAAAAATTTATTTAAAAGTTAATCATTTTCGATGAGTTTTACTGACTTATATTACTGGCATAAAATATTAAAAAATTTAATATAAACTATACCTCGCTGCGCTAACGCTATTATCTTTATTTTATTTTTAAATTAAAACAAAAAGTTAGAAATATTGTTACTTAAAGAATCTAAAATAAAATATATATTAAAAATAGTTCGAAGTATATTAAATTTTAAAATTTTTATAAGAAATATATTGTTTGTGCAGCTCTTAAATGATCTGAGACGTCTACGTCACTTTTTTTTTTAAAAGGAAGTCGACGACGACGACGAAAATAAACTTCACCACGATCTATTTAATTTTTATTTTTTTCAGTTTATTTGAGGGACGAAAATTCATCTTGTTTGAAATTGCACTTTTTTAAATTTCATCCCAAACGTTCAATCTTAATTTTAATATATATGCGGTGATACGGTCCTTGATAGGACTCAACTGGCTAACGTCACATTACGAACTCAATGTGACTATGGCCGCACTCTCCATGCTTGGAGAATATCAGAATAATTCTGTAATCTAGTTGTAAAAACCAACGTCTATTTAGTCATTATTAATTTCATACACTCAAAAACTATCTTTCGTTTCTGTAATCAATCATTTCCAAAACTGCAGAAAAAATCGCTTTCACTACCGAGCTAATAAAAAAAGTGTACGATCAAAAAATCCGTTACAAAGTAAAAACGAATTCCAGATTCCTCAGGTGCAAGTTTCGGTAAAAAATGAAAACAAACACACACTCGCTCGTACGGGGATACGATCGAACCGGAGCATCAAAACACGATTATCGCGTGGAATTGTAAATTCGGTTTTATGCGCGAGCCTGCCCTGCATGTCGCGTCGCAATCCGATAAGATGCGCCGCGTGAAAAATGCATTTTCATCGAGTGCCCGCACCTGCCGAGATAGGATGGCACCTGCGACGCGTGCGGTGTCAATTAAACTCGGCCCGAATAAATTTAAATCGTTCGGTAACTGGAGCACTGGGCCTTCTTACAACTTGTTATTACCCCCGGATTTCCGAGAACGAGGAGAGTTGAGTTATCGAAAGTGATTTTTGTCTCTTGGAATGCGAGTGTCCGGGCGCGCTCAAAAAGTTCTCTGAAATAATTATCGATAAGGTAAGGGATGGACAATTGGACAACCTGCCGAAATTACAGTAAAAATTACCAAAATTTCAGAAAAAATTCACTACTATGTCGGATTGTCCACCAAACTTTACGGAAATTTTTTGCTCGGAATTTACAATTTTTCAATTTAATTTGCTACGTTGAAAAAACAAATAAAAAAATTACTACAAGAGTTTAGTAACTTTAAACTAATACAAAAGAGTTTAGCGTAGCGAATGGCTCAGTTGGTATGAACATTCGGCTGGAAACCCAAACATTGTCGAGTCCCGCACTCGGTTTGGGCCGACAGTTATCAGTTGTCAAATTGACTGATGATCTATCCAAATGACAGTTTAGGAATTATCAAAAACAATTGCTACGAATTCCGAAAAAAAAAGTTTTTGAGCGGACGTTTTATGAGTTTCATAATAGGTACACCAATTTATTATTATTTTTTTACATTCAACAAAATCTTGCTTTCAATTTACTTTTTAAAAGTGAATTTTAGCTGGGCGATGACTGTTGTAAAATTTGAAGCTTAAAATATTTAGCAGATAATAATTTGCACAATTAATTGTAAATCTGAATAATTATCTATCAATTATCATTACAAGTATATCTGTTTGTAAGAAAATTTTAGAAACTTCACAACGAAATCTCCTTTTTTTCACTTCTTGTTAAATAGAAATAATTCATAATTTAAAATTATTCATTACATTTTAAGTTCAACTAACAAAAGTAATATAGTCTCATCCTCCACGAATAAATGTACATAAAATAAAATTCCCCAGAATACCACAACCCTTTTCACCCTTCCGTGAAAAATTTTTGTGCACACCGCAGTATTAGAACAAGCTGTAAAATATGGTCTGGGAGCAGATAAAATCGCAATATTTTTTCTACAACAAAAAAGGCTCCCCCGGTCTCCCGCAAAAGTTATAAACAATAATATCCGAAAAAATTCCCCCGGCTTTTCTCGCGTAAAAATTCCGCTTCCCCCGTTCCCCCGCCCGGCCGCGCGCGGGGAAAAAAGAGAGGGAGCCGAGCTCGCTATCTCGGACCGCGATAACAATGATATCTCTAATATATTATGGCCCGGGCCGCCACCGCGTTTCTCCCTTTTTTTTTTCTCTCTCTCTCTCTCTCTCTACCCCGCTATCGTTTCTCTTTTTATGCATCTACGTTCGAAAATACGAGGTTGAAAAACCCCCAAGTCTCGTCCGGCCTGCATGCGTTTGTATAAATAACCGATATTTTTTCCCGCTAGCCTCGCCTCCCCCCTTTCTTTCTTTGATTTTTTAGCGGTAATTTTGAAATTAAAGTTACGAGAATTCAGAAATTGTGTTTTAATTTTTAAATAGGTCACTTTTTTCTTATTTTACAATGATTCGTTCCTGCACTCGCAAATAGGACGAGTTTTAAAAAACATTTTTTTCGTAAAGGTTTATTATTTTTTATGAATTTAATAAAAGAAAATATTTTATGAAAATGTAGTTTTAAAAACTAACACTTGTTTGTGATGTCAAAAGTTTAATTTTCTTTTTTGTACAATATTTTTTTTTTTCTAAAAATTATTACAAATTATACATTAGATTGCTTAGAAGCCGTAGACATAAATTTACGTAACTAATTATATTACCTCTATTAATCTGATTGTTTCACACTAATTTTAGTAATAATAAATCATTTTTACAGTATTTCTAATCATAATACTAAATTTGAATTTCGCGCGAACGGTAGAATTTTACTTGGATATAATTCAAAGTACAATTTTAGAATCCTCTGGTTTGTAATTAAAACGATGATGAAGCTGATAAGAGTTTACGAGAAAAGTACGGCGCTAGTGCAGGAAAAAAAAAATCATAGGTTCTCCGGCCGTAAATTTTCTCGCCCGAAAAAAGGAGGTAAAAAAAGCTCTCCGCAAAACGTAATTTTTCATTCGTGAAAATTTTTTCCCAAGATAAGTTTTGAAAAAACGCGCGCGGAAAAATTATTATTTTCAAAAAAGCAACCTAATTTTTCACGCACTTATTTTTTTTTCTCTTCCAAAGTATAAATTATTCAAAAAAAAAACCTTTGGATAAGCCTGAGTGAAAAAAGGAAGTCGCGGTTGGATACAAACTGCTTATCCGAATCGATTTTCTTCCGTGCGCGGTAGTTTTTTTTTTTTTTTACTCGCGGTATCTTCATCGCGAGAAATAAAACAAGATCAAACGAGCTACACACTCCCGCGTTTTTCCTCTGATGGCGCCAGCAGCAGACTCTCTTTTTTTTCCTTTTTTTTTTCAAATCTCCCGCTTTTTTCTCTGGGTACATTACTACGCGCCCGCGCGCGCTGCTGATAACGTTTATTTTCAGAAAATTTTTAATCTCGCAGATTGGACTCCGGGCTCTTTTATGCTCGTGCTCTGTTTTTCAATTTTTTTTTTTTTTTTTTTTGCTGCCCGGGTAAAAAGATAATAAATCATGAAAAAAATTAACTCATTCGTAATTTTGTAAAACTCAAAGCTCTAATTTTATCTCTCGCGAGTTTCATTTAAAAGGTAACTTTTACGCCCGAAAAAAAAGAGAAGAGAACGCGCCGATAAAGAGAGCGTAATGAGAAATATTTCCTTTTAATCGAATATTACGAAAAAACGAAGAGCGGGGAACGACACGACGGTGGGAACTCGCGCGCGCGCGGTTTAATTTAAAAAATAATTAAAACGCAAAATTAAAACTGCCCGACCGACTCTTCCGAAACCCGGTGCACATGTGCCCCCCCCCCTTTTTTTTACTTCTTTTCGTAAGGTTCGCGGAGAAAAAAAATCTTTAGTAGAGAGAACACTGCAATATTTTTTAACACGATAAAAGTACCTAACATAGTAGGAATAATAAAATAATTTTTGAAGGACTTTTAACTACGGTTAAACAATGATAAAAACTTGGAGATATTTGGTAAAAAATCACAATTATAGGGATTAGTCTACTTGAGTTACTTCAATCACCACGCAGCAGATTTATCGGAAAAATCATGCGAGAGGATAGGACTTGTCACTTGACTTGAGTAGTCAAAATTGAAAGTTCGATGTAAATATTTTTAGGGTTTTGTAGAAATTTATTGTTTGTTTTCAAAATTATTGTTAAATTTGTATTTTTGTATTTTTCATCGCAGTAGAAATTTTTTTTAGTTTGTATGTTCCCGGACTTTTCTCCTAAAACACAAAAATATACTTGTATTCTTATAGAACAATTATAAATCGAAATAAATTTCACACAGTTCTTGTCTATGACGGAATATTCTTTTAGTAAATTATTTGAAAAATATTTATATAGTCTAGTATTTTTTTTTTTAATTCACAAAAGAAATATATTAACCATATAAAAAAAAAATGTATACATCAAATTACACCCATCGACACCTATTTCATTTTATTTTTTTGGAAATGATTATTAAAACTCTGAGTCGCGCTAACAATTATAGACATGTAATCAAGCGGGTCTTGAACCGACTGCTTTTCGTCGACACTCAACAGCCAATCACTATACCAACTGAGCCACTTTTTTGGTATTCTGGTTCTTATCTATACAATATAATAAAAACAATTTTTTTTGCATTTGTTATTTTTACAAAAGTAAGGGGCAGGTTGACCTATTTTTTTTTTAATTTACGTCAAAGGTATCGAAGAAGCACATATTTTTATTCTGTACTTAATTATGTTATTTGAAACTAGAGCATCCAAATATTATTTTCATTGAGTACTCAGATTAAAAATTAAAAAATTACTTTAGTATGCCAAAATTATAAAATTCTATTTTTGAAAACATGAGTTTATCTAGTTAGGTTTTTCAAAGATCAAAATGTTTGGATGATAAAAAAAAAAAATAGAACAAACTAGACTAGTCTGGTTGCAGTCAACCAGTCTCGGTCTCCTTTACTTGATTCTAAGCATTTTAAAATTGACTGCCACCAACCGAGCCTTTCATCATTACAAAAAATTTATTTTTTCAAGTTCAACCAAATGTACAATAAGCACTCTAAACCTCGACGGGGGTGCCAGTCACAAGTTGGTGCGCGCGTCACTACCCAACAAAACGTAAATAAATAAACCCGTAGTGTGAAAAATCTTACAAAGAGCACCCCCGAGATAATGCAAATAGATGTGGGCGTCCAAATCCCCATTGAGAGACGAAACAAGATTTCGGTCTCCCTCCCCGAAAAAAAAGAAAATCCCCAGGCTGCCAAACGTAGCGGAAAAAACGAGAGCAGACGATCAGATACACCACTCGAAACTTGAGTACCAACTCTTTTGTGTGGGATTAGAGTCCCTTGGAAAAGCTTCAAACTTTTTTTTTTCTTTTTCGGGGGGACAAGAAGAAGGTCGTTAGCGTATCGGACCTACGGGATCTGGAGGCTCAGGTCCCACGTTTTCGCGGAAGGACACCTTCTGCGGAGGCTTTATCTGGAATTGACGAGGACCGGTCATGTTTTGGGGATCAGCTTGCGCAACAAACCGCGCCGCGGTTTTCTTGTTGCGCAATCTCGTGAGCCTTTGTCTAAGCCCCGAGAGCGGGGATTTTCGGGGATTCGGGGATTTCGCTTACCCCGGAGGAGAGCTGCTTTTGCGTAATGATGGCGCTTCTCTGGAGTGGAAAATTTTTTTCTTTTTTTTTGAGAGAAGTAGCGTCTCGACTTTTTTGGTTCCAGGTGCGAACTACCGAGAAAATGTGGTTTTTCGATAGCGGGGGATTTATTGTCGAAGGGTCTGGATTTTGAATTTGAGTTTTTCTGCTTTCCAAGTTTGTAGACGTATAAAGAATGAAAACTTTATCACTGATAACAACAAATGGCTTATCGCCTTACGCCTATGAAGATCTTTAAAATAATGAAATTTATCAATTAAAGGAGTCTTGCATGTATTAATTAATAATATAAATTGTATAATTTACTGAAGAATATTTAACTTACAAGGCTTGAAAAATTGTCTCTTTTTTACCGGAAAATTTTACACGCCCAGCTGTCGTTTAAGAAAAAAAAATTCAAGCTTCTTAAAAATCCCAACAGGAAGCAAGGAAAGTTACCCCACGTTTAGAAAGAAAAAAATTTTGATTTTTCAAAGTAATTCGAAACTGTTTTTGTCAAAAATGAATGGTATTCTCAAGATAAGCTCGAAGAAAAGCGAATTCCTATATTTTACACGGGTAAAATATTTATTTTTCTTACCTCCAATATAAAGCACTATACTGAAAAAAAGATTGTCCTTAATTTGTCCTTCAATTTAAGCTTCTATTACTAGTGAAAAACTAACGAAAATTGTCATTTACAAAATGAATGTTTGAAAACAATTAGATAAAGTAAATTTTATTACAAAGTATTAATAATTAAGAAGTTTTCATTTCTGATAAAGTGATAAGTTGAATAAAAAAAAAAGCAATAAACTAATCGGTACCTTGACCTACATAAAAAGTATAAGCAGCCACATTTTCAAACAGTAGTCCCTTATAAAGTCTCTAAAACAAAACAAGAAATGATTAGAAACCAGCTCGATAATGCGCAATCATCCTAGACATCAAATCAAGCTTACATTAGCCAGCTGAAAGCTCAATCCGGCCCCAAAATCAATTGTCCAAATTGCGATACAAGATCGATCGAACGGTTACAAAATAACAGCGCTCGGGGCGTCCCATCGGATTAGCATTATTTTGTCTCCGCGGGTTGCGGTCGGGTATCGAATGACCGAACCGAATCGAGTCGTCAGGTGCTCCCGGCTGCAGCTGCTTTATTTACGAATGTGATACCTTCTTCTTCGCCTTCTTCTTCAACGTACGAATCTCCACCTGCGACCGAAAAAATTGACACGCGAGCGAGACCCTCTTATTACCGGCCGATCGTCATGATTATTCGACTCGGTTTATCTGCGGTTTCGGGCAAGTTCCTGAGCTAATTGATTTTTTGAACGAGTAGGGAAATTTTTTGAAATCACTCGGACGAAACGAAATTTTGGGATCGGGATACAGGGTTCTGGATCGGGTTACCGAAAATTTTTGTTTCTGCTCGGGTTGCGGGCTTGGGTTTTTAATTTTAGTCGGAGAAACTCTTTTGGATGAGCGAGCCTGACGGGCTGACCGAAAAAAATTAATTTTTTTGATGTAAACTCTTTTGTGAAAACTGGCATGGATTAATTTGACTTTGAAATTTTAGAATTTCAAATTGGGTTCGACCAGCAGTAGAGCTTCTATCTGCCATTTTCACAGCTTTCAGACATGTTCAAGCCATGTTGGAAATCGTTGGTAAAAGTTCTATTTGCTTATGTAGTTTAGTTGTCATTTAAAGAAAATATATTAATTTTTGATATTTTTTCTTAAAAAATTTCAAACGTCTGTAAATCAGCACTAAATATTCCAATATTTCTCAGAAACATTAAAGACGTACTGCATCAAATTTTTACCACTTTATTTCTTTCATGATCCAATAATTGAACTTTTTTTTTTTGAATAATATTACACAATCTAATAGACAAAAAAATTTTCGCAACTTTAAATGTAAAAAATACTACAGTTTTTGAAACTTAAGACAATGCATCTGAATCGTTAGAAAAACTTACAAAATTATTACTTTGAATACGTTATTTTAACTCGTAAGACTCGAAAATTAAAAAAAAAAAAACAAATTTTCCTTGTAGAAGGGTACTTAGGATTAGAGATTCGTAGTAGAATTCATGAAGTAATTTTTTCTTTCTAATTTTAAGCTCATAATCTTACATGGTGATTTCTAAATCAGATCTTTCCGAGGTGAGGCTCGAACCAAATATGGCCTCAATGAAGAGACACGTGCTTTACTCATTGAGCTATCGTAATTCTATAAGTCAATAGTTATAAATATTTACTTTCTCTGATTGAGAAAAATTGAGGTTTTTTACATTTAAACCCAAATTATATAAGATAAATACATTTCTGCAAAAATTCATTCTTTTTGTTAACTGTCTAAGCTATTACCACACAATTATTTTAGTGTTTTCCATTTAAATACATTTTTACCCAAGTGCACATCTTTACCGTATGAAAAAATGTGTAATTTTAAAAGTTACACATATTACTAACTATTAATTACCTAATAAATATAATAAATTTTTGTAGCTTAATAACTTTTCTTTACTCTTTGCATACAAAACAATGTCATTGAATTTTAATAGTTTTTTAATCGCAATTAATATTTCCAAGTGATCGTCCCTGATAAATCACAAAGGTTCATCGCCCCCAAACCACACTACCATTTAGCAGATAATAATTGGTTTTTCCCCCTAAACATCATCATCATCGCGATTTTTTTAATGCCCGTCCACACGGGTCCTCGTTTAATTAACGGCGCATGTCAGCATTCAAAAGCCATATGGCGTCTTTGGGTATTAGAATCCCTTCGTAAAAAAAAAAGTTTCTCCGCAGCACAAAAGCGAAAGCTCCTCGCATCTCCCGAGCGAATCTGCTTAGGCCGGCTTGAGTGAGAAAAGAGCCTGCAGACCCGCGCCGCGTCCATATAATTATGATTCCGGGTACGTATTGCGGCATTAAACCGCAGAGAGAGCCAGGATGAAAAAAAAAAAGAAGAGGAGGAGTAAGAGGAATAAAAGGGTTGTTGTTCGACGCGCGCTATCTTTATGGCTTATTGGCATCGCCTTTGGGGCAATTTCGTCGTGATCGGCTCCCGCTGCATCTCGATCCTCTCGCATCAGCTGCGCAACGAGTTTTAATACCCAGAGTGTAATAGATAATGAGCCACGGGTAAAAAATGAATAATTTTCGGAGCCCCGCACCTGACCCCTCCTCCTCCCGGGGGCTGTTTTATCAATAAAAAAATTGTGAGTTTCTCGGGAGTAAGAGCTGAAAAAAAAGGAGGGGGGGGGGAAGGGGGGCACAATAGGTCTCATTCAGAGTTTGGATGAAAGGGCGCCTTCATTGAATTTCGCGGAGTCTGAATCGCAGCGATTATCAGATCGAGGACCGAAAAAATATCAAACGTGACGTCTCTGTTAACCCTTGCTTCTTTTTGTGTGTAAACGGTTTGTTTTCAGCGGGGCTGGCTGCGCACGCGTGCCCCCGCCCGAATGAAAAGCCGGGGCAGCCGCTAATCTATATGTTTATCCGATCATCTCGCAAGATTTCATACTCCCGCGGTGGAAGCGAAGAAGGCCTATCGAATTATCCTCGTTTACGCCGCTTGATTTATCATCGAGATAAGACCGCGACGCCTCCTCCTGCCTTGTTTTCAAACTTATAACTTGTTGATTCTCTTTTCGGGCTTCCGGATAAAAAGGGATATCTCGTTTTGTTGTAAAACCCGAAATCAAAGGTAATCATCTTTTTTTTTTCTTTTTTCTTTTTTTTTTTTTTCTTTCAAGCGCATCTACTTTTTTATTATTTGAGGGATTGCTCAATCGAATTTTATTTTGTCATTCAATAGCCCATTTTGAGGTCAAGTTTTTATTTTATTTAATAAATTACAAATTTATGATTTACATGCGTTTTTTTTAAAGCTAGATGACTGAAAAAAGTGCGGTACTAAATCATTCCATTTTGCTTCTAGTATTTTTAAAAATATCGCGTAATTTTTCGAAAAGGTTTTGGAATAAAAATTTTTAAAACCGTATAAAGGGTGTGTGCAAGATATTAAATTAAGTGTGTGATAAAATGTAGATATTTATTTGATTGTTGGCAAAGAACACAAATCAAACATCAATATTTTGAATGTTGTGCTTGATTCTCTAACAAACTGAAGATTGAAAATTTTATTATAACAATTGTGGTAGTTACAATTTACTATAATTTGTAACGAGCAATATGTGAATACTAAATTGCAGAAATCATCTTTAAAAACCAATTTTTCGATGGAACAAGTCATCATTACCCACTTACGACATAAAAACAAATCTACATTTTAAAGTCCCACTAAATTTTCCAACGAGGATAAAAATTCAAAAATAAAATAAATCCCGCTCGTCATTATCACCTGTGGCGTCGCAAAGCGTGCGAAAAAACACAGACACGGAAACTCCCGGAGCAGCTCGTTAGGTACGCTAACGAGCCTCCGGGGCAACAAGAACAACAACAACGAGAACGAGCGAAATCCACACTGCTCCTACTCCCCGTTAATGACAATAATTCCGCGTAAGGAATACGTCGAGTCATCCCCGTCCCCGTCGCGTCCGCAGGTGCTGCTAATGGCCGGATCATCTCGGCGGTCCGACCTGCTGGATTAGGATTATGCAACCGCAAATGGCTCGTAAAATCCTCGGAAGCTTGCGCAAAAATTAAAAAAAAAAAATTTAGGGAAGATCGATTTGTCACGAAAACATCGTCATTAACATAATAATCCGTGCAAATCTTCGAGAGCAGCGTCAGCACGAGATCGCTTATCGTCGATATCTCCCCCGTGTGCCGGGGCGCACCGGGCCCGGGTAATCGCGCCCGCGGATCTCGCTCTCTCGACAATGCCCCCCACAATGGACCAGCGACAGCTGTGGACCACGCGGGTCGGGGCTTCCCGGTTTTTTTTTTAAGGAAACGGTGCGGAGCGAGCTGGAAATGGAGACATATTCGTCAGCTCGTATGCGCGCGTTCCTTCCTTGTTCTTTATTCTTTTTTTTATTATTTTGACAAATTTATAGTGTTGTGGCGGCTATTGAGTTACCGGGGCGAGCCGGGCTTTCTATTATTAGATCGGTATCGCAGCGGTGCACGCCGGGCTGTACTCTATTGATTTGCGTAATGTTTGGTGCATGCGGCGAGGCTAACTAGGGAGGAAGTTGCACAAGTTTGGATTATGAAATTGTTTCGGGCATCCATCATACCGCAACCCCGAGTCAGTTTGAAAAACCTTCTGTACGACGGAAGAAATTTGTACTGCTTAAAGCTTGTATACACGTAAGAGCGTAATCTTGCGTTTGAATGGAGGGAAAAGTTTCCTCGATTTTATTGTTAATTTTTTCTTTATATTGTGAAAGAGGTGATTGATTTAGGAAAGACATTTCGAAATTGAAATTTATGCAGTAGTTTTTGTTTGATATTGAACATAAAAAAAAAATATTTGAACCTGAATGGTAAATATAAACTGTCGGAAGTTTTTTATTTTATTGCAGCTGAATTTTTTTTGACTTTGACTTTTTAATGGTACCTAATAGTTGAATAAACAATTTTTTCTCAAGAATTTTTCTATCGAATTACACGATTCATTAGAAAATCATTTTCGGTTGAAAAAGAAGACTTGAGCCATGCAGCGATGCATTTGGATGGAAGTAAAACTTGGTTGATTATTTTACAAAAATTTCAACTAAAATCATTAAAAAATGGTAAATTTTAATTAAAACTAAAAAAGTGTATTTTCAAAAATATCTTCTACTTAGCTATTGAAGCAAAAAAACAGTAAAGATTGTCCCATTTTTTTTTTTTGTTTAATTATTGATTTTTAGCACATTCAAGAATTACATTGTAGGCTGTGTACTAAACCGAGGCTTGAACCCGAACTTTCGGGATACGAGTCAGACGCTTTGCGCACTCAGCCACGGCTCTGTTTCGAATCAACATTTTTTTTTAAGATTATAGTCTAACGTAAATTTATACAAATAAAAATGATGAATTTATTAATTACTATAATTTTTTTTAGATCTACCTATTTATGACTATTTATTTAATTATTGTTTTAGGTGTAACTCATGAATATCTGGCGTGGGAATGATGTATATGTGAAGTTTATTTAAAAAATATATTTTATATATAATTTAAATAATCTGGAAATCACAATCAAATAAAAATTCATGTGTGCGTACTGATGAATATCCGCCATTTTGCCTGCAGCTTAGTACGCGGTTACAAGTTCCCTTACTAAACTCAAGTAAAACAAATAAGCTTGAAACGCTCAATAAAACTCCTCCATTCGAAATTCAATAGTATTAATTTTTTTTTCAATTTCTCTTCTTACGACTCTATCCAACAATTGAAACTTGTGCAAAAGAATCGTGCAAGTACAAAATAAAGATGTACAAATTTTAATTGAGCAAGCGATAATGAGCGAGCAAGGTACATACGCACACACCGGAGAAACTGGCAGGTATATAATCATACGTTTGTGCAACTGCAGCTCGGTTGTATGCAAAAGTCGAAACGCACACACACACAATGCGAAGAAAAAAAAGAAGCAGGGGCTCTCTAATTATCTCGTTTCGACACGCGCGCATATCATCATCTTGAAGAAAACACGGGTCGGAACAAAGGAATCGTCGCGTGGTTTTATACTCGGACCCCGCGGTCTCAAAAATATTTACACCTCTTGAGAGTGGGGAAGAAAAATCCGTGAAAATCCGTAGATTTGAGCCCCGTGATAAGTCACACAGCTGCGGTCGAGGGGGAATGAAGAAAAGAGCAACCACCGATTTCCACCGACGATACGTAAGTGTGTTTTGGGGTAGGCGGGGAGAGAGTAATTTAAGCGTTGTTTACGGGGGCGCGAGGAGGACGAGAAGAAGGAAGAATTTGTTTTCAATTGTCGCGCCCCGGGAGCTGATCCGCCCTCCGATAAAAAATAAAAAAAAAAAGCGAGAAATGAAGACCACAGCGCCAATGGCTATTGTAAGCGAGACGTCCGCGAGCTGTTTTCAAATCACAATGGCGCGCGCGACTCGATTCTGAATTATTCAAGATGGATGTCTTTTTTTTTCTTTCCCTGCTGCTTCCTTTCTTACGGAGTTCATTAAAAAACGGGCGCGCGACAATGGTTTCTTTTCGTGCTTATAACTCACGGGGTAATGAAAAAAAAATATTGGTTTTTTCGGAAGCGATGATTAATGAATGAGAATCGTAGAGAAATTATTGACGACTCTGATTTACGAGGGAGATATGCGCGAGGCGGGTTGACTTTTTTTTTTTTTTGTTGGGTTGCTGAATGGCAAAGAGAAAAGTTTTAACGTACTTTTGCTATGAGTTGAGATAAAAATAGTGTCGAGTACCGTGCGTACTCAAATTTGGCAGCCGATAAATCCCGACCTTCGTTTTTTTTTATGAAAAAAAATAAAATGTGTAGAAAATTTAACTACGTAATGAGAAAATGTATTAAAGTGTAAAACTTGGGCTAGAGACAGTACATTAATAAGTTTGATAAAGAAAAATTAATAATCCTAATTGATAAATAATCGTTTGAAAACGAACGCTAAGTTTTTATTTTAAGTAAGCAATTTGAAAAAAATTTATTTATAAAAAAAAAAAAAAAATTAGAATTACAGGCAGTAGCAGCATACAATTTTTGTTATTATTTTTTTTTTATTTTTTTTTAATTTATAGGTTGTTGATCATAAAGAGATTGTGTATCAACCTGGATTTGAACCTGAATCCTTTGAGTTTCCAGCTCAATGTTTTAACGATTTAACTGAATATTGTATACTCATGATGGGATTATGTAAGACTTATTAGTGGTAAATGGCATTTAGAATGTAATATTGTTTGTAAAATAAAGTTTTTTTTTTCTTTTATAATTTATCAAAATATTTCGAGATTACTGAGAGTGATTGGTGTGAAATTTTTACATAGTACCAGTACATAAATTATTTTAATAAAAAATTCTTGAAATATTATTATTTTTTCAAATTTGATTAATCATTGATTAGAT
The DNA here is from genome assembly GCA_038277355.1 of Encarsia formosa. Taxonomy (NCBI): domain Eukaryota; kingdom Metazoa; phylum Arthropoda; class Insecta; order Hymenoptera; family Aphelinidae; genus Encarsia; species Encarsia formosa. Next base: position 12,711,036 of record CM076186.1, on the reverse strand, counting down.
TTATTAATCTTTAAAACTTATCTATTCATTAATTTTTATTAATTATTATTTATTTATTAATTATTTTTAAATAAATGAGCCTATAGTAAAAATCATTCTTTTCACATTTACTCTTTATTCTTTTACATTTTATATTGTTTGACAATGCATTTGATTATTACAATTACCAAGTGTAAAATGAAATTTACAATCCAGCATAATAATAATAAGAATTAATAAATAAAAACGTAGAAAACTTTAATTACTTAATTAGTTTGCAATAATAATTCACAACACAATAAATAAAATAAATTTTTAAATCAAACAGAAAAATTATATAAATCCAACAAACTATAAAAACTATAAATAAAGTATATCAAATCAAACAAATTCAAGTATGTATGTACTCCCATTTTAAATAACTTCTGTCTTGAATAAATCTAACATGAAATTCTTTAATACTTTTGTGTAGTCCACTTCTCAGACTCAAAACGCGTGAGCATGAAAACCCAATTCTCCCATAAAAGATCGAGTCCTCGGGGAATCCACACTCCAGCGAGCGTCGGCCGACGGTGCGGCGTTGGCTGCAGGAGGTCGCTCGGGCATCACCTGGCCGGCATACTTCAGGAAATCCGATTCTTCTCCAGCCTGCCTGCATCTCCCAAGGGTAACGATCCCAGTCACCCTACACCCGCACCCGCATCCATGTTTTGACTCGCGCAACCTCCCCGGGGTGTCTTCTCGATAACTCCTCCAAGGGTTGCTGCTTGATTAATGACTTTTAATTTACAACCGTTGTAAATTGGCTCCGATATAGGCGAACGAGAAGACATTTTTTTCTAAGAGGTGGAGTGATTTGGAAATGTCATATTATTAGTCTACGGAACGGAAAAATGTGGGTGTTCAGGAAGAAAGATTAATACTGATTATGTTGAGCCATACACTTCAGAGTCACCACAAAATCAGTCATGTGAAATACTTATAATCGTTTAAAAATGATTCAAAACTATTTTTTTACAAAATTATTATGGTCAAGGATAATTTTCAAGGTTTATGTCCCATATAACGTTTTAAAGAATTTAAAAAAAATGACAAAAACTCAAATAATTCTTGATTTTTATTCTGGAGTGCAGAGCCCCTTAAATTACAATGTCAACATTTGTTTGCGTTGTGATTGATTAAGAAAAAAAATTCAGAATTTGAATATTCGCAAGGTTTTGTTTTAATTTCACACTTAAGTTTGAGATATTTAGTGCAAAGAAATGATAAACATTTATTTAATTCAATTCTTTTTTATTTAATTAATAATTATAAAATATTAAATGATTAAAAAAATATAATTATAAATTAATAACTTCAAAATTTACAGCAGCAAAACTTAGCTGTTTATAACATTACGACCTATACTTTAGACAAATTATAGATTTTTCTATTCAGATTTCTTAACATTATTATTCCGAGAAAGTAAAAAACAACTTTGCTTTCGTTCAAAGTTTTCTACGTTTCTAATTCTTATTCATAATCGAAATTGTACGTTTCTATAAAAAAAAAATGTATAAATTTTGCTACAAGTTTTTTTTTTTTTTATATAAAAAAAGGTTAGTTTACTTCCCGTATCTTAGCGTTCCATCTAAACATGATTATTTAATGCCACCCATGATTGCAGACCAGTGCGACTCCATTATTCAAGCGAATCTAGCACGCACCATTTAAAATTCATTCCAGCCTTATTCATCCTTTTTTTTTTTTTTTTGTATTCTCTTTCTCTCTTCACCCGTACGTGTACCCGAATCTAAAATCCCCACTTTGCCAAACAATCAAAGACGACACGCAAAAAAAAAGTGCGCTCCCTACCTAGCTTATATATATAAAACGAAAGTGCTAAAAGAAGAAGAGGAGCAAGATTCAACCCGACGAGATAAAATTAACACGCGACAAACATTCCAAACAAACTCCTGCAGCTGCATAATAAAATCGTTCAACACCTGGGGTTAACTTACACAGGAATTTCTTAATGGAGAACGAACTTTGAAATAATTTAATTATCGAATCGGTGGATTAAAAAAAAAAAAAGTGGAGCTGCAGTTGGGTCACCGCGACAGTCATCAGGTGACAAAGTCTGCAGAATCATTTAAAAATCATGGTAAGTACCTTTATTATCAAACGAAAAACATAAATGTTTTTTGTGTTTTCTGCATAAAATATTATCAAGACAAACAACAAAAAACTTTTGTTTAAAAAAAAAAATCTACGTTCAGCGATAAACACATCTATAATTGCATCTACTGTTTTTAAAAATTTTGAATTATTTATCTACACGCACCATATTTATTATAAGCGTACTTACTTAGGCTTATTTTACTGTATGTAATTAATTTATAATATATATGTTAAACAAATAAAACTCTGTTTGAATTCATCAGTATTGACAAAGTTAAATTTAAATTTTTCCCGGAATATCTGATATTAATGATTGTGCAATTAAAATGATAATCACTTCTGAGCAGTTAATTTTGTAACATTTTAACTTGATGATCAGCATATTGAACATGACAAGAAGTTTCAACTTTTAAGTTCAATATGTGGTATTAAATAATGTAAAGTTCTGACTCATAAATTTAAAATCTCTAAATAATTAAAATAGTATTTAATGATATAGATTAGGGTTATGCTTAGGGTTCTTTTTTGACATGAAATAAAATTGGACTATCAATTTAAACTTTTATAAAAAATTGAGATCTTTTTACAGAAGAACTTACTTTAACTATTATATTGAATCCCAATTTCATTAAAGAATACATAAAACTACATGCCATGTACAATTTCGAATCAGAAACCCAAGATTTTATTATTCAAAAATGTTTGACCTCTTAGTGAACCCTGAACATTATTTTTAAAATAAATAACTGTTTTACAAGTACATCTATGTCTTTCTGTGAACCATGGCTTATCAAACCTGCAAACTATCCCCTTACGCCAGCTTAACCAATAAAATTTTTCATCCCAGAATCCATATCCAGCACCCATCTCCCCAAAATTTCATAATTCGTCCGAAACTTCGTCACCCAACCGGTGGCTCAGGATGAAAAAAAAAAAAAAAAAAAGAAGAAAGAAAGAAAGAGAAGTACTCGGTGCAGTACAAAAGGCAGCTTGATAATTCAGCCGGTGTGTGTCAGGCCGGGGGTCTATGCAGATACGTCCGCGAGATACGTTTGAGCGGTGGTCGTCGGCACCCCCGAGATTGAGCCCCCCGATATCATTCACCCCCTCCCCTCCCCTACCCGCTAATTCCATTCATTCTCCTCCCAGCACCGCCAAGACAGCTTCCCATACCTCCTCTCTCTCTCTCTCTCTTTGCAGAGAACCCGTTTTTTTTTTTTTTTTTCTTCTCCTGCTTCGTCTCGTTTGCGTGCGAACGCACGATGCCGCGATAAGACCCGCGCGTTTCTTTGTAAATACCAGACCCGGCCTATTGGTAGTTTTTATGAAAACTACGCTACGAGGAGGCACTGATTGTTGTTGTAAATCATCCGCACCGTTGTAAAGACGAGCTTGCATCACGATCAAATAGCCTCGAGCTGAGAGCGTTACGGATAGGCACAATGGCTCGGTGTAATCGCGGGTACTTCGCAACTACTCGATTTTACCAAGCCAGATGAACTCTACGAATTTTTATCTCGTTAATTCGATGTTTTTGGGACTTTGAGTTATCGAGATTTGACTGTAGACACAGGTTAGTTTGCTTTTTTTGGGAGGAAATTTTCTTAATTCGGTTTGCTCCGAGGCGAAGGGAGGTAAGTCGATACGCTTCTTATCGGGTAGATATCTCCCGGATAAGTTACCCGATTTCCCCGCGCCGGAATCTCGATCCCCACAACTAAATTAACCTCTTAGCGGGGAATTTCTTAATTTAATTTCGTCAAAGTCGATGCATAAATCCGAGGACTAGTCGGGCGAATCAAAGTGCGAAAGCAACTATTTCCGACCGCAAAACTGCTAGAGAGTAGGGGTTGAGAGACTCCCCAGGATCTTTAAAGCGATCAGATTAAAACTCACCACGCATGGAATGCTGGGGTAGCGGACTCTCCAGGGTCGTTGGGGAGACTAAATCGACTCTAAACGTAATATACCCTACGCATGACCGAGCCCCTGGAATATGGCCGAATCAATTTATGGACTATCTTATACCAACCTAATTATAAATAGATGGGTCGGGGGGTGATTGGTGGAATTTTTTTTTTTTTTTTTTTTTAGGGAAAAAAATCTGGGTTTAGCCTACCCCCAGAGTGCAGTTTAAGAATCCGGGGGATAGTCAGATAAGTCTTATCGGGGGTTGGCGCCGATAAGCCGGTGCTTCCTCCGCTACCCCAGCAGCGGCACGTGTTATGAGCCATTGTTGCTCATGATGCATCGCCTCGTAAATATTGTATCGAGCCGGAAAGTATACGCGATACTTGATAAAAAAAAAAAAGCGTGGAGCCTTTTTTCCGGAGTCGCGGGAAGAAAATCTCTACACCACGAGTGAAAATATTCGGCTTTTTTTGTCGAAATGATGTATACTATCTGCCCGGGATAGTTAAATCGTGACGGATCGCTGGGTTCTCTTTTTTTCGGTTTTTTCTTATCGGAGAGTTTATGAGGTATTGTTTTTGCGGATACTGCCGAGTAGAGTGGTAAAATACAAGCTCTGAAATGATATGTATTTGTGTTAAAGAAGATGATTTGTTAATCCTTGCAGGTTTCAAATGTCCCTCTAGCGTAGAAATAGCTAACTATTCTTATTTTAAGCATTTGAAAGTCTTGGATTCGTCTAAATTTTGTAGGTAAAAATTTTTAATCTGCACGTTGAGTAAAAAAAGCGAATTATCGCTTCAGCATTTAAAAAAAATATGTGCTACGCTATGGTATATGAATTTATGTCAAGTGAGCGCCTTTAGGTTTTAAGTCTCCCTCTTGCGGGAAAAAAGTGAACCACCGGTTAGCTACAAAATTACTTAAAACCTGCTATCTTAAATTTTTCATACAATCTAAGTAATAAAAAAAAAAACCATACTTTTGATACACGGTAAGTACTCATACAAAAACATGATTTCCGGACGCTTTCAGATTTCAAGTGTCCCCCTAGCGTAAAAAAACCCTACCACCGCTAACCTAAAAACTCCAAGATTCAACAGGACCGTTAAGCACGAAAATTTCTGTTACACGAAAGGCCAGAAGTCAAGTATACTCGTTCTCGTACATAAGGCAGAGCTCCTCGGGTTCACGCACGCTGCACGCGCACCAGACAAACTCCGTACGTACGTATGGAGCACGGTACAGAGGCCCGTGGCGCAATTCGCGATTTATATCACGGGGCTGCTGCTACTCCCGCCAGCAAGGCTGCTCGGGTACCATATAATTACGCTCCTTCAGCCACCGCGTGCATGCATGCGGGGCCCCTGGTATTATTATTATTATTATCATTATTATCATTATTATTATTATCATTATCATTATTATTATTAATATACTTTTGCATCACGCAGCAGTTGCAGCACAATGAAGAATCCGGCGCGCCGAGCGGCTTAGAGCCCGGACAATGGTCGCCCGGGGCTGGGGGTGGAGCCGCCCGAGTACCGAGGAGCGAGAGAAAAAGGAGGAGGAGGAGGAGGTGCACTGCCTTATTTGCATACTGCCTCGCGTGCGCAAGTGTGTGTGAGTGATCTACTTCTTCGAGCTCCTTGCGTACTAGGAGGATATTTTTTTAAATATATCTCCGTACTTTTGTTTGATATGAAACTGCAAGTGGGTTGCGCGAGCTTCGATTGCATTGTTTTGATGATGAAACGAGTAGCTAGGTTACGAAAACTCGAGGAATCAAGATGAATGAAATAAAGTAATTTCGAGAGCTAAAACGATGATTTCAAGCGGGGATTGGATTAGGTGGTGCGGGCGCGGGTCAGAGACGGTTTCAATTTCGAGGGGATTCGGCTTAAACTCGGGGAGGAGATAAGACCGAGGAGTGACAGATTCATTTTCGAGCCGCGGGGCTATCGTACCGACGTTTTACTCTTTTTTCTTCTCTTCTCTTCTCTTCTCTCCTTGGCGAGGACGAAAATGAGAAAGGAATCTTAAACCCAGGATTCTGTTTCTCTCCTAGCTCACCGAGCGGACGTTTCGTTACTTACCCGGCCAGGATTTATCGTCCCGGAGTCTTTTTCGATCGTTTATTTCCACCAGCTTTTTTGCAATCTTGGCGATTGGATAGTTTTAGATTAAACAATCGAGCTTATTTTTTTCTGTTTGTTTATCAACGAGTATAGCTATGAAACCTTGGTGTACTCATTGATAGGGTATAACTTTTAGAAGTTTTTTTTTTCGAAAGTTGCAGATTTATTAAGAGTCTTAAATAATTTTTTATCAAAATTACTGGAGAAATGAGTTTTTTTATTGTTAGGATTGCTTAAGTCATTATTTATATTTACATATGAAAGTATGAAAATTTTTAAAGCTTTTTTTTCGTCAATTGTAAGTAATATTAAATAAATTGTTTTTTAATTATTTCAACGAACATATTTTATCCGACGTTATAAAAACAAAAAAAAATTTGAATTCGATCAACTGATTTTGAAAGCATCAGCATACAATTCAGTAAGAGTACCCGCGCCTGATAAGGTCAATGAAAAAAAAATTTATCCAACAATTAGCGGAACAACATCGCAGCGTTTGTAAATAATTTCCAAACACTCGCAACAGGTTAATTTAGTTCCCGGTAGGGTCCTACCTTAGCGGAGTGAGTTTCTTTCTCACGGGCAGAGCTTTTGTTTTTATTAAATCAAACCAAAGAGAAAGGAAGCTGCAGCAGTTGTCATACATCGCAGAAGCTGCCCCCGAGATACGCTGGCGAGCCGTGATTAATAACCGTCGACCGCGGCTGCAATTTATTAGATCGTCATCGTGAAAAACCTTACCCTGCAGGGCCAAAGCACGCCACGCACGTCAAATTTTTATTATTCTATTCCTCCTCCTCCTTCTCTTATTTTTAGTTAGTGCACGACTCGCGAGTTGACATTATTAATGGTTCGGCCGGCACCGCTTCGGGGAACTCGGAGGACTTTTTTGTTTATCGCTTTTCAACTTGCGGTCGAGCTGGCGAGTTCGACTTGGTACGGTTCGAGGGAGGAACTCGGTTATTAGAAGAAGATGAAAGGAAATTTTGAGACCAGAAGAAGAAGTCTTTAGAATAGCTAATCATGTATTTTTTTTCAATAGAATGGTAAAAAAAAATTGGTAAGTACAGTAGAAAATCTTCAAAAAAAAAAAAATTTAGATATATACATATTTTTATTTATTTATTTATTTATTATTACACTGTAGTCAATGATAGCAACTAAAGTTATTCAATTAGGATCGAACAACGGATCTTTTGTCACGTAAGCTCGCACTCAACGTACTGAGCCATAACAAGCTACAAGGTTCAACGGGTCAGAACTTATCCATTCAATTCTAATGAGACAATTTTGATGAATATTGTAAATCTTGGAGGAAATTTTTTTCAGTGGTAAAATTTACATTTGATTTTGTTGAATTTTAATCACAAAAATTGTATGGTACTTTCATTGTTTGAATTTCCTACGAATTTTTTTGTCTTTTTTATTATCAGCTCTACCGATTTGGTGTCAATAAATCGCTAAGAACCTACTTCGAGTTCAGAACCAAATCACCGATACCCCAAAGTACACTTTTTTTTTAAACGCATTTTATTCAGGTTTGATCCTACGCTGAATTCACGGAAGGGCTATACCAGGATAAAAGACTCTAAACGCATGTAGATGAGCCCTCGTGGGCGCGGCGCGGCACCTCGGATCCTTTAATAAACCTCCGGAGGATGACACGTTTATGAATATGAAAATCGATGGGAAAAAAATAAAATCTCGTTCGCTCGCGTAGGCGTTCATTCCATTAGGGGTTAAAAAACCCGAGAAAGGTGTTGCGCAGCAGCACTTAAGACGTCCGTCAGAGCAACAATGACACGAGATGTGGCCCTTTGATCCGGCTCCGATGGGCCGTCACAATGGACCTAATCGATCCGGACCTGCATTGTTCGCGAAATTCCGGAAGGGTTTGATGGACCTTTGGAGTTTACCTTTGCGTGTGAATTAGTTTTGCTTTTTATTGTGCGAGGTAGCTTTTTTAAATAATCGTAAAAAAATTTTGTAATGATTCAATATAAGAAATCCCAGAGAATGGGTTTAATCTAATTGTAAAACAAATTTTTTATATTAATCTGTTACAAACAGATTGAAAAGAAGTTGGAATAATTTATCCGTCGATACAAGAAATTGTAATTATATTAGTATATTTTAAAAAGATATTAAATCAAAATTTTTGAGATTTGAATGAGAAAGTTGTTATTGATGAAATATGTATATATATATATTATATAAATTAATTATGTATTAAAGGACATTAATGTCCGTTGATGATAATAAATAAATAAATAAATAAATAAATAATTAGTGTGTGAAGTTGTACAATTACATCTTGACTTGTTGTTACTCAAGACGGAACGCTTATAAAAAGTAAGTCGACGTAACATGAATTTTATATTTATTCCATTCAAAATTTATTTTTGAAAATAATTTAAGTGAAAAGATCGACAAGTGGGTCCCACCACTTACACTTTGTAAGTAAATGACAAAACGTACGTGGGATTTTAAAAGAAGAAAAAGAATCCCGAGGGATGATGATGATGATGATGTCGGGGTTTTCAAGCGTCATGGGTGGGGTGTTTTGACTGTCTCTTCTGGGTAAGGAATTTTTCTCATTTTCCCGAAGATGAAAAATCGTGCTCCATTATTGCGTGCAGGTAGAGCCGGAAAATTATTAAGTCCGAGTGAAGGGATGGAACTAGAATCTATCAATTCGTTTAATTGACAACCAATTTATGAGAACGGGGAAGTGTAACGCATTACGCAGGAATTTTTTTTTTTTTTTTTTCTTTCCTGTTGAGAGCTGGGCCCTCGTACTAAATGAGTTTTTGATAAATTAAAATTTTTGGCCTGGATTGATTGATTGTGAAAGAGACTTCTGGAGGTAGTTTGTTTTTACAAGGTTCATTCATCAAAATTTACTGGTCAACTGGTAGCTGAAACAACGTTTATTTTGGGTTTTAAAATAAAACTTAAATATTCAACCGTAGTTGCCGTAGGCTAGTCGTTATGACGCAAGGCAGCACGGTGAGGAATCAGGATCAATTCTTCGTTGATACGAAATTAATAATGATCAATTAGATCTAACACAATTATTGTATTATTTTTATAAAACAAGCAAATTTCATTATAAAAAAAAATTGACCTACCTGATCAGTACTTGGATTATATATATATATATTTTTATTTATATGTATTGTCCACTTTTTTTATATACTTATTTATTAAGCCATAAAATTTTGTCTTAGTTTTAAATAATCAGATTCTTTCACCGCACATAATTTTAAATATCCTATTAAATTTTATATGTTGAAATTAAAAATAAATATTAAACTCCTCTATCATATTTTAATGAATGATTTAAAAAAAATAAAAGGTAATGCGATTGCTCAAATTATACTGGAAGTTATATTGGTCGACATATCACTCACAAAAATGTCGTTTAGAAACAAGAGGAAGAATCTGCTTGAGTTTTTCATCTAAATTAAAGGGGTTTTCATCTTGAATCAAGAGGAGTCTCTGTTGATTCAAAAGGACGAAATCTTGAATTAAGAATAAAGTAATCTTAATTTCAAAGGAAATCATCTAAAATCAAGAGGATGTCCTTTCCATGTGTTTTTCTTTTTTATTGTTTTTTAAGATTTTATCTTGAAAAATTTTGATAGTAATTTTACATAATATCGAGGGCCTGCTAAAAGCTACGAATAAAGTATACGGACGATAAACAAACCCTTTCGACGATAAACAAATCCGAGGTCAACGAAAAAACTGATCAGCTATCCCCCAAGCTCTAAACCCCCAAGACCCTGGGCACCCGAGTTCAACAAAAAAACTTATCAGCTATCCCCCAAGCTCTAAGCCCCTAAAAACCATGGGAACCCGAGTTAAATTATTCGAAAAAAATGAGTGCATTTTAGTTAACGAAATAAATAATTTCGTAACGATACCTAATTAAGCTGCACTGGTGCAATTATATCATAAAGTTGTAAATCTGGAATTTTTAACTCCAAAATGGCGTGGTTGATTAGGAAAACGATATAAGTTTTCACTTATTGTTTTACTCTTTGTTTGCAATATTATCAACAAATTTTTTTTTTTAACTATGAATTAAATACTTCTAAGAATCAGACACATTTCGAGAAAAGTGTAAAAATTTTCGTTTGTTTATTGATTATTTATTTATTTTTTATTTTATATATATATTTTTTTATTATTTTGTAATATTTTCAAGTGATGTAAATAAAAGTGAATTACAACCTTTTTGTGGAACAAAAAAAAAAAATCTTTTTCATAAATTTGATATTCAAATATAAAGTACGCTTAACTTCTAAAATTATTCTACTCGGTAACCAGAGTTTTGGGGGCTTAGAGCTTGGGGGAGAGCTGATCAGTTTTTTCGTTGACCTCGGGCACCCAGGGTCTTGGGGGTTTGAGGCTTGGGGGATAATTAGTCACTTATTTTTTGTGCTTGGCACCCAGGTCTATAGAGGTTTAAAACTTGGGGGATAATTAGCCACTCTTTAATTTTTGTGCTACGCACCCAGGTCTATGGAGGTTTAAAACTTGGGGGATACTTAGCCACAGAGTAACTATATATACAAATAATGGTTGGAATATTATTATTGTGGTAGTAACTATACTGGTTAGTGTAAACAATGTCCGATTCTCCCCGTATCCCCCGTAATCCCTTCCAATTCGGAATTCACCTCAGCGCCTCGATCTAGCATTCTTACACTGAGAAATTTTTGTGTCGGTCACAGGTACCTTAAAAGAATTATTAAATTTTAAATCTAATAAATCATCACGGTAAATTACGTGACCAGTAAAATTAAATTAGAAAAATATAAAAGGAGTAATTTTTAACTTAATGAACACTGTTTTTATAGAATTTCCTTTATCGTAGACCAATTCAAGTTTTCTAGGTAATTTTAAATATACTATAAATGTGTATGTTTATTTTAACTTGCATTTAAATTAAATTAAAGTTTTAAACTGAAAAAAAATCGTTTTACAACACTCAAAATCTATTATTTTCAGGAGTATGATTTTCACATATTCATACATTCTTGTGTAAATCCAGTAATATATTTGTATGTGACCAACATTATCCGCATTGAACATATGCATATAAAAATATTCATACATGTCATGGCAATTTAGCCAAGTTTACTTTTACTAGTCAATCCTAAATAAATTTTATCGAAAGAATTTTCATAATTTCATGTTTTTTTTCTAAATTATCTCATATGTTTTGGGAAACACCTTATCTAATATACAATTAAAAGTACATAATTAAAAAAATAAAAAAATAAAAAAATAAGTTCTTTCTATCAAATAGCTCACCTCTACTAATAATATTTTTTACATCATTTTATTACATATTTCCATACTTTTTACAACTCAAGTGTTTACTATATTATAAATGTCAAAATTATTGTAACACACAAAGAATTATAAATTAATACTTTGTCATAAGTACATAATTTTAATTAACTTTTGATATTTTTAATTCTTTAGTGGAATATCATGTGCCATTACATTTTTCTGGTTAATATTTAATTTAATTTTAACTCTTACTAAAATACATAAAATTTTGTTGTTAAACTTTATTTTATTCAAATATACGGACTAAAGAAATCCTATTAGATTTATTACATTGAAACTTTCGTAATTACTTGCTTTTATTTTTGTGGTTCAGATACACAACTGTACACTATGACTAAAGACATCTAATATTCAACAAAAGTCTATGATACAAAATTTTTTTACTGCAGAAGAAAATTGATCAGAGTACCCAACCAACTGATTTCAATTGACACTTAAATAAAATAATTCTTTAATTATAAGTTTTAATCCAATGTTAACCTCAATTATTATTAGCTCGAATTTTTAATTTTAAAAAATTGCATCTAGTACACGGAGAGAAGAGTCGGAGATCCGTTTACGAAATTGGAACATAACCTGCTTGTGTTTAGTTAAGCGCGATCGGGCTTCGAACCAGTTCGCAATCTGATTGCGAACTCGGGTGAGAGGCCCGATGTCGAACTGAGATCGTAAACGAAGCGGCGCCCTCTTGGGGCGACATTCCCAGATTACGTTCGCCTGTTCGATATCGGGCTTCGCGCAGTTCGCAATCTGATTGCGAACTAGTTCGAAGCCCGATTGCGCTTAACAAAGACAACCCGGTTAGGTCCCAATTTCGTAAACGGATCTCCGACTCTTCTCTCCGTGTAATATCACAAAAATTTAAATTATTTTAAGTAAATTTCATTACTAGACATGACATAAAAAACTGAAAGTGTGAAAAGTGCTGAAGAAAAAAAAAAAATTTTTTATACAAAAATTAACAAATTTTAACATCTATAAAAAAAAATTCAAATAAAAAAAAAAAAAAATTTCTAGAGTATTTCTTGTTGGATTGAGAGGAATCTGCTTGATTTAAGATGATTTCAGCTTAATATAGCGTCAATCGGATATCCGTTTCATTCTAAAAGAAAATCCTTTTAAAAAAATAATCTCAAATGAAGAGGAGTACTGTTTATTTTAAAGGAATTCCTTTTGAAATATTCTTTTTTTAATCAAAATTATTTATATGTCATTCAAGAGGATTCCTCTTCAACCGAAATGATAATCCATTAATTTTTTATTTGCTTTTAAATTATTCATTTTTGAGAAACAACGATTTTTAGTTAGTTTAAAAATATTATTCTATACCAATGTATACTTTTGCAAAATAATATTTATTTTAAAAATAAAGTCTGTTGGGTGTCTTATAATATAATAAGTTTAATCGAAGTTTTCCTTCACTCAGGGGCGTTATTACAGTTTGGGCACGGGTCTGGATAAAGTTCGACCCCCCCCCCTCCCCCCACTTATCTTAATATTTTTTAACTCTGAACAGTTCAGTACCTAATTTATAAAAAAAAAAACTCAAATCTTGAACCCCCCACAACCCTGGGTACCCGAGTTTAATAAATAACTGATCAGCTATCCCCCAAGCTGTTAACCCTCAAATACCCTGGGCGCCCGAGTTCAACAAAAAAAAAACTCATCAGCTATCCCCCAAGCTCTAAGCCCCCAAAACCCTGGGCGTCGAGTTCAATAAATAATCGGTCAGTTATCCCTCAAGCCTGAAACCCCCCAAACTCGGGGTGCCGAGTTCGATGAATGATCGATCGGTCATTCCCCAAGTCTTAAATCCCCTTAACCCTGGGCGTAGAGTTCAATGAATAAACTGACCAGTTATCTCTTAAGCTCTGAATCCTCTAAAACCCTGGAAGCCCAAGTTCAATAAAAGAACTGATCAGCTATCTTCGAAGCTCTAGACCTCCCAAAACTGTGGTTACCAAGTAAAATAATTTTACAAGTTAAGCGTACTTGATATTTAAATATCAAGTCCATAAAAAAGTGTTTTTTTTTTTTTTTTTTTTTATTCCACAAAAAGGTTATGGTGTACTTTAATTTACATCACTTAAAAATATTACAAAATAGTAAAAAAATACTATAAAATAAAAAAAATAAATAACCAATAAACAAACGAAAATTTTAACGCTTTTCTCGAAATGTCTCATTGCAAGTTGCAAACAAAGAGTTAAACAATAAGTAAAAACTTATAGCGTTTTCCTAGTCAACCAAGCCATTTTGGAGTTAACAATTTCAGATTTACAACTTTATGATAATTGCACCAGTGAAGCGTAATTAAGTATTGTTACAAAATTATTTATTTCATGCTTAAGTTAACTAAAATGCACTCATATTTTTGGAATAATTCAACTCGTGCTCCCAAGGGTTTTGGAGGTTTAGAGCTTGGGGGATAACTGATCAGTTTTTTTGTTGAACTCGACGCCCAGGGTTTTGGTGGTCTAGAGCTTGAGGGATAGCTGATTAGTTTATTTATTGAACTCGACGCCCAGGGTTTTGGGGGCTTAGAGCTTGGTAGATAGCTGATCAGTTTTTTTTGTTGAACTCGGGCGCCCAGGATATTTGAGGGCTTACAGCTTGGGGGATAGCCGATAAGTTTTTTTGTTGAACTCGACGCCCAGGGTATTTGGAGGTTTAAGGCTTGGGGAATGACCGATCGATCATTTATAGATCTTGGCGCCCAGGGTTTGGGGGGTTTCAGGCTTGAGGGATAACTGATCAATGGTAGGTTTAACGCACTCGGGTCTGGATGCATCCAGACCCACTATAAGGCAAATAAATTATGGTTTTATTTTTTTCAATAAAATATCTAAAATTAATTATGAAAATTGTTTAAACAAGTTGTGAGATCAGTCATGATAAACCGAGCTTTCTTGGGTTGAAAGTCTGGGCTATGACTTTGATTCTGATAGAAAATACTGAATTTATTGAAACTTTATTCAAGATAAATTAATAAATTTTTCCCGCAATAAAAAAGTAGGATTCTTGAGATAAAAAGATGAATTAGAATCCTCACAGCTTATCTACTTAAAAAAATGAAAAATAAATTAAGAATGATAAAAAAAAAAAAAAATATGATTTATATTAACATTACTTTTGAAATTAACTATTTAATTAAATTTAATATTCTTTTTAATTTTAATTTAATTAATTATTATTAAGAAAGAAAAAAAAAAAAAAAAAAAAAAAAAACAGATTTAACTTAACTTGTACTGTACATTTTAATTTTTTTATGAATGAAATTTTTTAATAATCAAATTTTAAATTAGTTATATGTTATGTGTGCATGTACACTTTATTTTATTGTATAAATAAAAAATATATAAAAAATTTTTATTCACAATTATATCTGTTTTTTTTTACTCTTTAATCCTCATTTTACATCTTTTTTTGAATCTAAAAATACGATTCGAATTTTGATGTATTGATATGTGCACTTATACACGCATAATATTTTCATAATTTTTATCTTATTATGTTATATAAATACATAAAACTAATTTTATGCCTAAAAAAAATCAATTATAATCTTTTTGTTCGAGCTTGTTAAGCATTTTGTGTGTTAAATTAATCTTGGTACTGTCGATTAGTCATTTTCGTTCACTGAAAATTTTTTTAATAATGAAAAACAATTTTTTTTTTTTTAAATGCATCAATTATTCTTATTTTATTAATTATCTTATTAATTTTACTAAAGAGGATTTCCATTTGAATTAATAAGATTTCCTAGAAAATCTAGCGGATTTTCCTCCTGATTCAAGAATATTTTTTTCTTAATTTTAAAACCCAATCCGATTGACGCTATATTTAACTGAAAATCCTCTTGAATCAAGAGGAATCCTCTTAAATCTAGAAGAAATTTTTGTGAGTGATCACACACATTTTTGCAAGTATGTTAAGTCTTGAAATGTTTTGTTTTATTATTTATGATTTTAATAAAATGGTTTGCAAAAAATTTATGGTTTGAGAGGTACAGAATTGTTTGAATAAATATCTTATGTAAATTTTGTATTCGATACCAATAAAACAAATTCAAACTTCCAAAATTAAAGTTTTTAATTAATTAGATAAATCATTATATTGACTGTCCTACAACAAATAATCATAAGATATTTATACCGGTCTTACAGTCTAAAAGTTTTTAATTTTGTTTCTAAACCAATCGCAGTCTCGACCATAAAAATAAAAATCCTGACACATCAAAAGACTCCAAAATCTCCGCATCGAACCAAAAATTTCCCACTGCTTCCCGCATAAATCAACTAGTTCACTAAGTAAAACACTACAAGTAAGAACATCGAATCCTGCACTACAACAAAAACAACGCGTGCCAGGCTTGAAAAGCGTGACAAGGGGGGGAAGATCACAGGGTTATTGTCGGTCTAATTCGGCACGGCCAATAAAACGGCCATTACCAAGCCTCCGCGTCTCTACTCCTTACTGCCAATAAAATTATTCAAGGTATCGCTGCACCCGCAGTTTCAATTAGCGGAGTGAGTTATTGAGATATATCGGGGCGTGTGAACCCCGCTATCTTCTCACCATTAAGCCTCCGCGAAGTTGTTGTTGTGACCCGGGATGTTTTTTCGTACCAATAATACGTATTTTATGCTAAGTTTATGGCCTCGGAGCCCTTTTTGAGGCACGCGACCAGTGCGTCTTGTGATTTACGCTGCGAGTGCATGGTCAAATTCATATTTGATTGCTCTAGTGCCCTTTTGTAAGAGTAATTAATTTTAATATTGGTAGTTAATAGTGGAAGATAAAATTTTGACTCATACTGAGCTTTGAAACTGAAATAGAGTGACCATAAAAATGTGCATTATAAGACAACATTAAAAAAAAAAAAAAAAAAAAACAGCAATCTCAAGTAAGTTGTTTTTATTATATTTTATTTTATTTTTTTCACCCAATAAACAATCAATATTCAATGAAAATATCGTCATTGTACTGTATGCTACTGAAGCAATTTATTTTAGTAAAAAAATTGTTTTTTCAGTACAGAAAGCCGGATTCGATCAAGTATGTTTGAATATCAAGTCCAACGCACATACCAACCGAGCTACTTGCTGCTATAAAGTTGATACTTAATTTTTACTTATCAATCATTTTAAAAATACCACAAAGAACTTTGAAAGCTAGATACGTATTTTTGGGATGTAATCGAGATTATTATTTTATTTGGCACAATTATGTGATAAATTTGGGGGTTTGAAGACCTCGCAATCGAACAAGTTAAATGTATTTACGCCAAAATCGTATAGTCAAATTTATAATTTTTTAAACAAAATTAAATTATTAGTAATTTTTATTGTTAATTTTGAAATGTGAAATTTTTTGTTGAAAATATAATTTTATGTCGCAGTGTTAAATGAATAGTAAATATTATTATACGTATGATTAAGATATCAAAAATTGGTGAGTGTAAAAAAATGAGATAATGACTAAACAGGTGAAACCATATTTTTTTTTTTTTTTTTTTTTTAAATATTGATCAGTGAACAACATTTTTGCTGAATTTATATCAGAACTACAAACGAAGTAATAGTATTTTGTCAATATTCTTAAATTTATGTTAAAAACAGCTATGACAGGGATTTGATCCAACACCGTTTGAGTTCGGTGACTAATGCTCTAACTCCTAAGCCACAGTTGAAGATACTTATGGATTCTTTTACTTAACCCATATAGTAGTCGAGGTAGTACTAATAAAAAATTACAATCACAACTCTGTGGCTCGGATAGGTGTTACTATGATCTATGTGCTATTGTTACTTTTTTTTATTAAACATTTTTTATTTCACTTTGAAAATTCCTACACGGACAGAAAAAAAACAGGAATTTACTGTGGTAAGCTAACACGAAAAAATCGTGTGTTAACCTCACGCAGAAAAAATCCTAAGCGCTACTGTAGCCGAACCAATCAGGCAATCAGGTGTGACCAGAGTGATTTTGATTGGCTCTCTTACAGTAGCGCTTAGGATTTTTTCTGCGTAAGGTTAACACACGATTTTTTCGTGTTAGCTTACCACAGTAAATTCCTGTTTTTTTTCTGTCCGTGTAGGTGACAAGGATTTAAATTGTAAATACGAGAGGCTGTTCCCGAGTCAAAATCAGTAATTTTTTGATTTTTTTTTTTTTTACTCTTTTAAAAATTATGGAGGACATATCTACATATACCTTTAAAATTACTAATTTTTTAGTGACTCTGGAGTGCATAGCCTCTCGGGTAAATGTTATACCTTAAAAATCGGTGTATCCATGTAGTCAAATTGATTCATACTTTTCATAATTTTCTAGAGTACGCAAGATTTATTTATTTTATTTTAAAAGTGAATTAAAATTTTTTTAAAAACATACTTTAGATTCAACGATGAAATTTTGATGATTTTTGCACTTTTTAAGCTACAGTCAAAAAAAAAAAAAAATATTATAAGTTGTTGTACTGTCGGATGATTTTTTTTTCGTATTACTGAATATTTTATAAAATTCGTACAACAAAATCTTGAATATTTTATCATTCAAGACTATATTGGAGGACAAGATTCGAACCAGTGACGATTGAGTCTCTTGCTCATTGCTTTAGGTAAGCCATTCTCGATTTCATCAATGACGACTTTAACTTAATCAAAAATAATTTCGATCAATGATATATCCTGACTGAACTTGTGAATCAATCAGATTTTAAACATTTTAAAAATCTCTTTTTTCTATTTTATAAGTTTTGATCAAGGTTTTGATAGTAGAAAAGAAAACAAACATATATGTAAATAAATCATCGTGTTTCTGACAAACCGTAAATTTTTTAAGCTAAAAAAAATAATTATAGTATACCTAATCAAAGTATTTTTTTCTATTTTTATTATCAACCAATGAAGATTTTAGTTAAGAAAGCGTATCAATAATTGTAAAAGCATTCAGTTGAGAGAACTGCTTAAAATATTAGTGTGAGATTCGAACCAGAGATATCGACATTACTAGTCTCAAACTCTGTTATCTAAACCACTGCCACTCTATAATAAGTTTTCATTTCTGATCCTGTTAAAATAACTATTTCAAATTGACTTTATTATAAATTACCTTAAAAAATTTTTTTTTTCAAATATCAAATCACTAAAAACCTACATTTTCTTAGCCATCTTATTTTTTAAGTGCGTCAGTCCTCTTTCAAAACGGACACAAACTAAAAAAATCAAAGCTCCTTTAAAAAAAAATTTAATTATCCAACGCCAAAGTTTGCCCAAAACAAAAATCAATAGAAACCATCCAATCGATCAAACCCCACTGGCACGAGTATAATCCCGTCTCCTCGCAGCGGACTTTTCACACCTCCCCGCGTGAATAAATCAGCCGTGAAGGAAGATCACGCAAAACCGGGGGTAGAACAAAGCCCGGGTCAAGTGGTTTATAACGAGGGGCCTTTCGGTCCTCTCTCACGAGGACAATGCAAGGTGCGCGACACCGCCCACCCGCTGACCGAGAGCCAAGGTCTTCTTCTTCGGGGTGGCTGGACTGGACCCCGCGGGGCGCGTCCCTTTTTCGCGCTCGCATTTCGGGGAAACAACCGACTGGCGCTTTCTTTACGGTATAAAAATAACTTCGTCATTCGTGTCTATGAATTATAAACGACGCGGGAGAACACCAGATTCTATGGGGCTCGGAATTGTTATTATTATCTTTTTTTTCGGATTTTATGAAGTGCGTGTCATTGTGGGGTTTTATTGTCGATGGACATTCTTGAGGAATCAAGTGGTGTGGTGACACTTTTGAGTGATTTTGATTTTCTTTTTTATAAGCTGATGATGATCCGAAAAATTCTTTTATTGTATCGATCGCGCGTGCGCAGGGAGATCTCACGTAATTTACGGATTCTATAGCGTTTGACATAATTTGCTGTGAAAATTGTATGAATAATTCACTTTTTTTTTCGTTCCCATGCAGCGTCACGGAAAACTGGAAGTCTCGCATCGTACACTGAAACGAATTCTTGCAATCAGTGAGATAGACGACTGAAATTTTTAGGGACTACGGGCAAAAGTCATTACAGTACGCAGAATTAAAAAAAAAAAATTTTTTTCAATCAAAAATTGACGAAACTGAATTATTGTGATTCTACTGTGTTTCAAGTTGCTTACGTGAAGTTCGTCGAGAGTCATGCAGCCCAGCGGGAAGTTAAAACGGAGAAAGCTAGAGAAAAAAAAATCGGTCTTTGTCTACATGACAGTACAGCTTGACTATATACTTTTGGAATTATTTTTAATTTAAATTATTAACAATGTCAAAAATTTAAATTTATAAGAATGTCAAAAATTAAAATTTTAACAAAAAAAATTATAAAAATTTTATTACTATACTATTTTAAAAAATTGCAACAGCAAAATTAAAAATAGTAAATATTCAAATATTTTTACAAAAAATAACATTTAAAAATTAAACTTTAACCCTACTTATTTGCTTAAATTTTCAACTAGCATATAAAAAAATTGCTTTTCACTCTACGTCTGCAAAATAAATTCAGGTTAAATCCGAAAAATATAAAATTTTGTTTTAAGTTTCAATTGTAATTATCATCATCATAATAAATAAAAAACTTGCTCATATTTTCATTCAAAACAAAAAAAATTTAAGTTTAGCAAACCAAACGTTCAATCGGTATTACTTTTTTTTTTTTTACATAAAAGTTGCTGTCAGTTTGATGTTCGAGTTACCTCTTCATCAAATTTGTAGCGGGATTTCGAACCAGTGTTATTTATATTGCGAGTCCAATGCTCTGACGGCCAAGCCACTCTTATATCTTCATTTGCGCCTATTATATTTTTGTTGGGTCGAATCTTCAAGTTTTTAGTATTTTCTTTAATATTTCAACGAAAACAATTACTCTCTTATATTGATGAAAGTCGAATTTTATAATTTTTCAAAGGCAAGTGTTTCATCCAACAAGGTCTTGATGTATTTCAATTATGATCAAAATATCAAGTAAAAGTACTAGTAAATCTAATTATGATTAAAAATTCTACATTCAAAGTTACAACTTTTGCAAGTAAAAAACTATTTACTATTATTATTCATCTGCAAAATAAATAGGTAAGCTCACTTATTAAAATCAAGCCCAAATGTATTAAATTTTTTAATTAACTACAAAAAAATTCTTAATTTGCAATGAATTTTAAACAGTTTTTAACAATAACAGTTTTTATCAATAATTTGAAGAGCTGAATCGTTCTTCTGTCTCGACTGGGTTTCCAATTTTAATAAAAATAAAAAAAAAATAAAAAAATTTCAGAACGAATTAATTTTTTTAAATTTCTTATGTCAATTGAAATTGTTATGATTGAAGAATTTTAAGTCACATCCGCAATTATTTAGTATAACTATTTTTTTGTTTATCATTATTGTACTACGTGCGGGATTCGAACGAGCGACCCATGGATCGCCAGTCCATTGCTCTGACTGCTTAACTGCATTCAATACCCCTAGCTGAGAGCTATGTTTTTTAATTAATCGGCTGCTACGATTTTTGACCATTGTAAATATTGAACAACAGGAATATTAAACGAGAGATTAAAATTTACTAATTATTAGAATAAAGAAGTTTATTCCAGCAAAACAAGCTAGAAAAACAACATATTTTGTATTCAAAACATTTTTTATGATTCTTTTTGTATTGAATAGCTTCATTAATTGAAAAAAAATTTGTGATAGTGTCATTTGATGTAAAAAAAATACAAATTTTTAAAATGACCTACAACAATACTGATGAAAAAAAAAGACCAAGTCAAATTGGTTAAACTCAAGATCTTTTAAGATCAAAACTCAAGAGTGTAGAAAAATCCCATTTCCAAATATAGGTAAAACCCCGGAGAAAAAAAAAAGAAGATAAAATTTATGTACCAAGCAGGCTGCTCTCCCCTCGAGGCAGAGAAAATAAAAATAAATCGTCGTAATCGCGGGTCACTCGGCGTCGATGCGTAAACAGTGGACCAGGCTGCAGGCCTAGGAAGCCAGGCAATTAAGTCCCTTAATCCGGGCATTTGATTCGCGAATGACTTCTAGCCGGGTGCAGGCAGGGTACAGGAATAATTCGATCTCCCTTCCTCCCTTCGAAAGACATCAGCGTGGGCTTATCTGGCACGCGCATCGGATTGGCTGCGTCGTCGTCCCCCGGGCTCTTATCGCTAGACTGCACTACTTTTATCCTACCACAGTCCGGGGGACGACACGCGGGGCACCCTCCCCGAGTAAACGTTTTTCCTCCCCTGAAAGCTCGGAGGAGAACAAAAAAGCACTGCTTCGCTTCAAGGGGAGATGATTTTTTTTTTTTCTTTTTATTCTTCTTCGTACACCCTCGCTCGTGCGTTCGAAAATTTTTATGCTCGGGTGGAATAAAAAATTAATGGAATAGTGAGTTTTGAATCTGCTTCGTGGGAATCTTGTTTGAGGTTTGCTATGAAAGCTGTTTTAAATTAAGAGACACTTTGATTTGACTGAGACTTGCAACTTTGGAAATTGTATTGGTCTGCATTTTTTTATCACATTCAATCATTATTTTTCTCTTTATCAATATAAGAATTTTAATGAGTGTCGAGTTTAAACTAAAGGTCGAGAAAAGTCAAGGAAAAAGTACTAGTAATTTTTTTTCCCTACTTTTTTTGAAGTTAAAACATTGAAGTATTGATAAGAATACAATTTTTGTGGTATATAAATCGAGATAAACATTGAAATAATATTTACAAAGAGTATTTATAACATTTCATTACTAATCATGAAAATAATTTTTAATGTAAATCATTTTTTTCACCAACATTTATAACTCTTTAAATATTGCAGTTTCAATAAATTCTTATTACAGCAATTAAATAAAAAACAATATCTTTTTTTCGAATTTCATCAATACGAGAAATCAAAGTTAAAATTGAATTTATTTGAATGTTTCTATCATCCTCGGTCAATGTAAGTCCATACATCTGTAGCATCTTTGGTATTTGCTAACATAGAACAGAAAAGAAATCCTAAACATATTCTTCAATTTTAACAATAGAATTACTGTTCCAACTGAACTACATTACAACATCAAAAACATCTTAAATATTTAAAAGAATAAAAAACAATATTTATTTGAAAAATGAAATAATTTTTATTGTATACTGCAAAGTTACTGTTGCAGAAAATTTTTTATTGTTTAACAGTAAAAAATAAAAAAATTGAATAACTGCATATAAATTAACAAGCCAACTTGATTACATACGTTTTTAAAAAATCACATCAAAGTATATTCACAAAATAGTACATAAAACTGATTTTGTCACAAAGGAACTTAAGCGAATAATTCGAGGTTACCGATGTCAATTCGAATGCATAAACACTGTACTATTTTTGATTTATAAAGGAAGACCTTGAGAAAGATTCTTAAAACGTCGCGTCGTGTCCCCGCATGCGTAAGGAGAAGAAAACGAAAATGAATTCATAACGAAAGATACATTAGTCATGACTCAGATATTATGCGCACGTCAAAAGTACGTACCGGACCGCGAATGCCTGCGAACAGGTTTGGCAACTTTCGATTACGCCCGGACAATTAATCGCCCCGCGAACTACTACCAACCACTACCTCAAAGAAGGAGGAGGAGAAGAGGTATTTATTATCTTACCAAAGTAGACGCGGGAGCGTAATGCACTGATAAAACTCTTTTATTTCTACCAACATAAATAAGTAATGATTGGCTCGCTTTCGCAGTGTCATGCGCGAACCTTTTTTTTCTTTAACAAACCTTGCGCGGAGATTATTTTGAATTCTTCGCTCGCGTAAGCCGTAAGAGAGATGTAAAAATCAAGCGGTATACAATATTATTAAAGGTACATTACGCGCGCTGTGATTTTAATCGACGAAAAAAAAAATCGTGGTAAATATTTACAAGCTGAAATAATTTAACGCCCGCGTGGCTTACAAGTTTTATCATAAAAACTAATTTACTCCCTCAAGATAAAACGCTTATCTTACCTATGCTGCCTGCCACACTATATAATACAGCGCTAATGCGTGCTTTAAATTATTTTCTCGAAGATCCGAATCGGTCCGCATAAAAATTTTAATTAAAAGTCTAGAAAAAGTCTTTTTTACTATTTTTATCTCGGTGAAATATTGATTGCTAAAACAATAAATAAAAGTTTGTACCAAATTTCTAAATTTTATTACGGTCACTGTTTTCCTCCAATGTATACGGTATATATGCACTTTTCATGGCTTCTTGAAATAGTTAAAAACGTCAAATTAATTTGCACTGTAAGCATTAAAATTTGCATACAAACTTTAATTGAGAGTGTAAGAAATTTGTTCCAATGAAAAAAAAAAAAAAAAAAAAAAAAAAAAAAACAGATCAACAACTTTGAAATAATTATTTAATTATTAATAATAATCTTTTTTTTTGTTAGTTTACAAGTGGTTCTGCCTTTCGGTTGAAGTATGCTGAGTAGTATATCATAGCAGCTTTATATTGTTAGCAGCGAGCATGACTCGAACCATCGACACTTAGACTGATTGTTCAGACTCTATTGTCTTAACCGAGGTCTTAACCAAATTCGCTACGCGGAGCATTAATATAAAAAAGGTATTTGAAAACTCTGAGTTTTAAAAAATGTCTTCAGGTCAGAAGGATTGTGATAAAAAATTATTTAAAAACAAAGCCAACGTTTCAATGAACAAAAATTATATGAAAGGTTTTACTATACGCATAGTTTTGAAAAATTATAAATGCTTTGTATACACTGGTATGTAACAAACTTACAAATTATTATTAGCCCTATGGTGTTAATGTCTTTTTAATTAAAGTATTGCAGAACGAATCTACAAGTGAATAAAATCTCTGATAACAATGCGTCGCAAATCTAAAGAAAAAAAATAGTATAACAAGTTGTACATTACAAAAGTAAAAATTTAGATAAAAAATAAGTATAAATCACAGTTAGAGGTTCATTCAGATCATAATTGTCTGTTAACTCGCACGGTATTCTGCATCAATAGAATATAACAATCAACAACGGTAATTTGAATCATTCTTTACAGTCATATCTCTAGATCAATCAACTTAGAACTTACACAAGCGACCGCAAGGTGGCCACAGGTAGAACAAATCCGCAAGCGACAACAAAACAATTAAAAAAAAAATTGTAATTTCAGCAGTTATCGAAGAAAAAAGGTCGGTAAGCAGTTTCTCGCACGCGTCGACGTCTTATTATTCTTGGTGGGGTCTTCTCATTGTGCGGGTAGGCGCAGCCATGGGAAACGCGATCGGCTTTCACGAGAGTGAAAAATAAAAAGAGAGACGCACACGGTTATAACGGCGCTCGCGAGACAACCTTGCTGGTGTTGATAAATAGTTCATAGGTGTGTGCCGGGGGAGGATCTCATTCTTCTGCAGCGGCACCAGCAGCGTTCTTTATTTATACGGACGCTCGTTTTCCTCCCATTCTTCTTCTTATTATTCTTCTTATGCTTCGCTCCTGTGTATTGGGTCCTGATGGAGTTACCAGGAAGTGCCTTTTGACAAAGGACTCGAGATGCATTCGAATATAATTTTATGGCTCTTCTTATTTTTTTTTTTTTTATTGGTCTTACCTTCTTTTTATTCTTCTGTCTGGATCATTGTCAAAATACAGGAGGAGGTTAATATTTTCTTGAGCCGTTTACTATGAAGTAAATTACCTTTTTTTTTTGACAATTTGAGTACGTTTTATGGGTTTTTTGCTTTACGGGTCAAAGGATAAATCGTCACGTCTTTGAAGTTCTAGCGGATTCTATTATGTTCAGAATTTATACCAAAAGTGATCTATAAATTATGGCCCTATCTTACATTGGTTACTTAGCTACACAACAAAGTACAAAAATAAAGTGATACTTACTTTTCGAAATCATTTTATAGGCTGCATGTCTAAAGTACAATACTCGTTAATGAAAAATTGATTAGTCCGCTATGATATAATAATAATAATTTGATCTTCATTTATGGCACCCGTTTCAATATTAAACTTTCTAAAAGAAACTGTCTGTATAAGCTTATGAATTATGAACTACGAGCAACGCTTACTAAAATTAAATTTTGTTTCATAAACAATTAATTCCCCGTAATCCAAACTCAAATTTCCAATCACTCATCTCACCTTTGAGAATCACTTTTATTGTGGGCCCACGCAAATACAATTAATATTCTCCAAACGAGACACTCCAAAAAAAAAAAAAGGTATTCGGTCTCGACGCCACCACCTGTAGACACCCGAAGAAAAGAAAAATCAATATACAAAAAAAAAATCCTGGACAATTGGAGATCCTAGAAACCGTCTGGGGCGTGTCGTCGATTCAAAAATAAAAAAAAGGCGCATTCAAAAACATTGACGCTCGTAATTGATCGTCGCCGGGGAGATAATGCAGCGCAATAATTTGTCGGAGGAGCTGTAGGCCTCGGATAATAAATATCGTAATCCAGGGGTGTCTTGTTACGGTTGATAATATTAATTCGGTGCCATTACGCCTTAGCTCCCGACGCGCAGCTGATTAATAAGCCGCGAAGAAAGCGACCTCGGCTACCTGTCTTGGCTTCGCTGATTCTCGGTACTGGATTATAATAATAATAAAAGCCGCGGGTATGCTCGGGCATTCCCGGAACGCGAATCGATTACCCCCGTAATGCCCGGGCATTCGTCATAGCCCGGGTAATGAAAATAAGGAATAATAATATTCGAGGCCGAGGTGGTCCAGCGCCGCGGGACGCCCGGGACTAATTGAAACGTTCGGGGGCCATTTTTTATACCGGCACCCAGGCTACCGCTAAAATATCTTTGCAAAGATGATCGAGAGCCGAACGTGTTGACTTGGTTTTTTTTTTTTTTAACCGTTTCCTGGTAAGAATGTCAACCGAATTTGCGGAGATTTTTTACGATGACGCGGGAGGTTTCTTTTTTTTTTATTGGCTGGTGATTTATTGATGGGGTTTTTGATGAATGAATTTGGGGATCTGGTCTAGCTGTTTTAATTAATTGAGAATTAGAGTGACCTGAAGGATTTTTTTTTTTTCGAGGATGCGAGTTGCACTCCAGAGTCAAAATCAGTGATTTTTTGATTTTTAAAAAAATATATTTTGAAATTTGGAATAAATATATTTTGAAAATTATCTTAGACTACTAGGTTCTCAAAAACAACTGCTTTACGAAGTTTTTAAATGATTTTAAATATTTCTTTCGACTAATTTTTTGGCGACTCTGGAGTGCACAGCCTCTCGCGAAGATGGCTCTCTCTAGTTTGAGCTTGCTAAACTTTTAAAGAAACACCAAAATAATCATTGATAAAATTTTTTACTCAAGCTCGATCTAAATTACCAAATTTGTGTTTTCCAAATTTACTGAAATTCAGAATAAGTGAATCAGTCGAGTAGTATGAACAGCAGGCTTATAATCACAAGTTCGCAAGGTTGATTATCCCTGGTTCAGTGTTACGGTTTACTTAATTTTTTATAAACAGACAAGACCTCGAATTAACTAAATTCAGCTCGACTCTGAAAAATTACAATGGTTTAAAAAAAAAAAAAAAAATTCTCATTTTCTAAAGGTTTTTTTTTTCTTCCTCTAATTTTCAAGATGCTTAACGAAACGTCTGTGAATAATAAAAAATTAATTTAATTTTTGACATCTGAACCAAGCTCACTGTTTCTTTCCATACTTTTTCGACTTTCTCCAAAAAAAAAAAAAAAAAAATTAGCCTAAAAAACAACTCCCAGGGTTATCGGATCCCATCCCACCCTAAAAAAAGCCTGGAATATCCCTTTAGCAAGCAAAATTTTTCAATCCCCCGGGCAACCGCGTATAAAAGAAACCCTCCAAAAAAAAAAAAAAAGAAGGACACCGGGAAATTTTTATGCACCTCGCTTTTGAAAAACTTTCAGAAAAGTCCGGCCCGGGCGCATTATACCACGTATCAGGGGGGCGGGCGTAGGTGCGAGTCATAAACCATATCAGGCCGGGGCATAAAAAAAAAGGCAGCGATAAGGGAAGAAAAAGCCCGCGAAATTAGAATTTTTAACGGCCGCGGAAGGGAAGAGCGAGTACGTGACGAGATTTTCTTACGGCGTGTCGTAAAAACAACGGGTGCGTAAACACCCCCGGCTGGTCTTCCCTAATTACGGGGGCCATTCGCACGCACGCGGCCTTTTTTATTATATTCTTAAATGGGATTTTTCTCTTGTTTCGGGAGTAGCTTCTTTGGATTTTTTTTCGAGGAGTTAGTGTTCCTGCGGTTTCATTAAGCTGAGTGCTCGGAGTACCTTATCTGTCTCGCGAGGGCGTACGTGTTTAACAGGTTTTTGCGCATTTACGTACCGTGAGTTGGCCTTTCATAGATGCGTATTGTCGTAATCGTACGGGTTGCTACTGGTTTGTGCATGTAAGCTTGAGTATTGTTAAAATATGAAACTGATTAATATTTTAAGCCGTTGAATAACGATGGTAGGCACAGTGTCATAGTACTGGATTTCGATTTTTTCTAAGATAAATTTTAGGAATATAGTTTTTAAGCTTTCGTACTGAAAAATTAACTTTCAATAGTTTTGTTTTAACTTTATACGTATTCCAATAAAAAATGATTAACGAAATTTTTTATTAAATTTAATGTGAGTGTAATTTTAGAATAATTTTAGGAAAAATAGTTATTTATACTTAAGTTTACACTAGAATACTTTTCTGTTTTACAAAGAAATCTAAAATGGTTGCAGTGTAGCTTGATTAGCTTGTTGACAAATCCTTCAGCTCTCAGGTCAAAGACCCAGGTTCAAAACTTTATTTGACACAAATTAAAAAAAAAAAAAAAAAAAAAATCAAAGAACAAAGCTAAAACTTTATAAAGTTTATATCTGTTGAAATTTTTTTTTTTCAATTTCATGTATAGGCTGCTGAGAAAAAAAAAACCTCTAAGTTAATTTTTGACCTTTTCGCGTAAAATCAATATAAAAGTTTTGAAAGATCTCATACATTGGTAAATTTGACTTGAGTGATTGGGTTGGTAGCAAGATAAAAAAAAAGATAACAAGCAATATTCACAATATTTACAAGTTATTACACTCCCAAAATAGTAAAAAAAAAGTGGTCTCGAGTCATTGTTCCTTCAAACCACAAAAAATGTTTCGTTTATAACACCACCTAGTTCTAAAATTTCCTGTATCACACGACTTTTTTTTAATTACTTTTTTTTATATGGTTTTCCTGCATACTGTAAAGAATTTTTTTTTTCTTACCAATTCAAATAAATTCAACCGCAGATCCTTGCGAAAAAACCTTTTTTTTTTTCTTTAAGTAAACTCGAGTGTATTCTGAAAAATAGACTAATGACCTAACCTTATTTGGAATAAAAAAAAACTTAACTCTAAAAGATTTATGCACGACCGTTTTATCTAGTATCAGAAGAAGCGGGGACGAGCAGCGTGTTAGAAGAGGCTCGAGAACTCGTATTTCAATTTGTGTCCATGATCGTAGTTCAAGCCAGCGGGACTCAAAGGCCCCATCGATGGAATCGGTTAATTAACGGCTGTTGGCTCTCGTCTCATTTAAATTTGCGCGATTTTATATACGCGCCGGAGGTATTTTCTCCGTTTCTTCTCCTTTTTTAACGAACTCCAGAGCCGCGGTAGCACCACTAATTTAAATACACGTGTCGATGCCCGAAAAGATTGCAACACCTTTAAGCTGGGATTCTGCATCACGAACACCAGATACTTTTTTCTCTCTCTTTCTGTGCCTTGAGTTGGAAAAAAACTTTAAGGATTCCTGGATTTCAAGGGTTTTTTTTTATTACGAGCAGTGTTAGATATAACATTTTTTTTCTTTAAGTGTTGCTGAAAAAGGTAAATTGTAAAGATGAACGATAGAATTTTTTATTTGAACAAAAAATTGGTGAGAAACAAAAAATCGATTGCCCGTGCGAAGAAAAACCTCAGACCAAAATCTGCCACGAATAAAGTGGTACTTTTGTCCCATAAAATGTCTCTAAAACACTTTATTTATTATTTTAGCCTGCAGAAAAAATTTTTAAAAGTCCTTGGCTACCATACCGTTGATATATTATAATAAAATAAATTTTTCGACATGTCAGCCGCGAATAAAATGACTCTAACTTTTCAGTTTATAAAAAATTGCAAGGAGTTATTTTATTCACGGCTAGTGTGTCAAAAATTTTTTTATTATAATATATCAACCATATGGTAGCAAAGGTCATTTTCTATCAATTTCCAAAATTAAAAGTAATAAAAAATTTTATTAGCCAACAATACCTCCGTTGTTACTTCATTCGTGGCAAATTTCGGTCTAGGGCTTTTCTTCGCATGGGCAATCGAAATGTCGATTTGTTATGTACTATTTACAGTAAAAAAAAAAAAAAAAAAAAAAAAAAAAAAAAAAAAAAAAAAAATGAAAAATAATTGCAAAAATATCTAAAAACCATTTAAATTCACATTCAAGTCAATACTCTATCAAAACAAGGGAAAACTTAGACTACTGTATATTTAACAGTTAGACTTTAAAATTATTAACATTAATCAAATGTCTAAAGTGGTATTTTAATCTTCACCAAATGGTAATTTATAACAGTAATTTTTCCAGAAAAGACGGTGGTAAAATTTCGATATTAATCGATACAAGCAAATAATTATTAATTAGCCGCAAATTCAACTGCAGCCGCAGATACAATCGCGGCGTTGCCATTTAAAATAATCAGTGCGAGTCACAGTTATCTTAACTCCCAGCCGATCGGATCAACGAGTCCAGCAATCTGTTCTCGATTGATATTTGACCATTAACCTCACTTTTCCTCCCCCGATCTAAAAAATTACAATTCGAAAACTACCTCCGCGCGCATCGACTATCGGGGAGGGATCGGCAGGAAGCCAAGTCAGGGTAATCACATCAATCAAAAAAAAATCTAAGATGATCTGGAGGAGGAGGAGGAGCTCGTCGGTAAAACACATCGCGTGCCGCATAATTTTCGAATTATCGATGCGCACTCGCGACGCCGGCAGGTGTTGGCCAACGGAAAAAAAATAGCTGCTCCATCAGACCCCGAGATCAGAAAACTGGCCCCTCGAAATCGCGAGCGAGCGGACTTCCTTCCGCTTATTAAATTTATACCTGCGAGTCGTACTCGCGCATGTTTAACATTGACCACAGTGATAGGTGCAAAATAAAAACCGGCAGCTGCAATCGTAATCTGATCGCCGCGGCTTCCCTCCTTAGGCTGTATGTGGGATTATTTTTTTACCTTCGAGAGTAATTGTGGTTGTAAAAAATTATTTTTATCGTCGAGGATGATAAATCAGAATTATTGAGCCTTTGCACTTGATGTTTCAGAAATAATACGTAAAAATTGATTTTCAAAATTATTGATGGTGCGAATTTCAAGAATTAAAGTTACTTGTTTTGAAACTTAGAAAGCTAAACTTATTTATACCAGCTGGATCGATTCACATGTGAAATTCACGGTGTTCAATTTGAGTTAAAACATTCATGTGAAACAAGTAGGTTAACTACACTCAATATTGACAACTTTATGTTTGCTTTTCTGCTATAACTTAATTTTATCAAAACGAGCTTTACACACCCTTGAATTTACATATCACGTGACTTACTCAAGCATAAAGTATAAGTACTTCAGCCATTTAGAAAACTTAGAAAACTTTGTTTTATTATTTAAATCCAGAAAAAATTAAAAATATACACTCAATTTTATGAAAATTATAGCTATAAAATTTTCATGTAAAAACTCTAAAAAATTTTGTTTTTTTTACTACAAGTGAGAATAAGGATAGGGAATATTTACCTTGTTTTTGCCCAATCATATAACTCTTATAATTACTAGGCAGAAAGTAATCAAAAATATTTTCATCCCTACTAGAAAGATGATTATAATGATTGATTACACTGTATTTATAAAAAAAATAGATAAATTTATACATGATGGAATAGATATACAAATACTCATAAATTATCAAATATGACGTTCTATTTTTTTCTATAAATCGCATTTGTATTTATCGTTTCTCACATTTGTTCCAAATCCGATTTACAATATCTGTATTTTGTACACTTGTTGTATATTGCATAAAGTTTATGCTTTATACTTGCTGTGTTATTGAATAAAAATCAATGTTTTCCTTTGGATTTTTAATATCAAGCATCAACAATAAAACAATACCCTGATTCTCATATAAATTTTATCTTATTAATGCCAGTCATGAAATCAAAATAAATGTGATGCATTTAATAATGAAAAAAAGGGAAAAAGTATCAGTAAAAACAACATTCTTGCTGGTCGCACGTATAAAAGCAGACCGTAAACGACGTCCATAACCCCCGGTTATATTCATTTCAAGCGTCAATTCAGAGTAAAAAGTACAACGTGAATGTTGGAAAAAAAAGCGAGGGAGACAGTTTCGGCTACGGAATGACTCGTATTGGTCAGAAGTGAGCGTAAAAAAAAAAAGGTGCGATCGTACGTACCGTTGTATGATGCTTTTATCGCGCTCACGTGTCGTCCATTTGTTTCATCGGGTTGTTACTTTTTACAATACTACCGCGTAGCCTTTTTAACGCACGCACTTGCACCGGTTGTTAAAAAAAAGGTGTATCTATCTCGAGAAAGAAGTGCTCGGATAATGCGACACTGATGCTACTTAAATGTCAAGTGGGTAAGTGTGTATCAACGCTGTATCTAAATTACGGTTACTGAAATTCTTGATTTCACTTATGAGTTTTCAGAAGATAATGAAATTGTACGTTCATTATTGAAAATCTCAAATAAGGTTTTGTTAAATGAAAAAACTACAATGAGGTGAAAATTATTATACTTTATTGAACTTCAGATAACAACTTTATGTGCTCCAATCAAAAGGCAATACAAATATTGTTTACGCAAAATTATTACATAAAACTATATTCATAATTCATAAACGTTAAATTCGAGTAGCTACAATGAGATATTAGATCAAATGTAAATCGCAAACCTTTTACTCGAGGCAAAAAATTACAAACAACTTATGATCAATGAAATTAAAAATAAAGCCTAAACATTAAAAGAAATGCATGCTTCGATCATAAATACTAGAGACCCAAGCATACATCCTGCAAGAAGCAAATAAAATACATACTTCAACTCATCTAGAGTAATGTCTTCAATTATTTCATTTTTGGGAATTATTTTTCGTTCATATTGCTTAAAAATATTCAATATAATTCCACTTTCATATAATTTATGATAAATACTTTTAATTCGGGGAAGTAAAGGGTAATCTACGGGGTGAATGGTCGTTCTCCACGTTTGCAAATAGCGATCCGTGAATACTTTTGTAGTTTCTGATAAAGGTGCAAAATTTTTCAGATAAAAACAATCGTGGGCTATAACTTTAGAACAGTTGCAGTGCAATAAATCATTGGCTGATTCATTTGTTTGTACTTGATTATAAAATGGAGTGTGAATGTAATATTGTTTAAATTCTGAAATTGTAAAGACTTTATAGTGTTCGCTAATAAGATCTTCTATCGTCTCAAAATTTTTATTTTCATTTGTTGTTACTGTGATGAAAGATGTTAGCTCGCTTTGAAAATAGGAAGACACGATGATGAAAGGAAATATTATTAGCATAAATATTATTCTTTTAAATGTTGTTTTAGGCTCCCTAAGAGTTGCATTACCAATTGCTGCACGCAGTAAATCCATCGCAATCTCATTTTTGTAGATCTTTGAGAGATGCTTTATAATTTTTTCAGATACAAGACAAATATACACAACTGATACGAATGTATTCAAAAAATAATTTTGTTGAAAATATCCACTCCAGGATGTGGTCTCCTCATGTACAGCGTAACAAAGTCCTCCTCTGATCAACAAGTTCAGTTCATTTCTCCAAAAATCTCCAAATGTACGTTGAAAATCGAATGCTGCTCTAGTATCGAAAGTACCATTTAGAATTTTGCGAAATGATGCTCCCATATTTGTTCCAACTTCATCTACTTTGAAACTTTCATAACTTGGTACTTCGATATTTACAGTGACATTCAGAGGTGAATAAATTTCTCTTAAAATTTTTCCATTGTAATCACGAAATTTAAATGGATTTTTGACAGTAGGATCGTAGAAGTATCTTTTTTCAACTATGGTAATTGGGTAACCAGATAAAGAACGAGTTCTGTCAAATTTAGAAATCAAACATACCTCCTGTTTATTGACTAAAATTAAATTAAATATTATAAATGATAATAATTAATGCAGTATACAGAATTTTATAAAAAAAATGTAGTCAAACGGAAAATTTAAAAAAATTGTGTATTATTCTTACAACTTGTTTCAATAATTGGAAAAAGGTACTTGAAAAGAACCAACGGATGGCCATTGCTCTGTCGAATACTTTTGTATTTGATCCAAGCATCAGGAGCAGATTCTGAGTACGGATTGAATGTGTGAATTTCTATTTCATCCTCTGAATTCGTGCATACGTAAATAGCGGAAAGAATGTTGAATCTCCAGACAATTTTCAAATAATTGTAAGCCTCAATGCAACTGTTTGAGTAAATTCTCTGGACAATAAAAAAGCCATAAACATTCCACCAAATCGATTTTCTCAGCTTGAGAAAAGCTGCTTTTAAGGATGATAAATCAGTTTCAGCCATAATAAAATATTGAGCTGGATTCAATTGAAAATAAATTTTTTGTGGATGTTTTCCGTAAAAGTTTACTTTTGGTTGTGAATTTTCATGTGCTGTTTCCGTTTTGTTTACGTCCAAGATGACAATAGGTTTGATAATTTCAATTTCTTTGTAAAAATGTTTAAGTTTTGTCTGATTCCCAACTACTATTAGATCATGTGACTCCTCAGCAAAACATTCATCAAAAATAAATAGCTACGAGATAAAAATCAATGTTGTTAAAAAGTTTATACTTTTAGATTATAAATTTATTAAGTTGCGATCTTACTGAAGTTTTAAAAGTATTTCCAGGTTGTTTTCTTGAGAGATGATTTTCTTTTTTTTCCAAAAGCCGAGTCGTATTTATGAGTTTTATACAAATTAAAAACTGAATATATAAATAAACTTTCATTTTTTACAGATACAAATTCTGAAACGGCTAAAAATCTCAATCAGATGAAATTTAATAATATTTCGATACTGATTAAAAGTTTTAAAAAGTTACCAATTTTTTCATACAAATGTTTAGAATACACATTAACTTTGCTATTTTAAATAAAAAAAGGTGTTGATTTAATTTTTTTTCAATAATGATTACGATTATTGTTTAAATCAGTTTTTTTTTTATAAATATTTATATGTCTTACAAACGAACAACTATCCCATTACGTGCAGGCCACCTATTGATTATATTTTGTGCTTATTTTGAATAATTTGAAAAATTAAAATATTCTATTCAATGAGAAATCTAAACACACTCTCAAGAAAAAATAAAAAACGAGTTAAAACAAATAAAAAAAAAGTTTTTTATAAACTGAAATAAAGTCAGTTTAAGCTTACTTATTAATAAAAGTAGATTGTTATTTTCTGAATTATAAATGATTGATCTAGAGGCTAAAACATAGTAACTATGCCTAATAATTACCAGCAAATATAACTTAATGCCCAAATTAATTCTTTTTTGAAATCAATTTAACTTAATTTATTACTGTTCATTTTGTTACAAAAATATTTCTATCAAAATAATAATCTAAGAAATATAAACCTTGGCTTTTAGAGTAAAACAATTACTTATAATCTAAGTTTCAACGTTTGACAATGAATATTAAATTCAATTTTTTTGCCAAAATTTAGAAGCTTATGAAAACCTAAGAAAATAAAACTATAAAAGTACTCTTTGCTTTAGTTTTCAACTGTCACTGCTACTAACAAAACAATTTTCATGCAGTTCCGTTAAAAAATTGATTAAATTAGTTCTGCGGAAAGTCACATTGTTTTAAATTTTTAAAATAAAACAATTCAATGTCAAATTTGAAAACATTGGATTCAATTCAATTAAAAAAATTACCGAAAGATCCAATTATTTCAACCGAAAGATAAACACATGTACTTAAAATGAACGTGTTAAAAATCGTTGAATCAATTTTAATAATAAAACTGCGACTTTTCATTTTAACTATTTTAAATGCACTTCATCATAGAACTTTGAAAAATCAAGAAATTGAGTCCAAGTTTTAACGTGTATCAATTTTATCAAAATAAAACTTAAACAATAAAAGGAATGAATTCTTCGATAATAAATACTATGGAGGCAAGTATACATCCTGCAAGAAGCAAATAGAATAGATATTTCAACTCATTTAGCGTAATGTCTTCAATTTTTTCATTTTCGAAAATTATTTTTCGTTCATATTGCTTAAAAATATTCAATATGATCCCACTTTCATATAATTTATGATAAACTCTTTTAATTTGGGGAAGCAGAGGATAATCTATGGGGTGAATAGTTGTTCTCCATGTTTGCAAATAGCGATCAGGAAACACTTTGTAGTTTCTGGTAAAGGAG
Organism: Encarsia formosa; assembly: GCA_038277355.1. NCBI lineage: Eukaryota > Metazoa > Arthropoda > Insecta > Hymenoptera > Aphelinidae > Encarsia > Encarsia formosa. The sequence continues at coordinate 12,674,892 of CM076186.1, read as the reverse complement.
CCAAATTTTTCAGGTAAAAACAATCGTGAGCTGCGACTTTGGAAAAGTTACAGTTTAACATACTGGACAGAGACTCATTCGCCTGAATCTTATCGTAAAATGGGGTAGAAATATAATACTGACGAAATTCTGAGTTTGTAAAGACTTCATAGTTTTTATTGATGAGATCATCAATCATCTCAACATCTAGTTTTTCGGTTGGTGTTACGGTAATGAAAGAGGTTGATTCGCTTTGAAACAACGATAAAGGGTACAACGATACAATAATAAAGGGAAATATTATTAGTATAAATATTATTCTTTTAAATGTTGCTTTAGGCTCCCAAAGAGTTGCATTGCCGATCGCTACTCATAATAAATCCATGGCAATCTCGTTTTTGTATTTCTTTGTAAGTTGCATTATAATTTTTTCAGATACAAGACAAATATACACAACTGATACGAATGTATGCAAAAAATAATTTTGTTTAAAATATTCACTCCAGGATGTAGTCTCCTCAGGTACAGCGTAACAAATTCCTCCTCTGATCAACAAATTCAGTTCATTTTTCCAAAAATCTCCGAACGTACGTTGAAAATCGAATGCTGCTCTTGTATCGAAAGTATACCATTTAGAATTTTAAGAAATGATGCTACAATATTTGTTCCATTTTCATCTAGTTGGAAACTTTCTGAATTAGGAACTTCGACATTTACTGTGACATTTAATGGTGAATAAATTTCTCTTGAAATTTTTCCATTGTAATCACGAAATTTAAAAGGATTTTTGACAGTAGGATCGTAGAAGTATCTTTTTTCAACAATGGTAACTGGATAACCAGACAGAGAACGAGTTCTGTCAAAATTCAAGTCAAGGCATATATGCCATTTCTTATCTAAAAGGAAATTTACAATTCCATGAGTTAGATCATAAGATAAATCTGGGTATACTGTGTAATACTGTTGAAATGACAATAACAGACCCTATTGGAGCCCCAAAGTATCGTGATGTCTACAATGACAACATTGACCAGTATAACCGCGTCTGAGTTTTTACCAGATATAAAAAATACTTATAAAAATCTACAACACGATTATTTTAATATAAAGTATAACGTTTAAAATTCTGGAATTTCTGTCAGGGAGTCAATAAGGTATGTTATTGTACGACCGTTGTGTTATGCACCAGCATTTCAAGAATGGATGTTATTACATGGCATAAAGATTTATCTTAAGGATCTAACTCATCGAATTATATACTTTAAAATTTAATTGTAAAATTTCAAAAAAATTAAAGAAAAAAGACAGGTGAAAAATTTTATAAATTGAGGATAAACTTACAGCTCATTTCGGTATTGGGAGAAAGATATTTAAACAGAACTAAAGGGTGGCCATTGTTCTGACGAACACTTTTGTATTTGATCCAAACATCAGGAGCAGATTCTGAGTACAGATTGAATGTGTAAATTTCTATTTCATCCTCTAAATTCATGCATACGTAAATAGCATAAGCCTCAATGCAACTGTTTGAGTCAATTCTTTGAACTATAAAAAAGCCTCTTAGTTTGATAAGTCAATGTCAATAGTTCTAAAATAATGGGCTGGTTTTAACTGAAAGAAAATTTTTGGTGGACATTTTCCATAAAAGTTTACTCTCGGTTGCAATTTTTCATCTGGCTGTTCTACTAGGAACTACTGGCTGTTTCACGTTTAACAGAACAAAAGATATCTTATTTTCATTTTCTTCGTACAAATTTTTCGATTTACTCTGATTCGCCACTACAACCAGACTCTTTGACTTTTTAACAAAACATTCATCAATATGAAACAGCTACGAGAAAGTTTGATATTATGTTGTTAAAAATTTTAATTATAAAAATTCAAATTTATTGATTCGCTGTATTTTTCATCATCTAAAAATTGTTGAACCGTATTCATGTATTTTATACAAATAAAAAGTTGAATGTAAAAATACAATTTCATTGTTCTATTTATTAAAATCGTCAGAAAGCTAAAAAATTAAGAAAATTGAATTTGAATAATTTTAGAGTATAGATATCGTCAGATAGCTTGAAAAACTTACGAAACTATATGAATTCTATTGTCCACAGTCCTCCTCCCAACTGATTAATTTTTTGTCTTCTTGAGGAAAATTCTTCGAGAAATTCATTTTTCGCTTTAGGTATAACATAAAATAAACAACAAAATATTTTATTATGGTTTAAAATTTCTAAATTTATAAATTATAATTTTGGAATGGTATTAGTTGAAAATCAATCATTAGTTATCACTGTTAAAACTAAGTGTATATTTGATTTTGTGGTTTTATTTGAAAAAGTTTTTACATTCATAATGACGCTAGTTAAAAATTTATTCAAGTAAGATGATAATTTTTTCATATTTTAATAAATTAATTTAAACTTCTCTTTATAATAACAGAAGAATTTATTTTTTAAGAAGGAGTAAAAAAAAATTTTAATAAATTGGTACTTTTTATTCATAAAAACTTTTTTAAACTAATTCAATAATTTTACAAATGAGTAAGCAGTGGATGATAAAAATCAATTATTATAAAGACAATATAATTACCTATAGTAATTTGATGCAAAATTCAATTCCTGATTTTTTTTTTTTTTTAATTTGATCAAAACTTTCAATGATCAGAGATTTAAACTTATCAGTTATGATACTATAAAAAATATCAGTTCGAAAATTCTCCGTCTGTAAACAAATTCCATTCAAGTGTAGACGTTTATTTATGTTTAACAAGTTTTATTTTTTTAATAACTAACGAAAGTCAAAGGTTCATAAATATTTGTAAAAACTTAATTGTAAAAACACTGTTCAGTTTGAGTTTGTAATCTACCACTGCAATACAAACGAAACAATTTGACTGCACTTTCGTTTAAAAATGATTAAATTAGTTTAATTTAATTAGAACTTGAGAGGCTGAAAATGCACGTAGATGGTTTTAATCAGCAACTGGTAATGTACACACATACACTTTACTGTTAAAAAATATATAGATGAATCACTTGATTTATTTTTTTTCTAGTTAAAATAAATTGATGGTGTACAGTCATTTAAAATAATAATCCGCTGCATTGTTCAAATTGAGTTATTTGTTGATATTTATTAAAGTTAAAATATTTCTCATCTGAGTAAGAGATTTTTATCTAAATCGATTTAAAAAGAGTTTATTTTATCAAAAAACTATTTGAACTTTTAAAAATAAAAAATTGCTGTTTCAAAGATAAATGCACTTAAAGCAAACGCGTAACCAAGAAATAAAGAATGAAAAACAAATTTTAATTCATTTAGCGAAATATCATTAACAACAGTTTCACTCGCTTGTATTATTTTGCGATCATATTCTTTATAAATTTTCAGAATGATCCCACTTTCATAAAGACTATAGTAAATCTTACGAATTCGAGGAAGTATGGGATAATCCACTGGAAAGCTCATTGCTGAATAAGTGTGCAAATATTGATCTGATATTATTTTTACCTTCTCTGGTAATGGCGCAATATTTTTTAGATAGAAGCAGTTGTGAACACAAGCCCTCGAATAATTATTTTTCAATGACTCCAAACATCCCGTATCCGGTACCTGGACTTGGCTGTAATATTTGGAAGAAATAAAATATTGGTCAAAGTCATGATTAGTGAAAACTGTATAATGATTTTCTATCAAATCATCTAAACTTTTAATATTCATTTCTTCCTTAGCTGTTACCAAATCAACAGCAGTTAATTCACTTTGCAAGTACGAAGTTATTATAATAAAAGAAAGCACTATGAGCATGAAAATTATTCTTTTTAATGATTTTTTAGGCTCCGAAAGAGTGGCATTACCAATCAATGCTCTCAATAACTCCATCATGACATTGACTTTGTGGTTTTTTAAAATATTTTTTATGACCGTTTCGGTAACAAGACAAGAGTATACCATCATTACGAATCCAAGTAAAAAGTAATTTTGTTGAAAGTATCCGGTCCAAGATGAAGTTTTGTCTGCTATTGCATAACAAATTCCAATTTGAATAAACAAATTAAGCTCGATTCTCCAAAATTCTCCATAGTAACGCTGCTGAACTACAGCCGCTCTAGTATCAAATGTGCCATTGAAAATTTTGAGAAAAGAAGATCCGAAATGCGTCCCATTTTGAGTAAGAGCAAAAGTTTTTGTATCAACAATTTTAATATGAATTTCCGGCTGCAGTGGCGAGAAAATTTCTTTCAGAAACTTTCCGCAGAATCTAATAAATTTGTAAGGATTTTTTATGGTAGGGTCGTAGAAGAACCTATTATCGGCAATTGTCACTGGATATCCAGATAACGAACGAGTCTTGGTATAGTATAAATTTCTGCATAATTCTTTTTCATCTAAAAATTAAAAATATGTTTTATTCAAAATATTTCATGAAACTAATATTGAACACCTCGTTAAACACAAAATATTTACCATTGTGGTCAGGTAGACGAGTCTCAAAAAGTACTAAAGGATGACCATTTGGTTGTAGAATACTTTTGTACTTGATCCAAACATTTGGAGCATAGTCTGTGTACGGATTAAAAGTATGGATTCTAATCTTGGATTCCAAATTTATGCATACAAAAATAACTGACAAAATGTTAAAATTCCAGGCAATCTTCAAGTAATCATAAGCCGCACTGCAACTGTTAATGTAAATTCGTTGAATTATAAAAAATCCGTAAGCATTCCACCAAATTGATTCCTTCAATTGTTGCAAAGCTAGTTTCAAAGATGATAAATCGACTTCCGCGACAATGAAAATTATGGATGGCTGCAATCGAAAAAATTTTGAAGAAGGATATTTGGCGTAAAGTTTTATCACTAGTTTTGAATTTTTAGTTAGATTTTTAGAACGGTTTAAGTTAAGAAGGGTAAAAGAAGTTAAATCATGATCAAAGCGCTTGTTTTCAATCTGAAATCTACTCCAATTTCCGAGTATAACGACTTCTTTTGATTTTTTTGGGAAACATTGATGTAAAATGTTTAGCTAAAAAAAAAAAAGATTAATGTTACAAGAAAATATTGTTTCAAAATACTGATTATAATGTTGAATTATTTACTGATGTAAACGGTACGGCTTCATGATTTTCTTTTAATTGGATATCGTTTTGTTCATCTCCAAAAGATAATCTAGTCAAAATGAAAATTTTAACGCAAATAAAAAAATAGATCTTTGAAAAAATTTCCATTTTTTTTTTTGTATTTTCCAACCTGTAAGAAAAGAGGATAAATAAACTTTATTTCATTAATTAGCTAAAAGCTGACATGCATTGAATGCTTTGACGATTATATTAATTATATGTTTACAATTATTTTTTAATGGATTAGAGCATCAGGATTTATGAAATAAGCATCCTATAGTTTGTATATAAAACTCATTACAAGTATTTTATTTAAAAGTCATGTCAATTCACCTTCGGTTGACTTTTATAATAACCTGCTAAGTTCGAGTGAATAGATTAAAAAAAAAACTTTTATACTTTTTAAAATTTATCAACAAAATTATACCCGTTTAGTACAGTGTGATAGATTAATTTAAAATTCACACCTGTATTAAAAGCACAAGTCATTTGTAAAAAATCGATTAACTATAGTCGTAATATTATATCTATTGGTATTTATAATATTAAACCACAATATCTCCGTTTGAAATCCCCTTTATAACTTCAAAAATTTATTTTTACTTTTATAAAATAAATTAATATGTAGAAATTCTTAAAATCAAACCTCTAGATTATATAAAAAATTCGAAATTTTTTTTAGAATTTATTTTGAAATGAAAGCTCATGCGTAATTATTTAAGCATCTTGTTAATACATACTTCGAAAAGCGGCTTTGTTTTTTAAAAAATTAGTATGATGTATGTTGATAACTGGATTCAAGACACTTTACTTTAGAGCACAATCTTTTGTAGAACGTACAAATTTCTGTAAAATTAAAGTTTGGATTATCGCACAGCGTCAATGTGCGACTGTTGCTTAAAATGTTTCTATGGTAAAACTCTTTTTTTATCAATATCACTTTTCAATATTTTACAATGAAAAGAAATAAATGTTCAAGGCTCATCGTTTTTCTATTTCAAACACTCGCTTTGAAAAAATTCATGTTTCACATTGATCTATATGATTAGAGTCAGGAAAAAATTTATCAAAAAAGTGAGTAATAGAATCAGTAAAAAGAAGTTCTGCCCAAACCAAGTCTTTAATACACAAAGTTTATCTCAAATTTTTCAAAAATGATTCATTCGAAATCTCCTTCCGTAATTCGCGGATATCAATTTAAATTACAAATACGCTGTAATACCGCGAATTTCGTAAGTCGTAAAAAAAGCATCCCGCACTACGGGTAACCTCGTCGCGGTATCAGATCCTCCGGGGGTATATAAACAGATTAAAATTAGCATTAAAACGTGCAGCACCTGTAGCGGCAAAACCCCCGCGATCAGATTCCCGAATCAAAGTTTCGTTGCCTCCGCGGCAGAGGCGTGGGAGGAGGGATGCTGCCGGCTCCGTCTGCGGAGGAGATGCGATCAATATTACTACTACAACCCCTACCCGGGTTTTTCCTTTATACCCTGGCTGCCACCCCGCCGGTAGACTCCCTCCCCTACCCGGGCGGGCTATCACGGGACGCCATCTTGGACATCAGACAAGCCACCCCTGCTCTTTAATTAGATTTTACTCCTAGCAGCGAATCCTGCCTCTACTACTGCTGCTGCCGAAGATAATTACGCGGATTTAAAAGCTATTATGGATTGTAAATTAACAGTAACAACAGAGGACGATACTGGCTTGAAAGTGGGTGACGTGAGCACAATGCAGCTACAGCATCTCGAGTAGCCCGGGCACTCGAAACAAGTGCGCATTGTGGGGACACGCGCCCACCCGTTCGTACCATGGCAGATGCTTGGATCGAAGCTTCGCTTGGGCTGCAGGCCTGCCACTTGAACTTATTATTTTGTCGGGGGTAGTTCGCTGCATATGCTCCCGATCAACCGAGCTGCTTGTTAACCATTGAGGTCGGCTTGCTTGGTGGTTTTTAGGAGCGCCTTAAGCTAGCTGCAATCGCGATTCGTAATATCTTTGAATTGTTCTTTTGTCGGTTGATTTGGGCTCGTACGAGCAGTTGCGAGGTAATTGGTCGTTCTGGGTTTGAATTGTTGCGCATTTGTAACTTTCATGAAGGGATTATGGGTGAGGAATTTCTATACGCAGTTTTTTTTTCAATGAATTATCGAAGATGTTCGAAATGAAGATTCTGAAAATTTGGACTAATGAACGATTTTTCTTATCTTGGAGATGTTTAACGTTATCTTGGAGTTTAATCGAAATTACTAATTGAATATTCAATTTACAAATCCAAAAACATGGTATTACGCGTGAGTTTAATGAATATTGTATGAATAATTTTTAATGATGGAAAAGTTTTAATTCAATTACATTTTTATAATTTTTTGCGTACGAATCTTTTTTCACAAAATATCGATGGTTAAGTTTTATATCAGTAAAGATTTTTTACAAATCATTTTTCATTCGCAAACGTAAGTTTTAAATAGAGTTAGAGAGTCTAGTTGTAACAATTAAACATTAGTGAACATAGTTTATGTATTAAAATGACTTTTGAGGTATTTATTAATAAAACTCTAATAAAGGAGATTGAATTTTTATTTTTTAGCTTATGTTTCAACTGGTTACATTAAATTTTTGTATCATTTTTGTGTCAGTTATTACAAATAACGCTTGTAACAAAACATCTAATTTAAACAGTTTTTGTCTTACATGACGTAACCATAGAGTTAAAAGAAAAATTTCTCTTCAACTAAAAAATCTATAGTAGCTATAAGTTAACGAAGCCTATTATTCAAATGAATCAAAATGTTCTACAGGAAAAATTTGAGCTCTATACCAGACAATGAAATCTGGTTTACTGTAAACCGTTTACAGAACCCTCACGTTGCGTTGAGTACCCATAGTATTTATCTGTTTTTTTATTTGAAAATTCTAAAAACTCTTCGTAAATTGTTGAATTTGTCATGAAGAAAGCATGCTGATTCTGGATGCAAGAATCAGATCTTCCATCGTCACTGTAACTATCCGAAGACACCGGTCTAGATCCTTTGAAGAAATGTTTCTCCCGTTTATTTGCACCTTCGCTACCTTTTTTTCTCTTCATGGACCGCTCCGTTGTACTCTCAAAATTCTCGTTTGCAATTGTGCTGTTGGTCGTTTTCGAACTAAAACTTACACTATTTACGGACGGTGTATTCACCATCATCAAAAACAACTCTTCCTTGCAAACACTCGGGGTTAGAAGATAGTGCATGTACCTGTAGTCATCGTAAAGAATGTCTTGGGTAAGTCCTTCCAGAGTGTAGAACAGAATTCTGTACATTTGATCCAGGTGAGTCTCGAAATACCATTCGGCACTGCTTATGTGACCCCTCGTTCGGTACTCTTCGAACGGATCAAATTCACAACTGCAAGAAAGATTCGCTAAGTGGAGAGTGAGGAGATTAAGAGCAGACCTTGTCGAAACTTGTGGATTTCGACACTCGAAACTCTGACTACTTCGGTTTAAGAATTTACTCTCGATGTCACCCTCGTAGGTATGAGGAACTGGATTGTCGGCGGTGTACAGGTGAACTATGTAAGGGAAATTAGGATCTCGTCCATCGAAGTATCGCTGGGCTCTTTTTAACCAGAGTATTCGTATGAGGCGTCTGAAGTCATCGCGGTTTGGTGTTGAATCCAAAGCCTGCTTCAAAATCTTTATGGCTTCGTTAGCGTACTTCATTAGCACAACGTGGTAGTTTTCATTTCGGACCATGTACTTGAGGTCCATTGGCCAAGTCACCAGAACATAGTTAAGAAATGCTGCAAGCTCTGGAGATTCGCCTTCGAAAACTGGAAGCTCGGATGAGGAAGATTTAGTTAGTCCTTCGTCAGAGCACATGCGCAGAGCGTTGGTTATTAGAATCGATAGACGCTTCGTTACGATATGGTCTCCAGCTAACTTTGGGGATTTTTTAGATAATTCCATCTTGAAGCTAAACACACGTGATCTAAACTGATTCTTCGTCAAAGTCTTTCTGAAAACTTTTTGTCCCACGAAGTCACCAATGAGTTCTGCAATTTTTTTGTCTACGAATGTATATCCGAGAAAGCTGCTGAAATGTGACACCTGATTTTTGATGCAATCGATCAGTATTGACTCGTCTCTCGTGAACGAGATTGAAAAATTCGAATTAGGAACAACAGGTCCGATTCCCGCCAAAAACAAAATGGAGATCACGAGTAAAAACAAAAGCATATTTAAAGTTAGGTAGAACAGTTTCTAATGGTGAATAACCAATCGCTAACAATTTTTGCACTGACAAATTGTACTTTGCAATCTGATGAGGAAAACTTGATTTCTTCTTTTAAAATTTGGTTGCATGATTCTCATGTAATATAAAAAAAATTTTCATCAGTATAAAGTTAGGAATATATAATTTAATCGTATTGAGTGTTAAATTCAACGTATTTAACGAGGTATTTACGTGGATACAAAAAAAAATTCTTCTTTTATCTTCATAAATTGTTTGATTTATATTCAGGTAATGGTTCGAACAAATAAAATAGATCAAAATGAGCTAATTATCAATTCAAAAAGTGCGGGTTAAAATTAAATATATACTTATCAATCAATTAGAGGTTTTTCTTACTTAAATATTGAACATCTTAATATGAGTAATATGCTCTTTAATCAAAATTTTTTTCAATTATGTACTAAATTTAACTTTTGGACAGCGTCCATAAATTTTATAGTCTTTTTTGAGCAGTTTTTATTAATTTAACATATTAAAAAAATCCATTTTTTACTTTTCATTTCCACAAACAAAAAATTCACAGCATAAGACACTCGATTCAATAAAAAGTCCGCTTAATGGAAACCGGAATGAAAAACCGTGAAGAAGCACGTAAGTCATCCGAAACGATCTTGGAGCGAGGGCAGAAGTGAAATGGGATCAGAGTCGGAGGGAGAAGAGAGATGATACATCAGAAGCAAATTTCCTCGCCTCGTGAACTACGACGACAATGGAAGACGAATATAACAAAGCGCGGGGGGGGGGGGGGGGGCGCCGAAGACACAAGCCACCGCCGCTGAAATTGAAAGCATTGTGCTGCTGGAGGACGTAAGTTTTCAGGTAGAACAATCGATGCTTAACTACCAAGCTACAGTGTCAATGGGGGTGGTCGATGATCCCAACCCCTTCGAATCGGCTTCCCATTATTCTTCCTTTTTTACTCGTTGGTACGCCGTACGACCAACACCGGATAATCGATTCTCATTGATGACGGCTTACTTTCGCGACATATTGATTGCGTCTCGAGCCGCCGCCTCTTGTGTACACATTTGCATGCCCTCGGACGTAATTCGCCCTTGTTCGGTAATTTGATTCTTTTTTTTTTCAGCTCTTACTTTTTTTCAGCTACGATATTCAAATTTTAACGACAATTTTGTAATTTCCTAAAAATAAAAAAGGTGTCTTGGACGCCTGTTAGAAGCGAAGCATAATTATTTTTTAATTGAAAATTTGAAATTTTTACAATATAAAAATTACGTATATAATTAAATTTATATATTATAAAATAAAACTGGAAATTTATAAAAAATTTTAAAAAAATTTTCCAACTTAGAATTTTGTACTGGTAAAATAACATCTACCATAATCTGGCTTATTCGATATGTATATATTAGATATATCTTCCTATATTATATAGTTATATCCAGGAGGAGCTCTTTTTTTTTTTGGCTCCTCCGGGAGGAGCCCCTTAAAACATGTTAAATATAAGGTTTTTTGAAGGTGTTGAGGTGCTCCTCCGGGAGGAGCTCTTAATTTTAAAAGCTCCTCCCGGAGGAGCACCTTAAAACGTCAAAAACCCTTATATTTAACATGTTTTAAGGGGCTCCTCCCGGAGGAGCCAAAAAAAAAGAGCTCCTCCCGGAGGAGCACCTCAAAACCTTCAAAAAACCTTATATTCAACATATCTTAAGGGGCTCCTCCCGGAGGAGCCGTAATTTTCAGAGCTCCTCCCGGAGGAGCACCTCAAAACGTCAAAAAACCTTATATTTAACATGTTTTAAGGGGCTCCTCCGGGAGGAGCCGTAGTTTAAAGAGCTCCTCCCGGAGGAGCACCTCAAAACCTTCAAAAAACCTTATATTCAACATATTTTACGGGGCTCCTCCCGGAGGAGCCGTTATTTTCAGAGCTCCTCCCGGAGGAGCCCCTTAAAACGTCAAAAAACCTTATATTTATTATGTTTAAAGTGGGCTCCTCCCGGGGGAGCCGTAGTTTAAAGAGCTCCTCCCGGAGGAGCACCTCAAAACCTTCAAAAAACCTTATATTTAACATGTTTTAAGGGGCTCCTCCCGGAGGAGCCGTAATTTCCAGAGCTCCTCCCGGAGGAGCACCTCAAAACGTCAATAAACCTTATATTCAACATGTTTTAAGGGGCTCCTCCCGCAGGAGTTGATTTTAAATTATAGGAGCTTCTCCTGTACGAGCACCTTAACTGTCAAAAAACTCCATATTTAACCTCTTTGAAAGGCGCTTTCCCTAGAGGAGTCGTAATTTTAAAACCCCTTTTTAAAGGAGTACTTCAAAACGGTTAAAAAATATTATATTTAACATGTTTCAAGTACTTGAAGTATTTTAACTTACTATTTAATTTTTAAAACTATTTTTTTAGACTCACCATAACATTTTCTTTTTTCAATTTAAATCATATTCAACAATTTTACCTAAACATGTTTGAACTTTTATTCAATACACAAACTCAACTCAAAAAACATGTTAAATATTAACTGTGAAAAAACTCTATATTTTATAACTATTTTTATGGGGGTTGGCGAGCGAAGCGAGCAGGGGGGTACCCCCTAGTACATATATATGTTTATATCTAATGTCTAAAGGCTATATACACTGGGAAAAATGTGCTCGAGTTACGGCTCAAAAATGAAGAGGTTATGTCTCTACGCCGCGCTCAGTAACTGCTTCATATGTGAGCCGAATTTGACGCACGCGCTGCGATCGGCTGCGATTTGGTATTTGGTACTACGTAGTGGTGCAAATTTTCAACACCGTGCGCCATATTTGTTGCACCGTGGAGAAGAAACGATCCACCTTGTCGATTCCATTACGGCGCTACGGGTGGCTCGATTACGGGTCACATTTTTCCCAGTGTAGTAGAAAGGATGCTATATTCTCGGCCTTATTAGATACTACATACACATATTTATATAGTATATATACATATCTAATATGGCTTAGAATATAGCAACTCTTTTTCTATAGATATGTATAGATTAGATATGGCCTAGCAACCCTTTTACTATAGATATGTATATATCTAATATAGGCCATATTAGATACTATATATACACATGTTTGTATAGTATATATACATATCTATATATCTTGGTGTCGGATTTTTGGGTCGCTTTTATGGGTCGGATTTTTGGGTCACTTTTTTGGGTCGGTTTTTTGTGTCGTTTTTTACAGATTCACTCCTCATATAAAAAGCTTCGCTTTAAAAATGTTAACAATAATAGTTGCAAATACCATGAAAAGTTTTGTTTTACACGAATGGTCCGCAATAATAGCGACAGTAATATGAATTGAAAAGACAGCATTCGGAAATCACTGTGGCTCGACAAGTTAGACTCCGAGCTTTCACACGGTAAGCTGTGGGTCGAGGCACCTCTAAAAATGTAGATGCTCGTCTGCTTCTTACCAGAATTCGGTTTTAAACTTGATCTAACTTTAAATAGATAAATATCCCGTAAATAAAAAAAATATAAATAAAAAAAAAAAAAAAAAAATTTATATCGGCAAAATCTAGTCGTTTGCTCATAAATATAAAATGAAAAATTTTTTTTTGCTGAACTCTCTTTTGATTAAGGGGCAGTGAAAGTAGATAATTTTTTATTCCTTGTTCATTAATTTTTTCAATAACTTATTTACCAATATAAAAAAAATAAAAAATAAAATCGGTACCAGCAAAGTTTCTTGCACTTGATCAACATAATATGAGTCATTCTGCAAAATTTTGAAATCGAAGTTTTAATTATTTTCGGTTTACCATTGTCAGTCATTTTTACAAAACACTGTTTTTCAAGCAAAATTTCGATAAAATGCGGCTGACAAGGTTTTTCCAAATGTAATCAAAATTTTGATTTGAAATTTGGCAGAAATTTACATTACTTGTATATCTAGTGCAAGTATCTCTTCATTTTGAATAATATTGCTTACTGTTTAAGTTTGAGATCAATATTTAAGTTATTTTAGTTCTTCTATAACACAATATCTTTGATCTGATTTTGATAGTTCTTATATATTATTATTTTTTTTTAAAACCAAATAATATTATTGAAAATGAAGAGATACTTGCACTAGATATACAAGTAATGGAACTTTCTGCCAAATTTCAAATCAAAATTTTGATTACATTTGGAAAAACCTTGTCAGCCGTATTATATCGAAATTTTGCTTGAAAAACAGTGTTTTATGAAAATGACTGACAATGGTAAACCGAAAATAATAAAAACTTCGATTTCAAAATTTTGCAGAATGATTCATACTATGTTGATCAAGTGCAAGAAACTTTGCTGGTACCGATTTTATTTTTTATTTTTTTATATTGATAAATTAGTTATGGAAAAAATTAATAAAGAAATAATAAAAAATTATCCACTTTCACTGCCCCTTAACTGTATCTGAATTTATTAAAAAAATTATTTATTATTTCATAATTATAAGTAACTAAATATATAATTAATATTAAATAATAACAAATATTCATTTATAACTGACACGGATCCAATACATATGTATAACTATTCATAATATTTATATTGGAATAATAATAATAGTAATAATATTAATAATATAACTAATAAACATTTTTTACATATAATATTAATTAAAATTTATTTTTCTACTAAATTTATGTAAATTTAAATTTAATAACAGCTCCGATTGTTTAAAAAATTTAAATTACTTTTATTTCACGTTTAAAATTGAAAATAAAACTTTTTTCCACCAAAATATTATGTTTTAAAACAAATACCGAAGCCCACCCAGTCGCCCTTGTTATCTATTTGTTGATATCGCTGGCAGGCACGATTCCAGTCGTCAACTTGGGTTAAGTGCGCCCCAGCTAAGAGTCATCCCGCTTCGGAAGGGCTTGCGGGAGTAGGAAGCGGATTTCCCCTCTCGTGACCGTCCCCGGAAGCGGACCTCCAGTGGCGTCCCTGGCCCACCCAGCATCCCTGCCAGGGTGGAGTGGTAAAGTGGTAGCTGGAAAGGCAGCGTCGTCGTCACCTGCGGATCTTCCGTCCTGAGTACCTGACTCGGATGTCACCCTGATTTCCCACAACCACCCACCGTTGACATCGATACACTGGGAAGCTTTTTTTTACTTTTAAAGGCTGCTGGAGGTAAGAGACCTTAATAAAAGATGAAAAAAAGTTGGTTTTTATAATATATTTTTAATTAAGGACCTTCCCTAACCGCTACGTGAGTCAAAAATTCATTTGATGAGAGTAGTTGTCTGCGCATTGGCCCACTTTATTACCTCTAATTATAGCCAATGAGAGGTCATATTTACAAGAATAAAAAATCAATTGTTTATAATTTGTTACAAGTATCTAATGAATTTTTTGAAAGAAGAATAACAAAAGTTTGATTTTTTTCGATTTTGTGCCAAGTAAAAATCTGTGGGCTAGACCTATTTAGTAGCTCGTTCAGTAGGGAACCTCCTTAAATAGGTTCGTCAGTAAAGAATTTGGCTAAAAATCGATTTGAATTGGTTTATTTGAGAGCCCAAAATACTGGAATAAGGATAGGGTCTGCAAAGAGAATTTGAAATAAAGTATAAATAACTCCAAATGGAAAAATAAATTTCACACATGGAGACTTTTTTTTTATAAATTAAATAAAACTAGTCAAATTGCATCTGACTAACAGAAGTATAACTTTGTCGTGGTAACCAAAACATTTGCATATCCTAAAAAGAAAAGCTTTTTTATCAAAATCATATCGATTTCGAGAGACCCTTGAAATAAGCTGAACCCAGCCTCACATTTTTCTGTCAGTTGAATAAATAAATAAAAAACTTCTTCAACAAATTTACGACCTTGCAGCCAAAGGGTTTATCCCGCAAAGCCGTAAATCAAAACTTCTCTAAACGTCCCAAACAAATCAGTCGAATCCCAGCGAAGATGACGATATTCCGAGATACTCCGCGGGCTATCTAACGCGTTGGTCGGGCAATTAGTAATCTTCAAGCCTGGCCGCGTCACACCGCACGTATCTCGGGGCTCAACCCCTGCGTACATAAATCCGCGGCTCGGGCGGGCGGGGGTTGGTCGGCTTGATTTTGTACCTACCAGAATGAAGAGAGATTATGCGGTGCGCGCGACGTTGCGGGCTTGAGGAATTTATGGTAGGTAGGTAGGCAGCCCCAACCACCCCCGATATCTACCTTTGCCCCGCCATATACATACGCGGAGCCGCGCTCTAAGATCGCGCTGCTTGATTCTACCCCGGCGCACGCCGCCTCCCAGATTTATAACCACCCCCCTACAACCCCCCAAGGCGAATAAATATCCCCGTACTACCAGCTTCTGCAGCGGGCTGGAAAAAGGCAGGTTTTTGGTTATGATTTTGTTTAAATAAATAAAAATTTAGTCAAAGAAATGTAGCTTCGTACTTTGGAAAATTTAATGACTTTCTTGCATAATAGACACTACAGACTTTTTGGGAGTAATAGTTTTAAAAGACATTTGTTTTTCCGATATTTGAACATATTCTCGTATCTGAAGATTCACATTGAAGTTGGAACTACAGGATTCAAAACAATTCTTTGATTCCGAAATTCGTAGGGCTAATGATTGACTTAAGTTGTGTATACAGAACTACAAGATTACAAGATTATGCGAAAAAAACATAGTTAATTTTTTACGCGATAATTTCCGTAGTCTCAACATAATCAAAAAGAATTTTAATAGCCGGATAACTACAATCAGATAAAATTTTTAATTCATATCAAATTACATTAAAATCTTCTAGTAAAGTTTCCACGGTTTGAAGAAATTTAATCTAAGGTTTTTATAATCTTTAAAGTTCCTTAACACTGCTGCAATCTATTTATATACCATAAAAACTTATTAAATGAAATACAAGTTTTTCAAATCACGAGTGCAAATATGTTTCTCGGTGATTCGGTTGCCTGCATTTATAACATCGCGAGTAATATTGTTCTATGTTAGCACAATGTAGTTTTACTAAAAGATAATCTTGAAAATAATATCTTGTGTGGACTTTAATGAGCTATTTACGTAAACTTTAATTCCTCATTTAACTCAACTCATATTGACCTTTTTTAATTCTTCATTAGGCCACGTTTAGATAAGTTTTATCACAACTATACATTCATGGATTGATCGCGTTCATCACAGACTAAATCTGTGAACTCTTGAAAATTAATCTCGAAATTAATCGATTAAAATATCTTGAAAAATTTTAAATGAGATACAAGATTCTTAAAACTTCTGAATTTTTGTTACTCAAAAAATAAAAAATTGAAAAAAAATTTCCTAATAACACGCTTACAATAAATGAGTTTAAACGACTCAAAAGATTTTAAATAAGATATATATAACACCCTACTGATTTAAATTTAAAAAATTTTATCCTTTAAAACTTCTGAAAATATTACCTCTCTTATGATTCTAACAAGATAGCTTGTAGCTATGCGTTCTCAGAAACAACCGTAGTTTAAAGTGACGCGAGCATGATTCAAGAAAACAAACAAACAAAGCCCTCGTCGTCCTTTTAATAATTCTCGTCCCCTCGTTACCTCCCGGCAATTTAAGTCTCGCGTCTTCGCGATAATGACCGGGGTAATCGGGGACCGCGATCGAACAAATTAAGCATCCCGCACGCATCAAAAAGTAATTTAAGCTCCGTATAAGTCAGTTTGTGGGAGGACAAAGAGAAATGGCGACGGACGGGGTAATATTGTCGCCGGACACGAGCCGAGAAGCCGTGTATGCGTGGAGGAGGCGGGGGCGTTAACGCCGCGCGCGCCCGCGGAGAGCCAATGGGGGAGCCCCGTGACCGACTCCTTTTACTTCCTACTCCACCTCCTCCTCCTCCTTAGGTGTACGCTAGCTGTGCCTCTTACCTTGCCTCCCGCTCCGCGCGCGACTGCGGGAGTAACGAAATGAACTCGCGACAAACCGACTTCGAACTAACAAAGGATGGCTTTTCGGGCTTATTTTTAAAAAGGCTTATTTTAATGGGCTTGTTTTTAGAATCGTTCTGGTACTTTAACTATGATGGATTATGAGTTGAAAAAGAACAAGGTTTACTATCGGAGCTATAGTTTCCCATTTATCCTATCTAATAATTTTAATGTTATTATTATTTTGAGATTCTTAAAAATATGTCTTATTGGAAATTTTGGTTTCTCTGTATTACAGTGGTGGTAGGGAAATAAAAAACCATATCGAGTAAATCATCACTAAAAAATGTATCAAAGTTTGCGCGTATTGCAAGTTTGAGAGACTTGTAATGTAAAAAATGTATTTTAAGATAAATTATGTGCATTGGGAAAATTATATTTGAGGTCAAATAAGAACAATAGGAAAACTTAAAAATAAATTACTACTGTTGCTAGGTTTTTTCTGGTCTGAGAGCTGAAAATACTTATGAAACAAATTTTAGTTGGTAGAAGCAGTGTCGCGTATGTCCATGTATAGACAGCTGAAAAGCTTTATGTTACTTCGAGACAGTATAATTGACTACTGAATAATTCATTTATCCAAGAAATAATGAGAAAGACCAATTCAAAAGTATAAATATTAATCAAAACAAATTTTAGTTATTTATTCATCGCCGAGCAACAACTTCAACAATTTACCAAAAGTTTAATTTCGTCTTACTTTCCTAGACACTGCTTCATAGTTTGTAATCCAAAGATTAATCGTCGAAATCAATTTTTCCATCCATCACTCCAGAAACGCCCCGGGGTCCCAAAATGATTTCAACAATCCTCTCACTGAACTTTCTCATTTCACATGCTAATAAGAACCGTTTAAAAGTCACATGGGAAACAATGTTTAGAAAACAATAAATTTACAGCCCAGCAAGATTAATTCGTCCCGGGCGTTATCTCCCGAGATGCCGTTCCGAGAAATCATTAATAAACTGGGCCCACTGTCAACCGGCAGGGACTAATGGCTCGGTCGATCGATAGGGAATATCATCGCTACCTTAAAAAAAATTGATGATTAACTTTACTCGCGGCTAATAAATATCAACGAGTTCGGGGAACGGACGAGGGACGTGTGAAACAAAAGGGATTGAGCGGAGACGCCCACCGCTCGATCAAAACTCCTTTGCGGAAGTAAGCGAGGATATCGGGATCGATCGATCATGAGTAAATGAACGGCAAAAAGTTGGGATTGCGGATTGTGAACCGGGATTTTTAAACGGAACGAAACGAGTAGAAAAAGTTACGATGTAAATAAATAGATTGATTGGTAAAAAAAATATTTTTATTAATAAACGCCAAACAATTTTTTTTTTTTTTTTTATACTAATGTACCATATGTAGAACTCATTTTGCATTATGAAAAGTAGTATAACAAATATAGTCTTATGAGGCAAGTAATGTTCGGATACGTGTCAAGGCAGGAATCGTCCCGTGAGTATCGATGTGCAACTCGCAAACTTTAGTTTTGGAGCCATTCAACCTCTTTGAAGAATCATAAAAAACAACATCTTTGAATCTAAATATTTTTGAGTCTGATTGAATACTTACCTTATCAGAAAAAGAAATTATTAGTACCTATTTATAGCGATTATAGCGACTTCATTTTGTACAAACGAAACTAAATCTTATACAACGGAAGAGCTAGCTTTGAATCAAAATATATGAAGTTATTAAGTATAATAATTTAAAAAAATATTGAAACAAAATATTAAGCTTGACCTCGAAAAATTAAAAAAGTGCATAAGTAATACATACAAACAAAACATTCTCAGAGGATTTAACAGAATCATATATTAGGTCCAATTTTTATATGATATTTTCTAATACATTGAAAGCACAAACTGATCAATTTTTACTAGAGTATTGTCATTCATGACTTTTTACATTTCGGTCCTAATTGTTACTAAATTATCATTTCTATCAGACCCCATCCAATGCACTCACAGCTCACTCACAGCTGAATGCCACAATAAACCGTACTTATCAACCCTCTTAACGAAACCTCAAAGTGTCTCAACCCGACACATCGTGAATTAGACCATCTTTTCAACCAAGTGCAGTTTGCGGAAACAAAGTCCTACCTACTTACTCCTCTACAGGATAAACTATCAGCCCAAGTCCCGGGGCAGGAAAATAAACTCGAAACATAAGGAGGTACGCGAACTCCGCGATAGGATCGCAGGGGGGATTTATCACCGCGCGCCTGGACCGACGAAATATCCGCGCGGTCGGGAGCTCGTTAGAAATTGGCAGCCTCTTTCCAATCTCCTCCGGGTCATCACTTCACAATTATCATTCCTCCGTGTAAATCAATATCCCTTTAAAAAAAAAGATCCATTAATCACAGCTTGGGGTTAAAAAGAATAATTAAGTCATGAAATTCCACGGTTTCTTTTTCTCTTTTTTTTTTATTCGTCGAACAATCGATCGGAGGAGAGAAAGGATAAGGATCTCAGCCGGGCACAAAGCATAATGACAGTTGCTAAAGAGGATGGGTGTCGCGTGATTGAAAGGCTCGCTCGGTCGCGAGATCGATCGGAAGTCTGTATACCGAGAGAGAGAAAAAAAAGGTTAATCTCTGGGCTGAGGAGGGGTTATTCATATGTATGCAGCGCCGGCCGATCAAGATACGAGAGCGAGATGATCATCTCCCACGAGTGGTAGTCGATGCTACTTACGGCTGGTTATGACTAACTCGAGAAAGGCTTTTGTTTACTCGGGATTTAACATTCAAATTCAAGCGACATTATCTCGGTCGAGACTTTGTATTTATGGACCGAGATTCGGCTAATGGATTATAGAATATTGTAAATTTCTGGGATGAAATCTGAAAATTGTTGGGGTTGTTTGTCCGAGGAATGTTCGCGAGATGAGACGAAAACGGTATTGCAAAAGAGACTGTTTTTGTCCCCAGTGGCATGAATTACATAAATAGTCGGTAATGTGAACAATGAAAGGTACGTTTTGTTATCATAGTCTGAAATCTGAGAGCTAGGAATCAATCATTTTAGAGAAGAGTTTTTTTTTGTTACTGGAGTGGGACAAAAAAGTGTATACTTGTGAGTTCAATGAACTGTTTCTTTCGGCGTAAATGAGAACCTAAGTTTAATACAGTTTGGCAAAAACAATTGGTAGGTATTTTCATTATCACAGTCTAAAATCTTGTGCTGAAGAATTAATCATTTTAGTGATTGTTTTAGAGATGAGTATTTTTTTACTCAGATATGACGTAAAAATAGACTAGTGAATTTAATTACTTTTCTTCTTGCAAAAGAAATGAATACTTGAGTTATGTCAAAAAACCCAAATCTAGATATCTATCTTATCACAATTTTGTAATCTTTGAGAAAAAAGTGGATTAAGCGATTCGTATTGATAGGTCCGATAACCTATTTTCGTCCATTGTAGCTTAAATTAATGACAACAGATAAGAAAAAATATCTCTACTATCACAGTCCGACATCTCTAAGTTACGATTTGGATATCTAAGTATGAAGAATCAGAATTTTGCCAGTTTCACTAGCCAGCTACTGGCCAATCCCAGCGAAATTTTATGGAATTCGAAACCGATCAATCTACTCGAACAGTAAAGCAGCTATCCAGATCGACTTACCAGAATAAAAAAAATCTGTCCCGCAAACATCGCTCGGATATAATCTATTCATACGCGCGGGATCGATGGACGGGGAGAAAAGTGGACGCGTGTCGCGTAAAAAAAAAAAAAGAAAGCCAGGCCGCACAAAGACTCGGTGGGTAATATTTTTGTACAGATACAATAAGAGCACGCGCTAGAGTTTTCCCATATCAGGGATGCAAAGCCTGATGTATCGACTCCGACGCGGCTTCTCACGTCAGATTTCCTGCGCCCCCTGCCTAATGGCCGGATTAGAGAGACTCGCCGGCAGCCTTGGCGGAGCGCGACGCTGGTCTAATTTAATCGACGATTAATTGTTTTATTTGGATCGGGGGGGAAGATCGATCGGGCATGCAGATTTTGCGCCAAACGTTTTTATCGGGGTTTTGGTGTCAGGGGTCATGGAGGCATGATTTATTTCGGTCGGGCTGTAAGCTTGCGAATATTTTAGACCTTGGTTCTTTTTATAGGGATTAGAAATGTAGATTTTTACCAAAATAAAATTATTATTTTTCATTTTAACGTTGATTTAGCGAAAAAACATTTTGTTTAATAAGATGCGTGCTCATTGTTATGCTAGATAAAATAAATTACAAAGTATAAGTATAAAAAATATTGATTAAAACTAAGAATCATAAAAATTTTGTCAAGTTTTTACATTATTGTGATCTTGAAATTTCGGCCTTCCGTAGCTTGTGGTCTCACTTTTGAATGTAAATGTAAATTTCAAATTTTGGAAGTACGAAAAAAAATTCACTAATTTTAGTACTTCCAGAATTTGAAATTGACATTTACATTCAAAAGTGAGATCACAAGCTACCGTAAATCGAAATTTCAAGATCACAATAAATTCAATACTTGACAAAAATTTTTAAATTCTTGTTTTAAACAATCTTTTTTATACTTATATTTTATTTATTTTAAAATAACAATAAGCATGCATCTAATTACAAAAAAATTTTTTTTTTAGCTTGTTGAGGGTAATTTGGGTTAGAGCAAGCAGGCTGTCATCGTGAGCTTTACAAGTACTTCTCCTCGCAGGCGAAGACTAAGTAGGCTAGCCTGCGCCCCTCCTTCGCGCGCGTGCCTCCAGTCGAGGGTGGCTTTTATAACCGGCGCAGCCGCTGCACGTGTCGCCGATCTCTGTGGGATCGTTTAGGGTTGGGGTGGCTGCGAAGTCACCGTCGAAAGTCGGCCGGCTCTATCGGGGAGATTAAGTCGATCTCCGCTTGGAGTGCGATAATGCCCGAAAACAAATGCTGGTGCATGGACCTTGACTAACTGTGACTCTGTGATTTTTCCCTTTTACTTATGGCTATGGGAAAATTTTGAAAATTCTAACCGGGGTACATGACGTTTCAAATGATAAGAGAGTTACGGATCGAAACTTAAATTGTTTTATCAGGATATTTATAGATAAAAAAAATTTTTTTTAATCGACATCAAACTTGATTGTAGGCTACAATTTTTTTTTTTAAGGGTTTTGATATAGTTCTAAAAAAACAATGATTTTTAATTGAAAAAAAAAAATCCAATTAAGACCTATATTTATTTAAAATTTTGAGATAATACAAAAATCTGTAATATATTTTCATTTTTTTTTTCAAAACATATGTAAATTGACAATTTTCTGTTCGCATTAAAACTTCAAAATCAATCATTTTCATTTTCAAACTTTTTTATATAATTTTTAAAGTCAAGTACGTATTGTAGGCTACAATTTATTATTTAAGGGCTGTTATATATAGTTCTAAAACAAGGATTTTTAATTTAAAAAAAAAAAAAATCCAATCAAGACCTATATTTATTTAAAATTTTGAGATAATACAAAAATCTGTAATATTATTTTCAATTTTTTTATCAAAATATCTTTAGATTAACGATTCTATTTGTTCGCAATAAAACTTCAAAATCCATCATTTTAATTATCAAACTTTTTTCTATAATTTTCAAAGTCAAGTACTGTCAGATCTCAATGTCCAATCAAAAATAAAACTTGAAAAAATAATGGAACGAGCCCCCTCGCTCAAAAGACGATTCCGTATCCATCACCCGCGTAACAAAGCGTCCATCGTCGAAAGCGAAGATAAAACTCGCTGGGGCCGATAAATCTGCGGGGGCAAAGCTACGCAAACCATCCCTAACTAAACTAGTCCTTTAGGGGTCGAAGGGACGCGCGGTTACCGGTGTGAAATGTTCCCATGGGGGGTCCCCCTCCCCCCACGTACAATATGCCGACTGTCTCCCGTAACTCGATCTTTTTATCATGTAAGGGATTGAGCCGATGATTTTTTTTTCATTCGGGCAGGTGCGAGCCTCGTTAATTAAAAGGTCGCCGCGAGCTGGCCCCTTATTGATCGTCGTCTCGCACCTCCGCGAGATTGAGATAGCCAGGAACAATAAAAAATAATAAAGGGGTGCGAGCGCAAGGTGTATTCGGAGGAGGCGAGGTGATAAAGTTTTATATTCAAAGTTCGGAACTGCAACACCTTTATTTTCTTAGCGTCCGGGATTAATGGCTGAGGGACTTGCGATGTGTTATTATTTTACCCCAAAAGTGATTGCGGTTCGCCCTGGTATTAGGGTGTTGAAGAATTATAAATAAATTTTTGGGGTTTTTTTTTTATTGATGGGTGCGTTTTTTGAAGTTTTGTAATTCGAGTTTTATTCGAAGACAATGTGTGTATACTTTTATTTATTAATTTTTAAGTGGAACAGTGGAACGTCAGTTCGGCTTCTTGACAATTTTTTTTTTGTTTCTGGTGTATTTTGACACTTTTTGTCAAGCTACAAAAATCATTAAAGTTAGGGTTTCATATACTTGATTTTTTTTTCTTTTTTTTTTTTTTTTAAGAATGAAAAATTATATTGGAATTGCTAACTATAAAAAACTCTAAATAATTTAAAATTTTTTTTCAAGCTTACAAAACAGTAACTTTCAAATTCATCAAATGATTCTCGATAAAAAAAAAATAATAACTTATTACAGCTTATATTTATAATAACAATTCCATATATTTATTCAACCTGCCAAAGGTAACATTTTAAAACCCTTAATTTGAAAATAAAAATATTCAGATTATAAGAAATGAATGAAAATAATATTTTTTCAAGTAATTCTTAAAAAAGAAGACCATACTTCTCCACTATGTATTTAAAAGTGAAAATACATTTTGATCATAGGTATAATTACAAGATTTTTAAATTAAAAAAGAAAAAAAAAATATTTTAAAAGAACAACATTTGTAATTGTATACGATTCAACAACACTGAGCGAATAACCCGATTTTTTTATTTTATTTTTTATTTCATTCAAGTTGTGAAACCTAAAAAAGCTTTATCATAGGCACAACAAGATTCAGCGAGAATCTAACCATCGAACCTCACATCATCAGTCCAACGTCGTACCAACTTTACAGCGCCTCTCACTTTAATCAAGTAGTTTTTAAAAAAACCAAAATATTTCCCTGGTACAAAAGCACAAATAGCGCTTTGGTAAACTCGGCCCGGGGGTATTGTTGGACGTACCAACCTACCTGCAGCAAAGGGGTTGCGGTCGTCGGCTCGCCCGGAGCGTATCTAAATAACAGTGCACCTCGTTGGCTCGGGCGCTAGGATGTTATTAAACGGGCGCGTTTTTCGAATGACACACCTCGAGGATTTATGCAGCCACCGCGCGGCTCTGTGATTAGCCTCGCTCCTCTTTATTCTTTTTAACATTTACATATTCACGCGAGTAAGAGCCCGCAATCCGGCGGCCGACGGTACGCGCGCGGGGAAAAGAAGAAATATTATCGTCGCCCCTGCCCTGTATACTGTTAGCCTCGTGTGGTATGCGAGCTTTCTTTTTTTTCTGCATTCCTTGTGTGCGGAGCTCTTTTTTTTTTTTTGTTCAAGATTGATCTGGATTTAATCAATGAGATTTTTGAGGTTGAAGTACCGAGTTCAAGAACCGCTCTGACGTAAAGAGCTTGTGGATGTTGCCTTAAGGACGTTCAACTCGAAAAATTAATCATAATGAATAAATTATGAAAATTTAGAGATATTTTGTTTAAATAATAAGAAGTCCTCTGTTAAAATCTGGAAGCAATTAGGACTCTAATAACAAAGATATCAATAATTATTGTTTTGATCGGTTAACACAGTGTCATATGGGAAATCGAACCTTTTCGTGCTTCTTTACAAAGTCTCTCAATAATGGATGATGACACAAAGCACAGTTTTTTTGAGGTGTTAAAAGAACATTTGAGGATTATTTTAAAATGTTTGCGGAGACGATTAGGAGAATATTAATAATAGAAAAAAATAGTCAAAGAAAAAAAAATAGTACTTTTGGGGTTAGGTTAGACTCGAGCAACCAATCAGCGTGTTTCTATATCGGAAAAATAGTCATACGAGAAGACTTGACTCGAGTAGTCAAAGTTAAACGTCCTTAACAAACGAATGATAAATCAAATTGTGGCTGGTACATAATATGTTTATAAGTAGGTTTTTTTCGACTAAAAGTAAACTGGCTTATAATCTTGCGGACCTAAGTTAGAAATAGGCTTCCAGCTCTGAGGCTTACCTGTAAATATATTGTGAAAAAAACTAGGTAACCCGTAAATTTTTAGTAAAAATAAAAATTTAGAAGAAAAAAGTAGTTTAATTTTGGTTCGAAAAAAGTGAATAAATAAATGCTTTTTGTAATAAAATTTTTTTTTGATATTTACTCTATACATATAGAGTAACATACATACATACATATATTAAATTATAAATCTGTCTAAATTAGTGAAGAGTTACGAGGACTCGATGAGTCGATCTGCGAGCTTCAACGCTGAAGGCTCGAGATCGTTTCCCGTTTCCACCATAAGCAAAGTAGCTTCAATGAGCTAAAAAAAAAAATATATATTGCTATCCAGAACTCTTGACTGCTCATCATACAATCATACAAAGTTATTATTTTGATTATTTCACCACCTGAGAAAAAAATTAATAAGTTAAACGGTGATTGTTGATTTTTTTTTATCGTGTAATAATTGAAATTAAATTTATTTAACAATCATCAGAAAAATGATTAATACATGTAGTTATAAAACCACGTCTAAAAAATTTTTTTTACATTTTTCAAAACATGAATTTTCACAAGAAAAGCATTATTACAAGAAATTTCGCAGTGTTGACGCTAACTACCTAATTATTCTGGGCGAGTTTGATTAGTTTACATGGGGTTTTTTAGGGTTCCAAAAAGATGGAATTATTTCTTAACGTACAGATGTAACTTCTGAAAGGGAAAAAAAAATTAAAATCCCTTGATTGAATTTTAATTAGACTGTAAGACCGATATAACTGTCTAATTGTTGTTAATTTAAAACTGGTCAGTAAAAAAAAAAAAAAAATTATTTTAGATTATTACAACGCATAAACTTATCACGCTAACTACGTAACAAGAAAAAAAAAAAAATGTGAGCAATCAAGCGAACACGAAAGAGAGAAAAAAAGAGGCGGCTTCCGGTGCGCGTGTCACTGGTTATACTTATAAAGGGCGTCAAACGTCGTTCGGGCGGGCGAAAAACTGATGTGTTTTGGATGACTGGACCCCCCGCCGGTCTGGATCTCTCCCCCCTCGTATCGGTGACGAGGTTCGAGTCACCCTCGAGTGCGTCCGGATTAGATATTAAATAACCAAGGCTCGATTGTATACGTGTGAACGAATCAACAAATCGCCTCACTTGTGCCCTTCCACCCACCCACCCACCCTAGTTGAGGGTGGAAGCTGTAATGGTACCAGCTGCAGGCTCAACTTGTTTTGCCAGCGCGGGCTCTGAATATAATTCAATTATTAACGGCTGCGTGCTGTGGCCCGGAGCTTTATTAAGATCGTTCGAATCAATCTGTCCTGCGTGAATGACTGCTTAAAGAGTTAAGAAAGATTAAATTTTTGTTTTTTTTCAATTGTTTTTTGGGTAGATTTTGAATTTACGGAAATCTATACTCTTATGCACTGTGTATATATAGTTTCTAGAACTTTTTTTGTAATTATTTTACCCTTTCAATGTTTAAGTTTTTTTTTTTTTTTTTTTTTTTTTTAAATAAATAAAGATGTTTTTAAATAAAAAAAGATATTACATGCGAACAATAGTGGTAATATCATTAATATTATTATTATTTCATCGAGTTAGTTTTATATAATATAACTCGATTTTTGAAGTAGCTAAAATTAAATAAAGTAAACTTTAGCTCATTTTTTTTTTTTTTTAATTCTCCTACACGGACAGAAAAAATACAGAAATTTACTGTGGAGGACACGAGAAACTTGTGTGCTGCTAAAGCACGTAAATTTTCTGCGAGCGCCACACATAAAAATCGTGTGTTAGCTTTACGCAGAAAAAATCTTAAGCGCACTGTATTGGAGCCAATCAAAATCACTCCGGTCGCACCTGATTGGTTCCGCTACAGTGCCGCTTAAGATTTTTTCTGCGTAAAGCTAACACACGATTTTTATGTGTAGCGCTCGCAGAAAATTTACGTGTTAGCTTACCACAGTAAATTCCTGTTTTTTTTCTGTCCGTGTAATTTTTATCAACTTGTTTTTCATGAATTTTTAATTTTTACAATGAATTATTTGATTTAAATCAATCACTAAATAATTCTAATTAAAAAAAAAATTTGTAAAAATGTTCTGGTAGATTAATTTTTTTTTTTTTAATTCATTGCTGAGGGGTCAAAGCAGTGAGAATCGAACTCTAGACCATTAATTAAGAGTTCCGGGTTCATTCTACTGAACTATCGGATCTCATGCCATTATTTAGAATTAAAAAACAAAGTATTTTTCCAACTAATTCAAAAATAAATGCAGCTATCTCAGAATGACGTACAACCAGGCTGAATTTAAACCTCACTTTGCACAAAACGATATCTATAACAAAAAATAATAATAATATTAGTTGATATTACTAAAAAAAAAAAAAAAAAAAAAAAAAAAAGGAAGAATAAATAAGAATCAAAAACGATAGTTAATTTTTTTTTTTTCAATTGCTAAAATCATAAGTTGCATTAGGGTCAGAGCAGAGGGAATCGAACCCTAGACCGTCTTATTCAGAGTCCCGCGTTCATTCTACTAAACCATCGAACTTTATACAAAAAGAAGAGTTAGCAAACAAACTATTATTTTTCCAACAACTTTAAAAATAATTACAGCCACCTAAGAGTGACGTACAACCAGGCTAAATTTAAATCTCACTTTGCACCAAACCAGACATAATTCCTACCCATCATCATCAAGAAGAATTCCAAAGATTAAACGATTGACTCGTCATGATGCAAAATAAAAGCAAAAAAAAACAGCCACACGCGCCCCGCCGTAGCAAAATTCAATAAAAAGCACCTCGATTACAGTAATTATCAGTCGGTGCCGTAGCTGCAGCAGCGGTCGGGGCAGCTCGATAATAACAGAAATCGAGACGGCGATAAGCCCCGCCGTAATTTGACAGAAAAGCGACGTCGGTGCATCGCTTCGATTGCAATCGGCCGTCGCGTCGCGATATAACGGCGGCGGCTCCTCCATAAATTACTCATATGCACGATCGTCGCGGATAAAAAAAAAAAGGGGGGGGGGAGGGGTACGAGAGATATAGCTCTTTTTTCACCGCCTGGATCGATTCGCGTCGTCAAAATTTAATTGAGATTTTTTTTTTTTTTCTTGTGGTGGTAGCATCTGCTGTTTCCGGCTTTATTTTTATGTCATTTAATTTATTCCCCTCCCGAATGTGGAGCAACGATGACTACCGGCAATTAAAGGTATCAGAGTCACGGAATCGGTGGTTCGAAAGTAATTTTCTTGTAATAAAAAAATCAAACGGCAACTTTTTTAAAAACGAAGGTTTTGTAAAATTTGAATCTAGTGAGTAGTCAAAGTTAAATTAAAGATTTAAGGTGTGTTTGGTGTCGAGTGGCTTGGTCAATCTGAAAGAGCGTTGGTTGGCTATTCAAAAATCGACGGTTCAAATTCAACTCCCTCATTTCTCATTTAGTTTGAATGTCAAAACAAACTCAGTAATTGAATCAAAACTAAAAATTTATCAAATAGAGATTCAAATGTTAGAATAAAAAAAAAAAATTTTCCCTGTTCGACATTGACTCAATAATGTAACTTTTTATGCAGAATTAGTTTTTTTGTTAAGATACCTTGATAAAAACATTCATACGGTTTTTTATACGTGTAAACAATTTATTTCACAACTTACATTTTTAACTTAAATGTTCACTAAGAATCCGAAATTTTTTGAAAACAAATGTTTGTGCTTATCTTACACCTCGATTTATCGACATTTATCAATGTAAACGTACCACTTTACACATCAATTGAATTCCAACACATTTAACGCTTTTTTTTATAAAAAATGACCTCATATGATAAATTATTATTATTATTTTTTTTTTATTTATTTAATGCCTACCTAGACCTTAGGTCTATAGCAAGTCATGATAAATATTGGGGCATAAATTTGAAATATTTTGAATGATAACTATATTTTTTACAGTACTTAAATCTGACTACAAGCACATATCGTAAATTTTTTAGAAGTATTCAAATCCCATTACTTCATGCGTAAAATACTTCAATGGACTATTAACAGCACCGTCAAAAACTTAATCGTTTCGCACTGTTCTCGTGCATAAAAACCAGTTCGAAATTTAATAATTGTCAATCGCGTGTTCGCTGGTTGTTCAGCGTCGTTCACATCCTCTCGTAATTTAACAACGCGCAACGCCGGGTATATCAAAGATTGATGCGCGACGTTAAATTATTATATTGCGGGGCGCGCATCTGCTCGGTACATTACTTTTTACGAAGTATTAAGGAATTTTTTGAAAACGATTCGACTAAAGATTACGCAAGGCGCGCACTTAATAATTACCCTCGTTTATTCGGCAACCGCGACCCTTGCTTTTTATAGAGTGCAAATAAGTATGATTGGATAATGCAAACCGGAGACAGATAACAAATTTTAATACCAAAGCGGGGAGACGGTTTAGCGTGTCGTATAAGGAAATTGACGGATTTTTTTTATTATTATAATTAAAGTTTTTATCACTATTACTTAATCCCGAGGAAAAATTTAATTTTTGTATTTTTTAATTTTGAAGAGAACATCTGCTTCAAATTTAAAATGGGCAAAAAAATTTTTGAAGAGTTTTTAATTTTTTTATGAACAATTTTCGGATTATCTTGATGAGGAATTTTTTTTTTTTTTATATATATATAAAGAATTCAAGATGTTTAAAAAGAGAGGCTTGAGCAATCAAGGAAGCTTCATAAAAAAATGAATTTACCGAAGTAAAAAATTTGATTAAATAATTTCGTTTTCTATTAGATACCGTTTTTTATTGCTAGAAAAATAAATAATTTAAAAATAAATAAAAAATAAATCTGGTTTTGTATAATATTTACTATACAGACAATTTAATATCAAGACCGAAAATTTATTTTAAAAAAATTAAATAATTCTATCGTTTATATTTCATTGAAGCTTCAATCAAGTTTCATTCAACTATTATTTAAAATAATTGTGATTGAAAAATTATTTATGCATCTCAAAAATAATGTATTTTAAAAAATATATAAAACTAACTTTTGTACTCTTCCCATCAAATTTAATTTTTACTTGAAATTTTTCTATAAATAAATCAATTAATCATTAATTCATTTAGTTAATCGCCAAATTGTTTTATTAAAAAAAAAAAAAAAAAATCAAAATTTTAAAGAGGTTTTGGAATTTTTTTTTTTTTCTTGCAGATTCCGTATTTGACTAGATTTGAACTCTAGTCCTCAAGAATGACGGCCGCGCTCTCTAGCTTGTGAACCATCGATCATAATAGAAGATTTAAAGCAAACAAAAATCTTAATTGTCTAATCATCTCAAATTTAAATTTTACTTTCCACCAAACCAGATATTATTACATCGTCGTTCAAAAAGAAGAATTTCAAAGATCAAACGATTCTTCATGATGTAAAAAAAGTAAAAAGCAGGTTAGCCTCGAGGTGAGCCTTATAGCTACGCTCGCCGTAGTAAAATTCAATTAATATTTACGTAAATTTTATTTATTTTTAATTATATTACTTTTACAAATTTAATAATTAGGCTAATTAGTCTGTAAAAAATTAAAAAAAAAAACAAATAAATGAAAATTTGAATACCCAGCTTGATATTTTAATAAAAATTAAAACAAAAGTTTAAATCTTCTTTGTCTAAATTACGTATAATCACAGGTTCCCAAACTAAACGATAAAAATTTGAATAAACCCACAGCTCCGTATTCAATTCCCTGTAAGGCTAGACCCGCGAATGAAAAAGGAGTAAATAAGGAGTCTCGTTTGTACGTACTTACCCTTTATTAGAGTCCGCGAAGCCCGAAATTTCGCAAAAAACTGCTGTTTGCACGTTCCCGCCCCATCGCTTAAAATTTGCAAACTCGCCTCTCCCTCCTCTCTCCCTGCGTGTTTTCGCACGTGGCCCGTAATAACGCAAATTTTCGCTCTCTCGCCCATCACCTGTCTCGCAACCAAAAAAAACGATATACTAATTTGTTAGGATACGACGGTTGCGTTATGGTTCCTCAATTAAGACTTCGGCTTTTCGGGTGTGTATCACGCGAGCTTTGATAGTCATCGACACGGATCTTCCTGCCGCGACGACGCGAATAGTTTTAAGAATTATCGTCATCTCACCTGCGACCCGCGCTCCGGTAATTATTATTTTTTTCTTTGGAACTCGAATTATTCATGCAAATTTTGGCGGGTAATTTTATTCAGGGTGATAAATTTGGTTTAACTTTTTCTTCTTTTTTTTACGTTGCGAATTTAATTTATAGTGACTTTTTAATTTCATCTTGTAAAATGTGATTTTATCAATATGGGGGATGGTAGACGATATGGAAGTCTCACTGAGGTGGTTAAAAAGTGCGTTTTTATTGATTGTTCGGCGACAAATTCTAAATTAGTTGCATAACCGTCATATTTTTTAATATGATTTTTTTGTCAATCGATTGAAATAAAAGATTAAAAAATTTTTTTTTATGCTATTTTGCTACACTATTTTATACATACATCCTAAGAAAAGTGGAAATAACGCAATAAAAAAATAAAAAATAAAAAATATATTGTATTGGATATGTGTTCCTGCTTTTATAACTATTTTTTTTAATTTCTGTTTTTTAGTTACTTCAACCAGTATTCATTTAACTCCCTGAGTATTATAGTCTCGAACTGGCGTCACTCGACTCATAAGTCCACACATCTACTGTCTGAGCCACTCTCTTTATAATTTCGAATGAAATTAAATTGTAAGTGACCAAAAAGTAAACATATAATTTGATGTAAATCATGTTCTCGTATATTTTTAATCTAGTAATAATTACTAAAAAAACTCAAAATAAACAATAAAATTTCTTATGTGTAGTGTCAAGTAACATTCTATTTCCAAATATCCCAAAATCTAGAATAACATTATTCAGAAACGTGCGATATTAATACAAAAAAGAAAATGTAAAATATCAGAACGCGAAATCCCATTTAAAAAGCCGGCACGAGTCACGATACATTCCACACCCCTCAGCGATGACTCGCACGATTTAGCCGCGCGGAATCATTAGCCCCGCAGCTCTGCAACACTTGCATGGGAAAATCTCCTTGACTTCGATTATGACTTTTCGGGGGAGGGGGAGAGTCGATACGAAACTGTGTAAATCCCCGAGTTGATCCCGTGACATAAAACAAACACACCCACCGTACGTAAAAGGCTTAGCGGATGCATTCACACGAAGATATTCGGGGGAGTTGCTGCACCCCCGTATGCTAAGATCGGATTAGCTGCGGCTAATTTACGATGTGAATTTCGAGTGACCTTTTTTTATGATGGACGTGCTTGGTCTTGAAAATTATTAATATCTAGGATTTTTAATAGTTTGATAGGGTGGCGCTTCTGTGAGAACCTAAATTGGAAGACTTATGGAATAATTTGTTTAGAAGAAGAAAAATTTCAAGAATTTCATGATTGCAGGTCTATATTTTAGTAGCAAACGTGATTTAAATTTTATGACAAAAAATCGTAATAAGATTTAAGAACCAGAAAAAACTTTACCTAGCTATAATAATTGCAAAGTACAATATCAAGTCGAGCGTCAAATAATATTGAATATCGAAAAACATTGTAATTTTTTAAAAATAAACAATAAATAAAAAATAATTTATATTTATGTAAATAAAAGTGATAAAGTACTCGTTGATTGTTTGATTTTTTTTGCAGCCACAGCATCTTGTGATCGAATTTTTTTAATAATTATATAAATTGTAAGAATCATTGAGTAAAAAAAAAAAAAAAAAAAAAACAACATACACGATTACATATTTTTTTTTTTTCTCGTTTTCATGGGTATTCCAAGGACTATCCTTCACAATATGTAATGACAACAGCGTCAGTCTGAGATTCGATCCAACAATCATTGAATTCAAGACGAGCGCTCTAGTTACTGAGCCATCGGACATTTTCTTAGACATATTTTTTTAAAACTATATATTGAAGTCGAAAGTAAGTTGTCTGATGAAAATGCTGTACACCGGAACGATCGTAACGACACATATTTGTGTAATTTATTTTAATAAACAGTGAAGATTGACAACATGTCCCAGAGTATTTTATTTTATCAACCTTACAATTATGAATCTACTAAGTAAATACCAAATCTATTAATTAATTACCAGAATTTGTATCAAATCAAATCATGGAATCTCAACCTAAATATTTTAAATTTTTACAAATTGTAAAAATTAAGTCTGTAATTTTTGTCATAGTTAATCCACAATCCCTCTAAAAAACAATGCAATTCTTGCCAAGTCTCAACGCAGCAATCCTCCCACCCAAAGATCAAGATTACAAATCCATAAAAACAACAAAACTTAGCAACAATGAATTTACAGAATTGGAAGAGAGAGAGAGCGAGTCCAAGGGGCCATCGTTTAATGCGCGTGCACGACCCCAAATTTATTCACGATCATAGCCCCTGGACTGGAGGGCCCTCCAAATATGCTTCTCACCCCCGGCTCGCTCGATTTATTTTTTCTTTCCCCTGCCTCCCAGCACGCGCCCCGGGACAATGAAGCGTTAGTTTGTTATTTCCTTCCTACTACAGGGGTACTTGCTTTATTATTACGTTTGAGTGCGTGCTTGTAGAGGTATTTCGATTCGGTTTTTAATTTGACGCACTACAACCTTTCTTTTGTATAATATTTTTGAGTTACCTGTTAATTACATTCAAGTTTTTGTGGAGGGCAGGCATATGGTGTTGGGGTACTTTACTAAAATTATTTTTTCTTTTACATTTTTATAATGTTGTCAATTTTTAGTATTGGAGATAATGCCAAAATAATTACAAAATTGTTTAAATTATATTATTATTGTTTAGAATAAATATACATATTTTGAAGTATTTCACTACATGTTTATCATTTAATTTACTTATGATTCGGCCAAAAGATTTTATATTTTACTATCAAAGTTTTTAACTATAACAAGTTCTTTTAAGTATTAAGAATCTATAGCGTTAAGAAAAAAAATTTTACTCAGTAAAAGCAAATTAAATCTATGAATTTTTTGTATATCTGTTAAATGATGCCCTATAAATTATAATTATACGATTTTACAACATAAAATTGCTAATCATGATGATGTATTTATCAAAATTTACTCAAAAGAAGTAGCTTTGAAAAATATGGACG
The DNA here is from genome assembly GCA_038277355.1 of Encarsia formosa. Taxonomy (NCBI): domain Eukaryota; kingdom Metazoa; phylum Arthropoda; class Insecta; order Hymenoptera; family Aphelinidae; genus Encarsia; species Encarsia formosa. The sequence continues at coordinate 12,640,156 of CM076186.1, read as the reverse complement.
ATAATATACGATATCGTACATGTTCTTTTACATGAAGAGGTATTGACAATGCTGCTGTATTCAGTATAAATGTTGAAGGTATAGGTTGTTAAGTGTAGGCATTAGGCAATTACAATTTTGAGAACTGTATTGAAGTCTAATCTATGTATACTATTTTAATTTTTATTTAAAATTCTTGTCATAAAAATTCAAAATTTCACCTTCATATAAATAAAAAACTGGAAAATTTACCAAAAATCTGTTATAAAAATACCCCTACGATTTCAGTGAAAGCTTTTCACCATCGCCACCCCCAAAAAAAAGGAACAGCGTATAATAAATCCAGGCCTGGTTAGGGTCTGAAGGGTAAGTTAGTAGGTTCATTAATTTGTAATAAGGTCCGCTGGACTAGGAGTTATCTGCTTAATGGAGCGGAATGGATGCTTTGCTTCTGCTCGCTTCCCATGACACCGCACCGCAGCGCTAAGAAAGCGACTCGCTCGTCCGACGAAAATGCGGTTGGGAAAAACATTATTCCACCATAACCACCATAGCACAGCTTTCTATATGCTACCTACAACTTCCACTCATGCGTGCTTCGAGTCGGTTCATTAAAATCCCCATTTGTACCATATTCTGATTATTTGCACAGCGCGTCCATCAATATTAATGGGAACAAATTTTCTTCCGTTTTTCAATTAAAAAACGTAATTACTTCTTCTTCTTCTACTAATACCATTAAAATCCCTTGATTCTGCTGCTGCCGCTGCCTCGTTCTCTCTTCATAATTTTTATAAATATTCAACAGCCCAGACGCATCATGCGTGTACCACACGTATTTTTATTTTTCATCCGCGCGCTGCCTTATCAGATTCGTAGCCACCGCAGACTTATAATTATCCATAAATTTTCCAAACCATCAACCTTATTGCGGCGTTGAATATTTTCTCAAATCATAAAAAAAAAAAAAAAATAGTAATAATAATCAAAACCCGTGAATTTAAAATGTAAAATTCCCACAATAAAAAGGGGCTGGGCTAATGACTGCAATGGGTGAAAACGGCCGGGTTCTGATTTATTCGTATAGAAATATTTATTTATTCCATTTTTTTATGGAAAAAATTTAATTCAAGATCATAATAATCTATGAATAAATTTACAATGGTGGGAAAGATATAATAGTTATTACACTATAAAAAATTTTACGAAAAATGATAATAATTTCAACGAACATAAAACATTTATAAAAATAAAATTATTATTTATAATATGATTTATTTACTAGTATCTTTGTATCGCTTTATGAAATAAAATACATTGAAAATTATAAAACCATAGTTTATCCGTTTATATAAGAAATTGTAATTATATTAGTAAATCTAAAAAAGATATTGAATCAAAATTTTTGAAATTTTAATGAGAAAGTTGTTAATTGATGAAATAATATCAATTAATTATGTATTAAAGAATATTAATGTTCGTTGATGATGATAAATGAATAAACTAAAACCAAATACTAAAAAGCGACAACTAGGATTAAAAACGTAATAGAGAAATTCATATTTTATGAATATCAAATTTTTGATATTTCTAATGCAGTCATTATGACAAATCACGTCACAAGTTTTTGGCAATTATAAATTAAAAAAATTGATTGATTAAAAACTTTTTTTTTTTAAACAAAATTATTACATTTTGGAAATTGAAATTTTTTTTAGCAAAATATATTTACATTGCTAAATGTTCAAATATAAAGTAAATTGAATCGACTTTGACGTTTTCTAATAAGCCCTGAATCAATAATATTTTTGATCATTTTAAATAGAAACATTCAGACATTTTAGAAAGTAGCTAGGATAATCAATTTTCATACAAATTGTGAGAAAATTTAATGTTTTGCGGCGTCCACCACCCCCTTAAAAATTTGTACCACTATAATAGAAAAAAAAATCTTTATTACAATTTAAACTGTGAAATTCCCACAATAAAAAAGGGTTGATCTAATGGCTCGGATGGGTCAATAAATAAGTAACCGAACACTCGGTGCCGATTTAAACTTTCGTAGGAGTGAAGAAAAAAAAAAAAAAAAATGGGGTTGGGGCTTACACGTCTATTATACGCTGGTCTTACGTGTGAAATCGGTTATAATGTTTCACGCGCGTGACGCCGACATTATGGTGGAGTTCTTTGTACAACGTACCGGCCCACCCCTTTGCTCATTTAAACGAGATGAGGAATCAATGCGATGTTTGAACCGACCCGGCGTAGGACGAACGAGGTTCTAGCTACATTGAGTTTTAAAGACTTTTTGATAGCGCTCGAGTTACACGGCTCTTTTATGCCCCGATGGACTGCTGTTCTAATCGCGTGGGTTATTCATGGATACACTGTAATTTGTAATTGGTTTTGTACGAGCCACTTATATTGATACACCCAGTGTGCATTCTTACTTTGGTTCTATTCTGCTCGTACTTAATTATAGGTGTTTTTCTTAGGTTTATGGGAAGTTTTTTATGCGTTGTTTTTTAGCCTATCGTCATTAAATTTATGAGTAAAAAAAATAATATATACAATCAGATGAAACATTTTTTTTAATATTGATTGTTATAATCTAAGGATTACATCACATTGGTTCATTACAAGTTGAAAGAATTTACCAGCGAGTGGGAATCGAACCTGATCCCTTCGAATTAAGAATCCAACACTGTATCATTCTTACCACAGATATCTACTAAGTTTCATTTTTGACTTTATCTAGTACTCGTGTAATATTTAATTTGTAAAAGTTTAAGAGGATTTTAAGTATCAGCGAAAGTAGCTCACATAAATTAAAAAAAAAAAATTCAATTATTTTACGAAAAACTACAACATTGCTTTAAAAAGTTAAAATAAATGTTTGTTTATTACAATTTTTCATCCAGGAAATAAATTAGAAATATTTTTGGATCAGTTACTTAATTTGTTTTAAATTATTTTGCTATCTAACTGATTTAGCTAAATAATAATGTTGCTTTTCTGGAACTCGACTTTATTAAAAAACTTAATATTTATCTTTAAATATTTTAAAATCAGTCATAATCCACACTAAACTTATTTAACTAATATAATTTTTAAACTTTTGATGCCATTTCACTATCATTATATATATCTCACTCTCTAAAGAGGTAAAATTATTCAAAGCAGAAAAAAAAAATTTTACTTTTATATCTAACAACTATCCAAAACTTTTTATTTAATAATTTTATTTTAGAAATTAATTATTTCAACCAGCATTCATAAAAAACTTAGCGGTTTATTTTCATAAAGCTATAGTGACCGGGACTTGAACCTGGGTCGTCTGAATTTCAAGTCCACTCACCTACTGTGTGAGCTACTCACTATATAGAAAATGAATATAAAAGCATTAACCATGAGCTGTTGTACAATTTGATGAAATTTATATTTCTATATGTATTTTTTGTCTAAACGTCTAAATAGAATAATTCTTACATCAATCTTCCCAGTCCAACATCTCTATTGGTTTCTTCAAAGCAATATTTATAGATTAGCAATAAATCAACAATTTTTAAACTCCCTCTCCTTCAAAACCATAAATCAAAAAGCATTTATTGCTCGATTTGATTTTTCGCGTGATCCAGCAACCGTTTATACTCTAAAAAAAAACAAAACCGCTGAAATTTTCGCGAAAACCCGAAGGTATTTTATCGACCAGACGTATCAATTCCCGAGCGCAGGAGCCGGGTAATAAATCATGCTAGCCGTGCAGGTAAGAATAAAAACAGCTTAGCAACACCACGTATCGCGATTGAAGAAGAGAGCACCCGAGCGAGCAAAAACTCAACAACGTCAGCACCCGCCCCCTTCTTTAACATTTGAATGGACCAATCTTCTTTGGCAATGACAGCCCCGGCATTGTTACACTCGATACCCATGAGAATGCCCTCACCCCCAGCCAGGCGTCGAACAGCAACAATGTAAACTCATAATCTGCATACACAACCACTCGTGATTCACGCTCATTTCCCGGGTACTTTTCTTCTCACCGAAAAACCAGGAATGATAAAAAAAAAAAAGGGTGCGTTTTTCTCACAGTGAAATTTGTCGGTGAGCCGATGAAAAATGGAAAAGGACCAACCCTATCCCTGATGGAAATTTAGACGACGCATCCATCACTTATGGCACGCGCCTGGGACACTTTAAACTTCTCGCCCCCCTTTTGAAAAAAAATGAACACGACGTGTGTGTAATAACGATATCGATAGCTTGCCCCCCTTCCGGACGGCGACCCCGCTTTTTTTCAAACCGTCGAGTATCTTGTTTGTTGCACGAGAGCTGAAATTACAAGCAGGGTTAATGAGGAGATGGAGAGGACTTACCGAAGTGGAGGTTTGTTTTTTGTTGGTAGAGATGACGAAATATTTTGGTCGGGGAAGCATTTTCAAAACTGTTTTTAGAACTGAAGTACTAAAAAATTTTTGAAAAAAAATCTTTTATTACGAGAGTATAGTTTCTTGATTCTGGAAAAAGATCATAAAAAAGAGACTGTTTGAATTACCCGGATGGAAAATTATTATTGATTATTTGTTACTTGTGTGATAAAAATGATTTTTTTTTTCTTTTTAAAAAAATAATAATTGATAAGTCTTTTGAAAACAAACAATTTCTTTTTGTTTTTTAACTGTCCATGGAAATCTCCGTTTTTCGTCCCTCTAACCTCAAAATCGGAACTTCGCCCCTTGTTTTCGGTTAGAAGGACGAAAAATAGTATATTTCCCTCAGGCTCGAGGGTTCGATTTAGCCTCCTCGGGCTCGGGTCGCAAACCTCTCGGAGGCCAAATCGAACCATCTCGCCTGCGGGAATAATATACTATTCTTTGTTTATAGTAATTGGATCATTCGATGGAAGTGGAAGGTGGAATTCGAACCACTAAACTCAAAAGCACATGTAAACCTACGTTTCCAGAGGTGCCAGCAGTGAGGATCGATCCCGTGGCCTCAGCGTGAGAGCTTGGAATCCAACTCAACGAGTCACTGTAACTCTTAGTTCGATTACAGAAATTATTACTATCATCAATTTTTTTTATTTTAAAAATTTTTAACCATTGAAATATTAGCGTAAAAAAAATTGTAAAGCAGGATCCAAAAAATAAAGCGTTTTAGAATATCAACTGAGAAACAATCTCTTATTTTCGTTGAAAATTGATCGGAATATCTCGATCCAACATTCTACAAAACTGTTCTACTAAAAATAAAAAAAAAAAAAGATCATCGCTTCCATCTTTTCAAACAAAAAAGCTCTGACAAATGCGCAAAAACACACAATCATAGAATCCATTGTACCGGGAATCAAAAAGAGGCGTTCGATAAAACGAGACTTGTTAAGCTGGAAATGAAAAAAAAAAAAAAGGGTTAGCCTGCCTGCATATCAGCGTCCGATCTCACGCCCACCATTTCCCTCATCGCGAGTCAGCCCTCACACATACGCGATATATTTCCTCCTCCTCCTCCTCCTCCTCCTGCTCAGCCATGCACAAAATCATAATGGCGATATGCAGGAGCTACCGCCTTACCCATCATAAAAAAAAAAAAAATTCAACTCTACTCGCTATAGGGATATGCATAAAAAGAGCTTTACGACCGCCTGCGCGCGATATTAAACACCGAGCACGGGGGCGTTATGCAGAATCTTCGTTTGAGCCGAAAAAGAAAGAAAAAAGCTCTGCCCGAAATAAAAAAGGCTGCAGCGGAGAGCGAGAATTTGCATAAGGCTCGGGTTTGCGCCGCAGCGGCGTTCGTCGTATTATGGCGCTTCTACGAATAACGCGAGGAGATGATACAATGAGAGAAAGGATGTATATAAGCGGGTTCGGGGCCCTGCCCACCTGTTTAGCCCGATATGGGCCGGGCTGCTGCTGCTGCAACAACTCGAACGGTACCGAATCCTACGATAATAATGTGTAAAGCCACGAGAGATAAGTTTTCCCAGTAAGATTTAGGTTTTGAAAATTTTGATTTTCAATTATTAGTAAATGGATAAATCATTTAATGTTTAGCTACTTTACAATTAGGGTCAAAATTACGGCTATCATTTTGATTCTCAGTTTCATAATATACAATGTTTGTCATAGAATACTCAGTAAAGCTCCAGATAGGCATTTTAGGCTCATGTTTAAAGGTGTCTGTAAATGGATTGTTTTTGGTACTAGTTTCATAATACAAAATTTTTGTGTAATACATCATCTAGAAAAGTCCTACGGTAAGTTGCTAAGATTATGTCACATAATCAGTTCATTATTATTCCAAATTCCATAATATATAAATTAGTGTGACCTATTAAGTCAAAAGGTTTACGCCAAAGGTACAAACAATCCATTTTCGTCCCTAGTAGCATAATACATCCTATTGAAAATAATCCTTTTATACTTATCAGCAACCAATCAAATCAATCTCCTTAAATTAAAAAGGGCTACTGCACGCACTTCAGCGCTGTTTTTTCTCTCGCAGACCGAAACTCGAGAAACTGCAGATGCTCCGCTGACGTCTTGATCTCCGTCGTACGGACGTTAACTGTTACTCGTTTATTGTTTTTTTCTTCACCAGCTTCGAGTTACTACGCGCTCTCTTTGTTTTCCTCCTTCGCCTCCTCCTCCTGAGCTCATTTCAATTCCAAAAATCAAGATAAACCCCCGGCTTTTATTCTAATACAAGTGCAGCAGCAGCAGCTGTGATAAATCGCGGCGCTCGGCATTTGCTCTTATTATTCATGCGATGTATATATACGTTTCTGCAGTTTCTCTACCGGCAACGATATAATCACCAATTTAACGGGAGGAGGCCGAAGTATAAATAAACAAACTAATACAAACGGACAGACACGCGCGGTCGTCTTTGTTCATATGGTTCTGTACGGGGGGATATTTACGGCCCGACAATCCTGATTTAGAGTTCGACGAGATCGATTTCGCCACCTTGATAATCGCGCGTACGTGCGTGCCTGGGTTACGAAATAGTTACGCTGCAAAAACTGTCCTCGCGTATATGGCGGAGATAAATTATTATTTCGCTCTCTCTCTCTCGTGCATTGTCTAACCCCCCGCGTATGTAGAGCCGTCAGTGCGCTCTGGAGAAGTTTAATAACACAACTACGCTGGGAGAGGGAGGAGACCGGAAATGGAAGCCCGAGGTAATTTCCGGGAAAGACGAGCTTCTTCGCCGGGTTACAGCTTATCACGGGAGCCGGAGGGGAAGGGAAGAGGCGAGCTTTGGAAGCAGGGAAGATGGAGGGAGTCGACAAGTGCGCCACCCCGCGCCGACTGAGTTATTCCTGGCGGCTGCGACGACGAGTTTTCCGAGGGAAATACGTTAAGTTTCTTGCTGCCTGTAACCATGGCTAGCGGGGATGAAATAATTGATTTCACGCGCCCGGGATGGAGTAAAAAAATTTCATCTTGCGGAGCGTAAATTCTGAAAACTTTCACGTGAGCTTTTAAAGAGCTTTCGGATTCACTCAATTCTTGGTTCGAATAAAACTGTCGCAGCTGTGAGGTTTCCTTTGTCATCGAGTGACGATTTTTTCAGATAGACATGTGTACTAATCATTTTAACTGATTAAACTTTTTCCTGTGAAAAAAGGGATTCTGGTTAGGCAATGAATGGCTGTTTCTGGCCGTTGAACGCATTGATTTCATACAATTTAGTTCTCACTTTTAGGATACCCTTGTCTTATTACAAAAATCTAAATGAATTAACATGTTGCTTTTATAGGTAAACTACTTCGACATCTTATCGTTCCGCTTTTTCAACGTGAGGTTTATATGCACACGAAACAAAAAAAGCGAAACCGGAAGTTTAAGAAGAAGAAGAAGAAGCAACAACAAGTATAGTAACAAACAAGAGTAAAGTTAGCGTCGTTGCCAAGAGTCGAAGTTACCAAGCCAGCCGCCCAGGGCACGGCGGGGTAAGCTCGTCGTATTAGCGGCCCGATAAATCGCGGGTCGCGGGTGGGTGGCAGCTCCATCTAGTTGCAGAGAAAGACGGAAAGTCATTTCCTCCCTCTCTCTCGGCAACGCTACCCTGGAGGGTAATAAAGCCATCTTGGTAGGGACGTAGCTCGAGCTCCTCCTCCCCCTCCCCCCCAACGGATAGCGATCTATACTACTGGCTGCTGCAGGGGTTGCTAGGCGACGACGCATCAACCCCTTTCGTGCCACCGGCAGCCAGCTCTGCCGAGGGTAGAGGAGGAGGAAGAAGAAGAGGAAGAAAAAGAAGAGAGGAGCTGCTGCTTCCAGCCTTATCTCGACCTTACTACCGACTGATATCAAAGACCCGGGCACTGGATTTCTCTCTCTCCCGGTGAGCTTTCGCGAGCTTTGACCCGCGTCCTACTGCTGCTGCTGCTTTATGTCCTTTTTTCACGAGGAAGCTCCTTGAGGGACCCGTCGTTTCAACCAAGTTTTCGAGGATGAGTTTGGATACTTTGAGAACGTAAATCTCATATTTGAAAGTTCTGGAAGTAGAAGCGATTGATTTTTTTTCTAGTCGACCTGTAATGTTCAAGGGGTTGAGGAATCAGACCTCTAGAGATAATTTGTACTCGGTATTATGTTTTCCATCAGCGAATCACGAAGATAATCTTTTCACATTCTGGGCCGTTTGAGTTATTCATAGGTTTTATTAGTGCTTTTGTTGTAATTATAGTCCTCTAAAAAGAGAGAAAAATACGCAATTATTCAGTAACTTTTATATGCGGGTAAAGCAATCTAAAAATTAGAATGAAGCTTTAAAAAAAGGAAATTTGAAAAATAATTTAGATTCTTTGATAAAGTGCATATGAAGAAAGGTTTTTTTTCAGGCCAAAATCTGATCTTTGCTATTTCGAAACCAGTTTTTACAATTGAGACATGAAGTTTCCTACCTAGTTAGATAGAAGGCAAAACAAGGGGTCAAAGATGATCGTTTTCTTTTTCAGGCTGCCAAAAATTTGAAATTAGTGTTCTTTTTTTATTTTTTTGGCAGTAATAAACTAAAAATATGTAAAAACTTAAATGATCATAATTAAATACGGGTTTTGGGAAATTCTCTACCATCTATGTAAACATGTAAGCATAAAACAAAAAAAATCAATTCCTTAATCCTGTTTTCGAGAAGCTCAAAATCACCCGACTTCAATCCCCTTATTATCCACTTTTTCAACTGAAAAATCCTATAAGCTCATCTGTAAATTTTCATCTTGTAACTCAAAATGTACGCTCAATAAAGAAGAACGAGCTCCAGTGCTGCCAACTGTTCTTTCAAAGTTCACAGCATTTTCGTCACAAAAAGAAAGAGGAATACAGTACCGCCAACAGTATAAAAAACTCGTGGTACAAAATCCCGGGCTCAGTAGAAAGAGGGAAAGAAAAAAAAAGGGAATATACGCACACACTACACAGCTCCCTCTCGGGGGGATGCTTCGAGGGGTCGGCGTGCAGAGATCGAGTCGAGGGAAAGACTCCTGATAACGGTTTGATGTATGGGTCCAGTGACGTCACTGGTTTGGTACAAAGCTCCCCCTCCCCCCTCTTGTTTTTCTCTCCCTCTAAGACTTCTCTCCGCGTGTATCGATCGAGGAGTGGTAAAATAGAGTTCGGCGGTTATACATTTCTGTAAATTTCGAGAATGTTTACGGTTCCAATAAATACCCGATCGAGGATTCGGGTCACCTGGAATGGAATGGAATCCTGGAATATTTTTCTCCTCCTACAACCCCGGCAGAGTTTATAGATTGCATCAGCGACGCTGAAAAGAGGGAGAGTGATTTAGTGAGATGAAAAGCGCCCGGGTATCGTTATCTCGTCCGGACAGATATCGCAGGGAGCCGAGGCGCTTCTTCTCTCCCTGCTGAAATTACCCCACCACCCCACCCCGAATATATCTTTCCATCCGCGTGCTGCGTGGACTTTTTTCGGGGCACTCGATCATCCACCAACATCAACGTCTTCATTCTCCGCGATACATCAGGAGTAAACTCTAGGAATGGATTCTTATGTTTGGCTATGATTTGAGCAAGAGTACAATGGTTTTAGGAGGGGCAGGGGTAATCGATTTTATCCCTATCTTTGATTTGGGTTCATCAAAAAGCTTACGGAACCTTTTCTCGAAAAGTTTATTTTTTGCGGCTTTTACATAAATTTATTATCATACATTATTTACTGTACGGTATACTGTTATGAATTCGAATTTAGAACGTTGTGAATGTCGCGCGCGTTGCTATGTATATATGTTTTTGTTATTGTTGTTGATGTTGCTCAGTGTATTCGAATGTGAAGTTTTGAGGTTCGGACGAGTTGCTGTTTTATCAATAAAATAAAAGCTGAGTTTAAAGTTATTTTTTTATGAATATTGTATTTTATTTAGTTTGATTAGTATTTAATTAATTTATTTATTTCTTGGTTAGAACATTTGGGGGTTCGTCCGGGATATAATTCGCAATATATCTTGGTATAGTGAGAAATCCTTAAAAAAATCATCAAGCTTCTATTTCTATATTTACTATAACTATTTTTTGTATGTATATACGAAATATTTATGACAATTCAGCCTGTAAAATAAATTACCTAAAACAAAATGAAAGTAAGCTCGAGGTCATCGAGTATTTATATCCATTCTTCAATAACGATTAACTTCAGCTAATTATTTAAACTTCCCGAAAATTTCATGTATCCTCATATACTCCAACATCAGATTAGCGTACCTGCAGTTTTTTCGAGAGAGAAAAAAAAAAAAAAAAAAAGGATTCACGGCGCGTGGGAGCGTGCAGGTGCGTCTCGTTAAGCTCCGGAGTCAAAATCCTCCTCTCGGCTCTTCGTTCCTCGAACTCTCCCGTAACCCTGATGAATCGCCTTTATAAGCATTACACGCGTACCGACACGCTGGATAATCCGCCTCGAAAATCGCCAGCCTGCAGCCTGCAGCAGCGCACGCGACGACGACGCCCGGATTTATCTGATTAGACTATCGTTTTAAAACTCGACGTATTATGTGTATCGTAACCCTTCCTACCAACGAGGCTCGAGGCTTTTTTGCGAGCGTTCAACTTCTCTTGACTCCGGTAAGGATGTTAGTCAATTTATGTACCAAAGAGGTAGATTAAAAATCGAAGCCGAGCGCAAGATGGTTTTTTTTAATTTTTATGGAAATCGGTTCATTTAAGTATAAAAAAATATTTTTTATTTTAATCAATATTAAAATTTAATCTTTATTACTATAATTATTATTATATTCACAAGTTATCATGCTACATTTGCTGTACGGTTATAATAAATGAGTATTGACATTCTCCTATAATATCAATCAACTGCCAAGTGGACAGAATTAATTAGAAATTCCTAATAAAACTTTTATTCAATGAAAGATCACATTTTTCATATTTTGTTACAGATTCACTTTCTGAAATCTCAACTTGTAGTCCTGCATCACACAAGCCATTGCTGTAATGAATAGTAGAGCACCAAAAAATATTCAAAGGATCTTCTGAAGAGTTTATTAGGAAATTGGCTTGACATCCTTTTGACACCTTATTTCGATTTGAATCAGTTTTCACCTCCATTATTTCCATGCTCTCCATAGCCTCTATTTGAAATTTACAAGTTTCAACAGTATGTTAATTCTTACACCTACATAAATTTATATTAAATGTAAGAATAGAATAAGTATAATTAAAAAATTTTATGGAACATTCAAATTTCAACTACAGTTTTATCCGAGGTTTTATCTGTTAAAGTTTAAGTGAAGGACCTTATTTTACTTTTACAAATATTTTCAATGAATTGTATTAATATTGTTCACCAATAGAAATCAAATTTAAAAAAATTATACAATATTAAAGTTAGGTTATCGTTCGATCACAAAATTTTCAGGTTATGATACTTTAATATGTCTCTTATATTCCATTTTGAATCTTACTAATGTCCACTAAAATTGATAATCTGTAATACTATTCTATCTTGAATCCACCAAAATCTCTAAAAAATTAAGGTACGGTCACATGAAACAAATTTCAGCGCAAGAATGAACCTGCTCAAACCCGCTCAGCCAATGACAGCTATTCTCAAGCATAAAGATCAAATGTGATTGGCTGATAAGTTTAAGCAGCCTCGTTTCCGCGCTAAAATTTATTGCCATGTAACCGCACCCTAAGGAATTATTAAAATTGCAGCACTTTGTTCGGCTTGTCGATAATACATGTAAACAGTAAACACATCAGTACCAGACTACATTTGAAGACACAAGTAAAAAAATAGAAATCACCAAACAATCTTTTAGTTGATTACAAACAATCAGATTAGTAATCGGTTTTAGTAAATACAAATTTAAAATTATTAAGTAATTTTTCTCAGATTAGACTTAATTTTATTAAAAATATGATAAAATTAGTTTCTACAAAGTTCAAAGAGTTCGGATTATTCGGCGCCCAGCAGCGCTTTCACGTGATTTGTTTACATCCTCCAATCACAAGCTTGGGATCAAAGCGGTAGTTACAAGCTCAGCTATATACCTGTTTATTGGGAGTTTTCGAGGGTTTTGGGAGAAACTTGCAGCGTCATATCCAAGATTTTTTTTAAATTTTCCACAAAGTCCTAATACTTAAAACGAAAATTCATATTTCAGAAAATTTTTTTACATTTACAAATCGCACTATTTTAAAAATGATAAAAAAATCGATTAAAAAAATATCGCCAGTCAATTATAGTTATTGAAATGAATATAAATCGTGAATACCTCAGTGCGTAAAAATAGATGCTTAATCTTTCCTGGGCAATAAATAAAAAAGTTGGAGGGCTGGAAAAAAGGGGTCACTCTTATCGCTTCGCTCGCTCCAACTTTACCTCCCGAAAAAAAAAAAAAAAAAATAATCAGAAAAAAATAAGTCACAACTCAAACGAGTAAAAGATAAGTCTGGTCGGGGGTAGGGTAGAAAAGAAGCAGAGGAAGAAAAAGCTGGGAAGCTCGCTTTGAGTAAGAAGAAGGGCAAAGAAAAGGGCTTTTCCTCCACCCTCCACCCTCCCTATATACATCATAGAGCTCGCATCCCCCGGAATAAAGCGGAGTAGAAGAAGAAGTGGACACGCAGTATAAATTTTTTCCCTTCTTTTTCCTCCCGAGGGTCCCCTCCCGTTTCAAGAGCTTACATAGCGAGGGCATGAAAAGAAGGGCGGGAGGGCCGCGGGCGGGGGAATTAAATTTTTATGTCCCTCGCTGAGAGCTTGAGCGATAGCGCAGCCGGGCTCTAAAATAAATTAGAGGTGCTGCTGCCAGCCGGGCTGGCATTTGATTGGCTCGCGGATTCGACCCGCGGCTCGATCGCGATACGAACAAAGGAGGAAGAAAAATCCCCCCCCCTTCCTCCAACCCTGCTGCTGTCGATCGTAAAAAAAAGAAAGAGGAGGAGTACTGAGAAAAGCGCGCTCGTAAACGCTCGTAATCCCTCGTAAAAAGAAGAAGAAGCCAGGCGAGGCGTCGTCTTATCCCTTACTGGCTGTGCAGTTTTGCAGCCATTCGTCTATGGTACGTATAACTACAAATAGCTGGAGAAGAGCTGGAGGAGGAGGGCATAAAAATATCTTCGGGGAAGTTTTACGCCCGCGCCTACGAGAGATTTTTATACTGATACTAAAAATTTTCTTTTATCGGGGGGAGGGAAAGTTTTATGATTTTTTGAACTATCGATTCGAGCACGTAAATTCAAGTTTTCGTTGAATCTCGAGTATTTTCACAAGGTGAACTGAAGAAAGAAGCGATTCTAGGTTTTTATCAGGGCGCAAACTGAAAGAATTTAATCATTTAAAAATGACCTCATGCAAAATCGTCAAAATCTGATTATCAGGGTCATAAAATTTGTATCTATTGAAAATTTAAGGGGGGTGAACCAATATTTTGTAAACTCTTGTAAACTAAATAACCATTCAACTCTGAAAATCCCGATCGCGAAGTTACAAAGCCGAAACCAGGAGCTTTCAATCGCATCCAATAAAAAACTTTGCCCTTAAACAAGTTAAGTTAAGTTAAGTAACCAGGAAAAATCCCCCTGACCGCAATCAGCGAAGGTAATTTAGAGCGTCGAGGGGAAGAAGGAAATACCAAGAAGAGGACATGTATATTTAGGGGGTGCAGTACGGGGTATTAGCTTTGTAAGGGGGCGAATCAAGAAGAAGAAGAAGAAGGAGGAGGAAGGAGTAGTAGTCAGCCTGGAAGCAGGATCAGATAAGCCGACCCTAATGCACTGCAGCAGCCAGCTACGCCAGGTTGGTTTTGTGCAGATGCGCGAGGAGTTTATACCCACCGAGTACCAACAAACTCAGGCTCGTAAGGGTTGTAGTTGTAAAGACGCTGGCTGCAGGTTCGATTGAATCTTCGGTAAAAATAAGTACCAGAAGGCTTAAATAATACGGTCCCGCTTATTAAAATAAACCGGGAAATAATGATAATAATAATCGGGAGCGATGATCGGGTCCAGGTCTGGTGGCTGCCAGGAGAAACGGATGCTGCGGCCGCGCCCCGCACGTCGACGAGCTGCTTTGTGATGCTGCTGTTGAAGGGAAGGGGGAGGCTGCAGAAGGAAGGGATATCGCTTAGCAGAAATCACGCTCAAGCAGCAGCCAGCGAACAACGAGCCTTGATACTCGGAAATTCTCGCGAGGCCGACTTCATTAAACCCCCCCCCCTCCCCCTCACCCCACTCTGTTTATCTCTTTTCTTCTTTCCTTTTTTTTTCTGCCCTTTGGAAAAAAAATCCTGCTTTTTTAGTTTAGAGAAAAAAGTTGTTTGAGTTGTGTGGGACGAGAAAATTTAAAATTGACGTGATGTAAAGTATTTGAACGTAGGAATTGTTAGTTTTCGGTAAATTTTGAGCTATTAAAATTAATGGAACCTGATGTATTAGATGAAGTATAAAGAAGCCACTGTGTTGCGAAGATACTAAATCAAAAAGTTGAAATTTTGAATTTTATCACAAAAGAGGGTTGAAACGAGCACTGTTGTCAGCACGTTGAAAAAAATTAAAAACTCTATTTTCCATGGGATAAGCTTCAATACTAACTCTAGTTTTCTCAAAAAAAGCAAGAAAAAGACACTCACACCTTTGACGATGATTATGTAGCTTTTTTTTAATCCTTCCACCAACTTTCATCGTTTCTCTTTTTTTTTATTCATCCGATACATTTTTACTATTGCTACGTCCATGATAATATAATAGGTAGTTCTATCAACATCTGAAAATTTTATAATAATAACAAAAAAATTCTAACTACCAATTTTTTTTTTTAAATTAGATATTGAAAAAGAATTATTAATCCTAAGACACCTATTTTATAAGAGTCCAATGGTTCAGTGACTAGAGTTCGCCACTTGGTCTCGAGTTCGATTCCTCTCTAACACCTTACTGGCAAAAACTTCCATTACACATATTTATACTTATGTAGTAAAGGAACATAATATAGTAAAGGAATGACCGTTAATTCAAAAGAAAAAAAATTATTTTTAAGCTATCGCGTATAGCGATAAAAAACCCTGTTTTCGATAAAATTTTTTTTCATTTGGTTTTTCAATTTATTTTTAAGTATAAAATAAAAATCAAAGCATTCGAAAACTCTGACTTACTTGATAATTCGAATAAATTTTACGAAATTGAAGATTTTTAAATCTTTATTAATTATTATTTACCCATATTACGTGTAAGCAGCTAGAACCCAAAACAGTTCATACGTTTTTCAGTTTCAAAAAGAAATCCAAGGAGAAATTCTGTTTGTAATCCAAAAATATAATTACATCTTTTTTATTACAGTAAATTTTTTTAATACTCATCGACGCTTCTGAAGCTGAAAAAAATATGGACTAGTCAATAGAAAATAAAAACTACCAAAAGATTAATAAAATTTTAAATAAACATTAGAAGCGTAATGTCACAGTATAAAAATATCTATCAATGTATATATAAATAAAACAAATTGAAGTTTTAAAAAATACTTAGCTTGATAATAGTTCATCAAAATTAAGTGACAAAATCCTCCCACTTACAATATTGTTAGCTGGTTAAACCTTCTTTTTACAGCTACAACATTAAAATGAAAAAAGACCGTAAAATAAAAGTTCCTTCACACAATTCACGGGGTTACAAAAATATTATAAGCTCGGAGTGCTCTCGTATAAGCCCGCGAAATGGCTGCAGTTGAGCAAACGAAAAATTGAACGAAAAATTATGTACGTACGCATGCATCGTAAACATTTTACGACCGAGCGGCACTTGATGCTTCCACATGTGCAGTTACAATTCAGATCTCTTTTTTTTCCCAAACAACAATTTTATTTAACTCGATAAGTTTCGCGCGTAAAACAAACAGCATATAAAATTATCAAAAAAAAAAAAAAAAAAAAAAGAGAGAGAGAGAGAAGCAACAATGGGCCTGCATTATGCGGGAGAAGAGACTCGAAACTCGTGCTAGCAGGGATAAATCAGTCGAATTGAGAGAATAGCGGCTGCAGCAAGGACCACTCACGTAGTACGAGGAAGCTCCTTGAGCGTGTAATTGAGCAAAGTCGCGGTCTCCCTTTCGGGGCAGCTTTCTTTTAAATGACTTTGGCGCCTGATGCAGCCTCCAAACGACTTACGCCACGACTTTTAAACTTCATGTATCTTTTTGTTTTCTATGGTCTGTATCACGACTTGGATGCTGTGCAACGAAGAAAAACTCGTTGGTCGAAGGTTAATTTTTTGTTGTTGGTATGAAAGAATCGGTTTATTTTTAATGGGACCGTTGATCATGGAAAAAAAGTATAATGAAGGCTTTCGGCTAGCTTAAATTAGGCCTTAGAACAAAATTCGAAACGAAACAAGTTTTAAATACTATTTAGGAACTGGTTAACTCGTCCTCTGCTGCTCGATGAATTCAATGAGAATTTCAGAGCGTGAAGCCAGCCTAAAATTGATATTGATTTGGCTAATGGAATTTTATTAAAATAGTTTAACTTTTTTCATTATTTTTTATGTACTTTTGAATTGTTAAAGATTTGACTTTATGTGTGATTCTACGTTTGGTAAAAAACTTGATTGAAATGGAACCTAGCAATCATATAATTAATTTAAATAGTTAATGATTGACCTTAAAAATATTGATGCAGTCGCTGAATAACACCCGAGTAGCAAAAAGTAGTTACTTTAAGTGTTGGTTCGTTCCAAACATTAATTTTCATTATTTTCATTAAATGTAAATCAATTTTATATTTTTCTTCTTCTAAATTTATTTAAACAATGCTATCAGTAATTTTCCTTCAACTCATTCTACTCATTAGGAGTATGTGAACGAGGTCAGCACATAATAATCAATATTTACTTATTTACTATTGTTTTTTAATATAATTCATTGAGTTTAGTTCAAACTCCCAGCAAAATATTACTTTGGTTTCCCTGATTTTAACTTTTAAAAAACACAATGAAAAATAGACCATCCAGAAAGTTTTTAATTTTCATTACATTCCTTACTGCTCAGTTATCTTTTGGGGCCGAAAAAAATTTTGAGTTTAAAAAGAAATACGAATATGTATTAGATACTTCCGTAAGTCAATCATTTATGTAATTATCGCGTTCAAGATAAAACAGATTTCTAACTATTTAAATTTTATTTGCAGCTACAACTTTTTAGTCGATGTTTTTCAAAAGCATCAAAGAATCTGGTCATTATCGGAAACTGGAGTAAATTTCAGTTAAAAGATTTTCATAATCAGAGCATGATAACTCTAGCAGTATTAGATGCGAATCAAACAAAAACTCCAAATGTCAGCTCAAAACTGCAGGGAATCAAGCTTTTTGGAAAACATCCTTCAAAATATTTTTTTGAAGTACAACCGGCGGAGTATTTTATCATTGCTGAAGTTGGTTTATCATCTTTGATACTGGCATTGCATGAAATGAAGGATTCAATTTGGTGGAACGTTTACGGATTTTTCATTATCCAACAAACTCGTCAAAACAGTTGCGATGATGCTTACGAGTATTTTAAATTTATTTGGAGCTTTAATATTCTTTCAGCAATATTTGTATGTACGGATTTTGAATCCAATATCGAAGTTCATACGTTTAACCCGTACTCAGATTTTGCTGCAGATGGTTGGACAAAGTATCGAAGCGATAACCATTCATTGGTTCTTTTCAAACTTCATCATACTAAGTTCAATAGTAAGTTTTTGTCAGTGGGATCAATTTAAAAACCTGTTACATTTTATAATTAGAAATTTTCTTTTTTTTTCTGGCACAAAATTTTTATCTTGATTAAAAATTTTTTTCAGATGACAATTACCATAAAGTATGTAAAATATTGAATTTTGAAAAAAGTCGTTTGTTACCTAGATACCAATTTACGATTGCTGATCATAAAGCGTTTTACAATCCTGCAATAAAAAGTCCAGTCAAGTTCAATTTGTACTCTGCAAGAATATTAGATGAAATTTTTTCTTATTTGCAAGCTACTGTTAGTAATGAAATTGTCCCTTTTGACAGTTTTTCATTCATTGAAAATGAAACAAATATTGGTTCATCTTTGCAAAAAATATTAAATGGAACATTTGATACGAGAATTATTCCTCAGATGCAGCGTTTTTTCGGCGATTTTTGGAGAAATGAGTTAAATTTGTTCATTAGATCGGGGGTTTGTTATGTGATTGCTGATAGTACAAGCTCGTGGAATGAATTCTTCGAACAAAATAATTTTTTAACAATATTCGCGACAGTATTATACATTTCTCTATTTATTGAATGGATAATAACGCATTTTTCAAAACAGATCAAAATCAAAATTATCATGGATTTGTTGCGAGCTTTAATTGGTAATTCAACTCTTTGGGAGCCTAAGTCAGCGATTAAAAGAATAATTTTTTTAATAATTATATTTTCTTTTACAATTATTACTTCGTTCTTGCAAAGTGAACTAACTTCTGTCGTCGCAATAGCCCCAAAGAATAACTTGACAATAGAAAAAATAGATGATCTCATACGTCAAAATTATAAAGTTTTCACAATGAAAGATTTTCGACAATATTTTATTTCAACACCATTTTACAATCACATTGGTATATCTGATCAAGCTGAAACTTTTCGACTTTTGAAAAAAGATCACTCAGTTGCTTGGGCTGGTGCTTGTTTATACTTGAAAACTATGGCAAATTTACCAGAAAATGTTAGAATGTTACCAGATATTTATTTACAAGGATATACATCTCTGACATTACCCATAGATTATCCTTTACTCCCTCAAATCCAGAACATTCATCGTAGATTATATGAAGCAGGAATAATTTCAAAAATTCTAAAGCAAATTCAACGTAAAAAATTTGATAAAGATAAAACAATTAACGATATGAATCTTAATAAATTAGCATATATATTTTATTTACAAATTTTTGGTTCCTTGTTTGCATTAATTGTGTTTTTGATTGAAACTGCTACCGTTATGATTACAAAGTACCTAGTTTAGTAAATTTTAAGATCGTTCCAAAACATCGTGCAATTACACTGAGAAAAATGGTCTATTTACGACAAAATTACTTTCCTTTTGACTATCAATCTTTTGCGGGAAGTTGAATTCCTTCTATTGCAAAAGTAAAATAATTTTGCCGTAAAATCCGTTGTATTTGACGCAAAATTAAAATCCTTTTAGTAGGATCCTTTTGCAGTAATGCATATTTGCATTTACCGTTAAAAGATTTCTTTTTGATATAATTTCGTGAAAATTTTTCAAAATTTTTTTTTTTTTCTAAACGATTTTCTTTTGCTGCAAAAAGGATTTCCTTTTGACTGATTTTAAAAAAATGTAACGAAATAAAAAAATTATAATAAATAATAGAAGTAAAGTTCATTATAATTTTAAACTTGATTTTTATTATATTTAAGTTAAAAATATTTATTCACAAGGATTAAACATTTTCTTATTTCAAAAAAATAAATAAATAAATAAATAAATAAATTGATTTTAAAAACAGTCTATAACTTTTGAGATTTTAAATTTAAAAATATATTTCCTTACTCGGCAACTGACAAAATCTCTTTCTTAAATTTTATTTTAATACGTAAAAAAAAAAAAAAAAAAAAAAAATAAAGGCAGAAGTAAAATAAAAAAAATAGTTGATTTTCCGAATTGGTGACTTTGCATCCCTTTAACACTTCATTTATTTATTTATAAGCCGCTTTTTATTTATATAGACCATTTATTATGGAATTATTACGAAGGTACAATGGCTCAGCGGCAGAGTACGCGACTTCTACCTCAAAGGTCCCGGGTTCGATTCCAGGTCAAGTAGAATTTGACTAGGATTTTTTAAAGTGTGCACTAGTATTTTTTCAGCATTAAAAGAATATTGTGAGCATGCTTTGCTAATATTAGGATGAAAAAGTAATTTTTTTTTTTATTATAAGCATTTTTAATTATTCGCTGAACGAAATTGCCTCAAAAGGAATTCCTTTTCTAGCTAAAGGATTTCTCTAGAAAAGGATTTTCCTTTTGAAACAAAAGGATTTCATTTAAGGGTCTATTTTGAGATTATTTTCCTTTTGCGACAAAAGGATTCCCTTTGTCTCAAGAGGATCGTTTTCTCAGTGTATTGCTGTTTTGCTTTTATTATATCTACAAAATGATTTATTATTACTAAGGATTCAGAATGTACGTCAAAAAATACTAAGTATAAAATATATCATGCTATAGTTATGACGTGTTTTTGTTGTTTTTTTATAACTGTACTTCACCTATTGTATTCGTGTTAGCGATGATAACTATTGTATTCTAAGTTTTCAAAGAATAAATAAAAAGTATGAAAATCTATTTAAGTTATTGGGCTCTTTTTTTTTTATTTAGCTACTTGAACTGATGTTTTGCTCCTTAAAAATTTTTAGTACCACATATAAGTAATTTAAAAAAATATCTCATAGTTAAAAAAAAAACTTCCTTTTTAAACTTCTAATGAATCAAAAAGTTTCTAAGAGTTTTTGCGGTTTTTGTCAAGAATTGTTTCATACTTGACCATTTTCCAGAAGAAAATTTTTATTCTTCTTAACACAATTGAAGGTAAAAAATAAAGAAATTTCTATTTCAACAATTAGTTTGACATTTGTACTTATTTTCGTACCAACACAGCTCATAACGCCAGGCGTTTTACGGATGATTTGGACCTCCCTCGTAGCAGCCATCGGATGACTTATACCCCGCGCAATTTTCTATGAATACTCTCGGTTATAACGTGCGTTCATGGGTCTAAAAAAGCTTCGCTGCAGTGGCACGCGTTGCTAAATGCACGACTGCAGAGGCGCGGGCCGAACAAGAGGTCCTTCATCGCCCTGCCAACAAAGCGTGTCGCGTCCCCACTGCACCAGGGCCCTTTTTGCCCCTTAAGCCAGCTCCTACTCATTTTTCAAACTTTCTTGCTTCGCCTTACTTACAAAACAACTTTGAGTTCTTTTTTTTTAAGAAAAAAAGGGAACGGGGCTCTCGTTATTGTTTCTTCTAAAATTGAGCTTGATGTTATCGGAGTGAAGGATCGGAGATCCAAGAGTTAGATTTGTTAAAAATTAAATTAAATTTTTTATGAATGAAAGCTCTGATTTGACACACGAATCATTAAAATACTTACTGACTCGTTAATAAAATTGTATAAAAATGTCTGATGATTGAAAATTTAATGTTTGGGGTTACAAAAAATAAAAAATAGTACAAGCCATGTGTTACATATTTCTAAAATTCGTTTTAAAAAAATCCAGTAACAAATTTTTTGAAAAAATACTACATATTATTACAAAATAGGGTGACAGTCTTTTTAGTCTAAATCAGACTAAAATAAATCTCTTAGATAACTTTTTTTAAAGAAAATTAAATAATCAATCTTATGTTGTACTCTTAAACAAATATTTTTCGTAAGATCTGATGACCACAAATTACATCTATAATGACTACAAAAAATAACATTTTAACAAACAAAAATTATGAACTTTAACTTTAAATTTCAGAATACGCAGTCTTATAAATCAACATCCCTGAAAATTGTTTACGCAAAACTCTTTTCCGCTATTGACATGATGTATTTGGGTAGGATGGTTGATAGTTCCAAAGGGCGTCCGACAACACAGGCTGAATAAATTTTATGGCCGAAAAATTCTCGGACAAGGCTTCGGTCTGTGTTGATAATTTAAAAAGCGATCCGTGGAAAAGGAGGGAGGAAAAAAATGGACGTGAGAAGAAGAAATAAGCCTGGATGTAATTATCACGCGGGCTGCATCGAGAAGGAAGTGCACCGCGCGCGACTTTTGATCTGATATAAGTGCAGCGCGCAGACTTGGTTATAAGGGAAAGAAAGAAAAAATAATAAAAAGATGAAAAATAAGTATCAAAACTTTCTTCGCCCACGTTTTGCAAGCAGACACTACATCTTAACCAATTATCTATTCGAGAGAGATTGCAGTACGTTTTCCTCCAGCTCTGGCAGTCTCTCGTATCAATTAGGCGTTTACTTACTTTACTATATTGTGAAATTGCCACGCGCGCGCGACGTGTGTTGTTAAATTTTTCATCTCACACTGCGCGCGTTGAATTTTAAGCGACTTATTGTTTTTATTCTAGGTTTCCGACATGCTGTAGAGACTAAAATTTATATTGTGCGCGCGAGGTAACACAATTTGTTGCTGTCACGCTTTAGCTGATCCTTTTTACTAATTAATAATAAAAATTACGTTCTTACGGCTATAAGAAATAAGCCCGCTTTCTTTTTTTTATTAATCGATTGTTTACTATAAAATGAGATTTTTTTTTTGTTTAAATAAGTTTATGTTCTAAACATAAATAATTTCATTGATTTTTTTTTTAATAATTAAAATTTTTTTAAAATGATTCACAAAACTAATCTCAAGGTGTAAATGCTTTTTATATTTCCCGTTTATATACTTTAATCAAATTTTTTTATTTTTCTTTTATGAAATAATTTTTTAAGTCTAAAATCAGCTTTTATATTAAAGAAATCGTAATTTTTTATCATTAATTAAGAAAAAAAAGCTTCTTTTGAATTTTGCGCAAATTATAATTCACGTTATTACATCATGGCCGCGCCCGGCTGTCTGCATCTCTAACCTCAAATCAAAACAAAAACTAGAAAACAATGAATAGTATTGTGTGTAAATATAGTTTATAAATTACAATTTGCTAAGTGACGTAAATTTTAAGATCATCCCAAGATAGCTAAGTAAATAATCAAAATTCATCCTTACATTTTACCAAAATTTTTCTGACTTGTAAATAAGTAAATCGAATTTCAAATTTTAGGTCTTCTTCGGTCTACTATTCTTATAACTTCAAGAATAAATTATTATTAAAATCATCATGTATCAAAGAATTCACGATGTGTCGATGCAGAATTCTCAACAACAAATGCAGCAGAATGTGCAGCAACCGTACTCCGCGCCGATAACACCAATTGTTCTGGACTCATCCTCAGCTATGAAATTGTCCATGAATAATTCTGTGCGCCAGGAGAGAATATTAATGGCTAGAAATGACATTTGGCACAGAATTCTCATCCTTAAAGGCAGTCACTATGAAAAAGAAACAGTTCTCAAAAGCATTTTAAAAGCTGTGCATCCGGCAGATTTAATCCCTGTGAAATATCAAGTTGTGGGTGAAGATTCCTGCTTCATTGCAAGGAACTGCGACCGTGCCCTTGATCAACTTTGTAAGCTAAGTTTAATTGTTCAATGTGATGGAAGAAATCCACTGGTCCTCTCGGTAACACTTGGGTTTGCATCAATTCACGAGTTAAAGATTAATATTCAACCAATATTACTGACAGTGCTGACAAAGCGGTATGATGTTGAAAAAAAATTATTGGATTTAGATAATTTTCACAGAGATCCAGATGTGTACAAAACAGTCTACTGCCCTTTGTCACAGTACAGAACCATGGCTCATGTTTTGAAACTAGCTAAGACTGCACTTGGGCCTTTTGAAACCTTAAGCTTGAAAAGTAATGAACTCACTCAATTAACAATGATTGATTCTTCAAACATAAAATCTATAAAGTATTTGGATTTGAGACACAATGATTTGTTAAACATAGATGTACTTGAACCTTTAAAAACTTTAAATATTCTGGAACTTTGTCTGGATGGTAATCCTCTGTGTGATAACTATTCCAGTCCAAAGCAGTATGTTGAAGCTGTCAGAGAATATTGTCCCCAACTGCACAAGCTTGATGGTGTCCAGGTTAATTCAAGTGGGCTTCCTATGATTTTCAAAAGTTATGTCAAAAACTGGAAGAGGAGACAGCTTGTTGAACAATTTGTGGAGCACTTTTTTACAGCTTATGACTTCAGAGATAGGATAGTAATGAGAGGTTTGTACGAGGAACAAGCATGGTATTCCACGACAGTTGGCACTCCTACTTCACCAATAAGTAAGAAATGTCTTGAGCCATTTGGACAAGAAAATAGAAATTTATTAATTTTTGGTAAAAATAGTCAGCAATTGTTGTATCATGGACAAGAGCAGATATTAAAAGTATTAAGAAAAATGCCCCCTTCTCAACATCTGTACAAATCATTTTGTTGTGATCTCATGTATGACACTCCAGAAGCAGTATGTATAACTGTAGAGGGACTGTTCAAGTTGACCAATATCCCCAATCAAATATTTTCATTCAACAGAACTTTTATTTTAACTGTACAAGATGATAATGAGTACAAAATTGTAAATGATCAGTACCACGTTTATCTTCCGGTTCATGGTATAGACACCGTAAAATATAATGTTGAGTCTGAAAGACCTCCCCTGTTTCAGCCTACTTGTTTCAGTCCCGCCGAAAAAGAAGATTTATTGTGTGATTTTCAAGAGGCTACCACAATGAGCGTTGATATTTGTAAAAAGTACTTGAATGAAACTGATTGGGATATAAAGAAAGCTCTTAAAATGTTTTTGGATGACTATAAAAGAGAACATTCATCAAAAATTTATTATGGCATGAAAAAATTATAAATGTGTATGTGTAGCTCTATTTTTAATTTTAATAAAAAAAACTGAAAACCAAATGTTTTTTTATCTTATAAATGAAATTAGGTTGATTCTTGTAAATTTTAACAGTATTAGGATATTTCAAAACATGCCTAAAAAAATAACAAGGATAATATATTTTTTGTGCATAATTTTAGCAAAAAAAAAAACAAAAAAAAAAAAAAAAAAAAAAAAACAAGTAGGAAAAATCTAACATTTATTGGATTACTTTAGAGTGTGTAAAATTATATATTCTCTTTCTCTAAACTACTATTCTTACAGAAATAAATTAATCTCCTTACATAAATTTTTTGTACTCAACTTGAATCTATTATAAACTTTTATTTTTGTTTTACTCACTTTAATAGATTTGAAATAAATATGTGACAGAAAATTTTAGTTTTATAAACTTAAAAAATTCTGTATCAGAAAAAATATTCGTTTCAAATTGTTGGTGCTAGTTACACTATTAATTTAATTCAGTATTAACTTGCAGGATTTTATTTTAACTAAATGGTCATTTTTATAAAAAATAAAAAAAGACAAGTGCATACCTATACATTTCATAATACTTAAAATATAAACTAAACTGAGACTAAAACTAATTCATAAATTTATCTTTTTGAGCAGAAAGAATTTTAGCGGATGATTTCGCATCCAAAAACAGACCCTTGATTTCTTCAATATCATCCTTGTTTATACTAGTTCTTCCATTAATTTTCGCCGACAAAGAAGCTGGAGTCAGTAACTGAACGGCGTATCTCAGAGTAGACATTGTTCCAATCTCGCTCAGCGCAGTCATAGCGTCGTCTTCGATTTGTAAACCTTCGGTGACCGCTCTAAGCTTGATGATTTGTTCGATTTCAGTTTTGGAATAGGGTAAAGTTTTTATAATGAGCAATCTATCAAGTAAATCTAAAGGTACTCCATGCGGGGAAACTATGTCCTCCGTTCCTCGAATCACGCACTGTCCGCGGTTAGTGGCGAATATTACTATTGGTGCAATTGCAGTCTCCAAGGCTCTGTGCAGGTAAGTAAAAGTTTCAATGTCCAACATGTGAACTTCATCTATAAATAATACTCCAGGTACCAGCTCAGCAATACCTTGGTCAATGTATTTGTTAACTACTTTGTTTATTTCTTTTCTTAATTTATCTGAAAAAATTTGATTGAATGTTAAAAAAAAATGAAACTTTTGTCAGAATTTAAAACCTTAACCCTTAAAGTACACATGGGGTGTAAAATACCCCACATAACTGTCAGTGTGGCAGTTCTGGATTTGGGTGTGTACTTTAAGGGTTAAAAACTTTTTCAGTACAAACCTGTGATTTCAGTTTTCTTTGGTTTCATCAACTGACCCATCATGGACATAATATCTTGGCCTCCTTGAGGTTTTGCATTAGCAACATCCAAGTCGTGTAAAGTTACATCCTGAATAACTTCTTTCTTTTTGTGGACATCTCCCTTTGGCAGTGGGACATATTCTTCAGCTTCTAAATCAAATTCGGTTGCATAGTTGTCACTCCTGCCTTGTCTTTTGACAGCGCCACTGTTAGCTTCAATATAAATGACATCTCCCACCTCAACCTTTTCTCTTTGCAGGGATTCATAAATCAGTGGATCTAATTTCAGCTGTTTGGTTCCCTTTGCTGTTTTCAAACCAATGACAACGTGTGATACAGTTTTACCATATCCACCCATTGGATTTTCTGTTTCTACAGGAGACAATTCTGTGACTTCTCCTTCGTACACCTCTTTGGTCTCTTTTATTCTCAAGCCAATGGCTCGTCTGAAGTTTTCCATCAACACTTCTGTTTTTTTAATTTCAGAACTGTAGACTTCTGATCCGACCATAGGGCAAAATGGAACTTTGTTACCAAGCTCTTGGGCTATTGCCAGGGCAATGGCTGTTTTTCCAGTTCCAGGGGGGCCAGCAAATAAAATTGCTCTGCCTGACATTTTTTTGGTCCTTATCATATCAACAACGATTCCAGCAGCCTACATAAAATGCAATAAAAAATTAGCATAAAGCTATTTTGGAATTTCAAATTTACCCTATTTAAATTAAGCTACTTTGCCAGTCGTAAGTAAAAATGTGCGTGGAGTTAAAATTGTTTGGTTTTGATTGATTACTATTGTTAAATCCCGAGTAATAAAAATATTTATAATTTCAAAACTAAATGAAATAAATAAAAACTAACCTCTCGAGCCGACTCCTGACCTACGAGGCCGGCTGCAAATTGTAAGGCATTGCCATTTTCATCGAGACCCAAGCCCTTGATGTGAGTATGGGCAGAGATTCTTTGTGTTTTTGCAGTACTTTTCACCTCTTCGATCTTCATTGTAAAAAAAGATGTTGAACTTTAAAAGTTCTAAAAACGCAAAAGATCTTTGAAAGCGTGCTAACAACTTGTTTTGAAGTTACAAACAGCCCGCCAACAGCGCCACCAGCGCCCGGCTGCCAAGTGACTACCTACCTGCAGAAAAAAAAAAAAAAAAAAAATCACCTCCCTCGAATCAGTCCCTCCCAAGCTTGTTGTAAACATTGTGTTCTGTGCAGTAATATAATAATATAATATTAAGAAAAATACAAATAAATATTGAAGTATTTTAGCAAATAACAAGAAAAAATTTTTAAAATTATTTCTGCCTTAATGTAATTGAATTTTTACACAGACATCTAAGTTAACCAAGAAAGTAAGTTCTTCTTTGGCTTTTATTTTATTCAAAATAATATTTAAAATATTAAATATTTTTAGAAATCGAAAAATGGCGACCGACTCAAACAAGTCTCCTGGTCAGGCCCAAGCTCCTAAAATTAAAAAAAGCATCAAACCAATAAGAATCACTTACAAAAATTTAGATGTAAGTTCTGCTGCCCTAGATGCTGCAAATCAAATGGATGTTTGGCACAAGTTTATATTATTTGACGTTGACAAAGCAGACAAGAACGAGATTTTAGATGACTTTATCAGAACTTCATCACCAATCTTATTTCTTCCAGTTATGTTCACAATGGAAGGCGATAAAAAGGCTACATTTTTATCAAACTGTCGATATGGTCCCATACAAAAGTTTGTCAATAAAAAAATGCAGATAAAGCTTCAAAGTGGAAAGATTGTAAGTTATGACATTGTGCTTTCTTTCCTTTCTTTCAACGACATGCACCTGGATACAAAAAAATGTGTGATAGAAATTCTCAAAACTCGGTTGACCAAAGAGAGTCTTGGAAGAAAATCATTGAACTTGGGAAATTTTACAAATGATTATAGACTGGGCTCTGTTTATTGCCCAATTCATGTGCCAGTAGTGTTCGATCAAATTTTCAGATTTGCTCACTCAATGTTGCTATCAGCTAATACCAATGCTCCAAACAACAAACTTCCTATAAACAATTTAATCTTAAAAGACAATAAATTGGAATCTCTTCCAATCCCTGAAAAAATGTTAAGCTACCATCTGAGTAAACTTGATCTACGAAATAACAATTTATTAGAGATCAGGGCATTGAAACCATTTCAAGAATTCAAAATTATAGAATTATGGCTCGATGGAAACCCTCTTTGCAACAATTATACCTCTCCCAAGGATTACATAACAGCTGTGAGATCAATTCTCCCTAGTGTACAAATTTTAGATGGTCAGTGTATTGGTCAAGAGGAAAAAATGTTGCCTACTTATCACAAACATTTCGTTGGTGATAAGGCTGGTATAGTCAAACAATTTCTCAAACATTTCTTCACTTGCTATGATCAAAATGACAGAATTGTTTTGAATGGACTTTACGATGCCGGCGCATTATTTTCGATGACAGTGGGTTCAATCACCACTGCCCAAAAGCAATTGATAACGCCATTTGCTACTAACAGGAACTTATTAAAGTTTGTTGACTATGCTAGATGCACCGAAAATTTACTTTATGGTCCAGAAAAAATTATAGCTGTTTTGAGAAGAGAACCTCCTACCATGCATAAGATGAAATACTTGGACATTGATTTGATTTACAGTTCAAACAATTGTTTTACTGTATCTGTTCAAGGCCCTTTTGTATATAGAAAAAATGACTGCCCTATCTTGTGGTTTCACAGGACTCTTATTATTGTAGCAAAGGAAGACAATGAATTTTGTATTATTAATGATCAGTACCACATTGACAGCTGTCCTCAAAGTTTACTAGAATCAGATTTGAGTGACTTTAAAGTAGAACCTGATGATTCTATAGTTCCACAATTCAACCCAATTTCTTTTGGTCCTGCTGAGAAGTACCAACTGTTGAAACTCATGCAAGAATTGACTACTTTGAACACTGAGTTTTCTGAAAAATTTTTAGTAGATGCCAAGTGGGACGTCCGACTTGCAATAAAAAACTTTATGCAAACTTACATGAACAATAAAATACCACCTGAAGCTTTAAGATCCATGTACTGAGTTTTTGAAAAATCTCAAATTATGTAAATAATATAATTGAATGTACTTTAGTGTGTATTTGTTGTAAATAAATTTTTTTATACTTATTATAGATTAACAAATAAAAAATTTCAATATCTAAACTTTGTTTATTAATGTTTTTGTACAAACGTTTATAGAAATATATATTTACAGTATAAAATATTTTACCAGAATAGTTTATCAAGATAAACCTTTTTGGGTATTCAAAAGTGTTATACTCTTGTTTATAAACGGAATAGTATTTACATTTGAATCTACACCTAGTTCAAATACTTTCTGCATCAAAGGTAATGCATATTCTGAAAAAAAAAAAAAAAAAAAAAAAAATTAACAATTAGTTACGAATCATAATAATGTAATGAAATTTACTGATAAAAATTACCTTGCATGCATAAAACGTAATCCGGTAGCCTATCTAAAGCAGACATAAGTATATCAGCTCTGGGATTGTCAAGGCATCTTTGGAAACCGGCGAGAACCGTCAAATTAGGGTATGGTCGATGCTTCAGGGCTCTTGCAACCAAAGTATGAGAGATGGTTCTGATATTTCCCTGAGGGGAAACCAGTAAATTAGCTATAGTGTCAAGTATTGGTTCCAGTATAGTTGGTTTACGAAGTGATAAAGTTTCAAGATCTTGCAGGGCACTGTACACATCTGAAAAAATTATTATTCATTTTTTATTAATATTGTCATACATTTTAATAAAACAAAAAAATTATAAAATTTCTTACCGTCACCCTGCATTTTTGAAAGCGTCGTCATCATTTGCGAAAGATATTCGTGAGATAGTGGAGGTGGTGGGCCATTGCGATTGAATGCAGAAGTTATTAGCATCGCTTCTCCCCTGTCTCCTTCTCTAGGTATGGGAATTCCCGATACAAGAGATCGTAAATTTTCTAGATTGAGGAAGAAACCTTGTAGTTCACTGTAAAATTGAATTATTCAATTAAGGGGTGAATTATTTCAAGAAAGCAAAAAAATTAATATTATGCTTACTGTAGAAAACGAACGTGTTTTTGAAGGAACTTCAAGGCATTTCGTTCATCATGGGTAACGTAGGCTTGTAAAAATAGTGCAAATCTATCTAACAAATATTTGAAATCATCTACGTTACAGTAGGCATTCCGGTAGCCCTGAAAAATCATTAAAGCTCATTATATTATAAATTTATACTCAACAATTTATAAACTAAAACGATAGACTTAAAAATTAGCGAGATCACACTTTCTTTTTTTTTTTTTTTATATCTTTTACCTGAAAACATTGGAAGTAGTTAGTCAATGTATCTTCCAATCCTTTACGATGTTCTTCGTTGAATATGTGGGGCTGCAACAGCTCCAACAGACCCATAACTTGAGTGAAAAAGTGAACATGGTGACCCGATCTGATTTGACTGTACTCCAAGTCGTAAGAACCTATTAGAGCTGTAGCCAACAGAGGTAATTGCCTGAGTACCAGCATCGGATGCACGGCAGCCATTTTACGGGCGCATAGCTCGAGCTCGCGAGACTTTGAACTCCAAGATTTTTGACGATTTTGGCAATTGGTAGCCAGCGTTGTTAAGAGAGTGTGGCTCATGCAGTCCAAAACTGAACCGGTCCAGTCGGAAATTTTCACTCCGTTCACCAATTTTTTTGCCTGGAATGTGCTCAGAAAGTTTATGATCTTTGGTAATTTCATGTACATCTGTAGCAGAAACTGATGTGCCATGTCCGATTTTGTACTGAAAGTTAAGAAAAAATGTTTGTTAATTTTGATTTAAGTTATTTAGGTTGATGAAATTGTACGAATACGCACTCGTTTCGACTCGTCATTTCTTCTGCCAAGTATTTTACTATCCCTATTATAAGTTCATCTTCAGACGAACAGCACGAGATTAACAAGTCCAGTCTGGTTTCCATTTGAGTAATAGCAGTTTTCTTGCTTTTCCGTTCGCATAAAATAACCGCTTCCTCAATCAAATACATCACAAGAACGAGCAGCTGTTCTTTGGTTAGCAGGAGAATGTTGTCTGGGTTGTTATTTTTCGTATTTTCTTCTCGACCTTGCCATAATTTTGGATTACACGTCAACGCCCACAGGAAGTCCAGAACAGCAGTGGGGTCGTAACTGTAAATTATTAATGTTGTTAAATACCTGTTTAATTAAATCCAATTATCACTGTAATTCGATTTTTTTTACAGAGAAATAATTTTTTCAGTCACTTAATACTTTTAATTTAATGATTAATTACCACTCTAAGTGACTTTAGCTGCTCTAATAGTTAAAAAAAGTTAAAAAATTAGTAGTATAAATTTTCATTACAGCTAACTAATTTAAATTCTAGTAAATTCAAATGACACGTAAAAGTTTTTTCTCGATTTCACCATACCTGTGATGGCACGCTTCTAGTAGATGTCTCACGCACTTGTACAGGGTCGCCCAGCTCGCCCCGTGCGTAAGTAGAGTCAGCAGATACGGCCTGCACGAGTGCGAGCTGACCACGCTCTCGTCAATTCTCATGTAGACGTTTGATTTTCCAAAGAGTAACCTTATCTGCAAATTCGGGCAGGTACCGATGAGCTCCGGTTCCATGGATGCCAGCCAGTCGATCAGCAGTCCCGTGCGCGGTTTTATGTTGCCCTGCTCGCTGTCAGATATCAAGAGTTTCGCCATGACTTCGACCAGTACGTCGTTTTTTTGCTGTTTGATGCATATATCCAGCAGGCTGTTGCCAACTTTTTCGAGATTCAGCAGATCCACGCTCTCGAGAATCGAGCCTGGGTCCCGGGTTTGAGTTAAAAGAGCCAACTCCTTCTGACGTGGAGCTTTGGATACGTGCATGTTGGTGAAGTTTCGGAGAATCGACAAGACCGGCGCGTTTATTTCACCCATCAAAGTGATTAGATGAATGCACATGGTACTTGCAAGCTCGACCGATTTGTGACAAGTCGATGGTTTCTTCAGAGGTAAGAGGATGAGGCGCATGAGCGTGCAAGAATACTGAGACATATGGACAAGAGATGCCAAAAACTCCTTCACCTAAAAGACAAATTTATTTTGAAATCTGAAAGAAAAAATTGAATAACGATTCTTTTCGACGTACCTGAATCGAGCTTAAAATGCTGAGAATGTGTTTGATAGCCAAAACGATAGCGCTCCGATCGCTCTCGGTTCCAGTTTTAAGCAAGTCGTTAGCCAGGATCTTGTGCAATCTCCTGTAGGCTTCGTTTTTCTGACTAACCGATATTTTTTCAATGAAAAGCTGATTGATCAGAGTTGGAATGTCAGTCTTGACCGAGGCGCTCTGGTGGGTCACGCTCAGCCTCTGCATCTTCTCGCTCGCGGGTAACTGCTCCAGCTTAACGCTGACCGGCGGAGCGTTTTCATCCGGCAGTTGCTGAACTTGCAGCTGCACGTGTTCCAGAAAAACAAGTCCGCCTACCGCGCCCCGATTGTGTAAAATTTTCACAAGCTAGAAAGATATTTTTAATATAGTTTATTTTAACTTTATAAAATTTTATGCACTGAAATAACAACTTACAAAATTAGACAAAAATTAAAATCTGGCCGACAACCAAACAATTATTCAAGAAACGAATTTATTTATCAGATTAATATGAATTTTTTATTTATGTATTTTTTAACCATTTCGTCCTCTGTGATTTATTGGCGTTACTTAGTAGTATTATTTTAGTCTATCACTGTTCACTACATATGCAAGAATTATGTTTAACAAAAATTAATATTTTTGTTTTTTTTATTTCTTCAACAATGTGATGGACGTCGCCAGTATATTTGAATACAAAAAAATAAAAAATAAAAATTTTACCTGAGCCATATAAGTTTTGTCAAGAACGTGGTTGGTGACGGACGACGGATCAATCTCTACAGCAGCGTCTAGGAGATGCAAAAGTTTCGTCATGGCGTTTACGGGCACCCCGAAGCTCTGTATGAACAGCACCAGCTGGTAAGGATCCAAGTCTCTGAGAGCTGCGTCCACCAGACGCGGAATGTTGCTCCTGATTATACGAAGTTTCAGCCAGTCTGGTATCAGGAGAGCTTCCTCGCTGGTGTCGACCAGGAAAGCTTTCGGTGGTTCGTAGTTTTCCGGGAACCATGTTTCCAGGAGTTGCTTGAAGAGTTCGTTATCTTCCAGTTGGTCGAACGTCAGCAGGATTATCATAGCGTGGACCGCCAGTATGTGCATCGTGCATTCCTCGCCGGTCGCCCACTCAACTAGTATCCAGTCTTGGTTCTCCGACCAGGCTACCCGTGAATCGTTGCTTCTTATCGAGCGTGCCTATAAAAAAATTCAAATTTACGTAACGTTCTCATTTTAATTTAGTATCTGAGTTAATCTTAATTGACTTACCTTATTCAAATAGTTACAGTAAATGGATAGAAAAGCATAAAGAGTCTGTCTGCCTTTCGTAGTATTATTATCGGGTAATGGGAGAATGGCCGCGACTATTGTGTTTCTTTCCACGACCAGCTGAGAGATTTCGTTTACGAGGCTCGTGAGCTCTGTAAGATCGTCGTCAAGAGTGTGGGTAGACAGGTAAGAAATGTAAGCTTGCACCAATTCAGGGTTGTTCTCGACTTGACACGCGGTTCGAAGAGCTTTGGAGACCAGCGAGCGAACCACCATGAAGTGTGGAATCGAGGGTAGTCTACGCAGGAGCCACGATTCTCTAAAAAGTTTGAAAGATTAATAAAATTTGAAAGTAATTTTGATATTCAATAAGGCTACAATCAATATTTTATTTCAACAATGATTTTTTGCATAGATTTGGCAAAAAGTCAGTAGCATGTACACACAATAATAAAAAAGCAATGATCGAGGATCGAATGGGTTACCAAATTTAACAATGATATACAATTTTAACATTTCTCACAGAAAAAAATTCCTTTGTGTTTTCACTAAACTCCCAGATTATTTCAGATTTTGTTTTACAACTATTCAAAATACTCACGAATCAGTATCGTTGTCCACATCCATGTGTTCTTCATCCACGGGTATGGTATTGAGCACTAGCTTGAGACCGTTTATGGCCTGTAGTCTGCTGCCACTTGACTGTGAGCTCAGTCGTCTCAGAAAGTACTCGAGAACCTCGCAGGCCTGCTGGGAGTCCTGAAGCGGGTCCGATAGGAGTAGCTGAAGATGCGAGAGCAGCTGCTGCTGTTTCGACTGTTTCTCAATCGGGCTGCCGGTGGACGACAACAAGAATTCGCACAGGCACTGGACCGGCAGCTGACTGAGCGAGCCTTCGCTGTTCTGGACCAGGCCCGCGAGCCAAGGCATGCTTTGGGACGAGCTAGACTGTTGGCGCTGATTGATTATGTCCAGCAGGAAGTCGGGCCGACGGGACCGGCAGAGAAGGTGACCAAGTCTGTGGGTGGTGTTCAGGGACTGGATCTGATCTAGGACGTGGTCCGGTGGTCGCCTAGCGAGACCCGTCGGGGTCATGGTAATGACTTGGGAAAGAAGCAGGCTGGTTTGCTCGGAAACGGCTCGATTCGAGCCAGCGGCCAGGTAGATCTCGTACTGGAGAATTTCCTGTTTTTCCAGAGTTTCAAAGCTAAGTTCTTTGCTGCGAAGTTCTTCGATGTTTTCTGGTAAGGCCATCGTTGGTGGAGGATAAGAAAAATGACTGAAAATTTAAATGATTGTTAGATTGTAGATTAAAAATTAACGGTCATGGTAATAGTTTCAAAAGAAAATTCAAGCAAAAAATTCTTCAAAATTGTAAAATTAACTTTTTTTAAGTTTTCAATTTATTACAATACAAAAAATTTTTGAAAAGATCGTCGAACAAGTCGACAAAAAGTTGCATGTAGTATTCACCGATCGTTTTTAAATTACTCTTTATTTTTACAATCATTGAGGATCAACTCCACAATATGTACTGTTTAAATTAAAAATTTTTTTAACTTACTTGGTAATGCACATTTCCATCAAAACTTTCAGAGTCGGGTAACGATCCCAACCTAGAGCGCCTATTGTGGAAGGATTGTGGGCTGACAATATCAACAAAATAATCCAACTTTTCCAGTATAAATTTGAAATTGCCAACGAAGGAGGCGAGTAATTCATTGGGAAGTTTATGTTTGGCGGGGGTTGATAAGCGCACAGATTAAAAATAAGATCGATTATATCTATGTTTACGACTTGCAGAAGCGGAAAAGTATCCGAAGAACTCATGGCGGTTCTTCTGATCAGTGAGTCTGCCAAGTCCAGCATTTCCATAGCCGTAATACCGTTTTCCTGAAAAATAAAAACAATTGTAAAACTATTTGCTCGGTCATAATCAAGTTGACAGAAATTACCTTTGACATTCCAATAACAATAATCTTAATGAGGGTGCTCTCTAGTAGAGGAACTTCGCTGACTAATCTAAAATAGGCTACTCTTTCGTTTTCTGGGGGAAAATTGTCGGGCTTGTAATACTGTTCCAGAGGCTCCAGCAACATTATCTTGTGCAGAGCTCTAAGTAAATCGGGTTTTCCTATACCATAATACTGTGACGCCGAGCTTTGTAGCCATGTTATTGTGTTGTACTGTATCATAGACACCAAATTCTGAAACTGTCGTAGCAGTCCGACGTCTTTTTTGTCGCCCCTGTGGGTCAGAACCGCGGCCTCTTTTACCTGAGGACTGATCGCCAAAAACGTACAGAGACACAAGAGATCCACTATGGACGTAAACATCCTTTCCTTGAATTCAAAACTCATGAGGGTCTGGACGATTTCCATTCTCGGGCACATGAGTTCTCTCGAAAATATCGCTAAGTTGATCTCGTGCCGACATACTCGTACGATTTCTCGGAGTAGTGCACGCAAGGGTCTAAGATAATCTTCGCGCGTCATAAGAAGATCTTGAAATATCTCAGCCAAAAGTTTGGCAGACTGCTCCGGGGATGTTTGGAACATGACTGCTATCATGGGCATGTTGTTTGGATTTCTGGCGTTAGACAGTTCATTGTAGATGGTGTGTTTCAGCATTGTGGACAGATTTTCCTGATGAAGCCCTATGAGTTCTTTGACCCCGTTCAAGTATAAATTAATGACAGCCTTAGTTTTCAGTCTCATTTTTACCAGTTGGCTAATTACTTCGACGTCACGCTGCGTGTGCGAAGTACAGTTATAACAAATGTAGCTAAGGAGTTCTTGCGCTGGACGCATCAATTTTGGATTGTGCAGCCACATCTCCAATTTGGGCACTGCTATGTTTCTTATCTCTACAAAACCGCACGTGGAAGACAATAACTTGAGAAAATTTCTCGTTATCGTTTCTGGCTGTCGCCGATTCAACTGTTCTTTGACTATTTCTAACACAATGTTTTCAACTGCATCCAAGCAACTGGTGTACCTTGCAAAAACAGGAAATTCTGTTTTATCTTTGTCACTCGAAATCTGAATCAATGAGGTGGTTGAATCTTCATCTTCCAAAATATTTGAGGGACTGTTGCAGTCTCTTGGTGTCATTACAGACAACTCTGGTTGCAAAATACTTTTTGGAGGTATTCTTGTGTTGAATGCTGTTAAAATATTATCTACAAAACCTTTACACTCTTCATTATCGACCCAAACTCTTTCTCCTAAGGCATCTTCAATGTAAATCTGCAAAACAAGAAAAAAAATGGTTAAAAATTAAAAATATTTTGATTGGTAATAATTTTAGTCAGGAAAACAAACCTTAATAAAAATATCAGGCCAATCTTTTTTATCATGAAAGCCTTTGATTAGTAAATTAGCTACCAGTACTGGTACAAGAGGATTCCCTTTATTCTTGAAGGAAGGGGTTTGATCTCTTTTCAATATAGATGATAGTGCATGCAATATACAATGTTGAGAAAATATTGATGGTCTAATTTTTACTAAGTATAAAAGCCCCATGCTGATAACCGGATCTGGTTTCCATCTTGTATTTTTCAAAGTTCTGATGGCTCCACAAACAAGACCAATTAACTTCTCTCCATCATCATTGTCATTAGCTTCTAAAACTAATGGTACAAGATCCGCAGGATCACAGTCTATCGCAACACCTTCCCAAGTTTCTGTGTAACTGACAGGTGCTCTTGGAGGTGGAGCTGCTGTATGGGGCGCTAACTTGGGCTTCTTTGGTGGAATCAAAGACTGTAATGCTGAACCTTCTTTTTTTCTCTCGTTAACTGAAAAAATTTGCATTACAGATTTTAAGAATATAAAAATTTGAGTAGATTAGTACCATGGTGCTAATGTAGAATGAGCTTACTTATAACAGTTGATGAACTTGGAGGAGGCTTAGGAAGATTTACACCTGGTCTCTTTGGATCTGGCAAGTCTCCTCTTGAACTTTTGGATCCAAGCGCTATAAAATCAGATGGATGTGGGGCAATTTTATTTTTGGAACCTCTGCCGGATCCAGTTTTTCCTCTTTCCATTTTTTCACTTTTTATAAAAATTTAGTAAACAAATCTAAAAGAACAAAAAAATTATTTTCTTATTTTTATAAATTTTAAAATGAATATTACGTTGTTTACACCAAATTACTTGAAACTATCATCAAATGGTAGAATATTTTATTCTCTAAATACTAGACTTGATGTACAAATTCAAAAACATCCTAGGGACTTTTTAGGGAGTTTCAGCAAGCTACGTAGAAAAGTTAGTGACTATTCATAACCTACAAAAAACTTACCGAACGTTAGTTAATTTAACTTTTTCGTACAAAATAAGCGTTTTATCGTGGTTTTTTTAGGATCTCGCATGATGTATAGAAAAAATGACTCATTCCAGGCTAAATTTTAGAAAATTTTCAGCGAAGGAATATTGATTTTTTACAAAACGCAGTAGTCGTTCTTTACGGAGCTGTTATTGACCGAGACGCGCATGAACATCTGAGAGACATCCATACAGACGACATATTCCCCATCCCGATTCCGCGTGTCCCCCTCCCTCCCACGGCCGCAAATACCATTAATGATCTATATATATATTTAAAATCTTTTCATTGGAGTACGCGTATAGTGTATACTTATTTAAATTTCAGCAGGTGATATTTTTCACTATAGTTATAAATAAAAAAATAATTATAAATAAAATTAATTTTCATACTATATCAACAATCATCACTTCAAAAATTTTAAAAATTTGTATTCTTTTTGTTATAAATTATAATCTAACAGAACATTACATTTAAAATTTATTCATTTAATTCTACAAATTTAATTTAGTAGGATTACGATTTTATGAAAGCATATTTTAGGAGGGTGCGGAGGTCGCCAAGGTCAAAGGATCCTAACATGAATCACGAGAGTTGTAAATGTTGCGCATCACTTTTAAAAAAAGGTCCACGTCACTCGCAACTTTGAAACCTGCGCGTGCAGACCGAATCTCTCTTCTAAGCGAGTATATATACTAAAAAAGTATAAAATATTTCTTAAATAAACATTGCAGAAATTGAATTACGTTTTGATAATCAAAATCAAATATTCAATTGGATTAAATTTAGCGCAAGGTAATACTGCTCCGTCCATTCATTCAGGAGCGAGAAATCGTTCAAAAGGTGAAGGTGAAATTCTCGGAAAATTCTCAGTTTCACCCACAGCCACAGGGGTGGTAAACGTTAAACTGCGCCCCCGCGCACACACACACTCAGCTGCATTGCAGGTGGCAGTGGCAGGCAGCCTCGAGCGAGGCTTCGCAGCAGCAATATCGTACAGGGTCAGTCAGTATTATTAACGAAAGCGTCTGCTGCTGAAGTATGCCAGCCATGGTGAGTGTGTTTTTCGTCAATTTTTTATGATGAAATATCAAAATAATCTTGAGTTATTAAGTTTTTGTCGAAATTCTGAGCGAATTTTCATCTTTTAGTCGAGTATTCACATCGTAGTAACGAAAACGTGTGCAAATTTAGATTTTCCCGAATTCGCGAGTGCAGAGAATTTGAGTTGTAGTTAATGTTTTTGAATGAAAACTTTATATTTTTTTACAGCGGATGAGAGCAGCGAAGTGTCCCTCGGATGAGCTTAGTCTCACCAACTGTGCTATTGTCAGCAGGGGTGATTTCCCTGATGATGTCAAGTTAGTATTTACTACTTTTACCTTGATTTATACTTTTCAGTGATACTTTTTTTAAAGACTTTGTGATCATTTTTTAAGTGGAAATCAATAGAATAAAGTACTTGGAAGCTGCTTAAGTGAAAGTTTGAATAGATTAAAAAAGTTATGAAACAATTTTCATGTTTCTGCTGCAAGTAAAAAAAATCAATACTTTTGCCTTATCAGCCAAATCAAAATGTATCTTTGTCTCTTGGCAAATTTTATTTTTTTTAATTTAAATGTTATTTGCTATTTTTAAAATATTTTGTTAAATAATCATATGATTTAATTGTATTAAAAACTAATTTAAAAAAAATTTTTTTTATCCTAATTAAATTTTTTACATGTTATTTACAAAGATGATTTTTGTTTAACAGGCACATCAAAGTATCAACTGGTCCCAACCAGCACTTTGTATTTTCCATTAAATCATGTCCTCAAATGGACAGAGGATGTGTGGGATTCAGTTTACCACAAAGGAAATGGGCAACTCTATCTCTCAATCAAGAAATTGAAGTTCAACCCTACTACTTGGACCCCTCATCATCTTCTGAATTTCTTTCCAACATAGTTTTAGAAGCAGATTTCTTCCAAAAGAAAACGTAATTGCTCATTCAATGTTTTTTCGTTATAGAAATTTTCTCTAAATTGCTAAAATTATTATATATCTTTATTTATAAAATTTAATGAGTTTCAACTTTTGAATTGATTATTTTACAGAACTACTTTGGAGCCATATGATACAGAACAAATGGCTCGAGAATTTCTTTTACAGTTTGCTGGACAGGCATTCACGGTTGGCCAGCAGTTTGCATTTCCATTTCTTGACAAAAAAATGCTTCTGTTGGTAGTAAAAGCCTTGGAAGCTGCAGATATTCAAGCAATAAAATCTGGCCAGGATGCAAAACCTAAGAAAACCAGAATGGGTTTTTGTCTGGGTGATACAGCCATTACATTTGAAAAGGCTCCCAATTCAAGCTTAAACCTCACCGGAGCCAAGCAGGGAAAGGTTGTTCGCCAATCAATTATTAATCCCGACTGGGATTTCAACAAAATGGGTATCGGTGGTTTGGACAAAGAATTCAGTGCTATCTTCAGAAGAGCCTTTGCATCCCGAGTATTCCCACCAGAGGTTGTTATTCAACTTGGTTGCAAACACGTGAAAGGTATTTTGCTGTATGGACCACCCGGCACAGGTAAAACTTTGATGGCCCGGCAAATTGGTCAAATGTTGAACGCTAAGGAACCTAAAATAGTCAATGGTCCTCAAATTTTGGACAAGTATGTTGGTGAGAGTGAGGCGAACATAAGAAGACTGTTTGCTGATGCTGAAGAAGACGAAAAAAAAGTATGTTTGGATTACATTGAAGCTTTTTCAAAAATAAAAAGAAAATTTCTAATTAATTTTATTTACAGCTTGGACCAAACAGTGGATTACATATCATTATCTTTGATGAAATTGATGCCATTTGCAAAGCCAGAGGAAGTGTAGCTGGTGCCACTGGAGTTCATGACACTGTAGTGAATCAGTTGCTTGCTAAAATTGATGGTGTTGAGCAACTAAACAATATCCTGGTCATTGGTATGACCAACAGACGTGATATGATTGACGAGGCCTTACTTCGACCCGGTAGATTAGAGGTAAATTTGATGATTATTTGTCTTTTTTATGAACTAAAAACAACTTTTGTTTCACAACATGTGAATTCAAGAAAAACAAGTATATTTAATCAAATTAAATTTGTTTCCAATTCAATTATTTTTACCTGCATTTTACAAAAATAGTGTTAAGAACAAATTTTTATCTAATTATTTTTATTCTTAATTTTTGCCCAAAAAAAAAAATTATGTAAATTTTACTTTGAAATCTTCTAAATTTGTAAACTAAAAAAAATCTATTTTGTATTATATTTGAATGATAATTTATGTTCGAAACAATATTTTATACAATTACTTAGATTAGAGGTAAACCTGAACAAAGAAATTTCTCAAATAATTTTTGACAATACCTCAAAGAAATAGTAATGAAAAAATTATATCAAATTATTTTAGGTACAAATGGAAATCAGTTTACCAGATGAACACGGCAGGCATCAGATTTTGAATATTCATACAACGAGGATGAGGGACTACAAAAAAATCGCTCCAGACGTTGACTTGAAAGAGTTGGCGGTACTGACGAAAAATTTCAGTGGTGCAGAATTGGAAGGTCTCGTTCGAGCAGCACAGAGTACGGCCATGAACAGGTTAATCAAAGCATCCAGCAAAGTAGAAGTTGATCCCGCAGCCATGGAAAAACTCATGGTTTCGCGACCTGACTTCCTTCATGCATTAGAAAATGACATCAAGCCAGTAAGTGGGATTTAGCGAAAAATAAAAAGTAATGTAGCTGTTATGTGCGTTAAATAAATTAATTTCTTATTTAAAGGCTTTCGGAACCAGTGCCGAAGCTTTGGATCACTTTTTGATCCGTGGAATAGTAAATTGGGGCAAACCGGTCTCCGACATTTTGGCGGATGGAAATCTCTACATCCAAGAAGCTCGATCCGCCGAAGGCTCGGGTCTCGTGTCTATTCTCTTGGAGGGACCACCTAACAGCGGTAAAACCGCGCTCGCCGCTCAGATTGCCAAAAATTCCGACTTTCCCTTTGTCAAAGTTTGCACACCCGAAGACATGGTTGGCTTCACTGAATCCGCCAAGTGCTTGTCGATTCGTAAGGTAAGTTGCCCTTAATTTTGACGATACTTTTTTGATCAAAACGCAAATTTAATAATTCGAAAATTTGTTTAGATCTTCGACGACGCGTATCGTTCCCAGCTCAGTTGCATTGTTGTTGACAACATCGAACGTTTACTGGATTACGGTCCAATTGGTCCTCGGTATTCGAATTTGACCTTGCAAGCTCTGTTAGTTTTGCTTAAAAAATTACCACCTCGTGGTAGAAAATTATTGATTCTGTGTACAACAAGCCGCAGGTATTTTTTTAATTATTCAAATTCAGCTGAATCAATGAAGTTGACATTAATTTTGAATTTATTTATCAACAGGCAAGTACTTGAAGATATGGAGCTTATTACAGCTTTCAGTACGACACTGCACGTGCCGAATTTGTCGCAACCTGAACATTTGTTATCTGTTTTGGAAGATGTTGATCTGTTTTCAAAAGAAGAAATGGCTTCCCTTCACGCGAAACTTCAAGGAAAACGGTAATTGAATCAAAATTTTTTTACATTATTTTTTGAATCAGTTATAATCAATATAATATGAATGAAAATAAATTTTTTTTTCCTATTCCAGAGTCTTTATTGGAATTAAAAAACTGCTGGGAATGATTGATATGACTCGACAAGTTGAGCCTAATTACCGAGTGATTAAATTCCTGACGAAATTGGAAGATGAAGGTTGTCTCGAGTAAATTGTACTCAAAATTATTATAGTATTTTATTTAATATTCGTTTAGCGAAATTCCAGTATATATCGTTGTATTAGTCAGTCTAAAATGCTTAGCATGATTGAGCGTAAACTTGGCTTTAAAGAAAATTGACATCTGCAATAAAAGTCCGACGGGTGCATTATGCGACTATGGGTTTATCTCAAAATGTATGATATAAACCTAAATCTCAATATATATTATGATTA
Organism: Encarsia formosa; assembly: GCA_038277355.1. Classification (NCBI taxonomy): domain Eukaryota; kingdom Metazoa; phylum Arthropoda; class Insecta; order Hymenoptera; family Aphelinidae; genus Encarsia; species Encarsia formosa. The sequence goes on along the minus strand of CM076186.1, from coordinate 12,596,976 downwards.
TACAAATAAGTCTAACTTAAAAAAAGTTCTTGTTTAAAAGTATTTATCATTAATTCAATATATTCAAGAAATGCTTTGCGGTTCTTGATTTGTTTTGTTTGTGAACTTAAATCTACTTGTTGATCAAGTTCTGAAAAGAATAGATCTCCTGTATAAATTATAAAGAATAAATGTACAGCGTTGATCACTGTGAGCACGATCGAAATTTAGGTGCACTTTTAGATTAACATAGTATATTTTTGAGCCAATTATCTGTTATGCAATGAGAGATGATTTTATTGAAATATTCTAACTATGTGAAACTATGTATTTTTTGTCAAATTTTATTTTTTTGGCTCGTTTGTTTGTAACGTAACGTGAGCTGAAATAAGAGAAATATTCTAATTTAGAACGAATAGAATATATTTATCCTTAAATATTATTAATATATACATAAATTCCTACTACTCTTGGAATGTAAAAAAATTCTTTAAATTGTTTATATTTATTAAGGAAAAAAAAAAAAAAAAAAAACTAAAATAATGTTGAACTTGGAGATTGTTAACCTAGATAAAATCAGATTCAAGCATTTTTGCCACATAAAAAATTATTTTTTTATGCATACCTAGAGATTAGACTTCATTTAGCAAACATTCCAGTAATATTAAATTTTATCTCAGAATAATATGCGTATAATTTAGGCATAGATAACATACCTTAGTTTAGTTTTGAAATTCAAGGTGCAAAAAATAGTAAAATCTGACTGCCGAAAGTTTTATGTCTGAGTAGAATCTGTGTTAATGATTTAATATGCGGCCTCACTGTTGTTCTAGATTTTATGTTTTACGGAATTCTATAAGACGTGTATGAGAGTCGATCAAAAACGCAGCTTTGCTGCATCATTGCTTTTTGAATAGTTTCAAAGGCACGTAAATACTTACCATATCTTTTATCTTACCGATGTAAACTTAAAAACCACGTAAAACACCAAAGTTATAAAAATGACCCTATTATTTTTAAACTTACTGTAATTATAGTTAAAAGAAGTCTTTTATCTAGATTATATCGTGTCAATTCCTAAAAAAATTTTGTAGGTTTTCTTAGCAAGGAGTGTGAATCAAGTTTAAATATTTGGCAATACCATTCCACTAGTTAATTTTGTACAGGTTGTTTTAATATTTTGTACATTTTAATTTTTTACATGATTATTTTTGTGTATAATTGTAGAAGTTTTTTTTTTAATGTTTAAAAAAATTGTTTTGTTAATTCAATACATTTTTTGTTTTAATTTATTCTGTTTTTCATTTTTTTACCCGTTATGATAAATTATATTTTAAGGAAATTTGATTATTATTATTTATCAGCGTATGTATTGAAATGTATTGATTGCTAGATTATAATAATAAATGTCAATAAGAAAAAATATATATATATTTTGTCTCAAATTCTTTATTGGTCTCAAATTAATTTTCAAACATGAATTTAAAATCTAAGTAAAAATTTGTTTTGATTGAAGTTGTTTCAATTTTTTTTAATCATCATTTTATTTTATCGAATTGTCAATCTATAAGTGATTTAGTGTAAGAAATATAAGAAATCAGATACTTCATATGATGTAAATTTTTAAATGCAAATAATTAGTTTTTTGTTATTTTTATTCAGTTTTGAAATAAACTTTTTATTTTGGGCGGAACTCTTAGATCCAATTCGGCTAAGACGTTGAAAAAACTCATATCTTGATAAAATTTAATTTGAAAAATTTTTTTAAATCCTAAAATTCATTGAAAGTTGTGTGCTTTAAAAAAAAAAAAAAAATTTCTAAAGTTGTGATTGCCAACCGTACTTTCCTAATCAGGTCATCCGATACGGTCGATTCGGCTCTTGGAAACCCGGCCAAAGTTTTTCAGGTATTGTTAGGAAAATTAAAAAAGGTCATGAACGATTACTATTAAAACTTATTTATTACTTCTTGTATAATATAAAAATACGGTCAATATATACACACACAGGGAATTCTTATTGAAAAAACTCTCTCTCTCACTCAAACCCTCATCAGAATTCGCTCATTTCCCGAGACTGTCTTCCTCGGGGTGTAACGCGATCCACTCGAGAGCCCTCAAGATAGCCTCAGGAATAGCTGGAGCCTGGGGTAAGTGGGATCCCGCGGGCCTGAAGCCGTTTTCGTCTGCCGTGTAAGTGACCTCGACCGGGGAACCGTCATCGGCGTAGTAGCTGTATCTGCCCTGGACGAACGCGGTTCCCTCCTCGCCATTGTCCTTGATCTGGCCTTGTTCTTCTTGCTTGATTCCATTCTCGGTCTCGAACCGGAAGTTGTAAGAGCCGTTCGGGTCCCATTGGTTCTCTTGAAGGGTTATCTTGGGCTGAGGGTTTTCGGCGGGCGCCGAACAGGCCACAGCCACCAGACCCAATAGAGTAACCAAAGTGAATTTCTGAAACGGAGAAAAAGGATCTTTTTTAGTTATTTGACATTCGCAATGCATCTTAGAAAAAAAATTTTAATATTGAATAACTATAATCATTGAAGTGTAAAGGATCAAAATCAGAATCGAGGGGCTACGCACTCCAGAATCACAAAAAGAATCAGACATAAAAATCAATATAATCAATAAAATATCGATTTCATTTCAAGTAAAAATCTTCAAAAAATAATATTTTTAACAAAATATTACTTGAAATTGGATCCAAGGCTGTAAACTCTTTAAATTTGCCAAAAGAATCACGAAAGAATCACTAAAGAATCAAAAAGAATCAAAAGAATCATTAGTGATTCTGGAGTGCGTAGCCCCTCGATCAGAATAGTCCACTTTTTGGGGGATTTGAGTTTTCTGAAGATTTGTGTTTTAGGTGAAATATACGTTCTACAGAAAAAACAAACTGAAAAAAGGGTTTTTACAACATGTCGATGAGGCCGTTTCAAAACCGGCTAAGTTTAGATAAATTTTATTTAAAGAGAAAAAAAAAGTCTATTTCTAAAGTTTAATAGATGTTCGTTTCAAAACTAGCTAAATCCGTTTCTGAAATCGAGTGAATGAATTTTCTTTGTCGGTTTAACATGTCTGTACTAATCCTTCGTAAAAAATAATTTACAAACTATTTTCTGCCATCAAATCTCATGTAGTTGCAACTATTTTTCATATAAACATTTCAAACGTTAATTTTTACTTGAAAGCCATCTAAGTGAAAGAATCTGGTATTGATTCTAAACTCTTTAATTAGAGGTATGATAGAGATTATTTTATAAAAAAATTCGATTAAGTAACGTAAAATAAAATAGGAATAAAATAATTAATTTTAATTTTAAAAAGTTTGAATAAGTCTCGTTAGTCGAAGCTTTAATAAATGAGTCTTAAGAACTTTAACAAAACTATTTATTACTGTTAAGTTGTTTTTTATCACAGTCTACTCAAGCCTAGCTAAATATCTTTAATTTATTTGGTAACAATTATTTGAGCAGGTCGTAACAGATGTTAAAAAATTGCAACATTTTTAAAATGCTTCGAAATGAAACAAAATTTTTTACTTCAAAATTTGGTTGCTCTGGAAAATCGACATTTTATGGATTAATTTTGGATGCATGTTGTACACAGCTACACGCGTGCTTGATTTTGATTGAAAGTAATTTACGGTTTTGAAATTATTCCAGCTTATCCAGGGCGACGCACATTACGCGGTCGATGCTATGAATATTTTATTGAAAAATATGATATTTATATACAAATTTTAGAAAATCTTCTAAGAAACGCCAATTTTATGAATGCCAATTCTCGAAAGCTGTACTATTTATATGACAAATACAAATAATAATTTTGATCAAAATTTAAACTATTAACTATATAAATCAAATTCATTTTTGTTTAGGTGATACTTTTATCAGATTACGAACCTTGTAAAAAACTGATTCAATAAAAGTTCATATTCGGAGGGGAATTACTCTAGTTATGTTTTGAAAATCTTTTTTGTATTGTGTTGGGATTCGGGTTGATCAATAACGCGATAGAGGCCATGGTTTTTTGACCCTACTCAATTCTCAAGGTCCAGGTTTAAGAGTTATTTACCGTGAGATCAAGATACACGCTAAATCGTCTTCTTTTTTAAAATTCGCAATATTCTTCGGCGCGTTTATAAGTTTCGAATTTTAATTAATTCACCAAAACATCTCATTTTATCAAGTATAAATCATAAAGTAGATTTTTATTTTATCTTGATGATAATTTTTTTTTGTAATTTTAAATTTTGTGGACCCTCAAGATTCTGATAATCTATAAATAATAATAATTTTTAATCATCAAATGAAATTAAAAAAAAAATTCATAATTATTATGTTTACTACAATAATTTTACTCAAATTCACTGAACCCAAAATTTTTAAAAAATTTTTGAATTTTAACTTAAAATAAAAAGTCATTAAAGTCATAATGAAAAAATAGTAATTGTAATTATGCGAGCAAATTAATTTATGTATACCTTTTTAATGTCGCTCGTTTAGAATTTTTTCCCCGAAAAAGGATTGTAACGAATTCAAATTTATTCACGAATCTCAATGATTTCTATGAAAACTCACCAACGATTTTATCAAAATACAAAATAAAAAAGAAAGAAACAAGATTGATTAAAAAAACATTTTTTTTTTTTTTTTTTTCATCAAGCACCCAAACGAATGCTTCGAAGCCAGTCGCGCGGGGCAATCAATCATAGCTAGGTATACGCACTCACGGTGTAGTAAATAACGCCAAAATAATAATATTTCTACGACCATCCGACGCGCAGTTTTGAACTTTTACTTTCGTCATAAAACCCGCTGTGGCGATCACATTTCTCCGCTGCAGCATCATTTAACTCAGTTGCATCACAAACGCGCGAGCAACATCGATTTGACACTTTAATCGAACGATGGAAAGATTCCATCAAAATGCGTGTTGGTTTATTGTAAAAAAAGACAGGAACAATTTTTTTTAGCTCTGGTAGTTTTTTTGGAGTGGAAGCTTAATGTAGTTTCGATAACTTAAACGTCTTCGAAAAAAAGAGTTACGTAAGGAAGATAAATCTCCGGCCGAACGATTGTATTGGAATCTACTTAACTGCCAAATTTAATGACCGAATAAAATATTCATAGACAAAAAAAAGTTTTTTTTTTCGCTCTACCGAAGTATCGACTGTAAATTAAGTCACAATTTTTTTTGGCGATACTTATGAAGAAAAAATGAATTTATGAAGTAATGGAAAAAAGAGCTTTACAGCACTTGACATTAAACAATTACTTTGACATACTAATTAAAAATTTTAAAATCACTATACACTGAATTGAAACTTTTTTTTTTCTCGTCACTCGAAATAGATTACACTTTTTTTTTACTATGGCTACCTAGACTGATTGAGATTACACTGTTCACGAGACTTTTAAAAAAGTTGATTCACTGAGCACTTTTTTAGATTAGAAAAAACTTTAAAAAAAATGCAATTTTAAGATTTATCGGCCACGGGAGGAAAATAAAAAATAATATAAAACAAATAATTAAAAATAAAATTACTAGAAAATCAATAAATATAAAATTAAATAAAAAATAAAAAATAAATTGTAATTTAAAAATAGAAATAAGTTTGTGAAAAAATTGCTTTGCACGTTTGTTTGACTCATTAAAAAAATTTTCAAACTACAGTTTAATAACAAAAAAAAAAAAAAAAATTTATTAATCTTCTAATTTTAAAAGGGTTAATTCACTAAGCACCCTCTAAAAAGAATTTTCAAAACTATACTCCAGAAAAAAAAAAAATTTTATGTAATTTAATTTTCTAAGCAGAGATCGTTGACTTACCATGATGAAGATGCGAGTTCGAGGGGGTTGTACCGGAGAAGAGTCGCGAGTGTCACGTTTGACAAGTATGCGGTCCCACCCAGTCTCGCACGCGGCTTTTATATAATCGCTGATCGCCTCTACGCATCTCTCGATCCGAGGCTGATCGCCAGGAGCATCGACTCGCGACACTGGACCCGAAAAATTCTCACATCCCACTCTATCGAACTCCGCTATAACTTTATTCCCCGGCCAGACTGGTTTTTTGTCCTTTTCTAACACGCCAATTGCAACATCTTTTTTTCGAATTTTCGAGTCTGTTCTCCTGCTTCCTTCCTTTTCTTTCTTTTTTTTTTTTTTTTTTTTTTTGGATTTGCGGCTGCGGGGATTTTGTAATTATTTATATAATAATTCACCTTGGACTACAAGCAGGATACAACTGTCGGTAAAAAAAACTTACATGAACAAGCAGGAATTCAAAATTTCAAGGTAAAAAAAGGGAACGTTTGGAGCATTAGAAAAATAGATTTTTTTTCGTTCAAAAAGTCAATATTTGATCAAAAGTAACCAGTCTAAAGATAACTCGTTGCGAGAAACTTTGAAGTTTTCTTGACAAAAAAAAAAAAAAAAAAAATTATTACTTTTTAATTTTTTATGACACTCTTTACATCATTGCATGCGAATAATACGAAGCCAAGTATTTTTTTTTTTTTTTTTAAATATCGGGTTCTTGGTATTTAATTGAATGTGTTCGGCTTTAGAGGAAAATTGAATGATTTTCGTTCCCGTACGAATTCGAACCCAGTACGTCGATGTTACGTCGCACCTAAGATTTAACGACCACAGCTATAACTGTGTTGATGTATCTACGCTGGTATCATCTATTATTAAATCAACATTGTACTCATTTGTGCTGGCAAAAAAAATTTATCAACTAAAATTGACAATTTTTTCGAACTTAAGGACTATTGAAAATGCATTATTTTCATACACGCAGACTTTTTTTGTTTCAAGAACTTAAAATTTTTTTTTTTTTAGTTAAAACATGAGTTATAGTTCAACGTAGTTCAATAATTTTAAAAAATTTAAAGGTACTGGTTTGAACGATCAAGATTCAAGTTTTTTTTCTTTTCAAAACACCTTGAAATTAAAAAAAATAAGTTTCAAAAATATCAAAATTTGAGCGTTTACTTTATACTTAAAAGAATATTTAAAATTTTATGGCATAGAGAAGACATGAATTTTTATGAAAAAAAAACCTATAATAAATTTTTTTTTTTTCGAATTTTTAAAAAATTGTAATTTAAAAAATAAAAATACATTTTATACACGGACAGAAAAAAAAAAACAGAAATTTACTGTGGTAAGCTAACACGAAAAAATCGTGTGTGAACCTTACGCAGAAAAAATCCTAAGCGCTACTGTAAAAGAGCCAATCAAAATCACTCTGGACACACCGGATTGCCTGATTGGTTCGGCTACAGTAGCGCTTAGGATTTTTTCTGCGTAAGGTTAACACACGATTTTTTCGTGTTAGCTTACACAGTAAATTTCTGTTTTTTTTCTCTCCGTGTAATACTCATTGATAATTGTTGACCAAATCATAATTTTGATTACGTAATTTATAATGTCCAAATGGTAATAAAGAATAATTACATTGAATATTTTGTTGAGAACGAAAGATTCAAAAGATTCTTGAATTTGAGTATGTACACCTGCTAACTTAATGACTAATGATCAATACCTGGAATCGTAAGGGTTATTGATCTTGAATAGAAAAAACTTCAAAGGTAGCAAAAAATTTGAGCTATATGATCCTCAAAACGATTGATGTATCCTGTAATTTTCATTTGAATTTCTTATTAAAAATTTTTCTTTTTATAGTTAGCTTTTACAAGCTTTGAACTTGGTACAATAAAAAAATTAAAATAGAATAAAAAAAACTTGTTCCCTGAATTTAAATACTTTTCTCACTTATTTGCATATCCAATAAAAATTACTTAATCATCAAAAAAGATTTTTTTGTCAAGTATCGAATTGAACTGTTAATAAATCAGAATTAGAATTCAAAATGAATTTTGAAAGCCCCAAAGCTTAAATTTTGAAAAAAAAGAGAGAGCTCGAAAAAGGATCGATCCAAATTTTACCGAAAAAAAAGTGAGAGTAACACCGTTGCCCAATTACTCACAAATGTAATGGTTTAAATCATCAAGAGCAAGGTTTATTAGACATTATTGTTGTGTCTGAGTGTATCAATCGAAAGTAAAGCAAATAGAAAGTGAACTCGACTATGGAAAAAAATAAAATCGTACACTTTTACGAAAACAAAATATTAGAGAATGAGCAGTATTATATACTCGGTAATGTCTCTTGAGCAAACATTCGACAGTAACTAAAAGTTTAGCTAAATACTCGCGCTCGAAACTATTTAATGATTGCATAAATCTTTTTCACAAATACCCATCATATAAACGAATGGTAATAACGTAAATTATTATCATCCCGAGGGTATGAAAATTCAGTGTGCTTTTATCGCCCAACTTTCACAATTCTTAATTTCAGAAACTGCGTCTGTTGTTTTTGGCTTACACTGTTTGTCTAGCAAAATTGTTTGTTTACCACAAATTATCAATTTTTTAATTAATAAACATTGATGTATTGGAATAGGTATCTCAATACTTATTTCATTTACTTTTTTTTTGCGCGATGGATAAATTATAGTGACTTGACATTTTTAAAAGTTTCTATACTTTACCTTCATTTTAGCTCTTCAAATTTTCTAGCATCACTTAAATTCATTTAATTTAAAATGAACCATTGAACATTCGCCCCACAAAATTATGAATCTAAATTCAGCAATCGATATCACAATTTGATCGTGACAATAATTTAATTATTCCATAAAATAATATATAAATTAAAAATAAATTATTTTTATGTATATTTTCAATATCACATGAACCTCGCATGAACCTAGTATAATGTGTAAACTGTAATATCATAGATTTGTAAATTTCGTTTTTTTTTTATATTTAGTTAATTAACTCTCTAAAATGTATTAAATTAAATTAAATAAATAAATAAAGGAGGGGTTGCAATTTGGCCGAAATTTTCCCTACGCCAAATCGGCTGAAACTGCAGGATAAGGTGTCTTTTTGGACCTGAAAAAACATCCCATAATTGTTTTTAATATTTTCGATAAACTCATTAGCCGCGCATGCGCAGAAACATTTGTCTCCTATTTAAAATATCGGAAACCACAATTTTAAGTAGTTTTTCGTTTATTTCTCGAAAACCAGACTAGATCCCTCTCTGAAATTTTAGTATGTTATGAAGACATGAAAAACTCAACTTTTCAGGGTGATTCCATTAAGGGGTAAAGTGGGCCACCCACTTTTTAAGGCCTCTGAAAGACCCGAAATTTTTTTTTTTTTTTTTCAAAAATTCATAACTTGGCCTCTAATTATTCGATCGGAACCAGGTTTGGCGAAAATTTTTGTCTTTAGTTGTACTTTTTAGAAAATTTTTTGTCTTTATAGTTTTAAGAATTTTTACTGCACGGAAATCGTCCATAACCTCGAAATTTTGAAAAAACGTGGTTTTTTGGACTTTTTAATGCCATTTTAGCTTAAAAGTATAACAAAATATATATTTTCTGAAAGAACTCAAAAAAATGCTTCTTTTCTTTTCCGTGGTCTATATTCGATTTACGTGTTTAAAGTCGATTTAATTCACTTTAAAGGTAAAAAATCGAGACAGTTTGTTAAAAAACCATTCAAAACTTGAAAATTTGGCGCGTAAACCCCCATTTTTTTTTTTATAAAGATGCCTTTTTTGCTCTAGTTTACGTTGATATATATTTTTATATACTTTTATTCAATATTTACTGTGAAAAATTCATAAAACATAGAAAAAATACAAAAAATGCTCCTTTTTTACTCAAACAATATAGCCGGGTAAGATAGTCGAATCGGCCCCCACGGCAAACCCTTACAATATATATATCATTCGAAAGGGCATAAAAAAAGGAAATTTTCGACGCTAACCGCAGCTCCCTATTTCCTCCCTAGGGAGCCTAGGGTCTAAAATAGTGATTTTTCAACTTTAATTCATATCTCAGAACCTATAAGAGCTAGAAACATGCGGTTTGCGGCACAATTTAAAAAAAAAAAATGTAGTTCACCTATTTATTTTAACCCTTAAAGGCCACACCCAAATCCAGAACTGCCACACTGACAGTTATGTGGGGTCATTCTGACCCCGTGTGGCATTTAAGGGTTAATATTACTACTCCCTCTCAGCAATTGTAAGCGTAAGCAAATCTATTCTCTAAATGTTTTAATTGAATTGTAATATAAAAATTAAAAATAAAAATTCAAATTTTAAATTTTGTTCTTTAACCAATCACATCACGAATAAAATGCTGACATTCTTTTTGGGTTCTCTCTTTTATCTTAGGGTTTTTGGCTCCAAATTTTGCTCCTAACCTAACCTCATTGAAAAAGCGCGAGACACGGGATTGCGGGATCGAGCGAATCCCGCGATCCCGCGAGTTCCTGTGATGGCCTTTAACGGAATCACCCTGAAAAGTTGAGTTTCTCATGTCTTCATAACATACTAAAATTTCAGAGACGGATCTAGTCTGGTTTTCGAGAAATAAACGAAAAAGTACCTAAAATTGTGGTTTCCCATGTATTTTAAATGGGAGACAAATGTTTCTGCGCATGCGCGACTAATGAATTTATCGAAAAAACAATTACGGGATGTTTTTTCAGATCCAAAAAGACACCTTATCCTGCAGTTTCAGCCGATTTGGCGTAGGGCAAATTTCGGCCAAATTGCAACCCCTCCTTTCTTTAATTTATAACATTTGCTTTACATTATACAAAAATATATAATATACATACATACTAAACTAGGCACATAGAATATTTTTTGAATAAAATGTAAAACAAATTATTATTATTATATTTTTTAATATTCCAGTTAATACCTTTAGAATTATAATTTTCAAAATTGACTTATGTAACCCAATGTGATAAAATTTTTTTTTCTTAATTTTTACCGTATATTTTCACTTTTTCAGTCTTACAAAATCTCGTTACCTATAAAAAATATTAATTGTTGAAATTCTGTTGGGCAAATAGCGTTAGCAATTCTTTTTTGAAAACCATCGAACTTTCTTCGCTTGATTGATCGGTCCATTATTATCAAAAAGGTAAGTAATACTTATGTCATGAGTAACAGCGAGAGTGTGTAGAAAAAAAAAAGAGTTACGGCGCACTTTCTTCTTTTTGTGCGCGCAAATATAGACTAGCGGAAGAAACTTTGACGGTTGACCTTCAGCGGCTCTCCTGTAAGATAAGCTCAACTATGCGTAACTTATTAATTACGAATATAGGGTAATATACCCGTAACATGTTACAAAAAATTGAAATTTTTTACAAGTACAATAAATTAAATTATTAAAAAATTATTGTGCCTCCATTATAAAAAAATTCAATAAAACATTTAGCGACGTAGGATTCCGTCTTTGGCATAAATCTTTCATTTTTTTTGAGATCGCTGAATTAAAATAAACCACCCGACCGAAACTTTTATCCGCTATTATTAGCATCATTTATTTATTCACTTACCGGGCCAGAAATAGATCTTAGAAATATTTTTATCACTGATAAAGTAGATAGGCAGGCAATAATTCGCCCAATAATCTCAAGAACGCAAAATCGAATCGCCCAATCGTCGCAATTAGCATAATTATAGCTCCTCCTCCTCCTGACCTTTGACGGCGGGAGTTACCTCACCGCGATACAATAACGTCTTATCTAAAGTGAATCGGAAAAAAAGGATCCTTAAGACGCACGCTAGGTGAAGGAGGGGAGGGAGAGCATGACTTTGTTATAGCTTGCGTATGTCGTCTAAAAACTCCTGGCGTGCCAGAGGAGAGAGAGCCGAATATATAAAGCCGTAGCGCGGGCATCAAGGAAGTGCCAGTTCGCTAAAATCAGTGCGTTTGATCCCATTATTATTTGATCCCGAACGGTCCAAGATGATCCAGACGGTGAGTACTCGTGATTTTATTGATTTGATGGATGAATAATTTTTAGTGCCTGGGAGAGATAAAAAAACAGATTTCGAGTTTTGAGGTGAATAATTCATTCAGTGATAAATTTTGACGCGCATTTGAATACTAGGGAGGGTACCGGTGTCATCGTCCAAAATAAAATCGTTGACTTTTAATTCAAACCCGGAGCGAATCTAATTAACACCTAGCTAATATATAGCCTTTGGCTGATATTTTTTTTTTTTTTCTTTTTCTTTTTAGAATTACTAAAAACACAGGCTTATTTTTTTTTTTTTACGATAAAATTATTCTCATCTCCCGAGCCTGGTGCATAAATTATCGGTGGCAAGGTCCACCATAAATTCTTCAAATACTCCTTAATTTTTTGAATAACGAATTGATCGGACGGGTACTTTAATAAATTAAGGACTTTTATTTCTGACCCAAGGTCCTCGAGCTCGGTCGGAGTGATGAATCGACAATTATTTTCATTCGAAATTTATGAATTTTTAAATATTTAGAATTTAAACGTCTCGGGATGTATTTATAGATTTACCAGCTTTGCAAATTCGTATACGCTACAAGTGACTTTTTAAAACATTTATTCTGATTTATGGGTAAATTCTATGGTTTATGAATTTGTAATGTGGGGAGTCCCAAAACAAGTAAGTTTAAAATAAAATAAAAACACTACAAAAAATTGAAATAGATTCTGTTTTGACTAAAAAGTTTTTTTATCTTAGAAATAGACTATTCAGTTATGAATAAGTAATGTTAGCTCGGTACTTTGTTTTAAAAATTACAAAATTAGTATTTATTTATCATAAAATCAGTAAAATATAAGTGAAAAAACAACGTGAAGCATAACGTGTACAACTCATAAAATTCATACATAATTGCTTTATGTGAAGTTTTTAAAATTTTATAATTATTTCATTTAAATATTTCACCACAATTTACAACCTTGGCAACAAGGTTTATTTATTGTTTATTCGAAATTCATCACTTAATAATAAATTGAAACATTTCAACATTCCTATTAGCTCCATTCAAAGAGTTTCATAATTGTTTCAATTTGTATATGATACATGGAAAATATAAGTAAAATCATTGCAGAGTAATTTCATTTGAGACAAAATTCTTAAAATTTTACCAATCTCAATTACTTATATAAAATTTTTATCTTGTTTTCAACAATCACTTTGAAAACAATCATCAATTTATTTGCCTACACCTTAGCTCTATGATCTAAAAATTTGTAATTAGTATAAAAAATCTACTCATATGCACGAATCAAATCGATTTTCGCTGTAATAATGACTTTAGCGGACAAAACTGGTTTTGAGAAAGTATATAAACTTATTAAAGTGTATTATTTGAAAGTAAAAAACAGCTATTCGAAATCTAGACACTCATATTATCGATATTTTTTCATAAAAATTGAATGGCACATTTCTGCGTTGTACATTTACGCACATAAAATAGTCGTTACGAGTTCGTATGTACTTTAACGAATCCAGAACAAGTCCATTCAAAAAATCAAAAATCAATTTTTTCGTCCACCAGGTACTCTTCGTCCTCGCTGCCACTCTGGCTATCGTAGCCTCGGCCCCTCAGCAATTGTCCGACTCGCCGTCCTCGGCAGCACCCTCGACGACGTTGTCGTCGTCGTCCACGGCGGCTCCAGTGGCGATACTCAAGAGCTCGGCCGATGGTCCCAACCCAGACGGCTCGTACAGCTGGAGCTACGAGAGCGCCGACGGTACCAAGGCCGAGGAGAAGGGCGCCCTGCACCAGGTCGAGCAGCGCGCCGACGACAAGGAGTCCTACCCCGAGGCTATGACCGCCGAGGGCGCCTTCAGCTTCGTTGCCCCCGACGGAACGAGCTACTCGGTCTCGTACATCGCGGACGAGAACGGTTTCAGGCCGGTCGGTGCCCACTTACCTCAAGCTCCAGCGGTGCCAGAGGCTATCGTCAGGATGCTGAAGTACATACAGGAACATCCGGAGGAGAACAACATCGACGAGGAGAAGAAGAAGAACTAGTGCGAGTATCGTGTGTAATGCATTGGGGTTCTATATTAGAGCCCGAGATTTTTGTACATTATGAGTTGTATGTAAGATTGATTAAATATAACAGCTTTTTTGTAAGTTTTTTTTATAAAATTTAGTCTTTGAACTTTCTTTTATTACACCCAGACACTTTGAACAGATTTTAAAACTGAAAAAATTAATTTTTTACTTTATTGCTTTATTTGTTTACTTGAATGGTTGAAAAATATTCTAGAAAAAAAAGACCAATAAATGGATCTGTGACTTGAGTACTCTGCTTATATTCAGATACAAGTAGGTTCTCGATTCCTGCTCACATACTGTCGAGTTTAACTTCCAGAATTAGTGCTATTTGTAACTGTTATTTCTTATAATGAAGATTGAAGAATATACAGGAAAGTTAATAATGCCCATTGATTGACGAAAAAAAAAAAAAAAAAAAAAAAAAAAAAATTGTTCGGAGAGTCTTATTGAGTTATCTTTTTTTTTTACGTAGTATTCATCAAAAATATAAATTATTTAAAATACAAACAATTTTTTTTTACAATATTTCTTTGTAAAAGGGTACTCTAAAAACTTATTTTTTCCGCTTCCTTTGTTTACTCTCGACCGATTTTGCAAGAGCCCATGACATCACGGATCTTAATGGATACTCGAAACAGCTATTGCACTTTTTTTTAGTGGAGAAAGAGGAGCCACGATGGTTATAAAAAAAAAAAAAAATTCATTCCATTGAAACGAGTAGTGAAATTTTTAATGCCCCCGGTTGAAAAAATACTTTTTGATTGATTGAAAAGAAAAAAAAAAGAGCCTCGCGCCACGTGCGTGTGTGTAATTCTTTTATCTCTCTCTCTGGCTTTTAAAAACTCGTTTCTCTCAATATTTAATGACCCTCCTTTAGAGTTCGAAAAAGAAGACCGCGTAACAGGTCAATTAGAAATTCGCGACCGCGGTAACCTTAAACAATCACTCAGTATCCTCCCGCCTCCGGGCCTCGAGTCGTGCTTCGATAAAAAAAACTTTTTTTGAAATACTTAATTTATGCTCGAGAAGCAAATAATTTAAAACAACAGAAGTTATGAAGTAAAAAAAAAAAAAAAAATTGTCGATAGAGTGCTTAAGATAACAAGCGAAAGAGAGTGAAAATCAAACTGGCGTCACCTTGAGTCGGATGCCAAACCGATTTACAATTACGTATAAGCTACATGGAAGGTTTAGAAAGAGGAGAGTGGAGAGAGAGAGAGAGAGAGAATCTAACCCTCTACTCTGGGAAGACACTTGTTTAGCTGTAAGAACAAAGGACGACATTCTGCATAATACCGATGATAAAATCGAACGCTCCTTTTTCTTTCTATTTATTCTGGCCTATTATTATTTTGGATGAGATTGAGTTATCCTTGCCTTTTTTAGACTGGGTATCCGGCTTGTTTTGGAGCCTTAGTAACCTAGAAAGTGAAGGGTACGGTTGCAAAACTGGTCAAGTTCATAAATTAAAAAGAAAAAAGTATTTTTTTGCGTTCGACTTGGATTGGATTAAAATTAATTGACTTTTAGATTTAATTCACTCGTTCTCAGTAAATGATAAAATTTTGTAGGATTTGCGAAATTATTTGATACATCGATGGTCCTAGTAAAGTGAAACCTTAGCCGAAAATCAGCAGATTTGAAATGACCAATGAGCGGCTGACATGAATTAAAAAATCAGAAAAATTCAGAAATCTTCATAAATCAGTACCCAATAAATAAAAATTTTTTATTTTTTTCGATTTTTTTTCATCATTTTAGCCCCTTATTAGTCATTTCAAATCTGCTGATTTTCGGCTAAGGTTTTTCTTCGATGGGATCGTCGGTATGACGAGCTTGTTAAAAACCACAGAACTAATGTGAATTCAAAACACAATTTTTGCCTTAAAATTTTTAAAATTGCATAACAAAAGTGAAGAAAATTAATTTTTTATATGTCTGTGGTTTTTTAGCTTATAAATTAAAATTAAACAATTCTTTTCAGTTACTGGTTTTAACAAATTTTGTTCTCTAGAAAAAACAAATTATGAATTTTCTTTTTATTGGCTACAAAAAAACCTTTTTAAATTTTGTATACCAAACATCGACTTCCCGTGCCAAATTCTCTCACCAATAAAGTTACAACAAGGGTACTTTCAGCGACTAAAATATATTTAAACCACTTTATTTAAGATTTCAGCCTACAGCCTAAGTGACCTAAGTTTTCAACTTATAAATGTCGCAAGGGTCGTTTTATTCGTGGCTGGTGTGTCGAGAAATATTTTTTCGCTGCCGTGTATCGACGGATTAATAGCAAAGGTCATTTTCACTTCTATTTCCAAAGGATAAATTCATAAATAGCTGTATAGATCAATAATGGTCTGGGTAGGCTTAAATAAATAAAAAAAAATAAATTCATAAAAAAAACTGGTTTATAGACATTTTAGTCATTGGAAGTCTCCCTACTGTAACTTTATTAGTGGTAGATTTTGGGCTAAGGTTTTTGCTTCGCAAGGGCAATTGACATCTGTCGACAAAAAAGTTTTAATTTTGAATTATTTTATGCTTACTCGATTCGGACAATGAGGATTGATAAATCAATAAAAAAAAAAGATCTGTTTTCTATAAAATTGAAATTTTTTTTCTTCTTTTATTTAATAAAAATAAAATTGAAGCTTATTAAATTCTGCCCTTTTTTTATTACATCTATATAAAATTCAGGTGAAAGATACAAAACAAAACCACAGTAATATATTTGGCATAAAAAAAAATTATCTAAAGTTTAAAAGTAACATTCACTACTCGTCTAAGCCAGAACTAAAGAGTTCATCTCACAGGTACAATCATAGTTAAATCCAGACCTTATTCTAAGGGTACCGAAAGTATCAAATCGGTAGTTACAAACGCTCATTTCCGGTAGTTACCAAAAAAAATTTTTGAACAAAAATTAAAGCTAAAATTTAAATTGAAAATAAACTTGAACAGAAGATTAACTTACTTAACTAATTTTATTACGGAATAAGGTAAATTCATTAAGATAAAAGGAGACGCCCACCTCGACGCTTACCTATTGTAGAGTAGGCAGTGCAGGATTTAAAGTGTAAGTAATTTAAAATGTAGTTTGCATTTAACTAAATTTTAGATTTTATTTTATTTTTTTCAACTTCGTTCAATTTTATAAAATTAGACTCTTTAAAAGAATCTGAAGTCAATAATCACTTAATAAAGTGGTTAAAAAATCCAGCTAAACCAAAGGAATCAACGACAGCACCGCTAATGTAATATAATGTAATATAATGTAATATGACGTAATGTTTCATATAATGTAATACGAAAATGATTAAATGAATAATAAAATTAATATAATATTTTTTTTACATGCGGATGACCTTTTTTTTTTTTTTTTAGCTCAAATGAAATTTCGGTAGTTACAAAACCTTCCTTAGAATAAGGTCTGGATTTAAATCTACGTAGTAAAAACTCGATTATTTATAAGATTGAAATACACGTCTATCTAAAGTTTTTTTTCTGAGTCCATCTTCACAGAAAATCAGAACCTCTGCTGCTTGAACTTGAGGGTGGAAGCGGGGAATATTCCCTTCTCGTACTGCTTATTCTGCTGGACGAACGGCCTGAAGGTCGTGGTGGTGGGCCTGTAGGTGGGCTTGGCGGTGTACTCTGGAGGCTCGGTGGTGCTGGGCTGTTTGCTCAGCCAGTCAAGGGCCCTCTGGATTTCTGGAGGGATTGGAGGAGGTGTGGGGATAACGTTTCCAGAAACCTAGAAATAATCACAAAAAATAATCATTTTCAGACAAAAAAGGTAAAAAGTACTTCTAGAAATCGTACCAGGTCAAACTTAAAAAAATTTGATTTAAAAATATATTTATAATAATATAAAAGTTAATGTATAGACTAAGATAATGAGATGTTCCAGATCTCCAGAAGAGGCGTCGAGCAAGAATTATTTTTTAATTGTCTGAAAACCATACAAGTGCTAAAAATTCTATTTTGACCATTTGCAGTCGAGATTTCTAGGACAAAATAAGTTAAAAATTGCTTGAATCTGAGTCTCACTTAATTAAACAATTAGATTTAAAAATATTTTTCCCAAAAACTTCATGTATAAAACTGGAAATGAAAATTTTCAAAACTGTAGAGATGCGATAAACTTTGAGCTCAAATTTTTTCGAAATAGGCAAAGAAGTATAAAAGTGATAAAAATGCCATGGGATATAAACTACACTGTAGTAGAAGGGACCGTTGGCGCAAAATAATTGTCATAATAAAAATATTTCTAAAGTTTCAAGTTGATCTTAAAAATATTGAGACTAAAAAAAAATAAATCTTTTAACTTTTTTTGCCTTATTCAGCAAAGAGCCATTGAAACAGAATTA
This sequence comes from Encarsia formosa, assembly GCA_038277355.1. Classification (NCBI taxonomy): domain Eukaryota; kingdom Metazoa; phylum Arthropoda; class Insecta; order Hymenoptera; family Aphelinidae; genus Encarsia; species Encarsia formosa. Next base: position 12,578,671 of record CM076186.1, on the reverse strand, counting down.
AAAAAAACCCGAAGCCATTGAAAAAAAAACAACTATATATTTAATATCAACTTATATCTATATTTTTTAATTTGTTTATTTTTTTTCTAACCATTTTTTAACCCAGTACAATACCCAGAATATAAGCAAACATTTTTCGGAATTGCTCGACTATATCATATTTTGATGAATTATTTTTAATAAATTCAAACTCACCTGAGTACCGAACTCGTCAGCGGTCCAGCTGATGGCCACTGGGGTACCATCAGGCGCGTTGTATTGCACGGAACCCTGGATCAGCTGTGTCTCGGAGTCGGTGCCCTCGTACTTGCGCTTACCAACCTCGCTTTGCAATATACCGCCCTCGGTCTGTATATAATAAAAATTAAGCATAAATAATTTTTTCAGCTTATGAAAATAAAATATAAATCGTACCTCGTAGGTGAATGCGTACTCTCCCAGACGTTCCCCGACTTCGTTCGAGGATTTTATCACCTTCTCCGGCTGCCGGAAGTAGTCGTTCTGGGGTCTACCGTAAGCCGCCGTGGCCAGGAGACAGCTCAACACCTAGAGTTTGATTGAATTTAGTTGCAGGGTTGAAAAAGTTTTATTTTTATTTATTAAATTTATTAATTTTTTAGTAGTATTATATCGTCTAAAATGAATTATGTAAAATCTATAGTTCATTTTTTTTTTTTTTTTTATATTAGGGTAGTTACAAAACAATTTTTTTACTACGCCCTAGGTCGCAAGAAAGATAAGTCACCTTGAAAAAAGCCGTATCTATAAAGAAAATAGAATTGATAACAATTATTTTAAATTTATTGATTTTAATCATTCACAACTTAAAAAGCATCATTTTTTAAGTACTATATAGATTATTTTAATTTACTTTTTCATTCAAAATTCATTAACACAAATACTTCAGCTTAAATAACAACAAAGATTAAGAAATATTTGAATAGTCTGATACTAAAAAAATTTTTATTACTTTTTATTTACGTTAAATTTTATTACTGAAGATGTATCCTTGAAGCATAAGCTGTCATAAAATTAAATTAAAAAATTATATCTTTTATAAAGTTTTAATGGATTCAACTGAATTTATTAAAAAATTGCTTTCTGCTATAAAAATGCATCATGTATAACAAATCAATTTATCCATATAAAATTATAAAAAACAAAGTTTTACAATACGCGTACGACTATGTATGTTTATCATATTTGATAATAATCTTCATTAAAAGAGGAATCAGCTCAATAAACTATTAATTTTACTATCGAAGTGAGAAGTATGAAAAAGTTTCGATTTAATCAAGTAATTACATTGGAACGCCTTAGAGATACACCAGTGTGTTATTACTGCAGGATGCATGAATAAAACCACGGGGTTCGTATACATACAACACCTCGGAGACAAAAATTTCGCAACCCATGACTGATAGATTATTATAAGTACTTTCGTTCCTCCTCCCAAATGAATTCCAACGACCTCTTAAAATATTTTCAAATTGATTGCACTTCGGGCATAAATTACCTCGAGTCGTCCGATTATGTAAATAATTCAAAGTTTAATTGGCAGTACTCCGACGTGCGAAATTTTGCAATGTAATAATAAAAATAAAAAAAATTATTAATTTTCTCGACCGTGAGTTTACACCGAAGTAAAGGGGGAGGAATACGATGTGTCGCCGGACGATTAATTAAACTTCGCGGGGAAGTTTCGCAAAGCGTTAAAGTCTCTTTATCCTGCACGATGACGCAAAGTACGAGTTGTATATGTATACCGTACAAGCGAGCGAACTGTGTCGCAACGGAGGATTCGGCGCTCCCCGAAAACCTGCAAACACGCCCTGCACGTGCATGAATATACACAGGGAGTCGCTCGGGTCAATCGAGCGCGGTGGTTGTGAGAACCTGCGCCGAGAATTCAAATTTTCTCAAACCTGTGTGGAGTTCTTTGAATTTTTAGCGATGTGCACTGCAGCCGAAAGTTTGATTTTCACAGCGTAAAGTTACATAATTTTGAATGTGCGAGCTGTTATATCGAACCTCATCATCACTGTATCTTAATTGAATTTTAATATTAAAAGTTTTAATTTATACCTCTTTATGAGTGTTTTTTTTATAAATAATCAAATGAATTTTAATAGCTAGACAACATATCATTTAGTTAATTAGAAGAAACATTAAATCGATTTATAAAATTTAAATTTATTTATTTTATTTTAATAATGTAATTAAAAATCATAAAATTATCGTAAGAAATTAAATTAGCTGAACATAAAAAAATTTACTGCATAATTTTTTAATTCTAGTCACTATAAAATTAAGCTGTATGATATCTTGAATGCTATTTAATACGTAGTGATGTCATATAAAAATTTAATAGCTTAAACTAAAATAAATTAAACTATTTTTATAACGTACGGTAGTAAGAATGTTTCAGCTATAAAAATTATCTTGTAAGTAAAGAGTGTAAGTAAATTAAAATTTTACGAGACCCACTAAAATATTTGTCTGACTAGAGCTGGTCTTCATCTACTGACTAGTTAAGTTATGCCCAAAAATTTTCCCTCACTAAAACTTAAATTTTCTTACAGAAGCTCATAGCTGGACCTTTAAAAAAAAAATAATAATAATAATTAGTAAAATTATTTTTAACGCACACAGCAGTGAAAAATATTATTTTTATATGATATTTTATATTGCAATCCACCAAAACATCTATGAATAATTTCAATACTACAAACATAATACCACTACTTAATTAATTTCAATCCTTTTACCCATAACTATTACTACTGATTATATACAATAAAACAAATGTATGAACTCACCAGAAAACGCATGGCTGCAGTCCAGTCGTCACAAATCCAAAAAAATAAAAACAAAGAATCGGGTACCAGTTGACCGGTCGTGCGCAGTTGCGCGCGCGCTCAGAGGTTATCGAGCACAGACTCGAGAGTTCGCCGGTCCCGGCTCGATCTTTATACCACACTGCATGGGAACCCCCGTCGACCGCGACAACCACACCCGCTCGTCCCCCGTTTGGCTTTTTACATAACCCGGGAAAGTCTCTGCTACTATACAATATACATTCGCTTCTAGGTTTGGGATCTTTCGAAACAATCGATCGATTTATGGGCGATCCTGGAGGGCCGGGACTATCGATTCATTCATATTTCACCGGGACTGGAAGCTCGATCATACCGCTTGATTCCGAGATCTGATAAGGGGGAAAAATGTTTTGCCTAGTTTTTTTGGGGGGGCTGTTGGTAGCAATGTGCTTGAGCAACGTTTGAGCTTGGATTAATTGGTTGGTTCTGAGGGTAGGGCTCGGGTATTATTGTACTAACTGGGATGTAAAAACTGGGATCGGTAATTAAAAGTTATTTTTTGTAGGCATTAAATAATAATAACTTTTTATAAAGATGTTAGAAACAATGCACTCGTAATGTTGGTACCAATGAATAACACGTGTTTAGTACAGAAAAGTACGTTATAATTGTGTTTAATATTTTTTTGAAAAAAAATGCTGGAACAATACACTACATAGCTCGGTTCAAACATCATTTTGTAGTTTACACTTGCAATTATGATATTGTTCAAGTGCAATTTTGTCTCTAAGTCCTCACTTATACATAATTATTGTGAAGAAACCGATTAACAGTTGCTTTTACTCTGATGGTGGTGAACAGAAAGATGGAAACTTTAAAATAACTTGAGCTTTTAGTTCGATCTAAGTGCTGAATTTAAAATCAAGGTTTATTTTTTACTTTTTTCCCTATTTTTTGTAACTTTAATGTTTTTCTTTTTCAATCAATACCCGGAAGCAATTTTAATTTCTTGAATATAAATATATAAATAAATTAATTTGAAAAAAAAAAAAAAAACCTGTCAAGCAATTTCATGGAATTTTTATTATTACTTGAAATCAAGAATAATATCTATAATATTCAGAGTTTTTTTATTAGATTAATTTGACTATAAATGGTGATGCATTTAAAAATATCTTAAATTTACATTTATTTATTAGTTAAATGTAATTTTGGTGAAATTTTTTGTTACCTTCATTAAATATGGAAAAAGCTATTTAATTTTCTACTGTGCCATAAACGTTACATAAATTCATGTTAATTAGTCTTTATTATACATTTTTTATAAATAAACGACTGAATAAATGTAATTAATTGAATTAAAGTAAAATATTATGTTTTATTCTAAGCTCATTAGTATGTGGTCACGTGTCGGTTCTGAAGCCTCAAATAATTAATCTAAAATAAGATACGAAAGACTAAAAAAAAAAAAAATTTACATCTAAAAAATCTAAAATCTTTCAATTATTCAATGAACCTGATTTGCCAGACAAAAATTTGAAGAAATAAATTTAAAAATCAAAATTTTAGCTAAAACTAATGATGACAATTTATCTGATTAAAATTTAATGACAAATCACTGGAATTTTCAGAACTGCAGACGATGGAACAAAGTTTCGTATAAAATAGTATGTTAAGTTTGCGATTTTTGAAAGATTGTTTGATTTTTTGACGATTAGGTAACACCTCAAGTAAATATATTCTGAATTTTGAGAAAACCAAAGTTTTTGTTTTTTCATAGGCCAATAGTTTTCCTCTCCATAATTTGAAATTTAAAATTATTTGTGTAAATGTAAACAAATGTATTTTTATATCTAGTCAAATCAGCTTTTGATGCTAATGAACCAGACCCAATCCCCGTATCGATATCATTATTCTTCTCACAAATAGAAAAATCATGTAAAAACCTTGGAAAATTTAAGAAAACTAATGAAAATCTAGTGAATTTCCGAATAGATTCACGATGTAGCAAGGTGAATCTTTCCGGACGATTATCGATTGCGAGTGTTGCTTGACTGGGTTACAAAATCCGTTGAATTTATCAGTGGCCGGTGATATTTTTTTTCTCATGAAGGTTAACTATTCTTCTTCTCACAGACCAAACCTTTCTTTATTTGAATAATTGGATGTCACTTTATTTCAATCTGAATTTTTTAAGCTTATGCTAATTCCCGTCAGGATATCCTTCAAACTGAATTATTTAAAAGGATCTCTATCACTGTGTGGTAATCAATTTAAAGTAACAATAAAAGTGCAAGAATTACAAAATTTTGCGTTGATTTCATTTAAATAGGCATATTATTGTCTTAAAGTCCAAGAAAAGATAATTTTTTAAAAAAACATTCAGTGTTTACTTGTTGTTATCAATATATTGAGAAAACCTGAAGTTTTTTAAAATTTTAGTTTAAAATTTATACACTCATGTAATTTAAAAAAAGAACATTTTGTAAAATTTATGTGTATTTTTTCTGAAATTCAATTAAATTATGTAAAAATAATGGAATTTATCAAGAGTCTAAGGTTGTTGAGCAGAAATAAATTTCAAATAGGGTGCCTTACGTGAAATTTATGTGTATTCTGTCATTTTTTCAGTATTTAAATTCGAAGTTTTGAATCCGATTTGACAGCCCAAAAATGATAAGAAAACAGAAACGATGATGGTAAACTCAAATTGACCAATCCTTTATACATTTTTTATCAAACATTTTAAGACTAACAGTTTTTTCTTTTTAATATCGTAAGCAAAATTTCGTTGAAACATGCAAATATTAGAAATTTATAAGTTTTGTAACCAATCAATACAGTAAAAATATAAGTATAAATTTTAGAAATGTGAAGGACGAAAGAATTAATCTAAATACAGTGCAGAACAGACGTGTATTTACGAATATTTTTTGATAAATTGCATTAAGATCGATGCTACATGTGTTTCTTATTCCTTAATTAACTATACAATACTGTTACTTATGTACGTATACAAATGAAAAATTTGTATCTAATAATGTGATATCTTGGACGCTAATTTTTTTTTTTTTAAACCAATTATAAAAAGACTTGTTTTCTAAAAATGTAAGGGAAATCAAAGTGGTTTTATTCTGACTCTTACGAGTATCAATAAAGATTGTAAATGATTTTAAAACTGCATTTCATGTCTAATTCAAATCATTTTTCACCCGAATGTAGGCAAATACCGCAAAAATAGTTACGGAAGCTCTCATAAGCTGTAAAAAAATGTTATTTGTTATTACAGAAAAAAAAATATTTGAATGTATTGTAGAAACTTACTTTTCTAAAAGTTTCCATGGACAAAATGAATAAATTTCCCGCAGTTAACTCTTGAGGTTTCATTGTGCGGCACATAATAACTATGACGACTTTTTGAACTTTAGGTGGCATCAAGTACCAATCGTTGTAATACCTGAATTATAAATTCCATTGAATTAATTTTATGACTGAAAAGCATTTTTAACTTTTTTAATTTTTGAGTGGGTAAAAGTGAAAAAGTTGGCCAATCTGAGTCCAGAGTCAGAGAAAAAAAGTACATCAATTTATAAGATATTGACTCGAAAATCTTGAGATGTCAGGTCTGTAACCTGTCCCAGCCTCAATTTTTTTCAAATATCCGTTTGAAATCGAGTTAAAAACCAAATAATATTAAAACACCAAAGTGCTTGTCGTTTCTTTGCGTATTTAAGTTATTTTTGATTGAACTGATATTTTTTTTTTTTTTTTTCTTAATTTTATATCTGAAATTGACCGAATTTTTGACTTTTAACCAAGTATATTGCACACTCACACGCTATGAAATACTTGTTCACTGGTGTCTATAATTTTTTGGCCCACCCAATTTAAAAATAGTACTTGTATAACTATTCCAAGCAACAAGATAAATCCTTTTATTTTTATAAAGACATCATCGATTTTAAATATCTGAAATTATTTATTATACATATTTCAGAGTAAAAAAATAAATAAATTAGTGCTCAGGTTATCAAACTTGAAATTTTTTTTAAACGATAAGAACATGTTCTTATCGTTTAATTCATTATAAAGTTGAATAGTTAACAACTGTAACTATGAGAAATTAAAAAAAAAAATTCGAAGTATTTTTTTGCTACATCGATCATAATGATGGATATTATATTTTATAAGTAAGGTAGGTGTGCCTAATATGGCCATGCTAAGCGAGAATGGATACGGTGGCTCGCCAAATAAGTATTTTTTATGATTCAAGGTCTCGTTTTTAAGCTTGATCCAAAAGCTTTTAAATGTCTCATTTTTAAGCTTGATCCAAACCGTTTGATTTCAAGCAGTTATTTAGTACCAACATAGCAAGTAGTACATATACAGTTCGAATTAAAGAGGTTAACCATATTAAGCACAATAGGGTTGATGTAAACTAAAAATTTTTATTATAGGGTCAAATTTGATAGAAAATGCGTTGACTAAAAGATAAAATCGGTTTCGAAAGGTGGAAGGATAGAGAAGCGAGCTCATTAATTATTATTTCGATCAGGTGCATTCTGTTTCATTGGTAAAGCAAGCATTAAATGTATTGATTTTCACCGATAAAAATAAGAACAGAGGTGTCATAAACTACTTTTTTCCATGGGGCGAACGCAGAAGTCATTTTTAAATGTTCCAAACTACTCAAAACTTCTTAATATAAGATGTTTTTAACCTTTTCCGACCCTTTAGAATGTCCACTTTCAAAATATCAAGGGTGACCATATTAGGCAAATTTACCTTACATGACATAAAACTTACAAGAATACAATTTGATGCGATACCAAGTGTACACAGTATGAGTATAATAAATAAACTAATACTGAAAGCGCCCTCTAACTGATGACAACACCTGCATTAATGAAAAACCATTAGTTTTATTTTTTAATTTTGATTTATAAAGAATACACTGAACCTGATAGAATCGTTGTACAACTCCACACTATTTTTCAACTTTTTATTTCTTTTCTTAACATCGTCGTCAGTTTTGAACAAATTTTCTAGTCTGTGACTGAATAAGCAAATGTTTTTTAAAATTAAAATAACCTCATAAAACAATAAGAATAAATTTTACCAATCGACTAAAAATAAGGTGGCAACATGTTGTACAGTGCAAAGGTATAATGTATCCGTTCCAGCAATCAAACTTAACAGACACATGACCATAAAAAATATATGCGAATTCGACAAGAAATAATGTTCAAATTGGTCGAATAATAAATATTCAGCCCTAACCGAAGGAAACTCAGGATACGTTCCGTTTTTCAATGGGAAATAGGTTTCAAGAAACAGCGTTACAAACGGAGGTCCTGAGAATATTGCCGCTGCACTGAGAACAAAAACTGAAATTTTTTTATGTTTTTATTACAAATATGCATTACATTTAACACCAACCCCGATTATTCTAATCTTAATACCATACATAAATTGGGTGTGTAAATTTTTCACATCAATTTAAAAAAATTAAATAAAATAGTAAATAATATTAAATTATCGAAAGAGACCTTAAGCAAAATTTTCAATAGAAATTACTGCGTCAATCTAAAAAATATTGTAGATTTTTCGGTCTACTGTGCGGTAAATAATTTTAGGCCACTCGCATCATAATATATTGTATTAAAAAACCTTAAGAACATTTTTTTTTTTTTTGCCGAGTTGACTTTTCTAATAATCAAAGCTTTTTACAAATCATTAACTTACTTGTGTAAAGTAAAGATAGGAATCGGCTTTCTTTAGCATTACTTTTCAAAATTAGTTGCTCGTCCGGATCCTTGATTCGTCGCCAATCTTTTTGGATTTGGGATAGCAAAATTTTAAGCTAATACAAAAATGTATTTACTTTAATTATACTTTACTTCATGTTTCATTCAGATTAGTTAAGACCAGCCATTAACCTGCTGATATCTTCGATATTTTAATGTTAAAAACAAAGCCAATGTAATTTTGTGCAGATGCTGATATCATTACATCATTTTTAATTCTACACTACTTAAACAAAATCTACACTACATGAACAAAAAAATTAGCTCAAACTTTTATCTAAAATTCAATAAATAAATTTAAAATCATCATTGTAACAATTATCAGGCTTTTTAATAGCAGACGACTTTTATTTAGCCGTGGATACATAGAATCTTAGTTTAGAGTTTTATTTAATTTTTTGAACTAAAGATGTTTCTATTTGTTATTTCCAAACTTTATCGATTATGGTTTGATTCTAAAAATTTAATTAAAGAAAATTTTATTTTATTCATTCTTTAAAATCCATGTGAAAATCTTTGTTGTACCGACAGCTAAAAAAGTTACGCATGTCTTTTCGACTTTTAACTTTTTTGTGATTACTGAATTTTATGATTTCTAAGATTAAATTCACAAAAAAATTTTAACAATTTTTTACGACCATCCAACAGAATTAGCAATTTTTTTGTAACCAGCAAATAAGAGGTTATCTGCTTATTAAAAACCCTTAAAAGTAAGCAACTTAAAGGTTTAAAAAAATAATAAAGACACTGAAGAATTGTGTAAGCTTTGCAATGAACAGGGTATTAACTGGTCCTAATCAATTTGAATTATATTTTTGGTCTGTTTTAAAGGTTTTGTCACGAACCCTCGAGGCGCTTAGAAATGTAATTGTATACTTCAATAGAGCAACACATATAAATAATATGTTAGTCATATTTTCAGTAAATATATTTAAATGAAACTCCGTCATAAACAAGTACAAAGCCTAAAAAATAATTATAAACATTACATAAAATAGATTTAAAGTTGATCGCTACGTAAAAAAATATCGTCATAGTTACTAAAAAAAAATTTTTTAATAAATAAAACAAACAAATATCTAGTTGAAATTGACAAATAAGTTTTGAGCCTAATTGGAAAAATTTATTATTTTTTTATTAGTTATAATTATTCTTTAAAAGATAATTTACGAAATAAAAATTGAATCAACGTTCAATTAAGTTAATTAAATATTATAAATTTCAAAAAGTAGAAATTTGTTTGAAAAATTTCAGACACAATTAACTCTTTACCATTGGAACTATTCCAGAAACTGCGGCCACGAGATAAAATGAAACTAAACCAATCCATCTTCTAGTTAACGATTGAAAAGGCCACAAGCCCCAAAGTTCCAACAAAAATTTGGTATTTTTGTAATATTTACTTTTGAGTACATCCATTATTTTGTCAGATGATATTTTTCTGACTAAAAACGGAGAAGTGTTTCAGTTACTGTGCTCGACTAAAGTTAAAAATTGAGTGTAACGCAAACTTTCGTAAGTAATTTATTCGACCATTAAATCTATATCCAATTGCGCAGTTATTCTATGACTTTGGCTGTAAAGTTGACTATTTTTATTTTTTGCGTATGTTTTTAATTTTTAATACTTTTCTTTGTTTTTTATAGGCATAAAAGATTTTTTGTTGTGGATTTTTCTCATCGAATAAATAAAATAAATATAAATAAAACCTATTTTAAATTAAGCCCTCACAAATTTTTTAAATACAGTAGGACCTCGCGTATTGTCTAGGGAATTATTTCTGTAAAACCTTGGACATTATCCAAAGATCAAAGGAGCCACCATGAAGAATTCGCTTGGTTCTCGGTGGGTGGACAATGCGCGAGGCCCTACGGTAAATTTTTATTAAAACTAATATATTTTTGAACGCAAAAAAATCATTTTGCTAGTACTTATTTTATTCTTCGGAAAATCTTGAAAAAAGAATAGTTCAATTTTTTAGCTCCATGGCAATAGTTTTTTTTTTCTGTACAATTTTTTAAATACATCGGTAAGACTAAACAGATTTTCTATTTTGAAATAAAGTGATTTAGATTGTGGTACTCTTGATTGAAGCTGTGGAAATTAATAATGATACCGATAAATTTTACACCTTTTCACTTTTGAAAAGAAAATCGATATTTTTCATTGGATAAAACGTTCAAAAGAAAATTTTATTGCTTTTGTTATTTTTAATTAATTTTCATGGACTGACAAAAATTTTGGTAGTGAAGTAATTGTTAGATCACAATTTATAAAAAAAGCTTAGGCAATGCAACTGTATACAATAAAACATCAGAAAAATATATCGTGAAAATAGCTTAGTAAATAAATAAGTCATTAAGAAATTTAAATAAAATTTAAACTATAAATTTTCAGAAATGATAACATTTTTTATACTTACACTATAATTTTACCTTTGTTTTTCTTGAAAATAATTTTTGAGCTATTTTTCAAATCTACTGACAAGTTGATTGTACTTTTTCTTGAAACAATAATATTCAAAAGAATCAATAAAGATACGTTTATGACAGTAAGATAAAAATTTATTTTAATCTGGTACACAACTGTAAATTTCATTGGTTTTTGAGAACTAAAATTCCAAGCAAAGTTCTGGTTGTTTTTTGTTGGTCATATTATAAATGTTGGTTTAAAAAAAAAAAAAAAAAAAAAAAAAAAAACTGCTTTAACCGGAAAAACTAATGAGCCGATTTAGCTGAAATTTTGCACAGAGTAACTTCACTGTCCTAGGATGGTTTTAGTACTATTTTCATTAACGAAAACAATTTAAAATGTTTATAAAAAGTTGATTAAAAATTAATTTCTCATTTTTTAATTTATATAATTAAATGAATTTTTGAGACTTTTTAATTTATGTTAGAGTTAAAATAAATAGTTTACCCTACTATTTATTTTTATCAGTTATGAATGACTTTTTTATAAATGTAAGTTTTAATGTATAAATTATAAAATCTTGAATTCTGTTTCAATTTTGGCCTATGATTATATAAAAGTTTTGAACTTAACGATATTAAAATGTTGTAAATAATATTTTTTGAAAATAAAAAAAATTTTCTTCACATATTTACTTATTATTTTAGATTTTCCTAAAGCTAAAAATGATATTGCATAAATAAATTATTAATTTACAAAGTTTATATTTTCAATGTTAAATCTAGTCACAATCAAAAAATTATTGATAAAAAATGTAATGAAATAAGTTTTAAAAAAAGGGTAGTCGCAGGAGCTTGGATGAATTACCTCCAAGCAAATGAACAATGAAATAAAATAACAAAAACAAAGTTTATGAACCGCAGTCGATAAGTATCCAAATCAAGCGTAGCTAGCAAACGCCGTTGGTAAAAGTCTAGCTCGACTACGCTTTTACTCTCAACTCCTGATGCTGCTACCAGAGGACGTTACTTCATCCTTTTTTTTTTTCTATGGGTGTTGGATTACCAGGCGAGTACACTTTCCAATCTCCTGAGTTAAATCTACTGGAAACGGTCATTTTAAAACCATTCGAATTTTTCTTCTTTTATCAGGCATTTCACACGTGACGTCGAGTATGGATTTTTTATTAATGCATGATATTATTTTTGTCGCAATTCTAAGTAAAAGTGGAAGATTTCATTTTAAAAGTTAAGAGATTAATAGTACAAAAATCTAGATGATAACAAGATGCGAGAAGCTGTGCACTCCAGAAAAAAATCAGTGATTTTTTTTATTCTTTCAAATCTAATAGAAGAAAAATGATTTCAATCATTTCATATGAATGATATTTTGGTGACTGAGGAGTGCAAAGCTCCTCGAGAGACGACGATTTTATTAATTTTCACTGAATTAACTTTTAAATTTATATCAAATTTGTCATTGAATTATTAAAACTTTTTTTTATCATTTCATGATTTCAAAAGTTGATGTTGATCTTTAAAAAAAATAGTTAAAACTTTCAATTGTTTTTTCACAGTTTTTCCCCCATTTTTCAAAATAAAAATTTAAAAACAAATTCACTTCAAAATATTTGTTCCCTCTCTTTTATCACATTATTTTTTGCTTGCACTTTTTTTTCAAATCGGGAAAAAAAAAACGAGAAAGAATCGATGCCGCGAGGGTGAATTTTTTTCGACGAGACGAGTGAGTTTGACGAAGTGAACGGAATCAAATATGGTCGGCCGCGAGTAATAGGAACTGCAAGCACACGAGCTTGTCGTCGGGTCGGGGTGGGGGGAGGAGCGAGTACGAGGAGCGCTCATGAAAATTCATGCCCGAAAACCGTTTTACAAACACGCTGATTAGAAGCTTGTTGTCACAACTACTTTGTTTTATCGAAAAAAAAAAAAAAAAAAAAAAAAAAGAGAAAGAAATAAATGCTACAAAGTTTTTGCCGACTCGGGATGACCTACGACGGCCGCTGGTTATATTTAATATCACGGTTGCTTATCTCCCGCGCATCTCAGCCTCGAGCTTACACAACGCGGATTGGATTTATTATTTATGGATTTTAACGAAAAATGAAGGATTAGTAGTCTTTTTCCAGCGATGATTGCCTTGTTCGTCCTCAATGATCTTTAATTGCACCGAGAATGTAGTTTTTATTCTCATATTTGCATTTTCGATAATTCTAGAGAAAAATTGCTTCCACGTTCGAAGGAATCAAAACTGGATATTTTCAGAGTAAACTACGGAGTTTTCGAAAAGATATTCTAAATAGTTAATTATTAGCTTGCTGGTTTTTTTTTTATTTCTAAAAACAACCTTTAAATATATTTAAAATTTGAATTTTATATTTTTTGTGTTAGTTGTATATTTTAAAGCCAGCAAAAATTCTACTTTTTAAACTGTTTCATTGATATTTTTTCAAAATATTTTTTTTTAGTTTCAATAGATCTGTTGACGTCTGCTGTCTAACTTTATGTAACTGATGTGTCAGTTACATGACGTTAGACACTGTAGACTATACAGCTTAAGTGAATAAACTTAAAACAAGCATGTCTGAATGTCCGAAGTTATTTGAGCATAATTGTAGCATGTTTTTTTTACATTAAAAAAAATCTTGAGCAGTTATGAGGCCTTGAATTAATTGTTTTATTACACTGTTAGCTCAATTTTTAGTTTAAAATTCTGAAGTTCAAAGAATTATCTGGACCCTTAGCTAGGAATTCTCTGATTAGATTTAATGATAAATATAACTTTTTTATTGATATTTTTATCTCACCGAGAAAAGGATGAAATCATTCAACTTGAAGACTTAATTAAACTATGTCAAAATGCTTTTATTACTTAAAAAACCACTTTTTCTGAATTTTTATAAAATTTTATAAAAATTTTTTACATTATTATAATATAAAGATATGCTTTCTTATTTGATAAATAAATTTGAATCTAGCCCTAAATTAAGGAATAATCAGATTTTATTGAATTTATTACGGCTCTAGCCTGCAAGTGCAATGATCTTTGAGCAAGGATTTTTTAAAATTAGGCCAAAAACTGTTTTTTACGGAACCAGGCTAAAAGGCCCTTTCGACTATAAGGCAAACGGTTGTATAAGGCTCAATTATGACCGAGAAATATTAGTGATTCGGTTCATGGTTTGGCATAAGAAAACAATTCCCGGAGTTTCGTCAAGATCGGCGTTCAACATGTCATAACATCTCCTTGTCAGTACAATACATATTATCTTAGCTAATCTAGAGTAACGAATCCAATACCCACATATACAACCTACGTGATTTCGAAGATACTCAGAAACTACAATTCATGTCTAACTTTAAAAAACCCAAACTATTTTTACAATTCAACCCAGCTGGGGTGAAAAGAAAAAAAAAATGGAAAGGTAGACGTAAATGTTTAATTCCAATATATACATATATAAAATTCTCGAGCAATCGAGACGCCTGCAGCTCGGGAGCGAGCGGGACCATTGTTACACTCCCGCTCACACTCCTCGGCACAGGAGTTGTGTGTTAACGCCATTGTGAGGAAAACACTCTCGATGCCTTTCTTTCTTCTTTATTTTCAACTCTTTTAATTTTGTCGAATCTTCTCCTACTTCTCCGCCTTTCCCCTTCCCCCCGCTGCGGCACCATCGTAATCGCGGGGCGAAACAGGTGTAAATTGCAAAACAGTCGAGATGTTTCGCGATCCTTGGCGCTGCACCCCACCCTGCATCGAGAATTAACTTTATCACTCGGGGGATTATGAGCATTTCTATGAAATTCCTGCACATTGTTTGGTAGAGACCACCTTTTCGGCTGCGTTTTATCGCGATTTCAATAAAATTACCGAGAGGCACGAACTTCAAGGGGAGGAGGAGGGGGAGATTGATAATTTTTTAAGAGTCCGAAATATTTATTCCCGTTCGAGAATTTCATGCCTGTACGTAGACCGTAATTTAGAATGGAATAATATTATGCGCGCCGCTGAGAGAGCAGGGAGTATTACTGGGAAAATATACTGCCAGCTCGAAATTATTACTTATTAGTTATTCATGCAATAGGATAAGTAGGACTGAAAACTCATACTTTTCATTTTTCTTTTTTTGCTTGTACTTGGGAATTTTGGTGAAAAACAAAAAATCAACTGTTTCCCGAAGAGAAAAGATCATAATTTATAGTATTCTAAAAGATTTGGAAATTTTTAATGTTTTTCTCAGCTAGCTGAATACAGTTTTGTCCAGTTTTTGTATGCTGCTAAAAACGTTTATTCATAAATTTATTTTAATAGTTTTAGTAATCTTGTCTTGGATTATACAATATTGTGATATAGTGTAAATATTAGAAAATATCTGTACATATAAGTACCTACGTATACCAATGTCAATTATGTCTGTAAATAAATCTTTCATCATAATTCCAAAAAAAAAAGTATATATATTTGAGCAAAGCTAACTTATACAAATAAATAAACGGCAAATATTAATTTAATAATGAATGTAGAAATAAAATTTTTAATATAATTATTATTTATTTTTTATAAAAAAAAAAAATTTTAATTTTCTTCACGGAAAAAATAAAATCCTTGCAGCGTAGCTGAATTCAGCGATATGACGATGCGAACAGTTAACGACGCTCCAACGCAGACTTTTCATCGTGGCGAGGCAAAGTCTGCGTTGGAGCGACGTAAAGTTAGCTATAGCGTGCCTTCCTTACCAAAAGCTGTAGCAGAGCTCGACTCACGCTTGACGCTTGTTTACTTGTGTACTTACTCTCTGCTATCGCGGGTGATAAAAATACTGATATAAAAAATACTTAAATTAATTACAACTATCAATAAACACATTTGTTTATAGTTATGCTGCCGTAAGCCCGCGATAGCAGAGAGTAAGTACACAAGTAAACAAGCGTCAAGCGTGAGTCGAGCTCTGCTACAGCTGTTGGTAAGGAAGGCACGCTATAGCTAACTTTACGTCGCTCCAACGCAGACTTTGCCTCGCCACGATGAAAAGTCTGCGTTGGAGCGTCGTTAACTGTTCGCATCGTCATATCGCTGAATTCAGCTACGCTGCAAGGATTTTATTTTTTCCGTGTTCTAATAAAAGTGATTTGAATTTAACTGGAGACTTGTCCAGACCTACATTGCACAGATTAAATTGCATGGGGTATTTCAAATTATTTACTTTATATGTCAAACCGTACACAGTAACAGCACAGAACTCGAGTTTTTTTCCGGACTATTAGAAATTGTGAAAACAATATCAAGGATGATAAGAAACTTCTTTAATACTTTTACTTACAAGTTTTCGGTACGTTTCAATTTTATTCAAACCAGAAAGGCTCTGCAGATGCTTTTGGTGAGATCTTTTCACTTCAATTGCGATACCGGTGCTGTGATTTTCATAAACGATGTCACAATAATATCTTCTATTTTTAGCAGTGACTTTAGTCTCACAATGACTTCCATTCGGAATGTGCTGTAGAACATGAATAACCTGACTTTTTATGGTTGATTCATTAACGCTACTTTGTTTTTTGGACCATTCAATGATATAATCGCAGAGAGAAGAGACAGCTTTTTCCGAACTCAATAGACTGTTTTCATAATTTTCTTTATATTTATGAGGCTCTAGAGAAAGGAATTCTGAGTTTATGTACAGCATCATAAAGCTTTTGCTTTTCAAGGTGCAAAGCATTGAAATAATCATTATAAAAGGATTTTTCAATGCTTTTATTAATAAAATCAACTGAAAATTTGTCTATAACAACTGTGTTGTAATAGTAGAGCCCTTTAATCACCTCTTCAAATTTTGTGCAATTCGAACCCCATAAAAAATTAAGAGTTCTTGACGTTTTCATGTAGTGTAAAAATAAATCAGAAAGATGGTCGATATCTTCAACTTCAAAATGAACAGAAACTTTTTGGGAATAATGAACTAACAAATTCGGGCAGATATATGCTTAAATCTTCTTTTCGTCAATTAATAAAATCTTTGTATGAGCAGCAAAATCGAAGAACCTGTTTACGTGACTTTCCCCAGTAGCTGTTAAGCAAAGGATTTTCTTTGGAGAGTTTTGAAAAATATTCGAAGATAGATTATGAATACTATTGTCAAAACAGACATACAAGTCAGTGGGTATCCGTAGACCGGTAACATTATCACAGGAAAAAAACCCATTGAGATGACAGCGGTACAGTTTAACTCGTGCAAATAATGAAGGACAGCTGAGTTTTAAATAAACTGCATGCTTCATATCAAGAGTTTTTTTGATATTTTTCATATATTATTCAAAAATAAAATATTCAATATGTCCTTCACTATTCAAATTATTAGGATCGAGCTCAATAGCAGAACTTGGGCATGTTTCGACACACTCTACTTGATACTTGGGACACTCATATTGGGTAAGATTATTCTTTCTACTCTCTAGTAAACTTGGTTGAGTTAGTTTTTTGGTTTCAATTGCATTATTGTGTATTTCTTGTAAATGACTGTTATACAATGTGACTAGGTCCACATTATTGCTTAAATCATACTTAGTTCGGAAAGTGATGTTCAAAAATGCCACTATATTGGATTTATTATTATTGTAAACAAGAATGTCTTTAAGGGGGTACATATACCTAAAAAAAAAAACTCAGAAAAAATTTTGTAAGTTTTTTAAAAATGATTTATTTAAAAAGATATTTTTTTTCCATAATATACACACATTTTTACATAATTTTTTACATTTAGAAAATTAAAATAAGTGTTTTTATAAGTGTTATAAAATGCAGCTTATTTAGGCTATGAAAGTTCATTGCTCGTAAAGTCAAAAATTTTCCTTAAAGCGGATGGACCCAGGACTTGGCATAGTTGTTGTACATGTGAACCCTCATGAACCTCAGGCAACCAAATCCAAGCACTATTAAGCTACTTGCATACTCTAAAATTGCTTAGTGTGGTTAAAATTTTGATAGTTTTTATCATTTTAGTCAATTTATGGTGTGCCATCAGCTTAATAATGCTTAGATTTGGTTGTCTGAGGTTGCGCTCATGAGGGTTCACATGTACAACAAAAGTGCAAAGTCCTGGGTCCATCCGCTGTCTGGAAAAATTTTGGCTTTACGAGCAATGCCCTCTTTTTCTCAAAAATCACATATTTGAGAAAATGGCTTTTAAAGTTCTGAACAGATTTTGATGAATAAAATGTAACACACCAACACATAAACATTTATATCTTGAAAATATCTTGTCACAGGACTCTTGCTTGATGTAAATACTCTTTTGCACATAGCCGGATACTTTATTTTTTTTCTCCTGCTCCTAAAGTGACCCAATTAGCTTTTTTATCAAAAACACAGATCACACACTATTAGGCACCAAGAGCAAGTTAAGACTTTGAGTCAGCGGAGTCTTCACATGCAATAATCTAAAAATTATCTTTAATTTTAAATCACAGAATTATTTTTTCACTTCACATTTGCACATAAACACCTTTTTTTTAACAACTAAAAAACTTCATTAGTTTACCTAGTAAGAATTGGTCATTTATTCTTAAATTATTTTTTTTGAATAAAACTAACTTATTTACTTCAGATTGAAATAATAACAAAAACAAAACCAAGTAAAGTAGAATTTCACTAGAAAGATGACTCAAAGAACAAAAAAGTCGTCATGAACTTGCAACGCTGTAGAAATACCTAATTTGATATCGATAGATCGATATTGGTGTAATATACTAAAGTAGACTCGTAGAGGTAATATATGTCATGTATTATGTCATAAAGGTTATAAATTTTTTTATGCGATCGATTCTAACTTAATAAATTGTTTTTAGCATTAGACTTGAAATGAAAGTTAATCTGTCATTCTCAATTGTCATTATTAAGATATTATGTCACGGAAAAAATCTAATCACAGATAAAAAAAATTTCTGTTTTTTCATCGTTTTTATTAGACGAAAACGATATAAATACTTACAGTTCTGTTCGTGGATAAAAAAAAAAAAATTATACCTACATTGCGAAAATTAAAAAAGGAAAAAATACATCGAAAAAGCATTTGTACCTATAGTATCGTAGAAAGTATTTCTGCTACTAAAACTGACTTGAAATTCTTGAATTTCAAAAAAAGCCATTTCAACGTTAATTTAATAAATTGAATGTCTTTATTAAATTAACTGTAACTTTTTTCCCTTAACGAATTAAGAAACGCGGTTTGCGGCATTTGAAAGCTGATGTAAAAGTACATCAAAAAACACAAAAACCTGAAAATTGATTTTTTGAAAAATTTTAGGTATATGTACCCCCTTAAGTAGATAGAAGTTTTCTATAATGTCATTATTAAAATAGTTATAGTTCAATCAGCTGCATTGAACTTCTAGGAAGTGCAGTGGAAGTGAAACTGTTGAAGTGTAAACATACAGTTCATAGAGAGTGACGTAAGCGAGCGTATGAGAGTGTGTGTGTAGGCTCGATCGTGCAGCGCGTGCGAGACGAGACCAGTCGTTCGTCTGCGTTCGTCCACTCTATGTAGTGGCCGCAGTAATATAAACTGAGCTAGCGACACATGTAATATGTAGTCAGCATAAATTTACGTAAAGTATAAAGCTGTTGTTATCAAGATAAGAATAACTGTAAGACCAAACTTGTTAATCATATTCATTAATAATGTTCCTCTAATAAACTTCATTTTTATACAAATAACCTCAGAGTAATTAATTTTCGAACTAACACAAGATCCACGATTCTGCATTACTACAATAGTAATGCAGAATATATAAACTTTTATTAGTTTATTTCAACAATAAGCTAGAATTTGCTATACTTAGTCTTAGTACTGAACGTTGAGGTACATTTTTTTAATGGATATGATTGAAGTTCCTTCCTAAATTCTGTAACTACATATGTAATTCAGAAAACATAAAGCTTCAACAGATTTTTTAGTTCACATAATCTATCCAAAACTGAAACTGATCTTAAAAATCTCAACAATCGCCAACGACTGCAACAAAAAAAAAAAAAAAATTCCTTACAAAGATTCCTTTGTAGGTGCGTATCTTCGCCCCGGCTCTCGTAAATCAAAAACCCAAGTTCTGATTGAAAAACAAGTCTCCAAAGTTCGGTTACCCTACCGATGATCGTATTACGTAAGTAATCGATAAATCCTCGGATGTAAAAGATCGATTCGACCCCGCGCAGCTCCTCGATAAACAACCCCTCGGAACTTTTTCTCGCGGTGCATATTTATTTCCCCCCGGCCCTTTAATAAACACCATATCTCATTTTTCGTCGAATAAATCTGTCCGGAAAAGTCGTTAAGGTATCATCGCCTCTTTGTTGCAGACCAAAAAGAAAAACAACTTCACCCCGTAAATCACGATTTTTCCAACGATCCTTGCGCAAGTCTCGATATTCAATTATCACAGGTGAATCACGATGATTGATTTGCTAATAACCCGAATTTCGGTTAAAATAATCGATTTCAGGGTAGCGGTTTTATGTAATTACGCACTTCCTAGTTGCGCCATACCCAGAATTATAATACATTTTAGGACGGTAAATTAAGTCAAAAAGTCTTTAACGGTGGCTCGTAAACAGTTATAATCTTCCGAGTAATAATTGTTAAGAGGCGCGCGCGGTGCAGGGTTGGTTTATTAATAAAAAGTCGTGTATAAATGAGAGAAGCCGCGCGCTCGTTAGAGCGTTTTATTGGCTCATTATGCACACGCCTCCTTCCCATGCGTGCGCACGGGTATATTCTCTTAATAGGCAATGAAAGTTAAATCGTCATGCTTCCAGTACTGGCCGTGGGTAAACAAAGTAATTCCCCCGAAAATTTTCCACGGAGAAAATATAAAAAAGTGCTGGGGTGGGGAGGGAAGGGGATCTTATCAAAGACGGGCGCTTATCCGTCACCTTGAGATTGGGACATTTTTCCACGATCGAAATCCAATTTTAAGTTTCACGTCTTGGACCCTTTAAGCTCCTCGGACCTTCTTCACCCTTGATGCCGGTGAAACCGTAATCGAAAGGAAGAAAGACCGACCACGTAGTTTTTTCATTTCTGTCTTTTTTTTTTATCCAGCGTTTGTTCAATTTTGAATGGACTGAGATGAAATAAAAATTTTCAAATTGTTAATTTGGAATCATCGGTGAATGTAACCTTTGGGATGCCACGCGACTGATGTATTTATAACTGGTACTGATAAAATTGAATTATGTAAGAGAGAAGCAAATTTATTTCAAGTTTGAGCGTAGTTACAATGTTTAACTTGACTGTTTCAGCTAATTTCACGGCTGTTACGGGACTTTCAGGCTTGCGTTAATCATCAAAGGTTCGACGGGGATACAAAATCAACAATTTAAATAAATTATTTTGAGCTTGCGAAATTTCAAAATATTTACTGTAGTTTAGCATTACCTTATTATTTCTATAAAAGAAATTTGTTAGCTTTCCAACTCAAACTCATTCAAAATACTCATTTTATAAAAAACTTATAAGTTATGAATCATAAAAATTTGAACTAATGGTCTTATATTGGTCCTTTTCCATGACAACTTTTTTAATGTATTAAAAATAAAATTAGGAAGATAAACAAAGATAACATTAAATTTTATTCAATACACATTTGACTTATCTCACTGATTTTAGAGATGACCTGGAAGAGGCAGAAAGTTTACGATAAACGTATATTTTTAAATAATATAACATTATTCATAACATTCAAAAATTTAACAAAATCTTAATTACGGATTTTATATTCGAAGCTAGTAATAAATTTTTTTACCGGCTTTTACCCTGTGCGCTAAATTAATTTTTTTAGTATACAACACTAAAATCTCTCATGAAGCTGCTGTCAATTTACAGATATCAACTTTTAAACCAATAATCAGTTAAAAATAAAACCAAGCTCATCAAAAATGTCTAAAAAAATAAAAAATAAATAAATTTTATATGCATTAGAATCTAAAACAGCAAGTATACCCAACATAGAGTAATTTTTTTCTAAAATTCAACACTTTTAAGGGCCTTGATGAATTTTTGTTTGCACACAGGACACCCGAGCCCTCGGCCTCGCACTGGGCACGTCGGTCTCGTGTCAAAGCGCGGCTATCATCGAGCGAAGGGTTGCCGCCCGCTAGTATCAAAACCCCCGCGTACTTGTCTCTCGGGACCGGCCTCGTCGGCCCGTCGAAATTCTTGATCAAAGGGGCATGGACGCGCGTACCTCGACTGGCCGCAAGCGCTAATAAAATTTCAAATTTTCCGCCACTTCCTACCTCCAGCCGGGCGCGCACAATGAATAATGCATATTTATCGCCCGCACCGAGCTCGACATACCGCGCCGCGCGTTCGAGGCTTGCATCAATTCCCTCACTTGCAACGGTCCATTGTACACCCGTGAAATTGATTTTTTATGAAAATTATGGATTAGTTTTTTTTTTCGGAGAAGTGGGTTAGTCGTTCCAGTGCTTTGAAGTAATCTAGTGGACGCTTTTAATTAGTTTTTAATGACAAATTTTCTTAAATTAATCAATATTTTAGTGTAGTCAAAAAATTATGATGTTTTTCATTATTTCTATAGAGTTTTATAGACTTTTTTTTTCGTAAAAAGCTGATTTAAAAAAAGTTTTATACTTTCATTACTGGCTTTTGTGTTATACAATACCGATCAATATTTGAGAAACTCTCTAGTAGTATTTTGAATATATAAGCGGATTGGAGCAGCGTTAAATCAGCGAGGAAGAGCTTTAATTGATGATCAAAGCCATGAGAGAGACACTTCAAAATTCCATTAATTGAATTTGACCCCACTGAAAGCTGATTGAAATCATCAATTTTCGACACATCTTTTAGCTTGATTTATTTATTGTAAAAAAAAAATTTCATATTTTTAAAAAACTCTTGAATTGGATTTTTTAAATTAAAAAGTTATAAGTTCAAAAATGGTAAAAAAATCTTTTTTCAAGAACACAGACACAAAACTGCTTTTTACAATAATAACGGCGGTGACAAAAATAAAGCTCTTAAATTTAAAAAATCCCTCAAAAAAGCACGTTTTAAATTAAAATTATTTTTAAAAGGGTTTTCCTACAAAAAACACTGACTAAAAAAATTATTTTTCAAGTAATATTAGTATTTAAATCTTTCTAGAAGAGGTAAACTGAGTAAAGTATCTACTGCAAAATCTATTCCTCATATTTACAAAAAAACTCCCCTGTATCACCATTTTTTAGCTTGGTACTCCAAAAACATCTCGATAAACAATTAAAATTTTGGATCCTGAGAATCAGAATTCGGCGTTTTTGCAAAATGTCCTTTTATTGTGAAGTATGATCTTCAAAGCTTTTTCCTAGATAATACTCACTTTTATCTTTTTCGAGAAAAGAGACCTTAAACTGATACTTTACTGGGTGAGTTAGGGACATCGCCATAGATTCCTTTTTATGAGAAATTTTTTTCACCCGTAAGATGGTCTGGTATCACTTTCTATATCGATGGTCCTAGCGAAAAAAAACCTGAGCCAATAATCTTTCAATTTAAAATTACCAATCAGGGGCTGAAATGAATAAATAAAATTATAAAAATCAAGAATCTCAACGAGTTCGTACTCATTAAATCGGATTTTATTATTCATTCTAGTCGCTCGTAATTTTAAATCGACTGATTTTCGGCTAAAATTTTTCTCCGTGTGACCGTCAATACAAAAAAAAATGTCCTCTAGTCAGTTTTTTCCAATAAAACTACCCAGTTCCAATAAAAAAGAAAAAAATTCAAGATCAACTCGTCTTTCATCCCAAAAACTGGAAACAAATGATCCACCCCGTACGAAGTTACCCCACATCCGCGTCCAAAGCACGCACTTGCGACACCCGCCTTCTTTGAAAAAAAGGAGCGAGAGAGAGAGAGAATTAAAAAAAAAAAAAAAGGTGCACGGAGCGGAGTAAAAATCAAGAATGTCTCGAGATGATGATGATGCACCTGGAGCGGCGCAGGCAAGAGTTAATGCAGAGTCGGAGGAGGAGGAGGAGGAGGAGGAGGCAGGGATGACCCCTTTCACTGCGGGCACAGCCGGGCCCACGCCGAGCTCGGCTAAGTATATAAAGAGGCTACACCACTAGCTTTGATTATACTAGAAGAGTATACTTGCACTGTCCTCCTCATTCTCATTCTACTTCTACTTCTACTCTAGTGATTATCTAGTGCTGTGGTGACGAGACATGCTGAGCGCTAAGGTTTGAATATTATTTCATATTTACTGAACTTTTTTTTTTTTTATTTTGGCACCCTTGGTTTTTACCGAAAACTAGATTTACGCGGCTAAACGTTTATTCGAACTCGAAAGTTTTCGTTTACTTTGAACTTTTTTTTTTTTTTAATATTATTTTTAATATTATATTTTTTAATATTATGTTCAAAAAATTTTGAGGTTTCTCTAAAGGTTCAATCTAAAATTTATTTTTAATTTTTTATTTATTTTTTTTATTAGAATCGAGAGATAGAATAAGCGACTTGATACTAACTACTTATAATTTATACTCGATAAACCATAACACAAAAAAAATTCGTTTAAATTACAATAAAAAACTACTTACTACTAACTTCTGCATGCAAAAAAGGACAATAATACCCGTTGATTCTAGTAATAAAAAGTAAAATTCTAGTAACAAAAAATAAAAAAAGTAAAAGTTTTTTTTAAATATTTTAAACCGCGTACGTTCATTCAACAGTATTTAAAATTATTTAATATTTCGCCTAATTAAAATCAAAGACTCGCGCAACGTCACGATGACACGCATGAATAGTTAATTATTTTAATAATCATCGGCAGCGCAAGGATATTGCCCGGCTATTTTTAAACCCGCGCAATCTTAGCTTTTTCCCCTCGCACCCGCAGTCCTAGAAAAAAGATTCGGTCCGTTCTCCCTTATTTTTCAAAAGCTCCCGGGGGCGCAGCTAGTTTATTATGCGAACAACCCGCGAGAGACGAGCTAACCAATCTCCAGTATTATCTCTCCCTGGGTCCCTTTTTATTCTGATTGCGGGGGAATTTCAAAGTGCGTGAGCTTTCAAATTTTTCCCTCGCAAGCTCCTCGTAATCTCCCGCTCCGATAGTAGGATTTACCTCGCCGCGAAATATTTTTGCATAGCTTACGATTGCAAATTTCCTGGGAGGGAGTAAGAGGATCGCATTCGATTTGTGAATTTAAATCTTGGCCCTCTAAGACGTAATGATTTTGTTTAATAGTCATTACATGAATGTGACATAACTCGGGGAGCAAGCCCCGAAAGATGATAAATAATGATCGTTCATTAAAATATTACGAAAAATATGATAGCTGGGGGCCTGTAGTCTAGTTGAACTCCGACCGGTGAAAGTGATAAACATAAATATTTTTCGGTCTCCTCGATAGACAAGTCGTTATTTACGAAATATGATGCTATTACGCGCCTATTTGCGCAATGACGCGTGAATTAATCACCCGTACAATTAAAAAATTATGAAAAAATATATATGTGATTTCGACATGAGCGGGAGGACGAATTACACATCTGAAAAGTGGACGAAAAATTTGGAGCGACTTGATGAGAAACTCGGGTTAAGTCAACAAACTCGGAGTAATTAGACCAAATTGTGATGATGGTTGGGTCTGCAAAGTGTCAGAGTTGCGGCATAGTACACAAGTGTATTGAGTCGCGAGGTCAAACCGGCGTTGTTGTTATTAAATAGCGAAGGCTGATTCTTCTTTTTTTTTTCCGTTACGCCTTGGTTTAATGGTCTGGCGTGTAAATTTGTATGCAAAGGAGAGGAAAATCATCTTCGGTTACGTCGGATAATTGTAATAATTATGCGTCTCTAACCGCTCAATATACTTTGAAAAACGATCTTTCGCGGCTGATGGATGCGATGGAAAAAAAAAGTGGCTACACTTCAAATATGATTTTTCATGCCGAGCGTGTGTGGAGGAAAAATCCAGAGAAGGCGCATACCTGAGCCGCGAGTCCATTATCTTTTCCAGTTATTTTAATTTTGTTTACCGAGCTCGCGCTACGCGAAAAATCTCTTATCTGGCGTTGATTCAAGCTGTAGTTTCCCTTGAAGAATCGTGTAAAAAAAAAAACTACAAGTGTCGAGATTTTGATTTTAACAATTTTTGAAAGTAATTAAAACAATGAAATTTTATTGGTTTTTTTTGTGGTTCAATTTAACGGATGATTCAAAAACTAAATTTACACATAAAAAATGTCGTAAAGTACTATATTTTAATGAACAATTTTCATATATTTTATACAATTTATAAAATTTACAAATTTAAAACAATTTATTTATTAAATAGCTTTTATGGTACAATTTTACTGTAATAAATTTTAATATTTACTAACTTAATTTTCAAAAAATGGTTAATACCACAAATAATTATTAACTTTTAATATTAAAAAGTTTTTTTTTTTTTTTTATTAAAAAATGTTTTTTAATGTTTAAAAAAAATGTTTTATTTTACCGTTTAATGATAGCTAAGAAATAAAATTATCAACTTTTGATTTCAAAATTTAAATTTTTGTTCAGTTTAATGTCGATACTCTTTTATCAGTTTATACCTTTTTTTATTTTCATTAATTATAGTTTAATCAAGAATAAATATAAAAATCTGACAAGTTTGACAAGTCAATTATTAATAAAATTATATCAGCCATTTTAGAATCATCGATTCAAAATACTCCGAAATTTTTTTTCTAAAGTTTTTTTTCTAAAAAATTTTTTTCTAAAGTTTCTATGAAACAATCCTCATCCTACATAACACAAATCCATGTTCGCCAAAAAAAAAGTCCAGACTGTAAAACATAAAGCGCGCGTCGCGTAATCCCGCGGCCCGGCTTTTAATTATCCCCGATTGATCTACACCGATTCGCACTAAACTGCTTTGCAAAAAGGAGAGCCCGCCCGGGTGTCATCACAAATTCGCATTATCGGGGAGGAGTTTTGAAATGAAAGGGTACCCGTACACACATAAAATTCGAGTGAATAAATCGATCGCGAGAGAGAGAGAGAGAGAGAGAGAGATTAAAATCAAATAGGATTCCAGCAGGCGCGTACGCTGGGTATTGCCCAACAATGGGTAAAGCCGCCCCCCGCGACCGAGAAAACGCAGCCACACCTCGAAAAACAATCCCTGCCAATCTCTATCCCCCGAACCATCTCGCGCGTATTTGAAAATAAATAAAAAATCTCGCGCCTGCGGAGTTGTAAATAAAAGTGAGAGTAATCGAGTTACGGCTTCCCCCCCCCCTTTTTTTTGGTTCGAAAAATCCCCCCGACAAAATTCAATTTTGCGAGAGGTAGGCTCGAAAAAAAAAAAATATTTAATACTTAACTGTTTTTGAAGTTTTTTAAAAGAGTGTTATCGGGATTCAAAATTTTCCAGATTCGCGCCGATTTCACACTAAAAGTTGATTATCAGTTTCGAATTGTGACGTCATCGGATGAAGCGGGAAATTAAAAAAATTTAAATACCGATAAACATTTCGATTCTTTGATAGGAATTTCAACGAATTGTTGAAAAAAAAAAGCTATCTGAAAAAATTCCCCTTCTTTACTTGATGTATGTACCAAAGTACACACAGAGAGAGAGGCGCATCAATACAATGGCGTCGGGTGTGTCTAATAAGCGCTTATGAAAGCTTCGCGGGTCAGATGCGAATCGTACGCGGTGTTATAATGAGGGTCAGCCAAAAGTAAAAGTGGGCCGTGTATCCTCCCATTTTTTTTCTCGTTTCGTTCCTTCGATTACAAAATTCAATTTTTCATATCAATCAATTTGGAGGAAAGTGTCTAATGGTTGCGAGGGAGAGAAAAGAGAGGTGTAATTTACTCGTCTCTCTCCCTGTCCGTTTGAAAATCGCGTTGCCCAATCGAAAACTCTGTCTTTGTACCTTCCCCCCTTTCTTTTTTTCTCATTCAATCTCGTTTATTTTATCCGTATACTTCGCTCGGTTTCGTTTTTTTAGAATCAAGGCCCTTTAATCTCCCCCCCCCCCCCGCTTCTTTTTTACTCTCCGTTCCATTGGTTATTTCCGCGCTTTTTCTAATCTTTATTGTTTTAATTGCAAAGTCTCCCGTTTACCTCCCTCGCTCTGATTTAAAACCCGAAGTAAATTCATTTTATCGGGACTTTTTTAAAACCTACCCGAGAGTGCGACCCGATTTTCTCCTAAAATTGTTTAACGTTGCGTTCGATGAAACGATAGATATCGAATTGAAACGTTAAATACGTTTATTTTCAAGTGACTGTTTTAGAACAAATATTTATTCAGAGAAATTCTTTGGAAATTTAGCATTTAATTTTTCATTTATCGATTTTTTTTTATCATAATATATTTTTTTTTTTTTAAATAAAATATTATGACCGTGTACTCAATTAATAAAATTTTTATAATATTCAACTAATGATTAGCAAGGACACGAAAAATCTTAAGTATTTTATAAATTTAATTCTGTAAAATTTTATCCTTTCTTAGATACTACTATTATTTGTTTTTTTTTTGTTTTTTTTTTTTTTTTTAAACCTTATTTTTTATTAGCTTTATTATTTACTAATAAAAATAAAATTTGAGAGTAAAATATATTTTTTTAAATTTCACCGTCAAGCTTGAAATTTTACAATTAATTTATTTCATTTAAGTAAAGAGATTCATCCTCAAGATTTTTTTGTGTTAACATGGTATATATGTTTAATAAACATTAACGTAATTTTAATGCATACATAATTCTAAATAGGGAACATGCACTCACAGTAATAATTTTTTTTTCTGAAAATTCTCGATTAAATAATATTTTATGAATATCATTGGTAAAATAATTTTTTTGAAAATAAATACTCGTGACGTTATCAGAGCAATTTTAAAATTCAAGTTTATTATACTTATAAAAACTTCCAAAACTTATAATGAACAAACCACTTTCAATTTATACTTTATTAAT
Organism: Encarsia formosa; assembly: GCA_038277355.1. Lineage (NCBI taxonomy): Eukaryota > Metazoa > Arthropoda > Insecta > Hymenoptera > Aphelinidae > Encarsia > Encarsia formosa. Next base: position 12,549,625 of record CM076186.1, on the reverse strand, counting down.
TTTTATAAAGAAATGACACGTGTCAACCATTTATCAATTAACGATCTAAGGAACCTAAAAAAACCAAAGAATTTTGTATTTCCATCCTCCTCATTCAGTAAACGAAAACTGAAAACCAAGCGCTAAATTCAAAAGAAGAGAAAAAAAAAAGAGAGAAGCAGTACAAGCCGCCAGCGATCAATTGGGAAAGTACATCTGTAGCTGCAACCGCGGCCGATAAAAGAATTGCAAATCCCTCCCTCCCTCCCTCTCCCCCGCGAGCGTGCACAGGGGCGTGGATTGGAAAGTAAAAGTGCATCTGCAGTCTCCATCCTCTTTGTCCTCCTCCCGCTCACCCGACCAGCTCGGATTAATTACTCTGAGGGGGTGGCTCATATCTGCACCCCGAGGAACAATCGATTGCGCAAACTCCGTCCGAAAATTACGCGTCAGGTGTCGAATGGAAATTATCCCCGCTAATAACCGGCTTGCGTAATTCTTCCCCTTTTATCTTTCGCCGCCGATTTCTTGGATGTGGGTGTGCTCCTGGAAGAGAGATTAAGATGGCCCCTGGATTTTTCCAAAACCCTGAAGCCGCTGATTTGAGAAATTTTCTGGTGCAGGTATTGGGAAACTGGATAACCGAAAGACACTCGTGATTCCATCACCCGGGATAGGCAAGCACCCAGTGAACAATAAAAGCGTTTTATCTGTGCCGTAACATCTATACCGTTTTCGGATGCATTGTTTGAATATGTCTCTCTCTCTCTTCTTTTTTTTCAAGATAATGGGAGGCGAAAAAAAAAGCGGGGGGAGTACTGATTTGCATTTACATTTTTTCCAAAGACATCGCCCCGGTTTTGAGCCGTAATTACTTCTTCTTCCATTGTTCGATTTCGGGTGTAAAAAAAGAATATGCGAGCTTGCGCCAATCGATGCTGGATGACTTACACCTTGCGCAAGCGCCAGGAATTTGGAGAAGAATCATCGTCAGACAATGACGACGTCTCAATTACCCCACGCACGGCCTTGAGGGTCATCCTTTCTACCGAGAAAGTGTCAACGCGGTGGTAGCATTGACCCGGGCGCCCACTCGTTGCACCTGATGATGCTGGAGAAGAGTTTCGGCGAGGTAGTCCTCGTGACCTCACGATCCGCCCCGGGCTCGGCCCAACCCAGGGGATTATCTACTATCATTTTCTTTGTAAATTGTACGCCTGGGTGAAATCACTTAGGTGCGAGTGAAGGTTTTTCGGGGGAGCCAGACGAGATTGTTCAACACCCTTTCTCTAAGAGAGCTGGTTTCAGAGCGTTTTTAGGTTTCAAAGTTGTTGAAATTTTGTATGTTACGATTTTTATATAAAATGCATTTGATATTACACGATGAAAAATTCAAGCAAAAGAGCTTTACGTACTTGCAAAATATTAGTAGTAATACTGCAGGAGATGAAATTTATTTTTCAAATTGACAAATGATATATAAATGGAACTTTATACAAATAAATTTTTTATAATTTACAGAAAGTATTAATACTATAAATAATTAATACTATAAATACTTGTTTCTTTATTCAAATTAAAATTATTAATTAAATAATTCATTAAAATTAAATATGATTATAGGTTTTTAATTCACATCACTTTGAGCTTTGACAAATTTTCCATTTACAAAAAGCTCAAACATTTAGTTGTTTACCATAAATTTTTTTTAATATATTTACAGAACAATTTTTATAGCATGAGTAATTGATCTAGAAATCAATAGATCTTTATATATAATAGTTACATGTTAATCATAGCGAATATTGAGATATTTATTTCTATTAAGACGTGTAGCAAGTAGCACAGTTGACAGAGCGTAGGATTAGTGAACCAAGGATCATCGGATGTTTTCAACGAATGCTATGATCACTAAACTGATTGCTAATACAATTAAAAAAAAAAAAAAATTCCAGAGTTAACGAAATTGAGTAATTCTTCATAATCATTAATCATCAAAAAACTAACAAATAAAAAAATAATTTTTTTTATTTTTTTTTTATCTAATTAAATTAAAAAGGATCGGCTTTTAATACTCACAGAGTGAAATTAATCGCCATGGCAATTAAACGGTGTAATCTATAAAATCGTCAACGTAAAGTAGTGTTGATAAAACTAAAATCAACTGGTATCGATAACAATCGATTCATTAAATAATCATTGTCTTCTCCCTCGTTCAGGCGTCGTTGTCTTGTCTATCGGAAAAGTTGATTAACTCGAGCCCCCTCGCAGAAGACACTTTTGTTGCTTTGTTTATATCTCACAGCTATGTGGGACACGGCAGGGAGGATCAATACAATTTTTTTTTTCATTCCGGGCACCAGACAATAACGACTAATGGAACAGTGTCATCTCTCTAAAACGACGCGACAATCGATGAGATCATCATCATCGGTGGAGTTGCGCAAACCCGCTCAAATACCCGTCCTAATAGTCCCTGCTAATAAAGCATTGTTGCACTTTCAATTATTTACGCGCAGCTACATCAAAAACCAATAAATCAGAGGCTGTGCGAGAGTCCCACGCGACGGCTTAAGCGGATTAACCTCTGGTAATCGAACCTGACTAAATTTAAAGCCGACGGTGATTTAACATACAATGCAAAGAGGTGTCATCTACATAACAAATTTGAGACTTTGGACTTTGCCGCGAACATGTGTCAATCCACCAAGGAGATTAGGAGACTTTTTTTTTAAAAAAAGCTCAATTTTTGGAAATATTTTTGTACATGAGTTTCAATAACATCAACAATGATACAATTTTATTGTAGTGTTTATTTGATCGACTTGTACTATATAGAGGGCTCAGAAACTTTGAGTCCAAGCTGTATTTTCCACCTTTTTATTAATTTTTTTTTTTTTTTTTTCAATTTGAATGCAAATTTTATGCGTGTAATTTTGGGGTCTCATTGTTGAATTTTTATAATGTCCTCGGCAGGAGTTTTAAAAATACATTGTACCCGGGTTCTAATGACAGGTTTCTCTTATACATTGTTCGAAACCGGACCGAAAAAATTGAGTTAAGCTGTACGATAATCATAAAAGTACGACAAGGTAAAAATTCAGATTTTGAGGTGTATTTATAAATTTTTTTAGTTTTTTCAGATTTGTAAACAAAATTTAGTGATTAAAAACGTAAGAATATGAAATAAATGGTATAAAACTACGATTTCTTTACGATTACTTACGATTTGTTTGGTCAAACATTATCTATAATCTAAACGTTTAGCTATACAAAATCATTTCTTTTTAATATAAATAATTTATAAACAATAAAACTGAAACTCCTACGAATGTCCATGACTATATTATTTATATTATGAAGTAAAAATTGGCAAATTTCCAGGTTAATATGGGCTAATTAGAGACAAACTTTGACTTAGACAATCAACTTCGCCTCAAAAAAGGATCAACCAAATTAAAATACAATAAAAGAAAATAATCTTACACTTTTATGCACTGATAAATATTATTCATAAGCTATCTCATTTTATTAATAATATTGAGTTTTGAAGTATAAGACGAGCACATAGAAAAAAAACCCTTATTACTTAAAATAAGCGAAATCAACAAGCCAAAATAGAATCTTTGAAAAATATTCAATTTGAAAATTTTTGTTACGATTGGCCTGTTACAGATATTCTTGGCGGTGGCCATGTGCGCGTCGAGCGCCCTGGCCGCGCCCCAGAGGTTCGCGGGTGGCGGCGGAGGCGGCGGCGCCGATAAGGACGCGGTCATCACGTCCCAGCAGCTCGAAGTGAACTTCGACGGTAACTACGTCAACAAGTAAGTGCACGCTGGAAGATTCAAACTATCTCGAGACGACAACTCCTTTGTACGGATCCCGGGTCGTTAGTTAAACGCTGTACCTATAACCGAGAGGAATTTAATAATCTACGTAGTCTAAACTATTTGCTTATTCTTCTTCTTGGCCTGAGTCATGATCGTCCCTCTGCTAACTAATTCTTTTTCTGGTTTTCTTTTATTCGCAAATCATCCGCGAGCGTCACGCGTTGCACTTTGTAATTTTCTGCTGACTTTCACTTTAGGAGAATGCGAGACGGAGCTTATAGGAGTACACCACTGACACGGTCTTCTTTATTACCCAATAATCCCCCCGTGCGGCTCGATCGCTAAGATTATTTCACCTTTTATTGTACAGTGCTAATATTTACCCCGCCCTCCACGACGAATAACTATATCATCTAGCACTTACAAAATCACCAAGAGCCGTAAGAATGTTAATCTTGGGTTCTCGGGATCCTTTTGTGACGGTCATGACGTTGAATCTTTTTTCAATGTCCTTACCTGCAATTCAAGATAATTTATAAATTAAAGTTAAAATCAGTTTTGTTTTTTATGGATGGTATTAAAATTGATATTAGTTTTGTTAAATTATTTATTTTTTGTAATAGGTAATCAGTTTTTAAAAAGATTTTAAATAATTCTAGGAACTGTATTATTCAAATTTTGTCAAAACTACACTGCTACATTAAACTAAAATGATTTTTCATACTTTTGTTCTACTCTGTGTCGTACTAAATTTTGAAATTCTCTCATTGTGTCAGTCCATTACCTTAACAATTAAAGGATAGTTGCAAATTGTCCAAAAAGCCTCGAGTCTCTTACAAATTAAATTTTGCTCTCTCAATCATTGTTCTTTTAAAGTATTTTGAGTGAAAGAATCAGTTATTGGCCAAAATGGAAATCCTCTTTTAAACTAACAATAAAACCAGTATGAAACTGTTACCCAATCCTCGACATCTCCAAGCACCACCTGCAATAAAACACTTAATTTTTTTCATAACAAACGAGCTTGGCGTGACGCTAGTATCCTATAATGTCACGATCACGAGTTCAAGATTATCATCAGGGTATCGCGGTAGGGTAATAAATAATTTTCCCTGATTCGCGCCCACGCTCGAAACTCAAAGTTGTTCCCGCGAAATCAGTAAATACTCCTCGCTAACTACGTTGATCGAACGCACTATTAGCCTGCCACTCACACCCGAGCGAAAAACTATTCCACCGCTTAATGAACTCACAAATTATCCGAGCCGAACCTTCCCGTTTCGTGAAATTCAATCATGGAGTTTAAGGTGTATAAAACAGATGTACGCTTTCACAATGATTAAGCAATGAATGACTTCATTTAAACACTCGGTACGATGTATATGTTAACGGTAGATTCCGACTTTAGGTAAAATCTTTTTTAAAAGATGCAGTGGAGTAAAAAATTCAGTGTTTTATTGAGAATAAAATATGCTTAAAATTTCAGAGCTGAGATATCCTACCAATTTAACATGGGGTCTTATGGGATATAGATAGATTCATATTTTATATTTTTCTCAGCTCATAACGAGTTCATTTGACCAATCGCTTATTTAAAACTCTTCATCCTGGTTTACAGCTTCGAGACGAGCAACGGAATAAGCCACCAGGAGTCGGGAGCACCCAAGGCCGGAGGTCCGGAAGGTCCCTCGATTGTGTCGCAGGGCGCGACCTCATACACGGCCCCGAACGGCGAGGTCGTCAGCATCCAGTTCCAGGCCGACGAGAACGGATACGTTGCGCAGGGTCACTAATTTAATCATAATTACAATTTATTTAAAAATTTTCAAATTTAATTGTAGCTGGTTAGATAGTCGAATCGGACCCTATGGCAAATCCCTACAATATAATATATCGTTCAAAAGGGTATAATTAAAGAAAACTTTTAATGCGATACCCTTCCTGGTGACTCCAGAGTCTAAAATAGTAATTTTTCAACTTTTATTTAGATCTAAGAACCTATAAAAGCTAGATACGTGCGGTTTGCAGAAAAATTTTTTAAACAAAAAACGTTGTTCGATCATATTTTTAAAAATTACTGTTGGCATCAAATTCGAACGGTTTGGGCAATTTTCAATCTTGCAATTGCGATTAAAAAATCTGAGACAAAGACTTTGCTAGAAAAAAAATTGTCATATTGTAACGAAAATTAGCAGCTCTAATTTTTTAGATTTTTAAGACAGTATAAGGCACTTTTGTGACCGATTTATTAAAATATTTAGTATAAATCGACGCCTAGCTTGCGTATACTTGATAAAAAATAAAAATTATATACAGCTGAACGCATTTTTTGTCAAAAAAATTTTATCACAAACCGCATGTCCCTAGCCTTTTTAAGTTCTGAGATATGAATAAAAGTTGAAAAATCCGAGGGGCTATGCACTCCATAGTCACGATGAAATCGATAGTTTATTAATTATATTTATTTTTATTTGTGATTCTTTTTGTGATTCTGGAGTGCATACCCCCTCGGAAAAATCACTATTTTAGACCCTAGGGTCCCTAAGTAGGGAATAGAGAGATGCGGTTTGCGCCGAAAATTTTCTTTTTTTATGTCCTTTCGAATGATATACACATGCCGTGGGCCGATTCGACTATTTTACCCGGCTATACCCCATAGATCAATTTTTACGGTTTATTTTTTTAATTAATGCTTTGTTTATTGCAATTCAGGAAGTCATATCCCCACAAGTCCACCGATTCCTCCAGAAATTCTGAGGGCACTTGAATGGTATGAACCATAAAAATTCATTTTTTTAAATCTCTTTACATTTCGAATAACTGGAGAATTTTTCAGGAACGCCGCTCACCCCGAAGAGGACAGCATTGACTCCGGACCTCCGAACAGGCCACCCATCAGAGGTAAGAGCTTCTTTTTGTTCATTCATCAAATACAATGTACTTAGTTTGTGCAGTTATTTTGTAAAAAATTATAAAAACTCATAGGATTTAAAAGTCCTGGTTTTATGCTTTCCTCTCTGTTTCTATGTTTGCCCTCCCTGGCTATACTTTCTTTAGGAGTGATTTTTTTTCAATTTTACTGATAATCATCTTCAATTATTATGACTTAATATTGCACCCGGCGAATAAAAATTTAATGATTAGGATCTAAACTTTAAATTTATTTTTAAATATTTGAAATTTCCTACATCACGATGTGTTTGAAATTTCTGATGTAGAATTACCCATATATTTAACCCGTAATTAATGAATGGCCCCTACATAGTATTAATTAAATGGTGAATCCCCTTGATACTTCAATGTTATTTAAACAACACTCATCAGTACTTTTAAACTATTAAGCGATTTCAAAATTTTTGTATTACAGGTTAATCTGAAAAAAAGTTCTAAAACGCTCCCCAAAACAACGTCCAGCAACACGCAGACATCCATCAGTAAACCAGCTTCAGCCTAAGCCACCTTCGATTCCCGTGAGTAAGATGAGCCTCGTCACCTGGTACCGCTCCTCCAGCAAGCAGCAAATGTTTCTGCGAATGGAAAGCAACTAAGCGCAACTCACTTCCGTGCGTCGATTCAAATTCCAATAAGCTCCTCAACAGCTTTCCTCCACCTCTCCCAAAAAACCTCACTAGCCGAAATTCTGTCTTGACAATCATCTACCTCTTTATTCCATTACAGTCGATGTTATTACTGTATGATCTGTCATTACAAACCACGCCTACGCAAAAGCTTTGATTGCTGAGGCCCTTCCCCACCCCCCTCCTTTCTTCTCTCATTTTTAAATAATTATTGATTTGACGATATGTATATGATGAATACACACGTCTATTATACACTTAAAAATTGATTGATTTATAACGTACACCGTGTTAATCGAGTCGTACCAACACATAATGGCATGTAACTACCGCTTGATTATATGAATATTATTATTATTACAATAATGTATGAAATTATTACCATTTAATATATTATATACTACTTTAATACTATATTGTTTCCTACGTTATCTCAACAAGACCAAGATGTACTTACTATTTTTATACTTCTCAACTAAATGAATAAATATAATATATTACAAACACTGCTTTTTTGTCCATTTACTTCTGTACTGTAGTCATAAGTAAATTTATCTGTTAATCATTAATTATTCATTATGCATTTATCAAGTGGGCCCATGTATAATATACATAATTATTATATAGCCTGCTGTAGAAATTTAATTTTTTTTTAATTAAATTTTTCAAATTTAATTTTTTTTTAAATTAAATTTTTCCTAAAAATTATTTTTTAAAGAATTTTTTCGTAAATGACTAATGCTTCTTACATTGCAAGGCTATACACTTTACATTCTCCCACTTCATAAATTCTATAAATATACTATATTTAATCTATTGGTGCCATTATCTTAAAAACAAAGCACCGTGTGAAAAAGTTTTTCGTAAAAAAGTTGTTTGAATTAGAGGGGAATGTAAAATGGTGACCTTGGATTTGAGCCCATTTTGTAGGAAATTTGAAACTTAGAAACTTCCCCAATGCATGTGCTATACAAAAAATGTTTTTTTCTCGGCAATAGTGCTGTTAATGATAAATGGGCCTTATCAGAGCTCACTGGGCCTCAGAGGGCCCAAAAATTTTTTTTTTAAATACCTAAACAAACGTAAAATTTTCTACTTTTTCCGAATCTGAGGTTAAAAATAGGAATTCCCATTTGAAAAACCGGACTTTGGGTCCGTAGGGTCCAACACGAGGCCCCGGGCCCAAATCCAAGGTCACCATTTTACTTTCCCCTCCAATCCAAACAACTTTTATACGAAAAACTTTTTCACACGGTGCTTTGTTTTCAAGATAATGGTACCAATAAATTAAAATGGCCCACCCTGTATATATTATAGAAAATAAAATAAAAAATATAATTTTGATTAATTTATAAATATTTTATGCACTTTGTAACGAGGGAAATAGACTCGTCACGGTAATTTTATTTATGCTAACGCAGACATATGAAGACGTCAGGGGCCTTATTCTGGGATTCGTAACGCTTTCGTAAGGATCTGTAAACGAAAAAAAATAGTGAGATGCACTGATTCTTTTGATCCAACATAAATTTTGACATGTTCATCATAGTTTCGTGTTGTTGTTTAATATTGTCTGTGATTGCAATTATTTTTCTGTCTGTGTTGTGGGACTGTTTAAGAATTGTTGTATTCCCTTCAATAGAGATCCCGTTTTACAAATATCATCAAAATTCCCAAAATCACCCCAATCCGAATCAACGATCTCATCACAAACTCCAAAAAGATCAGAAACTGAATCAACTTGTGTATTACCAACACTCAAATCAGTTCTAACCTCATCAGTATGTGAAGCTCGTTCATTCAATAAATTTGCACCCAGAGTATTGTCAATCTGTAATGAATCACTATTTGTATGTAAATCATCCTGATCATGTACGTCATGATCAAACTGTGTGTATAGATCATTGTTGACATCTGTGTTTATGGAATCCATGACATAATATCCGGCGACAAAATATACCGACAAAATATCCGTAAAATTAATATCCCAACAACAAAATATGCGGTAAAAAAAAAAAAAAAAATTTAAATAAATTATCACAATTTTATTGATCTGATTGTATTTTAATACGGTTATTTTTTTTATAATTATTTTATTACAAAGCTTAAACAAGTTAAATTAGTCACATTCTTCTTTTTCTTCACATTTTCTACTTTTTCTTATACACTGGGAAAATAATGGGTATCATCTAGCCCATTAGTAGGGTTATGTTATGCCCGGCAGCTTCGGGCATCAGAGTTACCGTGGTGGGTACGGTGGTACCCGACGTCGGAACTACAATCCCCAAACTGTCGCGACAACGCCCTCTACCGTTGTTTTGGATCTGCCTTTTGCTTAGTTTTACCCGTATGTGGGCACCACCGTCCCCATACTGTCAAGCAGCAGCGCTCCTATTTTTGGGATCACTGTCTCCCATTATTTTCCCAGTGTAGATACAATAATTTAACTACAAAAACGACAGATAAATTGTTAATTTAAACGATTATAAACTGATAAGAGCGGATAAATTTTCAAGAAAATCAACTAGAGACAACGTTCTTTAACCTTTCATCATATGTTTTTTGTTTCTTTTTTAAAGGACCAGCGATATTTTTACCAGTTTTGAACTATGCCATCAATACTTCACTAAGATTTTGCTCTATTTTAATAGCATTGACCAATTCGTTCATTTGTGAATTAGGTTTTTCGACAATTTTTGCAAAACGGTTATGCCAACCTTCGGCAAAGTTATTTGTATGAGGAGAATCGTTCATTACATCTTCATAATTATTCCATAAGTCTATAGAAAACATGGGAAGACCTCGAACGTTACGTTTCTTCTCGCCGACCCAAGTGTGTTCGAAATAATTTAAAAAATTATTCAATAATTCATTATTTTCAACAAAATATTCAGTCGATAAAAGACAATCATATGCGTAAATAACATCACAAACAGGAACGAAAGTTAAACAACATATCATTTTAATATTACTCATAAATTGTAAATCATCAGCATACAAATTCTGGTATCCTAGTGACCGTAAATGTTTGTTTACACACTGCTTGAAATGAAAATAACAACACTTGACACGAGTTTTAGGAAATAATTTCTTAAATGTGTTGATAAATGCTAATTCGAAGTTAACACTTATTTGGTCAGGAGAAAAATCACCAATAAAGGATTTTAATACATTCAATGCGAGTTTGTACAATTTTTTACTCTTACGAGGCAATAACAAATAAACTAAAGGTATAGATTTGCCTCCGACGAATCCGTCAATAGTATATAGCTGATGGAATAAAATTGGGACTACTTTAAAAGTTCCGTCGGAGAACCACAATCTACAGGTTTTCAAAAATTTTAAATTCTTCGTTGTACTATATAATAAAAATCTATTTTTCCCGTCTTTGCTATCATGAAGCAAAAACTCTTTTCCATTATTAGTAATGGTATATTCTTCAGGAATTATCATATCATCTAATCCACCATTTATGGGAAAAGCTTGAACGTTTTTGGCTCGAATTCTTTGACACATTCTACTCATTGCACTGGAAGAAGGTAAATGAGCACTGGCTTGATCAGATATATTACATAATGATGTAGTTATCACTTTCGATGTTTTTTCGTTGTTATTGCGAGAATTTTCTTTGAAATTGTTAATAATGTTCCCAACTTCAATATTAGTGCTATCAGGTAAATGGGAATGATTTATTTCTTTGATAACAATGCCTAAAAAAATTAATGAGATGATTAAATATTATGAAAAAAAAAAATTAATTAAAATTAATTTAAAAGTATACCATCATCGCTCTCAGAACTAGTATAAACCAGAGGTGGGCACTATTCGGACGCTAAGAATTTCGAATAAATTTTTTAAAAAAGGAATTTTTCGACCGGATTTTCATGGATAAATCCGTTTTAGAACTTTTCTAACTCAACTGCATCAAAAACCGGAAGTATTCGAAATTTTATTCGTCGAATAAATTTTCGAATAAAACGATTATTCGAAATTTTATTCGTCGAATAAATTTTCGAATAACGGAAGTATTCGAAAATTTATTCGACGAATAAAATTTCGAATACTTCCGGTTTTTTATGCAGTTGAGTTAGAAAAGTTCTAAAACGGATTTATCCATGAAAATCCGGTCGAAAAATTCATTTTTTTAAAAATTTATTCGAAATTCTTAGCGTCCGAATAGTGCCCACCTCAGGTATAAACCATCCCAGGACAATTCGTTTGTAAATACTTGTCACACTTCCACACAACGTCATTTTTGTTTACTCTTTTTCGGTAATAAAGGAACCTTTATTTTTTAGCATACCTTTTCCTTTTTGGCTAATGATGAACTGTAAGGTTATTTCAGAGGAACAAAAATTAAATACAATAACTACAGTAAATTTTAACGAGCACTATAAACAACAGCTAAGCTAGCTGATAAGCTAATATAGGACTAAACTCATAATGGCTTTTGTGAACATACAATTGAATTTAAAATGGAAACAAACCATCTTAATTGAATACGTACACAAATAAAGAGTTTCAGATATTATGTCGTTGGATATTTTATTTTCGGATATTCTGTCGCCGGATATTTTTTTTCGGATATTATGTCGCCGGATATTTTTTTTCGGGTGTTTTGTCGGGGTACCGTGTTTATGTTTATGTCAGTGCATCTAGAACGACTGATCTGATTCGAAGTTTGACTGTAGACTCGATTGACCAAACTTGAGTTTTCATAAATCTCAACCTCTCTCTTCAAAAATCGCCATTCAAACTGAATTTTGATCTCTAGCACATAAATCCTGGTCCTCAGACTCAGAATTTCCTTCGAATGATTTTCGTTGAAAATTGATTGTCGCTCCTATGACATATATCCTTTTATTTGACAAAAAATTATGAAGTAAAAAAAGGTTTTGATACCTCCGGGCCGAAAACACCAAATCCCCGGAGCGGGACTTTGGGTTTTCCTCCCATCGTTATGAAATGATATATTGTTATACATGGGAGGCAAATTACTCTCGAGAGGTCTGTGACGCTTAACTCCCATGTATAACATCATATTTTGTTTCACTGAGCATGTGTACTTTGAGAAACAAAATAGGAACGTCCACGAACGCTCGCTACTTTGACTCCCGCTCTGGAGGGAGTCAATGTAGCGATTGACTCCCGCTCGAGAGGCAGCGGGCGTCAATGTATGCGATAGACTCCCGCTCTCTTGCTGAGTCAAAGTAACACATGGCTCCCAGAGCGCGTGCATCGAAAAGTACACATTGAATGCCACAGTGAAAAAAAAATATTACACATGACACTGGAAAAGTATTAGCAAATCCCAGCGCCCGGTGCAAAGTATTAGCAAATTTCCAGCGCCCGGTGTGTAATATACTATTACACTCCATTAAACCCTCGCATCTACCTTTGTATATTTTCAATAACCCAGAAACGCCAGCATATGTATTTATACAATTTCCGATAATTTCGTCCTTTTCATTTTAGAATAAAAAAAATTACAAAGAACGTGAAATTTTTCTGCAAAAAAAGACCTCGTTTTTGTCACAAACTTCATATTTTCGCTAAAAATATATATTTTTTAAATACAACCTCGTTTAGTCTATAAAATCAGGAAATTCACAAACTTTCTTCCGCACCTGTCAAAGTGACGATGAAAATAAGCTCGATCGCTATAAACGATACGGCTCGGTACTAACCGGGGGCAGATTATTATCCGAGCAGAGCCGGCAGTCAAAGCCCGAAGGAATGCTTTGTCAAGCGATAGTCGGACAACAGGAGCAAAGCTTCCTCAGTATCGAACCCGCCGGTGTTTAAACGCCCGGGCCGTATTCCAATAATTGCATACCCCGTGTACACGCACCTGCACCGCTTCAGATTAGAGCGAATCTTTGGGAAATTTTCGCGCGCGCGGCTCTTTTGCACAATGCCGAGTTAATTAATTTGTTTTCTTCCGGTGCAGCGACCGGGTATTAATTATGTAGCCGAAAAATTTTCTGCTGCCTCTGTGATTATTCCCCAGGAATTGTTAATTACGGGAGGAGTTGATTGTGTCGTTAAATATTTCAATGGGTTTGTTAACGAGCCATTCGGGTAAGCCTCTTAGCTTCTTCTTTATAATGACGGAGAAAGGAGCTGCGAGATTTAACAAACAGAGTTTTATAGGAAAAAACAAAAATTTTTATAAGCTATAAGCTACGATTGAAAATACTGAAATTTGTCTATAATTTTTAAAAGCTGTGAATTATGTGTCATTTTTTGTCCAGTTTATTCAATTAAAAAAGAGAACTTTCATTTTTTTAGGTTATAATTGGCCGAAGAACGTATTTTTAATTAAAATCTTGTTATCAAACAAATCTAATTTACGTGTTCATTCGAGAGAACTCCATTCTTGGTCCATGAAAATGAGAGAAAAAATTATTTTTTATTTCTATCTTTGAAAATTGATATTTCAATCATACTTAAAGAGACTTAATCTGTGAATTCCAAATGAAAAAACTAATTTAAATAACAGTATTTTCAATTTTTCTACAACATGCATTAGCTGGGTTCTGATTCAGCGTGCTTCTAATTATAACCGCATTATCCCGGGAGCTAATTAAGACGTGTCGGGACGATTCTTATCGATCGGATCACGATCGCGACAGCTAATTGCCTCTTATCTTTTCGTGCTACTCCTCGGATCATTAGGGTAAACAATTCATTTTGCACGTTATATTAATCGCTGTCGCGGAGGATAAAACTCGCGTGTTTCGACACTCGCCAGCCACTTGTCAGTCACCGGGTTGGTTCTACCTCTCGATTTCTGCAACTTTAAACTCTCTGTGCTTTTTTACGAGGTACGGTAGGTCGAACGAAAAGGAAAAAATTTCCGCCTACAATCTAATTAACACCGATCCATGCAAGACAAACCTACTCGGCTGCCGTGCAATTACGAAAACAAAGGAAAAGGATCATTGCAGTGATCGATTTCTCACGAGAAAAAAGGGTGCGGGCGCGTTAAAACACTCCAAATCGCGTTTATATTTTATATGTACTTTGAATTTTTAAAAACGAGTTCAAAGTCTGGTATTGTTTTAATTTTTATTTCTGTTATGAGTTAGATGCGTGCTTTAAAATTCTATTTCGAGTTTCAAAGTTGTTTCGACTATTCACTTAAATTAAATATAAAAACAGTATGCGTTTGACTGAAGCTCAAACGGGAGTAAAATTTTTTATAGGTTTACTGAAACAAAAATTTGTTTTTATGCACTGATTACTATACATTCTATGAACTAAAGATCATTAATAATTCTGAGAATTTCTTTTTCAATGTTTCCTGACAATCAAATTTCAAAATGAGCGTATAGCACCATCTTTATTTAAATTTAATCACAAATGCTAATTCGATTCAACTATTACAAAATGATGAATTAAGTAAATTCTTAAAGGTTTTTTTTCATTTAATTTTCATAATTACTAACGGAGACATATGTGCTTTTAAGATAAATATTAGAATACAATTTAAATTCTTTCTTTTTAATTCAACATATAACATTTTAATAATTTAATATTGAAAAAGAGGCAAAGATAATTGTTTCAGTAAATAATTATTGTATCTTCCTTAAATTGGTTGGTAGCGTTCTATACTCGTTTTTAGAGACTACAAGAGCGTAAAAAGTAACAGAAATGGAAATGTACTCACTTTTTTGTAGACAATATTACCCTTTGATAAATGTTAATTAACAATTTTTAATTTCCCTCGAGGTTTGTTATAAGCTTTTTGCTAGGCAAAAGATGGCTCAGTAACGAGTCATCTGAAATCTGGGATGGGACCTCTACTGCCAACTGGATAATGAGCAGATGACTCATCATTACAGAAAAGTTAACAGTATAATATAATTTTTTTTATTAAAGAATTTACCATTAGTTTTCAACTTCTTATAACTATTTTATAAAATATTTTATTCTATCAATGAAAATTCGCTAAAATATAGTTTATCACAGTTTTTACGTTTCTGTAATGATTATTTTAATGATGGGTCATCTTGTGATTACCCAGTCTTCTGAAACATGTCCAGACTACCTCTATCTGGCATGTGAAAAAAAAACCCTCTGATCATACTACTACTAAATTAAATTTTCAAAAAAGTAATTGACATTTAGAATAGACTGAAAATTTTAAAATTGATTTGATTCCAGGTTGATCTGAATAAATAACGAAAGCGCGCCGAAAAAGCAACAACGTCCAGCAAGATCCACCCATCCGTCCATCAGTAAACTAGCTTCGGCCTCAGCCAAGGATCCAAGAGAGATGAGCGTCACCCGATACTCCAGCGGCAAGCGAGTGTCTCTGTAAAGCAGCCCCGGCTGAGCGGCTTCGACCCGCCCGCCCGCGTCGATTCAAACTCCGATAAGCTCCTCAACGGCTTTGGCCCAACACCTCATTTGCCGTCCAAATTCTCTCTCTCTCTGTCTATCTCTTAACACCTCTCCATTCCATCATAGTCGACGTTATTACTATTACCCACCACTCGCAAGCGAAAACCTTTTATTGCTTCTATTAGGATCCTTACCCTCCCCCTCCATCTTTTTTTTAAAAATAATTATTGATTTGACGATATGTATATAATAAATACACACGTATATTATACAGTTAACCTTTGATTGATTTATTGCGATACACCGTGTTATTCGACTCGTACCAACACATAATGGCATGTGACTACCGCTTGGTTGTATGAATATATTGATTATTAATACTATTGATAATTAAAACTATTGATAATATTAATAATATTAAAATACTATTACAGTAGGACCTCGCACACTGTCCACCCATTGGGACCGAGAACCTCGCGAATTTTCCATGGCGGCTTCTTTAATTTTTGGACAATGTCCGAGGTTTTACAGGTATAATTCCCAAGGTTTGGACAATGCGCGAGGTCCTACTGTATACTGCATGAAATTATTACCATGTACTATTTTATTGTGTCCTATGTTATCTTAACAAAATGAGAAATATGTTCTCACTATTTTTATATTTCTCAATATAATATATGACAATCGCTTGGATTTTTTCATTATGCTTTGACCTTTCTATTTATGGTAGTACCATAAGAAAAATATGATTAATTAACAAGGACTCGGTAATAACAAAAGTTTTTTTACGTTATGTTATTTTTAAAAATAACGTAACAAAATTGACTTTTGTTATGTTATTTTTTTTTGGTAAAAAAATTGCTGTAAAAATTCAGTTCACTTTTTTAGCCTATCTAAACGAAAGATTATTGCTCAGGAAAACCATTCCGACCTAAAAAAAGTGTTATACTAAAAGTTTGAATTTTTACAGCAATTTTGTTACCAAAAAAAAAACAACATAACAAAAGTTCAATTTGTTATGTTAATTTAAAAAATAACATAACGAAAGTCAATTTTGTTATGGTATTTAGAAAAATAACATGACAAAAGTCTGTTTTGTTACGTTATTTTTAAGAATAACATAACAAAAGTCCATTTTGTTATTTGTACTATAACAAAATTATAACATAACAAAAGTAACAAAACATTTTGTTATTACCAGGTCCCTGATTAATGAATATTTCATATATTTTTTTACATTTGTATTAGTAAAAAATAAATTTTTGTTTTGGTGAAAATATTGTAAATTTCTGTACTACTAGATACTAAATTTGAAAAACAAAAGACTAAAATAAAAACTCAAAAAATATTTAAATTTTTCACTGTTTTTACGTATCTTTTTCCTATGGCGCCAGTGCGGTTCCGTGGTTGCCAGCTGGAGGCCACACTTCCTTACCCCACACTTTTTACAAAGTAAAACAAGTAAATTTTAGTCAATGAAAATATCACCTTGCTCTCTCTCTCTCTCTCTGCGGTAGAAGATTTTTCCTTACAAATCATACGTGATGTATGAATGCAGCAACAACACTACCACACCGCATTGTCCTTGGAATTCTGTGTAAATAAAGTGTTCCGCCAGACTCGGTTATATGATTTATTAGCCATCCAAGCACATTGTTTCTTTCTCGTAGCATAAATAAATATGAGTAAACGTTTAATAAGCTGTACAGTTAAAGAATCACTCTGCATCAAAAAGGTTACGTGAAAGGAAGAGCAAACTCGCTTGAACGTTTGAACTCCCCAATCACATTAATTTCAACTATTGGTCGTGATTTTAATACCAAAGGTCCAAATTGAATGCAATAATCGTGCCCACGAGAAAGTACCCAAACTTATTAATCAAAAGCCAGGTTACGTAAATTTGAGACAAAAAAAGCAGCTGGTAAAATACACGTGATTGGAAGTAGTTTTAGCCAATCGGGAATCCAGGATGCAATTACGATATGAGTGACCCGACCTCTATCATTATTTCCCCCCGAGCGACCTCGCCGTTTGATATTTAATTACGGCTGAGATCGCGACTATTAATTTACCAATGTATCTCAAAAAGATTACGCGCGGCAGGTGCTCGAGGAGGATTTATTTAGTAATTTTATCTCTCGATGCTGTCGAAGCGGATCAATCTTCTTTCAGCACTACGGGATGAACGGCGCGCGGAGACAACTCGATACGTGCATTAAATTGTTACATCATTATTAACAATGCGATTCTTTGTTTAAACTTTTATCGAGTGAAATCCTAATATGAAGAAATACTCAAGATTTTATTTGAAAAATCTTATATCGTTAATTGTAATTTTGAGGAAGAAGTACTTGCGAAATTGAGAAATATTTTTGTATTTCCAGTACAAGTTTTATTTAAATGCATAAAAAATAATTTCAATTTTGTATTTTACTGGCATAACTTTGATATCGGCAAATGAAACCATCAAAAACAGAATTAAATGAAAAAAAAAATTATGAATTTACGGCCTTCTATTTTTCAAAATATCTAGAAAACGCAAAATTACGTGTGAACTTAATTAGTTTTGTAAATTCACTCTTGAGTGTTAATGATAATTCTGACACACGCGTTAACATTCATATTAAAACCCGCAAGGATGATTTACCTAATCGACCGCGAGTAAGCTCAATCATAACCGTTTGAAAATTTTCATCTTCATTTTTAAGATTCCTGAAAAACTCGCCGGGAGATGATCTTTCTTTTAGGTCATAGATTTTCATGTAATTTTACGCTCATTTTAGAGTTCTGAAAACTGGTTTCTTTCTTTAATTATTCAAGAATTTTGAAATCATATTTTTGTATCCAATTTTTGTATGTTTGATAATGAACGATATAGATTTCTAAAATTTTTTTGAGATAAGTCAAAATTTTAGAATGATAGTCCAAAAATATTTTTCCTTAATAACTCAAGATTGCAAGCTGCAATTGTCATCAATTCCAATAGAATTAGTTCTTAGTCATTGTAATGTTTATCTAATTGTATGACACCTGAAGAGGAGGGCAATGCCCTTGAAACGTTGTGCAATAAAAATTGATAACAAATTACATCTTGTTATTATTTTTGCCTGGATCATCAATACATTAGTCACTTCTGCTATTAATTCACTCCTAGGCAATACAATATTGATCTACAATTCCATTAGAATTTAAATTGAAATTTATTATACACAATTGTTGGTACAAAATAAAATATTTTAATTTTTTTATACGCCTGTCATAGAATTGAGTACTTTGAATTTACAACTTTCTGCTCTATTAAAAAAATTTTCAAATTCTTGTACTCACATTAAACAGGTTTTTGCTAATAATCCATCTAGTTTACAACCTCACTCAGTTCAAACATTTTGATCAGAATTTATTCAATTATTTATTACTCAAACAACTGTAATATAAAATCGGATTATCAATAACGCTTCATAATCCATAGGCTTTAATATTTTTTTTTCAAAATCGATATTCGTACTATTAAGGTCAGGGGAAGAATAAGTCAATTCCGTGAAAATATGCAACGAAAAAACGAGTCGAAAAAAAAAAAAAAAAAAAAAAAAAAAAAAAAAAAACAACAATCAATCAATCAGTCTATAGTGGGGTGGGCAAATCTGCATCCCAATCCAATCAACACGCGAGCGGCGATTCGCGATAAAATAATGCAACTCCGGTCACTCCCGCGAATCCGATTAAAAGGGTCCGAGCGTCCGGCACTTCCGTATGATCTTTTCTCATCAGCTGGTAATTCGCTTTTAGCCGGCTCGAAGCGAGCTCGTTTATCTAAAATTAGAAGGAAATTGAATGATTTTTCATGTTGGAATCGAATTTCAGGCTCGATCGATCATTTGATTTAGCCTTTGTTACATCGGGCTTATGTAACCGCGGACGGAAGTGCCCCGAAATTCGATGATGTCTGACCGATGATGACTGTTACTACTTGTCAGCTTATGGTGAAATATTTTTTTATGTTTTTTAGTTTCATTAATTAAAAACAGATAGTCTTAACCATTAAATTCATGATCAAATTTAGTTTATCAAACATTTTTTATAATATACGTCATCATACGGGAAAGATCGCTTTTTCCAAATTTACTTGTTTTAAAATGATTTTTCAAAGAAAAACAAAACTAGAAACTATGGAATATTTTTGGTACAAGGGACGACACATTAAAGTTTATTGATAATTATGCAAAAATTTATTGATTTTATTTGGTACTGAAACTTGTAATCTTAAAAATTTTTGTGTACCAGAGCAATCTTTTATTTAAATAATTTTTTCTTGTACAAAATTTTTCAGCAAACATATTTTATTATTTTGTTTTCTAGATAATTTTTTCTAAAGTTTTAATGCTGAAAACGTAACCCTACCTAAATAAACTACACGTATATTTTAATTTTAGTTAATTATAGTTAAATAATCAGAGATTTCAATCCTAAAAAGAAGTCAAAACTCAAAGTTCATACATTTTTATTTTCACGATCAACTCATAGCTTTAAAGTCAAAAAATTACATTTAGTATTATAGGACCAAACAAAATTTGTTAATAAATTTTCAAAGAAAGTTTTGCAATACTATTCTTGTATGCTATGTAACCCTAAAAAATAAAACTCTTTGATTCGCATGGATGGTAAAAAAAAATTCACTCCTAAAGATCTTTAAAAGACATGTTTTCTTTCGACTCAATACTTTCGTCTTTAACATGAAGCATATCCAAGATATTTAAGCTTGCTTGAACACACAAACGAGAAAGATTTAAAAAATGTTTTAAATCTTCAAACAATTTCATAATTTCAGTAATCGACAGTTTAACACGTAGTAGTGATGGCCAGGAGTCATTCATCAGGCTTAAAATTTTTTCAAACCAGCAGTTTTTCGGAATTTCCACGTAATAATTTCAGCATTCCGAGGGAAATAAAAAATAAAAAATACTGCAAAAACCACGTTCTCCTTGATGTAACAACTCACACCGATGCACCATCTTTCAAATCTAATGATATAAATTTTAAAATAGAAAAAAAATCTCCGAGGGATCATTAACTCGACCTCCTAATAATATAATTTCGTAAACGCAGTTTTAGTTGCGCAATGGACATTAATAAGACTATTCGCGAAATCTGATTAAACGCGTTTTAAGTAGAGCCGCGAGGCTGCTGCGAAGAGTCGTTAAAATCCACGGCGACGCCATGGGGAAGAAAGTATCAATGTTATAACCTTTTATGCGATTATGCACTCGTGGATTTTTTTTTTTTTCGTTGGTTGAACCGAGCGAGTCCATAAGTCAGGGGTCACGTAAATTTTGTACCCTAACAACTTTTTTTGAAAAAGGTACCTTTTACGGATTGCGCCATTACAACTGGATTTTTATATTACATCTTGAGAGTAGTTTTAGTGGATTCCATTCGAGTCATCGGAATATTAATTGTGGTGAATAATTTATCCTCGCCGCGTTCAATAAAATCGTACTCAATCTCGTGTTTCTGACGTTGTCTTTATAGATTTAAACGAAGCCCTAATGCGCATTTTATGCATATTCAAGTTATTCAGTATTGGAATGATTTTCGAGACCATTACACTCACACACAGCGCGAAAACAATAAAAATTAATATTCATGCCAAGCAACCATGGATATTAGTTGATGAAATAAATTTTGAATAATACAGTCATAGGATTCTCTGAAATATTTCTTTCATTCTTTTTAATTATGTCACAAATTTTAACTAACTTGAATGAAAGATTTTATATGTGCCAAACATAAGCGGGAACATTTAAAATTGATTTAATATCCAGCTTCTTTACATTTCTATAACGGTTAATGACTAATCAAAGAGTTGAAATACGATTTGTAATTAAACATCATAAATTTGTCAAAAACGTTAAACTAATATCGCGAACTCTTGATCCGTTAAATTGCAAATTATTTATATAATCTCATCGAGTATTATCGATAAATACAAGAATTTCAAAATTAAATAAAATTTTAATCTCCTGATAAATATTTAATTTTCTGGTTTACTGCATACTTTTCAATTTAAGTTTAATTTGCTTCGAAGAACATTTTGAAATTTGTTTTGATATCTTTTCACAAAAAGCAAATGGAAATTCGCTTTCTCGTAAAAAAACAAAATGTTTTTTCAAGTTTCCGAGAAAACTGTAAAAACTGTCTAAAAAAAACTAACAAACAAAACAAAGGGAATAAAATTGTTTTTTTAAATAAATAAATTTTAAAATGCATTTGAAGCTTTTCTGAGAAAAAAGAAAGAAATATAAAAGATATTAAATATACAAATTAGGTTGAACAATTGTCTTATTATATTCACGCTTTTTGTAATCATGTAGTACTTTTATAGAATCAAATATTTTTATAATTTAAAAATTTTGTTTTAATTTATTGTAATTAAATAATTTATCAGTGTAAAGTTCTAATCTTTATGTCAGTCTATCTAGTCTTTACAGCTAATCAATTGCACCATGTAGAAATGTTATGAAATTGTATTATTACTAAGTATTTCCATCTAGTTCATGAACAGTAATACAAATAATTTAATAATAAATTAATAATTTATAAATAGTATGAATAATAAAAAATCTAAATAATAATTATTTTGTTGGGAGACATGTACAAACCACTTAAGGAAATTTTGCAATACTTATTTAAAGGGAAAACATGATCGATACTCGCAAGATTTTTAACACACCAGCCCTTACGTAATTTGTAAAACACGTCCGCTTAATGAAAGAACCAACTCATTTGAATGATAAAGGAAGGAACATCGAGTAGCACGCAACCTTTTACCTTACCCAACCAATAACAAAAAAAAAAAAAAAAACACCAAGTTCAACCATTCCACATTCACCCTGAGCCCTTTACCGAAAAAGAATAATCATCCGTCAAACGAAGGGAACCGGGTGCGATTCGTGCTTCTGACATTGATTCGAGTTGTAAAGCTCCTCGCTCCCTACGTACATCAAATCAGGCAGCCCTAAGCTTCGGGAAATTCAAATCCTCTTCCGAGGCAGTGATTCTCGTGGGGCCCGCGGGGGCAGCCGAGAGGGAATAAAAAATATCCCCCCCCCCATTTTTATTTATAGCGCAATTTCGCCGCGCGGCAAACGCGTTTAAGTCTGAAAAATTCACGCACGTTTGCAGCCGCGTTGACGCAAGACTCGAAAGTATCCATCTCCAGGCTCCTCCCAAACTATAAAAGCTGCATATCTTACCGAGAAAGATATCAGTGCATTGGACTTGGAGCTAGACGAATTTTGTTTTACAGTGATCAAGTGCCTAAGGTAAATAGGTGGTACTTACTGTACTGGCTTTTATTCTTGGTAGAGTAAAGTTTATTTGTTGTTCGTGCTGCAGGAAGCTTCGAGTGAATTTCAACGTGAAAATTATGATGAAAAATAAAATTTCTAGTGATTGTTTTGAAAATTCCTAAAAATTTGGGTAGTACTTGAAATTAAAAAAATTTTTTTGAACAAGTGATTTTTACGGATAAAACAGAAATTGTATCTGAATTGTTATCTGAAACTTTTTCTTTTACTTATACTCTGGAATTATTTTGACTTGAAATTAACAAACCGTAGAAAATTCAAATGAAATTTTTCAAGTGTCTCTTTTTTTTTAATTTTCAAAAATTTGGCAAGTATTTTTTTTTTAATATTATTTAATAAAAAAGGTACATTCTAGCATTCTGAAATTTTATTTTATCGAAAATTAAATATTAAAATGACACACAATTGTTTTATGTTTCACGAGTTCCAAAAAAACAAATTTTAAATTTAAAAAAAGTTATTTTGTTTTTCAAATAAATGTGTTTAAAAAAATCTAGTTTCAATTTTTGATTACAAAATTTACTATTAAGTATAAAAGACTGATTTTTATATTATCAAAATTTTTAATTTATTTTTTAGAATTTTTAATAATAAATAATAAATGTCGTAGATTTTATAAAATCTTGATAAAATAAAAAACTTTCAAGTTTTGTAAATAAAAATTTCATCAAAAAGCAAAACCGATCAAAATTTCATTTTTCTTTTATAATATTTTTACAACGTAGATAAACTTACAAAATTTATTAAAACCTTTCTCGAGTAAAAAAAAACTTTCAAACATGTTGTTTATATTCATCAGGTAACTAAAAATGCAGTCTTCATCTCTATTCGTTGTTTGCCTCCTGGTGGTGTCGACCCTCGGCCAACGTCGTCCCTTGCTGGCCCTGCCCCAGCTTCAGCCTCAACCCCAACCCGAGTTCCCGCCTCAGCTCCAGCCTCGACCGTACCAACCTCAGATCGTCGGTCCCCAGCAGGCCGGCGCTCAGATCCTGGGCCAGGTGTCGGACATAAACCCGGATGGCTCCTTCTACACGAAATACGAAACGTCCAACGGCATCTCGTACGAGGAGCAGGGACAGCTGCAGTCTAACGGCCAGGTCGAGGCGGAACGCGTTGTAGGATCGGCCAGCTGGACCGACAACGAAGGCCAGAGGTTCACCCTGACCTGGCAGGCCGATGAGAACGGAGTCAATTTCCAGGGAGATCATCTTCCTACCCCACCCCCGGTACCTGAAGTAAATATTTATTTATTTTCATCGTATAATCTATCCAAAAAACACAAATTCAGAATTCGCTTGGCAAAGTGCAAAATTCTTCTTGGAATGGGATTTTTTATGTATGCTATAAAAAAGTATTTAGTAGTAAATACTTAATTATGATTATCGTCCTGAGTTAGCACGTCTCTAAACGAATTTTGAATAAGATGTTCAAACCTCAAAATCTGAATTTTTCATTTCTTTCGTAAAAATTTCAATAAAAAAATTTTTTTTCTCAAAGGCCATCCAGCGTGCCCTGGCTTGGATCGCGGCTAACCCGAACAGAGACGGAGGCGAGGGCCAGTACCGCGAGCAAGATTACGAGAACCGGGGCCGACTCGTCTCGCCCCAGCCCCTCATCACCACCCAGCAGCAGCTCCTGTCGAGGCGACCGGGGTACCCCAGCACTCCTGGATACACCACCCTCACGCCGAACTTGAAGAAATAAAAGTCTTTGATCCTTTGGGCCGCGAGTTACCTTACGATTCTAAAGATAGATTTACGATGCACTACGAGACCTACGATTAACTGTGATTACGATTTGTTTAAAATGTTCAATTGTTTTTTAATGTTAACGATTTTTATGAGAAAATAAATACTAATAATTCCACCTTAAATCTGGTTTTGATTTTTTACTTATATGATTCCAAATGTTTTGAAATTACAATCCTTTTTGGAAATTAAAAATTAAGGGCTAAAATATATCATCAAGCAGGTAAATAATAAAAATAAATTTTATTTAAAAAATATAATTTTCTTATCTTTCGTGTATGCATAGATTTGAAGCAGGGCGCTGATTTCGTCGAAACTTCAGGATTCATTTTCTTGTACCAAATGATCAATAAAAATACCAATATGCTACCAATATGGGATTTTTTAAGCAAACTGCTACATAGTCAAACTCAAGGTCGAAATGGCATTTTTCGAAAAAAAACGGTTTTCTAGCTAATTTTCAAAAAATTTGCTCGAAGTCTATGGCTGTTGAAGAGTTCTAGAATCAAGAATTATCTTTTTTCTTCATGAATTTTTCAGAAAAAATATTTCGATGGTCCCAACAAAGAAAAACCCGAAAAACAAATTTTTCACATAAGAAACCACCACACTGAGAGAAGGATTTGGTTCACCCAACCAAACCTGGTTTCTGCTGACAGAAGATTTGGTTCACACAACCAAATTTGGTTGCATGAACCACATTGTAACAACTCTTCTCTCAGTGCATGAAAACCCGAAAATGGGGATTTGGAGCATTTTTTATCATAAATTTAGTATAGGAAGAATTTTGAAACTTGCATCAAACTTTCACTTCGACTTTGAAAAAGATTCGAAAATTTTTTGACAAAAAATAATTCAAACAAAATTTTGTCATTTATAGAATATTGATATTTCAAGGCTACTAGTATATTTCCAGATACCGTTTATACATAGTTGTTTTTGGTAAAATGTAACTTAATAATTTTTTTATCAGTAACGCAGTGACGTCAAACTTGTTTTTGATCGTACAATTCCTCCTGGAAGATTAATTAAATACACATTGCAGCTAAAAATATTTTATCCTTTTTGGGTTGAAATTTTTTCTTAAAGAATTTTTTATATACATTATAAAAAATTTCATCAGTGTAAAAAATTAATTGTAATTTTCAAAAAAAATAAATTACAAAAAAAAAACTATGCACAAGCTTGAGATTAGACCTACACCGATACGATACGATTTAAGAAAAGTATTGTACCTGTATTAGAAAATATCGGTCTCAGAATCGTATCGTTATCGGTATTGGGGTACGATACTGTTACGAAGCGAAAGATCGGTAATGACCGATAACGGCCTTTTCCTTATTTGGCTTCTGGTTCAAAGTTACTTTTTTACATAAATTTATTTAAAAAAAAAAAAAAAAAAACCATCAAAATAGAAGTATTTTGAAGAATGTTTGAAACATTTTAGTTTAAATACTATCGTTCGACAGAATTAAATCTAAATGAGTTTATTCTTTATCAACTTAAAAAAATATGTCGTTTCTTTAGTTTAGTATTAAGTGAAAAAAAAAAAAAAATTATCTTTGAATTGATCACTGAAAACATACGAAAAAACTACCCACCCCAACCAAAAAAGTGTTTTCAACACACGGCGCAGAAAGTTCAAACTTTCTGATTTGTCCCAAACAGGGAGTTTGAACTTTCCTTGCCTCCTGTTGAAAAATATATTACACACGAGGGAGTGCAAAAATGAGCTAACCCTTAGCAAACCTTTGACATCCTCGCCTTCGGCTCGAGCATCAATTTCGGTTTGCTAAGGGCTAACTAATTTTTGACTCCCTCAGGTGTGTAAAATACTATTTGTTTTTTATAAGAAAATGTTATAGTAAACGATAATTAAAAAAATTTAGGACCTGCTTTTTGCTGAGTAGGTGTTGGATCTACTCAGAATCCTGCCGAGATTTTATCATATTGTGCAAATGTTGAGCATTCTTGAACAGAATGAAGTGTATTTTACATGTCAATAGATTTATCAAGTTCAAACTAAAATTTTTTTCCAAATTTACTAAAAGAAACCGCTATCTAGCAGGAATGGTATACAAAATATTTCTTTGACCGATACTTTTCGATACTCGTAGCTATATCGTTTGCAACGCAAAAAAATAGTATTTAGCTTTTATCTTTGATCCTTTACCATTTAAAATACACACATCTTTAACGTCTAATACATTCTACAATCTAGTACAAGTTGGGGAAAAGTTGGGGTACTAAATTTTTTTAGATTGACTCATTTTTTTATCTATAAAAATTGATAACTTTCAAACACATTATGATTTTTAAATTAAAAATACATTCGATTCAATCAGTAAATTTTCAAAAACAAACTTATTAAAAGTACATTATGAAGGATGAAATCTTCTGAATTATGATAATAACTTTACGATATTAAAACTTCGTTTTTGTGCTAATGGTATGACGTCTAAAATTTAATCTCCTAATGGTTATTTTTTAAGTCTCAGCGATTAGCGAACAACTAATCAAAGGCTGAGCTTGATTCTCCCTTCTCCTGTACTTCACTTGAACTTCCCACTCAATCAATTTTGAACGTTTGAAGTTTGGTGAAGTGAGGCTGGTTGAGGTACATATGTCATTTGCAGAATGGGGGAATTCAATTCGACTGCATCTAGCTATAAAAGTCGCTTCACATTTTTAAGAAATAAATAGTATTTTACCTGCTTACAGTGAGCTGGATTGATACATCCGTGTTTTTTTAACAACTGTTACCAGAGGTAATGTATCGTTCTTTTTTTAAACGGTATTCACAGAAAAACATTAAAAAAAAAAAAAAAAATCATTATTTTTGGACGCATTGATTGTATCAGATGTTACAATTTGACGACTTAAAAAGATTATATTACTGAAACCAACCTTTGAAAATAATAATTTTTTGTTTAGAAATTTGAAAATAGTGTTTTCAAAAAATTAAAACTGGATTCATTTTTTAGAAGCTTAGGTAGATTAAAATTTTATCGATGTGTAGCTGCTTAACAGAACTGGAATTTAACAATTAATCTCGAGAATTGTTACTTTATATGAGCGGTACTTTATTCGATTTGAAATAGTTTAAAATTTTGAAATTATTTCTACTTTTCTTCGTGGTAAACGTTTCAAGCTAACGTAGTGACGTTACTTAGTCAACATCAAGTTCAAAAATGTTTAAAAAAATTAAAAAAAAAAATTTTCTTGTATCTCTTTTTTTAACTAAAGCTCTATGAGATAAGTTTTAAATCACTCAAAAATTTTATTTTAGACTAATTGTAACACAATTTTTATGGAAAAAAATTTTTTTTTAAAGATGCAATTAAGGTCAATTAATGATATACTATTTTCTTTTCTGATCAAATTTAAAAAAATTATCATGAATTTCTTTTATAAAATAGCGACCGATAAACTAATTTTACAGGATTTTAACTTTGAAAATTTATGAACCACTCTATTACATTTAAATGTAAACAATAACATATATTTATTTTATACTCAGTGAATAAAGGAAAAAATTTAACTTTTTTTGCAGGTAATTTATAATGAAGTTACAATACATCATGGCCTTCTGTCTATTGCTGTTGGTATCAATGACTTTGGCCCACGTTCCCCCTAGGCGGGACTTTGGTTTGGGACTAAGAGGAAAAATAGAGAAAAAAAAATGATCAATTATGCATGACCACGTAAAAGGAACTTGTTAAAAATAAATGCAGAGAGTTTTCTCGCAGCAATGATTGTGAAGAGATTGAGAACTTTTTGTCGTTCGTTTATTACAAGATTCATTAAATAGAAAAATAAAATTTTAAAAATCACTAGAATCTTCTATTCCTCTACCTACATATTTGATTTAAACTTCATCACGGAGAAGGAGTTACACCGTCAATCACGATGCGTGCACGGTGTTTTCCAGTGTACGCACGCTGTTTTCTTACATCAGCCTCGGCAAGTCTCGGATACTCAAGTTCTGCTGAACTTCTAACCTCGAAACTTTAAAATCGTATATATTCAATTATCAAGCTTGTAATTATAATTAAAGTTTATTAACGTGTAAATAAGAATAGCAACAACATTTTAAAGTAAGAATCGTACACGATTTTTTGTGTAAAACTTTGAAAAACTAGGTTCGTGGATGTTTCGACCGCCATCGTCTGCTCTACCGAACTTGTCTCCCTAAAAATTTGCACTGGAATAGTATATTCCTGTGCATGTAAGGGAACCGCGTCGGTTCCACGAGAGTTGGATGTTTCAGCACGAGACCGTGGTTTTTAAAAGCCATCGTTTAAAAACGACGGTCGAGAATTTGAGAAAACAAGGTGCATGCACTTGGAAGTACGCTGCGACACACGCTACTCTACGATTTACGCATTGACTAACACGGTGGCTCTGTACACCATCTTTCATGGTGTCTCTCCTTCTCCATGATGCTGTCATCAAAACTTCAGAGAAATTTTTAAGTCTATAATTAAAGATGAAAACGTCAATTTCACTGCAAGCTTTATTACAAATCAAAGAAAGTAAATAAACCACTTCTTTGTCGATTTTCAGGTTTTCAAAATTAAAATCAAACAATTTTAAAATTTTACCCATCTTCAAAACCCTAATCCTTTAAAAATAATTTCAATTCAATATTTAACAATAAAAAAAAGGTAAAAACAATAAATAAATTAATAAAGCGTAAGCATTTAAAAAAGTGGTAGCGCAGATAACAGACGCGGTGCATAAACTGTGGACCATCAAAGCTTCGGTAGCAATAGAGAGAATCTCATCAAAGTCAGTCTCGCGTGCAAAGCAAAGGATCCGGCTGCTGTAACCGCTGCTTCTGGCCGCGCGGCTCATTAAATATCTCGATGTTGGCTGGCTGGCGCGGAGGTAACGCCTGCAACTCGACAACTCAACGAGCCCGCTTACCGTCCAAAGGTAAACGAGCTCGCCGCAAACGGTCGGTTCCGAAGATTTCTTCTATTCGTCTATTCGTTTTATGTTTTTCTGGATTTATTTTATCCTAGGATTGTCAGAATCTTTGGCTTATCTGACAGTTTGAGTGACTGATAATAATGAAAAATATCCAATTGTCTTAAGATACTTAATTTTTATAAGCAATGTTATAATTTCCAATAAAAACTACAATCATATTTTCACACAAGTTGTAAATAAATGAATAAGAATTACTCATTACAGTTTGTACTTGGTAATTGTCTGATTCTTATGCCTAGTAATATTTTACATTACAATGACAAGTTACAAAATTTGTTCATTTTTAACAATAAAAAAAAGGGTCAGCTATACAGTCAGACGAGCAAGTGGAACAAGAGTCATCGGGAAGGAACTTCGCCATAAAGGATACCTGATTAATCCAATTGGTCAGGCTTCGCTCGTCATCGAGGGTTTCCCTCTTGAGCCGTTCCCTTCTCATTTCTCGGCGCACTTCACCTTCGCATTGAATTAGTTCGTCGCAAAATAGCTCCAGCTCCGCCACCCATAAATTTCTCACGGCTTTGCAGATAAAAAAAAAGAAGAAAATACAGGCAGAAAAGAGTATTTTTTTTTTTTTTTTCTACAACTACCTACCTACTACTAACGGGACTCACCGGTCGTTAAGTCGTTTTTATTATTATTGCTGCGGGCGCGCGGTACCAAAGCGATTTTCTTCCTTCTCTTCTTCTTATTCTTTTATCCTTGAAACGTAGGAGGTTGTAACGCCCTTTGAAACGAGCCCTATTCGCGGCTGAAAAATGAGTCTCTGGGTTTACGGCTGCGAGTTATTCAAGCAGCTTCTTTTTTTTTCATCCAAGGTGTTTTAATGAGCTTTCTTTGGAAGCTACTGTTGCGAGCACTTAGGAACGAACGTAGATGGGAGACGAGTACGATATTAATGTAATATGTAGGCAGTCAGTGACGACCTTGCGTTATGAGCTTGCAGGCACGCTTCGGTTTAGGTGAAGGAGGGTTAAATCACTTGTGACGCGCGTTTTATTATAAACGCCCGAGAGATAGACCGGCGGCAGTGCGGTGCTGGATCATCACACATGATAGTCATACTCGTGCCGTTTTTTTTGGGTCGGTATATATACTTTGTGTAATTTCATTTTTTAAATATTTCGTGAGTGCGGTTGAGAGAGAGAGAGAGAGTTTTGTGAGTTTTCATACTTTGGCGAGAAGCTGCTTCGAGAAACGTGCGCTACGTTTTGAATCATTGATTTTATACGAGATAAAAGTTGAACTTTTATACTGGAAATTAAAATGTGTTGAAAAATATTCACAGAGCTTCCAAAGCATTTTTATTTTTTTTTAAACGTGTATCGTAAACGAGTAAATCGATGAAATTTAAAAAAGCTCTACTGAGCTTTCGCACTGAAAATTGTTTTGAGTATTAAATTGGTAAATAAGCTCTAATAAAATTATATCCTCGTTTACAAGCTCTACTGAGCTTTAACAGATAAATTAAACTATAAGTGAAAAAAAAGCTCTTAACTTTTACATCCAAACTTATTTTTAACGTGAATTTGGTGATTCAACAGTTGTAACATCTTAACACTATTTTTTGAGAAACTAACAGACCATTTATAACATTGAATTTTATAGAGATAAAAAAAGTTCGGCTGAGCTTTCGTATTTGAAGTAATTGTATAAGATTTCTAGAGTTTTTGCCTGGATACTTAAAATATGAGATAGAGAAACCTCTAATAACTTTGAAATACTCTATTCTAAGCTTTTATCAACTCATTTGAAAGCTCTGCTGAACTTTAACGACGAAAGTTAAATCATGTGAGTTGAAAAAGCTCTAACGAGCTTTCATACCAAGACTTTCTTTCAACCTAAATTGCCTAGTTCAATAAATGTACAAAACCTTGTTTTTTTACAGAACTTTCACGACTCTTTAAACTATTAATTTGATAAATATTCAAAAAAATATCTAGTAGAGCTTTCAAGCTTCAGCATCACAAATCATCATAACTTTTATGATAGCTTTGAAAATTTTTAATTTATCAGAGTCACGTTTTACTGATCGAGTAAATAACAGAAAATTGGAAAATTACCTAAAATCCTCAACTTTGTGAAATTAAAATCGACACGACGCCGGAATTACCCAACAACCTTGATCTTGACGTGACATTTCGTGAAGCAAACGACGCGATAAAATAAAATCCCAGAATTTTATTCTTAATGAAAAAAAGAAAAAAGTTAGAAAGAGAAGAGGGTAAAGCTCCCTCCCCTTGTACGCAGTGAGTCCGGGCGGGTGCGATTTCACTTATCCTTCAAACGAAGAAAATCCCCCTCCGAAACTAGTTAGATCCCCGGGTAGGGCTCCCCTAAGAAGCTCGATCCCCTCCCGAAATCCTCCTCCTCCTCCTCCCGCCGCATTCAAAGAAAGCCTCTACCCCGTTTCCGCTCACGTACGCAGCTCAACTGCTAATTCCAAACGCGCTAATCGCCCTTCTCTGATAAGATTGAGCCCTCGCCCCCGGATCTCTTATTGTTATGAAAATTTCAAATTACCCCTTACGGACGCTGCTGAAGTTTGTTAGTGAAAACTCGAGGGCTTTTAAGTGGGTTAAGGGGTCCTGGAATTTTTCACTTCCCTTGCCTTACTTCCGATCGATAGGATAATTCCTTTTTCTAGAGAGAGAGAGTCCTTGACTTCTTAATGCTCCGCCAGCGCTCAAGAATTAGAATAATCGTAGCCCAGTTCCTTTTTTCTTTTTTCGTTTATTTTCGAATGTTGAATTATGAATCGAAAACTCTGGAGTGGAGTCGAGTGAAAGGTTCTAATTCATTTGTTTTGAAAACTTTTAACTGATGGCTCGATAAAGTGAAGTTAGCGCGGGTCATTGATTTTTTTCAAACTGTGGAACGTAGATTTTACCTGAATCCGCTTACACAAACGTTTCAAAAAATTATTGACGGCAATATTTTTTAACAAAGAGAGGCTTTGAAAGCAGCTTGCTTTCGAAATCAATATGAATTTAGATTTATATGGTAGTTTGGAAAAGATACAAAGAATTCTTGAAAGTTAATTAACGAAAAATTTTTTTGTTTGAGAGATGTTAGCATTTTAAATCATTTATTTAAATAATTTATTTCAAACTTTCTAACTTAAATTCAACCTACACTCAAGATCAACATGAATTAATATAAATTGAAAACAAAACTGGGTTTTTTTTTTTTAATTGAGCCTTGATTTAGGATTTTTCGAATAAATTTGAAGAAGGATCTTTTTCTAACAAAAGTCATCGTGGGTACATACTAACCAACAATCATCCAGCAAATTCACCAAAATTTAAACCTCAAAGTACAAAATGAATATTTGAATTTCAGTATTTTTGAATTATGTATTTTTTGGATTATACTTTGATGAATTTTCAAGTAGGTCTTTAAGAGTATGAAATCAAATCCAGCTAAGTTTACACATAGTAAAATATGAAATACGATAAAAATGTTATTTTCGAGTAAAAAAGTCTCTTCTTCTTTTTTTAGAGAGATTGTTTTAAAAGTTACCTTGTTTAGTTAATAATTTTTTTTTTTTTTTTTTTTTTTTTTTTTTTAAAGCCTGTTTAGACCCTAAGGTCAATACAGCTAAGTTGATAACAGTTATTTCAGAACCATCTAAATAAGATAAATGTTTATTTAAAAAAGTAGTTAATAAATAGTTGCAAAAGTATACGATGTTTCATTTTTAATTTAGGTATTTAATACTAATTTATAAATTATACAAGAATTGTCAGTCAAAAAATGTAGTTTTTCATGTACTTTTTACCATGTATGATTGTTGTTAGGCTTGAGTCGAATTGAACAAATAAATGAATACCATGAACATTAATGAAATTTTCCGTTGGTAACTAAAAAAAAAAAAAAATTAGTAGAAATAATTCTGTATTTGCTAATTTGTTGTAAAAAACCAAAGCTTTCCACATTTACGATTCATATTTTTATCGTTTTTGCCTAAACTCGGCTGGTTTAGATTCATCGCTCACGAGTTAGTAACCTCTCCTCGATTCGCAATTCCGGGAACGAGGTAGAGCAGGGGGGAGGGTATATTAACCGAATGATGATGATTGTGCTGCTGCAGCGGCGCAGCTGAGGGAGCCGGGCTGGCCCCCAGGCGCCGCCGAGGCCACGTACCGGTTCAGCGTAAACTCGACGGCGGTGTCGGCGAGCACGCACCAGCACTACGAGAACGATCGATCGACCAGGTTCAACATGCACGCGCGTCTCAGGTGCCGGTTCCGAGGTCCGGCCTCCCTCATCTGCCGGATGACCGACACCCAGGCCGTGAGCTTCGCATCAAAGACCATGGACCCGATGGTGCCCGGGGTGCCCATCGAGGACACCCTCATGGAGCACGCTGAGTACCAGATCGCCGAGGAGGCCTTCGAGATCATTTTTACCCCGAATGGAATTGGCAAGATCCAGGTTAGACTTTTTTTGAATGAAAGCTCTTTAAATTTACTGTTAGAAATTAGTTGAGCTTATTTACTGATCATTGACCATTCAGGTAACAAAAATGTCTAGAGATTTTATTGATTGATTCGATAAATTTATTTATTGTACGTTATGTTGCACAAAAAAATATAGAATACGAAAGAGTATATAAATATTAATAATAATATTAATAATTAATAGAATAAATAAAAGTTAAAACTTAAAAATAACAATGTGGATCACAATGGATCAAACGGGTAATCAATTCTTCTTATTGCACTTTTAACAATATTTTTATAAAAAACATACTGATCCTTCTTGTAAATACTATGGTTGATTGCCACTTCTAAAGGATTTTTACTGTTTTTATTTTTCTCATTTAATTTTACATAATTAATACACTTTACAGTGGTCTGGTCACTTTTTTTGACTCTTCAAATTGAAAGAAAAAAAGATTAATATGAACATTAGAATGTTAGTTTTTGACTGGGATTAGAATTTAGAAAAATTTGCGACATTCGGAAGCTGCTAAGAAATGTCAAAGCAATTACTTTTTTGAATAAATTTTGACGACTTCAAAACTGAATAGAATTTTTCAGATCTAAATTTTCTTTTCATGCAGCCTTGCACATTTTTCAATACCAGAAATTCAAAATTTAAAAAATCAACACAATTTTTAGTAAAAATTCGACTATAAAATTCTTTAAATCCCCAGAAAAAAATAATTAAAGCATCATGAATTTTTCAAAATAGTGTAATAATTAAACTTTGCGATCCAGGTGAATAGAACGGTCAGCCCGCACGACCTGAACATAATACGCGCCGTGATAAACCAGTTCAACGTGGGGTGCAACCTCGCCAAGAGACGCGACAACGAGTTTCGACACATGGAGAGGTCCCTGATCGGGAAGTGCGACACCCTCTACACCGTCGTCAAGAACGTCAGCTCCATCCCCCCGCCCGCTCCTTCCTCCCCCCCAGCGCCGGCAGCTCCACCCGCCACTTCGGTGAGTTTACTTCGCGTGTCATCGACTAACTGTTGTAAGTCGCTAACTATCGATTGTTGCAGACTAATAATTTACGGAGGACCGAGTGCAGCGGCTGCAAGGTAGACAAAACTTTTTTTATTTTTTGTTTTTCGAAAATATATATATTTTCCATTGATTTCTTTGAAGTTGATTGAAGCGCATTGTTTCCACGGTCAATTTTTTTGGGAAATCGAGTTTTTAAGTTTTTTTTTTTTTTTTTTTTTTTTTTTCATACAGGAGAAAAAAAATTGATGAAAAAGACTCTTTCAGGGACTTTTTTTTTTTTTAATTAAAAGCTTTTTCTGAAATGGTCGAGTTCTGGATATGTCAAAAAAGATCATATTGAAATATTAAAATTTACTTAAAACTTCTACAATGGAGGATTTTCATGATCAAAAACTTTCGTTGGCGTTTTCAAATTTTTTTTATTTTGCCTGGGAAAAACTTATTCTAGTTCTTGCAACTGACAAAACTGTACAGAATGACCGGTTGAGATTGATGTTACACATTTCGTTTTTCAAGGATTACATTAAAAAATAAAAAAATTAATAAAGGGGAAAGTATCAAGATTATTATTGCAAAAATATATTTAAAAAATCGTCATATCGCCTCAAAGCAAAGCAGCCATGACCTGACATCAAGTTTGATACGCAAGCTTTAGTTTTTCACTCGGAACGATGCGCTTCAGTTTAACTCATTCACCGATCAAAGAGCTTTTTTTATAAAAAGCCCCCCCCCCTGCCGGATTATTCAAAAAAATTAAATGCGCAAGCTCTTTAATTACTTCCGTTCTGGTTCGCCCACCTCCCATTCCTTCCGTATTTTTCAAAAAAGCTCATCTCTGGAAACAAAAGAGCATCCCCACGGCTTACCTGTCCTCGCCCAAACGGGCTCATTAAAATCAGAGGGAGCTTAACCCAAATGCATAAACAAAGAGCTTGCAGCTCCTTCGGAGGAATCGACCGTAATAAAATATGGACAATCGAGCTTGCAGGAGTCTGTGAAGGCAACACCGGCACCAACAACCCCACGCAGGACGAGGCAGCAGCAGCAGCAGAATCAGGAGGGCTTGTACAAGCTCAACGGACTTGAGAGCCTCGGCCGCAAGCGGGGCGAGACCATGAGGCTCGAGAAGTGGCGCAACGTACACAAGTGCACACTCAGAGCGGATTACTTCTTCGGTAGCCGCGAGGGCTTCCGCAGCGATCCCGCCGACTTTGAGGCCAGAATCGTGAGTTTTTTTTTTTTTTATACGTATAGCTCTTGTTTTTGTTTACTTTGAAATTTTTTGGGCTCCCTGAGTTTGCCAGCCTGAAAGTCGACTGCGTACTTCAATGAATGTTACGAGCTTTTTTTGTGGGGGACGTTGAAAATTGTCACTGGTGGATGAGTATCTTTTACAAAATCTGATTTAAAAATGAGCTTCGGAAATTTTTTAATGTTTCGAACAATGATGAATTGATTATTTTTTTATCTTTATTCAAATTGAAACAATTAACACAGTGAAAACACTAACTTAAGACTCATAGCTTCATTATTTAGTGTATAAATTAAAGCAAAGTTACAGTTTATATAATTTATCGATTTATGATTTTTTCGAAAGATTTCGAATCCAAAAATTTTTTTTTTAAGTTTCTTTCACACAGATTTTTAAAGTACTTTGGAAAAAGTTTTTTTTTTAACTTTTTTTAAAGCTTTGCTTGAAAAAAGATTTTTGAAAATTTATGGTCCGATGGCGCAATTAGTAGAGTGCTTGACTCGTAATCCAGCAATGACAGGTTCAAAACCCGCTGGTTGAATAATGTGTTAGACTTTGATAACACTTTTAATAGTTACTCGGTCAATTTTTAAAATTTTAAAGAGCTAAAAAGACTTAAGCATAAAGAAAATGAGTAATTAGGTTTTTTAAACCATGTTATATTAAAAAAAAAAATTTTTTTATTAAAAAAAATTTAGGTACAAAAATTAGAACTAGAAAATCCTTGATATAATTTTTAAATAATATTTTGAGGTACGTTAAGTTCAAATCAAGCGTAAGATCAAGGTGAAAGTATGGCCTTGCACTTTTTTAACCAAGATTGTTATCTATACACGTGTACGCGAGTCGTAATATAAATATTGGTTATTTATTAACACCTAGTGAACAAATACCTATTGATAGTTTACCTTGAAATTGTAAATTTATCATATATTGCAAAAAAAGGGAAATTTATTAACTTGGAAAAAGAAAGAAAAAAAAGGAGGGAAATTTTGCTTTGAAAAATCCCAGCTCTTTCAGGGTTTAAATAAGGTACTTGAAAAAATCTTCCAACTTAATCCATTCAAGACGAGTGTTACCTACAAAACCCATACACCAGTACATAATTTCTCAGAGATTCAGGCTTACAAAGTAATGCAATTAAAGCTTTTTTGAAGGCACCGAAGGAAAAAGTCGTTTGATGGAAAAAAGCAAAGGAGCCAGAGACTCATTCGTTCTGAAAGAAGGTTTTAATGAGTGTTGACGATTAAAGTTTTCTGGAGAGGAAGGAGAGTCTTTAAGAAGCTTTTGGCTACCTTCTTCTTTTTTCTTCATTTTTTTTCTCTCTTTCGCTCGAGGGAAATGCAATTAAAGATTCATCGGGAATTCGTTTCAAGTGTAAACGGGGTACATTTTTTAAGTATCGGTTCTTACCAACTTGCGGCCGGTCGGGGAGTCCATCGAAGGAGCTTGATGGGATAAATCTTTAATCAGTGCTATTTAAACACCGTTTGATTCTTTGCAAAATGAAATATTTAATTGAGAAAAGTCTTGAATGGATATTGTACCCTCTCATCAAAAGAAATTAATGAGCAAACTATTCTTAATTAAACAAAAAAATTTATAATAAAGTTAAGATAAGCACAAAAGCTCAAAATTAAACTTTTTACCAAACGCAAGAGGAAATTAAAAAATCTTTTATTTGTAATGTAATTTTTACAGAAAGAGTAATTAAAAATTGTTTCAATATCTTCTTTAGCAGTAAAATGTAAAAAAGCTAGTGCTTGATTAGTATTTAGATAGTTTTTTTTTCATGAGTTTATGAGAATGAAATGTCCTTTATTGCCCCATCAAGCTTTTATATTTGATATTTTTTTGTAAAATATTCATTTAAATTTCATAAAAAATTTAAAAAAATGTAGGCATAACAAAAAAATTATTGTTATATTTTTAAATTAAACCATTAAATTTTGGTTTAATTTGTTTTTTTTATTTTAGAATTCTGTTATATACATAACATA
The DNA here is from genome assembly GCA_038277355.1 of Encarsia formosa. Taxonomy (NCBI): domain Eukaryota; kingdom Metazoa; phylum Arthropoda; class Insecta; order Hymenoptera; family Aphelinidae; genus Encarsia; species Encarsia formosa. The sequence goes on along the minus strand of CM076186.1, from coordinate 12,511,050 downwards.
ATTTTGTCCACTGAGACGGAGCAGGAATCGAACCTAGACTCTCTGAAATTATGGATTACACACTCTAGGCACTGAGCCAATAGACCATTTTCAATTCATAAAAATTACGTAGAACGATGTTGACAGGCGGTAATTATTGTAGAAATGATGACTAAAAAAAAACAAAAAGACGATAAAAAATAAGAAATTTGTTATAAACAACGAAGAATAAAAATATATTGTGACTATAGAAATATTTTGTATCCGTACCCATTACAGGGCTCGAAATAGTCATAACTTATCTTCCAAAGAAATTGTTTAAATAATTTTTGTAAATAGGATTTTTAGCACTTTGATGATCATTCTAAAAAATTCCAAAATAATTTTCATGCTCCAGGTGGCATCCGAGTCGTCGTTGTACGTCTCGGACACGAACTTCGTCTCGTACACGTTCAACGAGCTCCTGATCGAGCGCCAGCGGGGCGACGACCTGACCATCTACGAGAACTACAGCCTGAGCCTGGCGTCCATAGTTCCCGCCGAGACCAAGTACCCGATGTCCATCGTCAACCCCGCCTCGGCTAGCGTTTACGCCTATCAGTTCATCGACGACGAGGACGACGTGGACGCCGAAAAATCCGTCGAGGCGTACAAACGCGTCCGGACCACGCGAACTCCAACCCCGGCGACCACACCCGCGTCGCCAACTACCACCTGCAGGCCGAGGTCCAAGAAATTGTAGAGTTTTCAGACGCCCAATAGCTTCATTTTAATGAAGCCGACCGGGCCGTTATTAGATCCCCGGAGTCTGATACCCCCAGCTTTTTCTAATAAAAACGGTGTCCCTGCGAGCTGGAGAATTAATATTCATGTGGTTTTTTGTTGTACAGGCATGGAAAAAAGTCCCGAGACGGTTTTTTTTTTTTTTAATTACTGCCACTGATTTGTATGGACATGCAAATTTTTATTATTTTCACTCACGCGTGCTACTACAGTATTAAAATTTATTCTTATATGTAATCTAAAAAAGCGGTTACCGTCAGTAATGGATGGTGGACAAAAAAAATGTAAATTTTTTATTACCGCGCTGTTTAAATATTGTATCTTAGGATTTATTAAATATAAATAAGGTATTAAAGTTTATTTTTTAATACAACAATTAAATTTAAAATAGATTACAATTCCATTAATTGATTGTGAATAAAAATTGTTATCTATCTATAAATGAGAGATATCGCCATTTTGGTGAGATTTTCAATGTAAGATTTTATTCGTGAGTTGATTGGTGTAGAAGTTTTTAAAATATTCAAAAAGCGCCTTTTGAGGTTACAATCATTGTTTTTTTTCCTATGCGCGCTTGCAGCGCGCTGAGTGGTACTAGTTTTATAAAAAACAGAATTTATTTTTTTACTTTAAATTCATGAATAATTAATTTTTACTTAATTAGATTTTTGATTTGTCAATGTAGATCTATTCTACATCAAAATTCGCCAATGCGGGAACTCTAAAAACTAATATGTAGAACCTCGTGCAGAACTTTACTTTTCTTTAGTAATCCAGATAAAAGCAAATATCATTTTTAAAATAGAGGTGCTCTTTTTTCCTCTGAAGCATGCTTGAAAAGCTTCGAAATTTGCAATTATACTACCGCAATAATTAATGTTCCATGCCTCTTTGGACCTATATTAACGTGCTCTAAATATTCAAGTACCTTGGTATATATAATCAGCGGTATAAATTTACCCGTGATTGAATTCTAACCAATATTAGTCCATTTATATTAAATATTCTATCAATTGTTTGCCAAAATAATCAATTACCTTAAGCTTCATTGAGTCGTATGTTAATCTATTTTGTTTCCGTTCTTTATTTTACTTGATACAAATAAGATTGGATTTTTTTTTATTAAAAAACATTACGACTGTTTTATATTGTAGATCTAAAAATTTTGTTTTTATAATTGAAAAATAAAATATTCGATAATTATAGTAAAACAAAATATAGAGTTTTGTCAATCTTCACTTTTTATTAACAATTAATTATACAAAAATTATTGTCATCGATGATAGAAAGTCGTCTGATGAAGGTGCTGTGCACCGAAACGATCGTAACGACAATAATTTTTGTATAATTAATTGTTAATAAAAAGTGAAGATTGACAAAACTCTATATTTTGTTTTACTATAATTATTTTATTATGAATCTTCATCAAGTAGATGCCAACTCAATCCAATACAATAAAATATTCGATTTAAATTTGGCACTTTGGCCAGTTTAAAAATTGTAATTATAATCTAAATTTTTTTTAATTATTCAATGAAATCTTAAAATTTACGTGTTCATGCGTGCTCAAAGAGACTAATAATCAAACTGATATTGTAAAATGTTTAAAGAAATAAAAATTTACTTCAATAATTAATTTTAATAAAAAAAGTTAATGGGATAATGGATGAGTAAGAGGATTGGTAATAAGTAAAAAATATAAAGTACACTGTTATGTAATTTTAATATATATAGATTTTATTGATGATCCTTCGGAGTATCTGTCGATAAAGTTCGATTATGTACAAAATTAATTGCTGAAATATAACTATATATATATTTATAATATACCTTTTTTGTTTTTTATGTATAATCGTATTTATGTATAGTGGAATTTTTAAAGTCCCAGACAACGGTGCATCACAACTCTCTCGCACTCACACACACATACTCGGGTCTTCAGCTCCCTCGTCTTATCGGGCGTGGATAAGACGGGGGGTGGAAACCGCGCTCACGGTATTAATCGCGGGACCGATAAGCGCGCCACCCTGCATTACTCACTCTCGCACGCTATTTACAAGTTTTATTTTTTTCTTTTTTTCTATCTCTCTTTCGAATCCGTCTCGCCGTAGATACGAAAATACATTTTGGGGGAAAAAATCAGGGCTAACGAAGTACGTCCGCAGGCGAGACGATTTTTATACAACGACTTTTTTTTATTGTACAAAGTTGGACGCACGTACGATTAATAAGTTACAACGACGAGGTTACACACACATAGATCGAAGAACAGCATACAGTGGTAAGAGTAATTTTATTTACATAAGAATAAATGAACAAACGAGGAAAATGGCACGGTTGTCGCCCCTTTTTTTTTTTTCGGTACCTAGTTCCTCGAGTCTGGACCCTTTTTTACTACCCTATAAATTATATAAATTACAAGAGAGTGGTCCAAAAAAACACACCAACACAACAATTTCACGTTCGGTTTAAGTACAAAAAATCATACAATTATTTACAATTTTTAAAAAAACGTACTAACTCAAATTTAACAGTTTAACTTCACCGAAGGGACTTGACAAAAAATTTGTGCTTGATCAATAAACAATTTCACGAAAAAAATCTGTATGTACTACGCTACATATCAAAACCTCGTACGAAAAAAGCCAGGGAAATTTTTTTTTAATTAACTTTATTTATAACCACAGCAAAGTAAGTTTTTTGTTGAAAGAAAATTGTTTTTGTCGCGATAAAAAAGTAATAGAACACTTTTCATGAAAAATAGTTGATTAATTTTAGTCTAGGCATCTGGCTTTCGTACAAGGTGTCAATATTTAATTCGTTGGTAAAAATACCAAAAACAAACAAGCAGAAAAAAAAGAAACATTATTTAATACTTCTACAGTTCAAATTTTGTTCGATTAGCTCCACACTCACACGGAAAAGGAACTGGTCGTGGTACGTAGGACAAAAATAAAATAGTCACGCCCGTAGTTGACAAGACAAACCGGATAAAAAAAAAAAAAACCCTCGAACAACGGCCCTTGGAAGCTGAGGTCAGTTCGTGTTGTTACCTTCCTCTTGCTTTCTCAATAAGGCATGCAGGCCCGTGTAACGATTAATGCAGCCAAGCTTCCTACGAAAATTGATTTTTTTAGGGCAGTGTAATCGAACAGCGAGTTTTTCGCTTTGTTTGAATTCGCGTGGCTGTTACGATAAAGCAGATTGCGCGACCGGATTAGACTCGGCTATTACACCGGCGCGACGGGGATTTTGCATAAAACTTCCGGAGAAGTGACCAATAAGAACGCTTCGTAATGGAGTTTCACCGATATGCCAATATGTACTACTGTATTGGTATTGAGTGGCAGCATTAAAGAACCGAAAGTATTAATTGAAAAAAAAATAAAAAAAATTTATATACTTTTAGAAAATTTATTTTTTTGAGTGCCCAATCAATGTCAAACTTCAAAAACTATCTCAGCTGCCAGATTCTGCAAGCCTAGTTTTAATTCGTTCCGGAAAAGGAGAAAACTTTCGGCGTAAAAATTTATCTCGCGGCAGGAACGACTCCTCTCGGTTTACGATCCCTTAATAAAACAAGAAGCAACCCGCGCGTGTCTTCAAACCCCTCGTCTCTAAAACATTTATGAAGAACCGATTCAAATGACCCAGCCCAAAAAACCTCACTTTTTCCTCCCCCATTCCCGTTGTTTATCACAAACCCGGGTTTTTCAGTAAACTACTTTTTCATCCTCTCCTCCCGGTTTTCGGTCGATTAATTTCGTCGTTAGGAGCTGATTTCTCGCTTCCGGAGGGCGGGTGGCGGCAGAAAAACATCCAGCCAGCCCCGTAAACAGATGTAGACTGGTCTCCTCCTTTGACGAAGAATCGATTCGAGGGAGCACAAAGGGGTGGGTTATCCGTGGAATCTTGTTTTCAAAGAGCAAAGGTGACCGATACCACCGAACAAAGGCCGGGGCGACCTCGTTACGATGAGTTTCCGATCCTGCACGCGTCCTCATTCCCTTTGATTCCGAATTCGGCCCTGTTTGCAGGTGATTCGGACCTCCTCCTCCTCCTCCTCCTCCCCGCAGTTTATTCCGACGGTTTTTTTCCGCTTGGTTGATCCGACGTCTTAGACTCGGCGTCTCTAAGTTCGCTGATTTATTTCCATTTTGTCGCCGGGGCTTTAATAAATTAAACGAGGCGAATTAAATTTCGCGTGTCGCGTCAAAGCTAAACGGGCGGGAGGGAGGGAGGGCAATTTATTTATTAAATTCAGTCGAGTCTGAAAAATTACCGAGATTGCTTCTATTTACTCTCTCTCCCTGGCTCTTTACACCCCGAACTTTTTTTTTCTCGCTGAGATCTTCTTTATTTCTGGAACACTTCACCGTGGCAGTTTAAGTGTATTAACAAAAGTACGACGAAACTAATTCTACCCGGCAGTGGCGTCTAACAGACGTACATTAGTGTACTGATTTTTGTCGCACTTTATTTGTACGAATAATTAAGTTGAAGTGCGCTATTCATAAAAAACTAGATCAAAAGTAAGATAAGTAGTAAGCATTTTTAAACGAACCTAACCTAAAAATTGAATTTTTATGTTATGTTCAAAATTAATTAAAATAACAAAGTATAAATTGATTAGTCGTACAAATAAAGTTGATTTTTCATGGATGGAACCATTTTCATCAGTCTCGAGTTGCTTTGATCAAAAAAAAGAAAAAGAAAAAAAAAATTTACAGAATTCTTAAAGCGCAATTCGTTATCTGCCGCCAATTAAGGGCCTTATTTCGCGTGGCTGGGAACCGATCGGGGCCCCGAGATAGTCGTCCTCCGAAAAAGGGGGAGGGGGCAGCCCTTCATTAACTCGGTTTTTAGGTATTTTATCCTCGCGTATCCGTTTCATCAATTTGTAGCTCCCTCGTGTAAAATTATTTCCAGAATTCGGTGTAATCTCTACGCTTCTTTGTAAGATGTAGAAAAAAATAAAATAAATAAACGGGTAAGGGAATAAAAGAAAAGAACCGCAGGTGATCGGAACAAAGAGAAACTGATACCCACTTATCGCGGGGTACCCTTTTGTATACATCATTTTTATTCTTTGTTCTTTTTAGGGATCGTACGAGTCTCTTCTTTTAATGAGGATAAGACTAACAGACACACACACGGGGAGGAGGAGGAAGGAAGAGAATTTATAGTTTGATAAGGGGGAGATTTGGCGAGCGTCCCGCAGCGTTCAGAGTCCGTCTTCATTCGAGAATAAATAATCCTTAGACCGATGCTAAATCGAACTTCGTACTTTTACTAAAATCTCTCTCTTTATCTTTGTCTCTCGTCGTTCTACGTTTCCAAACCAGATGTACAATATTTATAGTAGTACTTTTTTGTTATGTATAATTTTTTCTTTTTTTTTGTTTTACGTTTACAAATTGCTTTTTATTTATTTACTTGTTAATTTTTTTTTTGTTAGATAGGAGAAAAGAATCGAGATTTTTTCAAACTCTCGAGTGGTAGTTTTACGGTCGATTCTTTGTACTTAACGAGACACACAAATATACAGATTTTTAATTATCATCGTAATCCATCCATCAATCCACTCGCTCACTCACTCCTTGTTGAGACTTCTTTTTTATTTTTTTCAACGTCGGCAGTCCAAGACTTGACTAATTACAACTTTATTTTTTATTTTTTGTTTGTCCGAGCGACTAGTCTAAATTTTTCACAGCACGTGGGCGTTTTGCAAACCCGACTGATCAAAGCCACCGACCTAACTTCCCAGAGTGAAAAATTTCATTTAACTCGAGGATCCAGGAAGCTCAGGACCGACGGGCTTCACACGGTGAGCCGGACAAAGCTCAAAGCTCGGACTGCCAACTCGCTCGCGAGATAAACAATAAAAATAATAATAATAAAAAAATATACAAGTGCAATCGTTTCTAATCCCACGATCGCTTTCGCTCACGCACACAATTAACCCTAAAAAAGAGTTCTCTTTCCTACAACACACACCTAAAATTGCTTATCGTTTCACTAGTCTCTCGGGCACGTTAACAACACTATCAGTCTTTCGGGAGTCCTCCAACTCTTCTTCGCACACCCTCGAAACGGAAAATGAAAAAACAGAAAACACAACAACAACAACTGAAAACTTGAACTAAAACTGCCTAGTGATTTACGCGTGGTAACCGCCTAGCTCCCGGCGATGGTGCACCTCGAGCTCCTGCTGCCTCTGCTGGTGCGAGGACGCCGAAAGCTGCTCCATCCTGCGGTTCCTGGACCTCTCCTTGCTGCCCAGCGTCCCGGACGAGGGCACGTGGGTCTTTTCCCGGTCGTACCGGAGGGTCTGGTAGTGGTGGCAGACGTTGTTGGCGGCGTTGTTGTTTATCGGGAGCGTGGGGTACTGTCCGGGGTACCTGGGTGGCGGTGGCGGTGGCGGCGAGGGCGAGTTGGGCGTCGAGGAGTTCTTGGGACTCCGCATGGAAGAGCGCTGGTGGTTGCCTCGGAGGGTCGTCGTGGAGTAGGGGTTGCTGTAGGTGTGGTTGTTGGCCAGGTCTCCGTTGTTCTGTGTGCAGGCCGAGTTGGAGCAGAGTCTGAGACTCGCCCCGGGCAGCGTGGCACCAGGGTGTCGCATCTTGTGCGCCGTCTCACCATCGATGTAGGTGAAGCCTTCGGCAGGAGTGGTTCCGCCGTGGGGCAGGAACCACACACCTCCAGGATGGTGACCACTGGGGCTTGCCGCCCGAAGCTCTAGCTACAGTTCCGTCACCGGTATTGGCTTGACACCGGCGGAGATGTGCTGCTGCTGCTGCTGTTGGAACTGTTGCTGGTGCACCGCGGCCAGTTGCTGCTGGTGCAGGTGATGACCGAGCTGCTGATTGTGGTGGTGGGCAGCCCTGACCATGTACTCCTCCTCGGAGAAGGTCTTCTGGTACTCGTGCTCCTTTCTAGATATCGCCCGGTTCTTCCACTCGTAGTCCTTGAAGGCGTCCCGCACCCGGCGCTTGCAGCGGTAGTAGAGGATGAATATGGCCCCCGCGAAGAAGGCCACGCCCGCGGCCAGAAGCGTTGCAAGGAGGGCTTGCTTCCTGGGGTCCGCGAAGCTGCACCCGATTTCGTCGGGGCGCATTCCTCGCAAAGACTTGCCCTGGAGCTCCTTGGGTTCGGCGCATATGACGGGGCTCGAGTTTCTCTGGGCCAGGATCTCCGACAGCCACATCATGTTGCAGTCGCAGACCACTGGGTTCTCGCTGAGGTCGAGCCGCTTGAGCTCGCTCCAGGCTACCAGGGACTCACTAAAGGCGGCAAAATTGTTGTCGCGCAGCATCAGGTGTCTCAGATTGGGCAAACCACTCAGGGCTCCGTCCTCCAGGGTGGTGAGCCTCTTGTTGTTGTTCAGGACTATGGTCTCCAGGTTGCCGTTGTCCGAGAACGCCCCGCGCTTCACTGTCGTCAGAAGCTTGGCCCCCGAGACCTCGAGCTTCTTGAGGTTGATCAAGCCTTTTAAGGCCCCCGACCTGAGCGAGGTGAAGAAGTTTTGGCCCAGGATGAGCTCCTCGAGCCTGGGGAGCATCGACAGCTGCTTCGTGGGCACCTCTCTGAGCTTGTTAGCATTGAGTCTGAGGGTCTTGAGGGAGTTTAGACCCCGGAAGGCGTCGTCGCTGATGTTGTCCAGTCCGGCCGCGGTGATGTCCAGCTCGACCAGCTTCTCGAGACCCTTGAAGGCGTCGTTCGGCAGTGACGAGAAGGCGTTCAGCCCAATGTGAAGCTCGGCAAGGGCAGTCAGCGGGGCCAGAGCAGCCGAGGGAATGGACGAGAGCTGGTTGTCGTCCAGGTAGAGAACCCTAAGCGAGCCAAGTTTCTGGAAAGCCCCTGGTTCCACGGTAGTTATTCTATTCTTTCCCAGGTCGAGCTCCTCGAGCTTGTCCAGGGAGGCAAACAGCCCGTTAGTCAGGGCCTCCAGGTAGTTGTCCCGGAGGTTGAGCACCCTCAGCGACTGCAGACCGTGGAAGGTCTTCTCCGTGAGGGCCGATATCTTGTTGTGCTTGAGGTGGAGCTCAACCAGGAGCTTCTGGGCCTCGAAGGCGTTGTCGGGTATGGTGAAGAGGTGGTTAAACGACAGGTCGACGTTGCGAAGGTCGCCGTAGAACTGGAAGGCCGCGTCGACGATCTTGATCTGGTTGTCCCGGAGCTCGATCCGCTGGATGCTCGGGTTCAGGGCGATCGGCACGACGTCGAGCTTGGCGCTCGTGCAGGATACTATGAGCGTGTCGTCGTTGCAGTTGCAGTTCGTGGGACAGAACACGGCGCCGCTCGCTGCCACGTTGCAGGCCAGAGTCGCCAGGAGGACCACAACCGTGACCATGGTTACTCGCTTCGGGGTCTGAAACAGAAAAATTGATGAGGATTAGTGACTTGATTCAGTGTGATTATGTTAATGGAGGGAGATTTTGGGGTAGCGCGGCGTTGAATTGACCTAATTAGGGGGGGGGGGGGGGCTAAATGATGTTTGCGTGTATTAGTTAACGGTGACAAATGCGCTAATGCCTCACAGAAGCAGTATAAAAGTTATAGTAGACAGATATAAATTTTTATTTCATAATTTTAATTCATTTGAGTGCTTGAATTATCCAAAAAGTCTCTTATAATAACCCCATAATGGTCTAAAAAATGATTGCGATAAAAATAAACAAGTATCGATATTTTTTTTTTCAGCCTTAGAAGTTAGTCAGCTGAAAAAACACGAATCGGTGCGCGAGCGCTAAACGGGAAATAAACGACCCAGCTAAATATCCTGCAAAACGTAAAGAAGCTCGTTTAATCCTGCACTGCTCCGGGCTTCAAAGAGCGTTTTCTTTTTTCCTACCTAAAGGAGCTTTATTTTTAAGGCCATTAAGCACACGTGCGGCCATGCAAATCCCAAACGGTGGAAGCAGTTCATTAAAAAAAAAAAAAAAAAAGGAACGAGGTCAGACCTCTCCTTCCTGGGAAAATTTTGATCTGGCGGGGAAATGAAAGAGCAGCACTTTTTTTCCTCCGATGATTACGCGTCGTCACACACAGGGGGGGGAGAGAGAGATTACGCGTGCCGCCAAACTTTGACCTCCTTCGATTGCGTGCGAGCGCGGAAGCGGAAGGAAAAAAATGAACCCGACGATTTTCGATTTATCGCCCCGGGTAATTGAAAACCTGCAAACGCCTGTTGTTTTTTTTTTTTCTGATTCCAGCGTAAATTACGCTCGGGTAATAAAGCGGGCGCCGGGATTATGTGTCACGGGCGTATTTTATCCTCTGTGGGATGGAATAAAAAAAAGTTTGTCAGTTGTTGATTGAATTTTTGGGAGGGCCAAAGGGGAACGATTCCGCACGAGATTGTTTGTTTATTTTCATCTCGATTTTGATAACGTATTGATAAAGTTTTATCGGGGGGTGTATTGATGAAGCTTTTATTTGCAAAAGTCGCTGTTGTTAATTTAACGGAAGTTTTTTTTTTTAGTTTTATAAAATTTGGCATTTTTTATATTTTTGAAGGGTTAAATAACTTTGAAAAATTTTATGTAAATGTTTATTTATGTAGTTAATTATCTAGAAATAACTGATTAGTTAATAATTAGTTCGTATACCTAGCTAACTATTATTTCATAACTAAGTTTTTAGTCTGGAAATTTTGAATAAATTAGGAGAGCTTTCAAGTAATAAGTTGAGCTTTACTTTTTTATTTATTCTGAAGAATTAATTTGTCTAAACAATGTTAACTTTTTAATTTCAAGTTCGTATTTTCACCCATTTACTTATTTATTTATAACTTTTTTGTAAATCAAAACGCAAATAAAAAACTAACTTTTTTTTATGCTACTTTTATCAGGCAAAAAAGAGTCTTTCGGAGAAGATTCGGAATAAGATTAAAGTTTTAATTCATCAACCTCGGTTATGCATTATGACCTCTGATAGATCCCGATATTCGGCAAATCGGATTCGGGGATCACTCGAATCCCCCAAACAAGTTACTAATCACCGTCGAAGTTTCAAATTGGTGAGCAAAGTTGCGTCCCACCCGGCGCTAACTCACAAACTCCGGCCTTATCGCCGGCTCTCGCTCGCTCTCGCAAAAATAATCATCTCCGCGATTCTGACTGCTCCGAGAAGCCAAAAAAAAAACATCATCTCCGTCTTTTGGAAGAATAAATCTCGGCGGGGAAGTCAACAGGTAAGTTTTGGCTCGGGTGCACTGGCCTTAGGCCAAACGACATCCGCGGCTGGCGATATTTTTTTAAATTCAATTAAAGCCGGTTAATTGAAATGTTTTTACGGGGGGCTGTAAAACCGTGATAATCCGAGCGAGATAAGACGGCAGCGAATGAATATTTAATTTCCGCTGCGGATGATAATGCTCGACTACGAGGTAGTTTTGAGAAAAAAGACAGAGGAAGTGTATCAAAGTTTGTTTATCGATTTTAATGATATGCAAAGTTTGCCTCGGTGGAGCTGTTTATCAAAGTGTGTTCGATTGCAGCGCGCAATAAGCTGAATAAACTTATTACTTAATTGGCCCCGGCCCGGTCCCTGTTTATCGAGTGCGAACGCACCGTTTGCCTTGTTAATAATTTATCATGCGCATCCAATTTCAGTCCCGGAAAAACTTGGAAATTATCGGAAAAAATCCCGTTTGTTCCCTGTTTGGATTTTATATCGACGAGTGTTTTTGCTGGCTTTGAAAATTATATTCGGAAGCTCGAAATCTTTCAGCTTGGGTAAGTATTAATTACGATCGAATTTACTCTGTACAACCATAAAATAATAAGTAATCTGAGATTTTACTATATATAAACAATAATTTTTTTTTTTATGTATAAAAAATTATCTGGTACTCGCATTCAATATTAACTCATGTTATCAACGAGTTTCCAAAGTGCACGAAAAGTGAAAAATGCATCACAAAAGACGACGACGACCGCGTTTTAGGTCGGCCGGAGAGTCTGTTATTGAAATGTTGCTTTTTCGGGGGCATATAAGAGCAGCAGCTCCCCACTTTTAAATTCTGAGGTAAAATTCTAGTGGCCGATATTCCATCAACTTTTTCATATCCTCAGCCAACCGGGATCGCTATAATATTCAAGAGATTCGAAAACAACTTTGGATATGCAAAATTTTTTCGAGAGTTTAAAAGGTTCTTCCTCGCTTCGGTGAAATTGGAATCTCAAATCGCGACTACCCGCAATCTCAAAATAGTAAGAAAATATACATCTTTTTTTTTTTATTCGCAAATCAGCATCTGCGGCAGCTGCGAAGATTTTTTTTTTTTTTCATAAAAGTGCGTATGTCGCGTGTCGTATCGGGTGACGCGCGAGGCGTCCAGCTGGAAGCCGGAATTCGGGTGCAGACGTAGAGAAGCCCTACGATCTTAATCTCGCAGCTGATGGACCTTTCGACGCGCGTACGCCGATCTCTCGGCTTGATGTCTGCGGTATTGGGAGGAACTTTCGAGATCTTGGATTTGAGATTCAGGGGTCAAAAAACTCGAGAAACTTATACGAGGGCGTTTTGGATGATTTATCGATCTTTGATGACTCAAAAATCATCAAAATGAGTATCTCGGATTGGTAAGTCTTAATCAAACATTTGAAGTTTTCTACTTGCGCTGAAGACTCATTAAGCCACTATAATGGATCAATCGCACTCTTTAATAGCTTCATTAATCATTTTTACAACTTGGATTCAAGATTTGTGAGTCTGAAGACTCGTATGCATTTTTTGATTAATTTGCTTTACTCACTGATTTTGAAAAGTTTGACTCAAAATTTGTGAGACTTATAAATCTTCGATGATTACACTTCGGATGAATGAGTAATATTTTCGAAAAGTTTCCCAACTCATTAATTTTCAGGATTCGTTTCTTGGCCAAACCGTGGAATTAAATACTGAGCGAGAATACGCAGTTCGTTCCGCATTAGCGCTCGTTTGCCTTTATTTTTTTCCCGCGCAATTATTTACCGCGGGTAAAAATCCTGAAAAAAACGAACGCTCGCGGGTTATTAAAGAGATACCCGGGCGACACAGGAGCACAAGTGGAACGCTGACCAATAGAAAATTGCATTCCCATCGTAATAGCGCCCAGGAGTTTAAACTCCTCTTCTGCAGCGGAAGGAGGAAAATATCGCGAATTTTTGCTGCTGACGGTGCGATAAAAGTACCCGCTTGCATTGTCGAGTTTATATCATCAAAATAATTCACCCCCAGCGAGAGGTAGAATCATTATGATAAAAAAAAAAAAAAAAAAAAAAAAAAAAAAAAAAAAAAAAAAAAGAAATGGTAAGAAGAGAGGGGATATAAATTTTTCCCGAGAGTATAAGTTCGTCGTAAAAGACGAATAGGAAGAAGAAAAGCTACTTTCGGCATAAATAAGTTTCCCCGGTAAGATATTCTTTATTGCAGCTGGGCTCCATGTACCCCGTAAGCTTCTCAAAGGATACTACTTTTCGCAATAATCGAATTATAAGGGTCTGTTTGCGTAAACTTTTTTTTTTCGTTTGCGACTACCCCGATTTGCGAAACAAATTACGAGAGAGAGCTGCTCCAGGGCCATGTGTATTTATGTATGGTGATGGGGAGGAGAGAGGACCAGCCGCGACATGTGCTGCTGGCCGCGTCGGGAAACTCCGGCGTTGTTGTTTGTTGAATTATGTATGAATAAAGCCCTGGATATTCCTCCTGCGAGCGGAGACCACGACCTTGTTTCGCGGAAGGGACACAAAAGAAGGTGGGATGCACGAGCTAACTATTCTTCATGCCCTTAATGACACGCTGCATTTTTGACTGGGTTTACTTGGTACCCGGTTTATAACTTGTTTCATATGGACTAGTGGGCTAATAAATAGTTGGAAATTAATTCTTCCTACGAAAAAAAAGACAAATTTTAATTAAGAGCCTTTTATTCGATCCAACTAACTTTTATGGTACCGAAATATTATTAAAACCGACTGAATTTTTCATTTTTGCAAAGGTTTCGAAAGTATTATTTTCTCCCTTGATTGACTGATTGATCTATTAAACAATACCTATCTATATTCAAACTAAACTAGAATCATATTTCTTTTCAAAAAAATTTTTTAACTTTATTCACCGTTGATTCACTTGATAAAGCTGACCTTGATTCCAAAGTAAATTGATGTAAAATACAAGGGCCGACGAGAGGCTAGAGCAAACGCGTATCGGAATTTGGTATTCCATTTGTAAGGGGTTGAAGGGTGGGTAAGCAGTTCGGGGTAGGTAGCGTAAAGCTTACGTTATACGTCGGGGGCGGCGGGGCGCGTTGGCGGGCCATAATTATTTATGAGCCACTCAGCCAAGTGACGCGTGTTGCCTAGCCTCCGATATGCAACCGTGGCCTCGTGTCAATAGCCCGTAAAGGGCCATTAAATTCGCCGGGGATCACCTGTGCGTTACAGGCGAAAAAATCTATTCATTAGGCTGAATTTTTTAAAATGATTGGTTATCACGAACCCAACTGGTATGCCATAAAAACAGTCACAGGAATAAAACACCTTTTTGGCACGAATCTAATTGAAAAAATTAGTATCAGAGTAACTGAGAAGACACCAAGAAAAAAAAGAGCAGACACGACCAATATTGATTCATCAATATTCACTATTTACCTGACTAATTAGTAATCTGGCTAACTTTCATTACGATCAATTTCCTCAAAGTTCGTAAACACGCTTACTCCATTACCCCGCGTATTCTCAAAAAAGGGCTTCAAGCTCCCGTGCTTGTAGGTGTGGCCCGAAGTTGCGGGGGAATCCTTCTTCTTCTTCTTCTTCTACTTTTCCAGGCCGAAGGAATTTATTGTCCCGGAATTTTTATTGCCTTTCTTCCGGGATCGAGCCCTTATTCAATTAAAAACTTGAAGATCGCGAATTCCATTAGCGAGTTCGCGGGGTGACGCGAGCTAGCGCGTAAAAGTTCGTCTTTGATTTTTATCAACACTTAATTAATGCATAAAATTTCCGGCCGCCAGCGACGGTGGGTAGGAGAAGAAAATAAAACTTTTATAATGGATGTGTTGTTGAAGGAGCGGAAAAATTCGTATCTACGGCCTTCTCCTCCGGACTTTCCAAGAAGTTATGGCCGGCCAAGTTTTTAACTGCGACACTTTCCATTAAGAAAAATTGCGCGATCTCGCCCAACAAAAATCATTCCGAGGGCAGACGACGTCTCGTACAAAAGAGTTACCGAGGCCTGTTTATAATATGAGGGTGAAAAATTGAAGGACTTTTCAGGATGAAAGAGAGAACCTGTGTACTCCAGGATAACCAACATGCGATGCTCCTTTTTTAAGAAAACTTTTAATCTAAATTTACTTTCTACTAGGTCTAAAAAATTTTGAAAAGTTACCAAAACATAAGCCCGGATCGATAAAAACGTTAGTGAAAAATAAAATAAAAACTCATATATTAATAACTACTAATACTGGTAACCAGCTGTTGTACAAAAAATACATTTACAGATGTTTGAATTTTTGAATGTATTATTATTACTTTTATAATGTCTTAACCTCATGTTCTTTTTTTAAATAAATGCATTCATCATAATCTTTGAAGCTACTGAACTTAATTATTTAATTGAAAACTAACATTGGTTTTTCGAGTATTTTTTAAATATTTCTCAGAACAAACTTGAGATCCATCCAAGGTAGGAAGACACAGGTAGCAAAGTAGGAGTCCCTTTGATGTGCAGTCATCGATCGGTCGGGTTGCCACCGGATGATAATTAATTTCTACCCCCAACGTCAAACACCTCCCGTTATCTCCCGGTTCCTTGACGCCCCGCGCCGGCTATGAATGCGGGAGGAATTAAGCGGAGATTGGGAGACTAATGGCTGGGTTTGTTTATGCGGGTGTTGGTAGGCAGTTGTGCCAACGCGTTATCTCTTTTCATAAAACTCGCTTAGTACAGGGCATTAGTACAGGGATTCCCGATTGATCGCTGTGTTTTGGATGCAAATTAGGAGGTCACGAAAATATTTAGCTTGGCTGCGATTGTGGTAGCAAATTTAATCAATGTTTCATAATTTTTGTTACTAAAAACTCGAATATCTCTTTCAATTTCCGTAAGCTAAACGGACGCACTACATTCCCTTCCTCGAAGGGCGTAGCACGAAAGTAAGTAGATAAATTAAAGCCCCCGCGTATGCGTGAGTGGGTCCTTTTAATCCGACGAAACGTACCCCGAGATTTATTACCGCCAGCCGGACGTCGAGGAAACCTCGGAGGCTTAATTCCGGGTCTCTCGTGATTTGTAATTTCGGTAATTGATTTGTGTACAACTCCAACGGTTAACCGCGCTCGCACATACAGAAGAAAACTGGGCGTCAACGGGCGGGGTGAACCAGTAGTAGGAAGAAGAAGAAGAAGAAGTGCCAGACATAACTTCCGGGTGGTAGTAGGGAGGCAGCCGGTATTTCGTCGGTACGTGATTCGCGTACGGTTTATGACTCAGCCAGCCCCGCCAGCTGGATCGATCTCGCCCCGCGCCTCGCGCAATTCGGCTCTGTTTGAACCCATTTTTATTACCCGCGTTATTAACCCTCAGTCCATTAGCATGAATTAAAAATATTCGCGTGTCGAGGACCAATTGTATAATTAATGGAGCCTGCCTGAATTATGCACGGGGTTTTTCCATGATAAATTTTCCCCTAACTATCGCACCGTCACCCCAGCTGTTGACCATCAGTCCGGGGATGATTGAGCCGTCAGACAATTATGTACCCAAGCCCCGAAAAATGGTGACGGTGCGCTTCTTATCCACAAGCTGGATAAGGACGTGCGTGCCGGCTTATCTGGATGACCCACGGCTAATTACACTCTGTATGTATCTGCAGATGGTACGAGTATTACTCAAGCGGATTTATGGCTATAAAACAGAGCACACTAGGGTGGAGCTATGGAATATAATAACAACAACGGCGATGATAATAATCAGATAGTAATCCCATCAGGAGGGTTGCTACCACTCGAGTGTCGCGCACTCGTCGAAGGGATGTGTTCCAGGAGCACAATTAATCCCGGAGTAAGGACGCCTCGTGCAGGATGCATTGTGCGATACAACGGGACAATGCCCGAAAGAGTGTGTGTCGGGTGCAGCCCCTCCTCGGGTTATTGTCTGCGTAGTGTGGATGATTTTGGGAATTCGAAGATTGTTGCTCTAACCGTGGAAAAATTCTCGCTAGCTATCTGGAGGTGGAACAAGTACAGTTGTTTCTAGCAGTTTTTGAACCAATGACTTTTCTGGATTGTAGTTATCGGTAAGTTTCGAAGTCTGGTTTTTTTAAAGAAATGTTAAGAAATGAAGGTAGTAGGAGTTCTACCTCAGCGCATAACTTGAACTAATTCTGAATTTGAAATATATCTTCAATGAATATCTGATCCCATGATCTTTCATAACATTACTTTAATGAACGCAGATTTCTATTTTTTTTTTCGAGATAATTAAGTGAGATATTAATTGAATCACCGTGCATACGTACAACCTAACATGTAAATTTTTCATTCTTTGGACTTAAGTATCTCGAAAAAAAAAAAATGATGGAAAGTTATACTTTGATCATTATGTTTTCCCACATATAATCTATGTATGCCAAAACCACTTGCTCTACCATTCTGGACTTTCAGACCATTAATCAAGCCGTTAAAAAACTTTTTTTTCAATTTGTAATTTAGAAGAGATACTCGATCAGAAAACTCAAAGAATTCGATGCGAGAAAACAAATGACGAGAGGCCCACCCACCCAGTGAGAATGACTCTGCTGATGCTGATGGCGCCACCTGACGTTCGGAATTGATTCATCCAAAATTTATGCGCACAGCCGCGTGGAAAGAACAACAGTAATAACAGTAATAATAATCATAGTGACGGTGCAGCAGGGGGACAGTCGTTAAAACAAAACGCGCCGCTTATACGTGGATCATTTGGCGAGCTCGTGAGAAACACCTGCGGAGTAGGCATTAAGAAGACACCAACTGGCGCTCGCCAGGTGTAGCATTAAACTCCAAAAATTTTTGGGACCTTGATTAATGCCTCCCTAAAAATTATTTTCATGGGAAATATTATTTTGAAGCGAAGCTTTTTATATGAGGAGTGAATTCGTAAAAAACGTCACAAAAAACCGACACCACGATATATAGATATGTAATATAATATAGTAAGATATATACGTGTGTGTTTGTATATATAGTATCTAATATCACCTAGAATATAGCAACCCTTCTACAATAGCTATATATATATCTAATAATTTATACATATTTAACAAGCCAGATTATGATAAATGTTATCTTACTTATGTTATCTTAGTTTTATTTTATAATAAATAAATTTAACTATATACCTAATTTTTGTATTGTTCAAATTTCAAATTTTCAAATCAAAATTTTAAATTAAAAAATAATTATACTTCGCTTCTAACAGGCGTCCAAGTCCATGCTCTGAGTTTTCGAAAAATCGTCAAGAGTTACGAACAAACTCTCTCCGGAAAGATTAAAAAGTTCATATTCGAAGAAGTGGGTCGGTAGTGAGACAAATGAAATTTATCAAGTTTAATACCGGTGTAGTACTACCTAGTAGGGCCATTTGTTTGTACAACGTCGTGAGTCACGACCGAGAGAGTCTTTGACGTGGCTTGATATGAGAAAATTTCTATCCTCTTAGCTCGCTCGAGCCAAATTTAATTGATCTCGGAGAAAAAAAAAAAAAAAGAAAGAGGAAAAGTTTTATTTCGAGCTCGGTGTACGCCGCGATTAGTTTAATGCTGGCTGGTTTACGAGTAACTGTAAACTGTAAAACGCACCCGTTAAGACGCTATTGATTATTAGGCTCGCAGGAATTCGAAAAAATCCGGCGCACAAAAGATCCTGCGAGTTACGCTTCGCGAGTTGGCCGACAATTTATTAACGGAGGTTGGATTGAAAAATTTTAGTTTCTAATCTCTCTCGGAGCGTAAATTTTAATTTTCATCGGATTCTTAGTATTAAAATTAGTTTCGAAATTATTCTACCTATCGCAGCTGATTTATAATTAACCTGCAATTTAGGGTACGAAATACTAAGATATTTAAATTTCGTTTCCCATAAAATCAAATTGCTTTTTAATGACACTCTTTAGCGGGCCGAACTCGCTACTGTTCTCATTCGTTCCAATGATAAACGACGAACTAATCAATCTCGCGGACGATTTAAGCGTCAGTCGGTTCCCTTTAAAAAAAAAAAAAAAAAAAAAAAAAAATCCGCGAGCGTAAATCCCACCCATAAATTATCCCCTCAACTACTCCCTGATGTTTCCGGATTCGGCCGAAGAGTATCGCTATTATTGAAGCGTACAGTATACCGTCAGAAAATTTTTCCATCACGTTTTTTAATCACTTTCCGAAATTTCCACCCCGGAGCCTTTGAATTTTTCATGACTCTCGGAATTGGAAACTCCTGCGCGTAGTTGTTTTTTACCAACCCCCCGCCAATCCTGCTTATCGGAGTCTAGGCATCGACTGTGACGCCCGGGATATAAATCATGGCCCCCGGGTTTTTTTTTTTTTTTTTTTTTTCATGCAAATCCTCGCCGCGATAAGAAGCTTTGAACTTTTGATTTTTCGAGCAACGGTGTTTTAAGAAACTAGTTTCAGGTGGCGCTGAAAGCTACTTCACGTTAGAACCCGCACCAGCTATGAACAGGTTTGGTCTAAATTGTTGTTTACTGATTAACTGAGTTCATCAAAATACAGAAAAATCTTAAGACCAAAACTTATCTTTTTTATGTGTATGTTTTGAAAGGGAATTTCATATAATTTTGAAGTACAAGTTTCCCGCCTTTTGTACTCAAAAGTCTTGTCTTCACGGATTTAGCTTGTTTCGATTCCTTCCAGCTATAAATAAAGCCCAGCTTGCAGTTTTCAATTAAAACGATTCGGGAATAAAGAATAGAGCGTGCCGGTGCAACAGCACCTTTATTTAGCCCCGGAACCTATACGACGCGGAAATAAAAGGCCGGAAATTGGTCTTGTAAAACACAGCACCGGCAATAATCAGCCCGCGGTAACGGTTAACTGTAACGCAACTACGAACTTTTGCCCCCCCCCCCCCCGAAATGTTGTTTTATCGTATTTACCTGCAAAAGTTGAGTCAGGCTCGTCCAAAAGTTCGCTTATTACAGCCGGTAATTGAAGGCGAAGGCTTACCGGTGCAAACTCTCGTGCGTGAGCGAGAAATATTGTTTCGGGCGATAAAGGGTAAATCACCGCGAGAAAAAAGAGATTTTGAAGGACCCGGGCGAAAAGTATTGTCAAAAGGGTAGCGTATGCGGGCCAGGGGAAGGAAAGACGATTTCCGGGGTCTATCTGAATAGCGCGCGGGGAAAATTTACATCTTCTGCGCTACTGCAGAACCATTATGACTCTTTCCGGTCGCCCTTATTTATGGGGAAGGCTTTGCAGTTATTTATTCGAAAAGGAGAAGAAGAAGCCTCGATGACGATTATTTTTTTCTTCATCTCCGGGAGGAGGAGAAGAAGAAAGTGTTGTCCCGGGTAATCTCCGCTCGGCTTTCTTTCGACGTAATTACGCCCCTCCCCCAGTTTCCTAAACTCGATTGTCACCTCGAGCTTTTTTATCAGACCTTGATGGAGTTTTTCACAAACCGGAAGTCGCGTTTTTTTTCCTTCTCTCAGGGTACTCACCTGAAACAGAAAATGAGAAATTTACGGTTAACGATGGATTTTTTTTTAATGTCAAAGGCGGGATGGGATGGATTTTTTTTTTGTTTTTCTTGGGATTTTGAAGAAGGGCGATTATGGGGTTTACGAGGCGCTTTAACACCGCGACGTTGCTTTAATTCACGACGCGAAAACTTTGATTTAGGGGGAGATTAAGCGCCCGCCCGGTCGGTCCTACTACAAATTCAAGCCGTTTTTACGGTACTAGCGGGGTAAACTTTTACCAAATTTGCATTTTACTTGTTCATTGCTTTTTCATTGGTTAAACAAATTTTGTTGCAAACTCCAGAGATGGGAATATAAAACCTCATATAAAAGCCTTTATGCCAGACATAATACAATAGGGAAGATGCATAAAAAAAATTATTTAGTTTGTTTGACTTTATTCGATAGTGTATCGGAAAATAATCAACACGTATTTTTCGAGGTATTTTTTCTTTTTGAAAAAAAAAAAATGAAAATTGAAGGAGTTATAGAGTTTGGAAGATTCCGAAATAATCATATATATATATATATATATATATACTTTCAATGTAAAATAGTTCTAATGACGTCACGAGTACCAATTTTAAAAAAATTATGAAAAAAATCTTAAAATTCATTAAAAATCGAGAACTTTCAGAAAAAGATATAATTAGAAAGTGTGCATCTTCCCTATTGTTTTACACTGGTAACTTTTTCATCTAAGAACATAAATCTCATAAATGGTATAGAATTATATACATTTTTTTCTGATTAGTTTTATAACTTTCTGTCCGATACACCTGTAAGAATCCGTATCAAAAGCCGAAATAAAAAAAATTTGTAATTTTACATCTAAACCGTCGCGATCAGAATCGGTATTTAAAAAGCCATTAAGAAAAAAATGGGTCAGACGTCGATAAAGCTCCGATACCGTCGCACTTTTATCTATATCCCGCGTCGCGACTAAAACAAAAGCCCGCGTTCTATTTTCAAATACAATGGTCGCATGTTTTTCGGTGAAGATTTTTCAATACTACACTCCTTACAATTCGTTTCACTCTAAAAGCTGTAACAAACGAAATATCAATAAAGCTCGCAAAAAACGTTGCGAAAGAGAAAAAAAAAGCCCGCGGATTTCGAAATAAACACACGCACCGAGGACTTCATTAGCTTTTGACGACTCGGAGTAGGACACAAAGCTTAGCTGCTCTTTTTCCTGGAGCTTTTTGCTCGTTAAGGAATACGCCCGCCCCGCCCTCTGGAGAGAATAATTTACCCCACCTGCATTTTTAATTAGGACTCCCTTTCTTCTTTCTTTCTTTCTTTCTTTCACTCGGGTCGAGTAAACGACTTCAGGATGTCGACCGACTGTCTTTTGGATTCATTTTTTTTTTTTTTTTTTTTTTTCTCATGTTGAGGTTCATATTAGTGTGGGAAGTTTTTGATAGCGCACAATGCCCTCGTAATTCTTAATGAGGTAATTTACCTTTCCATCGCTGTCGTAGTAATCATCGCGAGTATAGTTACAAATTTAATTTGATTTCACTTCGCCTCTGCGGCGGTAGTATGTAATTTTTAAAATTAAACCTACTGTTATTTTTACAAGACGGGGGCATTAACTTTCCTCCAGTAAAAAATTTGAGGAACCGTCGAAAGAGACAGAGAGAAAAAATAGCTGGCGCTGTTTTGTCAGCCAGGCGACATTTAATTTTATTTACGTTAACGCGGGCCAAAAAAAAAGTAGGGGGACAAAGCCTCCCGTCATTGTCGCGTCAACCGGGGGATAAAAAACACGCGCGGGATTTTTTTTCATATCACTTTGGGGGTTTAAAAAAAAAGCTCCACAGAGGGCGGGAAATAAATTTTAAAAGCTCGGTAAGTGAAAAGACGAGAGGTATGGAGAACAAAACAGCAAGCGCGTATCCTCTTTTTGTTCGAGTGCGGGTTTTAATGCATGGAACGCGAGACGGTTGCCTTTGTGCAGGGGGCATTATCGTTCCCGAATAACATGGGACTGTTATTATTGTTGTTTTTGAAGGCATAATTACCATTCAGACGCTTGTGTTTATGATATCGACTGCGGAATAATGAGCTTGCTTCGGGAGCACCGCGTCGTATAGATTTTTCATCGGGGCCAGAGGGTAATTATTTTAAAAAAAATTAAACAGAAGTGGGGTACTTGACCGAGAAAAATGTAGGATTTTAGAAGCAGAATTATGTTTATATCGAGAAGTTATACATATTCGAATAATAATAAAATGTTTAATGATTAAATTATTTTATGTATTCGTTTATCAATTATTAAATTATCTATATATTTTCGTTTAAAATTACGAATATATTATATATATGTTTATTAATTATTAAATTATTTTTTAACTTGTTCGAATAATAAAATAAATTTTTTTTATATAAAATATTTAATTAAAATTTTGTAGAGAAACATAAAATTAAGGAATGCATTATTTCAAGTTCTAAAATTAACGCTGCAGCAACAATAACTTAGACGGCGAATAAATTAAATCAAAGAAGCACTTTAGCAAAATTTTATTGAATTATTCATTTTACGAAAGCAAAAATTGACTCCACTTTTAAGATTAATAGTTATTAAGTGGCTTGCGCGCTAAGAGAGACGTTAAAATTTAAAGGTCCACTTAGATATAAAAATATCTTTGTTCATCCGGGCAGCTCGAAAATGGAAAATGTTTTCAAAAATTTATTGGGCTGGAAAATTTGATGAATTACATCAAAGCGGTGTAACGGCTCAAAGGAGTATTGCGCATCCTTTTTTTAGCTCGAACAAAAGGAAATATTGACGCGCTAACGATTGCAAAATACTTTAAAAATATTCTGTCGAACAAACAAATTGATTTATCTCCTGGTACACCCGGAATATTGAAACATATTTTTTTTTTTTTTTTTAATTTTTGTTTTGAAGAGATTGAAAAGTTAATTTCGACGGGTGATACGAAAAAGGGCACTTAAGCAAAATTAGCAAAGTAAAAATTAACAATGTAGGCGAGCCGCGTAAAAAATAACACGAATGATTTTTTCAATATTTTGATAACTTGTTTTATTAAATAATGATGATATCGCTCGTGTTATTTTTTACGTGGCTAGCCCACGTTGTTAATTTTTACTTTGCTAATTTTTCTGAAGTGCCCTTTTTCGTATCACCCGTCGATTTTGTTTTATACGCACGTACAGTGGTCGATAGAGAAGTTTTTAATTGAATAAACGACCGGGAGTAGGAGTAAAAATAATTGATAAATTTTGATTGAAAAATTGTCGAAATGAAATAAACAAACGAGTAGACAGTTTCCTTTGATTTATTCAAATTCAGCCAGTTCAAAAGTTCAGGATATAAAATTTAAAAAGGGTTTTAAACGAGCAGCCATGAAAAATTTATAAATATTCTCGCGATGAATATAAAAATAATATTTGTTTTTATTCGAGGGAAGGTAGAGAAAAAATCCAGGATGTTGAACAAATGCTCAGCCATGCGATTTGAAAAATAAACGCCTGAATTAATAGAAACAAAAAATAGTTAAAAAAAAAAAAAAAAAAAAAAAAAAAGGAGGCAGGTCGGTGTCTCATGAAAAATTCGAGATCTCAAGCGAATTTTTTAATTAAAACATCCACGCTTTAGCTCAGCGTAAAAAGTGAAAGGATAAAAAGTTTTTGCGAATTAAATTCTTTGACGCATCAAAAAGGCAGCGAGGCTCATTCTATTTCTTTAATTCGAATGAGGAGCCGAGTTCGCTCACAATTAATTTAAATTAACGCGAGGTTTTTTTCTCCGATGCCTGTTTGTTTTGAAAAAATATATTTTAAATTAATAATTAATTAGCCATTAGTTCGATGAATTAATTATGAAAAGTCGATCGCTATAAAGTGCATAAACTTTATTTAGTTTGAAATACCAAATTGAATAACGTTCATTTTAATTAGAGAGAATTTTTTTTTTCTCTCCTTTTTTAAAAACTCTCTTTCAAACTTTGACTTATTAATAAACTCCGGCGCTTCTTGCTTATTACACGAAACTTTAGTTTAGCCTTCTTTTTTTTCAACCCCGCCGAGTAATTTTAATTTGAATACATAACTAATTAGGAAAAAAACTGCGTGCGGATTTCTTATGGCTTTTTATCAACTTTAGTAAGTGAGATATTATGGATCTTTGCACTTTCTTTCAAATTTTTTACAAAGATACAAAAATTATTTGCATATTCCGACGGTAAAAAAAAATTTACGTAACTTTTGTGAATTTATTAAGAGAGACTCGGATACTATTTTAAAACTCGTAAATTGGGATTCTCGTCAACATTTATAAAAAAAAGTATAAAAAACTATTTGTTCAAACCTCTAGATATTAAAAAAAGATTTTATAAATTTTGTTAGGTTATTATAAAAGATTAGAACAACTTCAATAGTAATGAAATGGCTTGGTGAAAAGAGTGAGTAACTCCAACACAGGTGGCCCCGGGTTCAAGCCCCATTCTGTACGATTTGACTTTGTTTATGAACTTTCTAATATGAGGAGGATAAATATCCCATCAATGTTTAAAAAACAAAAAAAAAAAATTTGTTTTTTTAGTTTATTGGAATAACAAGGTTTTTTTGTTTTATTTAATTTAGACTTAATCATAAACTAAAGTTTAGATAATTATACAGTCAAGTGATCGAGAAATTTTTCAATTTTTTTGGTTGTTCGAAAAATAATTCAACAAAATTTACTTTAAATTTCGTACTATAACTATTATTGTCAACAATGAGTCATATTCTTTCATTTATACTATTATTGGATCAGTCCGACCAAAACTATTTTCGCGTCTGCACTACCACAAAAAAAAAAAAAAAACCAGTAACAAAAGTGACGTTACGTTTCCAAGTCACGAAACTTTCGTCACCACCGATGATTAAAACAAACAACTTTTCCCCGACTATATTAAGTATTCCAACGGGCATGGATGAAAAAAAAAGGTCGTCGGTCTCGTCTCAATTTCGCTGGAGGACAAAACACCGCTAAGGCATAAATTTAATAGCCAGACCGTGGGCTCTACGGGGGCCGAATTCCCGTCGCCTTTTTCATCTTCCAGACGAGCAAAGGAGAATTTCCCCGAGGAGAAGACGCTCGCTGAAATTCGAGGCCCGCGACACTCTTCCACGTCCCCGGATCGCCCGGCACGTCTCCTACGACCGCTCGAATTAGTATCAGGTGCAAGCGCGCGAGAATATTTTTTTTTTCTCTTTCATACATACATTACCCGGGAATAATCAGCGCGTGGGGTCTTATCATCAGGATTTCGAGTAAACCGGGGAGGCCGTCGAGCGCATCCAGAAACAACGGCGACGCGACACCGTGACGACGCGGGCTGAGTGTACCCGCGCTTTTATTTCACCGTTTCTATTCTAGCTGGAGTAGAGAGCACGAGAGCATTTTGTTTAAATTCATGCAAAATCTGGTTAAATTATCACGGAGAATGGTTTTTAACAAATTCAGGTGGGCGTTGAGGAATTTTAACAGTTTGAGTGGATTGAAAAAGAAGATTGATTTTGAATTACCGTCAAAATACTCAATCTGTGACTTCTAACAAATGTTGATAATTAACTTTCACAAGCGTTTTGGCGGGAATTTAAACCAAAAACTTCTATTTCATAGTAAATCTTAAAGCTCGAAAATACACACCATAATTCACGTTTTCTGAAAATATTTCTTACTCTTTACTTTACTTTTTGCAAGGTGTATAATACCGAGCGTTATTCATCAACTTCAGGGGTAGTTTTTTTTTTAATGAATGATGTTACTATTGCGTGCGGAGCTTGACGATGAGGAATGGTAGCTTGTTTTTCGGGAAAAACTACTTACTTCTTTTACCAGCGGTGCAATTAATACGACATTCGGGTCGATTAACGGGTCCCGGACGAAAAGATTGGGAATTAATCGAGGAGTACGAGAGCCCTCAAAAACGCATTGTCCGAAATAATATCATCGGCTTAACGGTACGAGAGAGCGAACAAAGGAGGAGTGGCGCGGGGGGTGAGAACAAATCGCATTCTTTACGACGAGAGCCTTATCGCGCCAATAATAAAAACAGCTCTAATTTTTCCTGCCAGGAAGCTCGATTCGTCCCTTTACAGCCCTCTCAGGCACTTTATTTTTTTACTTTTTACGAGGACGACGACAAAGTCTGTAGGTTTTTCCGTCCCCGAAAGGACAACCGCAGCAGCGATTATTATTATATTTATCATCGCGCCTTGCGGAGTTAATGGTGGGTTTAAGGACAAAGAAGATGGGATGTATTCTTTTTTTTTTTTTTTTTTAGGTGCGGGTTCCTTTTGAGGGAGATAAAAAAAAAAGAGAGACAGAATGATAATAATTGTCGTCACGCTGAGCGGGGAGTTTAATAAGGCCAGTGAGGTGAGAAAAGGACCCTTTTAAAAGAAGAGAGAGAATGGATTTTAATTAATTTCACCGCAAGCTAAAGGGTCTAAAGGGAGGGGAAAAAACGAAATTAGCTTTAATTTTCCTGCCTCCCGAGCTTTGCTTGTCCGGTGCCACCCTGGCCTATCCAGATTACGAGGAGGGGTAAAAAGGGATTTCACGCTTAAAACGTCGTGTACTTTGCGAAAAGTACGTGTGTTCAATCACTACAAGGCTTTAAATTTAAATTGACCAATGTAAAAAAAAAAAAAATGACTATTTCCATAATCGGACAATGTGTGGCTATCATTGATTAATTTTTGTTGACTCGTTCTGGCTGGTCATAGCTATAGCTATGATCTAACTGATCTATAGATCAGTTAAAGACGGTCTCATGATAATACAAAAAGGAACTAGAATAAAAAAGACAAAATTTTTTTCTACTGATCTTCACAATATTTTTCACGTATGACCATCCATCACGAAGGAAATCGTGATTTTACAAGGCCGGCAACAAAGAAGTCGGAGCAAAAAACCCCAGAGAGTCACAAGAAGAAGCAGAAGAAGAAAAGTCGAGCCAATAAGTTTTGCAAAAGACGTCGGGATAATTCCCACTAGCCGCAACATCGATCTCTTATTCCGCGTTTCTTTTTTGTGCGGTAGTGGTATTATACTTCTGCTGGCTGGGAGCACTCGACCCGGTTTTTCCCTCAAACTTTTTAAAACTTATACATAGAAAAGCACCCCCGGGATGATGAAATACGCTTCAAGATCATTCCTGGGATACGAGAGAATTCGGGTCGAGCCAATTACTTCCTAGCCAATGAATTCAACATTAATATTCGATTCTTTCGCGGCTGCTGAATGAGATCGGATGGACGCACGTAAGCTCCTTACGGGGACCGACTCCGTCTTCAATTAACTTCTTCTTCTTGATTCGGGAGTTGAGGTTCAGCCAATCAGGCCAATCGATAATCCCTGCGGGAGATGGAAGACCGGAGTCAAACAGGATCAGCCAGGGAGGTACCGCGAAATAGGATATTTATCCGAGTGTCTCTACCCTCGGACGGACGGGATTTTTCATCGGATTTAGCTTCTTCTTCTTGGCGCGGATCTTGAAAGCCACGCGGATTAGCCCACCAGCCCATAAATCAGAGATGCCATGCCGGGGGTAAATTTTATATAATGTGCAGGACAATGCGCGAGGATTACGTGTTTACGCCCTGGTATTCCAGGGACAATGCGATAGCCGAGCTGCGGATTCGACCCAACTATTCCTTTGTTTTGCTGCGGAGGAATGAAAAAATTATCCGAGGCGAGGATTATCCGCAGATATCTCAATTAAGATCCTTATAATGCTAATGCGTCACCATGGGCTACCGATCGTAACTCATTCTGTCTTGACAATGGATTTTTAATGATTTTTATCTTTGAAGGCTCCACAACTACTGTAATGTCTAATACACCGTGACTAAACTGTGAACTGCGTAAGAAAATACCACTTGTGCTTCCAGATCGACTCTAAAGATAATCATCATCGTCATCATTAATGCCCATTGATACTCGACAATGGATTTATTTCTGCAACGCGATACGCGACCCAGTTCGAAACAAGTGGGAAAGTATCCATTTTCGAAAATTTGGTTTTTTCATTGCATGATTTATTCCGTTTGTTTGACCCAATTTCCGAACATCATATCTGGTGAATTTCAAATAACCGAGTATAATGTTTCGAGAGAGAGAGAGCCCCCCCCCCCCCCCGCCCCCAACCCGCCCGGAAAAGTTTTCGCTGGATACACACGGAATTGAAAAGAAAGTTTAATTATTCTCCCCCATACGCCTTTTGAAAGGAAAAACGGTGTCAAGAACTACCCCGAAATAAAATTTTCCTGCGAGGTTTAATCGTAAAAATTGACCGAGTCGCGTCATCCTTCGTACGAGACTTTACGGCTCCCGCGCTTCCCTTTCTTCTCTCCCCATGTATGTTTAATAAAAAGGATAAAAAAAAAAAAAGGAAGTTTTATTACTTTTTTAGCGTCGCTCTGGGCGCTTTCATATCCATCTCCGACTCAAGAATTTATTAAAGTTTAGTTCGGTAGAGTCTTAGTGCTGGTGTTCTTCTACTCCTACGACGGCACAATTTCAATCGCGAGATTTAATTAAAAATTTCAATCCCCCCGCCAGAATTTAAATTTTTTTCGAAAAATCTGTGTATATCCCCCACGGAGAGGTCTTTAAATCCCGGCTCGCAAAGCAAATACGAATATATTTAACGTGGGTTGGGAGTATTTGAAAATCACTCGTATGAAATGCTCCGCTCAGATTGAAACTGGGGCGTCGATTCAAACGCAAATGAGGGTGGAAAAATTTCAACGCTTCGAAGGCTGATTGAGGAGACGGGGAAAAAAAGGGGGGAGATGAAATATGTATACTGACCATGGCTATTAGCGTGTCCTGCGGTCGCATCTTGGTCACGAAGCTGCTGCGCCTAAGCTGGCTCTGAAACAAAAAAACGAGAGAACTTGAAAAATACGAAATAAAATCGTTCTGGATCAGCATTAGCATGTGGTAAACTAATAAAAAAAAAATTAATTTTTTCCCGATAAAATCTCATGTATCTTAAAAAATTAAACTTGGTGATTCCTCCTAATTATTATTCAGGGAAACAGTAAAGTTAATTTACCAATATCCCGAGAAAAAACGGGGTGTAATTTTTCAGGGGCTGAAAATTTTTCAGGTCGCGTAAAGAGTACAAATTACCCG
The DNA here is from genome assembly GCA_038277355.1 of Encarsia formosa. Lineage (NCBI taxonomy): Eukaryota > Metazoa > Arthropoda > Insecta > Hymenoptera > Aphelinidae > Encarsia > Encarsia formosa. The sequence continues at coordinate 12,481,400 of CM076186.1, read as the reverse complement.
TTCACGAGAATCGCGTTTTGTCCCTCCGAAACAATTGTTCGCGGGGGGCGTGATTAATTCCGACGTGGGGGGAGGGTTGAAAGAACCGCTGAAAGACGCTACACGCGAGAGACTAATGGACGAGTAAACACGCATGCGCGAGCCCCCGTTTAAATCATGCTAATGCCGGTCGGTGCTGTTACCGTGTTTATTATTCAATTTTGTGAATTACCGAGGGGGCGCGCCTTAAAAAAGGCACTTTGACCCTCTTTCTTATTTCCATTTGCTACCTGGAAAATTGAGTCACGTCATGCCGTACTTATGTACGGAAGAAAGGTGCTTTTTATTTTTTCCTAATTGAAAATTTCTAGCTTGGGAAAATGGAAAAAATTACTTCCAGGGTACATTTTTTCCTCGATTTTTTCTATGATTTGTGTGAATGTGACGATGACACGAGATGGATAGAAAAAAAAAGTGTTATAAAGTATAATGTCAATAGTTTTAATCAAAGAAATAAGCGTGAAATTTGATATTAACCGAAGCAAATGTTTGCAAAGTACACATAAATTATGATTTTGAATGAATATAATTAGAGCGCTTGATTTTGGAGTGACAAATTCGAATGTTTTCGTAACGACCCTCGGGCGAAAACCGCAAGATAAATGAATTTGAACTGAAAATCCCCGGAGCCAAATATCATTTAATTTTGAATCGGGAGACAATTCATTTCTATCGTCCGGATAAATCAGCGAAAAATAATATCGAGGTCGAAATTTGAATCAAAATCTGCACTTAAAATATCTATTTAATAATTTAAGTACTTTGAAATTTACAAGCTTTATTAACTTTGCATATTTTTTCTAAATTTCAAGTATAGCTCAAATTTACATTTCCAGCTTCTACTCTAAACTGCCGGTCCCTAGAAAGTCAATTTGTAATTTACATTTGAACTAAAGGTAAAAACCGAGGTAAAAACCATGAAGCGGGGGGGTGGGTGGATTAAAATCGTAAATAATAATAACTATATTCCTCGGTCACATCGCGCCTCGTCGTGCTTAATGAGCGGGCACAGTCCCAGCTGCAGCGACACTCACTCAGGCTCGGCGCGGGACAATTAAACCGTAACTCAGCGCCAAAGGCTTTATCTATCGGGCCGACCGTAATTTATTCGACTTTGCGGCTACGGACCGCGTAATTGAATGCGCGAGCGAGCTGTTTGCCCAAATCCTCCCCCGCTCTTTTTTCTCTCTCTTTCTCTCTCTCTGATTATCCGTATTGTAAATCCGGCTCGATGATTTTGAAATCAGCGCGCGGATGTCATATTCTCCCAAAAAATTCTCGCAATCAAAATTACGCGCATTGTCCCCAAGCGCGAAATGAACCGAGCGCAGATGTTTAAAGAAAAAAAAAAGTGTGTCGAAAGCGGTGCAATAACTCGTCGGCGGGTGCTTGGAATTTCAAATTTTGCAAAAAAAAAGGGGGGTAAATAAAGCGTCTCTTTCACCCTTTTTTTTTATTCGCTCTCTCCCGCCTCGATTTGCATTCTCGTACGGAATGTTTTCATTAAGTCTCCCCCCGAGTTTCTATTAATAATCGTCTTCGAAAGGGTCAATTTACCTTAGCTCGTTGCACCTGCCCCGGCTGATTTAGCCGGGCCAATTTATGATTTGGTCGGTGCCGCTAATCTACATTTTACCCGCGCTAATTTAATTCGAACTGTTGTTGCCCCGGCCCGGGTAATGATATACCATCGAGCCTTGATTTGGGTGGAGGAATCAATATAGGATTCGCCCGCCCGACCAACCGACCTACGTGAATATGCATGAGATGCATATGCGGCCCGCGCGCGCCGCGGCTTTCATGCAAATTCGAAATTATTGAAAAAAGGACGAGCCAGTTTTTCTTTCGGAACTGCTGCGCCAGACCCGGAGTTGGTCAAAGACTCGACAGTCCGAATTTGTGTGTTTTGAATTGACTGCTTGGGCTCTTGGAGACTTTTCCTGAACCAAAATTGGCATTATGTATTTTTAAAACAAATTTTTTGTGTAAGATAAGAGACAAAATAGTTTGAATCCGAAAGTTAAATATTACTCTTTTTGGATCGCCAATAGCATGAGACATTATTAGAACAAGTAATACAAGTACTCAAAAGACCTCGCAAAAGACCTTGGATCAATTGGAACTTGTTTGAATCAGAATCTTTCGAAATTAGCATTAGCATGTGAATTTGTTAGGAAAAGTTTTGACTCAAGATTTGAGCTCTTGAGACGAGTAAATTTCAAGTAGCACACCTGACCAGTCAATTTCCAATTCAAAAAAATACAAATTTCGAGAGAGCCCATAAAACTTGTAGAGTCTTAGGCCAACTCCGCAAGGCCAGACAAAAGTAGCGAGTGCATCCGCGAAGAAGAAGAAGAAGAAAAGGACGCGTGGATGGGGCGATAACGAGCCTCGGCAGCACAATTCAAAGGCGATAAAGCCTTCGTGCCAGCCAGTCGGGGTAGAGCGTCGGAGGCTCTAAATCGAATTGGAATCAGCGCCAGTCTGGGAGCTCCGAGATAGAAAGGGAAAAGCCGAGATAATATACGTGCGGAGGCGCAATTACTTTTGGCTGAGGCTTTCGGGAGGAACTAAGGATAAACGCTTGTTCCCTGTTCTTTTGCTTGTGTGTTACACTACCGAACTACGTTGTTGTAACGGGAGAGTAATCGAGTAATTCCTGTCAATTAACGATGTACGATTCGCTTCGATCGGGAGCAACAATCAATTTCAACGTTAAGTGACGGGTGTTACGTTCGCAAACAGTGTTCTCGTCATAAAACCCTTTGATTTGAGAGTAAATTTTTTCTGTCTTGGAAGATTTATGGAATATTTTTGACTATAATGCCTCTTCTACACTGGCGGATCATCCAAGAGCCGGATTAACTTTATAATTGTTATATCGCGCTGCCATATTTGTAAATTCTACTAATTTTTGTAATTACGGATAGAGAATATTGATTTTTAATGTAATTTCGAAAAACAGTGCTGTATATCTAGTCAGAAGACAGATATAACAATTTCAAAGTTAAGATCCTCGGATGATCCACCAGTGTATAAGAAACATAAAGCCCGCACAACTCTTTAAAAAAGAAATTTAAAATCCTTCGAATTCTCAGAAGGATTTTTCAAGTCAATCTTCACCTCGCAGCAGGTTTTGATTCCAACACTCCTCTAATTGTTCCCCGCACCGCGCAGGAAATACAAACCACACTGGCAAGAAGAAAAATAAGTAGAGATGGGAAAGGGCCATTTTCGAGGTGGAAAAATTTTTCCCGTATCACCTAGAGCTCGGGCGTGACTCCCCGCAGAGTCGGTGATTTTTCTCTCCCCGCTGGCGATAAATAAAAACTATCGCCGTAAACGTGACCACCGCGTCCTTCCCACGCTGGAAGAAATTAGAGCTCGATAAGATGAAAAATGACGAATCGAGGTTCGCGGAATCCTTAAAATTTTCGCATGAATGTTCAACGAGATACCCACCCCCGGTAACATAATCGGGTTGCTCCCGCAGCCTCAGCTAAAATCCCGAGTAATGGTATCGATAATTCTCGCCCCCCCCTTTTTCTTACCACTCCCTCGGGACTCCTCCGGAGAATTCCTACATCTCTCTCTTTTATTCCCCCGCCCTTTTGCCGGATGATTTAACGATGCTTTTTACTACACCCGGCCCTCGCGAGCGTAAATTATTCCCTCTTTTTTTCTTCCTCCCTTACGCACTTGCAAAAACCAAACAGACGAGAGGATTTTATTTTATTCTTGCTAGCGTAATTGCGAGAGCAGGGAGACGAAAAACATACCGTAAACACAGGTGCGCCTACACGTACGGAAAAGCGATCCTACTCCTCCTTCTTGGGAAGAGGGAATTTATTCCACCCTCGATTTTTCCGCTCAAACGACCCCCGAAGTTTCATTTGCGAGGACCCGCGACGAATTTTAACGCCCGGGTGGGGGGAGGGAGGCAAGAGAGCTTATTTTTCAACGTCTGTGGGGAGGAGCAGGCGAATCGCGGCGGCGGCATCGTACTGTAAAAACTCCGTATTTATGGTGCAACCAAGAGAGAGAGAGAGAGAGGTAAACCAGTTTTATCTTATACGTATGGGCCGGGGGCTCATGACTTTTAATTAGATCCCGATCGCGGCCTCTTGTAACCCGGGAACGATCCCCCCGCGCAATTAGCATACTGCCTCGCGCTTTCGAAATAAGCGAGCGGATATCTTTTTACTCCGAGCGATCTATCTCCGTTGTTTCTCTTGCGAGATTAATTTTCAACCAGCTGGTCGATTATGACCTGCCTTTGGTTCGATAATATCAACAGACACTGGGGAATATTCTGTGTATGTCTAGGAATTTTCGTGACTCAAGAGAAAATGTTTTTTTGGTTTTGAATTTTGAGTTCCCCAAAAAAAACTTGTCAGAAGACTTATTGTGCATAAATATTTGTTTTATCTCTTTACATTGAATTATCATTTTTAATTAATTCTATATCAGACCAAAGCGGTATCATAAAATTTGAAGTCGCACTTCTGCATCTTAGTGGAAACCAGAAAAAGCATTTTTTTCCTTCAACTTTCTTTTAATAGACACTTAAGCTTACGAAATCCCTCACAAACACCAAAGTTGTACAACCGAAGACTCTTGAATCTTCCCAGAGAAAGCTTATCAGGAAAGAATTTCTTCTAAACAGTTGATAAACAATTTTTCCCGCAATACCCCGAACGAATAAAAAGCCGTTGACAATCCGAACGAACCCCGTCTGAGAAAAATGGACCAGACGCGAGCAGTTCGATTACCCCAGCCGTCGCAGCCCTAAAAAAAACTTCTCTCTCTCTCTTGGTCTCGCGCGAAAGGGTCTCTATATCAGTATCCTAAGTCCGTCGTATGAGCCGCTGGCTGGTGCACGAAGCCAATTTCTCCTCGGGGCCTGGGCTGCACCAACACGGTATCCCAGCTGCTTTCCTGCAACGTCGGACACGTGTTGTGCACCAGCCGGGCCGCTGTGTTATTTATTCCCCCCCCCCCCAATCCACCCGTTAGCTCCTTTTTTTAACGGCTTATATATAGACCCGATCCGAGTGCGAATCTAAACTGCGAGGCTGGCTGCACTTTTTCGTGCGTTCTCACGCTGCCTGAATGGAACTTACTTTATGTATCATCTTTTCTAGATTTTCTGGTCAATTTTTTTTTTTTCTTTTAAGCACTTATAATTTACAAATTTATGTTGAACAAGCGACTGACTATTTAGGTTTATTGAAACCTTTGAGATCGATCCTGCCTTATTAAACTCAATTATGTGTTTTCTTAAAACTTCCCGAGACAATTTACGAGGACAATTGACATCGGAGATTAATTAATAACGTGAAGTATAGGCCCGCAGGATTAGAAAAAAAATATCCTCACGAACTCGTTAACAAGATAAAATCGGCCACGGGACAATAAATACTACCAACCGTCCGTCTCAAATTTCCTCACGATTACCCAGGAATTCAATAAAGTCCTGGTACGTGTGTGCCACGGAGAGAGAGAAAGAGAGAGACAGTAAATGAATGAAAAAAAAAAGTCTCACACTTTTTCCTTAATGATTTTTTCTTCTCCTACCGGTAAAAAAAAAAGATGAATTGACCTTTCACCAAGCCATTCCTGATAAGATTTTTGACCAAGCTGGGTTTTAAAAATACGCATGTGAGTCTGATTAGAGGTGCAGGATTTTCCTGGAACACCTGCGCCGTAAAATTATATAAAAGTAAGGCTTGAATTTTAACGGACCGAGCGAAAGTTTACTTTACAGCTTGGGTTACGGCGATACTCGAGACGAGCTGCTCTTCATAATTATACCGAGTGGCTTAACGAGCCTACGTTTGACTCGGTTAAAAGTGTATCAAAATTTTGCTTTGTCGAGCGAGAGATAAAAAAAAAGAGGAAAGTTTTTTATTTTAAGACGAGTGCAAACAGGTGTAAATTTTTTATACAAAATTAAAAATGTTTGATGAATTATTGAATTGAATCCAGGAGAAATTTGTTGAAAGAGTACTTTGAGAAAATTAAAAATTTTAATTTTTAAAATGTTTTTTGGGGAATGAAAATTTAAAAAAAAGGGGTCCTCTATGTGAACGGTTTCGCTTTGAAACTCCCAATCCTAATTAATTGATCAGAAACTGATACAACGATTTTTAACAAAAATTTTATTGGAAAAAAAAAAACAAAAAAAAAAAACCAATAAATAAAATTGGCATCACACAAAGAAATACATTGTTAAATTTTATCTTAATTTAACAAACTATTTTGCGTAATTAAAAAAAAAAAAAAAATTTGTTTTAGTTTAGAACTAGACTTCCCAACAGAAATTCCAAATGAATAATAAAAAAAAGTTTCACAAAATTATTTCATTTTTTCGAGTCAGTCTCAGAAGTAAAAAATATTTCTCTCGGATTTCATTCTATCGGTACTTAATTGAAGTAAAAATGATACATTTTCAATTAAGTGTTTATCATATTAAAATTAAAAAATTTCAATGTAAATTATTTTCCCTAAAAAAACATGACGCACTAAACGAGGTCGATCCAGTAAGTCTCTTTTGTTACACTTCCATCTTGATTAATCAAGCCGGAGTTTATTTTTTTGTCGTACAACTAGTAAATGCCCGGGGTTTCACGAAAACAACTTTTTTCCCGTCGTCACCCGTCAGACTCCCAGATAAAAAACCTCCCCTCCGACCTCGAATCGCTATCTCATCGTCCCACGCACTGATTTCGGCAAGATCACCCCCCCTCCCTAAAAACTAGAATTACGTAAGAGGGGGGGGGGGTATCGATAGCGAAAACTCGTACGAGTGCGCATGTAAGATAGCGTTCTACCCTTCTTGTTTCGCCCGCATTTTTATTATCAATCTTACAGTTGCCTCAGACTGGGGTGCAGCTGGACCCCCCAAAAGTCAATCCAGGCAATCGTGAATTGTCCTACGCGTGGATAATAAAAGATTAGGAAGTATTACTGAAGTCGGATGTCATCTGCTTCTCATATTTTAGGTTAGGTTAGCTCTTTGTAATTTTGATATTCAAATCTTGAACGTTAAAATGATTTTTAAAACTAAATTTTAATTTGATCACTTCAAAGTCTCTGCTTCCGAAATTTCATTTTGTAGTAATCGTAATTTTTCACTCCAACCCTTATTAGCACAAAAATTCAACAGAATATATATATATATATAAATAATCTACAGCTTTGATTCTCTAAGTTCATTGACCTGAAATTAATATCCAAAATATTGTTTGATTTTTTTCCAATTTCTCAGTAAGCGTTTCCTCGAGTCCAATACTTTTTCAATCACTCGCAATCAATTAAGGTTACAGTAAAAGTCCAATAAAATGTTCTCGCAGCCAGCACCACTCGTAGAGAGCTTAACATCGACACACTTATATTTTGCGCGAGTAATTAGTTAAATTGCGCGTGACGTAAGTCAATTTCCGTGTTTTCTCCCCTCCCCTCCCCCCCTACCGGAATTGGCTATTGGCTCTTGTCCGTGTTGGTTTTGGCAGGCTTGAAAAATTCCATCAAACCGATAGGCCCCGCGTCTATTTTATTTTCATCATAAAATTATGCGGATGGAACAATTACGAGAGATATCCCTGCCGCAGTCGTGCATCATCCCTCGTATCGCCCCATAATTCACTTACGGCCCCCGACGGAGTCCATTTATTCCCCCCTCCCCCGCCCAGCACACGTGATAAGCGAAATTGCAGGAGAGAGGAGCGTATCAATTGCAGGAGTCTTAATTTCCGACCTTTGTATCTAACAGGAATTCCATATTGATTCGCTGGGAGACCGGAGGGAGCTTGGATGAGGGGACGAGATGAGTTTTCGAAAATTTGAATTGCCGCCGAAAACAGGGATGGTAACTTGACAAAGTTGTCACTGGGTCTGGTAGTAAAAATCATCAATGATTCTTGCTTTGTCAGAAAATATATTTAAAAAAATCTCAGTAATGTCAACTCAAAGTTCCAAAATACAATTCGTTTACGTACTAGTAAACTAGATTGACAATAAACATTTGAAATTTACTTTTCAATTTATTTGCCCGTCCTATCGCGGCATCAATCCAAGTGTGAAATATCCGCGTATCGGTCTGGTCTGGATTCTGCATCTGACGATCGTTTTTCGTTTAATATCCGTGCCAGACAATTATTATAATTTCTGGCTCTGGATCGGACAGCTCGGCGGGACTGCATCACCAATGTAAATTTATCGGTTGTTTGCATGAATAAATATATATATCTCCCTACTGCGCATTATTACAGATATTTTTACGACCAAAACGCGGGGTGGTTTAGGGCCGACTTGATTCATTCAGAAAAGCCGACCCTAAATTTCGGTCTCCCCGGGGGCGGGGGGGGGGGGTACCGCAAAAAAGACGCCTTTTGTCCTGTAAACGAGCGGGCTGATTGCAATTTACACGGAAAATGGAAATCCAGGGACCGATTCAGTTTCGGACCGCAACGCGAATATCAATCGTAACGAAATCGCTCTACCCGCCGCGGCCCTGATCTCCTGGGGTCGGTCGGTCGCACAGGAAGGAATACTTTTGTGCGAAGACTGCGGAAATTTCGATTCCGAGGGGGGAATTGCGTTGTCCTGCCGCTGGTAGCTAGCTGGCTGCAGACAAAAATTTGAATTCAACGATCCGTCGTATATTCGATAGCTAGAATTTGGTCTTTGTGCACCTCGATGACTGATCTTGAGGTTCGGAATAAATCGTAATTTTATCCCTTTTTTATATCTATTTATTCCAAAACTGCGATATAGTCATACGCTCGCTAGATACCATTTCAAAACTTGAATTTCTGCTCTGTAAGCAAGTGAAAAAAAAATCAGGCGTGTCAAACCCAGAGTCTCCCCGGGCGCTAATTAAAAAAGCAAAGGCTCGCGAGGGTGCGAGTTACGTCTGAGGATCCTCCTCCTCTCCCCCAGACACGTGCGTGCGCAAAGGGGTTACGAAAAAAAATAAAAAAGCGCGAATTCCTTACGCGTCGTTGCACCTTGACTACTCAAACTCCTCCCACCTAAATGGATTACTTTTTTCCTCAGGTAAGTACAGAAATTGAAGGTTAGACTGAATCCGCGCAAACAAGACCGATTAATTAAGGCAACCATTGTGCGTTAATTCGATAAGGTTTTTGAATTATTAAAGCAGCGAGGTAGCGAGTATCAATTACCTCACTCGGGAATCTTTATTCATAGGGGTAGGCTCGAATTACCCCGTCGTCGTTTCCGCGTTACAAATTGCCGGCTCCCGCACGCACAACTTCTCTCGATAACTGCGCTCGGCCCGTTAATTGCCGCGTTTAGATTTCTGTCCGAGAAAGAAGAAGGAGCTGCTGGTGCTGCACAAAGGAAATTCTCTCTCGGCGTGACCTCGAGAGCCACACCCAAGTCGCGAAAAGTGTCGGATTCGACTCCCGCAGGAGGTTGTAGTTGCAATAATAATTATTGGAAATCAATTTGAGGATACGCGAGTGAATTCGAGGAGAGTGTAATGAACCCGCGGCTGGAATTCGTACGCGCTGTTACGCGGATTCCAGCGAAACGGTCGTGATTAAGCGCGGGGAGTCGAGACGAGATAAGCGAGGCACGGTTTTACTTGCAGATGTAATGTTTGATTTGTTTAAGTGTGTGTGTACAGTGTAAGAAAAAGGGTTAGATAAAACTTGAGCGGATTAGGAACGGTCGAGTGATTGTTTTTGAACGCACTGAGAAAATAAATGGAGTTTTATAATTGACCTATGCTGATTCAAGAATTTGTGTTATGGTAAGTTTGAAGACAAAGGTATATATAAAATAAAAAAAATATCGCAACGATCTTGAAAATATACAAATTTTTTTTTCAAGTTTATCGTATATTTAACCGGAAATATTGTCCATTTTTACCAACATCATACTTAAAATTAGTGTCGCTTCGATAATAATACCGGGCAAGACTCGAACCGGCGACCATTGGATTACTAGTCCAATGCTATGGTGGCTCAGCCAATCACAACATGTTAAAACTATTATCTCAAAAATGATTCGAATTAATTAATCTTTTAAGCAACAAATTGTAATTTTGACTTCTATTATTTTAGTCTCTATACAATTACGATGCAATATAAAATTTTACATTAACTTTTATTTCAGCCTCACGTCCTCGCCATAAAGAATCTTACATCTTACCCCAGTGCGCTAAAAAAAAAAAAAAAAAGAAAAAAAGAGAACTTCCAATTTCATACAGCTCGGAAAACTCAATTTTCACGAAAAAGTGAAGTCGGGCTCTATGATATCGCGTCAGAATAATCCCGGATCCCCAGGTGTACCGTTCGAGCTGGCCCGATGGCCGCCGATATAAGAGTACAGAAGCCGGCGTTGTGCCCCCAGCACGCCGCCAGAAAGAAGAGTAAGATAAGATAACCCAGAAGAAGTTAGCCCTTTGTCGGAGGGCCGCGCGGGCTATGATAGGTCGTACGTGCCCCGACACCCTTTATTAGCCCCGGGCAGCACCTCTTTCTTCCCAGGAAACGAGGCCGTGAACGACTGAAAACTCGGAGCCGATTGAATCACTTCGCCCCGTCAGTCCGTTGATTAGGCTTCCGTTTTCCTCGCGCGTTCCCAATTTACGAGGAACAAAATTTGACGGACGCGGTGGGTGTTGCCTACATCGGTTACTTCTAAAAAAACTACCAAGATCACCGATTAGTTGAGATGTAACCTTCGACCAGGCGTCAAGTAGGCGTTACCCAGACGGTTTTTCCTGAAAACTCCCGACTGCAATAACTCATCCCGGACCAGCGTCTACCTGCCTCGGAGAACAATCGAACGCCGGCGAGCCAATAAAGATTATTTGTCGGCTGTGGGAATACTAACGAGACAATTAGAGGAGAAGCTTTGAAAAATGTAGTGTTCCCGAATTAGGTATTCCGTCGACGTACCAGGGAAGATTTTTCACGGAATTAACCTCGGAATTAACATGCCGCCTGATGCTAGATGGTTATCCGGTAAAGGTCATCCGAAAAGTAAGGGATGCACAGGAATTCGCTCTCGTCTTCAATTAGACCGAGGCGCTGGAATGCCGATCATGGGTGTCTGAATATAATTCCATTCAAATTAGCTGTCCATCGTAACTCGCGTATCTCCCGGCTCATCTCCCCCCTCATCACCATAACTTAACATATTAAACGGCGGACTTTAATTCCGGACAAACAAAGGGGGAAAACGGGCACGGACTTTTCCGCAAAAAACAATTACAGGAGGGAAAAAGTAGCTAGACAGACGCCAAAATAAGAGCATTAATCTTGACGTTTAACGCAACAACTAAAATCTCGACTAAAATCACAAAGCCCGCCCCCGAGTGACGTCAGGGGGGATGCTTTTTTTACGGGGCGTGTGTGGGTAACGAGGGAGGGAATCCACTTTTACGCATGATGTATGACCGAGTTTGAAGGAACCGCGCCCACCGAACGACGAAGAATTATTTCTTCCAGATAAGATGTTTTGATTGGTTGATTGGGGCCGGCGAGTCGTTTGAAACGAAGAAGTTCTGGAGAAATTAAGTTGTAAGGAGCGACTTTGAAACCGTAAATTTGATTCAAAACAGATAAAAGTCGATTTGAGGTTAGAGTTTCTGTTTGTTGAAATAAAGGGAAATGATATATTTCTTACTTAGTACCTACGATGATTTCCCAGATAACAACTTAAAGACACATCGTTCATTAACGTATTCGTTAGTTTTTTAGGTTATTGTAGAAAATATAATCGATCTCTAGGTAAACAACGAACTATGCAAAAATCATACGATTTTGAACCCTCAAAATTGAAAATCACACAATGTGAAATTTAAGAAGAAAAAAAAAGCCGTGTGGATTTTTCCGCGAGCACAATGCGAGTGTACACCCTGTATTATACGTCGCGAAACGAGTTTGCCCGGGAGCGTTTTTCAAAAATAGAAAGAGCTCCTCGCGAAAAAAAAGAAGAGAAGTCACCGTGGAAGAATAACCCATAATTAGGGCCGCTCCTCCTACCCCGAAAAACGAACAAACAATAATCTATCAGAGCCAGCTTGGGGTGGGTTTTTTCAGGACCTCTATTGACATTCCATTATGAATCTTATTTGCCCTCCAGCGGAAGATAGAACAGCCGGGGTCCGTTATTCTTCCTTTAACAAGTGTACACACGCGGCTCTGAGAAAATTTTCTTCTCTACGCGAAGTCAACCCGCGCTATGTTTTTTAATCATTCCCCCGTACAACATTCAATTTCAATACGTAACCATCGACACTGTTTCTAAGCCACAATGGACCTAAACATAGCGAGTAATGAATAGCCTGTCGAAAAAAAAAGCGAGCGGACCCCCGAAAATCCCTATAATAGACTCCTCGACATCTGCCTTTTCGGTATATGAGCCGAACAAAAGCCCCGAATCGATACATCCACGCCAACTGTTAGGTAAGGAACCCCCGAACCCTTTAATTGACGCCGCTGGTTCGTAGATTTACTTCCCTTTCTCTTTTTCTGCTTGGTTTTCCAAACGGTGCATTTGAATTTGTGATTTCCAAGGATCGAGATTATGGAATTCGGAATTTTTCAGCCACGTGTGTCGAAAGACTCCTCCGGGAATTTATTCCACCTCGCGATGACTACGGATAAAACAGCTGTTTTTGTACTTTTCCCACCGATTAAAATATTACGCAAGCGCTTCGACAATGTTGCGAGAGCAACCTTTTTTTTTTATCCTGCGAGCTGACCTGGTTCTTTATTTGCCCATCCAGAGCCATTCTTCTACAGGGATGAGGAAGATCATTACGGTGTGGTTCAAACAATGCCAGCCGCTGATTAAAACTTAACGAAAGCCGAGGGTTTGTCAACCCCCCCGACACATTGTGGAGGCTCTGATGAAGCGTTTTTACCCAAAGTTTTAATCGCAGCGCGGTGCAAGTTACACAACGCGAAAACTAGTTGCGTTGTAAATTTAAGTTAACTCCGATCGCCACCGTAAGTTTAATCAAAACTGGGATTACGTGTGCACACTCGTAATGCTTATTTTGAATATAATAGTTTCGAAGCAATCAAAGCACTCCTCACAAAAGACCCCAGAATCGAAACTATTATTTTATACTCCCCGCGTCTGAGTGGTTAAAAAAATAGGTCCAGCAATCAGGGTAAATTTTAAAAGCCCCCCCGGGGTCCGCTCTACAAGATTCAAATTCGCTCCGTAACGGTCTCAAGACCCCCGCATTGTTTGCAAATTCGTCAAAAATAGTTCAGCCCATGCCTATTCTCAGGGTAACACACTTACGGGAATAATCCGTCGGGTGATTCCTCATCATTCGGACACCTCGACGACGATTGACGAGGGCGCGTTTATTCGCTGACAAGCTACGCGTTTACGGTCCCTCGTTTTACGAGCGAGCTGCGGGGGCGAGAGGAGGCGATGAAATTTCACCGGTGCGAGCGGCAATTTGACAATGATGAGGTGATAAACCCGCGGATGAGAAACTCGGGCTATGCTAGAATCGGGATGCGAACCGAGGTAATGAGATTTTCGAGATAACAAAAGAATAGTTTACGGTCAAATCACGATTTCGTTTGAATTTCTAAGAGTCGAGGTGTCGTTGCTAACCTAACCTCGAAATCATTCCGGATGTCTGGTAGATTCTTAATTAAGAAGCTGCGATCAGTGTTTCAAAGTAGGGTCGCTTGTTTCAATGAAACTGCAAATTATGATACGTTTAAATCTTATGGTGGTTTTATTGGTGCTAACCTAACCTCAAAATATTCTGAATCCTAGCCCCTAAACATTCGGACTGTAGTAAAAAATTTTAATAAAGGTTTATTTCAAAGAAACTACTCTCTAAATCTCAATAAGTGAAATTTCACTTATTGGAAGTGAATAGTCACTTATTCAATGCGTAAATTGTCGTCCACGTAGAAAAAGTGACTATTCCCTTTTTCAAATAGTGAAACATAACTCATGAATAAGTGAAAAATCGAATTACGCAACCAAATGTTTATTTCTCATTAATTAAATTATTAATGCTTCTACACATGAAAAATTATTATTTTATCAATAAAATAATTAAGTTTTTAATAATTAGAATAAAAAAAAAAAAAAAAAAAAAAAAAAAAAAAAAAAAAAATATGATCGACTAGGATTTGAACCTGGATCCTTCAAGTGGAAAAAAATTGCAAAATAAAAGGTACGACGAAGGTCATGACATTTAACCCTCTCGACCATTTGTTCTCATGTCAATAGTAGTGTTTAAGCGCCTATAAAAACTGTTTCCCCAAGAAAGCTTGATTATAAAAATTTATATTTAGGTAATAATTAACTAATTGAATTATCATTTCCGGTCCCAATTTTTTCTAAACAAATAAATAACTCAATCATTAATTATTATTCAAGCGATTTTTAAATAAATAAATAAATAAGTTTCAAAATAATATAAAAGTGGAGGTATTTAATACATCTAATAATCTTGATTACTACCAAGTATTTTAACATTATTCACAAGTGGTTTATTTATTTTATTTTGATACAGCTCAGGAAAAAAAAAAAACAAAGTAAAAAAAATAACTTTTTTTAAAAAACGTAAAGGATGAAAAATTTAGTAGTTTTTTTTTTTTTGTAAAAAGCCAATTTTGTTACGTTCTATCACGAAAAAAAGAGGTTTAATAATTTTTTTCACAAAAATCGTTAATGTACTGCTTTTTAAAATAAACAAAATAGCTTCATTTTTTTCGTAAAACTTAGCGATTTATTAATTTATTTTTTAGTTCAAAATCTTTTTTTTTTTTAATATTTGTATGACATTTTTTTCCATCAAAATATTTTTTCAAAGTTTTTGAACTCTATTATTATTTTTATAATTTACATTTGACTGCAGATTATTCATTGTTTATAATCTAGAAAATATAAAATTTTCAATTTTCAATTACTTAAATGTTATTTTTATCTATTTGTTGAGTAATATTTTATTACTACTTTATTTTAAAAGCATTTTTATATATCCTAGTAACATAATTGAAATTTTAACTAGAAATTACCCTTGTAAAAAATGCAGAAAAAAATACCAATTTTGAATTTTTATTTCGTTAATAATCACTTATTGTTTATGTTTTTCGGTTAAAATTAAATTATAATGACTTCAACGATGAAATACAATATTTTTTTCGTAATCCAACTTCATTTAAGGTTATGTTCACAGATAGTCACTTTTTCAAAAGTGATCCTTTTGATTCACTCATGAAATAAGTGGTTTTCCACTTTTTTAAATGTGATCCTTTTGATTCACTCATGAAATAAGTGGTTTTCCACTTTTTTAAATGTGATATCTTACTTCACTTACGAAATAAGTGAATATTTCACTTATTGAGATTTAGAGAGTATAAAAAATAAGATTCCAGTTCTACAATTTAGGTTGGCAATCATCAGTTTAAAAATGAAAATGAACCTAACCTCCAAATTTATATTTTATTCAACTTTCTACATTTAGTGTTGATTTCTTCGATATTTGCTGATTTCCTCAGTAGTAATACCGATTCCGATAATCTTTTTTTCGATTCTTTTTACAAACAGCCTAGGTCTCTCAAAATTTGGAATTTTCGAAAATTTCGTAAGAACCATCTTAAACATTCACCCTCTCTCCCATTTAATTTTAATCCAGGACAAACCGAACTACTAGGAAATACTCTTCGATACGAGGCTCGCTTTGGCGTATAGCTGCATTTTTTTTTCTTCTTCTCCTTCCGGCGTGTTCTTTATGCTTTGAAGCCTCTCGATCTCCCTTCTCTCTTTTATTTTCGAAAAGGATAAAAAGACGCGAGAGTCTACCGCGCTCCACTTTCCTTTAGAGCCGCTCGCTCGCTCGCTCGATCTCTGTGAGGTAAAAGGGAGGAAGGAAATTTTTTTAATTTTCTAAGTGTTTCTTTTCTTTTGTCGATATTCGGTGATCATTACGTAAGAATACCGGCTGTGGTGGAGGAGGTGGGGGGTTAATGGAGTTTTGAAAAGTTTTTATCTCCGACGCGATGAATTCAAATGAAACTCTAAAGCACGCAGCGTGTTTTCAGGCTTTACTTTCATCCGAGTTTTCTCCGTAACGACGCGTGCGGGTGTTTTAATGAACAAACAACTTTGCCGGCTTGTTTAATCATGGTCAATTGTAATAATTACCACAGCTAGTGCTCGTTAAAACTCTCAAACTTACCTGAAACATAAAGAATTAAAATAATAATTATTAATTAAGCAATAGTAAAAGCATTTTAATGATTTTTGTATTTGTAAAAGCTATGATGAATATTCATAACTAATTCATATTGAATTTCATAATTACATGTAAATAAATTTAAGCCAGTACGGAATGCAGTAATTTATACCCCTCGATAAAATGAACTCGAGTTTATTGTTAAACCGAAATATATAAATAAACCCTTCGATAAACCGCTGCGAATTGAAATCGCGAGGTAGAAATAGAAATAAGGGGGCTTCGGTCCGTTTAATAAAGGCCAGCCGAGGAAAACAAGAGAGAAGGCCAAAGCCATCGAGGCGCGAACTATGGCGACCCGAACTCGCGGGCGCCGGCAATTTATCGTGGTTTTCCGAGCGAGCTGCTCACCGCAGACCGATCCATAGATCTCTTTTACCCCCCACCCCACCCCCCAACTCGTTAGAGAAAGTCTCTCTCTCTAAAATATAATCTGCCGCAGATTCGGCGGGAAGTTTTGAGATTTTTAAGATACTTCCGGGCCGCAGATTTTCGGTGTAAATAATTTAAGCCATCAAGTTCAGCAGCATCCATCCCCCGGAATTTAATCGTCTTGGAAGTTCGAAAGGGAGTGTGAAATACTTGGACCCCCGCCGGCTGAAGGGTGCGGTATGCGTTTAATTTCATTACGCCGCCTGGATCGATATAATTACGGCCTGGCGCACCACCGAGCGTTCGAAAAGTATGTGGAACAACATCCTTCGGGACTTCTTAACAAGTTTTTACCGGAAACTTTAAAAACAATAAAAGCACCCGGAGGCTGTGGCACTATAGAATCAATGTACTCTTTTAGAAAAATTGTTTTTTTAGTTCACTAAAAAATACATAGTCAAATATATATAAATATAGTCCATCTTTGAGGTTGTTTAAGTATGGAAATCGTTCTAAAATGATCAATAACAAAAAGTTTGAAAAAAAGTATCTCGTGCAAAGCTATAACCTAAGAATTTTTTCCAACACCCCTAAATAAACCCAGCCAGACTTGTAAGTCTCAAAGCCACCGAAAGACAATAACACTCCCAGTCTCTCTCCCCGTCCATTACCGAAAATTGAAAAGAGTCCCTCGTTCCGTAAATAACAATTTCAATATCAATTCGGTGCGGTCTGCCCGCGGGGGTAAGAAAAATCGCCGGGCTCGCGTACGCTTTTCGTCGGGTAGAGCCAAACAAATAATCAGGAGGAATGGAAGAGCAGACTCGAAAGTAGCGAGCGAGCGAGCGACCAAGGCAACAAAGTTTCCAGCTCGCGCGCGCGGGCTCTGGAGTGCTTCGCATAAACCGCGACCCAAATAACTTCCTTATAGTTCGGACCGCGCGCTGGTTTGTGTCACTTCCGGCATCCTCCCGAGGACAGGGTGCTAACGTCCTGTTTCTTTATTTCAATTTTCGTTTTGTTTTGTTGCGTCCGTCGTAATGGTAGATTTTGAAGTAGAAATTTTGTGATTTTACAATCTAATCTGGTACGCCTCAGGGTTGACAACCATTTTAAATGAATTTTGAGGTTTTTTTTGGAATTTTCAAATCGTATTTTACAAGAAGTTTAAATTAGTTTTTGAAACTACGAGTTACAAGTCCGAATTACATTGGGAGTGTATCTCTGAGCATTTTGAATAACTGTATAGTTTCTCCAAATTTTGTTTTTTGAAAGCAAAGAAAAAAAAATTTGTGAAAGTATGCAATTATTTATTATTTACCAACATCATTTAGTTACATATACTGAGCAGGTGCGATATTATAGTACTCTCAACTAAATTAGTCATTTTTTAGAGGAAATATTATCCAAGTCCAGCAACCACTGCAGTCTCTCAAACAAATTTGCTCAATGCAATATTAGCTCGAATATTAGTCAGTAGCGGGGGAATTTCGGTCTGCGTAACTTCAGCAAACCAACCACCAAATCGACGTTAGATGGGGGGTTATTCGGAATATTTTCAATTTCGATAAAATGTTAAATCGAGTGCAGCCCTTTGAGCTCCCTCGCGGGGGGGTTAATATTAATCCAGCCCTTCGCTCGCTCGCCCGGGGCGGTATCGTTCGTTTGATGTCTTTCTGATGCGACCGTTTATCATCAAAAGGATTTTCCAATACTTCCCGCTTCCCTCCCCAGCATTGTTTATCGGTCCTTCCCAAGTGTTTCGGAATATTTCTTACAGGCAGCGTGGGGTAATTAAAGTTGGTGCAACTGATTAGCGCTCGTTTCCCACAAACAAGTCGAATACCTAATTAAACTCTCTCGAAGCCCTCGGTCGAACCCAAATCGAATCGCCGGGGCGTGTCAAGTTTTTCGGGCGGGCTGTCGATACGTCGGGTATGGCTCGTCACCCCGACGGACTTTCAACCAAAAAAGTGGAGAATAAAAAATTGATGTATCGAAGGAGGGTGTATTACACCGGTTTTACGAGCCTCCCCCTGAACTTCTTTGAGAGAGCGAGTCATAATTTTTTTTCCTACCCCGCCCGGATATAAAATTGAAAGTGAAATTTGCATTCTAATAGAAAGAGTTTTTACGTTCATTGAATTTTTTTTTTTTTTTTTTTTTCTTCTTCTACGAGCAGCCTGGGTGAAATTTATCGCCCGGTTTATACGCCCCGCGAGCCGAGCCCGAGAGTTCGTTATAAACCCCGAGCTGTTAAACGGTACAACTTTAGGGAAATTTTTCTCTCCCACCTCGCTTCTGCTCTTACTCTTCTTATTCTCTTTTCGGTTGTAATTTGTTTTTGAAAATTGCACGTCGATCAGCTTCTCCGTGTTTGTTCTCCCGCGAACAAAGCCAGTGCTTCTTGACCGCAGAAAAGTTAATTTGGCGGGAGAAAAAGGCGTAAGATGTGACGGGAGTTTTTTCTTTCTCGATGATGATTTCGTTTAAACTTCTCCATTTCGAATGCGAGGAGGAGGAAATTTTTTTTCGAGATTATGATAATACCACCCAAAGTTGAACTGTACGGAGTTGGAAGAGCGATTCTCAACCTAACCTCAAAGTGTTAACATTACCTATATGTTCCCTGCTTTTTAATACTTACAAGAAATGTAAAAATTTAGGCTTCATTTTCTATGTTCTATGCTTAGTATAACAAAAACTATCACCGTTTTAGACTTTTAGAAGCACAGAATCATAAATCCCTCAAACAACAGACTCTCGACATTTCTCTGTACCCTAAAAAACCATCAGATACGATCCAGACGCGGTGTTGGCCGTTAATTTGGTCAAGTTCTTCATAAATCGCCAGATCAGCGTTAAAAGAGATCCAATTAACCCCAAAGCCCAGCTGGATGCAATAAAATAATAATCATAACAGGCTCCGACGATCGTGGTGGTGTAATATCAAGTTTCGCATCGATTGGAGCTCGAGGCTTATCGGCGTATAGCTGGGATATGTGTGTCATGCACCTTCGTTGTACCACATTATATACAGCGAACGGGCGAGCGATTAAAGATAGCCAGCTTCTTGGAAATCATGTTGCTGGCTAGCAAGACGGCGGATGTTTGTTGTATGAGTTTCTTATGTACCAGCG
Organism: Encarsia formosa; assembly: GCA_038277355.1. Classification (NCBI taxonomy): domain Eukaryota; kingdom Metazoa; phylum Arthropoda; class Insecta; order Hymenoptera; family Aphelinidae; genus Encarsia; species Encarsia formosa. Next base: position 12,461,585 of record CM076186.1, on the reverse strand, counting down.
GGTTTAGAAAGGGGCCCCCCTTCTATGTTCTTTCCCCGTGCCTCGGTCTTTATTTACACTTTGGTAGCGGTTTTTTTTTCGTTTTCGTACGAGAGGGTATTCAAGCATCTGCGTCATAGAATCTTTCAAAATTGTAAGCTTGGTACGTAAGTACTTTGGAATTTTATTGAATTTTAGATTTTGAATTTCATGCCAAAAGTTTGTATGCGTTACGTAAGCTCGCGGCACTGGTTTTATTTACACTTTCAAAGCGGTTTTTTCGTACAGGTTATGGTACTCGAGAAAATGACGAAATTTTAAAATTATATGTTGCATCTGTTGGGTTAATACCGAAATTAACACACATTTTGTAATTTTATTGAGTGGCTGATACTGAAATAACATTTAGTACAATACGTACACTAAATTTTATCCATTTTCGCTTGCGTTATAAACCAAAACCCTGTCGACCCAGTTCGGTGCGATAAAAAAAAAAAGTAGTCCGCAGTCAGAAATTAATAGCTCTGGGTTTCATGAATAACATCACCGCAAAAATTGTAACAATCAATCAGAGCGCGAGTAGGTTGGGGGGAGGGGGTACAAAAGGTTCTCGATATCTTCGGTCTCCCAGGCTCTCTCGCAGGAGGAGGTTAAATTAACAATCAAACTTCGAGCAGTGGGGAGGGGGCCAAAACCCGAATCAGCACGTAAGAAGCGTCGACCGAAATTACCAGAGCCGAACTATCCGAGTAGTCTATATAGCCGCTCCTCCTCGATTCCCGGGGGTGCAGCCTGCAAGCAAGTTTCCGTATGCATTGCATTAAGCCTTACGGAGCTCGCGAGCTCATGAATCCAACCTCTCCTCCTGCTAGCCTAACTAATCCAATAATTTCCATCCCGGGGCCCTTAACGAGCCCCCATTATGAATGATAATTCACCGGTGAGTAAAAACAATCCAGCCAGCTGTCGATGTGAAAAGTGAGAGAGATCGATCTTAGTTTTGAAGTACATCGGTAAACTACCTACCATGAATTTTCAGCTACGACGACAATTGTCGGGAGGAGGAGGAGGAGCCTACTTCGAACAAACTTGCTCGAGGAACTTGCGTAAGCTCATTAGAATAAACGAATGGATATTCAAATTCAAAGATCAACGAGCACGACTACGAGAACTAATCTAGTTTATCCCCAGACGTTTTAAACAATGCCCAGGATGATTGCGAACGAGATGAGCTTGTTTAAAGGGGTCACTTTGTAACTGTTAGTACCCAAACGAGCTTGGAACAGAATTCGATCCATCCCTTACAAACTGCTTTTACCAATAAAAAATTTAAAATTTTGGAATTTTCCGCTCTATCCTTCCATTTTTGACATTTTGTCTATCTTCGAAGTAAGACCTCGCACTTCCTCTTTTTGGTAGATTTTTCATAAAATTTGAAGCCTGCACCATCCAGTATATCGAGACAACACCACCCGGCGCGGTTGTACGTGCGGGTGCCGATATTACGTACCTCCTCGCGATATTAAACCCTCAAAAAAAGCGGGATACTCCTTCTCGGGAGTGGGGGGCATCAGTCACCCTCTGAAACCGAGAAACTCCGGGGGTGGATAAATTGCCCCCCCCCCCCACCCATCCTCGACATCTCGCTCGACATTGTCGGAAGCGGGAGCCGTGACGTGTACTTAGTCACAATCATCTTGGGCAGACCGAACTTCGGGAACGATTTACATGTTTGGCCCGGGGGCTATTGACTCTGCCGTTTTGTTTATTGCTACTGTGAGGGTTGGAGTGGTTCTTCTCTTCTGGGGTTAAATGAGGTGTGAACATTGTCTAAGGAGACGGCCTATCGATCTACACCAGATTCGGTCAACCTTGAACGGGAGGGAGAAGACGATGGGAGCCAGCCCCGGGGGCTGTATTTGCATTGGATAATTAGCTATTAACTCGGTGGTGCCGATACCAGACTACTCCCGGGAATTGACGGTTATTGATGATCCGAGTAACGCTTGCTTTGATTTTTGATAATCACAACAAATGGTTACGGGAGAGTTCATAAGTGACAAAGGCCAACGAATCAAACTGTCGGATGATCGATCGATCCTTGTTCTTCCGCCCCTCTCGGGTTTTTCCAAGTGTATCTTTGAAAATAAAAGGTAATCCTTTTTGGCAGATGTAAGAACGCTCTGGGCATTTGTTCTTGGGGTCTAGAGATGTAATTCTGAATTATTTCGAATTTTTATCGGCAAAGGATTCAAATTTAAATTTCAGACTACTAAGACTAATTTTTCAGCACTGAATCCACTATTGGAACAATTTTTCTACAACATCCTAAAGCACCAAATCAGTATGAATTTTTATCAAGTAACGGATAATCCGTATTGTGATGAATTCGATTGATCTCCAAAAGCGTCGCCCTTTATTAACGGCATTAACGGGGGGATAAAAAAGGTGCGGGTTGAACCTCCTCCCCATCATCACCGGCAGCTCGTTCAAGCACTCTCGTCGGTATCGATACTCGAGCTTCGGGGCTCGGCTGGAAGCGCCTTGAACTTCCTCTAATGGATCGTTGCTAAATGTAAAGTGCCCATCAATATGGATTCCTCCTGGCGTGCTCTCGCCAGGTAATTACTTTGTCGCGGGGCGCCATAAGAGCACCATCCTATGACAAAGTCAGCTACTGGGATCGATACCCGTAGAATTAGTCATGTGTCCGTACGTGTGTCATCCTGCATCCCCTTTCTTATCTACGAATTCACGAGACGCTGGAGACACGAGGGGGAGATTGATACGATTTGTTTCGTAACATCACGGGGAATGAAAAATTAAGCGGGGCGAATTGGACGAACCCAAAGCCGGGATGAACTAGATGAAGTGTCCGACTTCAGGGCTGCTTTCGGTTATAAATGGACATATTTTTTTTTCAAAGTGGACTGGGGAGGATGGGTAATTTCCAAAGATCAGAATTCAACTGAATGCTGTTAAAACTGCAATGTAAACTCTGAATGAAAAACAGATTTAATAGAGTTTCCTAGTTTCCAAACTAATTTGAGTAAGCTGAATATGCAAACTAGATTTTAATGGTTAAATGGTGAACTAATAAATTACGACTTTAGGAAAAAAATGAGTTGTAACATTTTTTTATTAAGTCGGGTAGATAAATATCAGCTTTAAAAAATATGAATTTATGAAGAAACACAACAAGAAAATTGATTTGACTAGTTTTATAATTTATACTATAGTAACAGCTGAATCAACTTTTAATTCAAATTTCGCTTAAAAAACAAAATTTCGAAACTTTGATTTTTCTTAATATACAGTAACTGAAGCATACAATTAAATAAATTTGATAAAAAAAAGATTTTGCAAAAACAAAGCATTGTTTCATCCAGTAGAGCATACAAATTTTTGCACGCCAAGATCCTAACTTCAAAAGAGCGCAAAAACCCACAGTTTTTGACTCAATGCACTCCTGCCGCGCTCATTAAAACTGGTACGAATTGTCGCGAGTCTGTCTTTTGGAAAAAGCGCAACTTTTCCGGGCCGGTAAAAAAAATCCATCCTCGCTTCAGACGTTTTCCCCTCGCTCTCACAAAGCTCCCGCGCGATACAATTATACGGGGGAAGAAGATCAACAGTAAAAGAACACCTCGCGGGTAACCGGAGCCAGTCCGACCCCCGCGAATAAAATAAAGCACCCGAGATTCATCGCGAATAATTTCGGGTAACGGTTCTTATCGTGACGTTTGAACTCATCCTCCCCCCCCCCCCCTTTTTTATGGAGATTCTGAAAGAGGCGCATATTTAATTATTATCTCTCTTGGAGCTCCTTAGCCGTAAACGAGTATATTTAGTATCGAAAATTCAATCAGCCAGCACGCGCGCGGAGTAACTGTTTTTTAATGGAATTCCGAATTGACGCCGCAGCAGCGAGAGAGGAGAGAAAAAGTACTGAAACCTTACACTAAGTACGTGCACCGCGCCAGTGGTGAATTAATCATACACAGCGAGCGAGCCGAGTCAAGTGTCGATTAATTGGATAAGTCGCGGATTCGCAGAACGCAACGACAACAAAAGCCCGCGGATTTACATTCGCGGAGGAGGAAAAGAGAACCGGTCGGTCAGTGCACCAAGTTTTTTGTCGCTCGGGTGTAATTCGACCGAACAGGCGTTTTGTAAACTCGATGGTTTTTCAGTCCGGATTCCGGCGGTCGAGTCGAAAGAAAAAAAAGACAGGAGGAAAGAAAACGACTCCGGCTGTCGTTATAACTGTTCGCTGGCGGAGTTTGAAAAAACCTTGTCTTGCTTCGATTTTTCATCAGCCCGGTTACGATTTTTCAAAAATCGTTCAAGATCGCGGCTGTTTACCGAGGTGTAAAAAGTCTCCGTCGCGTCTTTTTTTTTGCACATCTTTGCATAACCTCGTCTTTTGTTGAAAAAATTACAGTCGTAAAAATGCGCGCGCTGAGTGTCGGCTATCTCATGATCCATCGCGCAATGAAAAAAAACTTCCGCGAAGCCATTCATTAGTCGAGTTTGTTTGAATAAACATATCTCGCGCGCGTAACCCCACACTTTTGACTTTGGTAAAAGGGGCGTAAGGCCAGCTGGGGCAGGATAATCCTTACGGGGGTCCTTTTATACTTTTGATCAGCTTTTGATTCGAAACTTACCGGTTCGTACAGGATGAGGGTGCAGCTACAGAGTGAGAAGTGAGGGGAGTAGTACCAGGATCCACGGCGCCTGCGTAGTACACAACACTACTCGCGCACCAGATCATCGATGGTATCACACACAATCATAATACTAAAAGCACCCAAACTCTCTCTTATTTTTCTCTCTTTCTCTCTTATATTATTATGAATTTTCTTCTCGGTCGCGTTTGCACTGAGCACTGGTGTAAACACATCATCACAGGGTACTTTCACTGAACTAGCATAGCTCCTCGCTCCGAGAAGCGGCACGCAGGACTGACTGCCTGCCCGCCGAGAGAGAGGCTGCTCGCTCGCTCGCTCCTACTCGCTTGGAAGGGGAAAGAGAGGAGGGGGGCAGGGGGGGCCATCTGTCGACGCTTATACTGCCGCTGCTGCAGCGAGAAACGCGAGCCAGGAGGAAAAATAAGAATCGCTGGCTGGCCGCAGGTAAGTATAACCTTGGACTCTCTCTCTCGCTCCCCGAGACTCTGACTTTGCGCTTTTTAGCTCCCTCCTTTATTTTTAATAAAGTGCTTTCGAATACCGGAGAGCGAGGAAGTCGATTGGGAATTTGTTGACTTTGGGATGGAAGCGCGAAAAATCATCACCGAGGTGTTTTCTTACGGAGGGAGGGGGGGGGGCTGCCTTTTGACTCCGGGCGGGAAGTTTCCACGAGGAAAAGGGCGCTGAGACGTCCGAAGAATGGGTTGTAAAGGGCGTCAAAGGTAACGGGTAACTGGCCGGAAACTGATGGACGATCTACAGTTACGAGGAACCCTTTTGACGCCATGAGAACTTCGAAGACAACGCTTTCCCTTTCCAAAAAAAAAAAAGAACTACACAATTACAACGATAAATGCAATTAGTTTGAACTTTAATCAATTATTTAAGGTAGCATCGACAGAAACAGCAATATTTTAAAAAAATTGTTAAAAACAGTTTTTTTTACGACAAGAATGTCGAAGACTATACCTTCGGCAAACAAAACACAATTGTTTCTAAATTTCGACGCGCTTAAAGTGAATGATGAATATCAAACTAAAAAAGGCAATTTTTCAAAAAAAAAAAAAAAGTGTTAAAACACCTGTCTACCTTAAAAAAAATTTAATTATTATGTTTCCCATCAAAACCGCAATTACAATAAATATTTAGATTGATCCCTATCGTTTTGAAAACGTTGTAAATGAATAAAGTAGACAGTGTCGATTAGTAGGTAACCCACAAGTTCCAACAAAAAGTTTTATTGCCCCGTAAATGTGGTGGTGTCGTAAAACTTTACTGCGGGCCCTTTTCAAACATCAAACAGTATTTTTTATATTTTCTCTCTTATTCACCGTCAATCGCCACTTTCTTCCATACTGCACCGTAGATTTTAAGATATTCCTGGCTACTTGCGCAACAAGAAAAAAAGAAGATACACAGTGCAAGTATTTTTTACGCAACGACTCCTCGGTGAAAATCATTGTTGCTACTCGATGCCCCGTATTAATATTGAAATTAAAAGACACTCTCGCAAAACCACAAGCATTCACTTAAAAAAAAAAAAAAAAAAAGGTATAAGCCCGCTGCAATTACTCAACGGGCTCCTTCGGCCGCAGCTGTCTCGAAGAAGCAGAGGAGGAGGAAGAAGGCGCGAGTATAACCTGTCGTCGGGGACACGTGTGCGCGGCTTTGCATTATGCTCGCACCCCAGCTTCCTTCAAAAACTCCCGTGCAGACGCTGATTCTTTTCTGCCTGACGGGGTTTCCGTTTTTTCGGAATATCTACGCTTTTATATATTTGTTGTGGGTGCCGAATTATTATGCCTTTTTTCTTGAAATTCACGGTTTACGTGAACGCCTTTTATACGGCTTACGGAAAGATGTGTGAAGTTTTGGTGGTTCTGGATTTTATGAGAAAATGCCGATTTTAAATTGACACTCGATATCCGTACCTCCTAAGAAAAAAACCAGGAGAAAAGTAATAAAAAAAAAACATGCATAATTGCGAAGAGGGATGATAGTATTTAGTAGTTATTTACCCGCTTTTTATATTGTTACTGATAGTAAATAAACCTAAAATCTGTCCAATCAAACCTGAATATCAGAAATTTAAAAATACGAGTTATTGACATAAAGTTTAAATAAATCAGTATATTGAAAAATAATCATGATTAATCTCAAGTTCAGTTGTTAGTAAGATACATAGATAATTTTCTATTTTTATGTTCTAAAAATAATTAACTTGGCTGATTTTATAAAATTTTAATATCAAACTTTAAGGGGGAAATCTATTCGAGACATTTTTTTTCAAGTCATTTTCAAGGATTTTTTTTTTTAAAGAATTATTTATTGTAGAGTATTGAAATTTTACAAAAATCATGGAAAAGTATTAAAGCACAATTTTTTTTTTTTTTTTTTTTTTTTTTTTTAAATTCAAAATGGCGCTGCTATAGCCATGAGCACAACTGCATATTTTTTCTCTGCGTGCACGATTACGGCTGTCCAAAAAATTTGAAACAAAAATTTTTACATGTACCTTGTAGAGTACCTTTTTAGCTTCTATGTGAACCTCAAAAATATTAAATAAAATTTTTTTTACCGAAGTTATTCACTTTTTTCGAAAATGAACTGTTTTTTTTTAAATAAATTGTTGTTAAAAAATAATTTTTTCATCAAAAGTCCGGTTCACATAGAAGCTTATACATACTGTTATAAAATATACTGTTCCCTCAAAATTTGAACATGATCGGATAAATAGTTTTTGAGAAATCTTGCACGCAAATTGTAAAAATGCAGTTTTGAGATAATCCCGTTTAAAGTTTTGAAAAGGAATAGGACCGCCGGCTACCTTCTCTACAAATTTTTTCGTAACTTCTAAACCGCTTTTAATATCGCATTGAAATTTTACAGGGGTATTTTTGAGATTTTTAGGAAGATATTTAAATAAAAAAAAAAATAAAATGATTTTTTTGAAAATTTCTGATAAATTTCCTCGCTTAAGTGAGGTTTGATAGTTCAGTGGCGCGACTCGTCGTAATCCGGCAGTTCCGGGTTCGAGCCCCGACATGGTTGACTTTGATTTAACTACTTCACTCTAAACTTCGAAAAAAAGCTTGTTGATTCATGCGTGAGTAAATAAAAAAAGGAAAAAAAATTTATACCAAAGTTCATTATTTTTAAGTTTTTTTTCCTTTTCGTAATCGTTTCTATAAATGCTTTTAAAAATAAGTTTATTGCATTTTTCACTTATTTCGACATGATACTTAAAATTCTGAAGCTCATAAAGAACGTATAACATTATAATAAATGAAATAAATTGAAATAAAAAAAAAAGCTGTCACAAAAATTAAAAAAAAAAATTGATTCTCTTAAAAACAGCTTTACAAATCTCAGCCAGAAAAACAACTTAAACAGTGTTCTGTTCCCCGGTTAACCCGTGCACTTATCACTCGTTTACCCGACGTGTAATAAACGTAATTTAATTCAGGGCAGTTTAGGACCGAAACACATAAAACGGTCGGGCGGTGCTGCCGGTTTAAGGGTCGCGTAACCTTGGCCACGGATATTTTTGTTATGCGCCCTGGCGCTTCGCTCCGCTGGTGGTTTTAATTACGGACCTTCCGTCGAAGGGGGGTCCCGGGTAATTAAAATTGCATTTTTTTCTTCCTTCTTTTTACATTTTTTTTATTTTTTTCGGTCCTTGCAGGCTACACGCACGGTTGACGGGCCACCGGAAATTACGCAGCCGGAAGGAGGGAAGCGTGCGTGAGCATTGCGCGTATTTCATTTTGGGGGCTGGCGGGTTGAGGGAAGAAATATTAAAAAACAAAGGGCGCGTTTGGGTTGATAGGGTCTAATTTTTCAAACGTGATTTACAGCACCGGGATCTTGTTATCATTCCGGTCTGTCTGCCCGAGAGCCGAGCTATCGAAATTCAAAATCATGTAAATTTTGTTAAATTATGTTGAAATTGCTGGGTTTTTGAATTAAAAATTTTTGAAAGTTCAAAGTTTTAAAAATTTTGTATATTAATGGAATTCCGTTACAAACCCGTATTTTTAAAGAATTTTTTGATTTATTATTTGATATTTTGATTTAAAAATTCTAAAAAAAAAATTTTTTAATTTAAGTGGTTGCCAACCATGTTGAAAGAAAATACGTTAGCATACATCCCAAAAGTTGCCGGGTGTATAATTTTTTTTTTAAAAACTTCACGTTCAAACTAAAAAAAGTGAGTAAGGTAGAGATGCCAATTATGATCACAAAAATCGCTACTTTTCAGCATTTTGAATTTTAATGAAAAAACAAAGCATTTTAGAGTAAATCTTTTTTTACATACTTAAATTTTAGGGTCTTAGGAACTTAAATAAATTTTTTTTATATGAAAATTGTATTTATTTATTGAATAATTAATGTTTAAAGACAAGACCTTTTGACCCCAGTTTATTAGACAACTTCAGCTTTGGCCCCAGTTTATGAAACACTTTTACACGTAAAATTCAGTCTGTGACTTACATACCCCAGTTGATGGAACGGTTTATCTAATTTTCATGTTAGATTTTTAATTTGTTCGAGTTTGGGAGTGATGAAACCCTCGAATTTTGACGATTCCGTTCCATCAACTGGGGCACTTAAGTCACAGACAGGATTTCACGTGTAAAAGTGTTCCATAAACTGGGGCCAAAGCTGAAGTTGTCTAATAAACTGGGGTCTTGACTTTAAACGGAGGCATAAAAGGTCTTGACTTTAAACATTAATTATTCAATAAATAAATACAATTATTATATAAAAAAAATTTATTTAGGTTCCTAAGAACCTAAAATTTAAGTATGTAAAAAAGATTTAGTCTAATATGCTTTGTTTTTTCAATAAAATTCAAAATGCTGAAAAGTAGCGATTTTTGTAATCATAATTGGCATCTTTACCTTAACAATCAAAATTTTTCTTCAAAAAAGTATTGAATTTTTCGTCATTGAAATTATGATTATTTTTCAATATTTTTTTTAGTAAAAATTAAAAATTACAGGCATAATATTTCTTGATCTTTCAACAGAGGAAGCTGCTGGTTCTACTTTCATCCGCTTCATTAGTCGATGATTTTTAAGCATCCGACACTGCGAGTGCCGAGTTTAAAAAATCAATCTGCTCATGAGCACGATGACTGATGAGCTCCGGGGCGACTAATTGCCGATGATTTGTAAGCCGCCGACTTGGGAACAAGAACTAAAAAGAGAGAAGAAAAAAAAAAAAAAAAGGTCATTTTTTGATGCCGTGACAGTTCGTTGAACATCCCGCGCCGCGCTTTAATAATGACTCGGACAAATTTGACTCCGCCCAGCACGAAACTCGTTCCTTCCCCTGGTGAGAATTAAAACGAAAAAAAAAGAGGCCCGCGTACGCGATATCGTTTTGAATTTCCCTCCCACCTGCCAAAATTCATCAAAAACTATTAAAGAGTACACCGATATATCTAGGAGGCAGGATAGCTTGATTATCCGAAAATAAACAGACGCGCCTCCCCTGAAAAATCATTAAAAATATACGTAGGGTATACAGGCAGGGTGCAGTAGCAGCAGCCACCTTGCAACAACGCGTGCCAGACTTCCGGCCGATAATTTTTCCCCTCCCGGCTGCAGGATCGACGAAACTAATGAGACCCGAAGGAGGATGCAGCCACGCGACTGACGCCACCACTCCTTTTTTTTCGAGAGCCTGTATAAGAGAGATCAAAGTGGACGGGAAGATAGAGCGCATGCGTAATTTTTCGATTGGGGCGATCAAAAGTGAAACTTCGAGTTATAGGGGTAAAAATTTAAGAAAATACTTACTAGTAGCGCTTTATTCAACGATCGATCGATAAAAAAAATTTTTTTTCATTTAGAAATTTATATATCTTTTGATTTAATTTATTGTAGAAACTTGGGGAAAATTGGGGAAAACAGTAGAAAATTCTCTTAGAAAATTATAAGATTTGTAGGTTTTGAGGTTTTTTAATTTTGACTTATTTTAGAATACTTCTTTCTATAATTTTTTTTTTTTTTTTTTTTTTAATTAAATCTAAAAATTGTTGATACAATCTACATAGAAGTCGTTTAAAAAAATAACCCAAGAATATCATTGCATTTAAATTTTTTTATATTACCAAAGTTATTTTGAAGTTATTGGTTATTAGCTTTTTTTTTTAAATCTCTCACAGAACATTGATTTTTTAATTTATTTCGTTGGGACTATACATTATAAAATTTAAAAATTTTCATAGAAAAGTCAAAATTTGAGACATTTTAGATATTTATCAATATTTACAGTGGTATTGGTGGCTCAATAAATTGAAGCTTGACTTATTGGGAGGAAAAGTGCAGTCACAGAGAGGGAAGCAATATGGCTGCACATAACTATTTTCAATGCGATCAGCGCGCATGACGACGTAACCCTAAATTCAACATGGCTGCCCATAACTATTTAAATCCACTAGAACAGCGCGTGAACCACGTGACCTCATCCCCACCACGACTGCACTTTTCTTCCCAATATCCTAGAGGCGTGGGTTCGAGCCCAGCTGTTTTCTGAGCCGCCCGGCTTTGACTAGAGTGATGCTCTGGTGTATGAAAACAAAAAAGTAATATACATTCCTTCAACTTTATTGAATTTTTTTATTTCTTATCAGCATTTTTAATCTCTTACGACTTTCATTTTTATTTTTTTTATTAGAACTACGTATTATAAAATTTACGTATCCGTAAAATCGAACTAACATTTTTTAATTTTAATTTAAGAAATAAAAAAAATATTAATAATTTTATGTAAGAATAACGAAACACAATATGTAACTGCATAAAAAATGATCTCAGATCATCATTTTTTAATGTTTATCCGTCAGTTCTCTGAATTTTATATTTTTGACGTTATTTTTTCTAGTTAAATTTTGGAGCCTCATGTATTATAAGTAGTCTGAAATTTCAGTTTCAGGGTTCCCTTAAGTATTTCGCAGATTGATAGCCGCCCGACACTAATGAATAGTTGATCCTCGAGGATAATGTATCTCCCTATCCGATCTGAATTTTTAATTTTAATTTCCGCCTTTTTTGCCGCCCGCCGCCCGCCATTAATCATAATTCTTATGGAGTCATACGCATTTAATTTTACGCCCCGGTGGTTTTTATTATAATACGAATAAAAAATAGTTGGCTGTATGGCGCTCTAGATTATGAGATTAATATTATTTATTCATAGAATGTTTGCTTGTTCAAATACGTAATACTTTCAATAAAGTATAATTATTATTTATTATGAGTAATTTTCGGTGTAATCGACGATATTTAGTTTCGTAATTACAAAAAAAAGATTAAATTTTGTGGTATGTAAGAATCAGAAAATTACAGCTGATATGTGAATATTCGTGTTTAATCACGATTCCTCGATAATCAAAATTTTTTAATCGCCATAAAAGTATTTTTTAAATTGCATATTGCGTAAAAAATTTCGTATACTAAATTAGTAATATAACATTAAAATAAAAAAGCAGCTAATTTCGCTCGAGACAAGTATTTTTTTTTTTTTCGAAAAATCTTATTTACCTTCTTAAATAATGATGCGATTCGACTGGACCTGAATAATTTTGAATGTATTGAATACAACCGGAACCGAGGTAAAAATCTCATGAAAAACTACATTTTTAGAGGTGTCAGTATCGGGATTCGATCCCTAGTCCATACAGACTCAAAGCTCAGAGTCAAACACATCGAGCCACCATGTAATTCTAAATATGACAAAAAAGTTACAATATTTAAAATAAGTCTTGAAGATTTAAAATTTACAATTCTTGTGCATTACTCAAAGAAAATAGAAATATTTTAAAATCGTACACGCGGTTATACAATAAAAATTCGGGTTTAATTACGGCTCCCGAAAATCAACGCACTTTAATCCCGGTAAAAGTACCTCCAAAACCGAGTACGCGTACATCTCTTTGAAAAAAAAGGGGTGCCGCGTAATTAGCGCGTGCAGCGGAGTAAAAAAAAAAAAAAAAGGAAGAAATTGCAGGGAGGAGTAATTGCGGGGCCCGAGGTGACCGCTCGAGGCGCATCATTGTTAATCGAACGGGCGGGGGGGATTCTTCATTAATGCGGTAGGTTCGAAAGGCGCGGCAATTAATGTTTGACCGAGGCAAACAAATTTTCTAGCGAGCGACGTCTGAGCTCCGTGGAAATATGCTGCCGAGTTCATATGCAGGAAGGACCGCGTGCACGCGCCGGCCCTTTTTTTTTTCCTGGGAGTTGGTACGCGCTGCAATTTACCCCCCGAAGAACGTCTCTCTGCGGGGGATTAAATGGCTCGGCGTGCACCCGGAGTAATTTTAATTTTCATTCAATTGGTTTTTTATTGACCCTCGAGATATCCGTACCCTTGAATGTTACTCCGAGTAAGTATTTTGATTACGCAAGGGGTCAAGAATGAGAGCTCGTTTTATATTACGTTGCTGCAGTTCATTAGATTTTTGTGGTCTGTCAATCCCTTTATAAAAGAGAGCTATCGCCATCTTGCGTAAGATTTTTATTCGTGAGCTGATTGGTGAACAAATTTTTAAAATATTCGAAAAGTGCATTTTGAGGTTACTCTTATTGTTTTTTCCTATGCGCGCTTGAAGCTCGCTCAGAAGAGCTAGTGACATTAAATGAGATCTTCTTGAAAAAAATACTTGAATTTTATTAATTGTACTTTATGCAACTAAGATTTTATTTTTATATAAAAAAGTGTAGGTGAACAACCTAAACTTAGAGTAACTTGATTTGAAAAAAGATAGATTGTTTTTAAGAAATTTCATACTGATAAAATTTTATATTACAGTACGACAACAATAATAAAGTTTGACTAATTTTTGAAAAATTGAATAGAAATATATTATTCTAGCTTCAATTCATTTGAAAAAAAGTTCTCTTGAAATTTTATTATTTAAATTAACATTCCGACTATAAAGACATAAAAATTGTATGATACGCTATAGTTTTGATAAATCCACTTATAAACGAAAGTAAGCGAGATTCGTATTGGTCAACAAAAACTGAAATAAAGCGCGCTAAACTGAGTCATGAATTTAAAACTAATAAAAACATTTCTTTTCAATTGTTGTTATTATTATACTTTTGAAAATTGAAAAAAATGAGTAAATTTATTTTTATTATTTTTATGGGGAATTGAATCTTATAATAATCTAAATCTTGATTGAGAGCAAATGAACTTCTAGTTTAACAAAAAGTATTACATCATCAAAAATTTCTCTAACACAAAATAGTGAAAATGTAACGACACAAGACACCCTTACTAAAATTTACGATAACCTACAGAATTTTTCCAGTTTCCAAAGGAGTCCGGTCGTTCGCGCGAGGGTCACCCAAAAAGAACCGAAAAATATCGGTAAAAACCATAAACCCGGACGAATTTTTCCGAACTTTCGCCCCGGCAGCACGCGCGTCAACCCCGCAATAAATAACCCCGGTCCTCCCGTTAGCTCCTCGTAACCTGGTGACCCCCAAAAATATTATCTTCCGCGGGGGGTCGCGTGCCACCGGAGGATAATAACCCTCGCGCTCGTCGTAAATCTCGTCGATTTCACTTCGACCGACGAAATTAAAGGAGCCTGCAGGCGCACCCCGAAAATAAAACTTAAGGGGCTGCAGGAAGCTAACAACTGTGTACACAGAACCCAGGAGCCAAGGTGAAATCTGACGCCGGAGCAAGTTTCTCTTTTTTTTTTTTTTTATGCTCGGGATTACGGGGTAAGCTGGGCCACTCTATTTTACGCGGCAGGCGAGCTCATCGATCTTACGAGTGCATCGTGCGCGGAGGAAAGGGAGGATGCACGTTTTTATATTTATCCTGCGTTGATCTGACTATTTCTCAGGGACCGTGATGGATAAACGCAATCGAGGAGGAAGCTCGCGATTTTAGTCGTAAATTTTGTACTTTGAAGTCGTCGTGATTTGTTTTTGCTGACTATTTTTACGCAAGAGGTGGAGAGATTTTTCATACTTTTTACAGGAACTGCTTTCAAGACAGATCAGTTTGATAATTTTCTGTACGATTTGTAAAGCTGCTTAAAAAAAAATTTCTCAGGTGTGAATTATTGAAAAAAAAATAAATGTTTAAAGAAAGAAGCGTATTTTTTTTTTTTTTTTTTCATCTATCTTTTTGCTTTGTATGACTCTAGTATCCATAATTTATACATGTAAGTTCGAAGTCGGTCGAGAGTTAGAACCGCGGGAATTGAACCCACGACCATCAGATTAGAAGTCGCTCGCTTTAGACACTAGACTTTTGTTGTACATACATACTCGTTTAATTAAATATAAACGACCCAAGGGGTTACGTAGTTGGTCCTGTTTGGTAGGACTATGACAGGACTATCTGATAAAAATATTATATTAAACTCAGCGTTTAAAAAAAAAAATTTTGTATGAATCTTATGGTTTTAAAACTGTATTATTTTTGATATAAAAGTATCCTTTCAATCTAAAGTCAATACATCATAGTAACATACTACAAAAAAAAAAAAAAAAAAAAAAAAAAAAAAAAAAAATTCAACTGAGTGCCCACAAGTTTTACAATCATTAACTTTCTACATTAAAAACGTAAAAACTTGAGTAAATGAGACGTAGAAGTACGAGACAGTTGGAATCCTGAGTTCTCGCAGCTGTGTTTACCTTTTCCTCCTCGCCCAATTTTATCGATTCGTCGGTACGGTACATAAAGAACCGAACGATGATGTGCTAATTTAGCCTGCGGGACTTTGCGTACCAGCCGTGGCAGAAGCTACCACAGGGACTTCGCGCTCTGAATTGATGATAAAGCCGAGGCTCGACCCTTCGCATAATTGATCCGGCCCTGCTACGTGATTAACATCCCTTACTCTATTTTTGAAGTCGTACGTACCTGAAACAGATTAAATAAATATCGTTAGGATTTGATGGTCTTACTTTGTCAAAGATAATATTTGTGCAGCAAGATTTTGATTGCTGTGTGTGGTACATCGTATAAAAGTATAAATTTGAGTAACTTTAAAGTTTTGAGTTTTCAAATTATGTTCAGAACAATGAACAATGTTTAATAAATATAAAAAACTCATGGAATAAAAATTGCAAGATTGGAAAATTTTTAACTCTCAACTGTTTTCAAATTTTTCACAATTTGTAGTTTTTCGACCAAAAAATTATTTCAATATTTAGCAATTATTGACTTTAATATTTGAACAGTATCCCTGTAATAAATGTGGATTAGGTTATCCATTTAATAGCCATTAAATGTCTAGTTACGAGAAAAATATTGGATTCAGTCTATGAAATAGCCAGTAAATGGCTATTAGATTGGTAAACCTAATTCAGATTTCTTACAGGGATGTTTTCGTCAAATTAGAATTTTCCTTACGATAAGGGCTTTTACAAAACAGGTCTTACTTTATGATTTTTCAAAATAAAAAGAATCCAGCAAAATTTCAAAGTTTACGGAATTTCCCATTTATACTTAATTCAAATAAATCTCAAAAGTTTCATTCCAGAAAAAATAAATCATAGTAGAGTTCTACTATGAGTTTTTAAGAAAAATAATGGGGTTTAACTTTTGATTAGATCACGCACGCAAAATGTCATCCTAACTTCAAAGCCATAGCCCGCACTTAAAATAAACTTTATTAAGATTATCCAAACTGCTCGCCCAAGTTAAAACTTCCTACGAGCATTTAATTTATTTAAAATCTTAAAATTCAGAAAAAAAAAGGAAAAATCAATCGACACTCTTTTATCTCTCCGATGAATATTCACAAGCGAAAGACTCGGAGAATAAGGAATTTGAAAAATTTCGGAAGTGTATTATAAAAGCCACGGGTGATAGATAGACGGCTCGAGTTAAAGTTCAATGAAATTGTCACCGACATTTAATACCGGTTTTCCTGAAATTGAGAAACTTTGACTTTCTCGCCGACTCCTGCGCGCTTGCTCTAGCCACGCTAGCGTTTATATTGCATTTGACGTGGAACTTTTCACGCTACGACGAGCAACCAACGGCTGAAAAAAAAAAAAAAGAAGGAAGGAGAAGGAATGATGAAAGTTACGAAAACAATTTTTCAGTCGACCGGATACGCACCGAGGATACATCAAATAAAATTTAAGCTCCTTCGTAAATCCAATTTTTAATTCTGCCCTTATGAAAAGTCAAGCATGGCTACGTACACTGAACAAGCTACGCGAAAATTATATTAGCTCAACCAACTTTTTTTTTTCAAAAATTAGTAAAATAATGAAGGGTACGCAAAGGGTTATCGAAGGTCATAAAATTTATAAATAAAGTCAGATTATTTGAACTAATATAAAATAATAAACTTTCTGACTTAATTTCAAGCTGATATTTATTGTTATTTTAAAAATCATAAAAATTGTGCATAATTTTTTTAAATATTATTCTTCGAACGTTTTATTAAAAAAGAATTTTTATTTATGCATAGATCTCATTTGAAGAGTGTAAAGATTTTCAAATACATTTTCATTGTTTAAATTAATTATTAACGAAAAAAAAAGTACATTTTTTCTTGTGTGCCCTCCCAAGTACAACCACGAGGATTTTCAGTCTTTTCGGGTTAAAAAAAAAAAAAAAAAGGGGGGAGGGCACCAATTTCGCAAAAAACTTGTTACGCGAGACTTTATTTTTCCGTACTATTTGATAGTATTGTTCCGCTAGTGCGCGCACTTTTTTTTCAATTCTCATTTTTCCCTGGGAAAAGAGTCGGAGAGAGTCCCGGGGTTTATCTGAAAATCAACTTGTTTTGAAACACAGCTCGCGGAAAAAAACCTCCGAAAAAGCAAAGCCAAAAGCCGCGCCTGCTTGTAGATTATTTTCCTCTCTCTCTCGTTTTTTCATCCCCCAGCGCGGCGTTGAAAAATTTTTTTTAACTTTTTACCTCTCTCGAACGAATGAAACTTTTCAATCCCGTGATTACGCCTAATCGAGAGATTACAAAAGCTGTTTGCTCCCGAATACACAGAGCGTCTTTTGAAAGAAAAAAAAAAGTCCCGGGTATATGTAGCTACGTAAGCAAACACGTGAAAATCCCCCGAGTCAAAGGCACCCTGGCCACGCCTCCCCAGCAAACAAAACTGAGAAATCGAACGATTATAATAACAATAATTTGACAAAGACGCGCACGCCTGCCCCGAGTTTGGTCAAGAAGGCGAAGGAAGCTGCAGCTGCAGCAGGAGCGAGCGGGCCAAAAGTCACCGAACAATAAAAATATCACCTGCTTGCTTGCTTCTTCTTCTTCTCTTCGCCCCCGCGCGCTCTTTTTATTCTTTGAGTTTTCCTCAGCTGCTGCTGATGTGGAACGTGCGGTGGTGGTGATTTATTGGTTAATTGGAAATTTATTTTTGAGGTATGATTATGACCCGTAACCGATACGACTTTTTACGCTGTCTTTTCAATTCGATTGTAATTTGGAATGTAGAAAAATTTAAATGGTGTACCGGGGCCTTTTTTGAAATGGTAGTTACAAAATCATTTGAGTAGAAAGAAATGAGAAAAATGTGACTTTTTCAAATTTTTAATAAAAGCAGTGAATCAGATGGTTACAGTTTTTAAGATTAGTTTTAATTTATTTATGTAACTTTTAATTTATTTAACAGCAAAAAAAAAAAAAAATTAAAAAAGTACAAATACATAAATGAAATAATAGTTTTGAATCGGTCAATTAACTACGTCTTTGACTACTGCTCTATAAATAAAGATTTACTATTTAATAAACTACTAGACTATACTAGTAAAAAGGTAAATTTATAACATTTATTTAACATTTTTGTAATAGGTTGTACGCAAGTCTCAAAATTCATAAATTTTCACGAAAAAAAAATTTTGGTTGAGGAAGAACTAAATCCCATTATTGTTCCAGAACTGTTGATTCAGCGCCAGAACTTGCTTATGACAGGTCAACATAAGCCAGTTTTGGAAAAAGCGATTTTTTCTTTTCCAGGCCCCAATTCGTTTTATAAGTTTACAGTCAAGATTTTTAATAATTAAAGTTCATGAATTAATTTATATTTTCAAATTAAAATTTTTTTTTTTTTTTTACAGATTATATCTCTATTATAGCTATAGTATATACAGTGAAAAACTAAATCGTCTTCCAATCAATATATTTTTTCGTTTGACGATCAATTGAAAAAAATAAAAAACTCTCAGAATTGCTCGAGACATTGATGAAAATCGGTTTTCCTCCCCCCAAAAAAAAAAAAACCTCTCCAGTAACGCACTCCGGTAAATTAATCCTGAATTTATACAGCTCGGGCGTTCGAGTACGAGTCGAATATTCCAGCAGTCGTGGATTTTATGTATGTATGTGTACCTGCAGGGCCCCGAGAATAAGGTAAACGTTCGTGCAGTTTTTCCAGGTCGGTGGCACGAAGACACAGAATTTCAAATCTTCCTCCCTCCCCCTCTGGCTACTCTCTTATTCGGCTCCTTGACAACGAACTTGTCGTTCCTTCTTTATTCTTCTTCTTCTTCTTCTTTTTCACCCACTGCCCTCTGCAAGCTTGAGTTTTTTTCTTGTCCTCTTTTTATACAGTCTGGGGAAGGTGTGACCCCGAGTTTGTTTGCACACGAGAGTAAGTGAATTTTACATTTTAGCTCGACTGCCCGACTCCTCCCGGCTGGACTTTAAAAAATACTGCTTTTTTCAGATTTGGAATTTTATCGAGGAATGTTTTAACTAAATATGGATAAAATAGTGTGCTTTCGACCTGATTTTAAAGTTTGAACCTACATTTTTTCTTTCTTATACCGATGTGAGGGAAGTCAAGTACTTCTTCATAAGGATTCTGACACTTTCTCTACAGACAGCAATGTTAAAAGAACTGTTTTCTTCACGAAGGAAAAAAAAACCAATTATTGTGTTACGAGAGACCCTTTTTTTCTTCCAAGTCCTTGATTCTTTACACAGTTGTTGTGATTAACAACTGGTATCTTAACAGTCTTCTAACTATCAGCTAACTACTTCATTCACAACTTGGACACTAACTACTTCCCCATCTGTTATTTAACATGGTGCAATGCTGTAGTTGTTAGATGAACATCTAATTTACTTGAATAAGCAAGAAAAATGAAATAATTTTCTGGTACTTCTTGGTATCATTCTCTAAGACACAAAAAAGATCCAGTTACGCATACATAGCTAATTCTAGGGAAAGGTTCCATTTTTTGCAGGTATCACACGGAAGCTGTTTTCCAGAAAACTTAAGGAAGTGACTATTATACCTCTATTTAAGAAAAAATTCAAACGTATTTTAAACCCTCGAAGCTGCAGCTTCTAACAACATTGATCCCGGTCGAGTAGCCTTCGGGAATGCTCATTCACGCGGGTCTGCCAAACACTGAACTCTCCCGTATAAAAGTCAGAGAGAAGTTTTTCTAAAAACACGACTAATCTTCGGTACAAAAACACCCGTCCCCAGCCGGAAAAAAAAATCCGCGTCCCAAAATAAAAATAAGGAATCCGGGTGTCACTCGGTCCCGTAATCCCGCACGCGCCCATACTCGCACCTAAGGATTATCTCTTACGAAAAGGAGAAGAAGCAAAGGTGCAGGGATTCGAGGAATAATGATTCGCTCGACGGGGCGTGACCATTCTTTGACCGCCACACACACGTATTTTACGTATCATTTTCCTCCCTGTTGACTGCTGCTAGGCTGGCTTCCTCTCTTCTTTTATTCTCCCGTGCGAACAAATGACGATTGTGTTCACGTGGTTTTTTTTTTTTTTTTTTATTCATCATGGGTCCTGCATATTCTTTGGCCCAGGGTTGTTATTATTACGAATGGAGAAAATTTTTACGAGGGTGGTCGGACATATGGCTAATCGAACACATGCGGTGACCACTCTTTATTAGGATGCTTTTCAAAAATTGAAAATGGATTTTTCCTCCGGAGTGTGGCATCTGGAAATGTTTTACGAGGTCACTTTGAAATTTCCACGTGGGTCAAGGTAGTAATAGTAGCCAAATGTTATTCACTAAACAGTTTGTATGGGTGAATTTGAAGGGTTAGAAAATCAGGGATATTCAAAGCTGCTTGAAATTATTTTTCAATTAAGAGCATTTGGAATTGTCAACAGAAAAAATTACCTCCAATTTTGTATTTTTCTCGTCAAGATATCTACTGACATTGCTGTTACATTATATATAATCAGATATGCAGATTATTAAATGATCCTTACTTAAAACCACCCCCGAAGAATCTAAAGTGACAATGATTAGTATCCTACGAAATGATTACAATTTACAAAACCCACAGTATGTGTAATTTCTGGGTTTTGCGAAAAAGGAAGATTGAATGATTCTCTGCAGCAACACCTTCAAAGTAACCTCAGGAATCTGTAAAAAAAAAACCTGCAAAAGTATTCTGTAATTAATATTACCAGCTCAGATCATCAAACTGGGAATATTAATCGTAGTGTATTTTAGTTTACTATAACTATCCTAAACATCTTTTTATCTAAGTTTTCAAAAATTTTAAAGAAGTTACTAAGATTTCTCAAAGATTATTGAATTTTTATAATTCCTCCTGCAGGTTCACCAGTAACTTCTCAAATCTGTTAGTACAAGAAATTTTTTTACAGAATCATTTAGTGAAACCTTATTTTTGTATCAAGCTTCGTTAGAAAACAGTCTTTTTTTGTACAAATTTGAAGTGACAGTAAAAAAATGAAAATTTTTGAGACCACAAATAGACAATATTTTTATGTATGGATCGTCCATACCCGAGCCAAATATAATTTTTTCCACGAGGAGGGCTGCAGAGAATGTTTTACGTCCTCCCCCCAGCTAAACATTTCACGAGATATGCATTTTGAATGGGGTATTATCGTGCGAGTCAGGCACCTTAGCTCTAAATGCACTTTCCGCTCAGTTCGCGGCTAAAAGCCGTTTTTCCGTTTTTTTTTTTTTTTTTTTTCTCTTCTCTGCTTCTTCTCTCTCCCGCGCTCTCTTTTTTTCTCTCTTCTTACAGCCTCGACTCGGCCTGAATAAAGAGGAGCGCACGCCGGACCCGAGACGAATCCGGCCGCGTTGCGATGGGAATTTCCGGAGCGAGGTGTAATTGATTTTTGAGACGGCTCTTACCTTTTGTTTGATCTTCTTCTCTCTTTACTCATTTATCCCCCCTCCTGCTCTCTTCTTTTTTTTCCCTCGGTTCTCTCGAGTTTCGATTTAAAATTGGTAAAAAAAAATATCTCTAAAGGAGCTGAGATTGATTCTCTCTTTATTCGATAAAAAGAGAGATTAACGAATAATTTCAGTACCATTCGAGCGTGTTTATATGAAAATCCTGCTCTGCCTGGGCGTTTGTGCTGAACTAAACCCGTAAGCTTATGATTTTTTATATTTATTGAAAAAACTGCTGAGTTTAGAATTATTTTATGAGTTTTAAGGATTTGAGTAAAAAAAAAAAAAAAAAATGAATACATTTTGAAAGAGCTTTGGAAACTTAAAACTTCACTTCAAATTATTTTGAGATGTCTGATGGCACATGTGAATCGAATTTAAATAGAGAAAAAAGTTAGTTTTTTAGTTCTTGAAATTTTTGTAGATGTTACAGTTGTTTTGTGATGATCGTTACATAGTTGATAAAAAATACCTAAGAATCTTATGAACACTTTTAGTTACGCTCTCCCTTAATATCACAGCCTAAACCATGTAGTACACTCAGAAAAGAAATTGATTGGATCTATCGAATAAACAATAATTTAAATATTGTAGCTGTTACAATACATATGGTAAGAATGAAAATACGTATCAGTTCGACTATTTTACCTAACCTTACTTTTTTTCAATATCGTATTTGAAGTTATTATTACATAAATATTGTGATTTTCATAATGATTTATACATTTTTTGTCATTGAAACTATTTATTTAATATACTAATTATGCCGATATCACAAAAAAAGTTTTTCAAAATAAGGTGTGCTCCACTGGTGCTACTAGAAGCATGTTAACTTATAAAATGCTTATAGTCAGCGTTACCATAATATTGTAACTGCTACAATACGCCTCATTGTCTCTATATCACAATGGCATCTTAGACATTACAATATATTGTTGACCCAATCAAATCTTTCTTTCTCTGAAAGTAAAAAATTTCAACGTCAAATTAAGTTTTAAATTTCTAAAAGAAGTAAAAAATCAACCTATTACTAAAAATTTTGGGCGCTAACAGTTCTTGAAGTGCATCCAACTTCTTAAAGTAAAATTTAACTCGGTAACTATCGCGTGATACCACCACTCAACCCAGTTTTCAGCTCTCGAAGTATAAACTTCAAAATTCTTAAGGACCACCCACTCAACCAAATGATCAATCCTAATCCGTGGAATGAAATTAGCCATTACGTCGACAGCTGATTCTTACGGGTAAGAAACTAAGATTGATGATAATCAGGTGGGGTAAAAGGGGTGTCAGCATTTAAAAACCCACCCCGGCTTTAAAAGCTTCCCGCGTTATAGTAAGTAAGATTGAACGATTTGTCGCGCCCGCTAGTCGATATATTTTTCGGGGGCCCGGAGATTTTTGTGGGAGACGAACGGAAGGACAAAGATGTTCTTTATACTACCCGAGCCGGCTCTCGTTTTTCCTGTACCTCGGGAGGGTTTCCGGATTTCAAAAGAAACGGATGCTACCTAAGCGTTTATTTGTCATCGATACAGCCTAGGACTTCCTTTCAGATTGGTTAATGGCCGAGGTACGAGGGGCGTGAAGGGGCTCGCATAACTCCCTTTCGTTACTATTTTACGAACCGAGCTGGCGAGTTTTCGGGTAATCCCAAGGAAAAAAAAAGTGTGAGATTTTTTTTTCTTCCTCGAAGAGTGTGATTGACCCCCGTAATAATTTGATCGATCGCGCGTGTGATGTGTGTGGACGGCGTTTACCACCTATTTAACGTGTCAAATTCACCGGGGACTGTTGTTGTTGTGCCCAAATGGCCCGGAGGTTTTTGACGGTTGCGAGCTGCGATTGTTAGTTTCAAATTGGGAGGTGATTGAGCTAGAATTTCTAATTTCATGCTTGGAATTTTCATTCGAACTATTTTATTTCGAAGATTATTGGCCTTAATATATTTATATAAGTATAAATTCAAAATGAAAAATTTATATGACGCATTGTCATAATTAAATACATAATGATAACTAACAGCTAATGTTTGATTTTAAGTAAAGATCATCTAATGATCCGCATGTCCGGTTATACTGTAAGACCGATATAAATATCATATGATTATTTGTTGTAAAACAGTCAATAGAAAGATTTATCTAATTTAATATTTGATATTATTTTTGTCAAATTTGAAATATTTATTTTATAACATTGATAAATTTACATTTAGATTTTTTTATTTTTTATTTTATATGATTTTAAATAAAAAGCATGCTTGATTTCAAATCTGTAATGACGAAAAAACATGTTAGTTTTTCAGAACTCAAAGTATCTGTAAAGTGTAATAGTTTTTTTGACAAATAAATTATAATTTATTAAAAAATTATATAAAAATCGTGCTAAAGTATTTAAATCGACAAAAATTTTTTTACACTAAATGACTAACTTTAAAATACTAGTAATTACTTTGTAAAATAAAAAATTATAAATCACGAAAAGCGTAATTGCCATGTATAGCAGCAATAAATTGTCCCGCAGGAGAAACTTTGCGAAAAAAAAACTTTCGCGAAGGGACCTTCAAGCGAAGTTTTTTTTTTAAAGCCGCACGTTAAAAAAAATTCGCAGCAACTCGTAAAACTTTACAACCCGAAACTCAACAAGTCGCGCGCGGGGCGAAAATTCCTGAAAAAATGCAATTTGTCAAAAACGATCGATTACTCGACAACAAAACTCCTCAAACATCTAGGTATACTCGTAAGCCGGACAATTAGCGTCATCAGGTACGGCCTGAACAAACAACGTCGGGCCTGACCGACCTTAGAAGACGAATTTACGACCTGGACCGGACATTAAAGGGACTCGAAAGGTAGAAAAAAAAAGGAACGAGAAGAAGGGAAAATTCTTACGCCTTGTGTTGCCGACGCGGAAGGAACGGAAGTGAAAAACTCCACCCACCTTTTACCGCCTCTCGGTCTGTTGAGTTGCGCATTTTCCATTTTGCGCCTCAGCCGCAGTGACTTTACGTACGTACAAAAAAGAGAGAAGCGGGGGGAGGGTAAAACCTTTTTGTGAACGCCATTCGACGCCCACTTCCGAATGTATTTGTTACCTTTTTCCAAGCGTTTACCCAAAAAAGCAGACGAGAATCAGGTGTAAAAAAACATTTTGGCTTCTATGGGATTTTTCTTGAAATGAGAAAATCTGGGTTCCTGTTTGTACCGAGTAGTCGAATTTTTAGTTTATACTAAAGTAAGGCGCCACTGAGATTATAATGCAATGCGACGTTGCATAAAGCGGTATATTTTAGGAGGAAAAGTTTAAAAAGGCTTAGTTCACCAGAAAAAACTCTAATCCTTTAAAATGATCTTCAAAGTTGTTAGTCATTTTTGTGTGGCATAAGCAAAATTTTTTTATAATAAATATAAAAATTAAAGTGGATGCAAAATATTATTTATTAGTATTTAAGAACTAAATTTTAGAAAATTTATTGAAGAATAAATAAAAAGAATTAAAAAAAACTTAATTTATTCAGCAATTGAAAACAATTTTTTATTTTATATACGCTTTAACGTTCGAGAATCGAACCCGAGATATTAATGGTTCGAGAAGTACAAGATCAAAGCATTGCTCCAAAGTAGATTTCAGAATATTGTGACAAATTAAGACCTCTTTTTCCCCCCCAAAAAAAAAAAAAAAAAAAACCTTAAATAATAGAGTTTTTAACATAATTTTAAAAATGTTAAAAACTTATAAAAAAAAAAATTACTTATTGGTCAACAGAATTAGCAGTGACATGTTAAAGGCCAAGTTTTTAACGTTTTTTGGTTTTTTTTTTACATTCTAAAACAGCCAAAATCCATCATAAACTAATTGCACGCTCTCAAAACATGAATGATAGAATAAAAAAAATATATATATATTTAACATCTACATCTTAACAAAACTACAAAGCAACGTCCACCCTTCAATTAAATTAAGCCCACTTGTTATTGGAACTTAGTTCAAAGCTCAAACCCTAGTTTACCCAAAACCTTAAAGAAAAAAAAAAAGAAGAAACCAAGTCCAAGGGGATTCGCTAAAAGTGTCCTCTCCAGTTTAAACATAAACCCCGAGCAGCATCAAACGCTATCCTCTCGAAACGTATTAACCCCGGCCATTGTTTTATCTCCCCCCTGCCGATTTCGATCCGCGTTTTTTCCCTCTTCCCTTTCTTTTCTTATTTGTACCACTTTTTTGCAGCCCCCCGTCTTGTGGGAAAACGAGATTTCGCCCTCGTTTGTTACCTCGGAGACTTAATTTTTGACCCTCCGCCTCTCTTGTTTTCTCTCGGTGCGATAGCGGCACCAGGATTAGGGAGAAAGAGAGAGCCCGGTCGCACTCGCAAAAACCCCCCAGGCAGGGATTTTCGAGAAAATAGTGTATTTCCGTCCGCGTCAGAACAATGATTTATAAATTCCCCGCCGTCGACGACGTTAATTGATTTTTAATTCATCGAAGAGGGGGGGGGGGGCGAGAAAATTTTAATGCGGTTTAAAAGCCATTTGATAAGTAAATAAATTGCATTAACCGACCCGGGGGTGGGGGTAATCGGGTAGAGTACAATTTTTCACAGCGAAAAATAAGCCAAACGTCAATAAGCCTGAGAGCTGCTGCTGGCTTTCAGAGCTGTTTAAATTGCATTAAACGATGGAGGAGCTTTAATCAATTTCTATTTGCATTTATTTTTTCCCCGTCTCTTTCTTTTTTTTTTTTTATTCCATTAATTGACTCTCTCCTCCCCGGCAGATATCTTTTATTATTGTTACTACTACTTTACTCTGTCGTAATGGACTCATTAAAAGTTGTTTTGAAAAATTGAGCGAAGGGCTGCGAAGTGACCGCAGAGTAACCGCAGATTCAAAAATCGACGAAAATTAAACGACGCTGGAATTTTTTTTTTTTTTTTGCTCGGGCGAGCGACAAGAAAGAGACCCGAAAGGCGAAAACTGGGCGACGACCGACGCAGCCGAGCAACAAGACAAAGGGCTTTGAAGTGTGTAACGCTTTTCTCCCTACAGCGGAGTGTTGCGAAGAGAAGAAACTGGCTAAAGAGACTCGCTGCAGCAGCAGCGAACCTACTAATTGACGCGGCTTTTTCGCTTATTCTCTGTGATTCGGATGAAAACTACGGCGATGTATGTATATCTTGGACTTTTTTTACGCGCTGCTGCTTCCCCCTTTATTTGTTTTTGAATAATTTGTTTACAGAGATTTTCAGTTCTTTGAAAATTCGTTTATCTTGTAGATTTCAAAGCACGTGGGGTACGGCTATAAGTGACCATTCATATAATCAGGTTTTTGAAAATTTGTTGAAAAAAATGTTAAATTTAGTATCAGAGAATTTTTAATTTTTAGAAATATTTTTAAATATCAGTTGTTAGTTTAAAGAAAATTCTTTTAAATGGTGCAATCAACGAAGCTGCTGAGAATTATTGGTTTGATGAAATATTTGAATCATTTTTTTAAAAACACTTTGGAGCGTTGTCTCAGTTTACTGCCATTTGATTCCAAAGATTCAGGTTCAAATCCTGAATAATAGAAACTTGATTAAATTAGAAAAAGAAAAATTCGTAAAACGCTATATACTTTTTTTTTTTTTTTTTAAATTAATTTCAAGTCATCAAAATATTAATTTGAATTATCAAACTAAGCATGTCTTCAAATAAATAATTTTTTAACCGATAATTTTTTTTTTCTAAGATCAAACATGTTTTAAATTACAGAAAAAAAGTCTGAATAATTATTCACAAAACTTTATAATTCAAAATATTGAAAAAAATCAATTAATATACTTTTTTGGCTTGTGAAAACTATTAATTTATGAATTAAAATATCAGACGTTGCAGCCTCGGTTGTAGCCAAGGTTGTAGCAGTGCTAAAGTTACTGAATCTCATTCTCAAAGACTTCGGTTCAGATCCCGAGCGATTTATTGGCTCTGTCTTAAGAACAAAAAAAAAAAAAAAAAAAAAAAAAAAAAAAAAATTATATCTTTAACATTTAATTTTTATCTTTACAAAGATAAAATAAATTAATTTCAAAATTTTGACGTAGAATCGGTGAAAATTTTCCTTCGACCTGTTCCATCAAATTTAATTTTAGCCTCTATAGAAGTCTCAAAAGTTTACATTCTCATCCACCAAAAAATCATAGTGCAAAAATCATAAAAAATTCATGAATTTGAAAAAACAAGAGAGTTACGTGCGGGAACAGTAAACCCCAGACGTTTTAATTAAAAGAAGAAGAAGATATTTTTTATCCGCGATAAAAAAGATCCACCTTTTCGGAGGTGAAAAGGCACGCGCGAGTGTCGGAGGGCAGCTACGAATAGAGATTATGCTAGGAGCGTTTGGTGGTGAAATATTACGAGGTTAAATTAAGGGGTGGTAGGGAGGAGCTTTTCGTTGTAACGTCTCGCTTATATAGAAGATGATGGGGTTTCTCTCTCTCTCTCTCTCTCTCTCTCGGGAGAGTTACGAAAATGATGAACGGGTCTTAAGCGTCAGCACGTTTCGGTTCTTAGCACCCGGCGAGCGTTAGATAAATGACCATCATATTGCACTTTATTTTAACGGCGGTGCTCTTTGCAAGAAAAAAAAGGAGGAGGAGGAGAAATGAAGAAAAGAATCGTCGTCGTTTTCACGCTCGACTAAGCCCAACCGGCGCTTATTAGTTTCTCATTGGGCGAAGTGCCGGTGTTGGTGAAGCCATTGAAATTTCAGGTTAGCACCGAAAGCCACCCGACCGCGAGAGAGCCGAGAAGAGAAGTTAATTTAAATCTTATTGCCCGAGCGAATAAAAATGAGCGAGTCTAGTTTAAAACTTGAAATTGCCTTACTTCTCCGACCTTCGAGCTTGCTCTCGTCTTTTTGGAATAATCTCGGACCGGACCGTGCTTGACGGAATATTATTACGCGCTCTTTAAATGACTAATTAAACTTTGTCTAAAAATCAACTTGTTTTTAATTGAGATGCGTTTTATAGCGGTAGGACCGAAAAATTTTGGTGATTTCAAAGTTTCAGAAAATTTACATCCCTTTTTACGAGGCATTTAAAGTCACTGAAAATATAATTTAAACAATGTATTTTAAAAAAAATTTTTAACATTGATCAGATAAAAATGAAAAAAAATATTTAATTTACAAAATTGAATTTTGAAACTGAATCTTGGAAATTTTATCATAACGCTCTTGAAAATTCTCAAAATTCGATTTTCGTAATTAAATTTTCCTAAATGAATCTCTCGGAATCTGTAAAACTTAATCAGAGCTAAGTAAAAAGTTAAGAAAGAGTCTTCATTTAAACAAAGAAGATACTGCAAGTTTAAAAATAAAAATTTATAATTTAACTTAAGCTTCGTAAAATTGGATATTGGGATTTATAAAAAGTCTCATTTATAGTTTACTTATAATTTCAAATATATAAAAATAATTTTTTTTAAAATTCGAATTTATATAAAAAATTCATTTTCAACTTTTAAATTATATCCGCTCTTACTAAAAAGTCTTGACGCTGATCTCAGTGAACCCGCTGAATCAGAGTGTAATATGTAATACCTTTAAATCAAAATGTCAAGAAACTTCATAAGATACTCTGATTAAATGGCTGTTTTAGAGTACAATTTACAACTAATCCCATCTCGCATACAACAAATTTAATGGTCCGCTGTAAGTATTACAATGAAAACAACAAATGAAATAAAAATGATTCCATCCATTTGTCTCCAGGTTAATCGTACATGAAAAAAAGTCGACAAAACTTATTTTAAATTAAGAAGAGTTTTATTTTGGTGCCTCTATATTTTTTCTATTCTCAAACACGTCGTAGCAGGACTAAAAAATTCAAAAGCCAGCTATAGCGAGAGTCGGGAGGGGGGAGAAAAAATCCAATCTCAAACACACAATACACGGCCGAAAGTTGGGGGGACTCCCCTGGATGGTAACGGCGCGGGTGCATTTTTCAAGGGAGTCTCTCGAGACATTTTCAAATCCATCTCTTCGTTCCCGCATGATGCGCGTCGATGAATAACCCAGCGTCGTCATCGCCGCGCCGTAGCTCAGCTGCTGCATCTTTTAATGAAGCCTGCGAGTCTTGAGCCATTAATTTCAAAGACAGGAGCAAAGTTGCTTCTTTTATTATCGAAGTTGGTGCACAAAGGTCGAAGAGAGAGAGAGAAATATTCTCATTTGATTCCGGTGGTTTTTTCAATGGAGAGGTCAAAAAACCTGTTTACCAGCTATGCACTCTTTTATCGAGCTCGCAGAGACAATGGCACAATACCTATGCACCAGCGAGTACGTTTTTCTGACCGTTAGAATAGTTCTCTTTTCAATCCGGAGAATTATAGAGGAAAAGGATTTGCGCGAGGATTTAAAATTGTAAATTATGTTTACACGTGTCCGTAGATTAATAGTGGAAAATAATTCTGAAAAGTATCGTTGGCCTGCAGGTTGTGGAAGCACCTACTTTATTTGACAACTAATTACTTAGGCTAATGTTAATTTACTTAGTTGAAATTACGTCACTGCCAGGGATTATGTTGAAAAATCCTGAATTCTAACGTTCAAGCTATGTACTCGTCATAAAACCTGTGAGTACGGTCTTTATTACAAGACTCGGCCTTTGACTATGCAATCTAAAATGACATTTATTCTTGGTTACTGCAAAAGCGGTTGTCCCGCTTTTAAACTCAACTTGTGTACACGTAGCGTATCAAAAAATTCAAGTCCAAAAAGGGTTAATAATTTTCACGCTCTGGACACTTTTTGTAAATATTTTAAATTTTGTCGTGGTTTTTTCAAGTATAAATTTCTATGAATAACAAAATGTTGTATTTTACTGCCTTTATAAGCCGTATAAAATTTTAATATTTATGAAAATTTTCTCAATTATTGTATAAATATTTTTTTTTATACTTAAAAATTTACATCAACTATAACTAAGATTGGACCTCTTGACTGAAAAGTGTGTAAGTGTCAATTTCAAAAACCAAATCTGTTTGATCAAACTTGAAATTAACAAAAAGCATTCATCGATATATGAGCACCTTAATCTGAAATCGATAAGAGCTGTTGTTTATTGATCTAAGACGTACCTATTTATTACGTAATTTACGTATATATTTTTGATATGTGTCTTATATTCGGTAGTATGCGGTACTTAATTTAATAAAATAATTTTATAAATGTTTATTACTTCTATAGATGGTAACAGCTTGATGAGTTTATTTTTTTAATCATCTTTGCACTGTCACAAAACTGATTACAATGTTTACAGCTGTTTTTCTCAAAACACCTAAAATTGTAAAATTGCTTTTAAATTGTTTTTAGAGTAGAATCCTTGCATGCACATTGTTCTGTTTGCCCAGAATCTCATCAAAAGTCTCTGTGGGTGAGCCCACCCACTAAAAAAATGAAAAAAAGGGTCGACCCTACGCGCCATTCGTCATCTTCCCGGTGGCTGGCTGAGGGTGGTGTAACTGCACCCGAGTGAATTTCAGTTTAATTTCAAACGTAAAACTCTCGGGTCGGAGGAATATCGCGATAAGTGCAGCTGCACCGGCAGCGACTCTGAATTAAACTCGAATTTGGCGGGGCCAAGCGAGCGAATAAATCGAGCCGCGAAGCTTACCCGGGTAACGCATTCTTGACGACCTTTTGGTGACTTTGCAGCTCGCTGGGCTTTAGAACCGAAGTATTATTTACCAGAACTGGTTGACCGACTGAATGCTGAATCGAAAAATCAGTTGAGTAAAGGAAACTTGGTTTTGAAATAAATTTGGAGCTTGGTTTGAAGAAATTTTTTCGAATTCCAAGCTTGAGAGTTTCAACCTACTAGATAAGATTCTTAAAATATAAGGTTGACCATTCCATTCTCAACGATTTAATTTTTTCAAGAAGTGCATCCCTTCAAATCAAAATTAAACACTAATATTAATTTTCGTTGAAAGTTAAAAAGATATTTAGATGATAATAAACAAAATTAAAAGATTTTATAAATTTTAATTCGAATTTTGAATAAATCACCCGTTCAACTGAGAAACTGCAACAGGATTGGATTGTTCAAAACAGACTGTCAAACTTACATTGAAACCTTGGAATTTTCTAGTTAAATTTTATATTTCGTTGTATACTATTTATTATTACTAATTTTTACTATTATTATTATTATTTTTTTTTTACCATATATATATATTTTTTTAATATTGTAAATTGATTGATCTCTATAATTGATTGTTTTTACAAATAGATAAATTACTTGAATGTTTTGATTTTACAGTCAGCCTTATCTCTAACAATGTAAACTGGAACAAAAAAACAACTAAATCGCATGACAAGAACTCTGACTCATTCAAACCATGTAAAAAACCATTTAAACTCATTTGTCGTCACAAGTTGAACGCTTTTAAAATCTCCACCTGCACTCCCGGCCGTTCCCGACACAAAAAACCGCGCGCGTTAAAAGCATTCGAAAACCTCATTGTCACTCGCGGCCGCGTCTGGTGAGAATCTGTTACAGCCCATATTTCAAAATCAGTCCGCGGCTGTAAACCGAAAAAGCCCTCCCCGACAACAACAACAACCACAACCGTGGCGAAAAAAAAAAAATCTCGCGTACGGCGAAATTATAAAAGAGACGCGGCGTCGGGGTAAATCGGTCGCGCACCCGCAAAACCTCAGCAGCGCGCTAGCGTCGGCATAATTATTTGCGGTGGCGTACGAAATCGCGCGTCGAGTCATAATTCGCCGGGGCAATTAACGCCTCGGACGTTATTGGCTTTTCGATGATTACCTCGGTGGAATTAATCGAAAGTAGTTGAAGAAAGGGGGCGAGTTTGGTTTGGATTGTGCAGTTTGAGGAAGGAAGTTTCAGATAGCAAAATCGAAATTCATTGGGTGCGATCCATCAATGCCGACCCACTTGCGTTTTACCTACGAGAAGAATGATAAAAAAAGTAAAAAAAGCGCGCGACTGTTACAAGCATTGTTCCAACCTTTTTTTCCCCCTCGCCGAGATAAATCGTCAGCGTGTTTACACGGATATAATGAAAGTGTCACCGCCGCGAGATGTCTCACTTTTTTTTTCTTTATCTTCCTCTTTTCTTGTGTGCGGAGTGTATCGATCAAGACGCAGTTTAATTTACGCGAACGCAGCCCGAGATTTTCATCGGGGTTTTCCATCTCATTTGGAAGATACGATCGGCTTTGTTTAAAGACCTTTGACTCAAAATTGAAATCGTGGTTAGAAAATTGGGAAAATTTAGATGTAAATGCAAAAAGTACAGAGGTAAATTTTTGAGATCTTTTTGGTAAAGTGTCAAAAATGACTATTCAAAAGTTCATATTAAGGTTTGTGGAACCAAAAATTACTTTGAAACATATTAAAAAAAATTTTCTACGAAAAAGAGAAGGCTATTTTCGATCTTCGAGTTAGAGATCGATTGTCAAAACTGAAGTGCTATATTGGTTAAAAAAGTTTCTAACTTTTATTCGTTCTGTCATTGGTTTGTTCAAAATTGTAGTTCCCTGCCTCATCAGATTTAAAGCAGAAGGCTTTCACCTCATTTATTGTACGTTCCTGCTTGTTTATTAAATTCTAGTATAGGAGTTAAGGAAATTATTTATTCAATCAGACTGGCATGCAATTCTAAAAATCTACAAAATTCTGTAAAAGCTATTAAATAAATTTACCCAAGGAACCATTATGAGTAGATCAAGTCCACAATTACATCCTAAACTAAAATTCCGTGAAAATTGGTAATAATCAAAGCTGAAAATTACTTAAAACAGCCCGAGGAGTATTTTCCAATGATCGTGACGTTGACGTATTTCCGTTCGATTGTAATCCGGGGCGTATTTTTTAATGGATCGGGACGCGCCGAATCCAAAAGTGCGGGGCGAAAAGTTACGAGAGCTATAAATATCCCCTTGGCTAAAATCGAAGCCACTGCTCTTTTTTGCATCCCATCGCGTGAGTAATTGATACCGGGGGTAGGGGGAGTTTAATGTATAGGTGCTCCGGCTGCCCCCCCTTTTTTTTTGTTTCTACCACTTGCCTGGAGGGGAGGAAATCAAAGCCGCTGCTTCTGAATTAATTGAATCGGTCCAGGTATGCAGCGCGAGGCACTAACGGTTTAATTGCTTCTTCTTCTTCTTCTGAGAAGTACAATCTCCGAGCGTGAATTAAGGAGACATGGCCGGATTGAAATCATGAGTGTAAGAAAGTGCATAATAAATTGTTTTACCCGAAAGGGGATTTAAAAAAAATTTTTTAATCGCGATCATGAGACATGCAAATGACAATTTATTCGAAACTTATCCGTGTTACTTCGAGCATTAAGTATGTATCGGACTAATTTGACGTGTCTATACTCAGTGCCAATATTTTTTTGTTTTTTAATGTGGGTGTATTCAGAGATTGAATGTGACAGAATTTTAAATAAGGTTATGCAACAAAAAAATTTTCTCTGGGATATCTATGCTTGGTGGTTACAGAACTACAGTATTTTTTTAGAAAGAATTTTTTAATTTAAGGACGTTCAACTTTGACTACTCGAGTCAAGTCTTCTCGTATGACTATTTTTCCGATATAGAAACACGCTGATTGGTTGCTTGAGTCTAACCTAACCCCAAAAGTACTATTTTTTTTTCTTTGACTATTTTTTTCTATTATTAATATTCTCCTAATCGTCTCCGCAAACATCTTAAAATAATCCTCAAATGTTCTTTTAACACCTCAAAAAACCTGTGCTTTGTGTCATCATCCATTATTGGGAGACTTTGTAAAGAAGCACGAAAAAATTCGATTTCCATTATGACACTGTGTTCTCGACTGTGTTAATGGATCAAAACAATAATTATTGATATCTTTGTTATTAGACTCCTAATTGCTTCCAGATTTTAACAGAGGACTTCTTATTATTTAAACAAAATATCTCTAAATTTTCATAATTTATTCATCATGATTAATTTTTCGAGTTGAACGTCCTTAAGTCATTTAGTATGGTCATTCTAGTCTAATAATATCAAAAGTAGAACTTCAAATCTAACTATACTTATATAAATCAATTATCCCAGCGAAGAAAAACCTTCGCTCAAAATCTGTCACGAATAAAGTTACAATAAGGCGACTTTTAAGTACTAAAAAGTCTCTAAACGATTTTATTCATGTTTTTAATTTTCTCAAATTAAAAGAAAGTGACCTTTGCTAACAATCGACTGATACGCGAGGGCGAAAAAATTTTTGTCGACACACCAGCCGCGAATAAAAAGACTCTTGTGATTTTTATAAACTGAAAACTTGATCATTTTATTCGTGGCTGGTTTGTTGAGAAATTTTTTGTTCGTTATAGTTTATCATGGGTATGGTAGCAAAGGTTATTTTAACATTTTTTTCCGCTGGCTAAAATAATAAATAAAGTGGTTAAGAGACATTTTAATCGCAAAAAATACGCTAGTTGTTACTTTATTCGTGGCAGATTTTCGGGTAAGGTTTTTCTTCGCTGGGACCATCGAAATGGTCTATTATACTCATTGAATTTTGCTGTTAGCCTAATATAAAATTCAAATAAACTTAAAAAAGTCTTTTGAATATTGTGAGGGGTCGTGCACTAAATACATTCAATCAAATATAAACTTTATTTCGAGTAAAAAATTCAAAAAAAAATTATTTTTTACAATATCTGATCAATCAACAGAAACAATCATCAGTGATCACGGAGAGCCTCTCTGAATATTGAATACAAACGTCATACTTTAAAGCAATCAAAAACTTTTCCAACTAACTTTTTAGTAATTTCAATCCGCGCTTCGACTTAAAAAACAAAACAGAACAAAAAAACGTTCTCGTAAAAGTTGTAAACAAAAAAGGGGGGTTGCGAGTCAGCGTGTCGGGCGGTGGTGGGAGGATAAGCGTCGCGTAGAATATCGCATGCACGAGCTAATCGGCTTAGCCCGGACACGGTGCTATTATCCATAGAGCAAACTCCGCTCGGTGCATTGTGTTTGCAGGGCGCTTACGCGTGGCACCTGTTATCCTTCCTTCCGACGATGAAATTTTCGGCCTTTCCTGCCCGCCCTCCAGTGAGTTATGCATGCGCCGGGATTTTCCGATGCCCGTACTGCGTACGTTAATTGATTGGATCAAGCTTCCCTCCCCCGCACTGGCGACTGGATTTTTATCTTTACAGGATGATTAATGAAGATTTTTCAATTCTGGATTGTTTGTTTATTCAACGATAAAATTGCGAATTGTAAACGTACGCGTTGGCCCATGAAAGCGGGATACAAAGTGCAACGCTAAGTTCATTATCCGGGCATAAAGCACGCGCGATTACAACACAATACAGAGCTTAATATGTATTATTTATAGACCGTTTTATTGTCCTCTGTTCTTAGAATTCCAGTTATGAGTTATTTGGCTAGAGAGCTTTTTTTGTTGTCTAGTTAGTTTAAAACAATTAATGAACCGGTATTTTGTGAGTCTCGAAAAAAATTTATCTTAATTTCTGTTATTAACTTTTACTAATATGGAAGCTTGCAATCGCAATGAAAAATACTGTTGTGGCAAATAAACAACCCATCATAAAGAAATTAAACATATATTTCAATTCGGCCAAAGAGGTATCGCTGAAAAAATCATTTTTTTATAATTTTAATCAAAATTTCAACTGTGGAAAGTAAACAACCTACCATATTGAAAAATAAAATGACATAAAAATTATATCATCAATTTTATGTCACAAACCCAATTCAAAACTTGAAAGTTCTAAAAAAACTCTCTAAGAGGACTTTAATTTACAACTTCTATAATTATTAAGCTAATTCATTTATATGATAATCTAATTTAGAAAAAACTTAAGCTACTCATCTGCTAATGGCTCGTCCTTAAAATATTAATGAAAAATAAAACTAATTTAAACAAACATACAAACTGAAAGGCCAATTTGTTAATAATTCATCGTGCACCGTCCAATAAAAAGCTCGCTCAAAATATATGCTCAATTTAAGATAAAAAAAATAGTGATAAAGGGACCTTGCTTTTTTCCCTCATCAAAATTCATGTACTTTCATCGCTCACCCCTGGCTCCTTACATTACTGCAGCCGAGAACATAAAAACGTCTTTATCACGATTCATACCTCGCTGCACGTTTCACTTCGGGGTCTAATCGACACCCAACCCCCGGAGTAATAGCTATAAAAACTCGTAATATCGCATTCACCCCTCGATTAGCGCTGTCTTATTCGTTCTCCCCAACCAATAAAAAAAGAGAAATCCCCAAAAAATTTATACCCAATTCCCCAAATCTATTCGTAATCAATTTTCTCCGGGTGCTCAGCCTGAAAAGCTGGATCCTTTTTTTTTTGTTCAATTTTCGAGAGTGAATATATCCGATGATGTATACGCGGGGCTTTAGTGCCTGCAGACTCGCTGCTTTTGATAGGGGCGAGGACACCCCCGATCGACGCTTTTATTCAGATTAGCCCTGATAAACGCTGCTGTACGAGTGTACTTAATTTGAGGATCGATTCAACTTTTTTTTCACCCTTAGGTCTTTCGTTTCTATGATTTTTATCAAATCAGTCTGGATTGTATTTGAAAAAAAAGTGCATCAAATCCAAGTGCTTAGAATTTACAAAATTCAAACCCGTAGTGACGAAAGAGATTTAAAAAAAAAAATATTTTTATTAGAATGTGTGCCGATAAACAAAACAAATTTTTTCTTTTTTTAATGAGTAAAGTTACTAGTATTTTTCAATAATTGAAGAAATACGACAAGTGTAACTTTTATAAGTCAAGACTAAGCGGGGCTCGAACTCTGAATTACCGGATTACAAGTCACACGCTCAATTCACTGAGCTAATGTCCTAACAATAATATTTTGAAATAAAAAATAACTAGATTTTTGAATGATCTTTTATAAGAGATTGATATACTTAATAAAGATTATTATTTTTTTAAAATATTTAATTCCCCGTTTAATACAATCTAACATCTTAAAAATATTTAAACAGAAAATTATGTACAGTTTCCAAAAATACTTTTCTATACATACATGTATACAGTGTATTAAAGTAATGATCACCGTTATCAAACATAGAATGATAGTTACGAAATGTCCCCTAGAATAAGCTCCCTTGATACGATAAGAATCTGCATGCCCCTATAAAAAAAAAAAAGATTTAGGTGCATCAGAGATTTTCAATCACCCATAAAGTTTCCCAAGCGAAGAAATTTCTCATTTCAGAAAAACCCGAGCCAGCCAGCTACTTCAAAGAATTTGAAAAACTGTAAAACAGGAGAGCTCTCACAAAGTGTTCGGCAGGCGCACTTTCGTCGAAGCGTGGATGCATGTTTTAAACTCCCGGGGCCCGGTACATCAAATACTAATATCCGTCGTCGTCAAGTGCTGCAGACAGCCCGGGCAAAAAAAAGTGGAAAGAGGGGAGGAAAAAAATCCGAGAGACACAAGCGTCCCGTACCCGTTAAATCGAACTTTTCGGAAACTATATCCCGGGCTGCACGTGTATCGCTTTTTAACGGAAAAGCAGGATGTGGAAAAAAAAACTGTTCTATTTGCCTGTATCCCACTCGACTTCTGAAAAGTGTTTGAGAATGAAACGCTTTGATCGAGGGCGGCTGATTGGCTGATTTTCGCGATTTAAAATTTTCCGGGTTTTTAAGTGGGTGTATAAGGAAGAAAAAAGAATGAAGTTTCCAAGTCAAACGGAAAGTTTGGAAGTTGGAGGATCGACGGGAAGAAGGGGATTATCCTCGGGGGCTACGGATTTTTTAATTATCCTCGCTCGACAGCTAACCAAATATCTCGTTATTATGGACGCCGTCTTCGAGCTCGATTGACTTGGCAAACAATATTATTGTGCGAAATTTCGGGATTTATTTGTTCGATAAATTTGTTTTGCAGCTAACGAAAATACATAAAGTATAACATTTCACAAATATATTAACAGTGAATGAAATTTTTTTTTTTTTAATATTACTTTAATCTTTATTATTCAATATTCATATTATAAATATTAATTTTTTTAAAATATTTTAATATATTTTTCAATATTACTGTAATGTGTCCTTTGGGCACGTATATTTAAATAAAATAAATAAAATATTACATTTTATACATACGTACCATTATAAAAAGTGAATGAATTTTATCTTTTAATGAGCTTTTTTTTTTAAATTTAAATTTAGAAATGATCAAATATATTCAATAAATCGTATTTTTACAAAAAAATAATTGCCTGACCTAAAAATCCACTTTTTAAGTTTAAGAAAATTCCTGTTTAAAAGTTTTTTTAATCCCCAGCCGATTCATAAAAAATTAAGCTTGAAACTTTAAGTAAATATAAAAATAATTAAAAAAAAAAAAAATTACATAGAAATTTATATTTTTTGTTAAAAAAAATTACAACCATACAATAATAAAAAATTGACTTTTACAAAGACTTCCGTGCATTGCATAGGGATTTAAACTGGCACTTTGAACTTACAAATTTACTTTACCAAATTTCCAGAGTGTAAATTTTAAAAATCACGATTCGCACAAAGCAGTGTATTTTTTTTTTCACGAGAGCCCTTTTAAAAACCTAAATTACTCACAAGAAAAAAAAAAAAAAAAAAAAAAAAAAGGTAAAAAGAGAGTAAAAAATTTTTTCAACCGAAGCCCTCAGAGCGTAAACAGCGGGGGCGGCTTTTATAAGCCTCGAAACTAAACTTTGAGGGGCTAAAGTGCAGCGCGGCTCGGGGGGAAGGGGCGCAATTAACTCTTTATTCAAACAGAAAAGTTCGGTAAATAGAAAGGCAGGCAGGCAGACTCGAGTTTATTAGGTAGCGAAAAACTTTTAAAACGTTAGTTCCGCGACTAAAGTGTAGCGCTTTTCTTTCAGCCCGATCGAGCCTCGATCATTCTATTAGACGAAAGGGGGGAGGGGAAATTACGTTTCCGAGGCCAATAAATTTAAGGTAAGGCAATTGCTGCTGGAGAAAGAAGCGCGTAGACTGTGAATTTACCTTAATCAGGGAGCGCTACAAATGCTCAGGTGATTGCTACCGAGAACACCCCCCGGGGATTTTTAGTCGAATCGATTGCCCTTTGATCAGAGTTTCTTCTTCTTCTACTTCTTCGTCTTTACTTGCGCATTTACAACTTTTTTAATCTTGATTTTTAATAACTTTACGAGTTACCGTGAAAGACTCTTTTATTTTTTCTAGTTTCAAAACTTGAAGGCTACAGAATCAAAAGGAGCTGAGTTTTGGTAGTTTATACTTTTGAAAAAAAAGGCGGAAGTTTAGCACCAAAATGTGTTTCTTTTTGGAGTATCACTGTTTTATAAACCTTAAAGCATTATATTTGAAATAATAATTTATTTATTATTATTATTTTTTTAAATAAAAGTTGGAAAAAATTAAGCGATTTCAAATTTCGTTTGAAAACGGATACTTATGATTCAAAAAACTCGTTGCTGCTTTTGATACTCAAAAAATAGGCTCATTTTCTTATTTTATTAAAATTTACAAGAAAAATCGACTAGAATTTTCTCGTAGATATATCGAAGATTTGTATGAAATCGGAGATACACAAAAAAAAAAATTTATTTTTCCTTCTGATAAAAATAGCTTTTAGTTTTGATATATAGGGGGGTTAAATTTCTGGTTTTTAGACAATCAAAAGTTGATTTTAACAATTTTCTCAAATATTAATAATAAAAAATATAAAAATAATCAGAAAATCTTTCCAAAAAGTTCAATTTTCATTCTAAGTGGACTAATCTGGGTTGATTTTTAAACCAACACTTCGTACAAAAACCCCAACAGGGTTAGTTCATTAAACTATTAATCAGTTGCTTTTATTAAAAAAAAATGAATAAAAAAATTTTTTTAAATTACAAAACTATATAGTCACTTAACCGTGATTACGTTTAAAAACATTTCCTCACCATGCAGTTGTTTTTTCTCCGTCGTATCGATACACCATGTTTCAAATATTTATCGACTTCGATGCAGGAGAAAGTAACTCCTCCGCTGACAGCTTGTTTAGATAAACCGTCGCGTCATCAGGCGCTTGGGTAATAAAAATTTATCCCAGCTCAGCTCGCGATGAGATTTCTTTTTCCTCCCTGCTCTCTCTCATTTGACAGCATCATCATCTCGACATAAAGCATTGCATTTTAACTTCATAAATAATACAAGAGCCCTCTCGAGTACAAAATATTCCCCACGGGTAACAAAAAAAAAAAAAAAATAGTCGCTGTCTTTTGAAAACAGGGTAATTCAAGTTTAAAAGTATATTCGATTAAATATGAAAAATCCAGGACAGGTGCAGCGCGGTGCAGGTGGAAATTTCGCACGAAAATTATCATCCTCGTACAAACTCCCTCGCAGGAACAATGGCCCGAGTTATTATTACACCCGGTCGAGGAAGCGCTAAATCATCTTCTTCTTCTACCACTTTTTTTATCTGATCGTCC
The DNA here is from genome assembly GCA_038277355.1 of Encarsia formosa. Lineage (NCBI taxonomy): Eukaryota > Metazoa > Arthropoda > Insecta > Hymenoptera > Aphelinidae > Encarsia > Encarsia formosa. The sequence goes on along the minus strand of CM076186.1, from coordinate 12,420,234 downwards.
GCGAGGGGATCATTTCTTTCAGCGGAACTTCGCCTCCTTTTTTTTTTTTTTTTTTTCTTTTTTCCAGCGCCGCGCGATGAGTTATTGCGCTCGCGGGTAACCCGTCGCTAATATTTAATTTAGTCTAATAGAATCGTCGGCTCGCGGTCTGGTACCAGGACGGTGGTGGGGGATTAATATTTATACGTGTGATTTATCGGCCTGACCTTTGGGAATTGCCGCCGCGATTATTACGAGTCCTATTGCGACGAGTTTCTTTTCTTTTTTTTACGAGCAAAGTATCAAGAATAAATTAAAAAGTTCGATCTCACCCGGGTGGATTTATCGTACCTGGTATGTTCAGAATTATGAATTTGCGAGAAAACTTTTTTTTTTAATCCATGTTTTGAAGAGTCTTGATGGCTCGATAAGTTAGACTCGGAGCTTTCAAACTGAGCCGTCGGGTTCGAATCCCGGTGCAGGCACTTCTAAAAAAGTAATTTTTCATGTGCTTCTTTACGGAGAGAACATTTCACTGTGTTTTTCAGTGATCAGCAATTACAGTCAAAGCAGGTGATCGTTCAGCGTGCTGCGTTGTGCTCAGCGTCATCTTTTTATGAGAACGCGTGCCCTCTACACGGGTATTGTAGTGTTCACTGGATTTTTCAGTGATCGCTTAGGGTTCACTAGATTTTACCGTGAACGCAGGCTTCGGGAGCGTGAGCGATTTTTGTTCACTGTCTTTGACCCTGAATAGTTCCCTCCGTGTTGCAGTGAATTCTGGTGATTCGAATGTTACGCAGATTAGATCTAATTGAGTTGAAAAAAAAAGTCTTTAGGGGTATGCGCTTCCAATTCTTAAAATTTTTTTTAATTTTTGCTCTATTTTGAAAAATAAAAATTTTTATTTATTTTTGACTGCATCACTAGTTCATTTATTTCAACAAAACATATGTATAATTTTTCAGACCATAACGACAAAAAAAAAAAGATCACCTTGTATCTAATATTATTTAAGTATTTTTGAAAAGAGTAAAAATTGTACGTAAAAGTTTTAAATAAACAATTTTTTGAAAAAACTAACTTCCTCTCAATTTGCTCAATTAGCTCGTATTAATTATTTGTGTATATATTTATTAAAATTATTAACAATTTAACTGACGCAAGTTATTCGTTTTGTTATTAGTAAATAGTTTGAATGAGCAATTAAAACAAATGTTTTACAAATAATTTAAACCGTACAAAAGTATCTCAGATAATGAGTATACTTTACAAAATGTTTGATAAAATATGTATAAATAAATATTTTACTGGATATCATACTTTCATTTATTTGGGATTATGATTATGAGCCTTGTGAAGTGAATTTATAGAATGAAAAAAAAAATAATTTTTGAAGTATATAAACACAATTCACTGTTTTGTTCTCTTTACAGTAATCTGTTGAGCTTGATCTTTTAATTGTAAATCACGCGCGGGAATTAAGATTGTTTAAAAAGGTGTGAGAATGGCGACGTGAAAGAAACGTTACTCCAAAGATAAACACGATAATGTTAATTACATATTATGGTTGGTATAATATTATAACTAGAGAAGAAAAAAAAAAAAAAAAAAGAACCAAAAAGTTTGTTTGTTCAGGCTTAATTAAATTTTTAATTAGACTCCGTGAATTATTATTGCGTTTCAGAGACGTAGGAAGTGCGCCTTTAATAAAATACTCTAATTATATACTCGTACATCGTACTTATCAACAAGTTTATAAGCATGAATAAAGAAAAATTCAATTTCAACTTAATCAGTAGAGAAATTAAAATAAAGTGCTTTTTTGCGAAATCAGGTTTAAAACAAAATAAATTTTCCCCGTCAAAGTTAAATTGAAGAGGAAAGAAGTAAAAAAAAACAAAAACAAAAAATTTCGATGCATTTTCAAATAAATTGAACGTCAACGGTAATAAATTGCAAATACATTCAATTAATCGCGAAATACTTTTAATCGAAAATCGTTTAACCGGTTATTTTCAACGCCTAAATAAAAAGACATGAAAAATTTTACTCGCATAACGTCATGAAAAGTCATATTTATAAGATACACCATACCAAGAGAATTATATTTTATAATTACTTAATAAAATAAAGCTGAAAATTATTAATTAAATCGTTTATCTTCGACCATATTTATATACCAAAATGCTAAAAAGGTAATCATTCGACTCGTCATTCGATATTGAAAATTTATTTAAAAGTTCATTACCAGCTCTATTATCCTCAACGATTTACTTATACATTAGATTATGACTTATTTTGCAATCACTTATATTAACATGCTAAGTATAAAAGAATATACGTATTCTTAAAATAATATAATAATAATAATAATTCTTATAATTTTTATCTATTTATCTAATCAAAAACCGATCAAATAACTATTTTTGACTAAAGTTTTTATCTTACTAAAATAGCAGAAAGTGATACTATAGATTTGAGTACATCAGATCTGAATCAGACGTTAAAATCTTCATAGTTTATTTATAAAATTAATGAATTTAGTTTTAAAATGCAATAAAAATAATTTCAAATTTTTACTAACTATTAAATGAATAACGTGTGAATACTGTACATTTTCCATCCGCAAAGTCATTTTAGTAAAAATTAACTATTCAAAGCTCTCATCAAAGCAGAAACCGGGGGCATTTTCGGAAGAAATAATATTTCCCAGCTGAAAAAAGGTCACTCGGGTTGGGGTCGTTACGGATGTCGTCGTCGTCGTCGTCGTCGTCGTCGTGCTGCAGTGCACCCAAGCGGGTTATTTCCCGGTCTCGGTCTGCGGGCGATATTCACGCGAGATACCAGCGCGCCCGCCCGCCGTAATAATTGCGCCGTGCCCCAAAGTATATGCATCCCCGGCTTGAATAGGAAGAAAAAACTCTGTTGTGGCGGGCTTAACGATGCACGAGAATAATCGAAATAATGCAAATTTTTTTGCTCTTTACTCTTTACGGCGCGGCGTCCGCTTTTTACCCGCGGGTAATCAGCCGTAATGAGCCGGGATGGATTATTGACTTCTGTACTTTGTTTGCTGGGGATTAAAACTTTTTTTTATCCGCAGTGGTGTCTTACAGCATGCATGTGGAACATAATAATCTCGTACTTTGTAAAAAATTCCCTCGATTTGAACTGTAACCAAAATTTCAAAGTTATAATAATCACAAGATATTTATATCGGTCTTATAGTCTAACCATATATCGACGGTCCCAGAGAAGAAAAACCTTAGTCAAAAATCTACGGACTTTAAATGACCATTCAGGGGCTGAAATGAATAAAAAAATCACAAAAATAAAAAATATGATTGATTGGTTAATGATTTATTAAGATTCCTAATTTTTCTTTCTTCTTTATTCATTTCAGTCTCTCAATGGTCATTTAAATTCTACAGAATTTCGGATAAGGTCTTTCTTCGCTGGAACCATCGATATGCGGATCATTAGATGATCCTTACTTAAAATCACCCTCGAAGAACCTAAAATATCGATTAGTAATCAATATTACAAAACTCACAATTCGTCATGTTAAACGACAACTAGCGCCAGAATAATTCAAAATTAATCCGCAGAATTCCATAAGTGGCCAAAGTCGGAACTATATCTAGCAACAACTTTAGCATTGTGCTTATGGACTCGCTTAACACGACGAATATTGTTGTGGAACAGTCAACATAAAGATTTATCTAATTTGATTCCAAGTTTTACTTATGGCTCATTTCGTCTGAAATTAATATCGTTCTGTACCTTAACGTAACGCGCGATTTACGATCATTTATGTAAATTTTAATACACGATTTCAGAGTATTACATCTGATACGATTAAAATATCGAATCCAAAAAATTCCAAAGAACTTGGTTCGTCATTTAGCGTAGGCATTTCATAAACTGGTCGCAATTCGAACAAAAATATTTCCGACGTTTGTTGATCGCGCGATCCAGGTCAGTTCGTTTGCGCAATTGTCGAGGTAACGCTAGCGATAACTATGAAAAGGTTTAAATTGCCCGGCTTAAACTGAAATTTACGACGTTGCAGAAAAGTTGATTGAAACAAATGGACTCACGCGGGGGTTAATGCTGCGGGTGCCAAAAGTTTATCTCTCATTATTCTCAAGTGATTCATACCTGAAACAAAAAAAGAAATCTTCGATTAATTTTGGTCTCGGAGAGTGCTCGGTGACGACTAAATAAACCGCGCCTCTTTAAAAAATCATCAACCATGATTTGCATTTTTAGTACACCGCACCGATTGAAATTCAAATCAAGTCGGGCTGGTTGTTCTTGTTTCGGACATTAATTTTCGTCGTTGTTGCAGGTTTACACGTTTCGAATAATCATCGTTCCTCCAAACTAGATTATTTCGGAGTATTTTGACTGTTTTATACTCGGTTGAGCGAGTACAAAAAGAACAACAAATATTTATCACCAGCTCCACCCCGGGATAAATTCAGATAGGGCCACTCCTCCGAGACATCTCAATCGTTACTCAACCGACCGATCGCCGCGTCTCACGCGAGCTGGTTTAAAGAAAAGCTCCCCGCAAACACCTTCTTCCAAACGAGAAAAAAAAGAAAGAATAAAAAAAACCGAAGGTATAATAAAAAGAGGAGCCGCTCAGCGGGTGGCGAGGCTCCCATGCAAATTGCCGAGCTATGAGATGATTTATTACGAGCTGCTTCCAGAGAAGACCGACCGAGTTTTTTTTTTTTTTTTTTTATTCTTGAGGAGAGGAGGCGGGTTCAATCGAGGGAGCCGCAGCCCCGAAAAATTGTCCTGTCACCGTGCTGGCTTTTCGTATTAACACGTCGATAGCACCGCTAGCAGGTAATGCGGTTTCAACGGAATCATTCCCGACTCGCCTCGCCTGGGAACTACGGCTGCAAGGGGTTGAGTCACGTAGAAAAATTTGGGAAATTTATGTTTTTTATAGGAAAAGAAACTGTTCTCGAGTTTTTAAATAATTTTTATTAGGATTTTTGTATTTTGGACTGTGATGCTAAAGCCCGCCTCGAGAAAATGGGTGTCCTGAAAGTTTTTTGATGCAACTGTTAAAAACGAAAATCTTTACCCTACTAATCAACTGAGCAAAATTGAATTTTTTTTATAAAATCTTAAATTAGCATTTTTATTAAAAAATTATTTTACACCTCATTAAGCGAAGTCAAAGGGGTCATTTTAACAAAAAATTGAAGATTCAGTAAAATTAAAAATGAAAATGAAAAAAAGGGCTCTGTATTGCTCAAGCTACTACCATAATCTATCTTTTAAGCCCAACCCAATAAAAATCGGATCAAAATTAACGTCAAAATATGTGAAATCCTTCCTCAAAATTCAATATACATAGATTTATAGCAAATGTTATTATGATACAAAAATGTACAAAACTGTTTCCCATATTCTGACTTTAATTTTGATTCAATTTTAATGGGATTAGGCTTAAAAGACAGGTTAAGGTAGAAGCTTGAGCCCTACAATTTTTTTTTAAGTTTAATTTTATGTAACTGATTTCTTACGCAAATTCTGAAACTTACCTATGTCTTCGCCTTAAGTACAAGGTTACTCTCGGACCTTCATCGTTACTCATGGGAGCTTCAAATACTTGACCCTTCTCTCTTAAAAACTAAACTTCAAATTTCCGAGTAAAATAAATTCTCAACCCTTAACCCTCAATCAGCCGCGTCACTTGAAACCGTTAGAAATACGCAATTAAGGCTCGCACTGCAGCATTGTCAAACCTTTGATTAAAAACCGTGTTTACCCGTTGAAGCGACAATAAAAATCGAATTAAACCCCGCAAGTGTCCACAGCAGTAAAACAAAAGGCCAGATTCTCGGTCGTAAAAGCCGGCATTTTGAGAAATTTTAGAGGACGATTTGCGGCCGGGGTGAATATGCAAATGACACGGGGTCCCTTCTCCCGCAGCCACACCGCGAAGGGATAAATGAACACGAGGCTCGCGAAACGTGCGTCATTACGGAATTGGCCGCCGCTGAATTTCCAGCAACGAATCGACGCGTGCAATTTTACACCGGCCAGACGCGCCGGGCTTAAATCGTCCGACAATTGTGCTCCTGGACCAGCGGATGGTATTATTCCTCTCTGATTATCATACACTGGGCGCCTAGTATTACCTTTTTTTCAAAGTAATCTGGAAATTCGACTGTTTTTGAGATGAATTTCACTTGGGTGGGCTTAAATGTTTTAGTATTTTATTGTGAAAATTGCTTTTCATAGTATATGTTTGTGAAGAACCCTGTAAGAAATGTGAATTAGGTTATCCATTTAAGGTGGCTTGTAAGTGCTGCCCCGTATCTAGCAGGGGCCCTTGCGGGTGCATAAGTTTACAAAAATTTTAAACAAGAAAAAAAAGCAATTTTTCCTATTTTTAATGATTATTACGATTTATTATGATCGTTATAATTCATTTTAAAACAAAACTTGAGATAAAAAACATAAAAAACAGTGAAAAATTTCATGTTTTAGAGGTTATGTACCGCAATTTTTTATTTTTCTTAAAAATTAGTCCGATAACCCCATATTGTTATAATTTTAAAATGATCTTTAACTTTTTACCTTTAAAATGATACCTGACTCGTCGCAAACTAGTGTATTTAGACAATTTGGGGAATTCTTAAATGTTTTTTCCGATAAGAGTCCATGTAAAAAAAAAAATTTTTTAATGATTTTTTTCTCGAAAATAAGTCCGATGACCTTCCTAGTGTCCTCTAGGAAAGTTGTTGGTCTCACTTCAAGGAATCTACCTGATTTTTTTCGAAACTTATTAGTGTTTTTTTAAAATACTTACAAGCCACCTTAATAGCCATTAAATGGCTGGTTACTAGATAAATATTATATTGAGTCTATAAAATGGTCAGTAAATGGCTATTAAATGGATAACCTAATTCACATTTCTTACAGGGAAAATTTTTTTTTGTCAAATGCTACGAAAAGTTATAAAAATCCTTAAAAAATAACTGGTTCAGTACTTTCGGTATACAATACAAAATTGCTTCTAACTTTAAGTACTTAGAAGTAAAAATTTTGAAAAAAAAAAAAATTTGTTTATCAACGTATAACATTTAATGAAATATTCTTTTCAAAAAATTTTGTTAAAATTTAATTAAAAGCGTTTTATTTTCTGACGAATCAAAAATGCTATATATAACTTCATTATAAATAAAAGCAAAAATTTTTTTTCTCGAAAGCTAAGTTTTCACATTTTTATCGTATACCTATCAAAATTGTATCTTAACGACAAAATAACATTTATTATTCTGAAAAATATTCGACTTATAGTTTTTTAATCTGAATAAACAAACCATAATAGTCCTTTTGGCACCAGCTGTTTATTTAATTCCCCTTAGAAAACATATCTTAAATTCACAACGTTCCGGATTAAAAAATCTCTGACACAGATATCAAAAAATATTATTTTTTCACCTCACCACCCCACAATAGTAAACAAAAAAAACCATTTATCGCCTTTTCTCGCACCGGTTGTATTTCGCTCAATTCCAAAACTCAAACAAATAATCCCGGGGGCTCGAATAGCACAGCACCGAAATCAAGGGTATCATAGTCCCGGTAGATCCCGGGGTTGAAAAAAGGAGGAAGAAACATCACACCGCCGTTGGGGGCAAACAAAGGGGCTCGTTGCAACCGCACAGCAGCATCCCTTCTATTTTCGTACACCTGCCCTGATGAAGACCAGGAATCTGTTACCCGAGTACCGAGCGTGTTTATTCAAGCCCGCGCGTGTGTGTTTGCGGATTCGATTATACTCTCCGCTTTTCCGCGGCTTGTTTGAGGTGGGGATCGGTACTTGGTCTTTCGATCGGACCCGCGGCGGGCTTGATTAGAAGTCGAATAGGGTTGGCAACAAAAATTCAAATTCGAAAAATTATGCATGGAATCGAAAGTTTAACTCAGAGAGTCATCAAAAATAAAAAAAAAAAACAATTTTTTTCCATCATAGAATTTTTAATAAAAAATATATTTGCAAAAATTTTGAATTTTTTTTGATATCTTAAAAACGTTTTTGATTGGTGGATCACGTGTGACGTCATCACCCCGCAAAAGGTTATGCACCAACACGCGTAAAAAACGGAGTTGAGACTTTGAAAGAAAAAAATTATTTAAAATGAGTAAAATTGAAGAGGATTTTATTGCTGCTGACTCAAGAAATTTACCACTAATACATTTTGATATGGTTTATGACTATTTGTGTAAAGATCGCCGATTTAACGCAGAAGAAATGCGCGGAGTAAAAGCTTCACGGTTTGTAAATAAAACAAAAATATAATTTAAAATTTCATAAAAAATTGTACAGATTAGATTTGAAAAAAAATTACAGGAGTAGTCGACAAGCATATGGAGATTCGGCAATAGGTCGTGTAAGACTCAAAAGAGTTTTGTCTACTTGCATTGTTAAAGCCAATGTAACTCCGGAGCACCGTGTTAGAAGTAAACCGTACTCTGTAACAATGATTGTTGAAGAAAAAGAAGAAGTAGTACACAGCGTTGAATGCAATGACTGCAATGCATCAACAGGTAAAATATTTGTAATTTGAAAAATGAATAACTAAAAATAATTTTTTTTGAAGGTTATAAAAATTAAATGAAATCAATTATAAATCAATTTTTTTTATTTAATCATTTAGTTAAAAATTATTTAAAATTAATGCAAAGTTTGGAAAAATCATATTTTGTATTCATTCAGAAATGAAAAAGGCATTGAAAAGATTTTTATTTTTTAATACTTTGAATAATTTTTTCTGCATCAGAATTTTTATTGTAAACTCATGTATTCTTTCTGTGAATATATTGTTTTTATAATTTATAGGAGGCTGTAAGCATGCAGTTGCTTTTTTATTTTGGATGAATCGAAGAACAGAAAATCCTTCCCCGACAGAAGTTAAAAGTTACTGGGTAGCTCCAAGTTTGTCAAAAGTTGGGACAACAACAAAATTTATTACCACAGCTGAGTTGTCTGAAAAAATGAAACCAGTATCAGTTAAATTACCTGATAATGCTCAATTTTTAGAAACAATTATGAGTATAGCTAAAGAAAAGCAGATTGACAGTCAATTATCTAGATATCATTTTGAATTAAATGAGAGAGTATTGTATAGATTATCAATACATTATCTATTAATTGATTTTTTAAATCAAAAGCATAGAACAGCTTATCAGTTTATACTATTTGCTAGAAATAATATGCCAGATCTTTTGTGTAAAAAAGCAGTGGAAAAAACTGCAATGCAAAGTAATGATCTTCTTTGGTTTGAACTTCGTTATGGGAGAATAACTGCTTCAAAACTTTATGAAGCTGCTCATTGTTCGACTTCTGATGGTTCACTAGTAAGTCAAATTTTAGGAGCATCAAAAACTTTCGATACAGAAAGCATGAAAAGAGGAAGAGAATTGGAAAAAACAGTATTGAAAGAAGTAGAGAAGGAACTTGGTGAACAATTATCTAGTTGTGGTATTTATTTAGATTCATCTATACCAGTAATTGGGGCTTCGCCAGATGCAATGGGAAGTAACTACGTTGTGGAAGTGAAATGTCCCTGTTCAGAGAAATCTTTAAGTAAATATATTTTAAATGGTCGACCAACTCCAAAATTCAACGCTCAAATAAATTTACAAATGATGGCTTCTAAAACCAAAAAAGGACTCTTCTGTGTTGCTGACCCTAATTTTGAAAAAAATAAAATAGTTCATAAAATCTGGGTGAATTATAATGAAACATTAACATCTAACCTGATAAATAAAGCTATGAAATTTTGGGAAAAGAACATTTTCCCAAAAATGTTTAATGCTTTAAATGACTAAAAATATATTTTACTCTAAAATTTTTTTTTAATGATTTTGTTTTGAACATTTATAAAAATTATGTTAAAATTCTGATAAATTTTGTAAATTTGGCATGAAACTTGAATTTACTTCTTTGATGTAAATAATAATTAATAAAAGTATGTACCAAAACTATCAAAATTGATTTGTCCTCAGTTTTTTAATCAAATTATTTCCTTCATTTATTATACTTTAATAAATATTAACAACTAAATTTGAAAAAAATATGTACACCTTAAAAGGAGTTTTTTATTATTCTTATATTTAATGTCTTCATGAGTGGAGCTACAATGTTAATTTTTAATAAAATATAAATTAAAATTTCATAATAAGATGTTAAGCTGAAAATTATTTTTTTATAATTCTGTTCAAGTTTTTATGATTGGGTCTTGCACATTGACCAGAGCTGCAGCGATCATCACTATATTATCAATGATTGGCATAATCGTATGGTGTAAAGTAGAGTGAGGTGCCAATAAATTGTACTCTCGAATTCTTCTTATTGCTCGCTCAACATGAATGCGTAAGCTGGCAATTCTTTTAGTAAGAATGACATCTTCTTTACAAGGTTTACTTGAAGAAGAAACCGATGGGGGTCTATATAAAGTACAGTTTTTTCTATTCAAAATAGTATCAATTGTCTTAAAGCCTCTATCGGCCATAATAACACTTTTTTCAGGTAACACTTCCATGATCTTGCAATCTTCAAATAACAAAGTATCACTAATGCGTCCACCATATCCCTTTGAAACAAAAGCTATCAATCCATCTGGTGTAATACATATTAAATATTTTAAGGTATTGCACTGCTTGTATTCTGACCAAGTTAACGATTGTTCTTCAGGCTTTTCAGGTTTTTGCATCTGAATCTCAAATGCATCAGTGATGCCATATAATTTGGCAAAATTAGATCTAAAAGCTATTGGTAATAATTTTTTACATTGAATTTTATCTGGAAAATAAATAAAAGTTTTGAGCAGTTCAGCAAGTTTTGGCACACATGTATCAAAAGATCTACTAGCCGCACCTCTGCACAATCCAAACTGATCACCCAATCTCACAAAGCAATCGTTTAATCTGATTTTCATTAAAGTTAATTGAATTTTTTCCACAGATGAATTCACTTTTTTTTGTAACTGTTCAATTAACCAAACCCATTTTACAGAAATTCCTATATAGAATTTAGGATTTTTATTTATAAAACTCATAGTTGTTCTGAGAGCAAGTTCTTTTTCTTCACTTATTTGTTCCTCTTCCAACTCTTGTAAATCACTCAATGAAGGCTGGTAATCTGAACTGCTATTGACAATGGACTCTTTGGAAAATTTTGATGTTGATAAACTATTAACACTCGCATCACTTGTCTTACTTTTATTATCATCTTTATTACTGTTATTGATATAATTATTATTATTATTATTATATTTATTGAAAGCAAAACATTCTTCAGACATAGTTTGAGTCACTTGCAAACCTTTTTCTGCAGTTTGTGGAAGTAAGCGGCACATGACAGCTTTACTTCTGAAGTGCTTTTTTGGTTTTGATTTTTTAATTTGTTTCAGTATTTCTGGTGTATTTCCAAAAGGTAAAATATGCGGGTTTTTATTGACTTCATTGATTAAGTCATATTGTCTGATCACAGGATCGGTACAAAAGCTTTTTAAATTATAAAGATTTTGACTTGGTAAATTTATAAACACTTCATTTTGATTATGATCACTATTTTTTTTAAAAACAGTCAAATCTTCAGTTTTAGAATTACTTACACAATTGAAATTTTCAGTAGTAAGTTCATCAATGTTAGAAAATTCAACAGCTTCATTTTGATCACTTTGATCAACTAATTTCTTTTTTTTAAATGAACTGTCATATGTATGCACATTTCCTGTCACATTTTCTTTGTTATTAGCACCAAGCATTTCATTGACTTCTCTTTTTCTATTAAGTTTTATAAATGCTGGTCGAGGAGGTTTACTGTACGCTGCTGCTGCACGATTCGGTTGGCAATTAAAAATATGAGGAACCACATTTTTTTTTAGTTGAATGCAGCCACCCAACATTTGATATCTTATATAATTTTCCATATCCTCTTTCAACTGGAAATAAAAAAAAAATATATATATATATAATTAATAATATTGGGTGAATAGTAAATATTGATTGATATTACAAATTCTGTAAAAAAAATGTGTCCCAAAATTTTATTGAAAAAAAAAAAACTTTAAATTAGCACCTATTGTATTAGTGTTAAAGGTTAGAATTACTTTATGCAGTAAATATTAGGGGTAAAAAGCATTTTTTAAGTTAAAGTTTAATTATATATAGGTGAAAATTTAGTAAACTTACATTAAAATGATCTTCACAACAGCTAAGAGTAGAAGATGAAGGAAAATCACTTCTTCGAGCAGCTTGAAGCCACTTTTTTCGTCTTACTATATCATTTGGAACAGTCAAAAACAGCTTGTGAGGTGTTTTTACTGTTGTGTTTGTACAAAAGGGTACAAAACAAGTTTTATAAGGGCCACTCATTGCTTTTTTAAAAGCTTTATAAAAAAAATATTGAAAAACACTATTGTATCATATGGCTTTTGCATCGAGTTTACGGTTTAGTGACGTCATTCAAGCGCCGACCAATAGAAAACGTTTTCGCGGATTTAAAAAATGCAGTTATTTAATCAATTTTTTTATACTGAAAACTACAACAAAAAATTCTGAAAAAAAAATTTACAATACAAATTAGGCTGTATTTTCATTTAAAAATATTTTTACAATAACTGTTGCCAACCCTATTGTTTAATGGCTCGAGTTTGGTTGACACCGAGGTTGACACTGTAGTGGACGCGGGGATTCAAAAATACGCGGTGATTGAATTCACACCCGGGCTCATTAGCTAATCAGCACGTACGCAATGATTACGTAGTAGCTGGAGTTGGGGAAGGAGTTGAAAAAAATTATCGAGTTATTTAGCGAGGTGCATGCGTTATGTAAAGTAATAGAGATACGTGCTGAAACGGTGATTGCGATTTTCAAAGAAACTCTGCAGACTGTGAGTCACTTTCTGTATTGACTAAACACTAAGTGCAGACGTGCGAAATGACTTTGAGCAGCACAAGTTCGTTGACTTGTCTTGGAAGAGGTAACATTTTCTTACAACTTAATCTGGTTTTCTCTACTTTAAAGCAGTCAAAGTAGTTCTGTAGGGTCAGTGGTTACTAAAATTCCATCTGTGTATGTTTCGATTTATATGAAATTTTGAAACATTTTTTAAACAAAAATTAAAAAGTAAATGAATGAAGAAATTCAATACACCAATTTCGACGATTTGAGCCAAAAATCCACTTCTGGATGCACAAATAACCGAGATTTTATGAATCAACTTTGACCCAAAAATGTCAAAAATTGCTAATTTTAACAATTCTATTCTTATCAATTTAATTCAATTCATTGTTGCAAGTCGTATTATTTTGAGCTCATGTGCTTTGCTTCAGATAAAATGCCTTAAAATTTATTAACGCAGCCTACTCTTTTTTCGAGAACAATATTCTAAACAACTCAGGCAGGCGGATTTGGAAATTTCGATATATCTTGATACTACAACTACCCTGAAAATATATTTTTTTTCAAACTTTTATAAAATGTCGATTTTGGACTCCAAGAGTAGGCTAAAAATTCGACAACCCAATAGAAATCATTTCGTCCAAATGAAAAAAACCGGCAAACATCAGACCCCCGAGTCGAAGTTTCACAGAACGCAAGGATCATAAAAAGCCATCCAGTAAAGGGGAACGACGACGAAACTCGAGAGAGAGAGAGAGAGAGAGAGAGAAAGATTCTCGGTCGATTGCGTGCCGTACGCATGCAGCACGCGGTTTACAACTCCTCGGCTCTGTGTTATTCGCGGGGGATTGATTTAAACGAGCCGCGACGTTTCTAGGCTCAGCCGATTCCTTTGACGGCGGCCGTAACATTCCGACCCAAAGGCGAATTTTTCCTTCCGCTATTTCTAAAATAGATCACTGGATCATCTTTATTCTTCTTTTGTCTCAGGATTTCGCGGAACATGAAAAAAAAAAAAAAAAAACGCAACCGCGACTGCACGCTAACGATGATCAATCTTTCGCGAATGATGAAAAAAAAAATAAATCTCAAGGATTTTTCGAAAAAGTCCGGTGATCGATCAATCGCCAGATCATTTTAGTAGTTTTTTTTTCTTTCTTTTTTAGCAAATCGACGACTAAATGATTTATCGGGGCTGGAATGGAGAACAAGATATACATGGTTTTTTAATTTTAAATCGGATGCAATTTTTTTGTTTTTGATAAAAAAAAATTGTTCACCAAAACATAAACCAGTTAAGCTATGATTGATTAATTAGTTGCTCAAGTTTAAAGTTCATGGTAACTCGTTTTGTCAATTCCTTTTTTATTTTGAAGTTGCTCTAATTTTTACCAAGGACTTATGTTCCAAAACAGATTGTTGTCAACGCAGATCTCTAAATAGTTAAGATTTAATCAAGAACACAGTTAAAATTTATATTAATAAAGTTATAAAAAACCAGAATTATCAGTCTGAAAACAGTCCAATGTGATAAGATAATGGAAACAGAAGTCTTACTGAGACTTACACAGAAGTCTTCCTAAATATCTTATGGGACCATTTGGAATATTCAGTAAAATATTTCGTCGCATAGTATTTTAAACAAGAAAATATTCTCCATTTTTTTAAATTTTCTTATTTATCTCTGCACAGCGTTTTTATAAAAAATTCGTGGAATTCTTAAAAAATCACAATAAATCGCTTGCCCTCCAGAGGCTAGTTGTAAAAACCTTCCTGGAAATAACAAACGCCGAAAGAATTTTGCTAGCTACGTGGAAGAAGAAGCACTTATCACATCGGAATGGCTTCCTAGTTTACAAAGCTCGCATTTTTGTCGCTAACGAGTACGAAAAAACTGCGCACGGGTCTAAGAAAACCAAAAAAAAGCAGGCCCCGAGAAAAGATGATCGCCCGCAATGCCAAACATAACCTCAATCTCTGGTACGAAAAGAAAAAAAGGGCCATCTAACAAGGCCACGAAAACGCGTGCGGTGTTTTTGCCGAGAAACTCGCCTGATTGCACGTCATCGTCTCTACGCGCTGCACGAAAAGAGAAAAAAAAAAGAGCGTAGTAGTAGTTGTGCTGGAGGCACTCCATCCACCGCAGCTCGGCAAGAACAAGAAGAAGAAAAAAAGGCCCGCAAAAAAGGCGGAAAACGAGGATAAATAAATGTATGCAATTAAAGAAGTGGCACTGCCGAGTCGCGGGAAAAATATTTCTCGCATCGTTCGCGACTCGCAAGGACAATTGATCTACTGCTGCTGCTGCTGGTAGTTGGTACCCTTGAAGATTTAAACGTTTATAAATAAAATATGAATCCTTTTTCTTTTTTTTCATCGATTTAGAAGTGGAGACTGACTGTCTGAAATCGGTCGGTAATTCGTCCAAATGATCATTTCTGACGTGACGGACGTTAATATGAGGAAAATTTTTTTAAGCGTTAACGACGGTCATTTTGTCTGTGAATGTCTATTTTTAACAAGTTTTTGATTACTTCATCAATTATATCAATTGTACTCAATTAAAAATCATCTAATTTTTTGATAAGATGTGGTTAGAAAAACGAGTAGAAAAACAGTCATTTGAAGAATCTATCTGATTAAGTCAGGAAAACATAAGCTTTTAATTTTCCGTAAAAAACTTAGAATTAAACGACACAAGCCATTTGAACGTCAGAAACTCAACAAACACAAGTTTTGTGATTATAACGGTATTTTTTTTTTCTTCAATCGGTCAGTACTGTCATCTTTTTATGAAGTTTTTAGGTTAGTTTATTCTCGCAGTCGAGCGAAAAATTTTTTTTCTAGAACGTGAAAACGTTTGTTTTGAGAATAAATTTTCACTCAGATTTCCAGGACCGGGGGCTTTTTACTTCAATTAAACCAAGTTTTTTCACTCAACTCGCGGGGCCGTTTACTTAACAAACACGGAGAAAAGGGGGAAAAAATTACACGCGCCGGGTAATTTTTTTCAAGTTGCTTTTTTGAAATTAAAGCGCGCGCGTGTACGTAGTTAAAGCCAGAGTGGGAGAGTCGTAAAAGAATCCGAGTCAAATAGTCACCCGAAGTAGAAGAAGAAGAAGCGTTTAAACTGGCAATTTCCAACTTTACGGTCCTGCAGGAGCGCAGCACCAACGCATTTCATCAAGTTCACTCGCTGCACCGACTTTATAGCTGTTTCCAAACGCGGATATAATCTTTTTTTTTCTGGGATAACGGTGGAGGGAACACAACAATTCCTTCAAAAATTTTTTTATTAAAAATTTTAGCTTGAGTTTTAACTTTTTAAGAGTTTATATGACCAGAAGAAAAATTCTGGTTTTGAATTACCGCCAAAACTATTGACGTGTGAAGTCAGCATGACCAAGTCACAGGTATTTGCAACTATTGTGAAAAAATTTGGTTAAAACTGAGCAACAGTTACAAAATTATCATTGTTGAATCTTAACATCAAAAAAAGTTATAAATACTTGTCACGTGTCGTCATGTGAGTACAAGCGTTTTGGCGGTAATTCAAAATCAATAAATTCAAAAAATTAATTTTGTCAGTCACCATTTATCAGAAGACTTTATCAAAAATATATATACATATTTTTTACTCATTTTATTTCTCTAAGTTTCAAAACAAACATTAATACAGTTTCGATAACAAAATCTTGGCAATTTATCGTGTTATCTATTTACGATTTTTCCCCCTTATCAAGTTCCGTATTCACGAAAATTCGGTAAGATAATAAACGTTGAATGATAGCTGGAAATCTCTGCAGGTCGTAATTGATGAAAAGCTCCTCGACGCGGGGATCAAGACGCCCAGGCCCCTGGAAAATCATTTTGATGGATCGTGGAAATTAATCTTCGTTACTCCCTCTCGTATTAGAATTTTCCCTCCCTCCTTCCCATTATTTTTACCATTTTTGCTGCTTCTCCTGATCTCTCCACCAGGTAATTATCCCGCATCCACCTCGCGAGTCGCTAATTAAAATTGTCTTCTTATCAAGCGGTCCCGAGTCATCTCGGGGGAATGTTAAGTGACCGACGTTTCCGCCGATGCCTAATGGCCTGCAAGATGCTGTCTCTTCTACCTCCCCCCCCCCTCCTCTTTTTTTTCTTTTTACCTACCTTGGATCAAAAGTGATGTCTCGTTAGAGGAAGCGCGCGTGCCCCGGGAATTTTCCGGAGATCTCGGGGAGCTATAAGCGCGGTTTTTCTCATGCAAGCCGAGAATCCTCGCGGAGTAGCTGATTTGGCGCCGTATTTAAATCTCCTTTGTTGGGGGGGGGGGGTGTTTTCCAAAGGAAAATCGAAAATCAATGCTTATTCGGGGGAAATAACTTTACTTTACGTCGACGACACGTGTGACACGTTTTAAACTCGATATTCCAACTGGGTAAAGCTACCGGGTATTTTTAAAAAAGTTTTGAAGCACCGTGAAATTCCGACACGTTTTTCTACGTCGAAAAAGCTCCTGACCAAATTGATTCTGACTGGTCATTCCGTGTGCGTACATATGAGATGATTTATCAAAATTGTTCAAATAAATTATTGGGGTCGTTGTTAAATTTAAGAAACTTTTGAAAAATTTGATTTGTATTCAAAGTTCTATGAAATAAAAGAGGAAAATAATTTTCAATAAATTTCTTATCATCCAACCACTGGAAAATCGTCTTCAGGCAATTAATAATTTTCTAATTGACTATTATTAAAAATTATTTGAATGGATTTAAAATTACCTCTTATATTCATTATTCATAAAATTAATAATACCTCATCTAAGACATAAATTTAATATAATGAAGGTAATTATTTGAACGACTTGAATCGTTCAATATTTAAAGTAGTTATTGTTTCTAGACTTTACATAAACCTTAATAGGCCAACTATTATTATCACAACCTTTTATTAGCCAATTTAAACTTAATTTTTATTCAAAAGACAATTAATTTTGTAGGTTCAAAAAAGAAAGTGTCTAGGTACCATCGCCGTGTACCGTATTTGGTGCACGGTGCACGGTACACGGTACCAAATAAGAGTTACTTTAGACACTCTGTGAATTTAAGTGGGTTATTTAGGATGGGTAATTAGATTTAAAGTAAAAACTAGTAGTTTTTTAAACTTAAGTGGGTTATTTGGAATAAATTATAGGATCTAAAGTAAAAAGCTACCGTGTACCGTGTACCGTGTACGGTACACGGCGATGGTACCTAGACACAACCTTCAAAAAACTGATTTCGACAGTCAATTATATCAGAAACCGTCCTTTTACACCCTTAGAAACTTCCAGGAATGGCTAAAAGGTCAAGATAAGTTACTTAAAAGCCATTACACCGGAAGTTCAGCTACCCCAAGATCAATAAATTTTTAAATCTCCTGGCCTGCATAAACACGTTATCTTATACGCGTAAACTTCCCAAAGTATCAAACACTTAGGATCATCGAGGGAGCAAACTACGAACGAGGAAGAAGAAGAAAAAAAGTCGTCAGGAGGGAGGGCGGGAGGTAGAACAGGAAAAAGTTTGTCAAAGGTAAAGGCAGGAGTCGAAGCCCCGGAGGACTTTGTCGGTGGGGGTGGTAGATTTATGAATCTCACCTTTCGAAAACTTGGCGGGGAACTTTTACTTCCGGAAGCAAAATCAAACTCGCAGGTGCCTTGTAAAATGTAAAACAAAGAGGGCTTTTGTGGGGTAAAAAGTACATTATTGAGCAAGGGCTGGAATAATATCGGGAGATTAGAGGGTCTGATCTATGCTCGGTTATGGCTGCGAAAATTTATACCCATTATCGTGATTTACGGGATTTATCTAACTGCTAAGGGTATGATTTAAGGACCCGATTATGTTGGTACGCAGTAAAAGTGTACTTGACACACATAGATTCGACCCGCAAGAGGTATTTTCTCGGGAGATAAAAATATAAAAAATAAATATAAAAAAATAAAGTCTACGGGTTTGAGAGAGAAAAACGAGCTTTCAAGAGAAATGAAAAATCCTTCGAGGGCTGCGAGTAGTTACACAATATCATTCGGGGGTAAATTAACCATGAAAGAAACCATTAGCGAAGATTACTCAAAATCGTACAGAGAAATTCTGTGTTTTTTCTTTTACAATAACAATTATATTGTTTACTTTCTCACCATAATACTTTTATTTAATTATTTTTAATTAGAACATCGAATCATTCGAAATTTCCTGACAGAAGTTTCTGACAGTTTGAAAATTTTCTCACAACTGCGCTTCATATTTTTTCAAACTTTGATTATTTACCTCAGCTCCTATTTGTTTTGAACCCGGATTTAATTAAAAATTTTTCGATCCACAAAATTAAAAGATTATTATTTACCCTCGCGGCCGCCGAACTAATAACAAAGTGCACTTTGCAAGCTCGATCGTCGTCGTCGCACGTCGCGAAAGGACTTTGCTGGAATTTATTGATTATATCCGATATTAAAAGTGCCCCCTCCTCTACCCGCGTCACAAGTTCTTTATGAAAAATTAATAAACATAAAAGTCCCAAAGAGAAAAAAAATTTCCCCCTCTCATGAATATTCAAACTTTTTTTTTATATATTTTCCAAGATTAAAAGTTTTTAAAATATAGGTTTTAATAGTGTGCCGGTGGCCTCTTGGCACACAATAGATCAAAAACTTTGGTCGTAAATATATCAATTACAGGACGACCGCCACCGAAAACTAACCAAATTCTCGGGCTGCAGAGAAGGGGTGGTAACTTTATCAACACTCTCAAATAATTCTCGCCGAAAGAAGAGAGAGAGACATCGGGGGGTGGTAAGAGTGGGGGGTTGATAAAAGAAGGACAAAACCTCGGTTCGAAACTTTGCTCTCTAAATCATACAAAAGCCCTCGGCTCGCTAGTCTCGCTTTTAAGCGAAATCAACGAATCGAAAAGAACAGAGAGAGAGAGAGAGAAAAGGAGCGATAGACGGAGGAAAGAGCCTGGAAAAATATGAGAAAAGTGCCAAGAAAAAGAGAGAAAAACGAGCTCTTGGTGGTAGTTAAAAAATAAAGAAAAAAAAAAATTAAAGGGAATGCACGTACAAAAGAGCCCAGCGCGACTTCAAAAACTTGGGCAGCGAAACTTTTTCCGAGAAAAAACAAGGGCGGAATCGATCGATGCGGACAGCGCAAAATTATTGAAATCTGGGAACGCGGGCCCCAGGTTAATCCCGGCGGTTTACGCGGCCAGGACAGAAATTAGGGCTGCGGTGGGACGGACGGCGGAAAATTCAAATTCGGTGTCTAATTTTAAAGGCAAGCGTACGGTTTCTGCGGGAAAAAGTGAGCCAGCCGGGGATGGATGAATTTGCATGCGAGCCGGCGGGATTTTGGTGGACGGAGGGGTAAAGAGGGATGATGACCCGGCTGAGGTTAGGATGTGTATGCGGGCGGACCGGCGGCTTTTCGCAATTATTAGGATCCCGGATGGACGACGACACTTAATTACAGCGCTAAACCTTTTCCTCGAATCACGCTTCTTTTTGTTTCCCGTCTGGGGGATTAGACAATCATGCGGGTCTGAAAATTCGGGAATGTATTATAGTAGATAAGTAAATAAAAAAAAAAGTATTTATCTCATTTCAAACTAAAAAAATATTCATTTTATACAACACAATTAATTTTTTTAAATGTTTAATTTTTTAAATGTTTAATTTAAAAAAATTGACTTATCTGGTTTTTCTTGTAAGCTATAAGTACACTTGGTCAAAAAAATAATTATTTATTTTTTGGGATTTTTGGAAGATTAAATTTTAAGCTTTTCAAGCTAAAATTTTCTAAATATACACTTTTGAAATTTTCATAAAAAAACCAAAACAAAAAAATAATTAGAGCTTTTATGAAATTTACTTTTGAACAATTGGACCTCATTAAAAATTTTCAAAACCTATGTAAGAAATATATTCAAAAACCGTCTAAAAATTGTAAAAGAAAACTATCATCATTAAAAACTCAAGAAATTTGGAACTTAGAACATTGTAATTTTCATTTTAAAAGATCCAAATTTTCATGTTTTCACATTTTGTCTTTTTAGGTTATGAAATTAAGACATTTTCGAGTTTTTTTTTCACTCATTTGATATACTACACAATAAAAACGACTATTTTAAAAATAAATTTTCGAAAATTCTGTTAATTATACTATTTCTAGAGTGTCCCTTAAATTGTAAAAAAAATCCGCAAAATTGATTGTAAAATACTAAAATACTGGCCGGGGCGCGGCGTTTTATTTACCGTTTGCTCTGTAGCACGAAACGACAATAGTTTACAGGATTTTATAGTCGCGCTTTTAATAACTAACACTCGGTTTTTTATTATTACGACTCTCCGGAGCGCGACAAAAATTTCAAACTAGCAGGGTATTTTACGAGGGTCCCGTACGGTGCGTTTTTATTGACGACTTTAAACAATCGCCCCGCCAAGAAAATGTTTTTTGCACATAATAAAAAGAAAGATACTAAAGTTTTTCAAATGCAATAATGTCGCCTTTGTACGGAGTTCGGACAATGGAGCAAAATCACGAAATCCCGGCAAACAAGTTTACGCGCGATGATAAACAAGCGAGCGAGTCTCGATTAAATATTGACTCTCAGTCCTCGAACAATGGTAATTAAACATGGAGGAGGAGGAAAGGAGGTCGACGCACGCACGAAAAAACGAGCTTGCAAGCTCTCGTCTTTCACTCCCGTACGTCACGTCGTTCGTTAGCCGAAGGCTGATGGACTCCTCGAAGGGCGCTACCAGAACGACTATTTATCTCCTACAAAGTACCCTGGGGAGACGGAATTATTCAAATACACCAGATAAAGTGTCACTTTGACGAAAAAATTCAGAAATTTTATTTGATTAATTGATGCTGCGGGGACACCGTTCTTGAAAAATTTGATTATACTTCAGGACTTTCTTTTTAAGTCTAATACGTATTAAATGTTAAATTTAAAAAAATTTTTTTTTTATTTTTAATTTTAAAGAAACATAAATTAATCTTGAATAAATGTCTTTGACAGAAGGCTATAATTTTGAAATCATCAAAAAATTAGAAATAAATTTTGAATTATACTGGTTTAAAAACTTCAAAAAATACTTCAAAAGTTCACGAAAAATAACAAAATTACCGAAAAATTATTCTGGGAAATGCAAAAGCTTGTTTTAAGCAATCATTTGATTTCTTTGTTTATTTTATAAATTCAAATACTTTACAATACAAATTTTTCTTTTTATAAAAAATATATCGTAAATTCAAAATTACCAATAGTTTTAAAAAAAGAAAAACTTGAATAGAATTACAATAATTATTAAATGAAAAGATGATTCAGTAACCTTGTACCCCAATTGACTCAATAATACAACTTTAAAAAAAAAAAAAATTTTTGCTTCGATTACTGGGAAACTTTAATGTAAATTTCGAACTTTTTTAAAATTGTTGATTTTGAATTTCCGCCAAAACGTACAACCTTTTTGGCGGGAATTCAAATTCAACAATCCAAAAAACTCTTAAAATTCCAAAACATGCACTTAAAATTCACCATCATCCAATTCGCTTTCAATAAAAATATCTTTTTTTTTTCATTTATCCGCTTAATAGAGGAAACGAAGCTAATCAGGAGTATCGGATGAAATAATTTTATCGTTATTTTAAAAGCTCGACTTCATTAGCGTTTCCCCCACCATCTTTTTTCCTCATCTACCTCCTCTTTGGGCTGCATTTACGACCTCGTGATCGTAAAAATCTCGCAGAATCTTTTTTTTTTGTCACCGGGTGATTTGCCGTACCAACTTACACCGTCTGGCTATGAAAATATGATTAAGAACCGGCGCAGCGAGAGAGAATATTTTACCCTGGTGTGACTGATTGCGCGGTTGATTAATTTTTCTTTTTTTATCTCGCTCCCGGTTTAACGAGATCGCGCGCGCGGGTTCGTTACACTTTTTTTGTTTCTCGCTTGATTGTTTTGTTTGTTTGGGTGATGATAAAACGGAAGTGCAACGGTGGTATGATTATTCAACTCTCTCGAAGCGCGCGGTTCGGTGCACTATTTGAATAATTAGATCAGAGAGCGTACGCATTCGCTTACTTACTTTTTGAAATTTTAACTGGGGAAACCTTTGAAAACTCACCTGTAACAGAAAAAAGAGATTATTGAAATAACATTTTTTTACTATCTGTGAGAAGATTTAATGTTTTATTAGATAAAGACTAATTTTTAATTTATATAACATTTTAATTTACTACAAAACTTTATGTGACCACATGCACTTACTAAATTATAAACTATCTCATTAAGTTTTGGGCATGCAGCCAGTTCTTTAATAAAATAAAAAATAAATACATCAGCAGCTATAATTTAAGATTTTTTCTTGCTAGCAGAGTACATACCCTGGAATTGAAAATTTTCCATTTCAATTAAGTTTTTCCGATTAAATCTCTAATCAAGAGCACCCCCGCCCGGTTGCAATTGAATCGGATTGTTTCCGTTTACCGGATGGCGGGATGGCACCGCGTGGTATGAAAAAAAAAGGTCCAAGTGACAGATGAGCAAAAATTTAAATTGGAAATTCGTTAAGTGTGCGCGAATATATACACCTGGGGGGGGGGGGGGGGGGGTTAAATTAAAAAGGCAACCGAAATAGGCTTGAAAGCTTTTCGGGGCTGCCAGGGGTAGGTAAATTTGCATTTTTGATTCTTCGAGTGCTCGTTTGAAAATGGACCGGGGACCGAGGTGTGACGAATTGTACTAGGAGCGTCCCAAAACTATTGTAGTAATTTAAATAAATTGTTTAAAACGATGATGAGAAAGACGAAATGATCTTCGACACTCCGGAAGATTAAGTGAATTTACTAAACTATGAACATTTGGAATCTAAATTATCTATTTTGTCAACTATTTATCACAATCTGTAAAATTATTTGTATTATATCAATTTTTTATTTTTACATAGCTGTATGGATCTGAAATGATCTGGGTAAGGTTTAAATAAATAAATAAATAAATAAATAAAATGAAAAAAAAAAAAAAAATTTAACTTTTGTGATGGTTAACAAAAACTTGAATAAATATAATTTTTTGTAGTTTGTTTCGGTTACACTCGGCTTAAACAAGTAATGTTTGGAATTAATAATACTTGGAATACTGTTTAATAATAATTTTTAAATAAATATAATGTTTGGAATATTTTTACAGACTATATAAAAATAATATATTGAATATTTATAATAAAAAATTTTAAGTAATTCAATAGTAAATTTAATTAATAATTAATATATTAGAATGTATAATAAAAATTAAATAACATTTTAGTGTCGTAATTATTTTTTTATATAAAAAAAATAATTTAAAAAGTTGAAAATAAAATTGATGTACATAATTGCTAACGCATGTCATTAAAAATACTCTAAAACTATTCCGAAAGAATTCCATTCAATCTGTACGTTTTTTACAGTAAACTTTTTTAATGAGACTGCGCAGAAAAAAAAAGAAGGGGTAGTAAAATAATAATAATAATTTTTCATGATGTTCTTCATTAGTACCGGGCCGGGGAGGTACAGGGGAAAGAGGAAGAAGAAAAATCCTTTGATGAAGCTAATGGCACAACGAAAGAAACTCTCATTTAGCTAATATCTGTCGTTTGCCAGTTCGCGTTCGCTCGAATCGTTCCATTAAACATGGAACTGCTTCTCTCCCGGTTATTAAAATATATCGAGATAAAGTTTTTCCTCTCTTTTTATATTCCCTCACCCCCGGCTTATTTTTCAAAATTATGATGCCCGCTGCAATTTACCCATGCAGGATCGTTTGAACTCGTTACACAACTCAATTACAGAAAAAAAAATTTTTCATCGCACGAAACTAAGAAAAAAGTCCGTGGGTGGAGTCCCAGCTCGGATGATATTGTGCAAAGTTAATTAAGAAAACTGCGCTTTAGTCGTTATGAAGAGTGAAAGAGAAAAGATATTCGCTAACTTTTTTTTTTTTTTTGCCCTTTTCTATTCTTTTTTATCGCTCGAAAAGAAACTTTTCTTCGTGAGGGAGGAGAGTCCCGCGATAAAGAATATCACCTTTCCTTATTAGCGTTCACTTTTTCTCCCCAGCAGACGGAATGCATAAATTCACTCTCGAAGAAGAAGGAACCGAGCAGCGGCAGAAAAAGAAAAGAGGATTTCAAAAAATGCTAATTTCTGCAGGGATTGAATTAAAATTTAATGAGAGAACCACCGCCCCGGTAAAAAGAATAGAGATGACCTGATTTCTCGGTCAAATTGAATTGATACCACTACATTGATTAGCTTCGTTTAATCCTGAAAAACGGTTTGCAAAAAAATTAGACGTTGAGTAGAAAAATCTAATAAAATACGAAAATCCTGATTTATAAGGGAAGATTTTAAGTTTACTTTGGATAGTATGTACAAAAAATTTTTATTGTAGTATACACTAGAATTAATGACTAAAACTATTGAACTTGTAGTAAAAATTCACGAGTTTCCAAGTCTTTGTTGTAAATATTTGAAGTCTCCGAAGTTATGGACTTTCAAGAGTTCTAAAGTTTGAGTCTTGAAATTTTAAGTAAAAACTCGAAACCAATAATCGAGTCTATGGGACTGAAGAAGTAAACAAAGGGGCTCTTACAAATTTACCAATATAGGATCCTATGGAACTCAAAATACATATTTTCATTATTCCAGCTAAAAAAGGACTTTCCCTTTTTATAAATAAATTGAACATTTTTAACAAGTTGCTAGTTTTCAAATTAAGTGATGCCTGGACGGATTTATCAAAATTGATTGATTCATCGTTTTCGAGTCCAAAAACATCAAAATTTGAGAAAAACTGAAGGAAACATATTTGACTTCCCGAGTTTCTCATTTTAGTGAATTTGCAAGAACTCCTTTACATACATATTTTTTTAGTCTCAAAGACTGAATATGATTGACAACTATTTAAATTCAGAATATTTTGAAGCATTTTTAACCACGAATAAATCAAAATCGATCACTTGTAGCTAAGTTAAGGCTAAATCTGACAGATTTTAGATTTATTCCAAAAAAGTCTTAAAATAAGTATAGTTTAAAATAAAATTACTTTCAATATTAGTCATACTTCAAGCACCATACTTTTGATATCGCAAGTCTCTGACCACATCTCGCTTCCCAATAATCAAACTAACCCCCCGAATGCCTGCAAACGAACAAGCCCGCGTATTGTTTTTATCCTCCCCCCTCCTTCCCCTGTTCATTTATTTGGCAGTGGCTTCTGGCCCGGACAGAAATCCAATGGTCCGCACCTCGCAGAAGCTGCAGCAAGTTAGCAGATTTATCGATCCACCCCTGCATTGTCCCCCCCGCGCGATCCCGCGGGTGATAAGTGGGCTCTAAGCGTATAATGCCTCCTTCGCGTCTCTAAACTATGGGATAGTTGAAAAGCCATATATCAGGCTGGGCCCCCCACCCCCCAGCTCCCGTTATTTCTGGCCGATTTTGATTGAAACTCGTGGGGGCGGCTATCGAAATGAAAGGAGCCCCGCTTTTGTACGTGGCCCAGGGTTACTTTTTCAGCCACCCCTGTCCTACGGAAAACTTACTTCTTTTTCCCGAGGTTTCCCTCATTGTGCGAAATTCGGCTTCTCTTTGGGATTATTCCTACTGAATGGGATGAAAGGAAATCCCGGAAAATTGGCCTTTATTTCTTCTTCTTCTTCTACTTCTGGGCTGGCTGGCTGGCCGGCGCGGCTCCCGTGACTCGACGTGTTTCTTTAATTTCAGAAGAAAAGTTCTACCTTTTGTGTCCAATAGTCTTTTTCAGCCAAAGTCCCATCCTCCTGCCTTTTTTTTTTTTCTCGTTATGAACCGTGTTGCGAGTAATTGACTTTTGATGAAGAAAGTTATGCCCGTGATTGATGAAGTGTTCCTCCCATTGTTTGGACTCCGGCGACGCAAGTGCCAGCGCCATATGGCTAGCGCGGCTAAAACTCGAGTCGTCTATTGTCGTGAATAATGAATATTTTGACCGCCGATCAGCTAGATCCCGAACCTTTTATCTCGACGCAGCTCTTATCGCGGGAATTAATAGCGAGGATGGAATTAGCGGATCGTTAAACGCAACGCGCAGCGTGCTCCATCACCTTCAGCTTTGTACTGCTGTGCGTGTCACTTTGATGCAGGCGGCTCGTGTTATCGCCGTCATTATTATTATTATTATTACCACTGTAGTTAACACTCCGGCCAGGAACAATGGACCTATTTCGGTGGCTGGTGTTTGGTTTGGGAATTTTTTTGCTGGGTCAACGAGGATGGATAGAGGACATTTTTTGTCATTAGTCGGGTCATTTCGTAGGTCTTGACGTTTCTTTTCATCAGTTCGAATTAACCATGAAAATTAACTGAAATCATAAATTTCAACGAAATGAAATTTTTATATTTACTTGGTCCAAACAATGCTACTAGATAAGAAAGCTTTTTATTTATGAGAAAATAAGTAATTAAAGTTAGTCTTACACACCTGTAACTTGGTAGCTAAATATGATTAATTAAAACTGATAATATTGGGTTGATATCTAAAGTATATTTTTATATATTAAAACTATTAATTTAGTTGCTGATAAAATTTTGATGGCTTAGGTGGGTCAATTTTGACAGATCTCTACCTTATTCAAAGTAAAAATTAGGTAAGACTTTTAATGGCTATTTCAGAAACACAATCCCATAAATAACCAGTGACAAGCCATTAAATGCCTGACTTTAATTCACATTTCTTAAAGGGTGCGGTCATACTTTATGGCAAGTTTAATTACTCCTAAAATACTCATCACCTCTTATCAAGACCCTACACAAGTATACACAGCACCAACAGTAGTCTATTTCTTTATAAAAGTTCATTTTTTTGTTGTTGTAGCATACAGGCATTCCAGGGCCTATCTATCTAAAATAAGCGGTAAATTTAAAGTCTTTAAGAGACTCAGATTAGAACTCGAGACTCAAACGTTACTCCCGGTTGGTGCGGGGAAAGAATTTTTCAGCACCCGCAAAAATTGAACTGCGGCTTCCAGCATTGCGATAACAAAGGGAGAAAGATAAGAGCGAGCGAGCTTTCGGGCACGAGCCAGCCGGGGGGTGAGCGAAGAGAAAAAGGGGTTGACCTTTGCCAAAGACGATAAAAGCAATATCAGCGCCCCGGCGTACAAAGTCAAAGGAAGAGATCAGAGCAAAGCTCGCCTCGTACGTACGGTGGCTGGGGTATCGATCGATCTATCTATCTATCTCTACCAGCCGATAATCACCGAGAGAGAGAGAAGCAGAGTCTTTCGAAAATTACGTAGCGGTTAACACACGCTCGAGTTTATCGTGTTGACAATGCGATACTCATCAAACGCTCGACCGACACCTTTTCTCTTTCATGTCCAAAGCCCCCAAAGACTTTGTCACAAAGAACTAGAAGAAAAATAGTCCTCGCAGCTGGGGTCCCAGAAAATTTTTTCCTTTCCAAGGGGTCGGCCGATTCCTCTCTATTAATTTCTTATCGAGGGTGGTGCGCACGCGCCGTAAATCAATTCTTTCGGACTCTGCGGTCGTTAAAACGAGGTTATAATAGAGCCTGGCTTTCCGAAAGGTGAAAAATCATAATAGTAGCGGCCCCGAAACTTTTTGGAAAAATCCCTCTTTGTTCTCGCGGTCACGGAAGCACCAGACTGGATGATTTTTAGAAATCGCGGGAGAATGGAACAGAGAGGGAATCCGGAGAGAGAGAGGCTAATGTTTTCGTCGCGAGGGTTCATTGTTGCGTTGCGGACGGCCCCGAGTCGATCATCCGAACGATTGAGCTTTGTAATTTATTCTTTGGTGGTTGTGGATGTTACGATACTACTCTTTTAACCGTATGGGGGTATCGATTACGCTGACGGGATGAATTTTTCAATGGACCGCGCTTTTTTGGGAGGAGGAGGAGGAGACGAATCGCGGCCAGATGTCGTTTGTCAAGGTCCTTTTGAAATTTTTTACCATAAATTTTGAAGGGCCGAGCCTGATAAATGGATTTTACGTACCCCCCAAAAACGGTATGAATCGACCCTTTTTTTCCCCCGAAAGTTAATAAAATCCGTAAAAATTGATGTTTTGGAATAACAAAGGTGAGGTTACCAAGAAATTGAATTGAGTATTATAGCTGTGTAGACACTAATAGAAAAATAAGTTTCTGGTGTAATTTAATTTTAATTCTGGATTCTGTTTAACTTTTATGACTTGATTTTGTTTAAGGAGGCTTGGCAGCGCAGGGGTCGCACCTAGCGGGGGCCCTTGCGGGTGCATGAAATTGAAAATAAGAAAAAAAGTATTTTTTTTATTTATTTTTATTAGTAAGTGATTATTTATCATTTTTAAACATATTAAAACAAAATTTAAGATAAAAAATTTTTTTAAACGTTGAAAAATTGCATGTTTTGAAGGTTATGTACCGCAATTTTCTATTTTTCTTGTAAATTAGTCCGATAATCTCAAATTTTTATAATTTTAAAATAATCTTCAAATTTTTATCTTTAAAACGACACCTGACTCGTAGTAAACTTGTGGATTTTGATGATTTGCCAAATTTTTAAATGTTTTTTTCCATAAGAGCCCATGTTAAAAAAAAATTCTCAACTGATTTTTTTCTCGAAAACGAGTCCAACAACCATTGTTGTGTTAAATAGGAAAGTTGTTTGTCTTACTTCAAGGAATCTACAGGAATTTTTTGGGTTCTTACTTTTGGATTTTGAAAAAACTGCCAAGCCTCCTTAAATGAAACTTTAATTTTATACTCGATTTTATATCTTTGTAGGTAATCAAATTAGACTTTTATAAACTTTGTTGCAATGTTTACATTTTTTATGTATACTCTCTAGAGTATTAAATCAAACTCTGTGCCACTATTTCGTTTTTTATAATCAACTGTGCTAATTCTATTTACTTACTGATGTATTTTATTTTATTTTTTTGCTTGGAACAAATAAAACTTTTATTTATCTATCTGACCTATACACCGGATGCCTGTGTAAGTTGGTAATAATCATTACTTCTCAAAAATTGATTTTTTAATAAACAAAATAAACTAATATTCATGCAATAAGTAAAAATTTAGAAACTTTTTTTCATGTCTGCCCTCATAAAGATAAATTTTTCCAGATTGTAAAAGTCTCAAAAATATAATATTAAATTAGAATTTAAACATTAAATACTGCATTCGATTTTTTAATATTTTTATTTTTATTCACGAGTTTGTGATCACCACTCTGAAAACATTCTTTTTTTTAAAAAAAAAAGGTTGTTTTAGCTTTTATCTCGGCAGTCCCTTAATCCCGTAAAGCAAGTTCTTGCATATTAAGCGGTCAATGTTTTTTAAACAATCTATCCTGCATCGACAGCCGCAAGAACAATTCACTCCTCTAGTACACCGTAGCCAGCACGTAAATCGTAAAAAGTCGGTCGGTTTAAATAAAATAAGCGCGGGTGCAGCTGCATCCACCTGAAATTTCAATTCCCGGGTAGTTTTTTATTATTCTGCCTTATCTCTCCTGGGAGTCAGTCGGGGAGGGATAAAATATGCCTCGCAGTGTCCGTTCGTTCGACTCGGCAACAATGACGTGCGTGCGGGTCAGGCGGAAAAATGCTTTTGGCAAAGTCGGATGGGATGCAAACTCGTCTTTGTTGATTTTTCGATACACGCCAGACGCCAGCCAGCCAGCCAGCCAGCCCCAAAGTATACAATAAGGGTTTTTTACAGGATGTCGGGTGCGTGCAGCAGGGAAGGGATGGGAAGAGAGAGAGAGTTTTTAGACCCGACTCGACGACTGTGTTTTCTTCGGCTCTTATTCTTATTTTGCGGAAATGGAGGGCGAGGATATCTCTTTCTCTCTCTCTTTCGGCTGGTGTTTTGCCCCGGCGAAGAAGGCGAAAAAAGTCCGTGCGTGTTTATTGATTTTCAGGGGCTGCTGCGGGGATTGAGAATGCCGGCAGTCTCGGGGGGGAGAAGGAGGAGGAAGATGTTTTTGCAATAATTTTACTCCACTTACGAGGGCTTTTTTCGAATACAGTGGGTGGGTGGATTCTCTCTTTCTTTTTTTTCGAATCAATATTGCAGACGGCTTTTGTAGTATCTTGGTGAGACCGAAAAGAGTTAAAGGCGTCTCGAGTTTTTCGAGAATAATGCGACGGCTTTTTTAATTCTTTTTTAAAAACTGGGTTATCTCGTGTTTTTTACGAAAAATTTTGAAAAATATTTACCCTGACTTTGGATTTCGATACTTTTGATCGAAGACTTTTTCATCGAGTCACGTTTTCTGAAAAGTCGGAAAGTTGTTTGCTTAGAAGTTTTGAAACAGAATAATTGGGTACTTCAGACGGGATTGAAAGCTATTAAACAAACAACGATTTATCAGCAAACGAGTGAAAAATTTTACGCGACACCGAACCTTGAAATAAAAAATGTTGATAAAAGGCTATACTTTTTCAACCTTGTTTTATTGAACGAATTTAGCTGTTTTGTTTTTACCAAGTTGGCAAACAATTCTGTAGCAAAAAATCTGTTAAAAACAATCTAGAATAAGTGGTTCAAGTTCAGTTTTTTATTGGCATTTGGTTTAGAGCAGCATCTCAAGGACATAATGAACAGCTAATAACATAGATTTAGCTCTAAGATTATTAGTTTTTGTACCTTTAAAACCTGAGACTATAATGGAATTACTATATTAATTAATATAATAACTAAAAATTCAATTAAAAAGCTAAATATTTTTAAAAGTTATATTTTTTTATAATAATAAATATACAAAAAAGTATTAATATTAATAATAAGTCCTAAGCTCTTGAGTATTTAAAATTCTATCTCTGAAGATAAAAAAACCAAGAGACAAGCCATGACTCGAAGTTTAAAACTGGAACTCGGAGCGCATGGAAGTTGGAATTGGGAAACATCGCCGGGGAATAATAATAGCGGCAATTAAACAAACAATAGCTCGGGACCAAACAGTCTCGGAAAATTATAAACAAAGACCACTGCGCTCGAACGAGGAGGAGTAGGAGAGGGAGGGGATATTACACCCGTGAGAGACGACGTTACGGGCTTGGACTGCATGCATATGCAGCAGGAGGATCGCCGTCGGAAGAGCAAAGTTCCTCCTTGTTGTTCCGGGTGGCTGGGGGGTGGACGCGCCCTTCGAAAACACGCTGCAGTTTCATATAGGACGAGTACGTTGTCGGCGCTGCTGCTGCTGCTGCTGCATCTGTCACTAGCTGGCTGTGTATGTATCCGAGGCCTGTCGTCGACGTGACTTCGACGCCCTCCTTTTTTACCCCCTCGAGTCCCTTCTTCTTCACTTCGCTCGGCCCGGCTTTTCTTGTTTATCGTCACGTACGAATTTTCAATACTTGGGCGGCCTGCTCTGCAGGTCAAATGAGCACTAGAGTTCGATAAACTTTTGAGGTTTAAAGGTACTTTTTTTTTTTTTTTTTACACAAAATGCGCATTTACTCAAACATTTTATTGTTTATAACTGAAAAAACAAATATAACCATATAATTCAATATGTTGCGATATTACATCGAGCAAAATATCTGCTTTTGTGAAGTAAGTGGCTTAATCGGCTAAGAATCGTATCAGAAATCTAAACGTTGCAGGTCCAAATCCTATGTGCTGCTGCTTTTGAAAGATCAAACAATTCATTTGTAATAAAACTGGTTACCGACAGAAGAAAAAAGAAGAAATTTCACATCAATTAAACAAAAAGACCATTGGTTTTGACGTAAGAATTTACGGAACTTTTTATAAATATTTTTGTCTTGACAATAAAGTTGTCGAGTTGCTATTATTAATGATACATGAATTATATACTTCAATTATTCTTCTATTGTTATCACAATATTTCTTGCCTTATCGAGAGATCCACAAACATTATTGAACACGATCGATCGAGGACTCTACTTTGTAAGAGAAGTACAAGTTCAAATTCAAATGGATTTTTCTGATAAATTGCCTTACTTCAGTACCGTATTCAACAAAATTCCATTTATCCAAAAAGTCTATTGTAAAACATTGAAATTTAGTGTGCACTTCATCCTGTCGGCCAACTTCAAACTCTTTCCCCGCAGCTGCCATCGAAGTAAGACAGCCTCTTAATTAGAATTAACTGGCCTTAGGGTTTTTAACGATCCCCTGCACGCATAAATATACATATCAATAAATTCTCCTTGCTTACTTTAAAATCCCCCACCCTTTACCCCTGCCTATCACAAAATCTCAAGACTTTATTAAATTCAAATTTCATTCGTTTACACGTGATTCGCTGCCTCAGATATGCATATCAGAATCAGGGGTTGGGTGGGCTATTATAATCTTGCAGGGATAATCTCCAGCAATGACACTCAGACTTGAAACTTCCATACGCATGCTAGCTGGTCTGGTCTGGCTGTAGGTATTCAAAGTTAGTACAGAAGTTAAAAATTCACGAACTCGCTTATCGAGATTAGTTATGAGCCTCTGGGGGTAGTCGACTGCAGACTAGCCGGCTATTGCTGATAATGTAATCCGATCCGGGGCTGGAATTGTTAACAACTTTCCAGGAGAGAGCCTGGGCTTTAATTGGTGCTTGAGAGAGAGAGGGAGAGAAACTCGAATTCTCTCTGCAATATAACACAAGTTTTGGGTCGGAAATTAGGTCGATCGAGAGCTCATTAACCTTAGCGTCCTGCTCCCCCGATTAATCTCTCGCACCCCGCGTGAAAGCTCGTATCTCTCTCTCTAGAGCTTTTTTTTCCACTCCAAGATTCCTGCTGCTCTTTGTATTTTTAATCCTCTTTTCCTCCACCGCAGCGAGCACGTCCTAGCCCCCTCGGGATATCGCTAAGTATATTTTATAGCGATACGTGGCTGCGTACGTGAGCCGTGGTGGACGATCGGGAAATTTGATTATCCTCCGCACGCGCGCTTACCGAGAAGTAGATTCTAGTTTAGCTCCTCCTGCTGTAGGGAAGAAGGATAAGACGACGAGGACGAAAAAGTTAGTTGGGCAATGACTTACCCCCCTACTCTGCCGCCGCGTCGAGACGTTGGGTAAATAGTACTCGCCTCGGTGCAGCCGGGCTTTTAAGCCGGTGCACGCACTTGATGGCTCTTTTGTTCGCAGGAAAAACAACCGAGCTGGTTTTCGACCTGAAGAGCTAACTTACCAAAAAGTGGATGGAATCGATGAGCTGTAACTAAGCTAATTATTACGAAAAATTATTCGTTTGTTAGTGAACTTAATTTTGACAACCCTTAATTTATTTTATAATATTTTGATATTCAATGTAAAATATGCTCTCGAGTCAAAATAAACTCAAGTCAAAAATTCAATTTTCACGATAAGTTTCTGTTTAAGCTCAATTGTACTTTGCATGAGAATGTAGACTGAAGTTCAAAAAAGCTCGTAACTTTTTTATGGATTTTTTGTTCTCATACATGCAAATCGACATTGAAAAATGATACCAGGTTATGGGTCCAAATAACCGTTCAGAGTTTTTAACATTCAACAA
The DNA here is from genome assembly GCA_038277355.1 of Encarsia formosa. NCBI lineage: Eukaryota > Metazoa > Arthropoda > Insecta > Hymenoptera > Aphelinidae > Encarsia > Encarsia formosa. The sequence goes on along the minus strand of CM076186.1, from coordinate 12,385,727 downwards.
AAAATTGAGGAATAAATTTTAAGAACTGTCTCTTACATTACCACGTTCAACGAAATTTGACAACGAAAGTCGTTTATTACGAAGCAAGAATTCTGAGACTTCACGGCAACAGAGCTTTATGAAAGAGCCCTCGCCACCCCGACCTTGAAACCCTCAACGACGACAAACTGAAAAATTCCCCACCGAATTCGCGCACCTCGACACGAGAGCGTTTCAATTTGCAACATAAAGTCGCAAGGTCAAAGCGACGTGGAATCCCAGCAGTGTGCGTTTTAAAGGGACAATTAGTACGTCTCCGAAGAATGCAGCTCGCGAATCGAGACGATAAAAATATCACTCACTCCCCGTGTTCATTAATCATACACGAGAGAGAGAGCGAGCGGGTAGCCCGAAAATTACAGCCTTCTGGTCGCTTTGTCGTTCGCGTGCGACTCGCTCGCACGGTGGTCATAAAGTATAATGCGAGAAAAATAAAAGGAGGAGCTGGTACTCGAGAATTAAGGGAAGACTCAGGAATGCATCGCATAAACCTTTTCAGTCCTGTCGTGCTCACGCACCCAGGCTCCCTTAAATATTCCCTCGTGTTTGTTTATAAAGTCCTTCTTCTCAACCGGAGGAGGAAGAAAAAATCAGCAAGAGGAGCGGTGTTGGTGCCGAGTCTTAACGAGTCACGATTCTCTCGTGGCTCTGGAATTATGCTGGCGTCCGGGCTTAATTAGGCCGCGGAGAATCGACTGCTGGACTTTAAGGTGCTGCTGAAGTGTCTGGCTTCTCTCTTATTTATTTTTTTTGTTTTTTGTTTTACCTTTAAAAAGACTACCACTCTTTTGTACGATTGGCAACGCGTGAGTTTTTATCCTTTTTCAGAAGGGGGCAGGAGAGGAGGAAAAAGGAAGGAAGAAAATAAGAAACTGAGCTTCGGGTTGGACTTTGGAAATCGTCGCCCGGATAAGTTTCGCAGCAGCAGTTGGCGAAATCCCCCCCCCCCCCCCACCAGCCCCGGGTGCTGCAAGTGTTTCGCGAAGTTAATCGAAGTCGAAAAAGAAGAAGAGGAGGAGGAGGAAAGAAAGCCAAGCGGAATTCCGACGCTGGAGTTTGTTTCGTCGATACTCCCTACTGCTGCCGGTGCTGATGCTGTATTCGAGAAGACGTTTTTGTTTTTTTTTTTTCCTCTCTTCTTCCTCCCGAACAACCTTCTCTATTTTTGAGGGAAAAATCAAGCTGATTAGCTGAGAATGGTGACTTTAATTATTACGAAAGTCGCAAAGTTCACAATACAGTGTTAAACAGTAATTTTGCTGAATGGTGAATAAATATTGAAACAAGTTGACTGCTTCGATGCCCACAGAGATTAATTAAACTTTCTTACAATATTTTGAAATTTATAATTTAACCTAAATTTTATAGTGAACTATGAAATCGACACTATTGGCGTGAATTTATTAAAGACATAAGGCTATTCAAATAAAGTTGCGTATTTGAAATGACTCATTGAATGAGTATCAACCTTATTTTGATTGTTGTAAATCAATTCAGTACTAATATAGAAGATCGTTTAATTATTTAAGAATACCAAATCACTTAGATACTTGTGAAGTTATTTTGTAATCATGATACTGCATTGTAAAGCAAAGGCTGTAAAAGCTACAATATGTAAATAAATATTCATGTTGTCCCTAATGCCACACAATACAATTAAAACTATTGGCACATTAACGAAACCTTGCATAAGCTTGGATGTGCAAGGTCCTTCAGAGGATCTTTAAAGACCCTGAGCGCGAAATATTTACAACGACAGCCCCGATGATAAATAACCAGGTAGAAGGATCAAATGAAATAAAAAAAAGAGGAGGGGGAGGGGGGAAGAATTCCTGCAGTCAGTCGCTCGCTCAGTGCGATGCGTACAATTAAGAACAGGATGTTCGTTGGTTGTGCAACGAGACGCGCTAAACAATCATCTGGTAATTGAATCAGACGAAGGAATAACGAAACCCTGCAGTGATGTTATCTCGGTAAGTGGTGTTGGTTTTAGCTCCGACAACTCGCCAGAAGGCCTCTGGCTACTTTTTCTTCTCACTTCTCCAGTGCACCGCAACAATCTCTAACCTTTTGCAATAGAAGCCATTATTATGCGTGGGAAATCAATGCTTTTCTCGTTCGTTTATTTTCTTTTGTAAACCTTGTTTTGTCACCGTGAATTTATCACTCGTCTCGGAAATAATAATTCGGACTAAAGTTAACGACTCGAGGAGAAGAGGAGCGGCAATTTATCAGTTTTGACTGAGTTGTTTTTCCGGGCTAGCCGAAATTTATAATCCACGTCGACGTCACGCTATTTTCGGGAGGGGGATTTTTGGTATTATTGTGCTGCTTGCTGCTTTCCAGCCGCCGTTGCACAGAGAGGACGCGGAAGAAGCAGTTGACTTCATTATTCAGTAAAGAGCTGCTCTTAGTCCTCGCTAAAAATTCACGACCGTCAAATGCAATTTCACCAAGCCACCACTTATGCGTGTTTTTAAATACCCGAGAGCATATTTTTAGCCTTGAAGCTTGCATAATTCATCTAAAGTTTTTATCAAATGTATCTTGTTAAAAATAATAAATAACAGTAAATCATCGAGAATTGGTGCCAGTGCTTGAGTCTAAATCATAAAGAGTCAAGAGTCATTGAATTTAGAAATCGAGTTTTCAAAATTCATTTTAATCTTTCTGGATCAGCATTGGTATGCGGAACTCTTAGAACAAAGAAATTTTTTGAGATTTCAACTCAAAATTTTTAATTTTAAAGATTTGTAAACTTATGTATATGTTTTAGAGACATTTTTCTCAGATTAATTCTATCAGTAGTAAGGTATCATATGTGTGTAGTTGTCTCAAAGATTAAGTTCTACATGTCTCAATGTGTCATAAACATTACTGCAAATGACTAAATCAGTTATAGTTCTTTAAATCGAGCCCATACTTAATTGGACAGCGATGATAATTCTAGAACTAATACATGCAAACTAATGAATCTAAAGACTCCCGGACCCTTAAGTCTTTGTTCAAGTCTGACGAGAATCACTAGAGTTCGCAATCATTACCACCGGTGCATAATTCAGGGTGAGGGCTACGCACGGTGAAGTCTCTGAAAGATTAAAGCTCCTTTTACTTAGCTCAGTCTTGTCTTGTCCTCAACCCCTTGTTTTGTGCTACTCCCTCTTCTGAAACAAGAGATCGTCGCCTGAATGTTTAAACGCAATTTTTCCTCCCCACGTCAATAACTCCGAGACTCTACTAGCATAAAACAAGAAAAATTTTTTTTCGCTTTAAATTCGTTTCAAGAAAATATTCGTGACAAAAACAAAACAGAGTTTGTCAAGAAGACCAAGATTAACTGGATGCAGGCAACAACTGCACCGGGACATAATAAGCCGGATATACGTCTCGGGTACGTGCGCGGCACTGGCGAAACTACCCAGGAGTAAGCCACTTTAATAATGTATTATAGCAAGCGACGCACCAGCTTACCTGCTGCTTCTGGCGCGGACAACTTTTTACGCTTCTCCGAGAACTCACGCGAGCGTAAATCTATCTCCGTATCAGCTAGCGTGTCTGAAAAACTACACCAATCGCGATCTTAATTAACCACATAGCTACCCTTCTTTTTATCTTCGCGCGTAATTTCACGGCCCAATTAAGGTTCAAGGTCAATCTGGTTTAATTTTTGCTACTCAGAGGAAGAATCGAAAAAATAAATTGATTGATTAGCGTTTAAAATTTGATGCTAATTTTTGATCGAAGAAAAGTTTTTGTACCTCGGTGTTTTGAAGCTTGCTTTATTTGTTGAAAACGAATTTAATGATTGGATAATCGAGAGTTTTAAGCCACAGGATTGAAAACAAAAACTTTTATCTCGTCTGTTTCATAAAAGTTATCTGGCAGCTTATATCAAAACTAATGCTAAGTTAAAATTGGAAATTTTTTAGACAGTTTGATGAATATTAGAATAGAATTTATGTTATGCTAGAGCAGATAGAAAAAAATTGGGTTGTTCCTTTCCTGTAAAGTAGTTTCCAATACTAGTTTAAAGTTTGCAGAAAATTGAATATTGAAATTTTCAAGTTTGTTGAATTTTTCATTTTCTTTTGTTGTACAACGTATATATGTGCCGAGTACTATACAGTATAGCGGTAGTATAATTTTAAATTCATGATATAAAAATTATGTAAAGTAAAATCTACAGTGCAGTATGGTTACAGAGAAATTAGAAACTGTACAAACGGGTTAATGAAAAATTTACATGGTCGTTTGTGCAGTTTACCCTCTAATCCTCGACAAAAACTTTGTCTAAAGACGCCGTAATGAATAAAAATCGGGTACAGAGTACGTAAAAACAAAAAGAGAATTGTAGATAAAAGTAGACGGGTGCAGCTGTCCTTTAAAAAGCTCCTCGCGCAAGCTCGCTTCCTCGTCGTGAATTTTTAAACCGAAAGTGAAACTCGTTAAAGAGGCGACTGGTGCCATACACGTGTATGTGTGTGCAGCCTGCGCTGTTTTGTTTTGCTCTCTTCGTCCTTTTGTCACTTACTGCTTCTCATCCCTTTACGTACTTTTTTATCCCGTGCGCAGCTTTACTTTCCCATGGACGGGCCCTCCGGGGGGTCTTGTCTTTCTTTCACTTTCTCGGGATTCTTTTTACACCGGTGATTTACATTTTTTTTAGATGCTAATGAGTGGTAGCAATTAGAAAAAAAAGTTCGTTTGTTAGAATGAGGCCTAAAAAAATAAACTTCGAAAAATCTTGATGAATCTTTAATATAAGGTACCTGTACCTAATATGGCCCCCCTAAGCGAGAATCGACGTTGTGGCGAATCAAATCACTATTTTTTGACGGGTAAGGTCTCATTTTAAAGCTTAATTCAAGAGCTTTAAAATGAGACCTTACACGTTTGGTTTTGATCAATGAGCTTCAAATGCCAGAGGATTTACCAAAACACGGTTTCTTGAGACACATAAAATTTGTGTCCTAATATGGCCCCCCTCTCCCCCCTGAAGTATTTTATTCATTGCGATTTTTTAAATCAATCAGAATATGAGATTAAAAAAAACTTCAAAATTTTTAACATTTTAAAAATAATTTATTTAAAAATTGAGCCTTTTTTACAATTTTTTTGAAAGCTTTGCAACCAGTAGAAAAATTACAACTTTAAATTTTTATCAAAGTTTGATTTTTGAGCTAGAATTCTTTTTTAGTTATAAAATGAAAAAAAGCTTTGAAACAATTAAATTTATTTTTCTTAAATAATATTAGGATAGGATTTTCTAAAAAGTAAACATGAAACTAAGGACTTTTAATATCGGCATTTCTACTAATTTGTGGGGGGCCATATTAGGTACACTGCATAATAAAAAGTTATTTAAGAATAAAACCCGTTAGAAAACGAGTTGAACAAAAACTAAGGTCGCGTTTTAAAGCTGAAACAATAACGAATCGAAGCTACTTATTCAAATTTTGGTCAGATGCGTCTAAATCTTTTGGCAGACCATTTAATTACAACGTAAAATAATAACGGAGGTATACAAAACGAGTTTTAGCTATTAGGCGTGCGCAAAAATAATTTTAAAATGTTCTAAACAACTGAAAACTTCATAATTCAGTGTTTTTGACTTCTTCCTACCTTGTAGAGATGCCGCATATCGAGCATATTCAAAATAACAGGGGGGGCCATATTAGGCAAGGGGCCATATTAGGCACACTTACCTTAATTGAAAAATATGATTAAATATAATTTGTAAAATTAATTATGTAGTTGAAAAGATTTTTCAACGGTAAACTAAGTTTTATTATTTATTCAATTATTTAGAGAAAAGGTTACATCATATTACAAACATTATTAGTTAAAATACACCATTAAACAAAATTTTCTTTAAAAATATTTAAAACTTGCTATTTCACAACTATTTCAATCAAAAATACCAACACCATGAATAAAAAACCAAGTATCAAAACATGAAATATATATTTCAGCTCATTCAGAGAAACATTTTCAAATTTTAGGTCTTTCTTGACTGTTTTTGGTTTATATCGCTGATCAAAATGAGTTATGATCCCACCTTCAAATAATTTATAATAAATTTTACGAATCCGAAGAAGTATTGGGTAATCCACTGGAAAAATTTTCGTATTATAATCTTGCAATTGAATATCAGGTAATATTTTAACATTTTCTGGTAAGTGTGCCATATTTCTCAAGTAGTAACAATCGTGAACGCAAGCTCTCAAATCATTATCTTTTAACGACTCCAAGCATCCATCATCGGGTACCTTAATCCGACTGTAAAACGGAGTTGAAATAAAATTATGTAAAAAATCAATGTTTGTAAAAACTTCATAATTATTTTCGAAAAGATCGTCAATTTTTTCAATCACAACGTTTTCAGTTGAAGAAACGGTGATTGTAGAGGTCAATTCGCTTTGTAAAAATGAAGTAATAATTACAAAAGGAAATATTATAAGTAAGAAAATGATTCTCTTAAAGGAAGTTTTAGGCTCCCAAAGAGTGGCATTACCAATTGAGACTCGCAATAAATCCATAGCAAAGTTGACTTTGTACATTTTTGAGAAATTTTTTATGATTGATTCAATAGTAATGCAAATATAAACTGTTGAAACAAATATAAGTACGAAATAGTTTTGTTGGTAATATTCACCCCAAGATGCTGTTTTATCGGCTACAACGTAACAAATCCCCGATATGGTAAACATATTAAGTTCATTTTTCCAAAAATCTCCAATGATATGCTGGTGCGAATCCGCTACTCTCACGTCAAATGTACCTTTTAGAATATTAAGCAAAGACGAGCCAATAATTGTTCCGTTTTCGTTTAATGAGAAACTTCCATGAGGGACTATTTTTATGTGGATCGTTGGTTGCAATGGCGAAAAAATTTCTTTTAAATATTTACCCAAGTGAGAAATAAATTTGAAAAGATTTTGAATCGTAGGGTCGTAAAAAAAATCATTGTCTACAATAGTTACTGGATACCCAGACAAAGAGACGGTTTTGTCAAAATCAAAATCCATGCACATTTCTTTCCCAGCTAAAAATAAAATTTTGTTTCATTAAATAAGGGACAAAAAGGAAGCTAAAACAGTCATAAAAATTATTTTTCAATCGAACACCCTTTACCATTAATTTTGTTGTTATTATCGTATTCAAAAAGAAACAATGGATGGCCATTAACTTGTTGAATTCTTTTGTAGACGGCCCAAACTTCTGGAGCAAAATTTGAGTACGGATTAAATGTGTGAATTTTGGTGTTATATTCTCCATCCAAACATAAATAAATGACAGAAAGAATGTTAAAACTCCAAATGATTCTCAGGTACTCATAAGCATCATTGCAACTGTTAAAGTAAATTTTCTGGATAATGAAAAAACCATAAGCGTTCCACCAAATTGATTTTCTCAACTCTTGCAGAGACGTTTTCAAAGATGACGAATCAATTCCAACGATAATAAAATATTTAGCTGGATACAATTGAAAAAAATTTGAAGCTGGATGTATCCCGAAAAATTTAACTCCCAAATCAAGCGTGTCATGTGAAATTTTATTGCCATTCATGTTTACAAGTGTAAAAGTTGCATTTTGACCGAAGAAATCTTTCATTAAAAATCTGCTTTGATTTCCCATTATTACCACATTTTTTGAGTTCACTGAGAAACATTTCTCAAAAAGAAGTACCTGCTCAAGTAAAATTTTAAAGTATATAAAAAAATATTTAATATTAGTTTTATAATTTAGTACCGAAATTTTATGCATGGTTCTATATTTTTTTCCCAATACAATCTTTTGCGGTTCATTTCCAGAAGATAGTTGATCTTTAATTATAAATATAATGCAAACAATAAATTTAATAACTGCATCTATTTTCATGCTTTCTTAAAAAAACCACGAAAGTTGGTTCTGGAGACCACCACTTTCAAAATTAAAACTTAAGGAATCTGAACGTCGAATTTACTCTATTATTTCCATGGAAAAAAACTGACTAATGCAATAAAAAGATGTATTAAAAGGATGACTTTCAACCTGATCTAATCTGAGACTTTAAATGGATCTCTAATTCACTCATAAATAAACGTTTATATTTATTTAGTTTTAAACTATTTGTTTTTATGGTATTAGAAAAAATTGATGGGTCTTTCTAAACAAGTATTCAAAGTACAAACGTCATTTAACAACGTTAACCTAGATCATTATAGAAATACATCACTTATCAATAGATGTCGAAGTTGAATGATTCAGTTTTTTTTATCATTAAAAAAATGTTTTTTTAAGTTACATAAAAATGAATTTTGTACTGTTAATTAAATATAAAAATGAATACATATTAGAGTTCGATTTTACAAACATCTATCGTATTCTAGAACAACTTTGACTTGAAAACTTAGTTTTAATTTATATGTAAATACTATTATACATATAGTTATGATTGCTGTGTGTTCGAATTTAGAAAATTTGAATGTCGCGTGGTTGTCAAATTAAAATCGCTGTTTTTATTTGATAATCACCTGCGTGGTCATTACATTTGGGGGTTCTTCCGGAATCGAACTCAAAAAGTTTTAGATATTCGTTCCATCAATTTTCAAACACGTTCAAACGTTCTAAATTCGAACACACAGCATTCATAACAATATGTACATTTCTCAAACCATTAAATTGGACTTGCAACGTTAAATACACTTTTTACAGGTCAAAAAAGTAAAATTTTTACGAAGAGTATGAAAATACTTGTGATGAAAATAGCAAAACAGAATTTTTAAAAAAGCCCGTGAGATGTTGCTATTTCAATACAGAATACAAAAATTGCAAATAAACAACTAAAAGTTACAAAATAAAATATAAAAGTTAACTCATTTAGTGTAGTCGCAACAAATACTGGATCATTGTCATTTTTTTTTCGATCATATTGTTTCATAATATGAGTTATAATTCCACCTTCATGTAAATTATTATGAATCTTACGAATTCGAGGAAGTATGGGATAATCTACTGGAAAAATTCTTGTATCAAAACCTTGCAAATGTATGTCTTCGAATATTTTAATATTTTCTGGTAAAGGGGCCATGTTTTTTAAGTAATAACAGTTATGAGCGCAAGCTCTTGAAAAATGAGTTTTCAACGAATCCAAGCATCCATCATCAAGTATTTTAATCTGACTATAAAAGGGAGTTGAAATAAAATTTTGCAATGCATCAGCATGAGTGAAAACTTCATATTTTTGATTTATAAGATCATCTATCTTTTCGATACTTATTTTTTCTGTTGGTACCAGTACGATTATCGCTGTAAGTTCGCTTTGCAAGTATGAGGAAACAATAATGAAAGAAAATATTATTAGCAAAAAAATTATCCTCTTAAATGATGTTTTAGGCTCTCTAAGAGTTGCATTACCTACTAATGCTCGTAATAAATCCATTGTCAATTCAATGTTTTCCTGATTAAAAGAATGTTCAATCATCTTTTCAATAATTAGAGAAGTAAATATTAAAGATGAAAATATGGGGAGGAAAAAATTTTGTTGAAAATATTTACCCCGAGAGGAAGTTTTTGTACGGTTTACGTTCAAGATAGCAAGAGTAAAATTTTGATTATGGAACTCTTTTATCAGGATTCTGCTCCAATTCCCAACCATGATTACTTTTTTGGAGTCTTTTGAAAAACATTGAAGTGGCAACAACTAATTTAAGTAAATTTAAGTTTATGAAAAAAATTGTATTTTTTATATCTTGCTAATCATCTAATAATAATGTTTCCTTACCGAAAGTTTTGATTTTGATACAGTTTCAGGGTTAATCATAAACTTCGTATTCCGTTGTTCCATTGCTAACGATACTTTTTCCATGAGTATAAAGATAATGATAATAGAAAATCTGTTGTACAACTCTTGTTTCATTAGAAAAGTTAATTTCAATACTCTCTTGTTCCCAGTAGGTGTCTCATACAGAGATTAGTTAGACTAAAAATTTTTATAAACTTTAAATAGATGTAAAACAAAACTTTTTGCATTCTCATTGATACGTTCAAATTAATTCAATAAAAAATAATAGGTTTTCATTATCACCAAGGCGAACTCAATCGTTTAAAGTAATTTTCATGCGAATGTGAAACGCACAAAAGTAAGTCTCTGTGAGATTTATATCTAAGTCATTAGAGAAAAAAATAATAGTTAATATATTGTTAAAACTAATTGCAATGATACGAACATTTTTTACAAAGCTTGTTTTAGATACAAAGACACTATAAGTTTCCAACTAATTTGAAGCTTTATTTATTTGACAAGTCATTATGAGCCTCGTGCGTCAAAAAAATTCAAAATTAATAGTTTCGGTTTTTAATTAATTTGATAATTTAAAATTATTTCAATTTTTAGAGTTAACGGAAATCAGCTTTAATGAATCGATGTCATACTTTTAGAAAAAATAACTTGTATGGTATCTTTTGTGTTCCAAGAATTTTAAAAATACTGAGATTTTAGTCAAGATATGATTACTATTATAAATAAACCTTTTGTAACTGGATTTAGCTTTATTGGTAAAGTTAGTAACACTCTAAAAAATTTTACTTACAATTTTTATGAAATTTATCAAAGCTTTTAAAAAAATCGTTTTGAAATTGCTAACCAGAATTCATAATAAAAACTTTGATATGTCATGGCTACTTCAAAAATAAAAACGATCGTTGCAAATAAATTACCAAAAATTACGAAATAAAATACAAATCCCAACTCATTCAGTGTAGTCGCAACAAATACTGGGTCCTTGTTAATTTTTTTTCGTTCATACTGTTTTATAATATGAGTCATAATCCCGCCTTCATATAATTTATTATGAATCTTACGAATTCGAGGAAGTATGGGATAATCTACAGGAAAAATTCTTGTGTTAAAACCTTGCAAATTTGTATCTTTTAATATTTTAACATTTTCTGGTAAAGGTGCAATATTAAAAAAAAAAAAAACAATCGTGAGCACAAGCTCTTAAATAATTAGTTTTCAATGAATCCAAGCATCTATAATCAGATAGCTTGATTTGACTATAGAATGGAGTAGATTTAAAGATTTTTAAAAATGTATAGTGAGTAAAAACTTCATACATATTGTTGAAGAGATCATCTACTGTATGAAAGACAAATTTTTCAGTTGGATGAATGGTGGTTGTAGAAGTCAATTCGCTTTGTAAGAATGAAGTAATGATGAACAAAGGAAATACAATGATGAAAAAAATTATTCTCTTCACAGATGTTTTGGGCTGTCGAAGAATTGCATTACCGATTAACGCTCGCAACAAATCCATTGTTATTTCGACATTTGTTTTAAAATGGTATTTAATGATCTTTTCAACGACCAAAGAAACAAATATCAGAGACGCAAACGTAGGGAAAAAATAATTATGTTCAAAATATTGACTCCAAGATCCAGTTCTATCAGCTATGACATAACAAATTTCTGCTCTTGTAAAAACACTCAGTTCATTCCTCCAAAAATCTCCAAACAAATACTGATGTGAATCAGTTACTCTCGTGTCAAATGTACCATTTAGAATATTAAGCAAAGACGAGCCAATAGTTGTTCCATTTTCGTTTAATGAAAAGCTTCCGCGAGGGACTACTTTTAAATGGATTGTTGGTTGCAACGGCGAAAAAATTTCTTTTAAAACTTCTCCGTCGTATCCCATTTTTTTAAAAGGATCGTTTATCGAGAGATCGGTGAAAAAATCACTATCGGCGATGATTATTGCATATCCAGATAATGAAAGGCTTTTGTCGAAGTTCAAATTTGTACAAGTTTCGTTCACATCTACTAGAAATTCAAGTGGCTATTAATTATTTATTCATCTTTTATAAAAAAATATTTTCTAAATTTGTTGATTTGATTTAGAATTAATATAATTATCAATAGAAAATGAATGAATAAAGGAAATCTTACATTCAATTTTCGAAGGATTATACACAAAAAGAATCATCGGATGATCATTTACTTGTAAAACTATATCATATTCAATCCATTTTGCTGCAGCTTGATTTGAATATGGATTAAACGTATGAATCCTGATTTTGGCTTCGAAATCCATGCATACATAAATTGCAGAAAGAATATTGAAACTCCAAACAATCTTAAAATACTCATAAGCTTTGACGCAACTATTTGGATAAATTTTCTGAATCATAAAAAAACCATAAACATTCCACCAAATTGATTCTCTCAGTTGATGTAAGGCCAGTTTCAAAAATTGTAGATCAATTTCCGCAATGATAAAGTATTTAGCTGGTTGCAATCGAAAAAAAGTTTCTCGTGGATGTTTTTTGTAAAATTTGACTCCAAATTGAGATGGAATTTTTGTATGGTTCACGTCTAGGAGAGCCAAAGCTGTTACATTTTGCTCGAAGTAATTCTTCAGTTGAACAACGCTGCGGTTTGCGACGATTACCAGTTTAGTAGCATCTTTTGAAAAACATTTTCGAAAAATATGAAGCTGCAAACGTAGAGAATATAAGTTAAACAACAATTTTTATTATTGTTATTTTAATAAATTGATACAAAAAAGATAGTATACCGGAGTTTCTTGTTTAAATTTTATATTGCTTTGTTCTTCACCCCATAGAAATTGAGGCATAGTTAAAAACTTGATGAAAATAATTAAAATAAAAGAATAAATTTTCATGCTTTCTTTTTATTTTGTTAAAGTTGGAGTTAAATTGAAAATGAATGAATAAATTTATTTTTTTAAAGAACAATTAATTTTTTGAAGAATGTGAAAAACATGCAGTGAAAAACGTATTCGCTAAGTTTTAGTTTGCAGGGTATAACATTGGGTATATCATTGAAAAAAAAAACTTTCTTTTTTTTTCTAGAAATAAATTTTAAATTCGCTCAAATTAAAATGGCATGTCGGTAATGATGTTTCGTGATCACTAAAAACTATTAATATTAAACTTTTTAATATTTATAAAAAAACCACACGCATTTATATTCATTGGTTGCTAATCATTTCTGTTAAACGCAATTAGAGTGGGTCAATAATTCAATGACAAATTTAAACAAAAATTAAGAGTCCAAAGGCCACTCTGAGATGTGTATCTGAACCATTATAGTATTTTTTATTTTAATCTTTTAAAGTTTTAAAAGAAAATTGTGCTTTTAAGTAAGGTTGATTCGATTAAGTTCGCATTTCTCTTACTCAATTTGAAAACAATAATTTTTTTTTTTTCATTCAAAGAGAAGCTATCTCTAAGAGCATAATTCATCGACTCAACTTCTTTACAACCCCACTTCATGAAAAAACTGGGTCAACCTTTTTTTATTTATAAAAACTTTTAAAAGTGAAATTCAAACACGCGGCATTCAATTTCTATGTAAAGCAAAAAATTTAAAAGTAAAATGATATTTTTTTTATTTTCGCAAGTTTAAAAGTTTCGGCAGGAGCAGGAGGCAGGAGAGGCGCAGGATTAAATTCGAAAATGTGTGTCGGAGCGATGATTGACTCGTCGTGACAAGTGGCCGGATGATATCGAGTCTTCAAAATCGATCGATCCGGAAAACGGTTAAAAATTCAAGCCTACCTCGCTCCCCTTTCAACGAGTAATGGATTGTACGCGTGTATATTGTGTTTCGAACTCTCGTTCTCGATTTTTTCATTTTTATTTTACATATCGTTCCAATTGTTTCGTAGGTAATGCGTTCGAAAATATTTATCGGGGATTTTAAGAAACTACTACTGAGGGGATATGATAGATTGAGAAGAACTACTGAGCCATATGTAGTAACGTAGTCTAATTGTGAAATTTTAGTTTGATTTTTGCTCAATAAATCTAAGAAGTTGATAATATCGTTTCTAAAATTATTACTTTGACTCGCGTTCTTGTATTATTTCTACCTGATTGCTATGGTTCTTAAAAGTGTTTGGCAAAATTTAATTCCATAAATACGTCCAAGATCCATGAAAAGATAATGAATCTCGATTCATCAACACTGCGATAAAACGTAATATTTAAAGTTGAGATTTTGAGATTTTGAGTAGAGCTGTAGTAATATTTTACATATTGATTTAAATTGGGTTAAGTAATCATGTCTATAGATCCAAGTAATTTTCCCTGAATCTCTTACGTCCGTGGATTCAGAAATGTAAACCAATGTTTACAAATGAATTTGAGAAAGTTCTAAACTCGCGATGGTAATCTACAATTTTTCCGTCCACTCGACAGTTTTGCCAATCTTCAAATATCGCGATAGCAATCTCCGGGGTGGTAAAAAACGCCGGCGCAGCTGAAAAATTTTTCGTAAAGTAAATCGCTTCGCTCTCCGAACGAGGTCAGGTAAACACCAGTTCCGATATACATATTCGGATTAATGGACATATTCATCTGGGTTTGGATATAACCGTGTTAATATTTACATTGCGCACTATAACTTTAAACTGCGTTGTCGATGTTTAGGTGAGAAGATATATATCTGTACGTGGTCGTAAATTATTAATTTACAGGGTTGCGATGACTCGCATTCACGACTATTGACATTCATGATTCACCGATGTTAATCTCGTTCGCTCCTTTTCTTGTTCAAACAGCACTCTTATTGTTAACCTGCTGGCTATTTTCGGGTGGCTGGTTTAGTGTCGCGTGATTCCCATCGCTTATTGTTTTATGGGTGCGTGGTTACCCTTTTTTTTTTTTTTTTTTCTTTTTCGTGGAGGAAAAAAGTATATATTATCGGATATACAATTTTTACGAGTTTAAGAATGTAGGGCAGAGCCAGCTGAGCATTGTACCACCTTATCGCTAATAAAAGCTGATTTACTGGTATTGCCTTAATGTTTCAGCTGAATTAAATAAATTTTTTACGGCTATAACCGGGATTATCTTTTATCGGCTCCTGGTATAAATTATTATAAATTGATATTTTGAGAAAAATGTTTAAAAAAGGGTTGATGGCTCTTTTTTTAGGATATCGATAATGTTTTAGACACCCATAAGACATTCAGAAATAAATATTTGAAATTCAATTAAGTATCGATTTTAAGTCTGCTTGGTTTTAGAGTTTAGTGTGAAATTTTAATTTTGCTACCAAAAAAAAGAATCACGAATAAAATAACTAAAAAATTTTCAACCTTCCAGTTCAAAAGTGTTGTTAGCATAAATCCTAGATTACTAAGTAAAATCAACGTAGCGCTGACTATCCACAATTTTCTATTTATTTTATAAAGATGAGAAGGCATCGGAACATTTTTTTTTACAAACTCCAAAGATTCCAACAGTATTATTCGAGTCTACTAAAATTTGGGTAAATGCTTGATCAATTTTTAGCTTGACTTTCAAGATGAGTTTAATTTAGATATCTTTTTCATCAAGATACTTTTGGATAGTTAATCACCCAAAAAAAGTCATGAAGGCATCCATTAAACTTTTTTTTTTGTTTCAGACCTTCTCGCCGGATTATTTTAAATTACCAAAGAACACTGTAAAAACTGCTTAATAAAGGGCTTTAAAATACCCATTTATTCGAAAAATAAAATTTAAGGAACCGTACCGCATACATAATACCCACCGCCCATTTAATATTTCTTCTTCGCGAGGCCCTTAAAACTTAAAAAAGTAGCGGGGGAAGGAAGTAAAAAAAGGTCGCTCCCCTCTTTTTTATTACAATCCTGCAGGAGGCTGGTGCAAATCGTCCGGTAGCCTCTCATCTCGGCGCATCGCATAAACACAGACTCACGCACGAGCGAACGACTAAAAAAAAAAAGTCCGGGTAAAAAAGGAAGGAACAGAGCAAAGCGCGTAAAAAGTGCCAGGCAGTCAGGCACGCGCGTGGGACATAAAAGCTGGTGCTTTTAGTGCTACCCCCCCCCCCCGCTCCCAGTTTCCACCTGTTCTTTCATACACACACACACACACACACGCACACAGAGGCTGAAACTCGTAAAATGGACCTCGGGAACTAGTGTGGAGCGCCGATAACGAGAAAGCTCTACGTGATCCGCCGGACTTGAATTAAAAGTTCGCGTACCGGCGACACTTTATTCCCACCCTCCTGCGTTCTCGCCTGAATTTTTAATCAAAACTACGTAGTTGGATTTGTGGATTAATTAGCCTGGGGGCCACCCCAGCCACTGGGGCTAATCAAATTGTCGTGTGTGTGTCAAATGTCACTGTTTTATGACGGTCGTAAAATTTCTGACAGTTTTGTTAATGTCCAATGACGATAAAGTTTTGAAATGGTCGTGTAACACGTCAGATGACGCTTTTTCATCAACTAAATAGTGTTATCATCCGTTTATCATAACCATTCTTTTATTACCATCCATCTAGAGAGATTAAAAAAATTTTATTTAGGAACAATGTTTTGATAGGATTTGATTGTAGTTAGAACAAGAATTTAAAGCCGAGAATTTAGTCCCGACTTCTTAAAAATTATGAACCCAGACATAAATTCGAGCGTAATTAACTCATCCACTCGAAAAAAAAAATCCCTCCATAATGAACCTAATTTATGTATGTGTGTCTGTCGGGCAGCAATGATTGCGTTACACTTATTTTAATTGTGCTTAAAACAATTACCACCGCAGGCTAATTACCCCCCACCCCTCCTTTCCCCGACTCGGAACGCAAAAACAGGTAACGAATGTATGTATTTCCGCTCGACTCGGGGCACGCCACAGCAATAATTGTTTAATTTATTCCCACGCGTCGTCTATCGAATAACTAAACAACCCCCCCCCCCCTGATTTTAATTAATTACACTTACCAAAACGAATTTATCGGAGGTGCGGTAGCTATGACCCGAATTCTGGAACTCATTAGCATTCCCCATAAATCCAGTCAGCCTCAAAAAAAAAAAAAAAATCCCCGGGAAATCAAAGAAAAAGCTCGGGCTGATCCCACTCAGTCACCTGCCAACGCTGCCTCCCCCTAACGAACAAAGGCCGAGTGCACCTGACCCACCGAGATAAATGAGTTTAAAAGCCCGCCCAATAATTCTTCGAACGATATTGGGGTGGGATAAACTTCGAATAAAAAAAGGGGGAGCTTTTTATCATTCGTCGATTCCCTCGCTCATTTCGCGCGTATCAATTACTGTTTTTTCTTATACCTGACGAGGGGCTTTACCGTCCGTAAATCACCGGAGCTTTTTTTTCGAATTATTAAAATGTATAAATCTTCGTGAGTGGGATTTTTAGGATTAAAAGGCGATAATGGGAGTAAGGTCAAAGACGCTGCGACCCATTATTAATGAGTCTGGTGCGTGCAGGCCGTTGGTGTTGTCAGGTCCGAAGCGGCAGGGGTGTGGGGTAATTTGATCTGTTCTCCAATATTTCGTGTAACTGAACGCGTGCCGTCGGGCGCAGAAACCCCAGGCGTGTCCCTCCTCATCGTTATTTCCAAGCCTAATGCGCCTGACTCTGACCGTTTACATCATCCCGGACTAACGCCCGGCGTAAATTCCGTCGCGGTTTGTCTTAATTACCAGCGATTCCAGGGGGGTTTTAAAAAGTCGATAGCTAGAAAAATTATCGGCCGGAAATTGGAGGGATTTCATTGTCCAAGAGTCGGCTGGGCTGCTTTTTGATTCTCCCTTTTTTTTCCAGCAATTAAAAGGGCTAATCTAATCTGCGGTAACTGCGAGTTGATTATTTTCGAATGGGAGCTTTTTTCTAACTCCCGCCCGCTTATCCCCGATGAAATTTTACACGTCAATTTACAACTTTGAATCCGGCCGCTAGCGAGAAAAACTTTTCCGCGGGCTCTCTGAAAAAAAGGGGGAAGTAGAGAAAACAAGCTTAACTAAAAAAAAGCTCCCTCAAAGCTTCCCGAGTAATAAAATCTATTTCCAATTAAATTTTTTCTTCTTTTTTTTTATCCCGATTTCTGGACGCAGCGCTGGGTTTGAATTAACGAAACTCGAGAGAGCTTTCAAAGCTCTCTCGACCGGCCCCATACATTTTTATTTTATCAACTATGCAAATTTTGTTTTTCGTCAAGCCAAGCGCTTCAAAGAAGAAACGCGCAACACTTTTTTGGCCGTAGCCATGCCGTAAATATGCAAATACGGAGTTTAACGGGTGGTTCTGTTTTTGAGTCCCGAATCAATATCACTTCCGGCGTGGGCGGCCGAGGCGCGTAATTTATCGGCGCTTTATGCAAAACCACGCCAGCGGAGCTTTTATATTCGGGAATTATTTATTTCTTAACTTGAGTCGTTCGCGGATGAGGGGCAAAAGTTTATAGGAGAGTTGCGGGGTTTGTTGAAGCCATAAGTTACGATCGATAAACGTCGCGCGGTCGCTGCGGACTTTATATTTTACGAGTGCGCTAGATAAAGGAAGAGGAGCTTTCGGTACCGTCCCGTCGTCCTTAAAACTGCAGCTGCGGTTGGGTATTTATTTTCATAAATTTTATCGCCCCGACGACCCCCGAAAGTGCGCGACCAGATAATTCGAGCCGACACACACTCTGTTATATAGATAATAAAAGCCTCTTTTCCTCAGCGCGGACCAACCGGCTATGATTTTTAGGGCTAGAGCTCGGCTTTTTACGGGCTCAGCTGTAAATCTTATTTTTTTACCCCTTTTTTTTCCAAGTGTGAAGTTGAGTAAGAGAAAAAACGGAAAAAGCCGTTTAAAAGCGTTGCGATTGTTCTGAGGAAGTGTGAAAAATAAAATTCAGTTTTTTATTGTGTAAAATTATTGAATATTAAAAGCAGAGAGTGATTATAATTCTACTGGCCTGGGTTTAATAACTCATTATTTTCCTGAAAATTTTCCCGGGATTTCCGCACCATTTTGTAATTTATTTTTATTTTCTCGAAATCTTGGACTCAAAATTTTCAATTTTCGCGTCCATCAAATAAAAGTTACTGGCTTCGTAACAAATTTTGTAAGGACTTTAGAAAATTTCATTATCTTAGAATAATAGCTTATGATAAATTTAATTATCGTCTTAAAATAAAGTATTCATTTTTCATTTTTAATTTAAATTTAGAAATTTTCTCACGTTTGGGAGGCTATGCTTCTAAAGTGGGAATGTTTGCGTGAAATATGCCCGGATCGTCAATACAAAGTCACACTGATCTATTATCGTTATCCGTAGGCAATACAAAGTTGTTTAATAAAACTTATTCTTCGACCCTGACTGAGAGAGATTGGTCGCATTGAGAAAGATAAATAAATGCTCGAATAAATGGCAGTCCTCTAGTCAGAGGCGAGTCGGTGAGATCGGTAGCGTAATGGTTAACGCACCGACCGCGAAAGTAGGTGATCCAGGTTCGATTCCTGGCTGGGTAAACCAAAATTTTTTTATCTTTCTCAATTTAATGGGGTGGGTATCTATTTAAATTCATTTTTAATTTAAATTTAGAAATTTTCTCACGTTTGGGAGGCATATGCTTCTAAAGTGGGAATGTTTGCGCGAAATATGCCCGGATCGTCAATACAAAGTCACACTGATCTATTAAAATAAAGCTTATAAAAAGTTTAATAACTTATAAAAATTTTTTTTTTCTTTTTTCTTTTACTAGTCTCTCTTAGCGGCAAGCACGCGCAATTGTATTACATTATCTAAAACAAATATTGTCGAAGCTTCATCTAACCTTCAATAAATTATATATACCCTTTACCTTTGCCGTTACATTCAGAGTTTCCTTTAAACTTTCGTGGTTATAAATTCATTGATTTTGTTGATATTCTAATAATTATTATTTTCATGATTTTAATCGGATAATTTCTAACACTTGATTAAATAATTATTTTTTATCAAATCTATTCTAAAAATGTTTTAATTGAATGGTAATATAAAAATTAAAAATAAAAATTCAAATTTTATATTTTGTTCTTCAACCAATCACATCACGAATAAAATGCTGACATACTTTTTGGGTTCTCTCTTTCATCTTAGGATTGTGTGAGGCTAGTATATCTAAAAAGAGTTGAATCTTGGATTTACAGTTGAACTTTTTTAATACGGCACTGTTTCAAAAATATTTTGAAAAATACCAATAAGAAAAAAGTTCCAATCCCGAGGTACGAGAAAAGAAAGAGGTGGGTTGAGGGGGGGGGGATATGAAGAACTTTTTTGCAGCAGTTTGGTAACTTTATAAATGAACTAAAAAGTACGGTTAAAAGGCTTTTAGAAAGTTAAGTTTTTTTCTTCTCCAACCCCGAAAAGCTCATAAGGATCCTAAAGCCCTTTAATATCCCTTAGCGTGTAAAATTGAATTATATATCAAATATGGCGGGGGGGGGGGGGCTGCTCTGGTAAAAGGAGATGGCTTTTTCCTGTATAAACAATGATGAAACTCGAGCGAAATCCAACGACACTTTTCATTCCGAGACGAGGAGGAGGATTTTTCGAGAGGGTCTAATTTTCCACTTCTGAAACTGGAAACTACTCCGGGGCGTCGGAATTGGAAGATACGAATTCCATCAGACCATCGAAATCCATCGAAATCTCGAATCAAAAAGCACTTGGCGAGAAGACGGAGAAGCTGTTTCGAGAGGAAGAAGAACAATGGTCTCTTCCTATTTTCGTCAGTATCGCGCTAATGTGAGGCTCGTGTTATAAGAACAACCGCTACAGCAGACACTGAATGGCTTCCTTCTTCTCTGTGGGATGAGGATTTCCAATATCTTCTCACTACTGGAATAAGAAAATTGGGATTTTTTTCAATTTGATTACTGGTGAATTTGAACGCACTTTTTTGTACTTTCAAGAATATCTGAAATTGACGAGGATGATGTTCAAAATTTTTTTTAAGGTTAGGTAAATAAGCATGGAATATTTTCTTTAAATAATAAAATTTATGAGATATTAATAAATCTTCACTTTAGTGTGAAAAGACAATGTCTTAATATTATATTGGAGATAAATTCTATCCTCAAAAAATTTGTTTTGTAAATTGAAAATAAATTCGACTTTGTACAAAATGTGTTAATATAAAAAAAAAAGATTTCAAACTTATCAATCCACTGTATTGATAATCATAACTTAGATGTTTAAAAACTTTTTATGGAATTTATTTCTAGGATGATACGTTTCTAACCAGATATTCTGAGATGTTGTCTATCAACACTAAAGACTAAAGCCACGAAATAATAAAATTGCTCTTATACAAAAAATCTTGATAAGAAGTTTAGGTTTGATCGAGTCATCAGTGCACTTACAAATTTACATCTTTTCAAGCAAGTCTTGGGTAGTCAAAGTTGAATCTCCTCAATTGATATGAAATGCAAAAAGAATTATTTTTTATTAAAATCGATAATTTAAAAAATTGATTTTTTTTTCATCACTGTAAACGACAGAGTTTATTCCAAATGACAGACGAAAATGAAAAAAAAATCAACGAGCAGTGTTTACTCAATAAAACAATGTTACGATATCCGCGTGCGGGCACAAAGAAGCCATTCACAGATCTCCCGATCAATCAATCCGTTGATCGTCGAATCTGTGTGATACCGGGAAGAAGAGAGAAGTGGGCCACCGCCAGCGCCAAAAATAATTGTTATCTCTGCGGAAAATAACGTCGGAGAGGAAGCCAGCGGAGCAAGGAAAAAGGATTTCCCCCGAACGATCTGCTAAAGCCCCCGGCGCCCTCCGAAAAAAAAAACGAGGACCGCGTCGAGAATTTATCGGCCGCGAGTCTTAATCGACTAATTTCGGTCTCTCTCTCTCTCTCTCTCTCTCTCTCTTTTCCTCCCTACTTTTTTTCAACGTTTTTCACGAGCAATTTCCGCGGGAGCTTGTTATTCCACGCTCCGAATACTTCCAGATGTATCGGCCGGATCTTTACTCCCGAAGGATGGAGGAGAGCTAGGGCCATCCCCCCTTTTTTGGGTCATCTAAATTACCTTTGTGGTTTCTTGGCTTATACTTCTGGGACTCACCTGAAACATAAAAAATAAAATGAAAATTAAATAATTGTAACAGAAAAATAATATTGAAATTTTTAATCTTATTATCACAAGATATTAATCTATTTATTTACTATCGATATTTTTGTCCTGGACATCAGAGGATCAATATACTGGGAATCTCGCTGGGAATAATAATTTTTGCAGGTTTCTTTACAGATTTCTGAGGTTACTTCGAAGGTGGTGCTGCAGAGGAACATTAGATGGTCCTTTGTTGCAAAACCCAGAAGTTGCACATGTTGTGGGTTTTGTAATATTGATTACTAATCGATATTTTAGGTTCTTTGGGGGTGATTTTAAGTAAGGATCATCTAATGATCCTCATATATGGTTAGACTGTGAGACCGATATAAATGTCTTGTGATTATTTGTTGTAGCACAGTTAATATAAAGATTTATTTAATTTATAATCTTATTACATTTTACGGAATTTAATTCAACTGTTGTAATTTAACTCCATGAGCTTTAGTTTTAAGACTTGTCTCGACGAAGTTTTATTATGCAAGATTATACATAGATTCTTTATGACGATCAAAAAACTGTCTTATGACCGATAGAAAGTTTATGGCAATTGGCGTAGGAGAAGTGTCGTATAAAATAAAGTGAACTCTTAGAATATTTAAAGTGGAAATTTTTGTTTATTATAGCAATCTGAATATCAAACTTTGAATTTATCTATCAATTATTTTTTATGATAAATAAAAAGCTATGGGTATTTACAATTTACGTAAAACCTCTTAAGTGTAAAACCTTGGAATTATCAGCTGACTAATTGATGAAACAAAGTAAGAGAACGCAACATCTAATAGCATAATGTTTCTCACTCGGCAACAATTAGTATTTTGCATTAAAGCTAGATAAAAAAAAAGTACTCTCGAGCTATAAAATTTATTTTTCAAAGGCGACGACTACGACAACGACGACGACGGTTTAAAGGCAATACTTAGCAATAGTCCGTGAGAAAAGTAGCTAAAAGCTCAGATATCTCGAGCCGATATGATTATGAGCTCGAGCCGGAGGAATTCATTGTTGCAAATGGATACGTACCGTAAACTGAATCGCTCCTGCTTTATTTCTTCCCTTTTTTTTCTTTCTCGAATGCAGGCACGGAGTAAAAAACGAGAATCCAGTGCGTAATTGCTAAATCGAACCGAGAAATCCACCGCGGCGACGGCGGCAACCTCGATTTACATTTTTCTTAATTGATACGTTTTATCCTTTCTGTCATTGATTCGCCTTTTCGGAATTCCAACGGCCTAATAGCTGCATAATTTGCTCGGGCCTTAATGAGAATCATTATTTTCGTCTCGAATCGACCGCTAATTGAGAGGGAAAAACGCAACCCGGGGAATTTATAATTAATAATTAATCAGCCGCAAAACTATATCGGAACGACTCTCGAATTTAAATCCCACTCCTTCTATCGAATTTTATTTTTTCTCATTAGCGATTTGCTGAGGTTTTCTTTTTCGAGGAACAAAATAAATTACATTTTTTGATAATTTAACTTCAAACGCGGGCTAATTTATGGACGATAAATTTTTTGAACTTCAAATTTACATTAATTGAATCGAATATTTTTTCTCTTCAATTGAGTCAACGCTAAGATAATATGTAAATATCGAGAATTTTTTCTCTCGAAATAAAACGTCATGGCTTTTAAAATGTTTTTTCAATCAAAAACATTCCTTATCTCGAAGATAAGGATACGAGTATGTATAAAAATTTGTTGTTTCTCTGATTGAATTTAATTACAGAAACGCGGTCAGAGCTTATTAAAATTCTAACGCTGTTTCGCGAAACAGTAAAGTACGGTTTATCTCGCTTAGTTTACAGTTACAACAATTTATCGAACTCAAAACCTCGATTACGATCTCAACAAATAAAACTTTGGACAGAGAATATTTACTGATCAAATACCTTGGTAACTGTCATCAATGAGTTAATTTAGAAAATTAAATGCTGAAAAATTTATTTCATATCTTCTAAAACAAAATAGCTTTTTTCTTATTTAAAAGCATTGCAATTTGCAAATGAGATAGATTTACTTATTGTAGTTGAAATGATTAATAATTTACTAATATTAGTTCAAATCTCACAAATAATAAAAAATAAACATTAAACTAAGAAAAATTATCAAAATTTTTAAAAACAGCCCAACGTTGGAGTTTTATAAAAAGACTCAATAAAATATTGAAATTTCAGTGCGTTTTCTCGCTAAAAGATTCTAGCGATTCGTAAAAAAAAAAAAAAAAAATCCGATAAACATCGGAGCTTGCTTGCTCTTTCCAATTACTCTGGATTGAAGGAATCCAAAGCAACTTGCAATAATGACTCAATTCGTAAAGGGCGTGGGGCAAGCTGCTACTCCAAAGCTCCCCTTTTTCTCCTTTAAATCCGCAGCAGACTCGGTAAGTATTTCTCGCGATTGGCCCGAGCTAATTTCGGATAATGAAGGGATAATCGAGGCTTATTTATTCGCCCCCTCGTTTATCTATCAAAGTCAAAACAAGGTTTAATCATGCTCTCCGAAGGTTAAGTAAAAAAAAATTCCACCCACACGCGTTACGCATGGTAATGACATAGCTTTGGTCTCGCGAAAATATTAAAATGTTCAATCCGCAGCTCGGATGCTGATTATTCGCTCGACCCGAAGTAATTTCATAACTGAAAACGATGAATATTCATCCAGCCTTTATTTAAAGTAAAGGATTCGCTCGCTTTGCAGAATCGAGCGCGAAAACTCATCTAAATTAAGCGAAACGAAAATTTCAGCCGTGCGGGGCTTGATTGCGACGATCATTCTTTTTCTTGCCCCGCTGTGGATTTAAAAAAAAAAAAAGCCATGCGGTACGATAATATTTATCGCGGGTATCACAGTACCGACCCTAAGTAGTCTGGTAAGACACACCGAATGATCATAAATATTCATTTCCAGGGTCGTGTGTTCTTTAACTATTACGAAAGTTTAATTTACTTTAATTAAAACTTGTACCTCTCTCTCTTCCCGCCCCCACTCTTTCATCATCTCACGCGTTGAAAAGTTTTAAAACTACTTCGCCTTTTGTCACCCGAGAGCACACACAAAACTTCTTCTTCCCCAGGCTGCAGCGCCAAATAATTATAATTCACTCGCAACAATGCAGGTGTAGAGAAAAAAAAAAAAAAAAAACGCACCAAACTTTTTTCTTTCTTCTTCTTTGCTCTGAAAGCGGGGAGAGAGAGGAAGAGAGATAAGACGCGAGGCTGGAGGCGAATTTCGTTTGTTTAGGAGCCCCTTGATTATTCCGGCCGGGCTGAGCGGGGGTTTTTCGGGGAATTAAATTCAGCCCTGCCCGACCCCGAGAGTCGTGATTGTTGCTCTAAGCCCTTTCAATTAAAACTCCCAAAAAAGATACTTTTGGTTGTAATGATGCTTACTGTATACGTACTTAATGGGACAATAAGAAGTTAGTTTAATAGTATAAGCAGTGGGATGTGACGTATTGCCTAACAGTTGACGAAAATTTTTCTTAATTATTGAGTCATTTATTAAAAAGCAATGTTGAAGTGAAGAAGTTACTAATTAACAAAGATAATTTGGATGTTTGATTTTGATTTTCAAAAATTATATAGTTTACAAACCTGATATATAATTCAGAAGTATCACTAAAAATCTAAAAACAATTTTCATACCATAATTTTCTTGAATGTACTTGTATAATATTTTTCATATCATACAAATAACTGTCAATTTACATATATTAAAACATAGTTTTCATACCGTTCAATTTTTTTAGTATCAATAGTTTGTGAGTGAAAGTTACGAAGCTTTAAGTTTTTATGACGGAAATTTTTTGTAGCAAAACAATAGCTTACGTCAGATAGATAGACGGACCGATAACTTTTATTTCATCATTCATGACAGTATAATTAATTCATAATGAGTCTAGAAATATTAATCAGAACGATCACTACAACTAGGCAGAAATCAAATAAAAAAATATAATTGAAATTTATAAGTCATTACACTACAAAATGGTTATAAGTACAATAAAACTATTTTGTTTTTAAGATTAATTACTACTTCGACTCATTACAGTCATTTTGATGTACAATACCAATGTTACACTCAAATCCCACTTCTCATGCATTCGTATAGGTTGAAAAAATTCATTTTTCAACAGCTTCTATAAATTTCTCGATAAATTTTCACCAAGCAAAAACTTGGAACCATCCCTCTCACCTGTCTTCAAAAGGCCCCGCCCTCCAACAATATCAAACCCAGCATGTTTACAAAGACTCAAGTAGCGGTAGATGACTATCCCTCGCGGGGTAAAAAAATTCCAATCGTTTGTAGTCGATTCGTTCCAGGGACTTTTTTTCCCATTGCGGTCGCCTGATTACCCACACAAACTCCTCGCAGCGGTGGTAACACGAGCACCGGACTGGAGCAAAAAGACTATTATCTGGGAATCGGCGGTTAACCATAGTCGCATTTTTCGCGTCATGCGAGTATACTGAATTTTTATCAAAAAAACATATAATGGCAATCATCAGGGTAAAAAAAAGAAGATTACCCAGATAAAAATCGGTACGTCCGAAAAAGCACGGGAGCCGTAGGAGCTACCTGTATCACTTTCCCATACTCCCCTCGCATCGTAGATTATTATTATGATTTTTTTAATACACAATCTCCATCCGTCCGCGCTGCAATAATGAAATAATAATAAACGATAATAACGACGACGATGGGCATTACGAGATTGGCTGCTGTTGGTGGTGCTTCGGCAAAAGTAATCACCGTATACGCGGGCAGCAGCACACACACTTTATATTATATTCCGCAACCTCAGTGTAAATAATTTGAAACGAGAAACTCTCCATTATTCCCCGCGTCGCGGCGCGGCCAAAAAGAACGAGCCGGACTGCTGCAGCACAAGCCGGTGGATAAAATAAGAAGAAACCCCAAAGAGATAAGAAGGGAGTAGTTGCGGAGTACAAAAAAAAAGAAGGTACGAAGAAGAAGTGGTTATACCGGTCTGACGCGTCTCTCTCTCTCTCTCGGTTCGGACTTCTCCGGCGTAATTCAGCACGCATGCTTGTAAGGGTATGTTACGCACCGAGCATAAGCATAACAGTCCTTTTATTTATGTGTCCCCTGCACACCGCTGCGAAAAACTTTGTGCCGCGAAGTAGAGAGAGAGAAGAAAGAAATAAAGAAATAAAAGTTTACGAGTGATGGAGCTTCTTCCGGGTTCTTTCTTCTTTCTTTTTATTTGAATTTTAGGATTAGTTGTGGAATGGTTTTTTCATTGGCTGGTGTGAGTGCATTGTAATGATACTTAAATGTACCGTGATGAGAATGATTGCACTCGAAGATTGTAAATTCAATCAAAATTTAATTTAACGATCTGACAATGATGGAACGTTCGCGTTAAGCAAGTTCATTTTTTGTAAACCTTCTGTTTAATTTCTGTGTGATCCACTAATAAGATCTATGGTATGCCTTACATAAACAAAGTTCATTTTGAAAACCTGTATAACAGGTATAAAAATACAAATGAAAATATTTTAAAAAAATGCGTTTTGAGTCTCTGTATCAAAGTTACTCAAAAATTTAACATCAGAGAAAACTAAAACAAATTTTGCAAAAAAGTTCCAATTAAGGTTTACTTAATACTAAAATACACTACAACTATTGTAACACTGTAGGTACGACAAAAATTTTTTTCAAAACCATTGCAGTTTTTAGAAAATTTTCGGATTAGCGATAGTCCCGCTCGGTCCCTAACGAAGAACCAGCAGCAGAAGAAGTTTAAATTCATAGCGACAAACTTATTAAATGAAACTCCATCAAAACTGCAGGCAGCAGCACAGTCAGGAGGGGGTGGCAAAAACACAAACAAAAAGTTTTACTCGGGGAATAAAGCTAAGCCCGGAGGGCGTTTCTCACACTCGCGGCGGAACAAATAAAATCGCTACAACTTCAGAGAGAGAGAGAGAGAGAGAGCGAGTTTATATACCCGGGCTGGCGCAACTACTAGTGTGAAATCATCAAAAGCTCGTGTAAACAGGAACAACTTTTGCTCTTTCTGGGGCCGCTTTTGTGAACCAGCAGCATCGAAATACCTGCAAAGTGTTTGAGCTTTTGCCGGCGGTTTAGAGATACCCGGCCCCCGTTCAGCCCTGGGAATTAACATCAAGAGCCCGCATCATTCTTTACCCCCCTCGGCCTCCCACTCGATCCATCGATTTTTGATCGGGCTCTTTGCGGGCTTCTGTTTTTACAGTGATTGGAATTGTTTGCACCCGGACTGCTAACCTCAAAACAGCTTGAACTAGTACTCCAGTACACTAGAGTTTTTATAAATGTTTGTTGAGAAGGATTTTTATTCGAATTAATTAAATTTTGTTTCAAATCTAGTAATTCAAGAAACTTAAAATAATGATTCGATGGAAACTTGTAATTTAAGCACGAATTTCATTGCAAAAAATATTGACAATTATTGGTTAAGTTTCATAATTTTTAATTGCATCAGTCAAGTGACACATCATGGACATCTCTGAGCGCATGCGATTAACTCATGATCATCTTTCACTAATAAGGAAAAACTTGTTAAATTTGCACAATTTAAAAAAAAATACTGACGTAATTTAAACACAATTATTAATTAGACCATGATAAAGAATTATAATGATAAATAGTCACTATACATACATTACTAAAATATATTGTAGAATAAAGTAACGAGATCTAGAAAAAAAAATTTTTTCTTCAGTAATTGATTGGTGAAGTAGTGTAACTTTGTATCAATGCTTAAACATTTGATCTGTTAACCTCAATTTGTAAAATCTATAAAATTAAAAATTATTTAAGTTAATAAATGAATTTTCTCTGCTCCTTATTGGAGCTATTGCGCCTAAAACATCTGCAAAAAAAGCCAGGGTCGAAAAACTTGAGTAGTTTCCTCGTTCTTCTCTCTCTCTTTTTTTTTTTAATAAATAACTGTTAATCTTAATGTTCATGTGAGGAGGGGGAAAGGTAAAACTTAACAGTTATGATGTATATTTACCGAATTCATTCCTAAAAAATTAATCAGTCCACCTGTCGTATACGCATTGAAAGTTCGTATCCTAAACGGTCATCAGCCAGGAAAGTTATCAATTCATTATACACAGAATTTAAGTCAGATAATTCATTGTTACAACAGTTCAGCTAAATGTTACATATATTATTTTTTTTTTTAGTAAAATACACACATTTGTATGTAATAAAAATACTCTACATTTAACTACACCATCCAAAATACCCCTGTCACCAGAGTCCCTAAAACTCGTGATTTCGGTATCATTTATAATGAACATTTCAATTTTGATGATCACATCCAGCACACTATATCAAACTCATTGAAGAAGCTAGGTATACTTAAATACTCTAAAAAATCCTTCAAACACCCCCATACCTTAATAAAACTTTACAAATCCATAATACTATCAAATCTTCTCTTTGGATCAATTATCTGGTCACCCCAACACCAAAATCAAATTTATAGGCTAGAGCAAGTACAACATAAATTCCTACGTTTTTTATCATTCAAAACACCCACACCCGTGAATCCTTTTCAACATGATTATTCCTGTATTGCCAAACATCTTAACTTGCCATCTATTGAATCATTACATAGATTCAATGACATGATTTTTGTACATAAATGTCTATACCAAAACTACTTGGAGGATGAAAATTCTGTATTCAAATTGAAACCCAGACCCTACTCAACAAATAGACAATTTATACTTGAAGAATACTTTTGCAAAACAACGGATATCCTACACACTACTACTTTCAGGCTCAGAAAAAACTGGAACAATCTAGATGACATCGATAGAACTACTCAAGATCTCAACACTTTTTCAAGATCTCTAAAAACAAAGCTTTATGCTTTTAACTAGCAATAATGATAGTTGTGTATAAGTTAAACAAATTGTGACATGAATATGTATACATATATTAAATCCTACTTTATTGCATATTCTAATCATGTTAAAATTTGAAATTATAATTTTAGTTATTTAATGAATTCAAGGAGCTAAACTCAACACTGTTATCTATTGTAATCATATATTTATCTCTTATTAAACTGTAAATTCGTACGAATATTTTGTAATGGGCTATTTGACCGTATATTTAAATAAAAAAAATAAAAAAAATAAATACTCTCAAATTAAAAAATACCTAATGCAAAAAAAGTAAAAAATCAATATTTTCTCTTTTTTTTCGTAGCAAAGTAACAATGCAGGTCTACTGTCTGTTCGTCTTCTGTCTTTTGCTATTGTCAGCGTCCATGATTTTTGGTGATGAAGAAACTTTCAAAAGCCAGCCTTGGCGTAGACGCCGCTCACCCGAAGTGCCTCCAAAATACAATGGTGGCAACCCCCGGTAACTCGTCAATGTTGAGTAACAAGCAGTGAGAAGAACTGACAACTAAGATTTACTTAAAAATATAAATTGATAAAAGTGAACTTAATTTTCATCAGATGTTTAACAGTTTTTGTAAGGTCAAAAAATAAAAGTAATTATTAAAATGTAAAGAGTATTTTTTTTTTTTTAATGTGAGACCTAAGATACAATTCACACTCCTCAAGCTAGCATGTTACCCTTGATTTCTGCAAAATTTCTCAATAAATTATCACAAAAGAGCCCAGGTAAAAGGTTAGCTCGCAGACCGAGATTGATTAACCCGTGAGTAATGTAAGCGCGAAGCATGCACGGTTTCCAATTCATTGCGAAGTTGAGCTGAGGAATCGGAGGCTTAAACTCGTCAACGTTAGCCTGCAGTCTGCACCGCTACATCTCAAGTTTCTGCACTTCTGCTGTTGGTGGCGTAAACCTCCAAGTCTCCCGAGACCCTGAAATGTCCTTCTCCATTAACCAGCCTGCATTGTTTTCCACTTTAAACTTTAGCCCGAAGCAAGTTAACAAGTTCCATATACGTGTTTGTTACTGGTGCCTTTGTTGTTTGTCTCCTCCTCCTCCTTCTACTGCTCCTCGTGCTCCTCTTACTAACTATTTTCGGTTTCCCGAATCAAACCTCCCCGCCCTGTCTTTTCGTCCATTAGGTACTTTTAGCAACAAGTCACAAATTAGTGTCCAAAAACTTGCTTCCAAAAACAGAATCTTATGAAAACTTGATGCAGGATCTATTTACGAAGCAATATGATGTACTCAAATGGATAAGCAGTGATCGTGTGAGATAAAAGTTTTCTAGTTAATGAGTGTTTACTTCTAATTAACACTTACAGTTAGTAGTTAGAAGTTAGAACCTTCCGTACTTCGTTTATGGACAATCTTGGTAATTGTTTAATTATAACTGAATTGTTGATGATGTAGGTTATTTTCACTTTTACTTATATCATGAAACTAAAATGAAATACACTTATGTTAAAGTTAGAACATTTTATACTCTCAATGTACACATCTTAAACTTGCTTATAACTTTTTACATAAAACTGAAAAAAATGGACAAAGTTTCTTGTTATGAAAGATTTATAAACATCCATAGCACCTACAATGTAGCCATCACACAATAGCTTTACAACAGAAGTACATCTTGAGATTATTATCAGATCTTCCACATTTGAGATGAATATTCACTTTGAACAATGCATACAGAGATATAATAAAGCATTAAAACCACAATCGTCTTTGGAATTGAACCTATTCTGTGAAGGATGGTTTAATTATGAAAACAGTTTGAGCAACTAAATAAGTAACTTTATTCACCCCCGGTTGCAGAGGCCTCGCATTCATCCAATCTCGTAACTGCGTTACATCCACTTACTCACCCCTCAGCCCCATAATTCTCAATCGATCCATTCCAACCGCATCCATCCATTCCTTCTCGATCGCCATCCCATTTCCATTCATCTGCTTCGTGCCCATTTTAATAAACCAGCTCGCGCTCTCCCGTCTTAGCTTAACCCCCGACCCTAACCCAATGAATGAAACATCAAGTGCGGGAGCAGCGTTAATTAACCATTTTTTCACGCGTGGGTAGGTGGAAAGGGTTGGCTGGAATGATCAACCATCGAGTCACGTACGAGTGTCTACATGTGTACGCATTAATCCCACGTACGTAATTGAGTACCTGAATCCATCCCTGCGCCAACTCGATTCCGTGAGGCGCCGGCTTATGTATATCAAGCAGCTTCTCGGGCTTCTTCTTTTTTTCGTAAGGGCGGGGGAAGGAATTAAGACGTAATGAAGCGACGATGACGCGAAAGGAGTAAAGTGCTTTGTGTATACTAAACAGAGACTCTAGCTGAGGCTTCTTTTTTTCGTGGGGGAAGAAAAAATGGAGGCTTGATTATTCTAAGCACGGATTATTTGCGTATTCTTCGCTCGGAGTGGTGGTAGTTTTTGGAGTGGTGCGTCGCTATGACCCTTTTTTTTTCTGGAGGAGAAAAGAAAATTGTGTTGCGAGTGGGGGAATGTTTCTACAAAAATACCGGAGTTAATTAAGTTTTTTTTTTTGTCTTTTTTAATCAAGAGGATTTTTTTTACTCGCAAAATTGCAGGATGAGACCTATTTTTTTTTTTTTTTTTTTTCTTTGAATTATTCATGAATATTTTTTTTTTTTTTTTGGAAAATAAAAAAATATTATTAAAGCCCGAAACTTGAAATTGCAGAGTGACAATAATGATTTTTTTTTTCTTTATAATTAAAATTTTCACATTGTTGAAAAATTTTTATGACACGAAAATCAGATATTTCATTTCGTACACCGATATGACATTGTGGGTAAATAAAAATTTTCAGCAATAAAATTTATTGTTTTTCTAATAAAGTAGCTTACTAAAAACAGTGCATTTCTTTTCAATTGAAAACATCAGGTAATTACTCGGCTCGTATAAAAGAGTTTAATCCCAACAAACAATACAATCCAACCTGTCCATCTTGATTCGCAGGTGTCGGGTTTGTCCGCGTGTAAACATCATTTTTGCACTCGCGCCGTCAAATCAAAAAAGCAATCCCGTAACCGACCAGGGGTGGTCCGGGTGCTCAAAGGGCCAGCAGTCAGCGCCGCGTAATCCAATTCTCACCCTCAAAGCACCCGACAGATGCGGTCGGGCGAGGGTTAGGGGGCAAAAAGCAACAATCGATATTTAAATTTTTACCCGCGGCTCTTTAATAACAATGGGACGGTGGTGGAGCCTCGGAGGGTGCAAGCATTCCCCACGCTTAATCAATTTAAGCGGTATGCCGGTATGATCAATCCCAATTACGCGAAACGCTCGGGCCGAGGGTACAGCAGAGTATTAGCTTGTAATTCGTCGAGCCACAAGAAATTTTCAGCGGGGCTCTGGTCAGCAGACTATTTGTGTCCGAAATTTTTTTATTTGAATTTCTGGAACCGGAGCTTGCACTGTCAAGTGCCTTTGTTTTCATGTATTCAAAAGAATAAATCGAGGAATAAATTTTCCGTAATATAATATCAATTCATTATATAATTTAGACATAGTTTAAAACTTGGAACATATGTGCAGTACTCACTTCAATAAATTTCAAGTAATCTCAAATCAAACTGGAACTACGAAAGCACTATAGAAGTACATAAAAATTTTAATGGCTACTACTTAAATGAATTTTCAAAGACTTATGAACGATGATTTTCGTTGAATTAATTTTCAAAAATTTGAAGGTGCACATAACGTGGAAAATTCTTTTTTGTATAAAAATTTGAAATCTAAATTAATTTTTATATGACAATTGTTACAAGCTAGGTCATGAATAAATTTTAAAATTAGCTCAATTGAAAATTACACCATCCATTGTATACTTCATGTAATTAATTAAGTAGCAGTTGAAAAATAGAAAGTCAAGAAATTTTTTTTTTTTTTTTTTTTTTTATTTAATAAAAAAATTTTTGGAATTATTTGACCCATTAACCCATTTTTCTTTAATAACAGTAATAATAATTGAATTTATCATACAATCTTTTACCGTTTATAATTTCTTTAGAGCATTTACCTTCTATCAGAAAGGCATTCTTTGAAGAAAACTATGCTTCTTAAAAGCTTTACTTTCAAACTTGAAAAGGTTTTAGAAGCAAGATTTTAGATTTCGAATATCACAAAATTATTAAATCGGATTTTTTAGAATCAAAAAAGTGACATTAATATTAAAATTACCATACGGATTTTTCATGAATCCCGTCTAATATTACAATTTTATTTTTGGAGACAGTTATCTTGAACTTTTGTAAAACAAGAAATACAATAAATTAACCAGAATAAATTTTTTGAAGCAGGTTTAGTCAAAGAACAAAAGCTTCTACTCACACCTCGAGGACTCTCCTCTTATTAATTTACCTCTCAAAATTGAATCGCAGCTAACAAAAAAAAAACAACTCGAGAAAGAGAGAGAAGCAGAAAAGAAAAGAAGAAAAAAAACGCATCTTCTCCGCTCCAGTGCTAATTCTTTTATCCCCATTCACGGCGTTCTCACAAACACTCTTTCACGAAGCCCAAAAGAAGAAAGAAAAAAGATGGTTTCAAGGATCCGACACATTTCCCTGCAAGTACAAACACGACGACCAAGATTTCAGTGCGAGCTCGCCATATTCCCATGCAAATAAGTCCTCTTTGCACGATAAAACTTGGGACGCGCGGATTTTCAACTTAGGAGCGGGGGAAAAACTCGATCGCTATCGTTTTCTCTCTCCCCACCCCTCTTTTTTCACCAACTCGGTTCTTCTTATTCCCAGCCGATTCTCGCCCCCGTTTCCGCTTATGATACCGCATTGTCTCGCTGAGTTATGACGATTGCCGGAGTCCTTGATTTATCCCCTACCCCGGCCCTCTTTATCAACCTTGCAATTGGCTTGCGGGATTTTTCGAATTTACTTGGTAATACGAGCGACACAGTGTGGCCGGTGGAAAAGCTTGGAGTCTGTTTTTGGAGAGTGTTCGATTGATTTGGTAGTACAGAGAGAACCATGTAGGAAGAAAATTTGGCTTTTTAAAATTTTTATGGGGCATGAATGATAAATTTTTTCTACAGGGTCCAAACCTGTCACCTGAAGCAAGATGTATTGGTTTGAAAGAGACAATAATTCACAATGATTTTTTGTTCAGGTTAATTGAATTTATTCCAATAAATCTTCAGATTATGTATAAAGTTAACGAAATAACTTGCTACACAGGTGTACAATTTTTATCCTTTTTTTGGTATAAAATTTCTGAGACTCGAGTACATAAGTTCAAATTTTTCTAATAATTTCAAGAATAATGTATTCTATAAAAAGAAAAAAGTTATGAAATCAAAATGCACGTACACTGAGAAAATTAATAGACTCAATTATTTGAGTTTCAAAAATTTATTTTGGTCTAACACGAATAACTTACAGTTTAATTTAACTGTAGTGAATATAAAAATTTAAACTGACAAAATTTGTTTTTGAACTTTCGACTGGATGATCATGAATTCCATACCGAATAAAATTCAATGGGTTTAAACGGTTTTCTAATAAAAAAAATTTATCTGGTAATAGATTTCCGATACTAAATTCCAGTTAAAACCACACAGCATTTTTGAAAACTGGTCAGTTCATACACCGCAGCCATCCCCAGCCAAGAAATAATATTTACTCGCACTCGCAAAGAGAGTTTGCAAACGACCATAAGTCACCGCTCGGGAAATAAATAATATTTCCAGGGTGGGGTTAAAAACCCAAGCGGTCGCTTCATCACGCCCGCCCTATCATTTTTAGCCGGCCAAGTTTGCGCGAGAAAAGTCGGGTCCTTTTATTAACGTCGCTCAAAACAACCAACTTCACAGAGGCAGAAATAAAAAGTAGAGAGGGAGGAAGTAAATAAAAGGGGAGGGGGGGGCGGAAATGAAGAGGCTGCAGGGAGCCAAAGCTTTGAATTAATTGCCCGGGCAACTTACACCGATGCATTCGTTACGTTTACTACGCTTGATTCTTCTTCTTCTTGCCGGTTGGCTGGCAATTATCCGTGCTTTATAGCTCGACTGTCATAACTGAAAGCTCGCTCGATGTTCATTATTTCGGCGGCTCCCGGGGTAATGAAGTCTTATTTCAATTTTCTTCTGCTCCGAGGAGGAAAAGGATAATTAATTTGAACAATGTTAAATGATTAATTGGACCATTTTGTACCCGACGCACCGGGGGCATTAAATTTTCTTGCTTTCTTTTGGGAAAAATTATTTTCACTTGATTCGAGCGAGTGAGGCGAATTAATTTAAGCGACGACGCGGCCCTGCATAAGCGACAAAAGAAGCTCAAGGTTTATGTGGAATCACGTAGACGGGCCTGGGATTTTAGTAGCTTCGCAATTACGATGAGACGAAGCGGATGAGACTTACTTATTATCATTTTTCTTAAAAGATTGAAGATGTTTGCTATATTTTTCAAAAACTTTTTTTCAATTTATTTAGTTGAAGTTTTTAATGATGCGTCGTTGATATAATTTTACTTCAATTTACAGTGTCTAATTCTTTAGAAAGAGTAGTTTTATAATTTTGAAACTTTTAAAAATCAAGTCAAGTCATAAATTATGAAGGCTACTTTTAAGAGCCGGATTAATGAAAAAAAATAAATAAACATTCCGAGTATATTTGCTACATTTTTAATTTAACAGCAAAAAATTTTACTTAAAATGTTGAATAAAATTTTGTTCAGCTTTCGAATTAAAAGAATTAAACATGATGAAACTCATACCATACAAAAAATTTATTAAAATAGACTTTTTCTCATATTATTATATCAAAAAATTTTCAAAGTTTTCCAAACATCCAAGTCCTGTAATAATCATAACGAATTTTGACATAAAATACAACATCAAATTAATTGCAAGCATTACGCGTAAACTTGGAAAAAACTAAGTTACAATGTAACATCAGTAATTCACAGATACACCCATAAAAAAAAAAAAAAAAAAACTGAAACTAAAAAAGCGTCGACAGCAAAATTAATGTCGACTAAAATTTAAAGTACAAAATTTAACGGCGCTATTTTTTTTTTTTTTCGTAATCCAATTAATCCACTCGAAAAAAGTGGTTTTTCTGAAAAATTGAATTCCTCAACTCTCCCTCCACGAAACATCAGACCGCATTATTCTCTCTAAAAAAAAAAGCGGCGTGTACATTAGCGTGGAGCGTACTTTACGTTTGAAACGTCATAACAAAACAGTGAATTCGAGTTGACGCTCGCTCGGGTGGGATGATAGCGCGTCGACAGGATGAGGATTTCACCGCAAATCTCGAGTGCCTGCCTGCCTGCCTGCTCCCGTAGCGTAACGTCGGGAGACCAAATCGCATCAAGATGATGCCGCTGGAGTGGATGGATACAGAACGGGGGGGACGGATACATAACCTAAAACATCAAAGAGTTAATCGCGTCTCCAGCCAGCCGAAAATCCATTAGAACGGCGCACCGTCCAGAGCCGAAGTATAATGCAAGCCTCAAAAAACACCACCCGCTCGACATAAGGCAATTTGCATATCAATGCCCGGACGCGCTAAAAGCCACAACCCTGGTAATCCCCGCCATCCTCTGCGGAGGTACCCGAGTTTAAATAATCTTTCATCGGGAATTTCCGCGTAAACAAAGATTTATCAGGGCAGTGTCAATGTCGCCCCGCGGGATTACAAAAGCCAGCTGCTTTGTTTTTATTTCGAGCCAACGTCGAACTGGCGCTGACACCCCGAACGGATTAGTTCTTTGATAAGGATTACGCCCTTCTGGCTTTGACTCGGGATCCATCCTGCCCCGCTCTTTTGTTTGACGCGAGCGAGTTTTGTTCGGTGCGTTTTGTGTTTTTAAAATGCATTGATCGAACGATTTAAATTCATAAATCCCGCGGGGGCCCGCCCGAGGGGATAGTTCGAAGTTTGCGCTGAGTAACCCATAAAGTTGCTAAGCCGCCGCGACGAAAGTTTGAAACTCTTCTCGGGGTCACGAGTAATCGCTCGGGGAGAATGGATTTTTTGAAAAGTCATGGGGGCGCTGGGTCAATAGAAGACAAATAATTTTCAAAATTTTTTTCATCGAGGTTTGTAAAATTGAAAAATATTGAATCTCTAGAATTTTGATAATTGAAATGACTAAGGAAACCAGTTTACAGAATGTTGATGGTTTGAATTTTTGCCAATATGCTTGATTAAGTAAGCTCGGTCAAATTTTACACCTGATGAGAATAATGTGTTCTTAAGATACTTCCACAAGTAAGAATCATTCGCTTATCAAAACACAAATTTCAGAAAGTTACTTGATTATTAAACTTGAAAAATTGTATTCAAATCAACTGAAGTACACTTTAAAAATTTTGAGAACTGCTGAAATATTTTCTCAAAATGATACTCTGATGAAAAAATTTCCTTGTAATGGAACACTGCTAATCAATTTTTTTAAAAACACATTATTCTAAAAGTTGTCAGCTCTGAAAAGTGTCTGAAGTTAATAACGCCATGTGACATGTTGTTTCATGTATAATTTTACGTTTTCATCTCTGTTGCACTTTTATAAGAATCATTTATAATCAACCACCAATAATTTACGTCACACATCAAAATTAAAAAACAGGATTTTGTTTCAAAATCATTTTTCAAAAATTCATAAACTAAAGTAATAAGTTGAAATCTGTAACATTTTCAGAGCTACCACTACTAGAATTATGTAATTTGAGAAAAAATTCAGTATGAGGACTTCATTATTAAAAAATTTTCATACCAGAATATGATTTCAAGAAAAATTTCTTAATGTACCAATGTACTCATATTTATAGAGTTTTTTTTATTTTTTAATCAATTTATTTTTTAAAGATTAGTAAAAATAAAATAAGAACGGTTGATCCAAAGATACATAATTTTGAAAGTAGAAAATTATAAAAATGTAACTGCACTCGATACGTCCAACTAAAGTGCCAAACAAGTACACGAAAACTTCCCAAACTTCACTTTGGCGAGCCACGTCAATTTGAGTGTTTCTATGAAGGGGGTGACAAAGGTCGAGTCTTTGTTCCAAAAAAGGAGGGTGGTGAGCCGGCTCCACTCTACACCCGCACGCATTCTTAATTTCAAATTAGTGTGCATCCACGCGCGCCTAGCCCCGGGCTTGCGAATTTCCTCTTACGTTAACGAACTCCGCGCGTCGGGGGTCAAAGGAGCTTTTTGGCGAGTGGATTAGACCTCAAAAGCTCGCCCGCCGCAGCTCCGTTGTTGTTCCCCAGCTTAATTACTAATTTTATAACTCGCGCGTGATTGGCTCAAAAAATACCTCGCCCCGGAAATTACGTACCGGAATCGTTTATCACCCGCAGACCCCGAGAAATTTATCAAAACCAGGTTGGCCAGTTAAATTTAAAACGCGCGGGCCGAGCAACCTTTTTTGCAAGCTACAACGACCAGCTCATAAACTGTTGAAAAAAAGGGCGTTTAATCAGTAGCATTTGCATTACAAACCTACATTTACGGCTAAGCCCGGCTCGAGACAAAGGGAGTTGAAAAAAAAGAAAAGGGTCGGGGTAGAAAGAACACGGTAAATCCGCAAATATATTTCTCGCGCGTAGCCGTAAAAAAAAGCAGGCCACATCATAATTACACCCGGGGAGCTAAGATCCCGCAGTAAACAGAAATATACGATCGGTCCGTAACTTTTTTCGAAAATAAAGAAAAAATAAAATACGGGTGATGAATGAGCCTTGGTCTTTGTTTCGAGGTTTTCAAATTGACGTCACCAGACGGTCGAAGGATTCAACTTGATTTTTAGGATGTTCAGTTATTAAAAGAAGATTTCTCGAGAGATTTCTAGTTATTGCGATTTTTTGTAATAAAATTTTAAATAATTTTTCAAGCTTCATTTCTTTTTCAACGGATAGAATACAATTTTTTACAAAATTATTATAAGAAAACAAAGTACAATTTCAAAACTTACATTTTTTTTTAGTTTTCTGCAATACTGTTTTTATTTATTTTAACTTCTTATAACTTTTATAAATTATTTCATCCTTTTAATAAAAATTCGATAAAAAAAAATACTGCAGTCTAGTATTTTCTATGGGTCGTTTGCTCATTACCCATTTGACACTTGATGGCCCACCCTCACTTTTACAAAAAAAACCATGTATCCCGATAGCACAAAAAAGTTAAAAGGTTTTTTTTTACAAAAATTTAAAATTTGAATCTCGGTTCTTTGACAACGTCACGGGGCAAAAACTTTCAAGACGGACGATTTCACGGCTATATACAAGAACGGGATCCGTCGGAATATAAAAATTTTCACATCATCATTCCGCGTACAAAGTCAAGAATTTTTTTTTAAAACGCGTCATTTGACGTCACCGACTGTCAAGATTCACGACGGTTGTAAATTTTTCTCGGCCGGTGGATTTCGCGTGCATGAAATTCGGGTGTACTTTTCGAAAAATTTAGGACCCTTTTTTTGTGTCAGCCATCAGCAGCGTCAACGTCAACGGACCTTTTTTCTTCTTCTTCATCCACACCGCGAATAAATTTCAATTCCAATTTGAATTTCATGAATCTTTTTCGTACAATAAAATTTTTAATACAACTCTCTCTCTTTTTTTTTCTCATCCAAGCCGGTTGAATTTAACAAAAGCGGGCATCAATATTCCCATCAACGCGTTCATCGATCGGAAACTTCAGGGCGGCTCACGCGGGCGAATTAACATTAATCAATCGAACAAGCCCCCGTACTGATTAGTCACGTTTGGTTAATCGTTCGAGTGTGATTACGCGAAAAAGCATCGGGAAAGAATTGAATTCCTCTCTAGGAAGATGATAGCTAATCAAACAATGACTCAGCCGGCTGAATTAGTTCGATGATTACGTTTGTGCTCCATCACGGATCATCAATTTGAATTAAAAATAAATACACAAGTTACAAGGTGATTAAACCTGCGGAACCCGGGTGGGTAAAATTAGATATTCAGGAATAAACTTTACTTTGAAGCTGCACTGCACACACGCTCGGATGGTGTGTAACTCTTGCCTGATTAGCCAGCATTGCTAATAACGAAGCCAGCGCTACGGCAAAATCCCTACCTGTATCTAGTGCCCTACTACAATCTTCAACTTAAACTTCAGAACTTGACTGCTCGAGTGCCTGGTTCAAAAGCATCGGATTTAACCAGCCCCGCGGAGCGTCACTAATTTTGTAAAAGAATTTTACCGAAACTATCCGACAAAGTGTTTGAAGTATTCTACCTCGTCTTCTACTCTCTGTCGCTAGAAAATTTTTAGATAATTAGTCGTTTTTGGAACTTGACAAAAAGCTTTTTGAGCTTCTAGCTGGGATTCTTAAACTTCTGGGATCTAAATTTTTTCTGGATATGAAAAATAAATTGTTGAAAATTTTTTTACAATTAGTTTTGGTGAATAAATGATTGATCGAGTGAGTTTTGATATAAATTCATTAAAATTTTTTGATTTTATTTTATTTTTATTTTGATCTCTATTCTTGAGTAAAAACCATGATTATCTTGAGGTTCAATTGGAAAAGTAAAAACATATTAGATACCCAAAAATTAAGCTATGACCCAGTGGCAGATACCGTAAGGTCCTTCAATTCCACCTCAATCAACTTTTTTTTTTTTTTTTTCTCATTTTTGCTTAATCTGTCTCAAATAGAAGTAGTTTTGCAATTCGAAATAAAAATACAACGACTTGCTTATGTCAAGATTTTGACTATAAAAAGAGTTTTTAACAATTTAATTTTTTTTTATTAATAAAAAATTATTTAAGAAACTTATCGATTCAGTAAGAAAAAAGAAGGCTACAGAAATTCATATTTAAACTGCAGACTGGAAAAAAAAATTTTTCGAAGCCATTATGTTTTTAATAGACATTTTTTAAATCTAAAACCGTCTGAACGTCGTTAATAAAAATTTTGAGTGAATTCATCATTATTAAAATTTAAAAAATGAAGATAGCTTACGAGAGTTTGTCAAGCTCGGCTATTACTACGATGACGTAGGTGAAACCAAAAAGAATCGAAAAAATTGACGTGGGATAATCCCGATAATCGAGGAGCTCCCACGGCGAGAGAATCCTTGTAGCTTAATACACTGATTTTTCCTTCCCTCCAGGCTGTACAGCGGCATAACGGTAACCAAGACTCGCTCGCTCGGGGTTACGGAATCGTTAATGAGCCGAGTTACGGAAGCTCTTTCGGCGAGAAGACAAGAATCGGTACCCACTCTCGCAATATTATATCTACGCGGACTATTTCCCGTTTAACTCGAAAGAGAGATTTTGATGGGCCTTAATTAGATAAAAACCTTTTTTCGAGGTACGTATACGTACCTTAGCGACGTTTTGCGCCGTACGGTTTATTTCTGATTTTAAATTAGGCCCTGATACTCGTTATACGGAAGGGCAGATGTGTGCGCCAGATTTTATTAGGATTCTGTTTATTCGATTTGCAAAGTCTGTGAGAAAAGCCCCGGGAAAATTTAACGAGCGCGCGTTTGGATTTGTAATTTAAATGAGCGAGCGAGATTTTTTAATTGAAATTAGGATTTGAATTTGGAGTCTTTTTTTTTACAGACGGAACACAAGGAAAAATGTTTTTTTACTTTGCGGTGTTTTTGCTGACGGAAAAAAAAAATTTTGTTATTCCTTGATTAAAACAACGTTTGTGACAAACAGCTTGATTGCATAAAGTTTTATCCAAAAAATAAAATGTTTTT
Organism: Encarsia formosa; assembly: GCA_038277355.1. NCBI lineage: Eukaryota > Metazoa > Arthropoda > Insecta > Hymenoptera > Aphelinidae > Encarsia > Encarsia formosa. The sequence goes on along the minus strand of CM076186.1, from coordinate 12,343,069 downwards.
GTTACTTTAAAACTGCTTGATGCAGATACCATTTTTTTCATAATGTTAACAGAAAAATATTTTTACTAATCGTCTAAAATCAAATTTTTCAACGTTCTGTCATGTCGATCAATCCAATAAAATTGTTGCAAAGTTCGCTCGAAGATAATTAAACTAAGCCAACATTGTATTTGTTCTTTTTTTAACATTTCAAACGTTTTTTTTAAACTAAAAACCAGGTCAGCGAGGAGAAAAGCAATTTGCCGGATTCATTAAAGTCATCAATTGGTACGAAATAGATCGCGTCAACCTTGAACGTCAATCCCGCAGTTGGGCGATTAAAACCAACAACAACAACCGTATGTATGCTTTTATGTAAAAAAAAAAAAAAAAAAAAAAACTAAATCCGCATGTTATGAATAAATTATCTCGGTTGCATACATACACCATGCCAGCCGTCGATAAATTAATCACTCAATCAATCCGTCCGCGGATTGACGCGTCGCGTCGTTATATCATCGCGGTTAAATAATGTGTATCGCCGCCTCCCCCCTCTTTTTGTCTTGTCGTTTGTTATGTAAATTTGAGTGATTTAAACACTCCCCGGCATTATCACGATGTGTCAATGGCGAGCTGAATTAGCAGTGTTGTAACTGTTTAAATATCCCCGGGGAGGAGAAAGTTGAATCGCGGCGGAGTGTTGTGTTCTTTAAAATTGAGTTGTCCTGGCTTTGCGGTGGTCTCCGTTTGTTTATTCTATTCAAATTCTTTTTTTTTTTTTTTTTTTTTTTTGGATGGTGGTAGAGTTGGCATTCATGGGTAGCCAGCACAAATGTTAATTGTGACCATTCAGAAACACTTTTTTCGGAGGCACTTGGTAGCTTTATTATGTACCGTTCAGAGGGATTCGAATGGATGAGTTTGCTAGTCGATGTTGGATTTTACGTGTGATACTTTCAAATTACACAGAAATTATTTGAATCTAATTTAATTAATTGGTATTCATTTAATCCTGTTCAATCAGTCAAGTATTTTGGTCAAATTATGCAGATATTACCAATTAAAATTTATTACATGCAAAGTAGCCATGTGTAATTTTGTAGTGAAAAACTTACTAATTAAAAGTTGGTTTTACTAATGTACATAATATTTTGTTTTCAATAATAGTTGCTTTGAAAATTTCCTAACTTACTATTGTTGTAAATAGCTGTCATGAATTCGAAATCACTTGATACTTCAAGACCGATTTGGTAAATTACGGGTTGGATGCATACCCTTGTACTGGGTCAAATTCATAAAATAATCCAAAAACGAGCGATTTTAATCAATAAAGACGTTTTAATCAATTGGTTTGTTAATTTGAAAACGATTTCATGACAGCGAGCAGGTAATAAATTTGCAGCCGGTGAAGATTAATTTAGTGGATTATGGATTGGATCCAGCGCACTATTACATTACCTACACTTTAGATCAAACTGTCAGATACTAGAAAGAACCCAAAAAAAATTCAGAACAAAATTTTAATGTTTTCATATTTAAAATGAATATACAAAATATTCAAAGTTGAAATATAAAAAAGTTTTTATGACTTCAATAAAATTAAAAGTGAAAAAGTGTTATTTACTTTTGTAATAAATGGTTACAATTATCGTTTTCCTGAGTCAATTCGAAACGGTTGAAAATGACCAGTTATCATTCATCAAAGCATCACTTGAAAAAAAAAAAATCCAAATAAATTATCACTCCCAAATGAAAATCCAAGCCTTCCCGTCGTGAAGAATAAATTACCTAACATGTAAATTCGGTCACCCCGCATCTTCTTTTATCCATCGTCTTATCAATTTTCCGATATCTCATCGCGCTGGCTGCCCATAAATAAATCTTCGGACCGTTTCGTTAATTAAACGTCCCAGACTGCACTTGAGAAAAGAAAAACAGCGACGATAATTTTCTATTCGTCCCCCTAATAAGGAAAAATTATCACCTCCTAATTCAATTTTCCCCCGCTGCACTCAGCTTAAAAAAAAAAAGGTCCAGGAATCCTTCTCGCTCGAGTCTCGGTCTTTTAATCAATACAGACGCATAATTCACTTATAAGAGTTTCTTGTTTCCCCCTCCCCTCCTCTTTTTTTTTTTTTTGCAGCCTGACGCTCTCTTCGCTTGAATAGATTTCGTATGTTAATGCGCGAAGGCGAGCGCCTTGCTCGTCTTTTTGTACCTCTCGAATTCTCGCGCGCCCCCCTTTTTTTTCACTCTCCCTCTCCACCGGCAAGATAAACAGACTTATTATGCTTTTTGCTCATTGGAGCTGGTTTCGATCCTTCCCCGGCTAGGCTCCTTCTTTTTTTTTTTCTTCTCTTTTAATTCGGGGATTTTAATGTATTTAGGATGGCTTTTATCGCCGACAAGGGGGTTATAGATTGCGGCCTGAATTTATTGGCGCTTTTATTTCTCGCGAAAATAATTTTTTTTTTTTTTTTTTTTTTTTTTTATTCTCGGAGTGTCTCTCTCTCTTTGGCTGAGATATTTATTCTACTAGATAATGCACGACGCGTGTACCCTGACTTCCCTTTTTTATTTATCGCGGGGGCGCAATTGTTGGATTTAAGATCGCTCATAAATTGTGGGCGGCGCGAGAAATTTATTAATTTTTTTTTTTGCGACGTTCACGCGACGAGGTTTTTTCTTCGAATCTTTATGATGCGTATATAAGTCTCTTTCAGCGCGCGTGCGTACCTAAATTAAGCTATAAATACATAAATTTGAAAAATAATCGAGTTTTTATTGAAATTTGAAAAGTTGATCTGTAATGGGCAATTCAAAAATTATGATACCTAGTTAATATGTTTAGTCGAGGTAACTAAATCGATCGATCATTGGTCAAGCCAAGTGTCGTCAGTTCGAACCTACTCTGGCTTCTCGATACCATGAAAAAAAAAAAAAAAAATTCAAATAGCTTGTCACGTTTTTGTATATATTCATGTTTTTTGCTTGACATAAATAAAAAAAAATTCTTATGAATATTTTTTAGTAATAATTTAAACATTGAATTTTTTGTTCTGAAACCAAAGAAAATGATTTTATTACACAAAGGGATATCGCTCCTAGCAGATAAAATTTTTATTTTCAATTTAACCATAATTAAGCTCTCAAACGGCCAATAAACTCAAATTAAAACGGCGAATTAGCTTATCTCAACTCTCGCCGTTTAAAAACGAATAAAAAAAAACGCTATAACATCTATAAAAAATATATAAATTCCCCGAAACAGCCTCACCTTGAAAAACCCCTCTCTCTCAAAAAAAAAATGTTGCCAACTCATCCACTCTTTTTTTTTTTTCAAACGCTGCAAATTCCTAATCGATAGCGAGGATGCATAATTAAGCCGTCGCTCGGTCGGTCTGTAATTATGACACTTAAAAGCCCACTCCGGGGAAACCGCACCGCAATTATTTTAAAACATTTACCCTGTTACCTTTTTTTTTTCTTTTTCAGTGTATCGGATTCCCCGTCGCGAGGAGTAAAGTTCAAACTTTTTGAATTTATGCGTCCGGTGCTTCCTTTTTAAATTACAGCTCTAAATTCCGTCCCTTAATAAACTACCTTTTTGATTGAATTATCCGGGGCCCGGGGTCGATGAAAAAAAAGTTATCGGCCGATATTTCAGCGAAAAAAGACTCGTACCGAGGAAAAATTGATGTCGAAGTTCTCTCGCGCGGGAAGACCTTTCAAACTTACGAATTTCGATGTGACCGGTCGAGAGTTATTCAAAAAGCTTCGCTCTTTTTTTTTTTTTTTTTTTTTTTTTTTTTTTTTTGCGCGCAACCCATTTGGCAATTTTCGTATCGATTCTCGGGGCTACTTCAGAGTCAAACTCGATACGAAATCAAAGCTGGGTAAAATCAAGCGCGAGTAATAATAAAAAACTTTTCCCGCTCGCCTCTAGTTACCTAAAGAGCGAGGCTTTAGCTTCCGGGCGATTGATTAACAAGAACGTTAATTCGACCTTTAGCTTTTTGTTCGCTCAAACTTCATAAAAAACAAAAGAAGTAAAATTATTTCCCGAGCTCTCTCAAAGTGCATTTTTATTCGCGTCTAATGAACGAAATCCTCCTTGCAGCGTGGCCCAGTTGCAGCCTTTTTTCTCTCTCTCTCTCCCGCTCCCCGCGTATTATTTAAACTTTTTTAAATGAATATCAAACTAGCTTTACGACCCACTTCGGCCTTCAAGATACAATAGCTCGGGGGTACGCCGGGGATGTTAAATTTTCCTACCTTCTTTCTTTTTTTTTCGTTCATTTTTATTGTCGCGAAGTTTCCCAGGCAGTTGTTAATACACTTTTCAGATAAAAAAAAAAAGGGAGACGATTTTTTTTTCAATTTTAAATGCAATATCAACTTACGAACTGCTACAGCCGGGAGCCATCGTATGTATGTACTTTTTACCTGAAACAAGAAATAAAAAAGAAAATTGATTTGTTTGCATACGGATTTGTTACGGTTAAGCTGAGTTGGTAAAAAAAAAAAGGTACACTTTGTTTGCAGCGAGCAGAGGAACCTTAGAAAAACAACGATAAACCAGCCGGCGGTGAATTTGAAAAAAAAATCATAACTCTTTTTCCAAGCCCCGCACTCGAATCACCCACTTTGACCCACATATAGAGAAAAAAAAAGAAAGAAAGGAAATTGAAAAAAACTACCTCGCCGTGGGGCGGGGGGTGAAAATCGTTCCATCAAAGCTACCCCGTCGCGTACTGGAAGTAAGAGAGCAAAAAAAAAAGGTCGCAATAAACAAGGCCCGGTAAAAGCCAATAACACCAGCCGGGAGGGGGGAAAAATAATCCAAACGAATTAGCACCGGCACGCCCCGGTTATATTTTCCTCTCTTCTTCGTGGCTCTCAATTGTCGAGGTGGCGCGGGCAATACACAATAAGCCCCGGCGGCAATTACCGGCTTAATGAAGCAGTCTCGGGAGCTCCGGGAAATTTCGGTGCGTGCCGCCTTGAGCTTTCTGGAGCTCGCTCGTTAACGTGTCGCGTCTGGGCCGGTGCCCATTTGCATTTTTTTAATCATTCTAACCTCCCCGCCCCCGTTAGGATTGCATAGCAATCACAGTGGGAAAAACGAAGAGATTGAATATTTTATTTGTTAGACGTGCGTGGTTGTGCTGAAAAACGTTTAAAGTTTTTTTTATGTTGAGTATTTTTGGATTATAAGCTGTTTCAATTTTTGAAATTTTTAACTGAAAAATGACTAAGGATAGGTTTTTTTTTAATGATGATGATTTTACTGGACATAAGCAAAGAAAGCTTTTCAAAGTATTTGATATTCATTGTTTATAACTGATTCTGATAAATTAAATTAGAAATTTGTTTAATAAAACTAATGGGGTTTTTTTTTTTTTGGTTATTTTTTACAACAATTTTTACGACAATTTTCTTTATTCATAAAACTTTACGTAAAGTTTTATAAATAAAGAAAAATTTTGGACAGTGAAACCCGTTACTTTTATTAAACAAGTTTATCACTTCACCTCGCACTTTACTGTCGGTTAATTCACTTATAATAATCAAAATTAGAAATATATTTCGATAAACTTTACATCAGCGCCGGTTTTAAACACCTGTCACATGATTTCAATTAGTTTATATAAAACGTCAAACAGTATATAGAAAATTTAAAATCAACAGTTCCAAAATTTTTTTCAGACATTTAAGTCTCCATACACTTTGAGGATATATACATATACTTGAATTAAAAAAAAAAAAACTTTAATTGGCACTCAAAAATTGATACTTTTTTAGTTCACACCTTCTAAGAATAGATTAATACAAATTTAATTAAATATATCTGCAGAAGTGCAGCGCTCTTTAAAAATAACAGAGAAGCCAACATAAAATTATCGATAAAAAATACCATCCATAAACACTTGTCAAATTACTTCTTCAAGTATTTTAATAAATCGAGCATTAAAAAAAGATTGTTCTGTTCAGTCATTTTAATCGAGATTTCAATCCTCAAAGTTCTAAACTGTATATTCCACTGGACATAACAAATTTTGAAATTGTTACACCATACTAAAAAATTGATCGACGAATCCGAATTCCATTAAACATCTCTGCAAAAGTGATACAAGCAAAGCACACACACGCGAGCGACGTAAAATTCGTAGCAGTTTATAACGAATCGATGTTGGACTCGAAGCAATGTTGACACTGCTACTATATTATAACCGTAAAGTCTGTACGTTTTCGGTACGATAAATCAAATTTTAATCAAGCTTTAATCAGCTGAAAGGGTTTTCAAACGCCACTTCTCTTCTTCTTGCGCATCGTAGTTTCTTCTCTTTTTTCGATGATTAAAATTGTTCGCTCGATCGGTATGAAAGTTCAAAATTAAATCCACGCAATCAAATCCAATGAGACGCGTTTGCTTTTTTATTCCTAGTTCCTCCTCTCAACGGGATTTCATTGAATAGATTATTCCGAGTGGGAAGAGAGATCAAGTTTGATTGACGCGGGACTAAATTGAGGACACAATAGGGTCCCTTCCTCCTCGCGTAATTAAATTTCTTTTATTCACTCTTCCCGAGTATCAAGTGTCGCTGTTAATAGCCCCGCATAAAACACTCATTAGAAGAATCGTTCACACTCGTCCGAAAGGCTCCATTAAAAGGCATGACCCGGGAATTCAGGAGAGAAGACCTCGGTCTCTTGAAAAAAAAGACAGAGCGGGAAGAAGAATAATAATAATAATCAGGCTGCGTCTATTCAGGGCCCCTGCAGGTGCTCGAGAGGCCGAGCGAGCGGCAGGTGAGTCGACGCGACAGGTTTATGCATGCCCGGTAACCTGTTCCCCGCGTCTGCATTTTTAGCTGCCGGCCGAGGAGTATGAGCCTGGATTAATTCCGTGACCGATGCGAATTTTTATGCCGCCCGGCAGCGTTTTATTCCCCGCTCGTTTGTGTGTGTGGGTTTTTATCCGGGAAAAAAATACCGGGGCAACAGATTTTTTTGAAAGGATTGGGCTTCGCGACGAAGAATGGGAATAGTTTGAGGAGTGGAAGTATCAATGATTTGGTTTTTTTTTTTTTTAAAGGTTGGTACTTGTAAAGACAAAGATTTACAATATTCAATCGTTTCGAAGGATGTATTTGTAGTACTTACGGAAAAATGCAGCAGTTTTTTCAATTTTTATCGAATCTTTTAATAACTTATATCAAAATAAACGTTGGATTTTTCTTCTATTTTTCTCGGTTTTAGTTTTTCAACAATTAAAATAGTTGTTTAAACGATTGAACAATTAATTTTATGAAAATCAAGCATTTTTTTTATTTAATAAAATAATTTTTTAACTCAAACTTTAAAAAATATTAAAATTTTCTTTGAAGTATCGCCAAAACTAACTCACAGTTTTTTCAACGATCTCTGCATTTTCAAGAGAGTTACAAATAATAAAGAAAAAAAATGCTTGATTTCTGTTAGCCTCTTCAATTGTTTAATCAAATACTTCAATTTTTTTTAAAACCAAAACGGAGAAAAATAGGAGAAAAATTCAACGTTTATTTAGATATAAATTATTATAAGATTCGGTTAAAATTGTCGAATCGGCTTCATTTTTTCGTAAGTACCAAGCATCCACAATTAATTACGAATTGTCTGTCTTTTAGTTTGACTATTGATAGTTAAATTTATATTAAATCGGGTTACAACGAGTTGAGCCACAATCGTCATTCTTATACGAAAGAAATAAAACATATCATTTATCTACTTGGCATTTTCCAGAAACTAAAACAAATTTTTTTCGTATTGTCCCCCTCGCAGAAATTGAATGAAAAAGAAGCATGGCAATAAAAAGTGCCCTCGTTACAATCGGATGACGTTTTTCTTCGAAATCATGCAGAAGCTTCCATTGGCTCTAAAATCCCGCTCGGAATGTATTGGCTCCACTAAAACTCGATTTTAGAAAACAAAGTAAACGAGTTTATCCCCGCGTCCCGTCCATTGTGATTGATTTCTTTTCTCTTTCTCCTTGCAAAATCGAATCTTGGCTTTCATCAAAGAAAACATTTTGATTTTCCATTTCGAAGTACCCGCTGTTAATCGTGAATCTAAATTGGACATCAAAAATCAATAAAGACCATCCCGAGAAGAAACAATAAACTATCAAACACACTCAAAAGACAAGAGTACTAATAAAAAAAAGGTCTCTCGCTCGATTTTAAAAGATCCATTATTCGCAGAAGCATAATGAAAAGGAGGAGGCACAAAGAAAGACAGAGCTCCATGAACAAAAAAAAAGAAGTATAATCGATAAGAATCGAACATGACTGGGAGTTTAAAGGATTGATTGATTGATGGATTTATGGATACTTTATGCCTCGGAAATACTAGCTCCTTCTCTCTCCGGAGAACTCCCACGATCAATAAAACACTAACTTTTCGCATAAAACATTCGCGAACAGTCGAAATAAAAAGAGTCGAGCGAGAGAGAGAGAGAGAAAGAGAGAGAATAAAAAAAAAAAGTCTCCTAGAGCCAAGTCACCTAAAAGACTCCTCGGTAGCTCTGAAACAAGAGAAAAATGAAAAATACGAACGCACCGAGAAAAAGGAACTCGTTACGTTGAGATGATTTTTATAGATGGCGTGTAATGTTTCCTCCTCCCGGGGTTTAAATGTTCAAACTTTTTTTTTTTCCGTTATTATATTTTTGGAAAAGACTGGTTGGTTGGTTGGACTTTTTTTCCTTCTTCAGCTCGGTGAAATTACGTCTGGGGGACAGAGTTACGGCCGAAAAATGTAAATCGAGTCATGGCCCGTCGCTTATTCTTTGTTTCGAGAAAAATTTATCGCGCGATAGAAAAACTGGTATCTCCAAAAAGGTTCACTCACCTCGTACTCGAAAAGAGTAAGAAGAAGAAGAAGAAGATCTTTTGTGCTTTACGATTATTCACTGCTGGATTCGCGCGCGCGACCAGCGTTTTTACGATTTCGGTCCTTCGATTTACGGCTCGAAAGAAAGTCGATCTGTTCTCCGAAGTTTTGAGCATTTTTGATGCTTTAAATTTTCACCCTCAAAGATGACGTTTTCTTTTATTTAGTTGGTAAGCATTGGATGAACTTTGAAAAATTTAAGTGAGTTGTAATGACAAGTAGAAAAGTCAAATGAAAATTTTATTGAAAGTAAGTGGTAAGATTGTGTTTTAATATGTTTTTTGGACACTCAAAAGATTACGTTTTCAACTATTAAGATAAAGAGACGAACTTGACTGCCCAACAATAATCAAAAACTTATAAAAAAAAAAAAAAAAAAAAAAAAAGCGATATGACGGAACAAAATGATTTATCGAGAAAAACTCAATTTTCATGTGGATATTATTTTGGCCAAAATACAAGCTCCTTTGACTGATTGATATAAAGAAAAAATTTTGGTGTATGGATAAAAAAAATATCGTTGCGAAAATCAAATTCAATAAATTATCAGATACTCATTATAAACCCGAAATAATGAATTCGGCCACGTATTTTTCAGGATTGTTTTTCCTGGGGTAAAATTCAATCCACCAAGATGAAATTTTGCAAGATCCAAGTTTTTTTTTTCCTTACTCCGTAATCTCTCGCTTAAGCACAGCACCTCGGCATATAGCATTCCTCTCTCTTTATTTTTACATAAGTACATCGTCGTGTAGTACAACATTATTTTTTTCCTTTGTAGGTCAGAGAAGAGGACGACGCAGCGACGCTCGCTTACATGCCTCGGCGTAATATCCTATTACGTCTGTTTTACATATTCCGTACATAAATCGTAGATTGAATTTTAATGGAGAGCCTGAGCGTTGTAAAGTGACTTATCGAGTTTATCATTATCATCATCATCATTTTTATTATTATTATTATTATTATTATTATTGAACAGCTCGAGCTCGGATCCATTGTTCCGGGTAGGACTTCAACGTTTTACCGTCGTCGACGCGTTATTTTCATAATTAATTGTTATTAACAATTCGAATTTTATAATGCGTTTCAGTCCCCCAGCCCCGGTGCTCTTATTATTGATGATAATGATCCATATTTCATCGGGAAACGACGCGAGCTCGCGGGCTCGAAATTTATCGAGGGGTATTGTGTTACGCCGCTGCAGGTGGAAAAATCATTTACCCGGGCATAATAGTTATATATACTTTTGATTTTTGTTAAATAAATATTACGCATTATGGGGGGTGATTCACAATGCTCGGAAATTATCAATTATTCCGACCGTTCCTGCGAACAATCATTCATTGTTTTCTCGTTTTTTGAAAAAAAATCCTCGAACAAAAAAAAGGTGGACGAGGAACCGAGAGGAACCCGAGAGATAATTACAACGACATAACGACGATCCATTAGCCTACGTGTAATTACGTATCCAAGGGAGTGAAGAAGAAGAGAGGCACGCACCGCAGACGTGAATATCCAAAAAATAACCGGACGCGGGAAGAGTTAACCATCGGGCTGGACGAGCGCGCGCGCCTGGTCATGCAACAAAACCAAACAAAACCGAGCCGGAATGACGGACGATGAAATCATCCGAGCGCGAGCCGAGTTTTCGGGCAATATCGAGCCCGCGGATCTACAACACGCGAGCCATCAGCCGAAATATTATCGAGTGCTTTGGATCTGGCTCGTGCGGCTCAATTTATCCGCCCTTTTTCGAATGAAATTGTTAATGCTGCGGAATGAACTTGAAATTTTTGTTTGTTTGGTCGGGTGCTTGAAATTTCGGGTAATAGAGCGTTTTTATCGTTCGAAGGTTTTTATGATCTCGAGTGCTGAATTTCTAATTTTTTAATGTGGTCGAAATTTTTTATATTTTCGAACACTTATTTCCTGTGTGGTATTTATGTCCCTTAAAAGATAATTTAACGATTTTTTTTGTCGAAAATTAAACTTTGCCAGCTTAATAAGAGTAGATACATAATTTTGTGATGTATCTACTATTGACCCTTATAAGGATACATACTAACTTTCAGTTTAAAGCTACCAAAATCCCAAAGATTACAGAATTAGATAATTTTTACTCATATCAAGGACATTTACTAAAGATTATTCTTCAGAAACTTTCATTTTTTGTTATCTGCGTAAATACATGGAACACATAATTTTCCCTAATTTACTTTTAAATTACGGATGAAGAAATTTTTGAAGATACATGTAGTATTTTCAATAAAGCACGAAACGATTTATTTTAAAAGTGAATCACTCGCAAACCATTTTTGTACCATTTTCTAATAGATTTGTCAATATCGACGTACATCGTTGTTCAATCATAGAGCCATTTTCGTATCCAAACAATGCTCTTATTTTCAGGAATATTCAATCCTGCCCTCGGGCAAATTCCCAATTAGGCACATACATACACCCAACCTTCTGTCACTGGATTCAAATACCCACCATATGTCGAGCCTTCACCCAGATTTTTCTTCTCGCTCTTCCAAATTACCCACCTTCTAACAACCAGGTCCACCTAATGTATTCCACTTATCGTTTCAAAGAAAGCAAAAAATTACCGCGAATTTCAAAAACATTTCCCGAAACTCTCCCACCGTGTAAATTCTCACCTCCTCCGCGCAAAGGATCTCGAGCTAGGGAAGAACAACAAGCGAGCACGCACAAGGCCAAAGTTCCTTTAATCCCTCGCAGGGCAGGTTCTCGCAAGTCGCTCGTTAGAGTCCGAGTGCGTAGCCTCCGGCGGTACAGCAACATCAGGGTAAGGACCAGGCCCGATTACACGCTTGGGACGGTGGCTGTAATTATGCCTCTCCTGAGGGAGACGCCGTTTCGGAGATGACGCGGCCAAGATTTCTTTTGCTTGAATTAAACATCTCGATTTTGCAGGTGACGTCTAGTGCGCGCGGGCTTTTTGAAAAGTATTACGACGGGAGAGAGAAGTGCAGGACTGATTTATCTACGAGGTGCGTACTCGAAACAAGTACCGCTACTGGGTCGAGGAGCGGCGGAATTTAATTTTCTCGACGAATCTTTACTACTTTTTTTTTGGTTTATTTTGTTCTGTTTGTGGACGGACAGGTATGCCCTTTTCAAAGAATTTATTATTAATTTAAACGGTTTTGATGAAATTTAATAACGAAAGCATTATTGTCGGAATTGTACATGTAGACAGTTTTTGAAGTGCTCCAGTGTTTTCTCATTTCAGTTTGATATTGTTACGTACTTATCAGACTGTGAAAAAAGATTCAATATAGAAAATATACTGTAATTATGATACTTCAATCGAATATTTAATCTACATGAAATGTTAAATTCAATTACTACTGTAGAGTTTCTAATGTCGAGTCTAAGTTTTTGGTACGAAATGGCTATCAAATTTAACAGAATTATGATAAGTGAAGTTCGTAAGTCCAATAGCTTTTCAAAATAGACGTCAAAGGAACTCAAGGTAATTAACTTTCCCCAGTCAGTTTGTATTCTGCTCATTTACCGATATGGTTCGAATATCTTCAATTTTGAGATACCAAACTGTTTTTCAAAATTTACAATCCAAAATAACTAATTACTCCCAAGTCTTACGCATGCATGGAGGCACGACTTTAAACTCTCTCGTATTACTGCACCCGAAAACGTTGCGCGAATCTCGGGTAAGAGGCTCGCTCGCCGCGAGGCTGAAATGGAAATAGACGCGGGAGAAGATGTAGATAAGCCCGAGTGGAGCGGCGGCAACAACAGGCGCGTTATGAGTCCGCGGCAGGCAGGCTATATAGATGCACCAAGCTAGATTCGATTTGCACGCGATATACGGGAACGCGGCTGGATGCAGATGCTTCGGCCGAGATAGCCGGGGTAGCTCCTCGTTTGGCTGGCGTTTTCCTTCCTGGCCGGAGCTCACTTATAGGCAAATTTATAGGCTTATCGTAGCTCCTCCCCATTGTACCCGAGTCGCGCCGCGGGCGGTTCTATGCCGCCGCCGCTGCCGAGTGTTATTAAATGTTAAAAGCCCCCCCCCCCCCATTCGTGTGTACGCGGACTGGTACATATTACCTCCTTCTACTGCTCTATGCTATTCCCTTCTTCTGGTTCTATTAGGTGCCGGGGCACCGATAATTCAAGGCTGTTTTCAACGCCCCAGACGTACTGCACGCCGCTTGGATTTTGACTAATGAACCGACACCGGAACAATGACTCAGAGATGTACTGCCGGCTGTCAAAGTTTACCCTGTAATCACCTGTAATGCACCCCCGATGTGGTGTATTCGGGTTCAAATTAAAGTTTATTGACTGGCACCGTGAAACAGCGTCTTGTTTTCGCAAATGGGTTTATAACTAAATTGTCAAATTGAAGATTGAATAATCGTGATTTGAAGAAAAACTGTCCAGAAACTGTTTATATGAAAATAAAGGATCCTTGTAAGAAATGAGGATCAAGTTATCCATTTACTGCCCATCAAATGGCTACTTTCTAGCAAAATACTAGATTGAGTCTATTAACTGGCTATTAAATGAATAATCTAATCCACATTTCTAGCAGAGTATTAGTCAGATTATGACCATTTTTCCCAACTAAGATCTTATTTCAGTATGGGTGTGACAACGTACACATGGGCTTTAATAAAAAAGTAAAATAAAAACTCCAGATATAATTGAAGAAAACAGTGAAAAAAGAAAGATACGAGTTTTCTTGAGAACTCAAGGACAACTGAAAACCATACTGTTCTGCTTCTAATTTTGTTGAAAACATAAATTTTCACATCTCCCACAAAATTCGAAAAAAAAAGGTTGGCTTAGCCCACTTTCGCTTCGATACACCCTTAAGCCCTCGAGATAAACGTCACGTAGGGGTAGCTCAATCTCCCCCCGGCCAGTTCATTTTTCAGCCATAAATGACTACAGTCAGACGGGGTAGGAGGAGAATTTCGGTGACACATTATCCACTCGACGACAGTACAAGAGAAAAAAAAAAAAAAAAAAAAAATTCCAATTTCTGGTGCTCCCCCTGCTAACAGCTATGAGGCTAACGTCCATCCCCTCGATACGGTAGCAAGCGGAAAACAGAAGGCACGAAAATCCCCCTGGCAGACATTAAACCGCAATTCGCCGTATGAAATTCTAGAGAGAGAACAATGCACACACTCGCCCCGGGCCACTTACGCGGACGCATATTCGGCTCCGATTATTTTCTGAGGATTTCACGCGGCCATTGTCGGGTTATTTATCAACCGACGATGGTCTAATCTTCCCCTCCAGTTCTGATGTTCATTTGGTGCGACTGTATCGAACTTTTTAAATGTAAATCAACCAGGGGTCCGGAATTCATATTTTACAGTGACACCCCGGCGGTTATTTAAAAATTTTCAAGACGGTTTAAAGGAGAAACATTGGGTTTTTAAAGGAGGAACGGGGGGATTTGGAGGTCTGCCGGGAACAATTTATTCTGTCTGTGAATGGCCGGTTTATGAAAATGTGCTGGGGTCTGGGTACTGCAGCAGCGCGAAAATTTGAAATTCAGACTGCAGCGTGTAAGCCCAGGGTGATGAATCGTCTTCTTCATACGCGGCATCTCCCGTTCGCACAATATTAAAATACCTCTTCCCGCACACATAAACAATTTGAATTTGAAATAGGCCCTTCTTATTTTGGGGGGTAATAATCAAGTGACCGATTGGCCCACTTGAAGCGATCAAACATTTAAGGGCCAGCCAGGAGGGTAATGCAGTCAGTCCGGTGGTGGTGCACGCGGTCGGACGTGACCGGTCCGTTTATGCAATCGAGAGTCTAGGCGTGATGCTCGGGAGTAAAAAATACGCAAATGCTGGGGGGAGGTCACGTGGCGGTCACGTTCGACCGAACCGAATACATTACCCGGGCCGGGCTCCTGTCAAAGCCCTCCCTGGTATACGTACTATCTCCCTGTGTACATGTATATGTGTATATATGCGAGACCCATACGGCTATACCCGACTGATGTAGCGGAGGTACGTGTTTCCATGCCAGAAATTTCAAACTCCCGACCCCACGCTTTATCTTTACTGGCGCTGGTGCTTATTTATATGTTGTAATGTACTGCGAACGTTTATTGCGGAATGGCTTCTCTGCTTGATTGCTTTTTCACTTTGAGTTTTTGGCGATCTGTAAATATGCACTGTACTGGTTGATACAAATTTCAATCAGAAGATGCAAGCTTGTTTTAAAGCGGGTGGTAAGTGGACCCTTTTTCTCCCACGTGCGACAAATTGTCTTGTATTTGGCTGGGTTGAAACAGACACTTTTGTCAATGATTGTATGCAAGGAAAAATTTTACTATTAATTTTCACTTGAGAAGTATTTTGCACAATTTCCAACACCAGAGTACTAAAATACTAAAAATATTGCGAGGAGCTTCCCTGATTAGTCCTGTTATAAAAGTCCTGAATAGTCCTGGTCAGCCCATTTTGAACGGGACAGGACTATGAGAGCTTGATATAATATTTTTATTTGATAGTCTTGTGACAGTCCTGACATAGTCCTGTCCAAACAGGACCAACTGCGTAACCCCTTTAAATATTGTTAAGGACGTTCAACTCGAAAAATAAATCATGATGAACAAATTATGAAAATTTAGAGATATTTTGATTGAATAATAAGAAGTCTTCTGTTAAAATCTAGAAGCAATTAGGAGTCTAATAACAAAGATATCAATAGTTATTGTTTTGATCCATTAACACAGTGTCATATGGAAAATCTAACTTTTTCGTGCTTCTTAACAAAGTCTCTCAATAATGGATGATGACACCAAGTACAGTTTTTTTGAGGTGTTAAAAGAGCATTTGAGGATTATTTTAAGATGTTTAAGGAGACGATTAGGAGAATATTAATAATAGAAAAGAATAGTCAAAGAAAAAAAAATAGTACTTTTGGGGTTAGGTTAGACTCGAGCAACCAATCAGCGTGTTTCTAAATCGGAAAAATAGTCATACGAGAAGATTTGACTTGAGTAGTCAAAGTTGAACGTCCTTAACATTTCGATGTAATTTGCAAGTTTTCAGCATTACATTCATTTTTTCAAAAATCATATTTAAAATATTTATGTAATTTTTGAAAAAAATATGCGCTAGTTAAAACTTGGTAAAAGAGCTGTAATTAGAATTGTTGTAATTATCGGTTTTTGAAAACAAAAAATTTTTTATAATAAAATAATTAATACATTCATTCAAGTGTCATAAAAATTTCTGCAATATCGCGAGGGATAAAATTTAAATATGAAATTTTACCCCAAAATCATTTCATAAATTTTTTATGAAAAAAGCAGAGAAAAATTATACCCCATTCTACAGTGAAATATTTGAAAAATATATGAAAAATCAGTAACCCCCCCCCCCCCCGAGAGTCCGTAAAAATCAAAGGTAAACTAGGTCGTAAAGAAAAATGTTCGAAGCACAAGATACAACGTAAACAAAGTAGGTAGCTCGGGGGTAAAACAAACGTTACAGAATCATACCATAAAAACAATCTTTACGGCATAGCGATAGCCGTAAAGTAGCTCGCAAAAATTGTTCTCCCTGCGCTAAATGAACCATTCGTCCTGGGCTGGTGCAGCTCGTAAAAGCAATACTTATCAAAGCAAATCCCCGGGCGAATTTTTACCCCGAAATCCTTCTCCAAAAGAGCGCCGAATCAAATTTCCCTCCCCCCGAAAGTAACCATCAAGGTGAACACTCAGCTTTGGGGCGGTGTAATTTTCTCTCTCGCTTTTTCTCAGCTTAGGTAGAAGTACACCTGGGAAAATTGCATAACCTTGACAGCCGACGATTTACATAATAAGGAAAAAAGAGGTCGCCTTTTACTGGAGCGAGAAAAGTGCGAGAATTTCCGGTTTTCTGTTTTTCGCGTATTAGGGCTTTTTGGGAAATGACTAAATGTAGCTCTTAATTTTATACACGGCTGGGTCGAATGATGCTGGATTCAACTTGGATGATTTTATTGATGGCTTGACAGTGTTGATGATTCTTTGTTTGGGTTGAAAAATGATTTTTGAATATTACATTATTTGAGAAAAAAAATTCTTGATTTGATTTTCATTTTAAGATTTATCGACCACAGGAGGACAATAAAAAAATATAATAAAACAAAAAAGTAAAAATAAAATCACTAGAAAATCAATAAATATAAAATTAAATAAAAAATAATGAAAAATTAATTGTAATTTAAAAGTAGAAATAAGTTTATGATTACTATTATTATATTCTCGATTCTATCTCTTTACAGACTAGTCAAGTCTTAACTTTATTAATACTGTCTTAAGCCTTGGTTTATACACAAAAAAAATTTCCAGAAAATAACTGGAATTTTCAATCTAAGAATAAAAAATTCATTTATTGCCATAAAAATCCAAAAGTTCAAATTGGTGTTTTTTATTAATATCCCAGTGACCTATATTTCGAGCAACGCGTTCAAAAGAGTTTTACTTTACCGAGAACACTTGAAACGAACTTTATCATTACAGGGTTTAGGACTAGCTTAATTGCCTGGAAGCTCAGAAAATCGTTTTGTTTCATATTTATTTTCCCATCCCTTCCAGAACCATACCTTTATTTTTACCTCTTCTCTCAAGGTTTTTCCATGATAAAAGCCCCCGAGTTTATTAAGGAATGCAAATAACTTTGATATGAAAATTCCTGGTAGCCGTACCGTGAACGAGTTTATAAAATTTTAATTTAAAAGATGTAAACAGGTGATAAAAGGGGAAAAACCGAGAGTACCGAGATCGAGAGTATTTTATCCTCAAAAAATAGTAAAAGAAGTTAATCGCGGGGGAAGGGAGGGAAAAAAGGAGGAGCTCGCTTTAAATACGTAATTTATTGACAGGGGGATTTTTTCCACCGAGAGAATGTTTGTTTTATCCTGATTATAAAAGTCATTAAGACTTTTTGTACACTTCATTATGGAATTTTTATATAAAAATCGCTTGGCCTTTTTTTTTTTTTTACTGTCGGGCTAACGAGGTTTCAAGTATAATATTAAACGAACAATTTTCCGCGTCGAGCGGGGTTGATGAATACGTAATACTGATAAAGCAAGCGTCCTATCAGATGTATTTTTCGAGTTTGCCGAAGAGTTAACTTTATAATAATCCTGCACCACCACCACACTCGGCTAATAACTTTGATGCATAAATTCAGATAAAACACCGTGAAAACTGAAATAATTTAACCAAAGCCCGCAAGACAAGTAAGCGCTTATTTATTAGTATCGCTAAATTAAATCTACAATCGTGTCTTTGGTGCGTGATAACCGTACGTGTTTTGCCTTCGACAAATATTTATACGAAATGATGAACCAATCGAGAGTTAAATCTACACTCGTATCATTAATATTTTTTAACGTAAATAAAATCAAACTGGTTGATGTCAACATTTTTGTATTATTCAAGAATTTTTTCAAAGTAATTTTGAAGCTTTTGATGTTTGAGCTTTTTTTTAGTCTTTCGAGTAAAAAAGTATGTTATTCAAAGTTTTAAATGCCCGAAGAGATTCCAATATTTTTCTAAGTTACACTGGTTTGAATTTTCCCTCACGGTTTTTTTCAAGGATTTTTTTAATGAAATAAATACTGTTAATAACTCTTTTTATACTACCTACTACTTCAATTTATTTTTAAAATATTCATAACAAAAGTTTTTTTCGTTAAATATTTATTTAAAATAAATATAAACTTATAAGTACTGATAAATCTGAAAAAAAATGTTACAAGAAAGTATCAAATTCATCATTTTATTTATTTTTATGAGACATTAATGTGGTTTTCTACCAAATGCATGACAATAGAGAATGAGCTCGAATTTTCTGGAGGTGTTTATTAGATATTAATAAACATTTCTACGAAGTCTGATCAAAATTGACCATATAATTTAAAAGTTACAGCAAGTTAAAGATTGAATTTTTTTCATTACGCGTATGGCCGCTACGCTGAAAAATTGTACTAAATTATTGATATTTGTTTTCTTACAATAGAGATCCTTTAGAAAAACCACATACATATAGTTTCACTATCAAAGAATTCATTTCTTGAAACTGCAAAAAATTGACCTTTTGCAAATTTTACAATAATTTTACAAAAATAATTTTCACGTGAATAACCTCCAAAACTGCGGTATTCAAAGGTGAGGTTAAAAGTTTAAAAAAATGTTTTGTTGAGATTGTCAATGTTTTTTTGGTAGAAAATAATTTCAGATACCATAAAAAGTTAAAAAATAAATTTTAATAACCAATTGTTAGTAATTTGGTATAATAATTTTTTTTAGTCTTTAATTTGACTAGCTCTGGTAGAAAACCACCTTAATTTTAAAATTCTTGAATTTCATAAATTTTTATTAGAAATTTTCTAAATCTAACTAGTTCAAGCTCCACAACATTAATGAAAAATATTTAGTTTTGTTCGAGGTTTTGTTATAGTTTAGAAATCTGGCCATCATTGAACACAGATGAAAAAATATAATTGTGCCAGAAAAGTATGAAGCGAGTCACAAAAAAGGGTAAAATTATTTACGTCAAAATATTATAATAAAAAATTTCATCTCGGTTCTAAACCTTTCCCGACACTCATTTTTCCCTAAACAAATTTTAAAAAATTTATCTCCATTGTAATGAACATCAAGCTTGAAAGAGTTAATTAACTTCCGGGGTCGCAGGTAGACTTCCGCATAATGAAAAAAAAGTTAAGGCCATGGAGTATTTTTCAAAGTCACATTAGGATTACCAGCGTCGATTTTTCAGAGCCAACATTAAATAATAATCCCGGCCTCCGCGAAAAGTGTTATCATCGCGAGTCGTTGTTTTTCTCCCTCCCGGCGGGCAAACGACAACCTTAATCCTCTTTAAGCTAAACGAGACTAGCGAGTTTTTATTCATCGGCCGGGGAAGAGAAGAAAAGCGACGGGGGAAAAGTTAAAAAATGGGAATAAATCAATTTTCAGCTCCTCGTTATAATGTAGCGCACACACTCGGCTTTGCATGTCATCAGCAGAGACTTTAGCCGTCGAAAATGCATAAACACGAGAGCTTTATTAATACGGGAATTTTTTTTTTAACCTCGTTGATCACAAGTAATAACTTGTCTCCCTCCGACGCAAGCCAAAAGAACGAAATGTACTCCCTGCGCCATCGACCAACGCGCACCCGGCCTACTGCATGCCCTCGCTAGCGCTCGGGCCGCAACATGGCGGCCGGCTGCGTGTCGGCCGCTGGCGCTTCGGGAGTACATTTCGTTCTTTTGGCTTTAATCGGAGGAAATCAAGTTATTTTTTGTGATCAACGGACTTTAAAAAAGTGCATATATCCCTCAAGACTAAAGTTTGCTGAGGAGGCCCACGTATTTGCAGCCCTCGACTTCGTCTCGGGCTGCAATGACAGCGGGCCTCCACTGCAAACTTTAGTCCCTCTGGGAATAATATACTAATCATCGCCCCCCCCCCTCCCTCGCGAGTCACGGAATTTATCATAGATAATGCGAACTTTTTCACCGCAAAAACGTTTGTCGATACCATACACAACAACAAAAAAATGCCCTTTTTTGTGTGTATGTATTGTACAAAGCGAGTTTTAATTTCTTTATTCGGTAAAACTGTGATACTCCGGAAAAAAAAGCTGCCAATCAGCCCGAATGTTTTTTCCAATAAGCTCGACGTACGTTAAGTTTTGTTTATTTTATATATAAACAACTCCCTGTTGGAATTGCGAATATTAAAAATGGCTCTGAAACTAGAAAAAGGTTAGTTAAAATATTCAATAACTGAGTCTAAGAAAAAAGGTAATAATTGCCAATTTTCTCCTATTTTTAATATAGTAAAGCGATAGGTTATGTTTATTCAATTAAAAATACCCAAAAAATAGCTATCAAAAATCATTTTATTTTACGGTCGATTTCAATCTATGAATCGCCCGTTTAAAATGGGTAACAAATTTTTTATAACCTTCAAAACAGCGTATTGCACGTGGTGATTCTCATTGCATATAATTTGATGGTAATTTCGGAAATGTCATAATTCTATGAAATACTCGATGAAATACCTATTTTTTACGAGGTTATGATAAATATTTTTTTTAATAAATTTCGCTGTTAAAAGCAAATGATTAGTATTTAAAAATGAACATTAATTTGGAATCTAGTAAATGGCTATTTACATGGAAAAAAATCGTTTCATACAATCTAAAAATTAGCTATTAATATTACCTTGTTTCTTGTCTGAAGACATTTTAAATAGCCATTAAATGTCTATTTCCTAATTAGCATTTCTTACAGGGCTATTGTCTTACCATTATTGGATTTTTTTTTTTTTTTTACGTTTGTTATTCCGCTTTGCTGTCGAACTAAAAATACTAGCTATGAATTTTGATAACGAAGCGTGTTTTGATAACGAAATCTCGTTTGGTAAGATTGATATATAAAATTTAGGTCAAGCAATCACGAAACGGGTCAATTAATAAAAGCACCACCCGGTGTAACGAGTTTCGTGTATATATATATATACAAGCTAAAGGTTTTTTTTCTGTGATTACAGGTACGTACGTGGGTGCGAAAAAAAACTTTTTAATCAATGAAAATGATAAAAAATTATGGAAAGAAAAGCTGGGTGTACTGTCAATACGCTGTTGTTATTTTAAAAATAAACAAGGTCTTAATTATCCGATGAGTTCGTTCTGCGTAATCAACGCGGTGTACAAACAAGACCGGTGTGCTTTTGCGAAATATAAATAATGCTGGATGTGGGTCACAAAATTTTCACTCAATTATTATTATGTGCAACGCGATTTTATCAATTAAAAGATTAATTGTGAATAAATACTTGATGGATTCGTCGTGTCCTCGATAATTAAAGCCGCATTAGAGTTTATTATTGATCACGGTTTCTTGTCAAATTCATTAAGCTTGAAAAACTAAATAGGAGTTTATTTATAGCTTAGACTAAAATTTTTTTTTAAATAAGTAATTTTGCTACATACAACATTTATGCAGTGTTTTCTTTGAAGTATCAGTTTGTCAGTAATTTAAAACTTAGTAATTAATTAAATTTTTATAAAGTACTTTGTAAAAGTAATAATAAAAAACTAAAGTCAATTTTTTTAAAACGATACATGCTAAAATTAAAATTTTTTTTCAGCGATATTTGCAAAATCATAATTAAAATTTTTTTGGGTACATTTATAAAGTTTGAAGTGTCATTTCAAAAAAAAAAAAATTAAATTCTATAATATTCACGAAGAGAAACCGGGCAAGTCCACTTTCAAAAAATAAATTATATTTAGGTGTAAAATTTACAAATGTATTATACGAGTAAATCTTATTTTGAGAAAATTAAACTTTGGTATTTTCTAAAAAAACTCAGCTGATTATTACTACTACACATACGTATCCATACTCTTGAAAAACGCAAAACAATGCATTCGATAAATCGAGCGTCCCCCGTACAAGTTCGAAATATGAAAAAACTCCCGCATTTCCTCAGTTTTCCCCGGCGGACCTCGAATCCAGGTCAAAATCCCATTCCTCTGACCCTTCAAACCATTTCCTAGCCAATTAAAACGAAAAATCCCACCGCGGCTCGTATGCATACAAGCACGTGCGTAGATGCGAATCGGACGGTCGGCTTCCGAAAAATAGCCCACGCACGCTCTTAAACAAGATAAAAAAAAATGCATAATTCGAGTCACGTAAAAAATCCTCGGGTACGAAGTGATAAACAAGGAGCTCCGAGGCCCGGCTAATCCCGACAGATTAGCCGTGATGCACCAGTGTACGAGGAAGAAAAATAAGCGTCGTTTATTTATCGGGCTTATCTAGCAAAGGAGCTTAAAGAAGTGCATCACCGCACAAAGCAAGAGCCCGCAGCTCTTAATTCCGCGGTTTACTCCAGGAGATATTGAGCGGGTAAAAAAAATCAAGATTTTAATGAAAAGTAGGGACGGTTCGATTGAATACAGCTGGAACGGTTAATACGCACGTGCGTAATAAAGCCGCGGTATTTCCGTGATGCAATAAGAAGAAGCGGAGGTGGCGCGCCGATCGAGATTGATCGATCGGACGATTGGGCCCATTTATTTTAATGCTCCTTCGTTGCGCAACCCGAGTACTGCAAGGTGCACGCGTGCTCTCTTTTAATTTCTGGATCGCTCTGATTGATTTATTGCAGTTTTTTTGTGGGTACGAAGAGAATTTTTTATTAGCGGGCACGCGTCTAAGGGATACCGGTTGACGTATGATCAAAAATTATTGTTTAGAAATATAATTTTTAAATTGTTGATTTAGAGTTACCACCAGAGCTTGACGAAATCTTGTAGAATTAAGTTGTAACGGATGATTTTCTTATTGTTAAGTTCATGTTTGATTAAATTACTTTTATATATTTTATATATTTCATCTAGCTTACGTTGCGAGACTATTGTTCAAGTAGAAATTCAAATCAACGATTTCAAAAACATTGTTCTTCGTCATTTTAAACAATAATACTTGAAAACATAAATGAGTATACTCAAGATTTTTAGAGAAAAAATTTATTTTAGCTATATCGTGTCAATTTCAAATTAAGATTTCAGACCATAAATCAAAATCAACAATTTCAGAAATATTTTATCATAAATCATAAATTGCTTAATATAAAAAAATGTATAATATACAGAATAAAATTGACTATCAATCTTTATGAAGAGAATTTCTTGTGTTTCTAATACTCGGAAAATCTAAAATGATATCTTTTTTATACAAGTTTTAGTTTGTAATTAAAGCTAGTCCCTTCAAAGCTACAATTCATCCGGCGAAAAGCTGCACGTGCGTTATTTATTTACTCGGGGTCGGTCGCACGCGTGCAGTCGTATAAAAAAAGTCCAGGATCCTCGGGACGAATCAAAGGAGGATATAAATGAAAAAAACAAGAGTGCCAAAGCGTGTAAAAGGGCTCAGGGGGCCCTAAGAGGAATCCCTTCCTTGCTCCTCGGCTAGAAAAGAAGCGCGCCATAAATACTTACGCAGGGGGTCCGGCAATAAAACGAGATGAAAGCTGCTGGAGAAGGAGGCGAAATGAAATGTTGCCGCTGGGAAGATAAAAAAAAAAAATAATAAAAAAAAAAAGCATTGCCAACCGGCCCCAGAGGTCAAAAAAGGGCACTTCGATAAATTCAACCGATGATACATGCTGGAAAGGTGGGGGAATATAAATGTACGCATAATGGTACATAAATATCCGACGCTGCGTACTTTTATTAGATACGCTAAATCATTTTTACAGTATTCTCATTCGGAAGTACTATTCAGTCGAAAAAGTACACTGCGTCATCTTGAGGGTAATTAGCGAGATGATTCACCTTTTACTTAGCGCTAATTTGATGATTTTGCAGAAATCTTGGGGTTTTTGCCTGGGTCTATCAATGTTCGACGCTGAGTCAAGCTATTTTAACGAACCGGATGGCGGTAATCGCGTCCACGAATTATGATACTTTGTGCGTTACAAACACGGTTAAGAGGTGAAATTTTTCTACGGGTGAGAGAAGACATTCCTTTTTTATTCGTGTGTGACCACCTGAGAGAGAGAGAGAGAGAGAAGAAGAGGCAGACAGTTTACGATCATTTGAAGATTAGCGTCACCATAAAGAAGATGGTTTATGGTGGAGACGGGGGGATTTCATGTGAATCGAACTCCAGTTTCCACATAATAAAGCTATGAAATCAAACTCGTATCGATTAACATTGGAATTTAATCGGTAAATTATGTTATCCGGTTAATTTTGTTGAGAATTTCAGTTCGAAAATTAGATAAATACACTGGTATACCTGGCAACACATCGGTGTTATTATCATTGAGTAGAAACGTTTCTAAAAACTAGCGAAATTTATTAGGAAAAAATTTCG
The DNA here is from genome assembly GCA_038277355.1 of Encarsia formosa. Taxonomy (NCBI): domain Eukaryota; kingdom Metazoa; phylum Arthropoda; class Insecta; order Hymenoptera; family Aphelinidae; genus Encarsia; species Encarsia formosa. The sequence continues at coordinate 12,318,223 of CM076186.1, read as the reverse complement.
ATTATTTGAGAAATTTTGTATAATCTAGTTGTAAAAGCTATAAATTTAGATTAAGATAAGTTTCTATTTGAAATCTGGTTAAGTGTTGATACGATGTATATTGATATTATATACTCAAATGTATACCTGTGACGACAGCATACTTTTTGAAAGTTGGTACCAAATAAGCAAAAAAACTATCAATCTATGAATCGCCTATTTAAAATGGGTAAATTTTTTTTTATAAACTCCAAAACAGCGTATTGAACGTGGTCATTTTCATTGCATATAAGTTGATGGTAATTTTTAAAATGTCATGTTTCTATGAAATGCTTATTTTTTATGAGTCTAATACTAATTTTTTTTTTTTTACAAATTTCGCTATTAAAAGCAAATTGTTAGTATTTAAAAATATTTATTAAATTTGAATCTCTACAGAGATTCATTTAAACAGAGTTTGGTAGATTACAATACATTATTAAGTCATTGATTCTTCATCTGGAAAGGCGAAGAGGCTGTCCAAGTTCCATAAGTTCTTGATGGTGAACGATAATGGGTGAAATGTCTTTTTACCTTATCAGCTGTGATCAGAACAATTTTTTGATGAACAATGGTCCACCCATCAATGGCCATCCCCTGTTATCTTCCGAGTGAGCCAATATTCGATCAAAGAATTAGGATTGTATGGTGCAGTGATAGGTTCAGTATTAGGTTCAATAGTTGGTTCAGTAATTGGTACAGTGATTTGGTACTGGTCGCAGATCTTTTCACCACGCTCTCGCCCAGACTCATAGGATACAACAAGCACGCTTTCTTGCCTAACCAGACTCCTAGGAAAGATCCAGTTTAAAACGTCTTACATCGTTAAAAACGTCTTAGCAGACCATAGGAACCAAGCAGACCAAGCGCCCCGACGGAACTCTAAGGAAAATTCGAGCGCGCGGGGAATCGATCCGGCGACACTCGGTGCCACGCGTTGTATCAGCCGGTTAATGTGTAAGCATTAACCGACTGAGCCAACGACGCGACTTTGAATCTAGTAAATGGCCATTTACAAGCAAAAAAGTCGTTTCTTACAGTCTAAAAACTAGCGATTAATGTAACCTTGTTTCTAGTCTGAAGACATTTCAAATAGCCATTAAATGTCTATTTCCTAATAAGCATTTCTTACAGGGTACCGATTTGTTTCTACAGTGCGCAGTTCTTCGCAAAAGTAAGATTCAAAAACAATACCGGATTGATAAATAAAAAATAGTTTAAAATCTCCATTACTTTTATTCGTCAAACAGCTGTTTTGAACACTTTCGTGTCTTTATCAAAACGAGCTAGTTGGTAATAACTCAGCTCTTGTTTAAGTTTATGTTCGTAAATATACATTATAAAGTGGGTGGGGATAATTGATAGAGACACGAAACTGTTCCAAGTAGCTGTCAGGCTTGACGAATAAAATTAGTTTATTTATCAATCATTTAATATGAATTCGGTCACTTTAAAATTTAAAAATAATACCGTCACTCAGAATAAAAACAGTTGCATATGAAGTTACTACATTCATTAAATTTATTTCTAAAAGGTAGGCACCATTGGTTACAACCACTTCTACCAGTCAATAACTCTACGTTTCTTAAAAGAACATTCATTTATTTTATCGAGGCGCATATAAGCGTGTAATCGTAATAAATGTTCTTCGAGGGTGCAAGCGCAGGGGCCATTGACTCTTCCTCTCTTTCTCTCTCTCTCTCTTGCGAGGGATGAATAATTACGAACGACGGCCGAGTCTAACGGTATACCATCGGACTCGTCCAGCAGCTGACTCGCTCGTTACGGTTAGCCTTCTTATCTGACGCACGTGTAATTCGGTTCATCCCCACAATTTTACTTCGTCCTCCTCATAAAAAGAAAAAAGGATAAACTGTTTTATCCATCGGCGTTACTTTCACCGGCTTGTTTATAAATCTCTCGCGTGCCGAGAGATAAGCAAGCGCGGGTCTACTTTCTACTACTCCCAACAATGTGTAACAGTAATAGACCCACAGCGGGAGATAATGTTAACATAAATCAGCTGATTTTCGGCTTAAAAATTATGGGGGCCCAACGCGCTAAGAGCTACTATAGGCTTTTATCAGACTCCCGAGACGTGTCCGGGTTGGAGTATGTAGTGTACTGCTTGCTAATTCCAACTACTCACGTATTGTGCTTTGATCACGGGATACACACCTGGAACAGAAATATATAATGGTAAATGCACGCTGAAGAAATTATCAAAATGGGTGAAGTGTATGTTGAATAGAAATAAACTTTGTTTAAGTGCACTTATAAACAACGATATATCTAGTCTGTATTTTACTTCACTGCTCTAAACGTGTTTTACAAGGCTTTGTGAGAGCGTATATCATTTTTCAAACTTAAGAACTTTTGAAAATGGGTTTTGAAGTAACTTCAAAAGCCTGGACTTTCGTAACATTGCAAAAAAAATTTTTGCTGGGTTTTAATGATATGTGTGCTAAATCCAACTTATTTTAGAACAACTGTATCTAAACGTCTTATAAAACAGTCACATTAAAATTTATTAATATTAATACTTTATTTTAGTTTGTGTTTTTAGTGATCTATATATAATTTTTCAAGACAACTTTCAAACATATCAGTTGGAAGTAGTGAAGAATTTACTGCTCATTTACTATTTTACTTATGGTCTATCATTTGTATTATCTTAAATTTGTCGTACAATGAAAAATGGTCTAAAATGGAAACATATGACTGATTTCTTATAATATGTGTAATTATGATTCTTTCTTTTTTCAAGCGAGTAATTTTGCCAAATGGTTCAGTCTCGAGTTTGAGTCTGAAGACTATTCTATCAACTCAACATTTGTAGTGATAAGTTAGAAAATTGATTCTTCAGACTTCACAGTTCGAATCGTGAGTCATTACGATAAGTGACAAAGACTCAATTTTCGTGCTCACCAGTATTTGTATTTTAAAAAAATTGTACCTAATTGTGAATTTGATAAGCTCCATTTAAAGCGAAAGTGAAATTAGATGTTTCCTAGGTTCGACCAAAACAAGACTTCCAAAGAAAAAAACACAGAGTTTCAGGAGGATGCTCCACTCAAAGGCTGCAAAAGAGGTAACGAAAGGAAGAAGCCAGCGAGAGAAAAAAAAAAAAAAAAAAAAAAAAAGGCTGGCAGAGATACAGATTAGGGATAATGCCGTGCGCATCATCAAACCCGGACGATGCGGTGGCGGCCAGATGGCCATTAAAAATTCCCTTATTCTCGCTACGCGGTAGGTGGATTCTTTTCATCTCCACTCTCCTTTTCTTCGTCATTATTCAAGGCTCTGGCCGGTCTGGCCCATTATTACATTCATTTTTAGCCAGCCGCGTCCGGCTGTAGGTATCGTTGCAATTTCGTAGCTTGCCCCTTTTATTTCTTATTCGTTGTTTTCCGCAAATTCAAGGAGCTCCCTGGGATTTATTTAATTACCTTTTCTGCTTCCGCTTCTCCCGTCCTTTTTTCTCGGTAACTCGTTAATTAATGAGCGGGCATTTTCGCGGTCCGGGGATGTTTCCATTATTCGGTCTTGATTTCGTAATTGAACTTCAGAGACAATTAAACCAATTAGCGAACAATACTGGAAGCTGAACATCGTAAGATTTCGTTGTTCGAGCGAGCGGAAGGAAAAACGGACCTCGAATGTAGATCAGTATATCACTTTTGATGGAAAAAAAAATAATTTATGATTAATGCCACGGGAAGTTGAGGTAATTACTCGAGCGGGGGCAATTATCATTGTAAACCTTGAGTTATTACTCCGGCGGCGCGTGTGATTGTTTATTTTTCTTCGGCACGCGAGGACGCGAACTACGAGGAAGAAGATTTATCAATTTCTCAGGGATTCGCGCTTCAACCGACAATGCAGATCTGGTGAAAAAAGGTGATTCTAATGACCATGGGAGGATGCATTATGACTGCAAATAAAGAACCAAGATTGATTACTTGAACCCTGATTCGGTCTCCAAAGGCGCATAAACAAAAAAAAACGCGCGAAATACCTCGGGAATCATCTTCTCAAGCGTGTGGAATCTAAACTGTCAGCCAAGACAAATTTTAGTGAGATTAAAGTTTTTGACAGTTTCTTTTTTGACAAGACAAAAACTACCTTTAGAAAAAAAAAAAAATCTTTCCTCAAAATAAATTTTTTTTCACGGATGCAAAAACTACGGAAATCAAATTTTATTTTGATATAGTCTTTCAACAATTTAAACAAAATAAATTATTTTCTTTTACTTAATATTAGCACTTCTCGAGCAACTATGATATTTATGTTTAATTATTTAAAATTATAAATAAAATTAGAATTTATTTTTATCTTTGTTTGGTCTAGAATTAAAAAAGCGAATATAATTTGGATTGATACCAAAATATTTTAGAACTAAGAATGGAACTACTTTTATAGTTTTAAAAACGTCTAGCTCACCATGTAGTTCCACTTGATTATTCTAAAACCACTAACAATAAACTTTATTTTAATTGTTCATTTCAACAAACTAAAAAATACCGAAAATATTTTGGCTAAAGGTGTTTTTCAACCCTGTAAGAAGTGTGAATTAGGTTACTCATTAAATACCCATTTACTAGCTATTTTTAATAGTTAACCTGTTATTTTGCTAGTAAATAGCGATTTTTTAGCTATTTAATAGATAACCTAATTCACATTTCTTACAGGGAAGAACAAAACAAAATTCCAACCCCAAACACTGGAGTTTTCGATTACGTTTATATTCTTCTCAACCCTCGACGACGATTTGGATTCCGTCATGCATCGCTCGCGCGGGCACACATCAATTTCAAAATCCCCGAAAAATGTTTACCCACCAACCCTGTCGTACGCGAATCCCCCGAGGTTGTTGCGTGCGTTGGGGGAAACAAGGCAGGAAGGCCAGCAAACATTATTAAAGCGCAATGTCCTACGCGACCCTTCCTTCCTTCTCTCCTCAGAAAAGATGTTTGCTCGAAAAAAAAAGCGGAAGAAAGAGAGCGCCTAGGGACCAACTCCTACGTGCACCTCCTTTAGAAAAAAAAAGGGGGGGGGGAGAGAATCGAATGCGGGGCTATTATAATCGGCGCCTCCTCTGGGGAAACACGAGTATAATGAGAAGGGAGGAAGTGGAAGACCACTCGGGCACCTTTTTAAATGCTCGGGGCAGAATAATAAAACACCGCGGTTCGCCGGTCCTGCGGTCTCACCCCCTTGGCATACCGCGTGGCTGGCTGCGGTTTGACTTGTGGGGCTTGACAGTCGACGAAAAAGCTGATGATCTGATGGAATGCCCTGTCTGGATCAGGTGATAAACCAGCTGTGAGCTTGGTTTTTTAATTTTAAAAATTTAAGCCGACGACCGCAGCTGGGCCAAGGCTGACTGGGAATTTTGAGTCCTTAAATTTTGCGACTCGTTGAGCTCTCGTAACTCGTCATGAGTCAGAATCTTAATATTCAGACTGCAGACACAGAATTAACAATTTTGAAGCAGGTCCTTCAGAGCTTCAAAATCTCATATAATTTTCCTTGAAAACTGGACTTGAAGATGTTGATATAATACAATAAGTCTTTGCAATGATTCCAAAAAATCAAAATCTGACAGCGTGTATAGTTGATTTCCAAAATTTGTATTGGGAGTATTAATAGCCATCTAAGAAAAATGATTCAGAAAAGTATGCTTTTATGGAAGTCGAGCGAGCAACGCTTAAAAAGTGCGGTTAGTTGCAAAAAAATGCAAAGAAGCAAGAAAAAAAAAATCAGACTAGAGCTAGCAGTCGAAGTAACTTCCAAAGGTTTTTGACTAGATTTGCACATTTCTCGTCTAGGCGCATGCTCAGAACTTCAGAGGTGTTAACTTTGAAGCAAAATATGATGAGTCCTACTTACTAAAGATTAACTTTAGATTCGATTAAAGTGATTTTTCAGAAAACTTTCAAATAGGAAACTGTGTTACCAAGAACTCGCGGGACTTTAAAATCTCAAGCAGTACCGAGGTAATAAAAGTAAACGGGAGTCAATCAAATAGAAAGGGATTGAGGAGTAGCGAGGCGCGATTATAAAGTCATTAAACCGGGCCAGTCGAACCCGAACAACACTCCCCGCAGCATTCCAAAGAAACTTTTCCCCGGTTGCAGTAAAAGCTTCCTCCTCTGGTAATGATTGCTACCGCTTCAAATTCGCTAAACTGTTTAGGGCTTAAGCGAACGATGGAAACTTTGTAATGCCCTTCCGCAACCGCACCCGCTTTTTAATTTAAAACCAAAAAAACTAAGTGAAAACTCCTCGCAATTGATGACCCTTTGGGTACGGGATTCCTTACACGATATGGCTTTTAGTCCCCGCGAATATAATTCAGGATCGGCGGTATAAAAGAAGGAAGGCAAGCGCGCGGAATCTATGATTCTTCCGCGGAATTCCACGTGTAAGAGAAACCCTCGGAATACCTGGGCCCTCAGCTTCCCTTGTTTACACGAAAGCGAGCCCTTCGTATCCCCCTGGAATTGGTAATAGTCGAAAATATACGCCTTTTTTTGCCTGGCGGGGGAGTATCGACTACTACCTCTTTGTCTTCCTTTTTTTTAGCCCGCAGCGGACTCTGACTGGAAGAGGAATAAAAGAAGAAGAAGAGTTTTTGCGGGCTTTCAAAAGTCGACAGGTGCGTTTAAATTTTTTTTTTTTTTCGGGGCAAGGGTATATTTTTCAAATAATTTACGTTTTTCGAGAAGAAAAGAAAAGTGGGCGGCGCGTCCCCCGTTTTATCGTTTCTCATTCGCGCGCAAAATGACGGGATTTTTACAGCCGAGTATTTATTCCGATTCGATTAAAAGAGCGAGGGGGGGGGGGGTACTTTACGGCCCCGCTAATTTTTTAACGCCGAATGATAAAACGCACGCCGAGGTATAAATTCTCGAGAAAGTGCGAGAAAAAAAAAATACATATTTTTTTATTTTTTATTTTTCACCGAAAATGCGCCGTATAAAGCCGCCCCAGCGCGAGCGAATATTTCACCCTGATAAACCAAGAAAAGTCCCGAAAACCGTCCCCTTATCTCGTCGGCACCGGGGGGGGGGGGTATAATACACATCAGCCGCGAAAATGTACTTCCCCGAAAAAGAAGAAGAAGGAACAAATGTGTCCCTGAAACGTATCGCTTTGCGGGCGACGCGACGATCGCATCTAAATCCTCCGCGCCCCCGCGTTTTATATGTATAAATAATCGTTTACGCGCGGGGAGATGTTTACGAAGTGCATATACACAAATATTACTCGGGAGGTTTTTAGCCCTCTTTATCTTTGTTTACCCCCCTCGCGTCGAGTTTTTTTCGCCGGGTGCAAATAGAGAGAAATGGCCCGACGACGACCGCGCGCCCGGGCTGCGGGTTATTTACGGGTATGACAAATATCGGACGTATAAATCGCGACGGCCCGCCAGACGTATGGGAGCTGCGTCCTTTGACGTACGTCACTCTTTTTTTTTACCCAGCCCCACGCGGGATCATTAGTACTCGTTATGTCTGCTGGGGTCTGGTATTTTGTGTACGTGTACGTCGTTGTTATCATGGACCTTGTAAATTTGTAAGAGCGACACTGATTTTGTAAATTAATGAGGCTACTTTTATTGAGAATTTTTGAAAACGTGTAACGCTTAATTTTTACGAAGAAAGTTTAAAAAAAAGTTATATTCATGATTTGAAATTGAGCGAAACTAATCTTTAAGAATTTTCATTTTATCTTCAGGCAGACCTCGAAACTTTAAAGTCTAGTTGGTAAAAAAGTTGCTATAACAAAACACAAAAAAAAATTCGTTAAATTAGAAAAACTGACTATATTATTTTTTAATAAATTATAAATAACGTAAATAATAATCGTTTTAAAAAATTTTTAAATTTTGGTAGAGAATATTTAGCTGATATTATAGCATGGACAAAATTCCAACTTTTTGCGTCCTCACAAGAGTTTAAGCTCTAGTAAAAATTTTTTGTCTTCAAATAATGTTACATGTAAGAGTATCATTTATAATAATTTAATAAAAAAATCCCTCTCGTTGTAAAGAATAAAAATAATAAAAGTATTTGTTATTAAAAGCGTCGGTAAATATTATGTAGCCATGGCTACATAATATAAATGTAATAATAATATAAGTGCACTTCAGGTTTATAATTTATGCATTTGGGTCAAAAAAGTTCTCTGTTGTTGCTAATTTGGATGCCTGATTTTCTTTATCTTTTTTACGTGTGTATGTTTTATTCTCCTCTCGACACGCTGACTGGGTAACGAATGCGTATGAATAACAAATTTTCATTGGATCAGAAAGAATCTCACATTTTCGCGTCGGGATTGGTTCGCTGAATTCGTTATTCAAATGCGAACTGTATTTTAGCATTTTATCAAATTGTCAAAAATAGCTGACGGTGATGTTTCGAAACGCGAGTGGCAACGTTATATTTTTTTGTGAAAACTTTATTCATAGAATTATATCAAAATAAATTTTGTTGTTAAATAACAGTTTTTGAAAAGTTTCAACTTTTCAGCTAAATATTGATCTTGAAAAATTAAAAACAAAAAAAAATTTCATTTTTATAATAAAAAAAAATTAATTTAATCAATTATTTAAATATTCTACTACAATTTGAGTAAAGCTTGAAAAATTCGTATCGGGTATTCTCATTTATCCAAGAATACTCTTATGGTCAGGATTAAAACCCAAACGCCATCTAGCGTCGATCGTCCGAACCCTAAATCCATCAACGAACCCAAAAATTTTAACGAAATTCCGAAGTTGACCTTTCGAAATCCAATGAAAAAAAGTGTCGCTTACGCAAATCGTGATAAAGAACCAAGCGCGAAAATACTAGCAGCAGGTGATGCGATGTCGCGCGAAAGAAGAAAGCGGAATGAGATAAGAAGCGGAGGTAGAACAAAGGAATTATCGCGTCTCAGCCAAGTGTCTTAATTGCATCCGCGGTGCATTAGACCCGGGGCATTAACACGTTGCTGCAGTGTACCAACCCTGGCAAAACTCTTAATTACAGGAGGGGGTGCAGCCTGGCAAAATTTTGCTTTGCTTATTTTGGAGTTTTATCCCGCGATCGTCGCGGTAGCTGCTGGATCTGGGTTAAGCTTTCTTTTTTTCTGCACTTATCTTGTATTTCTCATAGAAGTCTAGTTTACTTTGATATTGACAGAATTTTGGGATGAGTTTTAAAAAAAATTTTTAAAATATGTGTAGATAATTTGATAAACGAAAACGGAAGTATTTAACTACCTCTAAAACATAAAATTATGTTTATGCATAATTCAAAAATTTATGTAAAAGAGTAACTAACGCACTCAAAAGTTTTTTTTTTTTTACTGTTTTAGTAGTGCAAAACTATATTACTGTAATAAGTGAATATAAAACTTTGTTATAATGTTGATATGATTATATTCACAAATTAGTAACAGAGTTATGTAAATTCAATTCATAAAAGAACTGTTTTATTTTTTTCATGCTAAATAAAACAGAATCAGCGACGTTAAAAAAAATAATAATAAAAAATAAAAAATAGAAATTAATTTTTACAATACTACAAGGTCTAGGTTGATGAATCCAAGGATTGTTTATATTTTTCAATAAATGTGTGTCCAATACATAGAGCTTATTTATATTTAGTATATAATTGACCTTGTAAAAATGAGCTTTAGATTTGTTTATTTATTTGTTTATGTATTTAACGTGGAGTTTACTATTTTATAAAGTCACATAATAAAATCGTGAAATTGAAGTGAAAATAAAATATGTAATGCTAATTAATACTAAAAAAAATCATTCGTAAATTATCAATATGTAAATCTGATAAATGTAGGTAATTAAGAAGTAAATAAATAAATTATCATCACATTTTTAAGTTCAAAGCAGTAAATTATACAAAATTAAAAATGCCATCAACGACACTATTACAGTAGAAAGAAATTTATGGTTTATAAATCCACTACTGTTATTTAAATAACTTCTTTTTTTACAATCTATTTTTGGACTTTTTAAAACAATTCATGACGTAAATAAAAAGAAACATAAAAAGTTTTAAATAAATTAATAATTAATTAAAATTGTACTTCTCATTTAATTATTTATTAATTTCATCAAATTTTCCATTAAATTAAAAAAATTCGTGTTTACAATGTGAGTTTTGACGTTGAAGCTGATCCCAAAAACCCAAATTTTTTTTCTTCGAATTTCGTATTCAGAGAAAAATTTAATTAAGTAATAATACATTAGCACACCGCATTTTCATAAAAGCTTCATTTTTCCCGCAGCCGTCAGTTTCAAAAGCGAAAAAAGAAAATTTTTAATTAAATTAAAAAAATAAATAAAAATCTCCGATTACGTAATTGACTCCACGTACAGTGTAAACACCCGGCCCGACAAAAATCTCAAACAAGTTTAGCGTGCTGAAACTGTTAGATCGGTCTGATTTAGGGTATTAGCTGTTGGTAGTACACGCGGGGCAATAAATATTAATTCACGTAATCCGAGAACGCTTAATTAATATCTGGCGCTACCTTCCTCCCCTAAGCTAACTCGCGAGCAACTGAATACGTAGCTGGAAATTATTAGCCGAATAATGCCGCGGCACGCTATTACCTCCCCGGCCCGGCTCCTTTCATCGGGTCTTTGATTTTCTGAGTTATCACTTACAATTAACAGCTCGATGCGATTATCAATAATTAACCCAAACGTTGAAGTACCGTAAACTAAAGCGACTTTTTTAGGCAAGATTTAATTTGACCTAATTCTTTTTTTAGAGAAATAATTTATATTTTTTGAGATAAATTGAGAATGAGAGTAGTACATTATATATTTTTTAATTTTGCAGAAAGAAAAAACTCAAGCCGGTCAAAAAGCTCTTGCGTAAAATAGATTTTCGAAAAAAAGATAATCTTTTTGCCCCGCAACCATGCCTTTTTAAATACTTGTCAGCCAAGGATATCACTAAGATTTGGCTTTGAATTCCAAAAGGACGAAATGAAAAGAAAGGCCGATTTTTTCAGGAAGTCAATAAGAAATCAACTTCAAAAAAAAATTTTTTCTCACTCATTATTATGTATACATTGCTTAGCTTCTTATGCTCAGTACGTAGAACTTTAAAAAAAAATTTTTTTTTCAGTAAGTGGTGCTGAACTTAATATCTTATAAGAAAAAACTGTTTGGTTTTAAAAAGCTTTTTTTGAACTAAAAAAAAAAAAAGTTGGAAAAGGATAGCTCTGTAGGTTAGTTATTACTAAAATAATGTTAATGAATTTTTTTTTGATAGTCAATATTTTAATAAATGATATTCATAATACTTTTAATATCAAATTTTAATTACAAGTACAATAGCTAGAACTTTATAATTTTTTAATTTTTCATACTTATGTATGTCAAGTTTTAAACTATTGTAATGTATTCATTTTTAATTGTAATTATTATACTTTAAAGTTTGTATGTTTATTATTTTATTACAAATTTATTTATCATTCGTTGTTTTGAAAGTATTTCGATTCTGAAACTTCGATTTATGATTCTGTTACAATAAACTTGGTAACTACCTGTTGAATAAATAGCAAACAAGTAAACAAAAATTTACCGTGGATATCGAAAACCAGTTGAATTTGGTCGTGAAAGCGACATTTTCAAAAACCAAAAAAAAAAATTCGAAAAATCTTTCTCTCCATTCTCTGTCTCTTCGCAAATGAATGAATAATAAGACAGACAAAGCGTAGTTTGTAAAAACCTCCTATAAAACTGAAAAACGGTTAAAACGTGGCCGCCCCATAAAAACATTCGTATGCAAATGGGGACCCGCGGGCAGAAAAAAAAAAAAGAGCGCCGCGCACAAAACATGTTTTTTTAAAAACTCAAATACCCTTAGCCTCGTCGTTCTTTTCTTCCATTCGAACGCGAAAAACCTTTGAATTCAAATGCGCGCCGCGCGCAATCGAGGCGTGAAGAAACGAGTGTGCGCTACAGCAAAACCGAACGAGCGAACAAACCCCCCTCCGTCATTAATAAAACAGCGCGCGTGGGCGAATAAAACCCTAAATATTGTCACGCGCTTGTCGATTACGAGCTGTAAAATATTTCAAAAAAAAAGCGGGAGAGAATAGCCCCGGGAGAGGGAACAACGCTTGCGTGCTGTTGTTGTTGTTTTTTTTTCAGTCTTTTTTTTCCTGAAATCCATATTCAGAGGTCGCGGGTGATAAACCAGACCGCGCGTGGGATATTAAAAACCCGAAATGACAGCACCGGCTTTTTCAAAGAGCCCGCCTGCCTGCCCACCTAGTTTCGTCAAGTGTCGGTGGATGCTGCTGCGGTGGCTGTTTTTTAATTTAATTAAATTTTCATTTTATTAACTTTTTTGATGTAGAGTGGGCCGGACCCCCCGAGTTAAATAAAAGCCCGGTTAAATGAACCGCTACCTTTTTTTTTTTGTGGAATTTATACGCCCTGTAAACCGAGAGACTGGGAGCGAGTAAAAAATTTAACACCCCCCCCCCCCACTTTTACTTTTATTAACTAAAGCGGTAACTTTTTATCAACAACCGGCAGTCCTGCGGCCGTGGTAGCGAATGAATTTTCCATGTAATGCAAGTGTGTAGAGTACCATTTTTCATAAAAAAAAAAAAAAAACACGGTCGCGCGTCCATTAAAAGTCATCGCGTGTGCGTGTCACGAGCAGAGAAAATGTGGGGCATCAATTTCACCGCGTATAAAACCCTCGTCAAGCAGATATCTGTCGGACGGGTTGAAATTTTTTCGAATCTTCAAAACTACTGAGGAAGAGGAACTTCCGCGCCGAAACTCTCAGAGTCAACAAAAAGAGGAAGCCGCGCCCGGCAAACACCTCGAGAACCGCGAAAATTTTAATTCGCCAAATATGCTATTGATTATGCCCCCTCTCGAAGAAGAAGAAGAAGAAGAAGAAGAAGAAGAAGAAGAAGGGGGTTGAGGTTAGGTTTAACGCGAGTTTCTCCTTCCTCCCACTTCTCCAAAGAACTTTCGCCCGGCCGCGCCTCGCCGCGCGATAAACTTTCCTCCAAAGAGATAGAGACAGGTATACATCGCATCCTAACCTCAAATTCGGAACTCGCTGAGAGATACGGGAGAGAGGAGAGAGAAAGTGGGGAGAGTAAAAGACAAAGCGACGTGAAGCACTGTTAACTCCAATTTCGTAAAACTTTTCGTCGGCCTTGCCAAAGAAAACTGCCTGCCGAAGTATGCGCGCCCGCCAGACCAGAGCGTAAACTCTCCAGACGCGGCGAAAAATTGAATTAAAATCCCGGGAGCACGCGATAAGAGATGATTAAACGGGATTGCATAGCTGTTGCTGGGAGCTCCAAGATTTATGAACTATGTATTGCCGGAATAACATTTAAGAGCTACTTGTGGATTTGAGGCAGCCATCTAGCGGGCTAAATTTGTACTGAAAATGAAAGTGTTTGAAATGATTATTGGAAGATGTGAATGAGATACTTAAGATTATTTTAAGATTTATGAAATAATGTCGAACAAACACTTACGAGCTACTTGTGAAATCTAGTACGGCATCTAGCCTACAGCGGTTGCAGTATAATAATTGACTTTGGAAGCTCGATAAAAAATCTTAAAAACTACTGAATAGTATGTATTTAAATTTATAAAGTGACTTGCGAAATCTGGAACACCACCTAACGGGAAAAATTTGCACTCAAGTATATACTGCGAGACAAACATTAATCAGCCGCTTGGAGATTTCGGGTAGCCACCTAGCGCCCATAATTCGTACTGTAAACATAAGAAATGGACTTTGGTAGAAGAAATATTAAGATCCAGGCGAAACCATAAAAACGTAATCCGGACATTTTCAATTTTGTTTGAATAAAAAAATTTCATCTCCGCGCCCGAGCGTCTGCCGTTAAAAATCCCGAATTAAAATTTCAACGTGCGCGCGGGAGGAAAATTCATGAAAAACATGAAAAGCGTCATACGTAGGTGTGTAGCTCTGCGAAAAATCCGGTGGCATCGCATCGGCCAGGCTTCTTTCATACGCACGCGACCCACATTTTCGTTTACACAGCTTGCGCGCGTAATCCGAAATCGCGTTCTCGTCGCAAATCCTTCAGCCAGTGAAATGACGAGCACAGTCGCGAAATATTTTTTAAACTCCCGCGGCAAATAAACGCGCTTTAATCAATGAGCGATCATCGAGCTCGGGCAATTTCCGGGTCTGGCCCGTTTATCCTCCCTGTTTTTCCGAAAACTCATCACCGAATACCTGGGGCTAAAGAGAAATGAAGATAACGGAAATTAGATGGTCCGAGCCTCGCAGTGTTGGTCGCTGGCTGGACGGAGAATCGATACGCGCGGGGGCCAATAAAAAACAGGCCCGTCGTGGACAAAGAAGTAAATTTTATTCCTACACAACCCCTGCCATAGCCTCGGCCATAGCAGTAAATTCCGAATCCAATCAAATGGGATAACTTTTTTGTTGGACCGGGGCGCGATCATCCGAGGTTTACGTAAATTATTCACTCGAGGCGTGAAAGTGTAATTAAAGGCGGGCGCGCGCGGTTTCAAAAATAGATCCTTTATTCACGGGGTTAAGCTGAAGGCGATAGTGACGAGGGTGCGGGGAGCTAATATAAGGAAAATTCATTTAGTCGAGAACGGTTATCTCAAAGTCTCAAAGACGTTGGCTGGCTGGCATATAAGCTTACCTAGCTTCCACAACTACTCCAGCACTAACCTCGGCGCCGCCGCCCGACGCCGGAGGAGAGAAATTTAATCGTCGTCGTACCCGGACCCCGCCAGGATCAATAATGAAAATCGCCCCGAGAGCCACACCGCACCAAGTGAGTGACGAAGCTTTGCTCTTCCTTCCTCGGCGCTTCCTTCTCTTTCCGAAAGTCCAACTATGGGCCAAAAACAAATGTGTCAACTTTGAGACTTGTTTGACTTTGACGTTCGAACCGGGGAAGCCTGCTGCAGACGGTAAGTCCTTTCTTATTCTCTTGCAGTCCGCCGAGAACTAAAAGTGAATCTTTTCGTACGAAAATTTTACCAAATTAGTCTGAGTTTTATATAGTTTGACAATTACTCAAGATTATCTCGAGCTCGACTTGACTTTGACAATTATGAAGGACTTTGAGAATTGTTATAATTAAGATTATCGTCGTACTATTTATTTATTTATTTATTAAAAATACGGAAGTATCTTCTCATGCGGTGTTAAAGAAAGCTTTCGTATCTTTGAGATTTACAAAATAACCACAAATGTTTATTAATAAAATCCATGCTTATGAGTAAAAATAACTGATAAATTAGATATTAAAAGTTAAGATGATTTCATCTTAAAGATTTTCAAATTTTTATATAATTTATAACTTGATTTATCAGCTATTGATAGCGTTATCTAATTATTATTATTAAGTATTCTTAGATTCAGAAGTTTTTTTAAAATATAATTTAAATGTATTTTTTCCCCAGTATAAATTATTAAAAGCATTTTGCTTCTTGAAATAATCTCTGAAGTTCGATTGGATGTTTCAAACTGTTACAAATCAGAGTTGTAACGTATTTTATTTCGTATTATTCAAATAAGCTACAAATTAGTTGAGTCAATATATTGAGTAGTTCAGTTGACATAAGCCTAACACTAGTAACCCATGCATAGATGGTTCAAGCCCCCCTTAATTACATGATTCGCTAAAAAAAAGAAAAAAAAAAATCAATTGAAGTAGTTTCAGATAATTTAATTAAATTTGAAAAAAATTAAATTCATACAATGAATATTTTTTTTTTTATAAATTCAGTAAGCGTACTAACACTCATAAGATTGAACAAAGTATTTTATATAATTTTTTTCTACTTTATACTCAGTTAATAAGCACGATTTTTTTCGTTTTATTCCGGGGCTTTGTCCTTTATCAGTGCAGAATTTTTTGAAGGCAAAAAAACTCAGCGCAAAATTGCAAAAAATAGTTTTAATTCTTATTACATTTAATTAAAAATGCGGGGGAGTATTTAAAGAACGAAAAATTTTTTTTTTTTATCGTCCCGGGTTTAAAATCGAGGTAAAAATATCAAGTCGCGGGGAGTTTTAAAAAATGATTTAAACGCTCAAAAGGTAATA
The DNA here is from genome assembly GCA_038277355.1 of Encarsia formosa. Taxonomy (NCBI): domain Eukaryota; kingdom Metazoa; phylum Arthropoda; class Insecta; order Hymenoptera; family Aphelinidae; genus Encarsia; species Encarsia formosa. The sequence goes on along the minus strand of CM076186.1, from coordinate 12,302,069 downwards.
ATTCTTGCTCCGACCACCGAAAATTTTAATAACAAAGCGAGCTCGTCCGGAATGATAAAATTTTCTAAAAAACCTGGAAATTTGGTTACCCCGGGAATAGTGTAATTAAATCTTCTTTTTGCAAAATGATAATAATACCGCACAGGGCAAAATATCTCGGGTAGGTTTTAATTAAAATTGCTAGAGAAAATATTTGCATGTAAATCGCAATGCATCTTTTAAAAGCCGTTTTTTTCTTTACTCTCTCGGTCGCTACCAGAGAGAGTCGTAACGGTCTTAATTATTCATAGTAAAACGGTCACCGACGCTCTGGCGTCTACGTTGGGCTATTTTACGTTGAATATTGAAGCTTCATTTTCGAATTTATTCAATTTATGCTATTTCATTAAAGTTCCGTTAATGAAGAATGCGACGAGGTATTCTCCCATGCAAAACACGCAAGCGGCTCCTTTATCTAATATTATAAACATTTTGCATTCTCAAAGGAAAATTAACGGATTTACGTAATACCGTTTTATATGTGTACGTGCTTTATCCCCGCGAACATATATATATTTTTTCTTTTTTTGGATAAAAAATTTCGGTTGGCTACAAATGTTGGTCGGAAAAGTTTTGTACTTTGCTTTCTCTCCGTCTGAGCTGACAAAGAAAAAAGTCGGGGGGGAGGAAATGGGGGTAAGACATTAGCAAGGTAAAAAACACTTGCAGCGACGAAAGACGAAACGAGAAAAGAAAAGCCGGCGCGCGGCTGAAATAGGAAGCTCGCTTTCTCGCTCGGTGGATTATTATTATTATTACTATTATCTTTTTTTTTTTATCCCTTGATAAATTGCTTGCTCTTTCGTGGATTGCACCGGGAGCTGAAAAATTATTTTAAACAATAGACTTTTTTATTTCTTGCTCTGGTACACTCTTCCCGAAAAGTCGAGAAATTGACTCTGAGAGTAATTTATATCGAAAATTCAGAAGAGGAGGAAGAATTTTTACGGAAGATTCTTTACTTTAGAAATGTTTGTATTATTCAATATTTTCAGTCCTGGCACTGAGAAAGAGCGAAAGAGAGAAGGAAATTCCTTAAAAAGGGAAGGAACAAGAAGCTTCTGCTGCTGCTGCTGGATTCCTGCGGTTGAATAAAATCCGAATCTACCTTGCGAGTGAGTCAGTCCACACGGCGCGCATATTCAATATCTTATCTTTTAGATTCCTCGGAATTTCGGAAAAAAAAAAAAATCCTGGGGAAAAGGCAAATTTTCTACCCTTCCTACCCCCTTCTTTGATTCCGCTGTTGCGTAAGAATTTTCATACCGGAGAAATTAAATCAATCTCGGAGGGGGGGGGGGGGGATTCCACGATTATTGTGCATACCGAGAGCTGGGAATTTGAAAATTCAAAAAAATCAACTGTTATTGTTAGCTTGGAAGTTTTATTACAGCGTTCTTTCACGTACTCGCTTAACCGGTTGAAAACAATTGTCAAAGAATTGTTCGGAAAAGATAACAGAGGTCGGATTGCTAAATTAAAACGTGGTAAGTCGGTAGTTTTTTCGAAAAAAAGTGCCAAGTTGCACTCTTGCCACAATTATGATGTCATAAGCTCAGCAAAAAGCTACTGTCTCCCGGAATTATAAACCTTCTTTTTTAATTCTTCCATTGTTTTTTTTTTTTCCTCCTCGCGTACGTGATTCTCACATGTAATGTTAAAAAGCACAATTTAAATTTTTACTGAGCTTTATAATCCAATTTTACGATTCGTAAGAATAAATTTTTATCTATTGTAAATTATCGCACATAATATGTGTAGAAATTTGAAATAATTCGTTTGCAATTTTTATAAAATAACCGTTTTCATATTTTAAACAAATTTCATTTTCCAATGTTTCACTTTTAACGAGGCAAAATTAACTTGTAATAAATAAATTTCACACAAGTTATGATTTAATTACAAAAATAGTTATTACATTTTACAGTTTTTTTGCACCATTCGTAAGTAGTATTTTTCGTGAGAAGAAATACGATTCAGTCGGGCTATTTCAACTTTTACAAGTACAATATACTCAAAAATTTTTATAATTTAATTTTATTATCAGACAGAATATATCTCTAATATGGTACATTTCATGTGTAAAATTGTATATTTTTTTTGTTCGGAATTACAAGACATGACTTTACAAAGGTGGCCGACTTTTTGACTTTTGACCACAAGCAACTTTTTATGTAAAACGTTTTTTCCAAATTTTATAAAATAATTTCTTTCACTGTATATTTTTTTAATTAAATTGTCAAATTTCAATTTTTTCCAAAGTTTTATTTTCAAAATCAAAGTGTACCATCTCAACCTCGCTAAAACTCGTAAAAACCCCTTTTTTGGTAATAAAACCGTGTTAAGCACCTCGTATGAAAAAAATTATGTATTTTAATGGCTCAAGAAATCGCCTCGATCTTGATTGCCAAGAATCGATGAACTGGCCTAACCTTAACTCAACTCTCATATAAACTCCACTTCGAAGCAAACCCGTTACTTTTGGGGAAAAAAGTGTTAATGACCAACGCTTTTAAAAGCTGAAAAATCCTCCTTACCTGCAGTTCTGGTAATAAGTACCCGCGCTTTATTCGACGCTTAATACTCTGCACTACATTTTCTACGAAACGTCAGTAAAGCGGCAGTAAAAATCTCCAATGGGGGTAACTAACGGAACCCATGGTTTTAAAAATTCCCCGCGAAACGGGAATGAAATTTTCAATCGCCATCTTCCGTCAAAAAAAAAAGTGTTTCGCGGGTGTCGATAAATTTACGGTGAGTTTTGAAAAAGCCCGGAGTCGTTACGATTACTACCACCGCTTTTTTTTTTTTTTTTTTTTTTTTTTAAAGCTGCAAGATTTTACAGTCGACGTGCGTGTATCGGATATTTCATCTGTACGTTGGGTGCAGCAGCAGCAGGGAAATAAAAACAAACATCAGCTATTTCCTCTCTCCGCTTCCCTCCGGTCCGCTCGCTGGTTCGACACGTGTTGAGTTATACTTTTGTAGCGGGGTATACGGGCTGCACTCTCAAAAATCACTAAAATTTCGTTTAATCCGCGAGCGCGCCCGAACCGGAGCTCGTTTATCTCGGGCCGCGATCTAAAGTAACAGTTTTATCTTCAATTTCGAGTTTCGCGAGTTTTATTTAGTGCGCGCTCGGCTAGCATGCAGCAGCATCGAAAGGGGGGAAATTCTCCGGAGTTTAAATCGTGCGCGATCGCGAGCGATAATTATTATTACTCGAATTTAATGGAGAAGTTTATTTCTTCGATGAAACGAAACGTTTGAGATATTCCGAGAGATATTCGAGACATTCGCTACGATTATTTTTTTTATCTCTATTTTGACGCAAACAACCTGATTCATATTCTAGTTTTGAAACTTTATTGATATTATTGGCTGAATTTTTTTCATCGTCTATCTTCAGGGTCGCGAAATTGCAATAAAATTAAGTTTTAGTATTCGTAATTCTCTTATTTTATAGTATTCTTCACAACAATATATTTTCTACTTGGGCCTTCATCATTTCATCATCATTTTAATAAAGAATCACCGCCTAAAATTGAGAATTTATCGTTCAAATTTTGATATACCTAATCTAAAATTGAATTTTGATGAGTAAGAAATCAGCTCGGCTTTATCAGCACGGTCTGGTCAAAAAGTCGTTTGCCGTTGAAAATAGGCGAAACGTCCAACTTCAAACTGACCCAGTAAACAAGTTGTCGCAAGAGGTCGGAAAAAGGGTCAAAAACCTTTTTTCAAAACCAACTCCCACCGCTGTCAAAATTGAAACATTCATAACAATCGCAAACGTATCACTGGCACCGTATCGCATGAGTATGCAAATAACCAACCAACCGTATTTTGTAACCCGCTGCAGAGTGCACGCGGAGTAATCAAAACAATCGCGCAGCGATGACCTTCCTAATTGTTACTGCACACTCAGCTGCCTTGCACAGTGCTTTTTTTATAACCTCAAAAATCACGAAACCTACCTTGTATGTTGTAGTCCAACGAGGTCGGTGTCCTCGCAGCGTCCTCGAATCGCCGGCATCCCTCATGATCGGGTTTAGTAGATAACAGCAGCAACAACAAAAACAACAACAAAAACAACACTCGGGGTTCTCAATACGAAACAATCTCTCCCCACTGCAGGCACTAGCCCGAGTCGCGTCGAGTCATCGCCGCACGTGCACGGGGACTTTAAGCTGGGCGAGGTGTGTTGGTGCTTTAAATCAGAGCAAGTGGATATTCGACGGTCAGATACACCCACAACCCACGGAGCTCGCGGCCAAACTGTCGCGCCGCGGTGCCTCAGACCAGCAATCCGCGGATCGTCGGCCTTGCCCCCGCGGCCCGCCTGCGCTCTTATCAGCCAGCAGCGCGCGCATCGGCTGGAGCTATAGATAGCAGCCGTAGCCCGTAGGTGCGAGACTGGGATGGGACGGGATGAGATGGGGTTGGGGACCTATTTTTTTGAAAATCCTTGCTGAGATAAGGACCGAGAGAGTATCTTACCCATTTTTATGACTTTTAGATTTGAGAGAGAGAGAGAGAGAGAGAGAGAGAGAAAAGGATGCACTTGGGGAAAGACACCCGGAATCTGGTGGTGATAGAAGGTCTTTAGGGGTGCGAGCTGTTTCAAAAAAAATGGTGCCGTAAATTAAAGAAGGTTTTTTTTTGGAGATACCTAACGAAAATAGAGGATGGAAATTCATAAACTTTTGTTTTTACCATTTTTTACTGCAGATCCCTGATTCTTGATTTTTTTAATGATGAGAATTCTCAAAAAATTTTATTTTTTTATTTTTAGGAACAATTTTTCATTGATAAGTACCAAGATTTGCTAAATAACAATAAATTTATTAAAATTTGTACTCATTTTAATAAGAGGTGTCGATAGCGTGAGAACATATGTTTAAATTAAATAACATACGATCTGGACTTACCAGCAATAATTAGGACTTGATAAGTTGTTTTGTTATTGATGGGCTCCTAATTGAAAAATACAAGTTAATTTTTTATGACTCAAAAAAATTTTCTAAATTTCTTTTTTTAAACTGTGAGTAATGGATTTTTAATCGTGGAAAAAATATTAAATAATTTCTTTCGACCTAATTTTGGTTCTAGATCCATTAAAAGGTCATTGACATCTAGAAATCATGATTAAAATGGTGCTTTTGATAATATTTTTTAAATAAAAATAAAACATTAGAATTTAAAAACATCGGAATTCAAACAACAATTTTAAATTAAATTTTATTAATTATACAATTCATCCCACATAACAACAGAAAGAAATAACTATTTTTTTATTAGCGTTTTAAGTTTCTTTTTATTTATTTATATATTTTTTGTTTTCAATTTTTTTATAAAAAAAAAGTAGAATTTTTATATTTTTGTATTATAAATTTTATGGAGCAATAAAATACAACAAAACCTGCGTCGTTAAACACGGATAAAATTAAGTGTACTGATAAGTCTTCCACTTAAACCAGAAAAATAACCGCTCTTTGTTAAACTAAGCGTGTGCATATAGCGATACGATTTATTTGAAATCATAAAAAAAAAGAAAAGGTAAAAAAAATTGCAGCCTGCGTCGAGCTCGAGATATCGCGTGTGCATGCGGAAAACGATAGGTACAACTGACTAAGCACAAATAAGGCTTCCGAGTAAAACGACACGTACCTAAAACTTGTTAGAGCCATTACCCTTTCGAATGTGCTGGAGGAATCAAATGCAACTCTACGCTCTCTCACTTCGACTTTTCAATAATTCAGTTCCCGATTCTCAAACGATTTTAATCTCGGAAATTGAATTTTGAATTTAAAAATTTTTTCCACGCGAGGATTAGTTGATATTTTAATTTGAAAAAGATTCCGAGAAGTTTTTTATTGTAAAATTGCTCGACGAATGAGATTTCCGAGTGGCTGTTCCCATTTAAAACTCAACTGTATGTCTATTGATTGAACTGTGAATATAAAGAGAGTTGATACACTTGGAAGCTAAACTTTCGTGATCAAGTGTAAAAAGAGTTTAATTTTCTCTTTGTTTCTTTCTTTCTACCTTTTTTTTTTTTTTTTTTTTTTGTTTCACATGCCCTAGCACGGGAGAACTTTGGAATCGGGAAGCTCACCAGACTTTACGTGTTTGTTGGAAAAGAAAAAACACTTGACTTGAAACCTTGACCACTAAGCTCATCGAGTAATTGCAATTAAATGTTTAGTTTTTTTTTTTTAATACTTTTACAAGGACAAAATTGCTGCCAACTTCTTCCATACATATAAAAAACAAACACTTTTTTGTATAAAACTGAATTACAATAATAAAATCATCAGGTTAGTTTTTCAAAATAAATAAAATAATATTAAATCAGAAAGTCAAATTAAACTTTATTATTTTGAAAATTTTGTAAGGCATGCACCATGGCAAAAGTTACTAATTTTAATTCAGATTTAATTGAAATGTAAACGTGTTTATTAACTTAAGTAAGTACACTCGTGTACAGTACCGTGCAGGCCATTTGCACAGGTCGCTTGAACTACTCCCTTTCACAGTCGCGAGTCTCGTATTTTTTTCTTTCTGTTTACTCTCGTATAATAAGCGTCATAGTTAAAAAGCACAGTTACCTTAGCAAAAATAATTTAATAAAAACTTTATTAATTTTGTTTTATTGGTGTGCTTGTCTTTATATACATCAATACTATTCTCCACAATGTTCTTCTTATCATCCCGTAGGGTATATATTACACAATAATTGATGATTCTTAAACAAATAAATAAATTTAATTGAATCAATGATGGCACTGAAAATTTACTTTTATTAATACATTATGATAAAAAAATTAAAAATATATTTTTTTTAACTGAATGAAACTATTAGAAAGACTACATGTTTCTTATGCTTAATCAAAATAAAATGATCATTTTTTAAATAATTTTTTATACGTGTGGACCTCCGCACGCGCCGGTCGTCGTTTTCATATTTAAAACTTTACACTAAACCTAATTGTATTTTGTCAAATAAACGTTAAATAATTATTGTAAATAATTTACTTTTATTTCATCTTATTCTAAGTTCGGGAAGGCTCATTAAAATATACATTTCCCAAATACGTTTTACCTTCTAAATTAAAAACTTATTCAAATGTTAATTTTTTCTGATTTTAACCCTTAAATGCCACACCCAAATCCAAAACTGCCACACTGACAGTTATGTGGCGTATTTTGGACCCTCGTGTGGCCTTCAAGGATGTTTGGTACTTACAAAAAAAATGCAGCCATTTTGTCAATTTTAATTGAATCTTTTATTAACTCATATTAAAATAAACGTTGGATTTTTCTCCTATTTTTCTCTGTTTTGGTTTTTCAAAAATTGAAATAGTTGTTTAAATAATTAAACACGTATTCTTATGAAAATTAAACATTTTTTTATTCAATAAAAAAAATTTTAAATTCAATATTATAAAAAATATTAAAATTTTCTTTGAAGCGTCACCGAAAGTACCTTCATTTTTTTCAACGATCTCTATATTTATGAGAGAGTTACAAGTGATAAAGAAAAAAAAAATGCTTGATTTTTTTTAGACCACCTCTTCAATTGTTTAAACAAATCATTAGATTTTTCTTGAAACTAAGACGGACAAAAATATGAAAAAACTCCAACGATTATTTTGATATAAATTATTAGAAGATTAAAATTGACAAAATGGCTGCATTTTTTTTGTAAATACCAACATCCTTATGGGTTAATAATAATTTTTACAAATACTAGACATTTAAAACAACCTGCCACATTTACATGTAAAAATTTCTTTAAACAATAAAAATATAAATTGCTAAAAAAAAATTTTTTTTTCAACTTCCTAAAATGCTTGTAAAAAAAAGCTATACTTTCATTACTGAAAAAAAAAATTAAAATTACAATGAGATTGATAAAAATTATTTATTGTTTAACGTAACCACTGCTGTAGCTTCGACTGTTAAAATGGAACGCCAAAGAATTGATGGGACCAAAGTGACCCTTTGATCCGCCAAATTCTTCTTCAAATTCCATGCGGTAAATGCAAATTTTCACTGCTTCGTTGAAGTTGTCACGCTGATGGAATTTTGTCCACCTACCAAGACGATCACGCAAAAAATTTATTTAATTAAAAAATCACTATCATCATGAATTAATTATTTAAACTAGAAAATAAAAGACGATTTTGACCACTCGAAAATCAAACACTGTTTATAATACTTATGGAGCCGTTACGTCAGCCGGGTTATCCTCTTTTAATAATTTATCTGAATCATCTTTTGATGCAGTCATGAACATCGTTCTATCTTATTAAATTGGTGAAAGTTAACGAAAAAAAAAACTTTTTTTAGGAACTTATACGTAAATAAAAAATCTAGTCTACATTTCCAAGTTAAGCTCAAAACTTCTTCTCAAAGTACGAATGATTATTCTCTTGAGGAGACGACTACGTTAGACAAATTTCCATCTGATCTGGAATCAGCGACGAATAACTCGGATTGAAATCCAAATATCCTGTCTGACACGTACACCGTCGAGTTATCGGAGAATCCGTATACGAACATGTGCGAACTGCTACTGCACCGTTTGTGCTGAGACAATTGATCTCAGCTCAACCTGAAAAGTCAAACAATGTTCGAATGAAGTAATAAACCAAGACGTAAGATAATCTTAATGAATTTAAAAAAAAAATTTACAGAAAAACTATGGACAGAAGAGCTTTGCAATGAAACATGCCGGTTTTTCTCAAAAGTCTTGACTAAAAATTAAAAGAAGCTCATCAGCATTATTCTTTGATAACTGTACAGAATTTCGATGCAGTCTCCAAAATTAAAAATTTTACTATACTCTAGTTCAGTGGAACTAGTCAAAAGCTTCTATTACAGGCATAAAGAATAAATAAAATGGAAAAATTTCTCATTAAATGGGGGTTTAAAATTCAAAATATCAAGCAAGTCTGTATGGATCCAGTGCAATGTAGATGCTTCAAGATAAAAATCTCGCGGTGTCTCAATTTACATTGATACCGTAAACAGCACCCTTGTGGCCTTTGAAAGTGCCAAGTCTCACCCTGTTCAACGAGTACCATACGTTTCGTTCTTTATCTTTGCTCTTTCCAACAAAGAAAATAAGATCACATTTTCTGTTGTACTTTACTTGGGTGGTGGCAAGCTCGTATCAGCCCTAAAAACAATGTACTGAACAGACTTTTGTTACTTTTTATATTGATAATTAAATAAAAAAATTAATTTTTGACTTGTTGAGATGGCAAACAGCATCCACCACTCAAGTATTACATACAAAGTCAAGTGAAAGAAAAACATAAAAAAGCAGTTTATTCAGATGAGATTGCTGTTTGATAAAATAATTAATTGACAATTAACAAAGTTTCAAAATTTCAATACTTATAATATTTTACATAACATTTATTTGTTTTTCAATTTTATTAATTTTAGTTTTAATAAGTTTTATTATTTCAAAAAAAGAATTTAAAAATCGAGAAAAATTAAGTCCTTCGAAAGGTGGATTACAAATTTTTTTACTGTTTTAATGATAATGAATCAATACGTATCGTACAAAAAAAGCCAGTAAAAAAATTTTTAAAAAAAACTACATAGCTACGATAGTATAAAGGTTGATAGTGGCTTTGAAGTTTTTTTTTATAAAAAACAAAATTCTTGACTTTTTTTATCGTAAAGTGAAAATGTTTTTTACCATTTTATGCTGACCGAAGCAGATTTTTTTATACGAGGTATCGTTATGAAGCTTCACATTTTTTTTAAGTTCTTATAGTTATAAAATAAGCAGTTTTCAAGCACTCAAGAAATTGTTCGATTTATAACTAATGCGATAAAATTATAACTATATAAAATTTTTGGATTCTCATTTCACTATTTCAGTTTAAACTATTTTTCGATTATTTTCAAAATTTTAATGATACTTTAATGTGAATTATTAACCCTCAATTAAAAATTATAACCCTGAATTTTGTAATGAAACACAATCCCTGAATTATGTGCATCAACCAATGTCAGAATAAAATTTGTGTAAATTTATTTGAAATACAAAATTGAACTCACCCATTCATTGAAAACCCTGTGAAATGATTTTCCCGCGCAACAAATGTAGCCAACGCAGCGCCTGAAAAACGGCAACTTGCTCCGCTCTAGAATTCGCGCTCGCGCTCAGCCCGGCTGACGTCTGCAGCCTGCGCAGGTGTACGTTATTTTTTTATACAATACTCTTTATCATCCACGTACGCATTTAAAAACTGTCGTAAGTAGTCTAATATTTTAAATAAAGTAGTTAACGAGTCTCGAATTTTCAAACTTTTAGAAACCGAGTTACCGGAGTAAAGGCAAGGTCCTTATACGAGCACGATGCAGTGGCTCGCGCTGCTGACCCTAACCTCACTCGCGGTGCTCCTGGAAGTGCTTGGCCGCCACGTAATCCTAGCCGGTAGCGGTTTACCTAGGGTCCGAGGAGTACCTCAGTCCAAGGCTCCGCTGTACACCCCGGGCCAGGACTTCCAGTGCCTGGACGGAAGCGCAACCTTAGATTTCGAGAGGGTCAACGATGACTATTGTGATTGTCCGGACGGTAGCGATGAACCTGGCACCGCTGCCTGCAGGAATGGAGTATTTTACTGCCAAAATTTCGGTTAGTTTTTGTTTGATGATTTTATGCGTTTGTAATTTGGTTGTTCATTATGTTGAGTGTGTACTGTGATAGGCAAAAAATTTGTACAATGCTAATATCAATTATTGATGATAGTCTAGAATTTTTAAATTTAATTTACTTTTTGATGGCTGAAGTCAAATTAAAATAGTTTGCAATGCTCTTTTGCTTAATTTTAGAGTCAGTAAGGCTATATTTAAAATTAAAAAAGTAAGTTACACCTCTTTCTTTTGTATATCAATATTTTCTTCCTATTCATAATAGTTTCTTGTTCAGTGAGTAATACGAGTAGGAAGTAAAATTTATATCTTATAAGCCTTGTTCTTTAAGCATAAAAATATGAACTGATTCAAAGTATATTATAAAAAAATTAGTTTTGTAATATGATGGAATGTAATGCAACTCTAAAGTGATAATTAACTTGTACTCACAAACAACAAGTAATGTTTTTTATTGCTGATTTTTCTTAGTGATCAATAAAATAAAAATTTTATGTTTTTTTTGTAAAGAGTACAAGTGTGAATCATATGTAGTTCATGAAAAAAATTTTACACTGCAAGATAAAATTTCAAATACACAGTTGCAGATAGATAAGATATCTTTTTCTATGTTTGAAAAATTCTAAATGCCTTGTGTTCACTGAGTTTTTTCAAACTAAATCCATGAAATAGAAAAGACCAAATTTTTTTTTTTTAAATATCATTAAAATCTGAAAATAAATATTTCTTAATTTTCTAGGTCACCAACCAGTGTACATTTCATCTTCATTGGTCAATGACGGTGTCTGCGACTGTTGTGACACCAGCGATGAGTACTCTTCTGATGCCCAATGCACCGATAACTGCCACCAGCTAGGCCAGCAGGCCATGATAGAGGCTCAAAAGGCCGCTGAACAGGCCAGAGCTGGAAATCAAATTCGCCTGGAGTACTCGAAAAAGGGTAAACAATTAAAGACTGAATTCCAAAGCAAATTATCAAAACTCAGAGCCGACTACGAGGAAGCCGAGAGAACTAAGAAGGAGAGAGAAGTGGTGAAGAAAACAGCCGAGGATCGTGAATCTGTAGCTTTGGAAAAGTACAAACCACCCGAGCCCGAGCCTCAGCCTGATGTCCAGGGAGAGGAAAAAGAGCTCGCACAAGAGGAAGCTGAGGAGTACTTCAAGCTGCTGGATTCGGATCAGAGTGGTACAGTTTCGATAGCGGAGCTGCAAACTAGAGTGACGTTTGATAAAAATAAAAACGGCGAGGTCAGCAAAGAGGAAGCGTTGTACTTTTTAAACAATATGGAAGAGCTGACCATGCAAGAATTCGTCGAAAAAGCCTGGAGAAACATCAAACCATTCCTTATGTTAGAAAAAGGTAAGTAGATATTTATTTTGGTGATTTACATAAAAAAGTAGATAGGTTCATTTTCAGACTGCTTTGAAATACAATGTGTAAAATTTCACCTGTGAAACACAAAAATATTTTTTCATTATATATTGAATCAATTATAAAAATAACAATTCACAGTAATAAAAAGTTGTTTAGCAAACTTTTAAATGAATATTTAAGTAAAATTTTTTCAACTCTATGACAATGGTTAAAAATGATTAAATTGCAATACTTTAATGTACCTAAAAAATTTATTAGAGTAATTAAAATATCATGAAGTGTTAATATATTGAACACAGCATACTTTAAAATGTAATTCATATTTGTTATAATGCAGTAAATAAGTAAAATATAATAATTCAGTTCATGAAACTACGGTTTACAACTTTGTGATTAGATATTATATTTATATAAAAAAATAGTATAAGTAATGGAACAACATTTATGATTAAATCAAAATTCAACATTTTAAGATTTTACATGTAAAAATTTCAAAGCAAAGGAATAGATTTGGTTAGTTTCAAAGAAACTTCCTAGTTGTATTAAATGAAAAATTTTTATATTTTTTTTTTAATGGACTTTAATCTAGTTTTTTCCGTAAGACACAGATACCTTTGATAATTTTGAAAAGTGATTACATTAAAATAAAATTTTTTAGGTCTTTTCAAACCAGCCGGGGAGCAGGCTGAAACCGAAAGCGCTCACGAAGAGCACGATGCCGAGCACGATGAAGAGGACGACGAGCATCCCGAAGACGACCACCCGGAAGACGATCATCCTGAAGATGATCATCCCGATGACGAAGAGTCCGATGTTCCCGAAGTGGACGGTCACCCTGGCGAAGTAGAAGAGCAAACTCCAGAAACCGAAGCAACTCCAGACCCTCCCCAGCCGCAGTACGACGAGGAGACCCAGGCGCTCATAGACGAAGCCAAGGAAGCTCGGGAAAAGTTCCAGGAGGCCGAGCGAGCAGTGCACGATCTCCTCACCGAAATCCGCCAGACCGAGGAAAAACTCGAGCGGGACTACGGACCCGAGGAGGAGTTCGCGAGTCTCGACGGCCAGTGCTTCGAGTACACCGACCACGAGTACGTCTACAGCTTCTGTCCCTTCGGCAGGACCACTCAGAGGTCAAAGTCCGGTGGCAGCGACGTCAACCTGGGTCAATGGAACGAATGGATCGGGCCTAGTGGAAACAAGTATTCCAAGGCTAAGTACGATCGGGGACTCACGTGCTGGAATGGACCCAGCAGGATGACAACCGTGACCTTGAAGTGTGGACAGAGGGACGAGCTCGTAGCGGTCTCCGAGCCCGCCAGGTGCGAGTACGCAATGGAGTTTGTAACACCCGCTTTGTGCAACCCAAACAATGTGGATAGCGCTGGTAGCGTGCACGACGAGCTGTGATTTGATTAGGTTTAGTTGGAGTACCTCGGGGGAGGCTGAGTGTTTGAGAGTGATGATTTTTTACCGCAGGTCTCTATGACTTAGTTGAATTTGAAAATGTAAAAAAACTAATGGGCTTATAATTATAAAGTGGTTGCTTTTACTTGGTGAAATTTCATAGTAGCTTGTTGATAAATCGTCGGTCCTTAAGCCGAAAATCTATCCATTCAAAATTACTAATGATGAGCTGACGGAATTAAAAACACATGTATTTTACGTTTTACAAAAAAATTTGTATTGAATTTGTATTAACATTAGTTAAAAATTTGATTCATTGCGGCTGTTTAGATTGACAAAAATCATCTTTATAGTATCAAATTTATTGATAATGTGTTTCAATACGATTGTAATGAGTCAAATTTTGATACACATTATCATCTTCAGATGAATAAATTTGATACTATGAAGATGATTTTTGTCTATCTAAACAGCCGCAATGAGTCAAATTTTTAACCAATGTTTATAAAAGTTCATTTGTTTCCAAAAAAATTTTTTTTTTTTTTTTCAAATTTTTGTCAAAACGTTCAAAAACTAGTTTGAAGCTGACATTTTTTAAAATACTTTAAAATCGCATGCCGGAAAAAATTAATCGCGATTGTTTTATTTTGTATTGTTATTCTTTTGATTTTCAAATTTTAACTACGTCATGGAACAATTTATATGACTGTAGCGGTATGAATGGTAAAAAATGGTTTGTAAAAAGTGAGTTTGAAAGATGCAGTTAAAAAATGAGTGATGACTGTATAGAAAGCCTATGTACAGTTTTAATTATTATTGTTGCGCTACATTGATTAATTTTTTTTTAATTTTATGTAGCGATATTAATTAATAAATAATGTTTGTGATTTATATTATTAGCCTAAAAAGTAAAATGAATGAAAGAGCTTTTTTTAACTGCATATTTTAACTATTTTTCAATGTCATTCGAGAAAAAATGGATAAGCCAGTTCTAATGTTGAACTCTATGGAGCATAATTTGTTTTCATATTTGAAGCATAGTGATTACCAAATGGGTATCTTTATCAAAATTTTCGAGTCTTTTTTAACAATAGGTAGATTTTGTGATGATTGATATTTTTTGAAAACATTATTTAATAGTTTTCGAAAAAAATTTCGGTCAACCATGATGTTGAATCACGTTGAGCATTTAATTGCACTTTATGTGAGATAGAAACGTTTTATAAACCTTTTACATATCTATGTACACACTCGGCATATGTCAAATATTTTTTTTCCAACTATGTTTCATTTAAGCTGTAAATTGCATTTTAACAATATTAGAATAGATAGATATATATTCATGATGAATAGCAAAAAATAAAATATTGTAGCTGTACTTAGTCGCGTACATTTTTTTATTGATTTTATTCTACTTTCAATTAGTGAGATATCTTTAACTCATTTTGTTCTAGTAAAAATGTTTAACTTATCATCTTTTCAGTTATAAAAGGGAAAAAAAAGTAACAATATAATTTCTTATAAATTCAATTTTTATTTTCAAAGTATTTTACTTTTCGAATGCAATTTTATCATCAAAGAAATATTTGTTACTTTTTTAAAAAACTGTTAAAACTATAAAAAGATAATTTGATTAAGTTTACTTTAGAATTATTAAGTAGAGGCACTTGGCGCACACTGATTTTTATTTTATTTTTTAAATAAAATTAATAAAACATTTCATAAAAAATGATCAATTGTAAACTTTTGAAAAAGCAGTAGTTTTTTGACGTCTGTATTTTTTTATATTATAAACTTATGTATTGGAACACATTAGAATACATAAAAATAAACTTTTTGATAGTTTAAAAACCAGAAAGTGATGTAGTTAAAATGCGTATTTCAACCACTATTTAAATAGTAAAAAAATCTGTAACAAAAAAAAAAAAAAAGGAAACAGATTTTAGTTAACTTGAATTCCTCCTGAGATTGTGCAATGTGCGTATTTGTATAATATATTGTAAATGTAGTTTTAAGGTGATGAATGTGGGTCGACTAATGAGTAAAGATTAAATAAATAAAAAATTCAAACTGTTATTAGCGATGGCAACTTTATTTACATTCAAAAAACATCGGCGAAAGTTCATTTTATTTTTTTATAATTAATAATTTTTAATTTCTAAGCTCCTAAGTTTCTTTTTTCTAAAGAGATCTAAGATTAAAGTTCAAAATTTGTTCTCTTAATTGCTTATCGATCTCATGATTAAGGCACTTGAGGCTGAAATAACTTTACCAAAACTCATGCATATTTTGTCTTTGTTAATACGTAAATATTTAAAAAAATTATAATTTTTTTTTTTCTTAAAGTTTACAATTAGATGACAGACGCCACTACACTTGTGAATACTTTACACATACTTTTTTATTTACAAAAAGAAAAAATGATATAAAAAGAAATCTCTGATACTGCAAACACATACATATATACTGAGGTGAGCTCAACTATTATAATACACACGAATCGATGACTTCATCGAGAAGTTGCCGTGCTATCATTTTTTTTTTACCTTTTTTTCAAACTTTTTTTTATTTATTTATTTTTTAATAGAAATATTTTATAAATCTTATTTCATTAATAACTTATGGAGAAAAAGTCAAATGAAAACCTTTAAAAGTGAACTATACAAACACTGTCAATTAAAGTTTCTAGAATAGGCCAAGATTTATTTACACATATTATTTCGTAAAGATTACATAGTATTTTAAATTGAAATAATATTCACGAAACTAGTTTTGGTTTTCAAAATGAGTGTGAAAAATATCTGATCGTTACAGTAAAGTTCACAATTGACTCGATACATAAATTAGTTTTTTAAAGATTTTCAAACCACCACGTCTCCTTTATACAAACAATAATTTAACATTTCTCGTACATTTACATTACAATACTCTATAGTCTATGATTGAGTAAAAACATAGGCGCTCGGTTATCTAATTTTTTTTTTTTTTTTTTTTTTTTGACATTGTAACTTTTAAAAATATTCTTTGAATTTTTGATATTTTTTCAAAGTTATACAATTCAGTAAACAGGACACCAAAACGAATTTATCATTGTCAATTTTTAAAAAAGTACACACTCAAGATTCAGATTTTACTAAATTACGTAAACATGTAAACTATTTGAATTTTTACAATGATGAGAAACAAAATTTTTTCGCTCGACACTCAGTTTATCGTTTGAATTTTTGAACTGTATTTTTTTATTATCCTAAAGCTTCAAACTATAATTACTCTAGATTATGAAATTATCATCTTGTGGCTACGACATTTATCTATAACCCTTCAAAGGCGTTACTTAATTTTTACAATTTTAAATACTTTTTAAATCGTTCTAATTTTAGACCTCGAAAACATCATTTACATTAATATTAGTACCATTTGACTAATTGAGAAATTAAATTTCCTTTTTTCTTCTTCTTCACAATCAACAAAGGTCACGTTATAAAAGTAACAAACATCAAAAAAAATAAATAAATAATAATAATATACTTTCATAATCACAATATATTCACATCATTCTCGACTCGATCAACAAACAAAATTTATATATACTAAAGACAATTTAAAATAAAATAAAAAAAAAATCACTTCCCGAGCTTCTCGAACATAATGAGCTTCTCCTTGAAGCTCTTGGTGCTCTCGGTCGACACCTCTGATATATTCCCGTTCAGCATATTCTGGAGGTCCTCGTCATTCTTGGTTGACGACAGCAGATTGTTGAAGGTCGAGCTGAGGTTGATCTTGTTGTCCTCGGAGCTGCTCGACTGCTGGTTCAGCTGTAGCTTCTTCTTGGGATAGGCGACTTGGTGCGAGGTCTCCTCCGTCTTCTCCTCGTGGTTGTTCTTATCGTTGCGCTGCTCTTCCACTTCGTGGTGGGAGTTACCGTTCTCCTGGATGACCTTCGACACCAGGGTGTACGCCAGTAGCTGTATGTCAAGGTTCTCCTGCGAGCTGGCCCTTCGCCGCCAGTCCTCGTCGTCCTTTCTATCGGGCGACTCCTGGAGATCCTTCTCGAGGCTGTCCAGAGTCTCGTCACTGTCGGAGGACTTCAGGGTGTTACGACGCTCGGAGTCCAAGGTGTCCGTGCTGCCCAGTTCCGAGCTCTCCGAGCTCTTCTGCAGTCTCGAGGGCGGCTTCCTGGACAACACCGTCGACGAGTCTTGGTCTGCCACGTCCACAGAGAAGTTCATGTTGGCGCTGCCTGTGCTCAGTCTCTTGGGGTTCGATCTCCTGACCTGCTTGTTCCGGTTCTCCAGCTTGCAGTTTTCCTCGAGGTCCAGGTTGTCGGAGCTCTCCGAGGAGTTGGTTATCCTTCTGTTTACTCTCCAGACGTTCTGAGGCTGCGAAATAAAAATGAAATTTTTTATTTATTTGTCTCAATAAACAAGAATATGAAGTAAATATTCTTTGTAATCCAGTAACATTTTAAGTATAAAAATTTATCAATTTAAAAGATATATTTTTTAGATCTAAAAATAGTTGAAAGTATAGAAACTTTAGTTGACTGAGCAAACTATAGAATAATAAAATCAGAGGCTCGGAGTTATTTTTAAATTTTACTACAAAACTTCATAGTTGTTTAATATTATTATTATTTTTTTTTTTTGTTTATAAAAAAAAAAAGTATACTTAGTCAAATAAAAATCAATGAATAATACAATCACTGAGAGATAAGTAATTTGACTCAGCAAAATGATTAAGATAAAAATATTATCTACACTGATTAATATTTTAAGCAGAGGATAATCTCTAGAATCGGTCGCAGATTATTATGGATCATTTTCTCCTAAACAAATTTTGAAAGATCTATAAATCCTCACCTTTTCAGTCTCGGCAGGCGTGCTTTTCTCAAAGTGTGACTCCACCAGGTTCGATATCGCCTCGAAGCTCTCGGAGGACTTGGACAGTACCTTACTGTGTCTGTTTCCTCCCCTGGACAAGTTCATCTCCGAGACGCTGGCTCGCTTCCTCTTCTCCTCGGCCTTGGCCGCGATGAGCTGCTGCTGGTGCTCAATCAGACTGGAGTCGAAGCACTCGGTCGACTTGGACATGACCCTTCGGTTCCTGATCTCGAAGCTGCTGCGTCTGCGCTCCATCGAGTCATCGCTGGCTTCCAGGGCCTCAAGACTGTCGGACGACTTAGTGCAGCAGACCCGTTCCTGGGACTTGGAGATGGGCTTCACCAGGAGTTTCCTGGCGGCCGCGACCGGCTTCTGATCCCGGTTCACGCTAACGGTGCTGGTGTTCAGGTTTACCAGGCTCGTGTTGCTGGCGGTGCTGTTGCGATCGTATTCGGAGAGGAGCTTGTCGAAGCCCTCGTTGGACTTGGTGAACCAACCTGGGGACGTGCCCTCGAGGCTATCCGGGGACTTCGAGAGCCTGTTCGAGGAGACCCTTCGGCGTCTGTCGGAGGGCGAGGACGCGGTGATGGGCGTCATTACCCGGTCGTCGGAGCTGACCGAGGCCGTCCTGGGAGAAGGTTTTGGTGGCTTGACCACCTCCGTGCCGACCTCCAGGACGTCGGCGCTCGTCCTCGAGGAGTCCAGGTGGTCTTTGATGTCCAGGCTGTCTGGGGAAACCGGGGGCTTCCTGAGCTTGGCCTCGAGCTCCTCGAAGACCTCAGAGTTCCTGGACAGCCGGCTCGAGGATTTCCTCAGGATGGGTATGGGCTTAGAGGGCACCACAGGGCTGCTCGGGCTAGGAGGCTGCTCCTGCGGGATGGGAGTTGAAGGCTGCGCCGTCTCCGGGGGCAGCGTACCCTCGAGACTGTCCAGGGTGTCGATCGAGATCTCCGAGGCGCTGTCGATACGAGGCAGGCCATTGGTGCTCGTGGTGCTGTTGAGGTTACCATTGCTCGTGTTTAGGCTCGAGTTGTTGCTCGACGTCGGGGTAGCGCGACGTGGAGGACGACGGTTCTTAGGGCGGACCGAGATCCTGTGCAAAGCCGCATCGTGGTTCAAAACACCGTTTGTAATCTCGGCTGAAACAATAAATAAGTAATTGTTAGTTTCGTTGTGAATGGGTAAAGTATTACATGTCGAAGAACTTTCAAAATGAAACTATAATATTTATCGAGGTTTTCATTATTATAAGATGTAGATTTAATATTCACATAAAATATGTTTCTTATGAGAATATACTTAGGCTGAAGCAATTTTAATTAGTTTTATGATTTTTATTTATAATGTGTTAGTGTTATGATTTCAATTATTTGAATAAACTTGTATGTTAATTACTGTATTTTAAGTTATTATTATCAATTCAATTTAGACTGAGCATTATGAATTTTAATTTTCATATTCTATGATAAATTGTGATTAATTAATTCTTAGTTATGAAATGTTACTAGACACTAAATTAGCGATTTCATAATTCATCGTGTCATTTATATTTAACATATAATATAAGTATAAGCAAGCTTGTAAAAAGTGTATTCCGTAAATAAATGAATAATATACTTTTATTTTTACTAGTTTTATATGATATCTTTAAAATTATAGTTCGAATTTTAGAGTTCGTTAATGAAAATTATAGAGCTGTTGTTTACCAAACAAATATCAAAATATTGATTATTTAATGGAGGCCTGTTCCGTGACTCAGCCATCAAAATTTCTGTATAACATAATTAATGTCTATCGAATTACGTTAAAATATAAAATTTTAAAATAATAATAAATCAATCATACTAAAAATATCAGTAAATTTGATATAATTTCAATGATTGTAATCATAATTACTTATTAAACTCCAAGTTACATTCGTTAGAAGCATTTTTTAATTATTTGAAAAAGGGAAATATCACCGTTAAGAACTAAAATAAATGATTTTTGAAAACCGTAAGAAAACTCAGACCACTATTTTTTATACTTTTATTTTTTTTAGAAAACCGTTTAAAATACACCTCTGGAATCCCTCGTAAAAACTTCAAAACGGTGGTTCTAGCCGGTGTATATTAATTTATAAAATCCGCATAGCGGCGCAACAAATTCAGAAGTAATTGCCGCCCGACTCGGGTTCGCAACGAAAAATACGAGCATGCAAATCCCCGATGTACATCTGGTCGACTAGTTTTCAAGGGACGTGAAAGTCTCGAGACTTATGAAAAAAACTAAAACTAAAAAACCGCACTTTACAGAAGAAGAAGAAAAAAAAAACCGACGCCCGAGGAGGAGAAAGCAGGTCATTTTTATTTTTTACCTCCAACAACAACAATTCGATTGTTAAGAAACTTTACGATCGATAGAAAAGGCAAGCGCGTGGCAATTTTCCAATAACTCTTTCAATCAAACGATAACGATCTCGTTGGGAGAAAAAAAAAAAAAAAAAAAAAAAAAAAAAAAAGAAGAAGAAAGTAATCAAAACAGCACTTGTCACTCGTTTGAAATTTCCCACGCTAAAGTAGAAAAAAAGTGTATGGAGTTGAGAACCCGCCCGCGCATTAAACAATATTGTTTCTCATAAAAGATCTTCTTCCCTCCCATTGAGCGAGTAAAACGCAGGAAATGATAATTCAGCCGTCGCGTCGCGTCCCTTCTT
Organism: Encarsia formosa; assembly: GCA_038277355.1. Lineage (NCBI taxonomy): Eukaryota > Metazoa > Arthropoda > Insecta > Hymenoptera > Aphelinidae > Encarsia > Encarsia formosa. The sequence goes on along the minus strand of CM076186.1, from coordinate 12,280,996 downwards.
TTACTCTCTCTTTTTTTTTTTTTTCTTTTCATTTCTATCTCATAGCGAAACGTAATCGCGAATGAATTCTTTAATTGATCTTTGTGCTGAGAGGTGATAATGCGAATATAATACGTACGATTGCAATTTCATTGTTGAAGAAGGAATTCAATTTAGGTATACTTAGAGTCTGACAGCATAAATTTTTACATTGTATTAAACTATTACCTCTGAAAGATTTTTATCAAAAAAATAAAAAAATAAAAAAATAATAATAATCTAAAACATTTGAAAATATAAAGAGTTATGTCAGTTTGGGTGGCAGTAAAAATTATCGTACAAAATTTTACTTTAAGTGATTTACGATTAAACTGTAAAAAATTTCTTTAGTTTTTAACGAGGTTTTTAATAAGTTGGGTTTATTATTTTAAATATTGATGTAACATTTATTTTTGCGGTTGAATATAATTTAAAAAATTGTAAATATAATTTAATAATAAACCTTGAAAAATTCTCCCAGGTATTTTGCTAATTTTATAAAATTGTCATTTACTCATAAAAAAATATTCTATTTTTAAAGTCATATTTAAAAAAAAAAATTTTTTTTTTAAAGCCTACAAGAACTTTGAATATAAATTTTAAATTTGAGTTTTTTTGCACTATTACGAACTGATATGAGTTTCTCATTAAAGTTACGTCGAAAAGAAATTATTTTTGTAAGTTAAAAGTATTTTATTTCAAATTTATATGTAAATCAAAGTCAATTGAAACCCTAAAGTCTGTAGGGGAGAGCCGGGTAATTCGGGCAGTTTGAGCCAGCTACACAAACTTTATTTAATAAAAATAAAATTTATTAATTTTTGCACTTGATAACAGTTTATTTTTGTAAATTAACTGTTTGAGAATAAGTATAAAAAAACTCAGCACTTAACTGATGATATAAAAATTAATAAATGATACAAACTGAGATTATTTTAGCCGGGCTATTCGGGCAGTGACGCGGGCTATTCGGGCAGTTTCGTGCGGGCTATTCGGGCATTTGAATAATTTTACATTAAAACCCGTGCAGCAGACTTTTGATTGTTGACAAATCAATCTTTATGTATTAAAATAATAAAATCCATCAATAGGTAACTTATTAGATGTATATTTGTCGAATTTTTCTCTTCTTGAAATTGTAAAGGCGAGCGGGCTATTCGGGCAGTAAGGAATTCCGGGCTATTCGGGCAGTTTGGACAGTTTTTATTTTTATTAACAATAAAAATTATTATTTTAACTTGGTTTTTTTGTAAAATCATGAAATAAAACCTACCTTATCACTTGCTAATTTTTTTTAAGCTAGTTCGTATAAATTCTTTGAAATATTGACAACTGCCCGAATAGCCCGGCTGCCCGAATTACCCGGTTCTCCCCTACATTTTATTTTATTTATAAATAAAACAAAAAAAATATGATAAATTTTAAATTTAGTTTGCTTCATATCCAAAGCAGGCATTCATTTTTCTAGAAATAATTTTCTTTTGAATTTTACGACTAGGTCTTGGACAAGGTATTTTGATAAAGTTTTAATTAACGAAAAGTCGCAAAGTTTTTTCTCTCAAAAACGCGAAAGATTAAATTCGATTGTAAAATTAATCAGGTCGCGGCAGCGTGTTTGTTTTTTCCGATCCAATCTCGAGATTAACAGCCATCGAGTTATCGGGATTTTTTCACTCCAATCTCGCTTTGAAAAAAAAAAAAAAAAAAAAAAAAATCGATTTCAATATACATACGTAAATCTTCTTTGAGCGGTGATGCCGGTGGCGGGGGCAAAAGCGCGTCGTTGTTGTTGTTCGTCGGACTGGTTGTAGCATCTTTCTTGAGGATCTAAAAAACGAAAACAATCAATTATTATCGTCAATGTCTCAAAACATCGGCTCGGCGTGCATCCTTCCATTCACTCGGGTTTTCTTTCGCTCTAGATTTACGTTTACCAAAGTCCTTCCGATTTATTCATTTTTTAACATAAAAAACGTGTCGCGAAGCAGACACCGCGAGCTCATAAACACGACGCATTACGACACAATGGAGGTATTTTTTAAATATATAAATCTTCCGCTTAATGTTTTGTCATTACATGACTTATGCCTGCCTACTTCTCCGCTAGCGGAGCTTTTGTTTCGTAACTTATTTCTGCTGGTGCAATTCGATATCTCAAAGAAATCATCGTCGTTATGAGTACCTACGTACCTTACCCGACGCTTAAATTATTGATTGGTATCGTGACTCTGAGTTGCGAGCTTCGCAACGACTATTAGAGTACCGCAGTCAGCGAAATTTTTTGTGTAAACAAATGCATTACCGCTTATGACCTTAATAGTGTGCTTGCATATTCAAACAGAGTTCATTAAACCTTTGTCAAGACCAAAAAATCTATTTTGTTGGCTAAAATTTGAAAAACTACGATTTTCGGAATAGTTTTGATTTTCAAGTTACACACACAAGTCCGAGGGTTATGAAATTTTAAATAGGATCAATTATTCAACAATTATGAGCTAGAAAAAAAATATATACCGGTATAATCTACTGCACTTTTATGGTATTATATTGTATCACTCGAATTGTGAAAAAAAAATTACTAAATTATCTAAAAATTATCGAAAGTTGATAAAAAATGTAAGTGTAAAATCTAAGTTTTGGTTTACTATTATAGCAAAAAATTTTTTGATTAAAAATTTTAACCGCTAATTACCCCTATTATATAGCTTTTACTTTGTTCAAATAATTATTTTTTATTATTATCTGTAAACATTTAAAAAAAGTTTAATAAACAAACTAAGAAAACTCTTTTTAAATATCCATCTGTCTATCGAAGTAACTGATAGGTAGTAAAATATTAAAAAGTTAAAGTTACTAATTTTTTCTCAATCACTTGTAAAATTAATTTACTTAGGAAAACTCCAAATTTTTCGTGCAAACCTTGTATCGATTAAGATGAAAAGAAATTTAAATTTTTCACAAGTACTAAACAGACTCGAATAAAACATAAGAAACACGAATTCCAGTAGAAAAAAAAAAGGGAAATAAATGCTCCCGAGAATCGAGCGGAAAAAATAGTTTCCCTGTTATACGTGAGCATCGTTTAAATTCAGCCGCGGTATAAATTAACCCGAAAGAGCAGAAACTCGGACTCCGGGTGTTGTTTTGATTTTCCCCGGGCTGGAGTTGCGGTGTTCTCGTTCGCTGCGGGCGTGCGAACCGGCCCGCGCCTCCTCCTCCTCCTCATAACGGTCCGCGGCTCCACTCTAACGCTGCAACAGACCGGTTTTCTGCTTTGTTACAGAGGATCATTACCATAATCACCGTCATCCAGCGGCAAAACCAGCAGCCGAATCATACATTATGCCCTTTTTCTTGACCCTGCGATCGTCGCCCCTTACGTCATTCCTACAAAGCTCCTTGTAAGTTCTTTTTTTTTTTTTTTAGAAGTTGCGTAATTCGGATTGAAAGACTTTGAAAATTTATAAGCTTTTTAGCGTGTCGCTACCGAGTTTGGTTGATTGCCCATAAATGACGGAGTTATAAGTGCTTAATGTCAAAATTTACGTAACCATAAAATTACTGTGATTAATGTTATTTAATTTACTTTTCGGAAAAAACGTTTGAGATTCCAAATTTAAACGTGAATAACGAGAATAATAGGAAGTAAGATTTGACTTTTATTTAATTCTTTAAAATTTATTCTTATTTAAAAATTTTTTTCAAAGTAGATACTTTATCTGATTTTGACTGTTATTATATCTCATGCACAACTACTTAGATAAAAGCTTGCAAGTTTCATTATCATACGTAACTTTCGTTAAGAGGGTGCCGCCAGGTCTTTAATAAAAAATAAAATAAAATAAACTTATTTAAATTGAGTATCTAATTTTTTTTTTTTTTTTTTTACTTATTTATAGTCGCGACTTTTATGCTCCAATATGTGCTACTTGACGACTTTTGGTCCCTACACCGCTTCGCATTAGCCCATGATCCAAATAGACCATGTGGAGTACGGGAAACCCAGGGTATGTGCCCCATTCGAGTTAATCGAAAGACCAGCGCTGAACCAGAGGCTCATGGGGAACTTGTCCCAAATATTGCCCCAATCAAATAGTCTTGGATTAGACCAGCGCTGAACCGAGTTTAGCTCATTGGGAAATTATGCCCCAAATATTGCCCCCGGTCGAGATAATCTTCGACCAGCGCTGAAATGAAAGCCCCTGGTAAAACCAACTCCAAAGCAGTCGGGGTGAACGTAGGGATCGATGTTACCGACGCAGCTAACGAAGAAAAAATTCCAAGTTGGTTGCGCCGAGGATCGAACCCAAGACCCCTCGAACGACGTTGTTTCAGAAGCGAGCACGCTAACCACTGACCCAACGACCGCTAAGAGTATCTAATTTAGTCTTCACTTGCTTAAAATTAAATGAAAATTTTTTATAAAGTAACGGAATTTACACTTTGATAAAAATGAAAATTGACCATATCATAAAGGGCCTCTAACAATATTGTCAAAATCTGATCCTCAGGCTCTCAATATTCACATTTTTAAAAACTCCGTAAATTTTAATGTGGTTTTACAGGCCATTGAAAATAAAAAAATTAGCATTTTTTCAAAAAGTGAAAAAAAAAAGTGGTTTTTTAAATAAAAAAATATAAATCCAAGAACAGCCCACCATAAAAGTAAGTACGAACCACCTGTTTTGAAGTAGCCAAAAAACATACTAAAATTTCAGGAATTTTTAAGGATGTGTTTGTTAAAACTTGAAGATTAGATAATTTTGTCAAATAATAATAATAATAAGATAATATTAAAAAAAAAAATAAATAATTATGTTCAAAAGACCTCCTCGAGCTCGAGCCTTGGGGGTATTCTCTGTCTGGGCCTGGGCTCGATCTTCCTAGGTACATTTCTGACCCTGGGCTGTTCCCCGTGCAGAAAATTGTTGTTGCTCTTCTCATCGACCAATTTTTTGATATACTCCTGCTGTTTCTTCTGTTGCTCCTCCAAGTCTCTACTTTTTTCCTCGACAAGCTTCTTGATGTAATCTTGCTGTTTTTTCTGCTGTTGCTGTTCCAAAAGGACATTGTTGTTGCTCTTCTCCTCGACCAACTTTTTAACGTAATCCTGGGGTTTTATGTGCTGTTCCAACAGGACATTGTTGTTGCTCTTCTCCTCGACCAACTTTTTAACGCAATCCTGGGGTTTTATGTGCTGTTCCACCAGGATACTGTTGTTGCTCTTCTCCTCGACCAACTTTTTAACGTAATCCTGGGGTTTTATGTGCTGTTCCACTCGGATACTGTTGTTGCTCTTCTCCTCGAGAAACTTTTTAACGTAATCTTGCTGTTTTTTATTCTGTTCCACCAGGATACTGTTGTTGCTCTTCTCCTCGAGAAACTTATGAACGTAATCCTGTTGTTTTTTGTTCTGTTCCACCAGGATACTGTTGTTGCTCTTCTCCTCGAGAAACTTATTAACGTAAACCTGTTGTTTTTGCTGTGGTTCCACAACCAGGATACTGTTGATGCTCTTCTCCTCGACCAACTTTTTAACAGAATCATGCTGTTTTTGGTGCTGTTCCACCAGGATACTGTTGTTGCTCTTCTCCTCGACCAACTTTTTAACGTAATCCGTATGTTTTTTGGGCTGTTCCTCCAGAATATTGTTGTTGCTCTTCTCCTTGACCAACTTTTTAACGTAATCCTGCTGTTTTTGCTGTGGTTCCACAACCAGGATACTGTTGTTGCTCTTCTCCTCGACCAACTTTTTAATGTAATTCTGCTGTTTCTGTTTCTGTTGCTCCAAGTCTCTACTTTTCTCCTCGACGAGTTTCTTTATGTACTCCTGCTGCCTCTGCTGCTGTTGCTGTTCCACCAGGATATTGTTGCTACTCTTCTCCTCGACCAACTTTTTAATGTAATCCTGGTGCTTGATGCCCTTGATGAACTCCTGCTTCTGCTGGTGTATCTGCCCGTAGACTCCGATGGTAACCCTGGGTCGGCTCGAGGCGTCCACAACATGGCTCTTACAGTGCGCTTCGTCGGTCCGGGACTCGATCAGCCTGCGCCGCTCGACCGGGTTGAGGTTGAGCTGCTCGATTATCGCCCGGATGTTCGACGATATGCTGCTCTCGCGATGATGCGACACAACCATTTTTAATCCTCTTGGTATTCCCTTATTACTTTCACAGTGTAAGAGTCATCATCCTGAAGTGGTACAATTATTTTTTTTTTATAAGTCAATCGTGTAAGTTTTGTATCGCATTGGTTTTGAAGAGCTCGGTACACCTACGATCAGCCTTGGGCCTCAATAAACCGAAGACGTTTACGGCCTCCGGGGCGATAAGAACGACCGTACGTGGATTTTTCTTCTGCTGAGCGCGCATTAAATTTCGAGGTTTTTCCTCAGAGGTCGCGCCAATTACCCGCGCTATTGAGGAGAAAAAAAAAAAAACTAGAGCGATTAAAATTTGATTTACAGACTCTTTATTCTGCCAAACTTCTCTCGCAACTCGATATCGAAAATTACCCAGGGAGCCTGCTAGATTCAAGGTTAACGGGGTCACGGGATCGATAGTACATTAGTCTTGCGGCCGGCTGGGCGTCGCTTTGACTACGACTATACGACCTCGTTGTCGCTGCCTTTTTTTTGTCACGCGATCGTCCCCAAAGACTGTTTTGACATTGGGCGTTCGGGCGCGATGTTTAAAATTGTTATTACGATAATGAAAAAGAAAAAAAAAAAAAAAAAAAATTGGTCTTCCCACGCAACGCCGGGGTGACCTTTCTCAGTGCAAGCATCGATTAGCCTCGCGGAAGTTCAGACGACGGCGCTTTTACAGGCTTCCCGCGCGACTTTCATTTCTTCTCATTGTTTCCCTCCCCCCCTCCCTCCCTCCCTCCCGGAGACTTTTTATAGGTTGACAACGACGAGAGGAGGTGCGGAATCCTACGCGACGATGAATCACGGCTTTTCATCGCGACGCGTGACGCCCGTTGTTTGATCGATAATTTCTCAATTTGGGTGTTTGATCGATCGATCGCTGGCGCGTGCTGATTGAAAATTAATCAAGTTCTACCCACCTCCTCGTCTGTAACTACTTAAAAGGGTTATTATAAGGCTTTAATAGTATCTTTGTAAAATTTTTTTTTGTGATTTATTTTTTGTGCTGGTTCGTACTCTGAGAAGGTTAGAAAAAGTTTCAAAATAATATTGAATTTATTTGGTAAATTACTTAGCTCTAGAGTGAATGTAGGACATGTCTTTATCTATTAGATCTTTGGACAATATACATTAATTTGTACTCAGTACTAGTATAAAAGAAAAAAGCAAGAAAAAAGCATTAGTAACGAATTGACTTCTACTTAACTAGCTTAATAATTTTTCAAGCACGAAGTTTAAATTATTATTTTTCTTTAATTTTCTCATTTATATTCGAAAGCAAATTTTTTATAGACATTATCGAATAGATCTAAAACTGTGCCCATTTTTTAAATACACTAATAACTATTACAATTAAAATTCAAAAGATAAAAATTTGTTTTAGGCCATTCGAGAGGCCATTAGTTCTTCATCGTTTGAATTTGGTTTATTGTCATAGCAGCGATAGATATTCACAAACCAAAAAAAGAAACAAAAAATTTTCCATAATATTTCTCCAAGCTCTACAACAAAAACTCCCAAAAAGGCGCTGAAATAGTTCAATCGACAATCCCCGCGGCGGGCAGCCTACAAGCGTCCAATAAAGGCGCACGAACGTAAGAACGCGGAGGACTTCCAGAAAAGGAGCGTCGACTTCATAAGTATGCGGACGAGCCGAGGAAGAGGCTCCTCCGACCCACGCTCTATTCCTTCTTCTCCGGGGCGCACGTACGCCTTTATCCTCCTCCCAGCTTTCACGCCTTATCGCCAAAATCCCCCTGCGTTATAAAAGGGCACGTGAGAAAGGTACCTTTAATTGATAAGGCCCGCTCGTCCCACTTAGAGAAAAACCTCATCGAGGATGATTTGCAACTGTGTACCTAAGTGGGTAGTGGATTTTTAAGGAGATCGCGCGTTTTTTTTTTTTAATTATTGCTAACCGATCGCGACACGGTTTCCGTGGGAGCTGGGTTAACCGACCGGCGAAAAAATTAATTGACTACACGTGCGTACAAATAAGTACAAAAAGTCGTTAGGAAGTACACAATGAGGTACGAGCGCCAAGTTCAGGGAGGGGGGAAAAAAATTTTGACCTCGTTGCGTTATGGGAAAGTTGAGAAATTATTACAGGAACCTCAATTAGAATTTTTTTTTTTCTACTGGTACACCCGAACAATAGAATATTACCCACGGGTGCTACAGGTGCATAACGCTTTGGGTGCCTGAAAATTCGTTACGTTTTCGATTTACGGAAAACCACGTGTGTTTACCAAGATACTTCCGAAATAGTTTTTAGTAAGTAAATGAGCTAACTATGGTTTTTACGTTCCTCGCGAGTTTAAAGACACCGGTGGAATGTTTTTGAAAAAATTCTACGCTAGACGTAATTACGGGTGAAATTGTCTGTGATTATGCCACTTTTATCGTCAAAAGCAGAGTTTTTAAAATTCTTATCGTGGCAGCAAATTTATTTTTCCATAAATTCCGAGATTTTCGTTCGAAAATATAGTTTAAAAATGACCATTAATTGAAATCAATGTAAAATTACATTTAAAAATAAAATCGGTCGTTTCCTCGTTATGGGAATTATCTTATCAAGTCATTAAAAAATTCAAACAAAAGCGTAAATTTTTTTTCTTTATCGCGACGGTGGTATAAAATTTTTTGAAAGAATAATAATTCACACACGTCGATCTCGAACAATAAGGCGAGTTCGTAAGGCTCGAGTCGGGTAATTCGTCAGTCCGGTTGACGAAGCGAGAATTGCGGAAATCCGAGTTGTTGCGAAAGGGACCGCAGCGGCGCGTGTCCCGATCGTAATTAAAATTTCATTCCCCTGCAGCTGTTGCGTATACGCGTATGATATCGATCATCCTGCGGTTTCGTGTCAACTCTATAAATCTCCATCGGGTTGCTGTTGTTGGCTTGTAGCTAGATATCCAGCTGGATTTTCAGGTGATGAAATGAGAAACCGAGTTAAAAATATAACTTAATTATTATGAAAAAACAAAATTTTTTTGTATAATTTGAAGTCAGTTTAAGTCTGTAAAAAAATTAGAAACAAAGAACGAAAGTTGTCCAAAATTAATTTAGTTACAAAAGTGGAACAAAAATTGTTTCCTCATACATATAATTAAGCTCAACTTTCAACTAAATATTCAGCTGTGTAATTTAAACTAAAATCTTACAGATATGAATTTTTCTAAATTTTCTCTTAGATTAGATAACCAAGCTAAATTATTATTAATTTTCCCGCTGAATTTTAAAATCCAAACCTACTAAAGTACTAAAATTACAGCAAAATAAAGTAAAAGCAATGGAAAGTGGAAGTTTTTGCTAGGTTTAGAAACTACGAATCCAGCTATAAGATTTCGGTTTCAATTTGACACTTGAATCTCACACAGGATACCCATAAGTGCCGAATGAATAATTCACGTAGCAGCAAGATCCATTGCGCCTTATGAATAACAAGCGTCAATGAGACCCCGAGCTCGAAGATTCACGTCCTAAACGGATGTAAAGACCCGGGCTATTTGAATTTCGACAATAAACCAATTAAATTTAGCCTGTTCGATATCGCGAAAGTGAACGGATACCCGAGCCATTCATCCTGCACCGGGGTAAATCAATACGCCGCCGAGTAAAAGTTTCCAAACAAAGCGGGGGTTATCCAACCACGGCCCGCGAAAATAACCCACGCACGCGTTCAAAGTCCCGAGTGAGATTCAGGACGAGCCGCGGGCTTAATGACCTGGGAAAGTATCTCAAAATTTAGACCCGACAGTCGCGATCAAGGTTAATTTATCAGGAAAGTGCGCGCGAGCGCGAGTGGCTTAATTAAGAAGGGGGAAAATGAAAACAGCGTGCGGAGTTACACAAACTATGCAAATCTTCTGGGTCGCGCTTTTGAATGCGAGGCTGCGGACCGGCCGAGAAGAGGTTTACTGCGTTTTTACGTGCTTGAGTTTTGAAAAATTTAATTTGTTTGGACGTTTGTCTTGCAAGACAGTGAGAAAAAGTGGAAAATGTTTTTTATTTTGGTTTTGCTTTTTTTTTATTTAAATATTTTAAGACTCTAGGAATCATTTGTTTCAGACGGAGCTTTCGAATTGTGGAACATAAAAACAAAATTTATATTGAGGAAGTACCTATACTTTTTTAAAACAAATACCAAGAGCTTCAAAAATTAAATGTTTCAACAATTACAGCGATAATTCAAGAATTTATTGTGAACGACTTTTCAAGAAAAGCATGCATTTCCGTGATTTTTTCAAGAAAAATCATATTTTTTAATTTTATCTGAACGACCGTTAGGCTGATAAAAATAATGTTGATAATTTAACAAACCGCCTACAGGTGAAATATCAAATTCCAAGTCAATGAACTTTTTTTTTCCAAAAAGAAAAATATAAATCAAAATTCGCACCCACTGCTTGTCGAATGCGATTAACAGGAATAGAGAAAAAAACTACATTTACAAAACTCTGATGTTTTAAAGCTACATTAGATTTTTTTTCTCACATTCAAAGAAAGAACTTAACAATTTTTTAATCTCTTTTAGATAGCGTTCAAACTTGAAATTTAAAATCCCAAGTCAACGAACTAAATTTTTTCATTCAAAAGGCATAAATCAAAATCCAAGAGATATAAATCGAGCACGCCGGTAGAGGTAGAGAAAAAACTACTCAAAAAGAGAAAGCCGAGAAAGCTCGACCAAACACTGTTTTTTGTTTTTTTTTTTTTTTTTTTTTTTTTTTTTTTTTTTTTTTTTTTTAGTAAAATAGAAAACCGTCGGTATAATAATAATGACGATAAAAGAGCCGAGCCGGCGCGGGCGTAATTAACGGAAATGTAGGCCTGCAGAGTGCATTGTCGCGACGCGAGAAAATATGCGGTCAGTTCTCTTCTCCTCTTTTCGATTTTTTTTTTTTCGAAATCGGTGGATCGTGATGTAGGAGATGCAGGTGGAAGCTCGCGTGCGACGACAATGACTTTTTGGTTGGCTGGCTTGTAAATCAGTAATCTCCCCCCGTCCGTGGATTTTTCTTGTTCGGATAATTCATATCAGTTTTATGTAACTGTAAATATATACTTGTAATTATATAGTTTCAAGTTCAACCCTTTTAGATCCAATGTCAGATGCAGTGTAATAATAAATTTGTACACAGAAAATTAATACTGTCGGGAAAGCTGTTGATCGTCATCAAGTTTCTAGAGATGAAAATTAATCGGATTCAGAAAAAATTTGGCGATTTCGAAGCTGTTAAGTAAAAGGTCAAACTTGTAAAAAGAAAAATTTTAAAATGAGTCGAGTAAACAAATTAGCTGTAAATTGTTGAAAAGAAATATTTTTTGCATTCAAACTTGGTAATTTTGACTTTTCAAAAGTACTGACTAAAAATTCAAAAATACGACCTAAAAAATAAATAGAAATTCTCAGAAATTTGTAAAACAGCAAGGGGTGGTAAAACATACTTGTAAAAGTTTGTTTGATAAACTTAATTTTTACAGAACTTATTAAAAATTTTTAAAATTCAATCATGTTCGATGATTATGACAAAAAACTGTTTTTAGAAATGAATCCTATCAAAAATTGTGAAAAAATTGTTTGCACTTAAAAATAATAAGTACAATTTTAGATAATAGAAGTTTAATGATGATTGCAAAGTATTTTTTAATGTTACAATCTCTTTTATTAACACAAAACTATTTTCATACTTTTCTATTCAAACCGTATTTAACAACAGGCGACGTTTAAAAAAATTTTTACGTACCGATTGCAAAAGTAAAAGCGCACGTAGTCGGTTATGAGTCGATCAAAAAGCCGATAATCGCAATTAAAAGTAAAAACCTTTTTTTTTCTATCCAATAATGCAACAGTTGCGTTATCTAACGGCGCTGGTATTACTCAAAAGGCAGATAATAACGAACGGCGGGCCTAAAGAAAGAAATAGAAAAAAAAAAAAAAGAAGTGACCGTGGTTACAATTAGCAAATCTCAGATGCAGATTATATAAACTCGAGAAATTCGAGAGCGTTAAATCAAGGTGTTTTGCAACCGGGTGCATCGAATTTGTTTACCCAAGCCGTAAAAAAAGGAAATAGAAAATAAAACAGAATAAATGGTAAAACTGTTGCACTTCCTACTGTTTACGATTGTAACTTTCCGCCTCAATTTTTACGGTAATCTTAAAATTGAACCTCGCTATTTATTTCGAGCTACCGACCACTTTATTTTAATAAACTTTCTAATTATTCCCATCAAAACTCGTTCGATCTAAAGCATGTTAAATAAATCATCACACCCGACCATAAACGAATTATATCATAACGGCTCTTGGTGAAAATAACTCTCTAAACAGTGGCCAGTTAACATGTTTTTACCAATGTAAACTCGCAGGATGTTACATGAAGAAATTGTAAGAAAAACCCCGCGCACGCGATACAGATGCGCCGCACTGGAGTATCAAGAAATAAGTTCGATGGAACCTCGCTCGCCGCGGAACTGCAACCATAAACATATTGAGTTGTGCGGATAATTATCGCTTTCTTTTTCCTCCCCGCGCATTAATTGTCTAAGCCCATAACTTTCACTGCTCATAAACTTAGCTGGATGATTTACCCCGTGCAAATTGTCCGATTTTCACTGATAAAAGCGCGACATTTAAAACAGTGTCGAAATAGGGTCTTTACGGTACGTTTTTATTTCTTATCTCGGAAAATGGAATGCCTGATACAATCCTTGAGTTGCGCAAGGACGCAATTTTATTATTAAAAGGAAGAGAGCACAGAGCTTAGTACTATTTCGACACTCGCGGCGCGAATTTGCGCAACCACGACGATATTAAAACACTACTCCCACGTTTTCTTTGTCGTGGTGCTTTCTTCGCAAAATTCATACACTTTCATCTTTTACAACTACTCCGAGGCTGCGATCATTTAACTTTCTCGGTAACTATAATTTAGAGCTGTTTTAACTTATATTCCCCTAGTATCAAAATCCGCACAATTACCAGGAGAAAGAGAAAAGAGAGACAGAAAAAGTAAAAAGTGCAATCAATGCCGCTGCCCGAGGATTGGACCATAAACTTTGAGATTTTTATCAGCCCGTAACGAGATTATTGTTCCCTCTCTATTCTTTTTTTTTCGAATTTGGCAGAAAAAAGAGCTGGTTGCTAAACAAAGAACGAGAAACGATTAATATTAATTACACCCCGGGTTCAAGCAAAACCAGTTCGGTTGTAAGTTGAGGGCAAACTCGGTATAACAACATAAGGCCGGAGTGTAACGATTCGGTCGCGATTATTCAATTAGGCTCAGGCTCGAAGATAAGACCGGCTTTCAAAACCAATGCGATTGTGACCGCGGGTTACCAACCTGAGAGAGCAAAACGCACTGCACACTGTAGTTGTAATAACGCACTGAAATAAACACCACCTGAAGGAAAATAAAATGAAGAAAATAGTAAAAAAAAAAAAAAGTAAAGACCGCTAGATGTAATAGAACATGCCCGAGGCCGAGGCTACGGCTGCGGCGAGTAAACTGACTCCTGGCCGTTCGCCTCTCGACTCCGAGCGGCTGGCTCGCCGAGTTCGCGCCGCCGCCTCGTGCGTGTGTAGAGGGAGGGAGGGAGGGAGCTGCCCCGGAACACAATGGATACGAAACGACTGTACGTGTCTGTGGTGACTTCTTAAGGGAATAATTGTAGGATCGTTTTGTGAGTTGACTGAGGACTGACGATCTTTGGGTTTATTTTTTTTTTATAATGTGCTCCTTCAGTAAATTCAAATGGGATGTAAAAAAAAACAAGCTTATTTATGATCAAAGATTTTGGATTTACTTCTTATAAGTACTTCTCAAATATTTTAGTGGAACATATTAATACAAAAATTTGCAGAAAATAATTAACAAGAAATTTAGTTTAAGAAAAACTAAAATATGTGACTCTAACTCGAGTCTAACCTTATTTAGGGTTTAAAGGTTGGAACGATCAAAATTGCTTTATATGTATTTTTCTGAAGATATTCACAAATTCAGTTAGAATAAAGTTTATTGGTCTAGAAGAAAAAGCTCGTAATTTAAACAAGCTAAAATCTATCTTTTGACTAGTTTATGGTTTATACGACATATTTTAGGTTTATTATTAGAATTTTTTTAGTATTTCAACAAGATCTGAGATCTTTTGTTATTTTTTAGTCTTGCAGAATAACTATTGGGTAACTATGAATTTTTTTCAGACTTTTATCAAGCAGTTTTGAAAACATTTCATTTTGAAAAGTCAAACCACGAATCAAACTTTCAAACTTTGAAAGCTTGCAAACAATTTTAAGAATCTAAAAATACCATAACTAACATTTTTTTCTACATTAACTTGATTGAACGGTACATAACTTTTTTTAAAGCATAAATTAAGTCAGAATAAAATGTTTTGCCACTTCTACAAAAAAAAACCTTATCACAAAAATACAAGGTAAAAAAAGCGCAAGAATCAAAAAAAAAATTTCAAAAAATTGTTTTAAATCTCTTCCAAAGCAGAATCCTGTTTTTCGACTTGCGAGAGTAAACAGTTAAAAAATTCAATTTTTACGTTTTGGGAGTCCTTCTCTCCTCAGCCTTACAAGACCATGCATTTCGAACCGGATTTAAGCAAATTTGCTCTCGAGTCCTTTTAAAGCTTTCCTCGGCTCCCCTGATTTATACTTCCAGCAGTATATCAACTCCTTCAACGTAAGTTGCGAGCATCTCAAATTTTGCGCACCGAACTCAGTCTTTTTTTCCCTACTAAATACTGTTGCTCAACATTTAAAAAAAAGATACCAATATACCGACCATTCGGTGCAACTTCTTAAACTCGAAAAACCATCTCATCCAGTATACTCTGATGTAATTAATCTCGCGGCAGACTCTCTTAACCGATCCGTTTTTACCCCACTGAGATAAGATCGGGCCCCCGATCGGTCTGAGAGAAAAACCCAGAGAAAAAACAAAGCCGCCAGTGGAAAAGTTAGTTAAACAAAATTGCCCCTACCACCGCCGCGCGCCGTCCCACTGCACTTTTACTCGTTCTGAGGCAATTACGGTTGCGATTAGGTGCAGAAACAACCGCGCTCGCAGCTGCTGCCGCAACCGTAGGTTTCTGCGTGTTAATTCATTAAATTACGCGCCCCGTCTGGGGCCTTAATTGCAGCATCCATCATACAATAATTTTCCCTCGATTTTTTTCTCCTTCTTCCCGTACGACACAAAATTCTCGGTACTAAGAAGAACAAGGATGAAAATCCGTCGTCGCTGGGTCTAGCTCCGCGGAGTTACGAGACTAGAAAGGAGGAGGTGCGGTGGTGGGTGAAAGGTGCATGCACGCCTGCCTGTTGTAGGTACTCGCGGGTCCCTCTTCTTCTTAACGGCGCTTGTAACACACTGCGCTCGCCAGCTGTCGCCCGTTGATGACTTCCGGAATTGGTCCACCGCGGTCTTATCTATCTCCGGAGCGACCTTTCAAGCTGGACGATTTTGCGGGGAGAGCTAGGTTATTGCGCAATTTTGGTCTAGCGGTGCGCGCGAGAAGAGTTAAACGCGTCTGCGAGGGAAAGGATGATGGTTAAACCCGAGGCTCTTCTTTGTGTGGATGACCCAGTGTGCAGCGGAGTACCGAGTTCGGAGCTGAAAACTTTGCTGCGGCTGGAGTAATCTGACGGAGCGACAACGAGGTTCAACAGACGAATTTAGGATTCGTTGTTGACTGAGTATTGCACAGAATGTATCCTTGATTATAGGTAGACGAAGATACGATTAAATTGTAAAAGATATAGAAGTATCAAAAAGTGCAGCATGTAATCATTTACAATAAAATTATAAAATCAAATACTGGGAAATTTAAGTTTTGGTAAAATAATATTGATCTCAGAAGTAAATGCCGAAATCCACTAGGTCATGAAATTTACATGATTTTAAAGATTATTGAGTAGTAAGGCCCGACTAATATAAACCAGGAGTCTTTAGTCGATGAAGAATATCATATTTTAATCAATTTTGCTTTATTTATACTATTCAAGAATCGCTTTCATTTTTATTTTGAAAATCAAGCCAAAATACTATTTAAGTGAGGACATTTTTTAGGCATTTTAAAGTTTTGATTATTTGTTATTATTGTTTAATAAAATTTTCGGGTGAATTCGCCGACGGTGGCGACAGCTAGGCTGAGTCGTAAGAACCAATAGAAAGTCATTCTAACGCTGCATTATCATCGAGCCGCGAGTTTTCTGCCTTACCCACCGCATTGCGGAGCGCTGCTGTCTTACCGTACCCGTACCTCATCTACTTAAAGTCTAAAGATCCTCGGCTGCTTTGTTTGTACTCGTGGTTTTTATGCACTTAACTGCTTCTGAGACCTGAATTTTTTACTTTTAGACTTTAACCGTACATTGAAACATTTAAAAATGTCTCCTTTCCGACTGAAGCCCAAAGACGAAAAAAAAAAAAGATCCTTTAGACTTTTCACAATTCGTTCTCCAGACAACAGAACTTTTCGCCACGTAGTTTTTTGCAAAGTTAGGTAAAATAAGCGAAGCCTGGGTAACGGTAAAAAAGCGGCGGGGGTTTAATATCGAGCATAATGCGCAGGCTGGCTGGTAGAGGAGCGCGCGCGCGCGCGGATTTTTTGCTCGACAGCCATGCGCGGATTATAATCCAACAGGTTGTCGTCCCGGCGGGATGTTGTACACACACGGATACTCTGTTTAGTTTGTTTTTGCGACGCGACGATAATCCCGCGAGGAGACGGAGAGTGGGAGTCGTTAACCGTTCGCGGGCTTTGTTTCGTTTTTACGTTTACTCTTATGAGAATGACGATTTCGTAGTTATTTAGAGATTCTTTTGATCCTCGTACCTGAGTCGATCGATTTATTGGTTTTATTAGCTTAAGTTACATGCTTAAAGACTTTTCGGAAAAACTTATTTTTTTAATTTTATTATGTATTTCGTATTGTACTAGTATTATCAAAATCTAATATTATGTCATAACAATAAATGATGCTTTATAATCTTTTTTCGTAGTTTTTGTACATTTTTGAGCATACTTGACAAAAGACTTTGATGTTCTTTATTTTTAAATTTATTCTGGCTTTGAGTTATATAATAATTAATTATCATAAATTAGCTTCCTGAAACGGATACTTAAATTATACACTAGGTTTAAGTTATTTATTTATCTAAACATAATTGTTTAAAAGATTCTTATTCTGCCTTGATTTACTTTCAAATCGACTTAAATTCTTTTAAAAAAAAGTATTGACGACAGGATAATTAAATGTAATAAAGATGATAAGATTAAAGTCAATTGGTTTTTTTAATTTTAAAACAATGAATCATTAAAATCAAATTTGCAAGAAAATATTTTTCGACAAGGGCAAAGTAACAAAACAAACTCTACATAAAGAAAGAATAATTATGTTTTACGACTTTTCTCGAAAATTTTTACTCGTAAAACATTAAAATTGTTTAAATAACCGAAAATTTTTAAGGCTCATAAATTTTGACTCAGGGAGATGTACAAAATATATAATTAAAACATGTCCTTTTATAGACTTTAATTTTTGTAAATTAACAATTTAACGAAAACAAATTAAGTACAAATTAAATTTAAAACTCATTTAAATTACTAAAATATTGAATAACAAGTAAATCGTGCCCAAATAATAAATTGCTTTCAAATATTTTTTTTTTATTGAAATATGCCCAGAGTTTAGCGAACGTGCGCATTACGAATTTAGTACTTTCTCTGAAGAAGAGAAATTATGTTTCGATCGCGAATTATAGCAGGTTAAAAAAACGAACGTACCATCTCGAAACCCGGAGCACATGGTGGTTTTTCAAGTATAGGCGCAGTATCCGGTGTTTTTTAAACTCGAGTTTACTCATACATAAATACCATTAATAATTAGTCTGCCGTTTTAGAACTAGGAAATCATAGTGATTTAAGAATCCTAGCCGTATATGTATAACGCGGTAATAAACGTCTTACTTTCAACAATTTTTTTCACGTTTTCGAGTGAAAAAAATTTTTTGCTTAAACACTCAACACTGTAAATTTTCTTGAAGTTAATAAAAAAAAAAAAAAAATGGTTTAAGAATCCCTAACGCGAAGTGAATAACGACGATTTTTCACGTTTTAAAACAAAAAAACGTTTAATGCTGCTATTTAGGTAATGCATTAGAGAAAAAAAAATTTTCTCAGAGAAAAAAAAACAGAGCTGTCATAAAAAAAAAGTTATTTCCCTTTGGTTTCCACATCACTGGAAATAAAAAAAAAAATTCTAACAGCACTAATATAATCTAAATAAAAACAGTTATTGTTAGGCTCGTCGTAAAACCAACAGATCCCGGAGTTTAAAAAATTCTTCGTTGTTGAAGCACACTTGTAAACTATTAACCCATTTTACTACTTTTTTTTTAAACAAATCATTGATATTCTGGATAACGAACAAATAGTATCGTAATAATTAAGAAAAAAATTTCATCCAATTGTGACGGGACACACATTTCACCGCGTTTTTCACGCTTAAACAATTTTCAAGGTTTTTTCCGGCTCTTAATACCTGCCGCTAGCTCGGTTCTCATCGATCTCGAAGGTTACCAAACGCACAAACACAAAAAAAAAAAAAAAATTTTTTTATTTTTCGGTACGGCCCAATCTTAATGGCCTTTTAATGGTCGTACGTAATTGTACAACTCGGATTCTTCAAAATCACGTGTTTGAACAATTAAATTCCAGCTGCGGCGTATTGAGTGACATTATCGACCCGCGAATGAAACGTAAGAAAAAAGAGACACAAGCCACTGGAGTCTAAAGAAAACTAACTCGGGACAAAAGATTCGTAATCGGTACTGCACGTATCCTATATGCAAACACACGAAGCGCGAAATGAAAAATATATTGCATTACTCACTTTAGCTTGCGTATCCTCCGAACGCTGCTCGCTCCTGTCCCGGCTCGCGAAGCGATTCTGAAAAAAAATAATGATACAATATAATTATTCATTGTCGATACAAAATATTTCTTATCATTAGCGGTTAACTATTTATGCTTTAGGTACTGTATTTTTTATTATTTTGTGAGTTTCAAAAAAATTTATTCAAATTTAATGAAATGTCAAGACGTTTTAGTTATTTTTTTTTGTTCAGGATGTATTGTATTCGAGCACCTATGATTTGTGCATAAATCTTCAATCTTCTATTTAAGAAAAGAATTCAAGTTTATTATTTTATTAACAAGGATACTATACTATTCGTAATTAAACCACACATTTACAAAGAAAAAAATTAAATTATAATGTAGTTGAAAAATTTTTGTATTTTAGAAAGAAGCTGTCAAAATTTGTACAGATAAAAAATTAGCCGATAAAGATAAAAATAGTACATTTTAGACTTTGTAATAAATAAATTTCACCAAATTTCGATTAATTCAACGAATAAAAAACATTTAAATTACCTCCAAAAATTTCTTAATAGTTCACTTATCATATATATGATTTTTTAATAGAAAAATGTGTAAATTTAATAAAAATTCAGAAAATTTTCATGAATATTCAATGTACATCTAAGGAATTTCAAGTTAAAAAAATTTGTAACAGAATAAATTACGTTATCGAACAAAGAACAGAAACGAATAATCAAACCCAAATAACGAACATTACGCTACCTCCGAGGGGTTACTAATTTACTTTCCACGAATAAAAATGAAAATAAGTAACGTCACTTTTGATTACTTCTGGGTCAACCGTACGTAGCCAATGAAAGAAGAAAAAAAAAAAAAAAAAAAAAAGTTAATCACTCGCGCGGCCGCCAAGTGATGCATCGCGAAGAAATGCACTTGCGGCGCGCTTGGCAGTCAGGTTCGACTGTTTTTCCGTTGTTAATGTGTGTATATGCCCAACGCCTGCTACAGGTTTGTAATAATTACGAAAC
Organism: Encarsia formosa; assembly: GCA_038277355.1. Lineage (NCBI taxonomy): Eukaryota > Metazoa > Arthropoda > Insecta > Hymenoptera > Aphelinidae > Encarsia > Encarsia formosa. The sequence continues at coordinate 12,260,890 of CM076186.1, read as the reverse complement.
GTTTGTGCGTACACAATCCTTGAGAGAGCGAAATGCATCTAAAGTGTGAGAAAATAATTTTTTTTCTCCTCTTTTTCGTTTTAATTGTTTACTTTTATTTTTCGAGAGGCAAGAAAGAGTTGTTGAGAAAATAAGTTGTTGCTAACGATACTTAAACATCGTTGTGATTCATTGGGACAAACAATTTGAATTTAGCGGTTTATTTGTTTTAAACAAACACGCGGTGCGCAATCAGTCATGTATTATCGTTTACCTTCGTTTATCATCGGCGGAATTAATTTATTCGATTTTTCCAGCCACAGGTTAGTCATTTTAGATCGATAAATAACGAATAAACGTACGAACGAGCGAAAATTAATATAAATTTTATGCGAAATCCTTGAAGGTATAAAATTTCGTATGCGAATAGATTTGTTTTTTAATTCGACGATATCGCGCGACAAACCCAAAAAATCTGGAGTTTCATAAGTTTTTATGAAAACCTGCAGCTCGATCTGAAGAACACACTGAATCAATATTGTAATCAGAAAATGTGTGATCGAAGATAAAAAAAAATTCGCATCGTACTGTGGTTTCTTCACAACGTAAAGTTTATAAAATTAAAAATAAAACCGAAAAATACGATATTTATTGGAGACTTTTTTTAAAACATGAATTTAATCTATGCACAAGATAAACAAACACAACAAAACTTTGTTTAAGAAACCCGGTAACCCAAAAACCGAAAAACCCGATATATATATATATATGTGTATTTGAGTCGAACGCAATAATCATACGTCATCGTCAACCAAAACAAAAAGCAGCCAAAGTGGACTCCTCGAAAACCCAACTGCAACACTTTCTTGCATTCACTTTCCCTAATTAAGGAGCCTATCCCGCGCCAGAATAATCCGCACGAAAAGTAAAGTAAAAAAGATAACTCACCCCGACCCTCTTGCAGAGCAGTCTAAACCTTTTCATCTTCCTTTTTCATCCCACATCACCCTTCACACATAACAATAATCCCAGCGTCAGGATAAAACAACAAAAACTACTCTCGCACCGCACACGCGTACCAGCTTTGCCGAAGTCCAGCGCGCGACTGAGCTCGCACGAGCCAGCAGCGAGGCACGCACGCTTTATCTCTTTCCTGCCGATAGCCGCGCAGCGCTCCGCGGCGAAATTCACCGTTGATGTGTGCGCATGTGTATGTGTTTATAAGAGCGAGGAGGAGGAAACGAGTTTCGCGGGAGCCAAGCGACCGACGAGATTTTAATTTATCGGAGTCTCCTCTTCTTTTTATGACGGTGAGTCATCAAAGAGCAACCACCAGGAGGAGGAGGAGGAGGAGGTCATCGGGGAAAAATTGTCTTTTCGCCGCCGCCGCCATGCAAGGACCGGACGGACGATAAGAGCTGGACTGCGAAGAAAAGCAGGAAGCTGCCGGCTGATAAGAAGCGCGGTTGCTTCCGAAATTTTATAAATCGGAGTGCGACGCTTGAATTCAAAAGAAAGATAGAAACTTCTGAGGATTCTTTTTTTTTTTTATGATTATTATAAATGTTAATTTCGGGAGCTTTGATTTTTCAAATATTTATTTTTACTTACAGTTTGTGGTTCGGTGTAAACAATTTTTTTTCATTAATCGTATAAATGGTTTACGATTGAAATAGTTAAAGAAAGATGTCTTAAATTTTTAATAATAATTTCAAGAAAATAATTAACACCGCCATTTTTCATTATCAGAAAAAATGCACAATTCAAGAACTATTTTATCTCCTTCACTGAATTTAATAATTGCTAGTTAAAATGAGTAAGACTTTTTTGACTTAATGACAAAAAATTGTTTTTTACAATAACAACACAAACTTATCTACAAATAACAATCCAAGAATTTTAAACAGTATCTGTTTTTTTTATATAATGGTATCTCAAATAATAGAAAAACAATAAAAAATTAATAGACACATCTGTATCGACGAGCTTACACCGTACAAGTATATTGTACTTTCTCAATTTGTTTAAATAAACAATCATCTTCGGAGCACGCACGCAGGAAAAATAATTTGGTAGGTACAACATCCCATGAATATAAGTTTGAAAAATTCCTCAGCTAGTAAAACAAAAGTAATGCATCGAGCGATCACCGTCACGTCCCCTGCCAGCCACACGTATGTAGCGTGAAACATAATAATAAAAGAATAAGAAGAGTAAGAAGAAGAAGAAGAAGAAGCAGTGGAATAAAAAAAAACAATCCACATGCAGCAACGATCTAAAAATACGACAGCTCACGTACGCATACGTGCGGAGTACGGGCAGGCCCCGTGTATTGTAAATTGTTAATGAGTAATGGAAGCCGTTACGATATCACAACTATGCACAACAAATACAACAACCTCTTTTTTTCATACGAATTGGATTGTACGGAAATTATTGATGCGGTCCGTTGGCCTTGAGCGGAATTTTTTTCAATACTTTTAATTTAAATCGTATTGTAAACCTCAAGTTTTGTATCGTTAAAAACAATAAATAAGTAGGCAAAAATTTTTGACACCGCGGATGCCAGACTGTAATCCAATAGATTACGTATCGGGAAAGAGTACAAGCTTCCAGAAAGATTTTTTACTGAAAGGTTATGATTTGTTGAGAATTTCAAAGATTCCCACACGGTTGTTCAAACTCAATACGACGGAGAAATATTTTTTTGAAAATTTGATTTTAACGAGTACTCGTGAAGTCACATGTTTTCGAAGCCGCTATTCAGAAACTTCAAAAAATCGTAAAGTGAAATGGTGTTTTTTTTGTAAAATATTGTGTTTCATCAAAAATAATTGTAAATAATTTATTTACTCTACTATTTTGACCGTTTTTGTAGTCTTACATACTACGTGTTTTGTTTGTAAGATAAAAGATCGAGGGCCACAAATTTAGGTGAATTTAAGACGTTTACGCGCACTCGGCTTTCTAATAAAACCACTGATTCACCGCAGAAAACTACCTACATCGCGAAAGCCTAAAGGCGTCATCGCCGCGAGCCCGTATTAAAAGCCCGACACCCTACGCAAAGCTATATATTCCACTAGACTTCATCAGAAGCTTTTGAACTTTTTTTTGAAAATCACTTCTAAAGATGATAAACAGCTCTAAAGTTGGTTGAATTTTATTTGACATAGTCTGTGCAGGCTCTTGGGAGATACTCACGTGCGATGAATTATTGTTATCAGTCCGATCGGCCGCCGCGACCTGGTTTCGGTTCTCTATGACGGTTTTAATCTGCTCGAGCACCTGAAACAATGATTCGACATTAGTGTCCGGGAACCGGGTAATGCGGATACTAATTAAACTGCGACTAATGGAAGCTGGTTGACTTACCCGCAGGGATATACGATGCCTCTGCTGCTGTGCCGCCGCAGTCGTCGTCGTTGTGGCTTGTGAGGAGGATGATTCTTTGTGTTCCGAGTCGTTGCTCGCCGTTCGACGCTAAATATCATAAGTCATACGTTAGTTATGAGATTGTTGACTAGACTTTGACTAGACTCGCGTAAATATCAACTTGTGTGGTTAAATAGAAAGACCGGCTGGAGATTTAAGTACTTAAAAATCACTAACTGGGTAAATATATAAATATATATATATTTTTATATAAAAAGGTGAAAAATAGAATAGTAAAAAATTATAATTCTGAAATTAAAAAATGTGGTTTTTACATAAAAAATTCAAATTTAAACAATTTTTAAGTCAACACAAATATTAAACGATTTTTATTAATTTTATATTATCTCATAAATTAATTTTTACTTTTTCAGAACAGAAACTGGTAAATTTGAAAACTGGATTTAAAAAAATTGTTATTACAAGATATTCTGAAATACTAGAATAAATTATATATTGAAATTAAATTCATTTCAAAATATTTCATGTCATCATCATTTATATTTATTTTTAAAAAAATTTATGAATATAGGCTACCATACTTAAATAATTTCCATCTATTCATACGCTTATACTATTTTTATATGCATATTAGACTAATCAGACCGTAAAATAAGTTACCTAAATTCAAATAAATTTTCAAAAATGTAGGTAACAAGTGCCACTTTGATGAAAACTAGATTCAAAGAATTTAAAACGTTAATCCATCAATAAAACAAATCCCGCGCAAGGCGGTTATTATCGAAGACTTTTTCCCGCCCCGACCCAACGAGCGTGTCCGTGCGATCGTTCGGGTAAATTACCACCAAATCAATTAAGAAATAAAAAGTGACCATAAAAATAAACACAGACACAGAGATCAGCCGGTGGCTCGAGCAAATAAATGAAAACCAACTCCGAACGCAGTGCGTAAGTCTCCTCCTCGAGTAATAACGAGCTAGCCAGCTAGACTTTCTTCGGCTATCAGAACGGAACGATTAGCCCGCGGCTCGCGGGAGAGTTTACCCAGCTGGCCCGTTTTTTTATCCTTACCTCGAGACTGGCCGCCGGGAGGTCGAGGGAGGACAGGGGTCGCGCGTGCGGGTGCAGCACCTCCCCGGGAAAAACGCTGTCGTGGGATACCGACAGCTGACCGCCGGTTGGCCGCAGGAAGTTCGCGTACGACTCCTCCATGCCCCGTCTCCGAAGGAACAGCCTGGAAAAAAAGAAGAAAAAAAAGGATGAAGTTTAGTGCGGAAAATTTGGGAAAGTTCGAGTCACGCGATACTCCTTTGTTTACATTAGGCTCTCTTAACACTATCGTTTTTTAAATTGCAACTACTTAACGGGGCAATTAACTTTTATTTAAAACTCTTATTCAAATTAGATGAAACCGATCGGCATTTCAAACTACTTCGTAACTGGCAATTATCGTTTTCTATCTTTACCTCGTAATGAATTTAAATTTTCGTACTATATACTCCGATTTAGTTGTAATTTTGTATCTTTAACTTTCAAATTTTGGTGGTAATTGTAAAATTGTAATAATATAATTTTTATTTTGCGATGTAGTATTTTATATAGTATTCAAATAAACTAAGAAAATTTTTTTTTAATTTATACACAACTTTTTAAAGTTTGAACTTTATTTTTGGAGTATACTGTGAATACTATAAAATTGAAAGTACTTTGGAATTTGCTTTAAATTTTAAGAACTATTATTGAGGTGTTATATTAATAGATAAGCGAAGAAAAAAAAAATTACTTTTTACAATTTTCACACAGCCCAGCCTCTTAAAAACTTGGGTTTTTACTAGTACTATACATCAAACTTATAAGTGTCTTATATAGGGGTAACCCAGCGGACAAGAAATGGAAATCCCAAAATCGTGTTAGTATATAAGTTTTGGTCGCTCTGGTTCCAGTTGTAGTTTAATTTCATTTCGTGTTGAAGCACTACTGATGAAGTTTGGAAGATATCCAAGTAAATATGGATAAAAAATTAACACATATTTCTGGTGAGTAGCTGTTTTTTTACGCTTTGTTCAATTGTTTCTTGCTTACGAAATAATTGAACAAAAATGGGAAATATATCCGTTTTATATAGCTTTAATAATACGTGATTTTAATTCTATAAAAATATTTTACAGAAATAATTTGTTTGTAATAACAAAAAAAAAAATTAATAAATAAAAATTTTTAGCTGACAAAGCTCATATGGAAGGAGAAAAACGCAAGTAAGGAGTACAGGATTATCAGGAGATCATAGAAAATAAGCTAAACTCTGGATCTGACTTTTGTAATTCTTTCACAGACCGTTAAACTATCACCTGCAAAAACCTCGGCAAAAAAGTGCTTTCTGTACCAAAATCTAATTCAGTATTTGAAAAAATAAAAAATTTATTTAGAAAAAAAAGGCAAAAACGACGTGTTAATTTCGCGTCTTACTGCAGTAAACATAATATATTATTCAAGATCAGAGTTGATGTACAACCTGTACGACCTGTCATTATTTTAAAATAAAATTAATAACTTGATCATTCAAAATTTACTTTGTTTTTTATTTGATTGACCCTATAAAAACCAAGACACTTTTACATTAATTTTTTATACACAAAAAAAATAATTAGTTTTGTTGTAAGTTGATAAGCTTTCGATCTAAAAATTCAAATTCTCAGTAAGTGAATTAATGAATAAGGTGATATTTACTATTTGAGCATTGTCTATCGTCCGCTGGTATTATAATGAACTCATTGTTAGTGGTTAATTTATTATTGTAAGAATTTCCTTTGTAATGTATCAGAGTCAAAATATATTTTCGTCACATGCCATTTAAGCTACTAGTCAAATTTTTAAAAATGATTAAGTTTTCAACACCCACCGATTGACGTATCAAATTAAAGTTCCGCGGCCAATGAAAATAGAAGAAGACGCGCGAGCTCGGCCGGTAAATCTTTCTATTGCTCAGTTTCAGTCGCGACTTAGTTTTGTTACGAGTGGTTTGAAAAATTTTGAAAATCTCTAACTGCAATGGATGTTAAATTAACATGTTTTTTTTGTAAGTAACTACATCGGTTATTAATTAAAGTTTTTTCTTGGTTCCTTAAAAGGTAGATAAATTAACGCACTAATCGTAGGTTTTTTCATTGTAACCACATTGTTTATGAAACTGAGTGCACTGGAGACTCCGTACCGTCTGATTATCGGGAACCCCGACGATGTCAAGCACTTCCGAATTGGCAACTGTACCGAAAGTCCATGCGAAATTATAGAAAACGAGAGGTATCCGCTCGAAATGACCCTGACAATGTGTAAGTTATTTAATTTTAATTCCCAAAATTATTTTTAAAAAATAAAAGAGATGATGAAAATTTCCAGCCGATAACGTGGAGACCATAAAAATAAAAGCTCAGATCAGAGAGCTGCAGGACAACGGTCAAGAATCCGATCTGTGCTTGTTGAACTTTGAACCTGACTTTTGTAAATCGTTGAAAAATGGATCGTGCCCACTGAAGCAAAGTGACATTGTAATTTACAGAAAATCATTTTCATCCACGGTGTCTTTTTGGAAGATATCGAAAGGTTATGATACATCCATCGTCCGGCTTTACGTTACTTTGTTCAAGAATAAATTACGCACGATATTGTATAAGTTTAAGGTTGATATTAAGTTTATAGAGTGTTGGTCGTGTCATGAATGGCTAAAGAACTTGTAAGTTTAATATAAGTACTTGAAAGAAAATTCTATTGTGTATCAATAAAAATTTTTTATTTTCCGCTAAAAAAAAACACTACTCAAGTAATTCATGAAGAAAGATGCACGATTCCTAATTATTATATTTTTTCTGAAAGTTCTTGATTTTTGATGAATCTTAAGAATTTTAAAATAGGTTTTTGAAAATTTGTACTCATGACGTCATCAGTACCGTTTTACATTGTAAGTATGTTTACATACACATGAAAATTTCTGAAGCTTCAAGAGTCCATGCCCTCTTACATTTTTATTTATTTTTTTTAAATAATAAAAAACATCCGTCAATTATTTTTTGATCTACTTCTGAATGCGGCGCAAAAAACTAATACAGCAAAGTATCGACGGTTTTTCAAAATAAAAAATTCCATCCCTAACAGTATGAAAAAGAACAGTTAGTTACCGATCACGATCAAGGGACGAGTCGGTCAGGAGCTCGCTCGCGCTCCTGCTCCGGATCTCGTCGACGACGGCACGACCCGCGGGATCCTTGACAGTGACTTCCTCCTTGTCAGCGATACCACCGAGTATTCCTCCAGAGGCCGAGGCCGATCCGTGGAGCTGGTGGAGGTGGTGGTGGTGATGCCTGTGGTGCAGGTGCTCGCTGCTGGCGCTCCGGTCGGGTATCCGCCCGCACTCGGCCGAACTGGTGGCGGTTCCCAGGTGCGGCTTCCCAGAAGCATCGCCTGGGCCCGATCGAAGGACCTCCGGAGCGTCCGCAGCGCCCCGGCTCTTTCGTCTGAAGATCCTGCGTAATCCTCGTAGCGGATGGAAACGTCGTTTCTTCGGCTCTGAAAAGTTAATCGTTTTTTTGGGTTATTAGCGGGAGTTCTGAGTGATGGGTTTAGAAATTTTAATCTTAATCGCGACATGAGTTTTGATGTACGTAATTTATGATTTAATTAATGCGAGCTAAGCGTTAGTCACTCGCCTGTCAGTTTCCAAGAGAAATTTAAATAATCTTAGATAAGGGTTGAAAAGTTTGCTGAAATGTTTCAAAAATTTTCGGAGCTTTCAGAATTTTTATTTTTTATTGAAAGTGTGATGAATCAATAATTTTTTATTAAGATTTATTTAAAAAAGAAAATCAAAAATCAAAAAAGTTAAAAAAAAATAAAAATATATCAATGAATTATAAAAAAAAATGTAAAAGGTTTTTCAAAATAAGGTTAGAAAAAAAATAAATAAAAAATTGAATTTCAAACCACCCGTTCACCCAAGCTTTCACCTTCAACATAGTTTTAAATGAAAGATTTAAAAATTGCGACTTTGATGAAAAAAATTTGCATTTCTGAATTTTTACTTTCTTTACCAAAAAATTTATAAAAATTCACACGATGAAAATATTAAAAAAATAATAATAATAATAATAAAAATAAACAAACACAAACTCCGAAATTTTCGAAAATTTCATGATTATAATTCAGATATTGAAAAATTTCTTTCGTTGCTTTACCATACAGCCAATTTTTTTTTTTTTAATCTTAAACTTTCGGTCTCCACCGCTCATTTCATCCCTACCAAAACGACACTGGCCCCTTAAGACAACCTCGGCTTTAAAGATTGCTCCAGTCGAAATGAAAGAAATCCGTCTGCCGCAGGAAGAGAAGAAAAGAAGAAAAAATCAGGAACACGCACCCCCGGTCAAATTTCAGTAATGATACTTGCACTTGGTTCCCCCCTCAGTCGTTAATAACGCACCGATGGCTTTTAATCGAGGCCGATGCAGACTACTTTTTTCATTCTGTCTAGCTATCGTGCAGCTGGAAATGTGGGGAAAAGGGTCGGATTGCGTCGCCTTTGTTTACCCTCGCGCTTGTTGCTTAAATTGACCGGGCTTTGATGGATTGCAGGTACGAGTGATGAGTCAATTTACGAGTATCACTTTTTGAAGAATATATGGGTTTTGTGAGTGATAAAGTTTAAGCTTTAGGAAATTTTTTTTCAAAGTTGAGATTGATAATATAAGTGCAGAATTTCATAGTTTCAAATATTTTTTTAAATGATCATCATTGCATTTTTGTAATAAGTTTTATTTTCTATTAAAATTAAACAAAGAAATGAATAGTAAATTCTTCATGATTTTAACAAGGGGTTACGTACTTGGTCCTGTTTAGACAGGACTGTCCAAAGGACTATCAAAGGACTGTAAAATAAAAATACGATATCAAGCTCTCGTAGTCCTGTCCCGTTCAAATTAGGCTGGCCAGGACTATTCAGGACTACTCAGGACTTTTTGACAGGATTAAGTGCGTAGCCCCTTGGATTTTAAATAATATTGATAAGTTGATTATCAGAATTGTTTTATTATTATTAATTGTTTTAAAAATTTATTTATTCAAAAATTTGATGTATTTTTTTTTAATTTTTTTTTTTTAAATATACTACCTCGTATACTACATCTATTCATAAATTTTTAACCAGTTAAATTTGAAAGAAATATTTTCTAATCTATTATTATTTTATTTTACATAAATCAAAGAAAGAGATTGCAAGATTAAAATTATGAATCGAAAAAAAGCTCAAAACGATAATTCAATATTTAACCTTTATCATAGAAAAAAAATAGCTCCCAAGTTCAATATCACCAAAACAAAGCATCCCCAAAACTTTTTTTTTACCAAACTACCACTCGCTCCTCAAACACAAAAAAAGCTCCCCGAGAAGCTCATCGAAACGCGATGCCTTTGTCAATCACAAATACGATCCTCGTCAGCAAATCCGCGCGCACGAGAAAAAAAAGGGAGTAAGGGCCGAGTCTGCTCCGCAAGTACCCATATGTCGTTACGAGTGGTGGGTGGGGGAGAAGCAAACACTTTTCAATCGATGCCGGTCTGAAAGGAGTCTACTCTCGCTTTTCAAAAGCTTCGCACTTTTATTGATTTTTACCCTCTTTTTTCGGGGGTAGTTTAATTAACCCTTTTTTTTTAAACCGGGGTTCGAGTGCGGAGTGAGTAGCTTTGTGTCTCTTGAAAACGAGATCACTAAATTTTGAATTAAGTGTGGTACTTTTTTAAGTGAGGGAATTGAAATTGCTTATTTTTAGCAGCAATAGAACAAATTAAAATGTATTCTATGTATTTATAGGAAAATATTTTTTAGGTTTGGCTAGAAACAGATTTTTTTTTGAAATATTGTTTAATATCTTGACAACAAGTTACTCATAGCTTCAGTAAAATAAAAATTTTGTTTTTTCAAATTTTATCAGATTTTTTATATAGAAAAAGATAAGGTACATGCGACAGATGCTGAACTGTCATATTTTTTTTTTAATTTCATAAAAAATTAATTAATCAACAGTAGACAATTTTTCAGATTATTGTAGATTTATAATCACGATAGTAAAATTCAAACAAAAAAATTAAAAATAAAATTTGATAAACAGCGTAAAATATTTTTTACTATTCTTAAAAAAAATTTCGACCTATTTTGTTGGTATTTAATAAAATACGCAAAAATTCAAACAGTGGACTTAATTAGTTATTCTGGGAAGCCACAGAAATGTATGAGTATGAGGAAATTAAAAACAAGATTTTAAAAGCACCGTGAAATAAATAAAAAAATATTTTTAATTATAAAAAATTAATACGAAACCACGTTCAAGACGATACCAATTAGTATAATTACCATCACAATGTTAAGTTTTTTTTATTTTTTTCTCGACCAACACAAAATAAAACCAAAATTATTGTATACTGTTGGTACAGCGAAACCCTACAAGATTGTATTGTAAGAATCAAAACTTTTTCTCGCTGCAACCAGGCTCAACATTCTTTCCGGCAGGGGTGAAATTTTCACAAAAGAAGTCGTCCTTTCAGCAAGACACCCCCACCCAAAGACATCGCGATTAATATCGGGTAGACGACGCGTTTTTTTTTTCTCTATCTCTCGCTCTCTCGGTCTCCTTTGTTTAGTCAAGGAGTAATAACGCGCACGGGGAGCTTTTTCATTCTTTCGGAGGGGATTTTTGCTGAGGAAGTTCGCCTTTTTTTTTAGCGGAGGACGAAAAATAATCGCGATTGTTCGGTACATTTTTTTAATGACGAGGGGGGCTAATTAGCTAATTAAAACAAACATCTCTTTTTAATTAAGAAAAAAAAAAATTAGTGTGGGATTACTTAATCGGAGTAATTGAACTTTAGTTACGCGATCCCCCAGGTTTTACAACAAATTGATCCCCGGGATCTATAAAAGTTTAATTGAACAGCGAATTAAATACCATTTTCGTCCAATTAGAAATCGTGGAAACTCGCGTCGTAAATTCGCACCGAGATTATTTGTATGTAAACAAGACCGAGTCGGCTCGTCACTGATATTATTTATATCCTCGCGCGTATAAACCCGATGACTGGCGCGACAATTTGTAGTAAGTAAGTATTGTTTATCGAAAATATATTTGTGAAACAAAAGTGGGAAATTTCACTTTTTATTTATCTTTATCATTATCGCGATCCTCGTGACAGCGCTTTACAATCTAGCGTATGATAGCGAAACTCTTCAAAACTAGAGTATTTTGAAAAATTAATTGATCGATCAGCAGTGATTAATTACAGTTCGGGGGGCTTGTAATTATTTTAATAGCGTCGCTTTCACGTCTTTAAAGTAAATCAAACCAGGTGGAAAATTTTGATCTAATAACTTTTAAAACCATAAATTTATAATATTTTTCTCGCTCAAGCGACCAGCTTCGACAACAATTTTTTTCCCAATCCATTACAAACTCACGAAGTACCTTGGGACTCCAGAATCCTCTCGCGCAGCGCCAGCACAGTGCTAAAAAGCTAATAGCAACCACAAAGCAAAGCCAAAGCGCAGCCTTAAAAATAATACCAAGCCAGAAAGCTCGCGAGCAGTAGAGGAAGGCCGAAAAAGCGATGAAAGAGGCGGACGCGAGGAGCACGGGTTTACCACAGTCGTAGGAGTGCGACCCGGAAAACATGTTGAGGCACACACTGATAACACTAAATGGGCATAACCGGGCCCGCGGATCGACAACTGAGGCGTCTGGGTTTTTCGCTTGCGCATCCTTGGAAAATCAGGTGAGTGGGGAGGGGGGAGGTACGAGAGCACTGATAAGATTACGATGGTGCAGCTGGCTATACCCAGGACGTTTTTCTATTTTGGATCGATAATGTCGGGTTCTACGATCTGAATAATCGTACGGGGATCAAAAATTTTCAGATTTTTTTTTTTTTTTTGTCTTTATTGGTTGAAATATTGCCTGGAAAATGTAAACAAAATTTTTATTTTCATAAGTTCAGATGAAATAATGTTAAACTCAAGGTTTTTTATGTATGAACAGAATTTATGAAAAGTTAAAAATGAATTTAAAAACTAAAAAAAAATAATAATAATGATAATAATAATAATAAAATAAATGGTATCTTAACTTTAATTCCTAAAATAAGAATAAATTATCAAATTATTTTAGTGAGTTGAAGAACTTTTTTCCATGGCTGTCAGAAATTGTATTTTTTACTCTAATCAAAGTTTTCACAAAATCAATGCTGCGAATTGTTCTAAGAGGCCTTTTGGAAATTGATAAAATATAATTAAATTTTGCATGAATTTTGAGGTCGTAAAATTCAAGATCGACATAATTGAATCATTTATGTATCCTTTATTTCAACTGGGTCACGTTATTGAACTTTTATTTTTTTTTAATCTTATCTAGATGTTGGTAAATCCGTGCAATAAGCTGTTTAAAAAGACGTCAAAGAAAAAAAAAAAAAATCGTTGTCTATTTTTGAAATAAACTTGTCTCTGAATCTACGTCACTGCATTTCAATTGGTATCTAAATGTTAAAATCAAATTAATCTTTCCGATCGCGATAGCACAATGCGAGAAATTAAAATTCTATAACGATTTAAAAAAAAAAAAAAAGGCTTTTCCCATTACGTAAACAAAGAAGCGCAGTTAGAGATACACGTCGGGGACAGTTACGGGGAACAATCAGCTCCTTATAGGAGTAAAACGACACACAAAGATAATACCGTTTTATAAAACTCCGTGAATCGACTTTTGGGATCATCGATTTCTTAGCCTGCCCCGCGCTGCCATTATGCAGCAGCCCTCGAATGATCGATTACGGGGGAGTGCGCTAACAATGGGAAAAGGTTTGGATTTTTTTGTTTTTTTTTTCAGCTACCGCTGCACCGGATGTATATTTTATGCGTACTGCTGCACCGGAGGCAAGTGCTTTCCATTCTATTCCATAACTACAGTTACTTTTAATTCCTTTCTTTTTACCTTTTAGTGCCATTGATGGCGGCGGGGGGAAAAACTTTTCGTCGCTTGGAACTATGAATTGTACGGGTAAAAAAGCCACTGACTCAGGCTTAAATTGTTGTTCGAATTATTCTAAATTTAACTTTACTCGAGTGTTTTTTGAATTCTAAAAGCTAAACAAATTTGTCTGTTTGTGACTCGCAGTCAATAAACTTGTGGTTTTTTGAAAAATTTTGTACCGGACTCTAAAATATGATACACTATTGAACACAGTTAGGAACATATTTCAAACGAAATCTATATTTTTACATAGATTTTCTTACTGTATGAATTTAGGATTAATATTACGCTTGAAATATCCTAATTGGAATTCGTATTAGATTCGAATAATCTGTTGTTGTTGTCTTAAAAATTATAAATAAAATGAATTTTTTTTGTTGAAATATAAACTTAAATATAAAAATAAATGACTGGTTATTATGTCTTTTACAAGTTTTCTTTAAATAAACAAACTGAGAAATTTATTTGCTTTTTCAGCGCTATTTTTATTATTAGCTAACTAACTTAATTTACTTTTCCCTTTTACTTTTCAATTTATGATTGAGTCAAATAGGTAAAAAATTAATTTCTTTAGAATGATCAAATTTTTTTTCAAGCTCTACGAATTGAACATCTCAAAACATAAAAAATTTAATTCAAAAAGCTGTGTAAATATGTCTATTATATGTTCATTATCAACCTAGTAAATTTGAAGTCTTTTGAAAAATTTTGAGTTGGTGAGTCTTTGATGATTTCAAAAAAAGTTTCATTTTACTTAGCGTAATCTTTAAATAGTTCAAGTGTTCTTCAAAAATTTTACTTTAGCTGAATTGATTAAATTTCTTTCTGTGATAAATATTTCTTCGAAAATTATTTTGTAAAAAAATTAAAAAATTTTTGCTCTAGAATGACTTAATAGCTTCAGTATGTAATGAGGCTACAAATTTTTTTTGTTTCTTTATTTTAGCTAATATTAGTTTCAACACAAGAAGTTACGTTTGTCATTAAATTTTAAAAAATGAATAAAATTTCATCACGAGGAATTTTACGAATTAGAGCTTTTCAACCAATAAAAAAAAATAAAACTCGTAGTGTTGAGTCAGTAAATAATTTTTTACAGTCGCAAGTTAGTTTTGCGTAGCGAAAGTTAAAAATCTTCTAAGGATCAGAATATTAACAACCAAAAATGGATAAAAAATTGACTTATATTTTTGGTACGTAATTACTTATTTTTCACATCTACGCTTTTAAAAATAAATTGATTTAACTAAATTTTAGACCTCATCGTTATAACAACATTGATTGCAAAAACGAGTGCGTTAGAAACTCCGTACAAACTGACCGATGGTCATGAACATGGTGTAAAACATTTTCAAATCAACAACTGTAAGGACGATCCGTGCTATATCAAATTAAATGAATTGAACAATCTCACCATGACCTTGAAAATGCGTAAGCTTTTCGAATTTAATTAATGGAATTTTTTGGAAACGGTTCATAAACTTTAACAGAATTAATATTTTTAGCTGATAACGCTAAAACCGTAGAATTGGAAGAAGAAATCCTTGAGCGTATTTCGGACAATCACTATAAAAAATATTTGCACTTGGTTTATGAACCTAAGTTCTGTAAATCACTTAAGAACGTATCGTGCCCTCTCAAAAGAGATCAAGATGTTGAGTACGCCAGCTCATTTTCAATAGACACGGGGACTTGGAAGTTTTGGAAAAAATTTTTGGGGAAAAACGGACTCCGTCTCTACATCACTTTGTTGCAAGATGGCGTACGTACCACATTGTACAAGTTCATGGTCAACGTTAATATTGTTTCGCCAATATTTTGAATAATGTACTACTTAAAAGAGAAAAAATAAATTTTTAATGAATTAATGTTGAAGTAAGCACCTTTTTTGCTCAATGGGAAACTTTAAGACAGTGATTTCTCGGAGGGACTACTTAAAGAAGGCAAACTTTTTCGAGAACTTTTTCATACCTGTCGCTGTTTTATTTTTGTAGAAAATACATTACCTTTCTTAAACTTGAAAATTTAGTATCGCTAAAACTATTACAGCGTCACGGAACATTAAACCTCGAACATTGTTATGACCCACGCTCTGCAAGGTTGAAACTAAAACTAACTCGAGTCACGCAGTCTGAGAGAACTAATCTGTTTATCCCTTCGTATCTTACTATCCTACCAGATAAGTTTAACTCATCGTAAAAAAATTTTCATAGTTCTCCGAATACTTTGAAAAATTTTACCTACACAATAACCGACCGCATTGGGAGAGAGATACGAGTTGTCAGTCTGACGCTGACTTGAAGGCTTGAAGCATGTCATCCAGTTACTTTGGTGTAACCAGTTGAATTTTGTAAAATTTTCCTGTAAGAAGTGTGAATTAGGTTATCCATTTAATAGCCATTTACTGGCAATTTCATAGACTCAATCTAATATTTTTCTAGTAATTAGCCATTTAATGGCTATTAAATGGATAATCTAATTCACATTTCATAGAGGATTCTTGTTTATTCATTTCAAACATTATTATATATATTTGATTTAAACAGTAAAAAATCATTTCATACATAGCAGCATCAGAAAGAGTTTAAGTGTTCAATCAAGATTTTGCTAGTTGGTCCGTAACTATACAACTTCAAATCTATTGAGGTAATAGTGTACATTGACCAAATCAATCGGGCATCTTCAAAAAGAACTCCTAGCAAAACCATTAAAATTCATCGACTCAATAAATCACACGTTGAACAATGTAAATGCAAAGTCTTCAGTGATACCGTACAAGAAAAAAAAAACAGCTACCGTCTGCAAAAAAAGCTCCGGCAATAATTACACAAAATGATTCCGGAGTGGTGGGATAGCTGGGAAAAAGGAAGTGTAAAACAAAGCCCGAGAATCTCATCAGGCCTCACAGTCAATCTCACCTGTTTCTTCTTCTTCAGCAACAGTTGAAATTTACCGACTTTTCAGAAAAACGCCGGCCGGCTAAAGCCCCCCCGAACGAAAGGAAACACGGCGTACGAAGAAGAAGAAGAAGTAGAAATAAAAGAGCTGGAATTTCTCGAGGACGAGGTAGCTGCTGGCAAAAAAAGAGACCGAGACGACTAAGACGACGGAGAAGGAGGAGGAGGAGGAGATAAGCTATATACGGACTGGCTGCTCATCCTCTCTCTGCCGCGGAATTCGCGTGCCTCCTGTGTACAGTCCATGTCTGCGGCCTAAGAGCGGACGACGAATATATTGAAAATTCTCGCAAGGGATTTGTGTGTGTGTGGGTTTGCAGGTTTATGTCTCTCTCTCTCTCTCTCTCTCTCTCTCTCTCTCTCTCTCTCTCTCGAAGTCATAAGAGCCCAGACTAGCGTGTGGCTTTTACCTTGCGCATTTTGAATGAGTAGCTTTTTTAATGGTAATTACTGTAATCATCAAAAGTGAGAGTTGTGATGTTTTGATTGTATTACTTTTTTTCATTGTACTGACGTTTGTTTAAATTACTTTATAGTCGTACGTGCATCTCAGATTCAACGATTTTTTAAACTAGGTTATAGCTTACATTATAAATGTGATATTAAAAATTTTTGGATCTATTAGTTTTGATGTTCTTTTAGTAATTCCGAAGCTATCATTTATCATTACTATACACCATTTAAAAAAAACCAATATTAAAACAAAAAATAAATCATATCTTATCAAACATTTGTCAAGAAATTTTTTTTTTCACGTGAATACCGTTGTTATAATTCACTCATTTAGATATCTAATCAGTGAGAGGTATGACATCACCGCGCTTCTCTTTATGCACACTAAGATTAAACTTAAAATTATTCAGCTCAAGTTCAAGAAAAACGTCTCTTGTTTTCAGCGTTAAACAAATGGATTTATGATAAATCACCCTTTGGTGCAGGCATAGCTGAGTAAATAAAATTATTAAAAAAAAAAAAAAAAGTATTATCCATCACGAGTAACGTTAAATTCACGGCAACGTACGAATCAAGTAACAGTATAGGACTCCAAACATGCGATCACGGATCAAAGATAGATAGAAAGAAAAAATAATGCTTTCGAATCGTGAAGCGTGACGACATTGTTTGATCCTCCTCGTCCTTCCTCATTGTAATTTACCGCCAAGAATCATCGTCATCATCGTCATCGCCCAACGTACTTTTCTGGAATCATCGTCCCGCTGACTTGTTTATTTTTTTCCAATAGGTACCAATCAACCAACAAAAAAAGCTATTTTTTTTTTTGAAATTGTAAACTGCGGTGGGCAAACAATGCGGGCGAGATCCGTGTAAAAACAAGGCATTAGCAACACTACACCCGCGCTTTTCTTCTAACCCTCTCGGGTATGACTACTCCTCAACTTTCCAGTTGCGATTTAAAAAATTCGAATAAATCAGAGCGCTAATGGGGGCGTTAATAAACGAGGCGGTCATTAATCAGGAGTAACGAGCCAGCCAGCTCACAAATTATTTGAGCGCATCGCGTGAAATCGCGCGTGTCGAATCGGCGCCTCGGCCCGGTGACCCGAACTCGGTAACGCGCGAAGCCGAAACGAGGTCAAGGCCGCGAGCGAAGCTGGACGAGTCCAGGTGCACCGGCCGGCTTAAGCACCATGCGAATGCTCGGATGGGAATCAAACCGGACGGATGTGGGGTAAGCGAGAAACCACGGATTTTAAAGACGAAAATTGGTGATTTTTTGAGCATGGATTATGAGATTAGAGGGGTCGGAGACCTCTGTTGTTGAGGGAGATTTCTGCATTACCGACTGTACATTCGAATGTTTAAATTTTATTTACGAAATTAAAAGTTGTAAATATAATTTATGATGATATTAGGATAAGGCCTTGATACAATAAAAAAGCTTTGGTGAATTTACTAATTTGAAGACCATTTGTAAAATATGAAACCGTATGATAACTTGGCCCACTTCTTAATCTAAAGGACCTCCAGCTGGAATTTCAATCTTAGAGGAATAAAATTTTTTTTGAAACTATAGGAATTTTTATTTTTATTTTAAATCAAAATCAGAACTTTTCTTGATATTATACTTAGAATTTAACCGAGAATTTAACAAATACTAGAATTTACTATTTTAATAGCAGGACCTTTGTTGCATTACTTTATTGTGAAGCAATTAAGTACTACTTGGTAATAAATGTTTTAGGAACCTAGGTTAATTTTTCAAGAAAAAGTAATAATAAATCCATTCATATAAATAAATTTGCTCGATTAGACCCACTCAAAATATTCAAAATATCCATAAGGTTACTCAAACAACTCCTATAACAGATCCTTGATAAAAAATTAACTAAAAATTAGCTGAATTTTGCAATTTTTACCAATGGTAATTTTACATATTTTGATTTTACTCTATTGCCTATCAAGACTGCAAAACAGTTTTATGAAAAAACTCGTTATCTTTTTCTTTTAATAGTTTGAAAAAAAAAAATTTTTTTTATTAAAAATTTTTTGATTACCCTAACTGCACGAAATTTTACTTTTTATCGGGATTCTTCAAGACCCCCATGATTTGTTCATTCCTTGATTTAGTTCTTATACACATACAAAGTCAAATTGTTTTAAAACTAACCTTTTGGCATGGAGTCGAAACCGTAGTCGCCACCGGTGGGCAGCCCAGCCGGTCTGCTCCGTTGCTGCTGCTGTTGCTGGTGGTGCAGGTGATGGTGGTGGTGCTGGTAGAAGTGCTGACCGGGACTCGCGTGCTCGTCGAAGGCCGCGGGCGGGGGCGAGGCCTCCCTCATGCACCCCATGAAGCTCAAGGGGCCGCCCCCGCCACCACCCGCGGGTGGGGCCGTGGGGCCCGTCGCGGCGGCCATGCCCCGACTCGACTGCTGCTGGAATAAAATGCGAAATTGTCAAAATAGGAAATTTTTTTATAATGCTGGTTTTTAAATATTTACAAGCTGTACTTAAAAAAAAAATTAAAAAAAAAATTAAAACTAATTTTTAAGTTTATTGCATTTTTTTTTTTTAATTCCTTCTTTCTCTGATAATAATATTTAGGTAGTTATCACAACTCGAGTGGACCTATAAGATTTAAGGTTGTTGGGTCGGTGCGAGAGAGAACGCTATACATTTGCGAGTAGTAACGGTACTCTCTGTCTCTCTCGTACTCGTGTAAAACATGGCGACTAACCTAAGATTTTAGCTTATTTTAGCGTTCACTGATTTTTTATTATAACTTACATATGTCTATCAAGAATAATTAACGAAGGAAAACGTGTATTATTTTTGTTCTATCACTTACATTTTTTTTTATTACAATCGTTCTTTTCATTTTCATGAATTTTGATAAAAACCGTGAAATTCAGTGTTTTTTTATTTGATTGTGTGTTAAACCTAATTTGTTTGTAACTTTTTTTCTGTATGTCCCGATGGACTATTAATTTAACTGAGTTGATAACTAATGATTACCTACATTTTGGCCAAATCTCGAGCAAATCGTCTTTTTTATTCTAGTACCGACCCAACAACCTTAAGGTATAAGAGAGATCCAGACCACCAGAATTTTATCGGTAGAGGCACATGAAAATATACATTTTCTGATGTGCATACTCCGGGATTTGATCACGAGTCCTCGGCGTTAATACTCGGAGTCTAACCCATCAAGCCACCTTTACTGTACTTGAATACAAAATATTTTATTTAGTTTAATGATATATTACTGAAATCTTTAGCTGAGAAATTCAAGTAAATAAATATAGTCAATAATACAAAACAACTATTCCACTAATATTATCAAATCATAGGTACTTTAATTTCTTAACCCAATCAACTCGTACATCAAATCAAAAATTTTGATCAATTTTAAAGCTCTCAACCAATCCCAACCCCAATATCTCGAAATCGATGACGACAAGCTCTTTTCACCCATTCAGGAAAATAGATCTCGCGTCCTCTGTTATCGCTCCTCGTTTCAACCCAGATGCAGCTCCGAAGCTAATGCTATCGCTTACGCCAATCAGCCTCCCCCCGCCCACCCGGCCGGCCGGAGATGAAAGGGAAAAAACTTCCTCTCCCCCTTATAGCTGCACCACCAGGCCGGATCGATGCACCCCAGCCCTGACCTTAGAAACCAAGCCGAGTGTACCAGCTGCTGCTGCAACTCTCCCTTAATTTCAGCTCCCTTCTTGTTTGCGCTAGGGTGGAGAACTAGACACGCGGGGAGATCTTACGTAAGGGTGCTTTTTTTGCTCGCGAGGGATGCTAGACGAGAACACGTTTTTAGGATCGCTTAAACTCGAGATGATGCTTCGCCCAGGTACGAGGGCTATTATAGCAGAAGATTCTTTTGGATGGGAATATTTTTGGATGTCTCGTTTGCAGTACTGGTTTGTAATTTTTCTAACCGGAATGGGCAAAATTGTTACACAAAATGTTTTAATTTGAGAAAGTTTTTGCGAAACATTCTTTTGATAGTTAGATAGTTTAGTTTTAATCGAGGTTTTAATAGACAAAATTTTGACAATCTCGTTTGGACTGATTCAAAATTTTTCAAACTCACAACATAAAAAATTGACTTTAGATACTGTTATCTTCAAAATGATAGTTATTCAAAATTCTGGGATAAAAATTATTCATACGTAGACAATAAATTTATAAAATTTCCATACTAAAGTTATCTCAAGAATGCAAATTACACCTCACAATCTTCAAATATTTTGTTCGACATTTATTATATTTTTATTATAAAAAACTGAATCATCATCTTGAACTATAACTAGACTACTTTGTATTCAAAACCTTCTCCGAGCTTCCCCTAACTACAGAGATTAAAAAAAGATTCCCAACAATTTATCGGATGCCACTCACACCAAAAAATACGATTTTCATCAAGTCTTTCACTTCACAGTCACATGTTGAGTCTTAGGATCCTCGCACTCGGCAAGGACGTCTACGCGGGACTGCCGCAGGACCGGGTCACAGCTCGGCCGTTATACATAGGATGCATCACCTCCGGTAACCACGGCAACCCGTGCACCAGGGCTCACGCATAACTCTAGGGTGGGGGCAGCATTGATCCCCCCGGCCTTGACCTTGCCGCGGCTCCAGCCTGCCAGCTGGTACCGACTGACTTCTTCGGGGAGTGTTTTGCTCTTAAAAAAACAGCTCAACAAGTGACGACGACCCAAGCCAAGTTGTCGTTAAATTAGTCTGACGTCGACTTGCTGGGTTGCGTCACGGT
Organism: Encarsia formosa; assembly: GCA_038277355.1. Taxonomy (NCBI): domain Eukaryota; kingdom Metazoa; phylum Arthropoda; class Insecta; order Hymenoptera; family Aphelinidae; genus Encarsia; species Encarsia formosa. The sequence continues at coordinate 12,239,255 of CM076186.1, read as the reverse complement.
GGATCGATGCAGGGAATCTAATTAAATGACGGCTGAACATGTTGTTCAAGTTTGAACTACGGTTTTGTTTGTTTTAAAGGACCGCTGCATGAAATCGATAAGGAGAGTTTGTTTGTGACTGGCACAATTTTTGAATCAAAATTTCAGCTGTCCACCTGGGAGACATTTGTATGCTCTTGTCAGAGCGAGGATTTGATTTTAAATTTCAAATGGACTAGAAATTTCGGAGACAAGAATTTAAATAGTTAATATTTTTATATAGTGTTGGTCTTGTGAAGAAATTAAGCTTTGACATTTAAAATAAACTAACTAAAAACATTCATTTAAATTTTATTAAAAGAATATGATCTGGTTGAATATTCAAGCCAGTTCGGAAAGTTAAAAACTACATTAAAAAAGTTTGCTGTAAGGTTATCCATTAATAACAAAATATAACTAAAAACAGGTACAACTTAAAGACACTATGGTGTATTGTAATGTATTGATGTAAAGATCCGGAAGTGACCCTGTCGACCTATATTCATATTTCAATGATTCAATCAATTCTAGTTAACAATTATATTATTGGATAGTTAATAAAGTTTGCAGCTTACAAAAAATAGCAAACAAGCTCATTTTTTGCTAATGAAAATTTTAGGTTTCAATCTGATTTATTTCTGAAAATTTTAATTGGGTCACGTTCGTAAGTAATTTTTGAGTTTTCATCACATTTCAAAATATTTAAAAAATATTTATTTGGTACTAAACTAATTATGTAAGTTACCAAATAACTATATTTATCAAGGGTTTGTCTGAGTAAAGTTTAATAAATGATATCCAAATAAAAAGGTTACTAATAACTCAGGCTGTTTTGGATTAACCTTTTTTGAAAAATTATAGGTTATAAATTTATTTCAGAGCTCGACATGAAATTTTGACAGGATCATTAACCCGCTAGTTACTTCAAGGTAGGCCTCGAAGAGAAACGAATTCGATCAGATGGAAAGCATTTCTGCCTATTAAAACGAAAAATCTCTGATCCACGCCGGGTTATTATTTTGACAAGGCGCAAAAAATCCGCAAGGAGAAAGCTCAAAGTAAAGTTTCAACGCCACTCTTGCGATTGAAAAACTGCCACGTCCAATACAAAGAGCAACCATTCAAACGTCCCTTACGCAACAACACTTTGGACCCAAATGGGACATTTTTATTGCCACAGTCGTGTCATTAAATTTTGTAAAAAAAAAAAAAGACCGAAGAAAAACGACGAAGTCGGTCCAAGGTCGGGGCAGCATCGCTTGCGTAGAAGGAAAAACCGGGAACTCGAGTACGCGACGTGACCTATATTTTCACGTATTGATCCAGATTTTCTGCAGCAGCTATTACGCGACCGAGAACGCTGCATTCAATTTCAACGGGGGAGACGGTTTAAACCGTCCGCGGATTATCGATGATGAAAAAAAAAAAAAAAAATCGGGATTTTACGTTATTGGATATACCCTTTTTTTTTCCACATTGTCGCCGAGTTACGGATTATACATTGGAGCGCCAGTTTTGATTTAAAAGTGACACACAATCGTCATTGTTATCATTTGCGAAAGAGTGAAAAAACAGTCTTTTTTTTTATATTGTTTGTTTTCAGAATGAAACCGAGTTTTTTTTTTTCATTGTCTGCGACTGAAAAATTAATGAATGAGTCTCGATATAACAGCCACGTGGAGTATGATAAAATAATCGGGGATTCGTTGAAAACAAAAATTTTTTGCAATGCAGTTTATTATAAAATAATGATCCTTAAAAAAAAATTTTTCGTTTAGATTTAAAAATAATGCTGCATGCAGCGTATATTTATATTTGAAAAGTTTTATTATTATTTGACCCTTTTTTAAGAATTGAATTAAAAAAATTAATCGCGAGCAAGAGCGAGAGCAAGAGACAACTGAAAAATAAAAATATTCTTTTGTTTAATTTTTCTTGATGACAGATTATCATGAAGATTAATATTTTTTTATAATAAAAGCTTCTATTTTTATAAAAATATTTTGTTCTTTCAGAGTTTATAAAAATAACTGATTATTTTTTTTTACTTATAAAATCATTATTTTTCAAATAAATTAAAAAAAAAAAGTTTTCTTAAAATCAGCAACAAAAAGAAACACTTATAGAAAAATGATAAATTTTCAATGTATTTTCACGTGAACCTCCGGTGTGAAAAGTTTCTTTTGGCATTTGATAAAGCGATAACTAATTAAAGATTTAATAGCTCTCGGATGGTTGTCGCGACTTTCCCTTTTAACGCGATACTACACACTTCGTTTAAAATCGTTGTTGAAGTGCCCTACTTTGCGAGATACTCCTTCGATTGGTATCGCGATAATTGAAAGTGAATCAGTATATATACGTCCAAGAGATTATCCGCGAAATAAGATTACCGGCTCTATTATTGTATCGAGAGGTATTATCCGATTGAAAGAGATTTTTTACCTTAGAATTTCAGCTGAAAAGCTTGTATTGGAAAATTTTCTTTTAAAATTTGATCTACTTTGTATCGTACTAGAAATATTGTTAAGGTTGACAAATTATGAGATAATTTTTTTTTTCATATATATCACGAATTGGTAGATACATTTTTTAAATAATAATGTTAAAAAAAAAAGAATTATTTCGAAAATATTGTAAGATATACTAATCTTTCAAAAAAATCATTATCTTCAAATACTCGTTTATACACAAGTAACGATGGTTGACTCATAATTCGAAAGTTTTGAGTTCAATCCCTGCTTATGAATTTGTAGATAAATAATGTGTTTTTGGGCAATACGAAAAATTTGAAAAATGGGTAAACTGTCATATATTGACTGAAAAAAAAAACATGTTTTGAAAATAGCGAATTTCAAACAACTTCTACGCTTTTTTTTTTAAATAAAAAATTCAGTAAAATTTATTTTTTGAGTATCTTTATAAAAATAAACCTTAATTTGTACCAGTTATCGTACCAAAAGCATCAAAAGAATATTTCAAAATAATTTTTTCCAACATTTTTCATTAAAATTTTTTCACCATCTCAAAGTCGAGAAAAAAATTCTCGCCTCCGGGCATTACTGGGTTAACTTAAATTCGATTCAAAACCCGTGAATTTCAAAATTGGTCTCATTATGGACAAACGCGTACCCACTCCAAACTGAAGTGATCATTTGCAAAGTTATTTAACATTAAAAATTTTTTAAAACTCGCTGAAAAAATAAACCACTATATCATTCCCAAAGATCCGAAAAACTCAAAGTGACAAAGTCGTCTCGTGACGCGTGCTCGGACGCGTGTGTACCTACAAATAAAGAAGAGACATTCCCGGGGCTTAAAATTCCTGCAGCTTTGGGCTGACACGTCAAGACCGCGACGAAGGGAAAAACGTGACGCATCGCGGCTGCCTTTATACTCCATCGGGAAAACTCGGGAATTACTTTCGAACTTTTCCGAATAACGCCCGCGATTTGATTTACGAGCTTTAACCGTCTGCGATTCCTCCCTTGTGATTTCGCGGGGAGCCATGACAAACGCTTTTTTTACTCTTTTTTTCAAATCTGAATTGTTAGTGGTGTTGATTGGATAGTTAACGTGGGTATTTCTATGTGTTTTTTGTTATGAATTATTTATGTTTATTTTTTATTATTTTCTAAAAAAATTTATTACGTGCTTTTTGATTAGATAACTCTCATCAGGTTTTATCAACGCAAGGTCGTTGAATAATAAATTTTTTTTTTTATAAAGGACATTTCTGTTTGTGATAGTTTTTCAATGAATAAGTTTTTATGCAATAAATTTAACAAAATAATTTCAGAGTAGTTTTCAGAGTTGAACAGTTTGTAATTTAGAATAATTTTCCATTTATCGACTCTTTAATTTTCTGTTTACAATCCTCTCGTTGCAAAAATTTCAAATGAATTACAATGAATTTTTTAAATTTATTAATGAAATATAAAAAAAATTTATGGTTTCATGTGTAAATTGAACGAGTTTAAGTAGCCATATTTATTTTTGATCTTCATTTATTTTGCAATTAAATCGAGAATTAAATAAGAGTGTAGATGGCTCAGTGAATAGATCGCTTGACTAGTAATTCGACGTTCTCGGGTTCGACTCCCATATTGATAGAGTCAGACTTTGACTTCTTGTGACAAGCAACTTGCTATAAACTTATGTATCAAAAAGAGCATTAATGTCCATCGATTATAAAAAAAAAAAAAAATTGGTAGTATGAGATTGGGGATAAAAAAATTGTAAGTATCAAAAATTCTAATTTTATTTTTTAGTCCATCAACTAATCAAAATTTTATTTTTCGAAAATTTTTTCACTTTTTTTCTTTTTGAGACATATTAATAATTGTTTAATTAATGAATTTATTTTCAATTAGACGTAAACAAATGATTGACTTGAAACAAGAAACCAGCGGTTGAAAAGTTCAGTCACGAATGGTAGTGGGATTAAACGCACGTGATTATCATTTTCATCACGTGCTCGTATAATTTATCAAGTAGAAAGGCACGCTAACGTGCAAGTGTCATTGTACCAAAAGATTGAAATCTCTTACCTTACACGGTGAGCGACATTTTAAGTGCAGAGCGCGTAACCCGAAAATCTGAAATCACAGAGAAAGCAAAATTAGTATATAATGCACTTATTACCAACAAAATTAAATAAAAAATATGGCTGTATACGAGATTTAGGTGTAGCTCGACTTTCACTTATAAAAACACTTTGCGAATTAGATAGTCCGGACGAGCAAATTATGAGCTTGTTACACGCACAGACTTGGCTGGTGGGCCTCTTTTTTTTTCATCTCATGAAATATTCATAAAAATCGCAAGCTCATTCGAGAAAGCGCCAACTCCTCGGCCAACTCCCACCTTACATTTTAAGGTGCGAGAGTAAAAAAAAATCAAAAAAATATTAAATTTGTCTTACAAAACACATTTTTTTCGAAACTAAATCAATTGATTTGCTCGGATTCCAGCGAAGAAAAACCTTAGCCCAAAATCTGCCACAAACAAAGTTACAATTGGACATTAAAATATCTCTAAACCACTTTATTTATTATTTAACCTTGAAAAAAAATGTTAAAATGACCTCACCATACCGTTGATATAATTTAATAAAAAAAATTCATCGACACACCTGCCACGAATAAAATGACTATAACTGTTCAGCTTATAAAAGTTGCAAGGATCTTTTTATTCGTGGCTGGAAAGGTCCGCAGGCTAAAATAAAAAATAAAGTATTTTAGAGACATGTTAATCGCCATAAGCAGCCTCATTGTAACTTTGTTCGTGGCAGATTTTGGGCTAAGATGTTTTTTCGCTAGGACAGTCGAAATTATCACAGCCGTTCAATGGCTTACTGGCTTGAGAGAGCGACTCATGATCCAATAATATTGGGTTCGATCCAGCTAGTTCAAAGTTTGGTTTCCCAAACCATAAAGTTATTTATGTTGTAATTATTTCTTACAGTAAATGAGTAATAGTCATTGATTTAAAAAAGATAATTAAAAATAAGAATTTTTACAAAATTTGTATATGTATTCGTGTTACATCAATTTTTTTTACTCACAAATTATTAGATAATAATTTTATTTAATATCAAAAATCATAAAAAGAAAGAAAATTTTTTTTGCGTAAAGATAATGTAGACGTCCGGGGTTATTAGACAGGAGCGTAAAATTTTTTTATTTTTGGCAAGCACAGACTAACAAAAGCTGTTCATTACAGCTGTTCCGATAAGCAATGTCTTCTTTAGAGGTGTCTTATTGTTTTAGTTTATAACAAGATTTTCACAAAGTAAAATCAGTTCGAAATACACATTTTAAATTTATTTTTTATGATCTATCTCCGTGCAGTAAAAAAACATCAACACAGAGAGCTTCCAAAAATACGTATAAGGTTTCCCAAGCCTCGATGATGTAAAGCGAGCCGGGGCGAGCGACACCCGCGCGCATCCTATTTTTAAATCGCGTGCTTCCTCTTTCTTTTTTCGGAAGGTGAATTTCCGGTCTCGACTATAGGCGGCAGCGTAGTTTTTCCTTTGTGGCAATTTTCGCGCTCCGTGAATCGTGGCAGTTCTTTTGTTCGACCCAAGTAATCGCGTCTCGGTCATTTACTCCTCCTCCTCCTTCTTCTCCTCTTGCCCATCCGAGCTTTCCTTTTTTTTTTCTACTTCTTCTTTTGAGTTGTTGGTTTTTAATCAATTCCAATCCACCTTGACACGCTCGAAAGATTGTTTACTTCTTTTTTTAATTTTTGTCAAGGGTCAACGATCCCGCTGCTGTCGTAACGAACAATGGCCAGGTCGTAACTATCTACCGGGGTTTTAACGACTTTTCAGTTCTTATGAATTTTCCGGAGACTTTGCGGTGCTTCCGCTTTCGCGAGAAATCCAATTTTCGCCTCGAATCAAATAATCTCGATCGTTTACAGCTGTAATGGTGTTAAAGTGTGCACCTTTCTTTTATACATTTTGTCTGCACTGGCGAGAAATGACATAAAATTATATAGACAGAACTGTCGGCGAGAAATTCATAAGAGCTATACTTGTACATAGACGGAAATAATATGAAAAAAGTAGTAATTTTGGAAATAATTTTTCGTTTTACGACTCATTTTTTCAACCTTTCTATCCCAAAAAAAATCTAGATCCATGTATGAGGACTCGGATCTACAAACAACCTAACTAGATAAGAATCCTAGAGGAGTTAGGTTGTTTTTAGATCCAACTCCTCATATTAGTATTCAGGTAGTTGACTACTTGCCCTTATAGTTGTATTCAAAATAATTAGGAATTTTAGTTGATTACTTGATATTTGAAGGGCTATTAAAACACAAAAATTCCTAAAAATGCAAAACACTTTACAAATTCCTAATTATTTAGATCCATATCATTTTAAAAGATCTAAATTCTTAATTTCAAGAACTTTTCAAAGGTGCACTTAGCTAAGGTTCTAATGTCTTTTCGTATGGATAATAAATTAGGTACAACACGGGTTAAACTTTTGCGATAGCAGCAAAAAAAAAATTGTATGGTCGGAAAAGTGTAAGCCCCGGGATTTCCCGCCACACGTCTGGGGAAAAGTATCCGTCCCTTTTGTTTCAATTTTTCCTTGGCGTGCACCTGGGAGCTTCGTCCGTTACAGCAGGGCGAAACTTTGCAGGATAAGAAAAGACCATCGGCTTAGCGCCATTGTTGCATTGTTTACACTCGCGAAAGGCGCATGCGTAATTAAAGAGGTGTTGATGCTTGATATACGAGAAGTTAAGGGAGCTGTCCAATGTAATAAAATTAAAATAGACATTAATTATTCACAAAAAATTTTGGTTTTTAAGCTTACATGTAGCGTTCTCGAGACACGTACAATAAAAAGCTGATTTTTTTTATAAATAATCCTGGAAGAATACAAAAAAACGAGCAAAAAAAGAAGTTTTTTCAAGAAAGTGATGAATTTTTCACTCTTTTTTACAATTTTTAAGTTCACATCAAAGAGAAGATTCTTTCATCTAATATATATCTGTGTCAAGACTTTTTGATACTCCGTCTTGAAAAAACGCACATTCACTCACAGTCCTGGAATAAACTTCAAAAAATCCCGGGGCGAAAGTGGATACTTCATATGATATAAGCATCCCGCTCAAAATGTAAACATTCATTAGTCACCCGCCCGGTATTAAGAAAAGGAGGCCGACCGAAGTCAAAATTAGCCCCTCAAGCACTACGCAATATTTTTATATTTCAAACAAACCACGATAGAGAGTTTATCAACCGATCGTCTATCCCCCAGGGCCCGGCAAAAAGTCGTCGAGACAATAGTCGAGGTCCTTGCTCTCGGGTTATGATAATGCTCTTCCCACGTACCTATCCTCGCACAATAGACGCGCCTCGCCGTACTAGGCGAAGCTTTGCGCGGTGTCAATGAGTCACCGCGAAGTTTAATTGCGAAGGAAAAAGTCCCCGAGAGAGTTTCGAGCAGTTTCAGGAGGCAATATCAAAGTTTCCTGACGAACCTATTGGCTCCGCACCGAGATCAATCAGCCCAACTTCAACTGCTTGATAGTCCCGAGAAAATACATATTTTTCAGTAAGTGGTGTACCGAACCATTCATTTTTGAGCAGTAGTAAATATGACATTGACCATTATTAGTTCATACTTTTTCTACGACTTTGTAATGAACTACTGATTAACCGGGAGCTTGATCGAACCTTTCTCTCGTAAAGTGAGCAGCGATGCATTAATCACGCGAGAGGTAGCGGATGAGTCACGCGTCAGCCAGAAGTTGGCGCAAAAACACGCAGCCCCCGAAAAGTCTGAGTATCGACCCTGAGGGGAGAGAAAAGACAAGACGATGTAACTTGATATCCTTGGACGGGGTTCAACAACTCTCAGCTGCAAGCTCGTACGAGGAGAAAGGAATATGGAGAGCTTTCGAGGGGTCATTTTGATCGATGGGGTGAATATTTTTTGGAGGATAGGGTTTGTTACAAGATATTGTTACTTTGTAACTGAGAAACAAAAAAAAATGTTAAATTATACACACTGAGAGAAGGATTTGGTTATTTTTGGTTTCTCCCAAGCTATGGTTCATGTGACCAATGATTTGGTTACAGGAACCAAATGTATAGATCACAGTCATGTCAAACAGTTCGCTGTTATAACCTCAAAAAATTTTTTGAAGTAATTCAGAAAATTACGAACTCACGAAAAATTTATTAAAATGATCAGTGCTATATTAGATTGAAAACGATTAGTAATTTGATTTAACTTCGTAGAGAAAAATAATTTTGTTGTCAAGAGAAAACTCATATTTAAATAAACTTAATTAATTTTTCGAAATTTATTGCTGAAATTAAAATATATTCTTATACATTTAACAAGAATAAAGGTAACTGATTTAAGCAAATTATTACAACAATAAACAATAAAATAATACAATAATAAATAAAATTTGTTTTTAAAATAAAAAATAAAAGCTCGATTTTTACGCCTGGAATGTGGACCAAACATTTGGTTCCCACAACCAAATTATCTGATTTCTTTTTAACCAAATATATTTGGTTCCTTGAACCAAATCCTTCTCTCACTGCAGTTATCATGTATTTTTTTTTTTTTTTTTGTGAAGCAACGGACATTAATGCCCGTTTTGGATTAGACAGTTTTGTTTTATGCATAGTCGAGCAGTGTTGAAGCGCGGCTCGAACCCGGGATGGTCGGATTACGAGTCACGCGATTTACCATCTGAGCCATTCGATCTCTGGATGATTTTGGGATTTTTCAATACATAATATATGTGACATCTTAAATTTTTTATTGATTAACTATAAGTATTGATTGACTATAACTATCTTTTGAAGATTTTCAAATGAAAGCTTCTGTTGAATACTAGGACGTTTTGAAAAATTTTACATGCCATAAAATATTAATGATTTTTGATAACTAACTTTTTTTATTGCACTTCTTATGAGTGCAGATGGGTAAATATTTTCAAAGAGAGGTATGTACTAAAAAGAATTATATCAATGTCCAAACAAAATCATAACATCAATTTATGACTCAGAATAATTTCTTTTTGATGAACTAATGATAAATCATGTTTCTACAATGAATTACGGTCTTTTAGAATTCAGGCGTCGAAAATTTATTCTCAACTTAAAAAAAAGTATGAAATCTCAAAGTCGTAAATCGTAAGTTAGTCATATACGTATCACATGAGGGCTCATTCATAACGTCGTCAGGGTCTGAAACAGAGTGGGAGGGGCCAAGATAATGGTAATTAAATCGAGAATTAAATTAAACGTCTGCGATGACCCTTTCATATGGTCTTTCTTCCTCGCAGACACGAATCTGATTGGACAAATTAATTGGATCGTCGGATGAATCAAATTAATTGGCCGAGCTTGCAGCCTGCTTTGTAATGCATCGCTCATTGATATCTCTAATCATCGTCACCTAGTTTCAACCCAGTATCAATGTTAAACCAAAGCTTTTATACTCGTACGAAAAATTGTATATTTTTGGTAGTAAACCTAAAAAACGATTTCTTCCCCCAAACTAAAAGCATCAAAATGGATAAATCCCGCGGCTGTTATTGTTTTGAGAGGAAGGTGGAGGCCGGTTGGTTCGTTAACCCCTGGGATTGACCGGATGAGTCAGCGTCGTCATGGGCGGCCTGAAATAAATATCACCTCCGAGTTTGTTTCCTGCGTTTCCTCTTCTGCGCTCGCCTGCACATTTTTCGGCCCATTAAAAATACCCCGACGCCTGGCTGCCTGCCGGTCACTTAGCTGCCGCGCGAGCATTTTCGCACGCGTCTTTAAATAGATACGCGACTTTAAATAGCTAACTTCTCAGCTAAGTTATCAACAAAGGGCTTGGTTTGTTAAAGAAAGTTTCAGTTAATGCGAACTATGCTGACAATTTTTATTTTTCATATTTTTTAGTAAGAAAAAATTAATATTTGTTTAGAACGGAAAATTTAAATCTTTTCAGATTGATAATTTAATAATGAGAGTTTTTTTACGAAGTAAAAATCAATTCTTTGCGCAAAAGATATGATAATCAAAAATTTTAACCACATAAAATTATTATAAATTTTTAACTGAATGAATTTATAAATGAAGATTAAAAGTTTTATTAAACTTTGAATCGAATGAATTCTTGTTCAAGTTTTAAACTTAACAAAAATTCATTTTATTTTTTTTAAATTATTAATTCTATAGTAGTTTTTCTACAAATTGCAAAATTATTTTTCAAAGTTTCTAAAAAAAACTTTAAATCGTAAGATATTTTTCAAATCATCCACCGTAAGCTATTTCTGACGATCTCCTGACATTGTAATTTTGACATTACTCGCATGCAACGACACGAATAAAAATGTCATTCCGCGATGTGAAAGTGTTCCTTCAAAATTGCATCTCCATGTTTCAGGAGCTTCAAAAGTCAATAATATCGGTGAAAAAAAAAAAAAAAAAGAAAAAGCGAAAAAAATTTTTGAGCCTACTTCTCAGTGAAAGCATTACCGTGTAAGTTCGCAAGACACGTGTCGTCGTCGGCGGCGAAGGAGAAGAAGCCGAAACTCTCCTTACTTCGTGCAATTTAAAAATTCAGGATGCCTCAAAAATAGTGCCCGAAGCAACAGACTTTCATTTCCTCGCGTCGCTCGCGTCCCGACTGTCAAGTAGTTTTGAATCAATGACTCTTTATTCAATTGACAAAGAGGAGATAATTGGTGGGGATTAATCGAATGAAAAAGCCATTTTCACCACTTTGGTAGCTCGGAAAAGAAATTTTCATTATGCTTTGATTCCGGCTAAAAGTTTTGTCAATTTAATTCACAATTTAACCTGTTACTGCTTAAATATGAATTTTTATCCTATTAATGGCCATTTTCAATTTATTCATTCATAATTATTTTTTTTCGAGTATTATTTAGGTACACTGAGTTTATGTTGAGGATACTAGCTTCAGAATAAACACAATTTATCTTAAACCTGGAAAAGAATTTGTTTAAAATACCGAGTAAAATACTATAAATTATTTAAATACTATAAAGTTTAAAACACCGAGTAAAACACTATAAATCATTGCACGAAGTTAATGATCATATTTTTACTTTCAAAGCTGTTAGAAACTTGAACTCTACTCAAGGTGATATGATTGATTTATTTCCGATTAGAAATATTCGATTCAATATAAGAAATCACAGAGAATTGGTTGAATATAATTGTAAAACAAATTTGTTATATTATTCTATTAGAAACACATTAAAAAGAAGTTGGAATAGTTTATCCGCTGATACAAGAAATTGTAATTATATGAGTTTATTTATAAAAAAGATACTAAATCAAAATTTTTGAAATTTGAATGAGAAAGTTGTTATTGATGAAATGTATACATAAATTAATTATATATTAAAGGACATTAATGACCGTTGATGATAAATAAATATATAAATAAATAAGTTAAACATTTGTTTTATTTTAGTTTATTTAAATATAAGGTCTAAAGCCCATTACCTCGCCCATTACATCATTTATAAATAATAATAATTTTTAAGAGATGAATATTTAAAAGCATCTTAAAATTTTAGTAAAATGATCTTAAAATTACTCTGAAATATTTTGATGTTGTATCTCACAATAAGTTGAAAAAATTTTAAATTGTATCAAACTTCAGTTATAATTAATTAACACTCAATTTTTTTAAATGTGCCCTTGTAACGGCGGTAGAATTCCACAATTAACCTAAAATTACGAGTAAAATTACATTCTAAAAATTGATTTGTAAACTTTAAAAACATATAATAAACCTCGTAATAAACGATTGCTCCCCCTCCTATGAAAAAAAAAGGTTTTCTTCTCCCAAGCAACAAAAAAATGTCAGCACCATTGAAAGATCATCCAAAGTCTAAACAAACGAAAAAAAAAAGGGTCAAAAACAATCCATGCACTCGGCATCGTCATAAACACGAATGAAAAAGAAAAACTCACGCAGCAGAAAAAGGTATAAAAACTGGGTCGCAGCCCGCGAAAATCACCGTTGCTTGCAGAGTCAGTGACGTCTGACTGCGCATTTACATCCCAGTCTTCGTTATTATTGGCCTCGCTCGCTCGGTTCTTATTACCGTCGTTATTATCATCCACCCCGTAATAATAATATCGGTGCACGGACCAGCTGCCCGGGAATAAAAATTATGTGTGTCACCGGGGTATGAAAGAAGGAATAAACAAAAAAAAAAACTCGTATGATTTTTTTTTCGACGCGGGCGCATAATTATCCCGAGCCTTTTCAACCGCGAGTTTATTTATTTACAACTGGGACAAGTGCCCGCCTGGTTGGTTTGTTTATGGTGCCTCTTTGTAATTAGAGGCGCGTGTGTGATGCTTTTTTTTTCTTCTCTTTCTTCCGCGACGCTGCTGCCATTTTTTCTTTTTTATGAAGTCCTTTTGAAGCTTCGCGTGACTCCGCTGAGGTTTTAACAAGGAGCTCGAGATTCGTTAAAGGGTTATGACGCCATTCAAAAAATTTGTATTTACATTTAATTTGGAAACTTTTTGGTTAATTTAATTAATTTTTTTTTGTTTAAATATCATGTGTCCTAGAGTAGCTTTTTATACGGTGTGCAAGAGTAAATTAAATTGGTCATCTAAAACTAAAAAAACTGGCTTGTAAAAAATTCGTCTGAGTAACTGCGTCTCTTAAGAAAAAGATTTAAATAAAAAACTTTTTTATTGAATTCTTGTTGGTTTTTTTTAATCTAGTATTGGGTGTAATCAATAATTTGTCATCAAAATTTGTAAATTTCATGGTTTTTTCCAAACCTTACCTAGACCAGTTACTAAAAAAAACAATGATAAATCCTCGGATAAATCAAATTATACAAAATTTTTGCCATATTGAAATTGTTGAGATTATTTTGTTTAATTTCAGTTAATTTATTTTGTTGATCTTTATATCGATGTAATCGTTAAACTATTATTATTTAGATAACTCACTTTTTGGATTTTTATATCTTATGCCGCTGCCTACAATCTTTTATGTAGCCCTATGTATTTTTGGGCCTTTCAAGCCTGTTCTACTTAATAAATAAATAAATAAATAAATAAATATAAAATTACAATAGTTTTAGAGAAAAAAAACTTCGTTGAAACAGTCGAGAATTATAATCCAAACTTGAGAAAAAAAAAATTATTATTTCATGAAATGATTAATTTTTGTAATGATTTATATGACGGTGTAGCCTCATAAATTTTGGTCAAGCTCATTATAGTTTTTATTCGAAAGGTAAACAATGAATAAGACATTGTTCTAATATCTAATGAATGTTTACAGAGGCTCACTTTTACTTTTAGATAATAACAGTCGCTTCCGAGGTCGCTTCCCACAATAAATAATAAGCGTGTAACGATCTACAGGAATTAAAACAATCGAAGTGTGGCGAATCCTATTCTAAACGGTCAATCAAGAGAGTAAGAGTCACAATGCGGCCCCGCAATTCGAGGTAAATAAATTCCCACGATTAGCTAGCTCTCGGGTGCAGCGCGCGGCGCGACAAAACAAGAAAACAACGAGAAAGCCGCTCGCGGTAAAAAATCAAATTATTTCATTCTTTTCTAGCCTTTTTTTTCTTTTTTTTTTTTCAAAGTTCGTTGGACTCGGTGATAAACGGTGAAATTTTAAGCGACGATTACCGGAAAACAACTCGTCCAGAGTCGTAGTTACTTTTTAATCGACCTACCGAGAATCGATACCGGACGGGAAATTTTTACACGCGAATAAAAGGAGGAAGAGCCAGACGTTATCGCGATGCTAGATTTGGGGGAGGACAGAACGAATATTTATGTGGAATATAAACAATGAGGGCCGATTCAAACACTTCTCATGACAATTTTTTGTTTTTTTTTTTTTGGTTAGATAAAAACAGAGGTCGATGAACTGTTTTAGTGGACGAAAGACATTTATTTTGCTTAGAGTTTTGATACCGAGTTTGATACTAGAAACAAAAAAAAATAAAAATTTTTTTTTTAATTAAAATCTTTTTACAAAATTAGAACAAACAACGATAAATCAAGGCTACTAATCATCCAAACCTATCAGACTTCGAAGAGTTCAATAATTCAAACTTCTGTCCAAATTCAAGCTTGAAATTATCAAATTATTACTAGAACTTTTTTTTAATAAATAAGGTTCAAACGTCGGTTCAAGCTCAATTTTATACTTTGAGGTTCCAACTGTTCGAACATTCAAATTTTAAAAAAGCTCGAGCTTGCGAAAATTTATAACGTATATCATTTATTTATCTTTAACATCATAATATAAGATAAAATTTTGTACTTAGAAAAAAAAATAAATTTTTTTTAAGTAAAAGCATCCATGTTTTTCTAAAAAGTTTTTTCTTTTCATTCTTGTTTTTCAAGGAAGCACTTGACGCAGAGTAGAAATTAATTAGCCCGACAGAGCTGTTTTCATCGATTTGTCGGGCGGAATTAGGCACGCACCTCACAATGGAAAGGAAGCCGAATCAAAAACGATTTAAGAAGGAAAAACGAGGGGGAAGAAGACGAAGCACCTCAGGGTTAGAGCTTTCTCTTTTATACGCTGACCTTTCACAATGACCTTATTTCATTATGTTTTCGGGCTGCTGCAGTATGTAAACGAGATTAGACGGTCAAGAGTCAACCAGCCGCACACGACGCGGCATATGAAGAAATGTTATTAAAGGTACTTAGACCAGATGATGTTTTTCTCGGACAGATTAATAACTTCTCCCGGTCGTTATATTATTTGATTTAGAAACTTTCTCTTTTTATAGTCCCGACTAATCACGGCAATCGTACCTGTTTTGTCATTTTGCATGTTTTCTGAGCAGATGTGATTGCTCGAGCGAGTATGATGGTTTAGTACTGTTTTCAGTCTATTAGTCTCTTAAAAACTTACGCTCAGTCCTTATATTTCAAAACTAGATGATGTTTACCTGAATTATTAAAGTTTTATGACATAATGAAGAACGTTAAAGAAGTCTATACAGTGACAGTTTCTATGTCTAGTGCTTAAGCACTGCTTGACGTTTGTAAATACTCATAAAAGCAACTGTGAACTTTCGAAACATTGTCATTCAAAAACATTTGATTCAAAACAGTCTTCTTTGAAAATATCAATAAGTAAATTACATTCAAAGATATTTATGGGTCGTTGAAAATAGTATATTACAGTCCCGAGGGAGTCAAGGCACTCCCAAGGGCTGTATACTATTTTTCACGCTAGTAGTCAGAAAGTACAATATTCGTTTCCGGTATGAGCCCGAAAATTGTACTTTCGGGCTACTAGCGTGAAAAAAAAAATTAATAATCTGTAATCTTTAAAGTTTTATTGGACAGATTTTGCCAGGAAGACTTCATTTGAAAAATAAATAATAACCTTACAATGAACTTGAAATCAGTATATTAACTCACTTGAATAATATTTCGTTGTATTAAAATGCATGTGCAACAAACCATAGAATACGGTACAAAATCTATCTCTGTCAAGAATTACAAAAATCCAAAATGATGTCTTAACCAACTCAATAACCACAAATCTCGCAACACAAGACAGAACATACAGCCAAAACTATCCAGCACTGATCAAACTTACAACTTTAGCACTAAATTCTTGACAGTAACTAAGTCCAGTTATGAAAAAAAACAAGATTTAAACTTTTATCAAGGGTCCGAAAACCAGGTCGACTCCGGGCTGATGTTTCTCAATAAGCATGCTACACAAAGTGACTGGCACGAAAAACCTGGGAAATCCTCCTCCTCCTCCTCCTCCTCCTCCAGCACCTTTCATCATACACATAACTGTTAAACTGCACCCACTTCGGAGGTGGATCGTAATAATAAACACGAGGACTCGACTGTCACGAGCACAGCTCTAAACTTATTACTCCGACCCACACAGACAGACGGACAGAAGTTGAAATTGATTTTTTTTTTCTTCTTTGCCCCGGCACCCTTGGCCATTTCGCAGATCGATTGGTATTGGTTAAATGCCTAGCAGGAAGTAATTGGGTTTCGTGACAGGTAAAAGCTATTATTGCTGCTTTGGGTTACTCTGCAGGGGGAAGAAAATAAGGGCTTATTTTTTATGTCCCTTTCAAGGACTTTGAGCCTCGCTTTTAATTACTGAAACTTGAGTTGCTGTGGGAAAATTCGTGGGCTCTTGAAACTATTACTAAAAATTAATCAAGAAAAACAGATTTGTATCCATAAAAATTATAGTAAAGTTTAAGATTAATAATAATTTGGTTCCTTACTTTGTTCATGTGGTTACAAACAAAGAAAATGGTAATGTATTTCAAACTACAAGATATTAAAAAAAAAAAAAGTTATTTTCCTAGTTAACTGTTCAAGATTCACACAACTCAATTTTCCCAAAGAGCTCAATCAAGATTACAGAAAATCCAACACTTTTCCCACGACTTTAGTAATTTTTTCTAATCATTTTCCATCATCCGCGCTTGGGTTACAAGGTTACCAGGTTGACACGGGTCTCGGGGGGGGGGGGGGGGTTATCCTGGTGTCGTCATTCCCACCCACTTACCCACGTAATAATTACAAGAAATCATACAAAGTGACAGAGAGTCAACAACGGGGAACTTGTTCTCGCGCTCTCCATGTAGCGGTCCCATCGTCATAATATTAACCGCTGGTGCGAAAAAAAAAGGTGACGCAAGGGGTGTAATCCCGATTTAACCCGAGCGAGCAGGAACCAGTCTCGGGTTCGCGAGACGCGCCGCGGCTTCTAAAACCGTTACCCGCCGAACGCTTTAAATACACGAGAGGAGAGAGGCTGGATGCACAAAGCACCGGGCATTAGAGTTTAGTGGCTCCGATGATCGCTCGCTCGCTAGCGCGCGTTTATTGAGTAATGGTAATGTCGATTATCGACTGCGCAACTACCATTGTGAGGTACGAGTATTTCGGGTTTGTTTATTGTTGTTTGAGCTATTAGAGACAATCCAGACTTGGGTAGACATTTTATATCATAAAAGAGTGTTTGAAATTTTTTATGTTTAGAAAACAATTATTAGTATTGAGACAGAGAAACATTGTCTCAATTAATCTCAGTTTTGATATTAGTTGATGCCTTGTTAATAAATGACACTTTCAAAAATAGTTATTTCTGCATAAAATAACTCAGTTCTCATACAAAACAGTTTTAAAGACAGTAGTTGAACATGTTAGGTTTATACAAAATCTATTTTTCAATAATTTTTTCCTATTATATCGATGGTCCCAGCGAAGAAAATCCTTAGCAGAAAATCTAGAGATTTTAAATGACCAATGAGAGGCTAAGATGAATTAAACAATTTTTTTGAATCAGGAATCTCAATAAATCATTACTTAAAAAATAAGATTTTTTAATTTTTTTCAATTTTTTAATTCATTTCAGCCTTTCATTGGTCATTTAAAATCTCCAGATTTTTTGCTAAGGTTTTTCTTCGCTGGGACCGTCGATATAGAACCTCTTGTAAGTATAAAAATTGATAAATCATGCACTTTTTTAAAAACAGGCAGCTCTGTATAAGATAAACATATGCATCATAATTTTCAAACTATTTATTCATAACATAATACTTAAAAAACATTGAAATAATTCAAATTCGAATTACACTAATCCAGTTTCCACCTCTGCACATCCGTGACTCTTGAAAAGCACAAGTTACATCACTTTGTCTGTCCGCAGCAGGCTGCTGCTCCCCTTGAAAATGACAATATCAATGGGTCGCCCACCTCCAGAGTCTCTTTGGTCTCTGCCCCTTCCGACCACAATTAAAATTACACAACCAGTCCGGCCCATCCCTGAAAATCGTCGTCGAATAAGAAGCCATAAACCGGAGAGTTCGGAACGGTCTATTTATAAAGTGCATGCAGCCAGCCGGCTCCGGTCAATCTTCACGGATGGACGGCGACTTCCTACCCTCACCCTTCGATCAGACTTTCGAGTCCTGCAATCTCGAATCAATCAAGGAAGGACGCCTACGGCTAATTGACGTCACGTTAATTGCTTCGTTTTCTCTCCCTCCCCCCGGCTTATAAACGGGGCGAGGGAGTCTGTAGATTGCCTACGGCGATTGCGTTGTTCGACACCTTCGGGCTTTTCGGTGCAATGCGAAGGAGGCCCTGCAAGTGCCAGCGAGAAAGAAACCCCTACGACTGTCAAAAAACACTTTTGGGGCTTTACAACTCTTTCGAAATTTTGGTGTACCACTGAATTTTTAAAATTTAATGAAGTTTTGTCCAGTTTTTTTTTTTTAAGTTTAAAAGAGACTGGAGAGGAGTTTGAAGCTTCGAAAGTCCCCCCTTAAAAAAAGTTTTAAAAGAGTGCACTGAGAGAAGGATTTGGTTCAAGGAACCAAATATATTTAGTTGAAAAGAAATCAGATAATTTGGTTGTGGGAACCAAATGTTTGGTCCACATTCCACGCGTAAAAACCGAGCTTTTATTTATTATTTTAAAAACAAATTTTATTTATTATTGTATTATTTTATTGTTTATTGTTGTAATAATTTGCTTAAATCAGTTAACTTTATTCTTGTTAAATGTATAAGAATATATTTTAATTTCAAATTTCAGCAATAAATTTCGAAAAATTAATTAAGTTTATTTAAATATGAGTTTTCTCTTGACAACAAAATTATTTTTCTCTACGAAGTTAAATCAAATTACTAATCGTTTTCAATCTAATATAGCACTGATCATTTTAATAAATTTTTCGTGAGTTCGTAATTTTCTGAATTACCTCAAAAAATTTTTTGAGGTTATAACAGCGAACTGTTTGACATGACTGTGATCTATACATTTGGTTCCTGAAACCAAATCATTGGTCACATGAACCATAGCT
Source organism: Encarsia formosa (assembly GCA_038277355.1). NCBI lineage: Eukaryota > Metazoa > Arthropoda > Insecta > Hymenoptera > Aphelinidae > Encarsia > Encarsia formosa. Next base: position 12,219,854 of record CM076186.1, on the reverse strand, counting down.
TGGGAGAAACCAAAAATAACCAAATCTTGGTTCACACAACCAAATTTGGTTGCGTGAACCAAATCCTTCTCTCAGTGTGTCGTAATTAAAAATTTTTTTTAAAAACACTTTGTTATTTAATAATGTAAGAAATTTAAAACATATAAAATTGATCATTTTTTAAAACATCTAACCGTTTAATCAATTTAAAGTCGCTCATTATATTTTTATTTTATTAAAAAAACTTTTTTTACATACTACGGCCTTTTCCGGCCTAATTTCCCATTCCAGCAATCTAGTAAAGTAATATACTATTATTTATTTCTGTATTTTGCTTGCCTACGAAAATTATAGACATAACCATAATTTTTAGAACATGAAACGCGACAGACTTGGCAAACAGACAGATCGTGAAAGTAAATTAAATAAATGAGTATAAAAAAAAGGTAAGCATTGTACTTGATGACAAGAGTTAAGGATTCCAAATTTTATCTGTTAAAAATAAAATTTCTTAGAGTGATTTCTGATGTGACAGTCACTGCCCAAATTTAAAATATAAAAATTCAAAAATATACTGTTACTGTAACCCGATGTTATCCCATGATCCATACATTTTGAAAAAGCGGAAAACGCCAAGACAGAACCATGTAAACGGTAAATCCAGCGCAACACTAAATCAACAGTTAATTCGGCTTCTTCACGAGCGTAATTTTAGCAAAAATCATCGAGCCACCCGACCCCAATATCGGTCACTTATATTTAAACTTTTCCTCGTTACGCGCCACCATAACAGCGCCCTCGCGCCGCAAATCTCCCTAATTATCTTGTTTGGCTCGAAAATTCTAAAAATATTACCCTCGGACGCAAATGTTTAATTTAAAAAAACACTCAGGTTTACTCAAACGCAGTTGAAGGAATTTCTCGTTTTTCTTCAACCATCCGAGCCGCGGCTTTCATTTTCCTTCTCTCTTTTTTTTTCTCTTCTTATTCGCGCACACGAGTTACTTAATATGCCGTGGCAAATGGTGCAAAGCATGGTCTAATCTAATACTCGCCCGAGAGAATTTTTTCGTTCTTTCTGCAGCGGCATTCTTCTCACTTCTTTCTACCGCTATACTTGCAGGATATTGGAAATAAACCGTTCAACGCGTATATTTTCACGCGCCATTAATGCACCTTTGGAATATTTATATTTATTAAAAGTCTAGAATTTTCACATGTAAAGAAAATAGCGGAAACTTATACTTTGAAATAAATAATTAAAAATTAATTTATTTTCTAATAATTTTTTAAACAATACAAGAACCATTTTTTCCATATTGTCTGTACAAAATTTTAAGTACTCACATTTTTTCCTTTAATTTATAATTATTTGACTGTATGCTAAGATTTAAATTTAAAGCGCACTTCTAGGTGGTAGACAATCATAGAAAAAAAATTTATTCAAAATCTGTCAATGTAAGAGTACAAAGTCAAAACTAGCTTATTATATTTTCAAAAATTAAAAATTATTTTAAAACTTTAATTGATGTTCTCTAAAAAGCGAGCTAAAAGAGTATCTTATAAATCAGGTATATAATTATTTTTTTTTCTAGTATACGGCATAATACTCGGCATAATATCTAAAAAATATAATAATTCATGTTTTATTTATATTAAAAATTTTCAGAAATTAAATTTTTTTTTTTTTTTTTTTTCAATTATAAAGTTCTAAAAATGTTTAAAATTGCTGTAAAAAAAAAATAAAGAAAAAAATAAAAAAATTAAATACTTTCCGAAAAAACATTCATTTTTTTTTTTTTTCTTTTCTATTAACGTAAAACACCGCTTACTTTATAAACTATGTATTCAATGCATTCTAGTGGATATCACGGCGAATCGCACGTGAAAATTACATTTTCAGAAGCGCCAGCACCGGGAATCGAACCCGAGTCCTCGGTCTAAAACTTCAGAGTCTAACTCATCGAGCCACTGTTACGATACTCGCGACGTCATTACAATGCTTCAAACTTCTGACGAGACTTTTCATCGAACGAGATACTAAAGTTCCTTAAACGACCAAATCTCTGACGCAAGCCAAGCAAGAAACAATCCATCGGATGACATAACTCGAAAGGGACCTTGGTCGGTGATCAATCGAAATCAAATTCAATGTCGTGTGGCGTGGTTAAGCGTTGCTCTATAAGGTGCAAAAACACCACGTATATAGGCAGGTAGGCGTGAAGAAGAGGCGGAGGAGGAGGAGGAGGAGGAAGGTGCAGGAGAGTATGAGAGTCGATCCGAGGGCGGCTTCCCACCGGTCTCGAAGTCACGACTCGTCGAGCCCTGGATTTAGCGCGGTGGCAGCAGGTGACGGGGGCAGTGGTGGAGACGCCCGCGGCTTTGTTTCTTTGAATAATAATCGAACTGGTGCGCGATTACCGTTAGACTGGTAAATCATTATTGGTGCGTCTTCGAACCGATACAAAAGTATAAGAATAAATTTGTAAATCTAGGGTAGTCGTGAGACATGTCTAATATTTTGGGTTGGGTACTTATATCTTAAAGATATGAGTAAAATGATGAAAATAGTACTTGTTGGCCAAAAATTATTCTTTTAATTTTTGATTAAGGTAGGAACATGGTTATACAGAGAGTCAAGATGCGATTTTGACCTCACATTTGACTAGCTTCACGCAGATACAGGTATAGAAATGCTTACGATTGAATAATTTTTAATTCATACTTAGAAGTCACTAATGTTCAAATAATTTGCATTAACATGTCTCTTATATGATTTAATTATTGTGAAGAAACATTATTTTAATTATGAATATGAAAATGATCTAAAATCTTACAGTATTTTCAAATCGAGTCTTGTTCAATTTTTTCATCACTAGGCTGTTTTTTAGATTTCAAAGGTCCTATATCACAGAGACCTCGGTAACAACTACTCTCGTACTTTTCTATCCTATCTTCCGTAACAATTAATTAAAAAAAAAAAGGGTCAAGAGAGGAAGGACAAGGTCATCACGATCAGTCACTCGTGCCTTAGACTTTATGAATCTCATTAAGGCCAAGTCGAACTCTCCTCGGCTCTCTTCGTCGTCGAACAATGGCCAGCAGGCTGGCTCGCGTTGTTGTTGTTGTTTCTTCTTAATCGATAGAGTGGGGGTCACTGAACGCCGGGCGGGCGTCCATCGGCTGGCTGCATATAATAGCACGGCAGCCGAGTAGGAGGAGGAGAAATGCAGGTGTTATCGATCGCACCAGCCAGCGCGGGCATGGTGAACCAAAGGGAGCCGAGGTCGCAGGACGACGACCCCGGGGGCACCACCTTGTACGAGATCGGTACTTTCTTCCGGGAGCTCAAATTATTCAAAACTTGGAAATTACGGATAACAGACGATATAGCGTCCGCGGAATCAATAAGAGCGCATGCACCGGACGACGACTGTTGCGTGATCAATAGGATAATTGTTTGATACGTAAGCGGGGGACAATCGATACGCTTTGTCTTACACCCCTTAAACAATTTGATGAGTTACAGCTAATTAAACGTTGTGCTATAGACCGACCGCCCGTGCCGAGGCCGTTAATTATAATCGAATTACGTACCGACTTATGGATATAGAGACGGTTTTAAACGTTTATTTAAACTAATTTACACTGTTTAATGCGGTTAATCGTTCCTGTGAATTATTACTTAATCTTTCCGCCTTTTTTTTTATTCGTTTTAATTGAAATTTAATTGGAACTTGTGAGATATAATACGCAGTGTTGGGTCTTAACAGACGCATTAGGTGCGTAATGGAGATAAAAGATATTTTGATTGAAATTCTTCGAAAGCCGACACAAATCTTCAAATTGTGTCTATGATTTTAAAATGAATGAAATTATGGATTAATTTAGGTCATTAAGATGAATCAGTAACTAAGTAGGCTGATCAAGAAGCCCTAATATTATTCTACTGGAAAAGCATCAAGAGATCAAACATATCATTTAATTTATTTATTCGTTTGACACGAATTTTCTGGTTGGAACCAGTCTTATAACCGATTTTAAAAGAACTTTACTAGCATATGTGGCTCAGATTTCCCATGGTCTTAACTCCTAATCTTTGGTATACATACCGATCTTATTTGAAGTTTAAGTAGACCTTTAAAATTGAAAAAAAATATTCGCTAATATTTATTTTTATAAATAGCAAAGATTATCCACACGAAAAGCAGTTTCTGAAGTTTTTTCTCGGAAAATAGTTACCAAGCCACAAGCCCAGGTTTTATTTATTCACGCGCGGAGAGATCGAAGTTTAGCCGCGATAATTACGGTAATAACCGTAATCGCGCTTTCGCGGGGGGAGGGGAGGGTTATACCTGTCGCCGTAGTTAGTCGCTCGCTCCTCGCTATTACACCCGCTCGCGGTTCTAACGACGTCGCGTCACGCGGAGCCCCGCGATCGAAAAAAACTCCGATCGAGGGATTAAGATTGGAAGGCCTGAGCTGATGCTCCCGCTGCTTTTTCCTCCGGTACGAGCCTGGTGAATAATGTATCGGGGGTGTGGGAGCTTGCCTTTTTTTTTATTCTTCGTTTACGAGCAGGAGGAGGACAATGAACCCCGCGGGATTATCGAATTGTGTCGAGCGCATCCTCGGGTGCTGAAAATAGACATTTTTTTTTTCGAAAAGGATGGAAAACGGGAGAGAGGAGAAAGGCAGAGATTCACAGACAGGATGCAGGAATGTGGGCGGTGCGAGCGGCGTCAAAAACCACTGAGAGAGGAGATATTTTTTAATTAACTTTACGCAACCTGCATAATCATTGCAGAATTCGCATTACGACGGGTTTAGCATACAATGTGATAATTACCCACGGCTCATTTGTCGAAGGAGGAAGAGGGTATCGAAAAATTTTTTATCACAAGAGTTTTTTACAGTGAGATCGAAGAGCGCGCGGTTGACGATCGTATCGATCTGCGGTTTTTCTACCGTCTCTTTTGTTGCTGGCGACATTAGGTCTCTTTCCTAGTGCAAGCTAATTTTTACGTTTACTCACTGAGGTGCCTGTGCTGTTTTGATCAGAATCTGTTTACCTGAAACAGAAAAAATAAGAAGATTGTATTCGTTTGTTTATTCAAAAAATTTATTTTTTAGTATACGTGATAGTATAGTTAATCATAATCAAACAGTCTCACTGTGACAATCTAATGGAATTTACTATAATATAGTTCGAGGAAACGGATTATATATGGAATTATTTTTTATTGTAAATTATTCTATCAATATTAATAATAATTTCATCTATGAAAAAAATGTAACAGCTTCAAGTTTTTGATCTTTCTAAATCATCATAAATATTTAAAACTATTGGGAACCCTCGTGGGAACCTATCATTTATAATGTTATGAATTATTCCTAGTGTTATATTTACTTAATAAAGAATCAAATAAATAAACAATGAATTTTTATTGCACCTCAAACTTTAAAGATTTTTGCACAGATTCCCATCAGAATAAAATACATATGTATTCTTAAGATAATAGTCTAAACTGATCTTAATACAATAGATTCGGATAAGTTAGATTATCTGCGTACCACATACTTATAAATTCATTTTGGTTACAAAATTTTAAAATTTAAAAAATAAGAGTAAACATCATCGAAAATTTTGGCTTCCTTACGACTACTCATAATCCAGCTCAAATCTACCTTTTTAAAAAAAAACAAAAAATTCTGAAAAATCTCATGAATTTCAACCTGTCCTACATTCAAAATGTAACTCGAGATCCCAAAAATTTGGTTACTCTAAGTGTGAGATCAGTGGCTGTCGAGTACCGTGACCCCCATAATCCTCACACAATGATGCACTCAAGCTCCGAATCGAAGTGAGAAAACGGAGCAGTGCAGTATTTTCTGCGTCCGCAGATGCTTCTCTTCTCTTCTCGCTACTTGTGCTACTTCGAGCTGCGGCGCCCGCCCGCCCGTCGTCCGCAAAATACTCGAGACGGGTTATTAAAAGCATCACCGCTGGCGTCTGCAGCGAGAGTGAATGAATGAACGAACGGATTCGACGACGACAAAAGAAGAACAACATCCTGGAGCCTTTAATCTCCGCTGGAGAAGAAGAAGAAACCCTCGGTACGAACCAACGCAGTTCTTCCGCGTTCGCCGCCATTGTTTAATAGACAGACGCGGGGTATCACCTGTTGCAAAAATCCCGAATGAAGAAGTAAATGAGCGAGCACCGGGGGTGGGTACGAACAAACGGGCCGCCAATTAGACCGAGACAACAAAACAATGTAACTTCATCAAGGGACTGTAAGAACAATCAAACAAACCGGTTAAGCTCACTTAGCTACTGGATTCTCAGCTAATAATCTCGGCTAAACTGATGCGTTACTCTTTCTGGATGTGCGCTCGGAGCAAAAAACCAATACTCCCATGCGTGCATGCGGGAACAATGCTATAGTCGTTAGGTAGTCTGAGCCTAAATTAATTAAGACTCCGGCGGGTTACGTGTCATCGCCGAGTGTGTGTACTTTCGTTGATTATTTTCAGGAATCGCGCATTGTCTTGGATAAATGCTAATTGTGGAGGAAGCGAGAATTTTTTCGGTCTAACAAAGATCCTGTATTGACTGATGATGGAGTAACGGACTTTTTTTTGACTATTCGGGATATGAAAAACTGTGCGATAAAATTTACTGCAGTCTCTTGAGTACTACACCTGGACGGTGATAGATACTTCGTGCACCTTTTATTAGGGGCTCGTCCGTTGATCAGCTGTTCTTTTACGTGCGAAAGATGCTCAGCTGATATCCGCTAATTTGAATTTTTTCAAAAGTTACCGTTTTTATTTATATTATGATAGTTTTTTTTTTTTTAGCTTTTATGATTTTGACTACCAGTAATTTTAAACTATACATTTTGTTGCTTGGTTATTGTACTAATAAAATCTTAAAAACTCTGAGCTAATAAATATTTTTGATTATAAAAGCAATTTAATACTTGTCCATCACTTGGTGTATAGTGTTATGATGTCATAATATATTATAATGTCCCTTAATTCCTAATAACATTATATAATTGATTTATATTATTGCAAAAATGCAAAAATCAAATCTATTGAATTTTTTATATCCAGTGTGTCTGATAATAAAATGGTACTGTCTACTTATAGTATTTGCAATTTTAAACTATGTTTCTGGTAACCGCAATGTTAAAAATATTCCCAAGGCAGAATTTTCGAACATTCCTTCATACTCAAAGGAGCGTTAACCGTGTAACGAAGTTAATCGAGGGTCGAATATCCGCGTAAAGGAGGCTCGTACGAAAACCCACTTCAGATGTAAGATGGATGATCTCGGTACGTATACGCGTAGGATGGTAGCCAGGAGTAGCAAGCCGGGTAAGTGAGGAAAGGAAGAAGATATAGTCACTGGGCCGCGTAGCCTGCACGCTCTGCTTGCTTCTGCTTCTGTTCTGGGGGCCCCTTCGTTCTTGTAATACTGCACACACATACCTGTAGCGCAGTCTGAAACGGTTACGCCAGCGCTCGTTACTACGTTCGGGGCCAAACTTCTTGTTTAAAACACCGACCCTTTCGTTCTCTTTGTGTCTCTGTGCGGTATGTGAAACCAAGGTTAATATGCTTTTCCATTAATGACCTTTTTTTTTTTTAGCATTTTGGGTAACCAAGACAATGGTTGAGTGAAATTCGTAAGGGTCCTTGAACTATGAACTTATGTTATGTTTATCCGCGATACAAAAAAATCTGTTACAGGATATCCAAATTTATTTATTAATAATAATTTGCTTCGTTAGGCATCAAAGATACAAAAAGATGCAAAACTCGAGGCAAATCTTTAGTCAAATGACCAAAAATAAAGATTATTATTTTCATTTTTCTTGAAGTTTTTCAACCTGCAAGCTTTTGACTTCGCTACTTGGATTTTTAGTAATAAGGATCTGGCTAACGAGAATGCTCGCGTTAACCGAGTGGTAGAGTCAAGAACGCGTGGATAATAGTTTCACCTGATTTTAACGCACTCACACACACACACATACATTAGTTTTGACGACCTGCTTAGGCTTTACCGTTTCCAACAACTCAACTCGTTATACCAACGTACAACAACCGAAAAGCTCTTAAAATTTTTTCTGACCCAGAAAATTCGCACCTGGCCGGCACCACCAGGTGTCATCAGCTGATCGGGGTTGAATATCTTCACCAAGGATCCTTTGTCCTGTCAGTCTGATTTCTCCCGCGCGCGGGGAGGGACAAATTAAAAGCGTGCACTTTGAACTTTCTAAAACAAAGCGAGCGGGCGATTGATTAGGGTTAGGCCGGTGCACGATGCGATTCGGCTGAATAAAAACTATTGCCCATCATCCCCGTATCTCCTCGGCAGCTGCACTTTCTCCTGACCCCGCTCGCTCAAGCCTTTGTCGTGTCCCTTTTTTTTTTTTCGGTTCTTTGTTGCCCGATTTTGCGGCGAGAAAGCCTATTTTGCCTGGCTGGCTCTCTCGTGACTTACCAGCCAGCGGACTTTCACCCGTGTATTCGCGGACGTAATGAGCGATTCGGGTAAGAAGGAAAGATAAAAAAAATTAAGGAAAAATTATCTTTGTCGTTTTTTTTGTACGTTCGGGATATATACACTCGATGCGTAGTTTTATTTCCTTTGTTTGCGATCGAAACTCTGGATAAGGAACAAAAGATCGAAGGTGGAGATACGGAGGATGCTTTATTGCTTCCCCCCCCCCCCCCAAATCCAGCGATTTCTCGTTTATGAAATTAAATTTCACTCTTGTGACTTCAAACGATACTGTTTGCACCGACGCGAGGGTAGTACGTAAATCGATCGTCCTTGACTCGGTCAAATAACGCACTCTATAAAGCATAAACAGTCCAATTCGCTCTCGCTCTTCATTAAGAGCGCGAGAGCATAAATCCATCGAAAAATTCCAATTCACTGCGCGGGGCTGCTGAAAGCGAGGGGATTTCCATAAATCGAGAGCTCAACAGCCGTGCAGGAGTTTTAGAATCACCGCAATTGCACTTCATTAAGCCACCCTGGCAGCAACTGAAAAATTTACATTTTTCATTAATTTTAATCCCTTTGTTTAAGAGGTCAATCGTGGAATCGAATTTAAGATTTTTGAGTACGCGCAGTAATTTACATCTGCTCGCTCCGCTTGCCAACCCCCTCGGTTGATTTTGAATTTTAATTATAATGCTTAAAATATATATAGTAATGATCAAAATAAAATTTCTATCATTCAAGTATAAACCATAAATAGATATTTGAAAATTTTATTAAAAATGTTATTATTTTTTAAGTTTGTATAAAAAACGATCTATTGGGTTATTCACAAATTAATATTGTCAATTTCGATAATAATCGTAAGTTGTTTGTCCTAATCTTTAAAAAAAAATTTGAACAATTATTATCATATACTAGCTTTATGTAACCCAACCTAAATTTTCGAATGTTCATCTTTTTCTTTATAACAAACAGAATAGTGACAATCCACCAATATTTATGTTTAAAGTGAGATAATGACTAGTTACTGTCCTAACCTCAAAAAAATTTAAATATTCTATGCTAAATAAGCAAAAAAAAAAGTCTAAACTGCCCACCAAAACTATCGCAGTTTTTAAATAGTTATTTATAGTTGGAGTTGAACGTCCTGGAAGGTAGCGGTCGCGGGTACTTATATTCCGTAAAGCAGGAAATTTAGCGGTTTGACCGCCGCGTGCGCGCTCGGGCGATCTCGTACCTACAAACGAGCACGAGTCAGGGTCCTTATCTGATCCTCACCTGCGATCGGGTAAAACATCATCCCCCCATTGTTCGTAAAACCGCCTCGAGGAGCTGCTGCACTCCGGCCGGGCTAATACGTTGGAGGAGTGTTTGTCTAGCGGGAGTTTCGTATCTCAATCCGCGGGGATGTTTTGTTGACTCGAGAAAAGAGCGGAGGCCCCCCATTATTCTAGATCTTTTTTTTTTTCTTTCTCTATAGGTAGGGTATAACGAGTCACGAAAATACCACCGAGGGATTTATTTTATGTACTCGCGGTCCGAGTCGTGACTACTGGAGGAGGATTCTGGGTCGCTCGCGCCGTATAACCGCTTGGGAAATCTATTGCTAATTTATATCGTAAATATTGAGCGATTTATTTCCGAGATTTTTAATTTGGTCTCAAAATCGATTGAAAAAGCTTGGGAAAAAAAGTATCAACATTACTAATTAGTCAGTTTTTTTTTTGTTGTTTCTGATATACTTAGGATATTTGGACATGGACTAGTCCATTAGCTGTAAACACCACCTTCAAAGTGGACCGTAATTATAGATATTAGCTTTTGAAAACAATGTGGAATATATGGAAGATAAAATACTAAAATCATTAAGTGTCAATAAACATTGATTCTTTCAGAGCCAATGCTCATCACAATAAAAATATCTCTGAAAAAAGTAGTCTGGATAAAACTACTATCAGGAAGGCTTCAAAAACTACGCAGAACGTCATTAAGAGTCTTTTTAGAAAGAAAACAATCGATATTTTTTACGTTATTTTTTGAATTTTCAATAAATGGCTCAATTTAAATAATAGCAATTTTTTGATTAACAAGTTAAATTTTTTTTTTCAAATACTAAGTTCCAAAAAGTTATGAGAATAGGTCCAGACACTACTAAGTTTTTCACGAAAGTGAAAACCATCGATTATGACATACACTTAGCAAAGTTGAAATTAAACGATCAAAAAATGCGTAAAAAGGGACGTTCATTAACAGGACGAAAAATGCAAATCCTCGAGGATAAATAAAGAAGAGGTAAGTGGAGCAGGAACAGGAACTGGTTTCACGGTGCGAAAGGTATCGAGTAACCTTCCAATAACATACCACGGAAAAAGAAAGGGTTACACACTCTTCTGCTCCGCTCGTCTCGGGAAAGGACACCACCACCACCACCACCTACATTCGATGTTAATCCTCCTCCTTCTTCTTCTTCTTCCAGGTGGATGATGTTTCGCAAGTATTCGAAAGGTTTCTTCTCTCGGCTCGGTGAGCGAACGAGCGAGCAAACAATGGGATGGCGTACAAATTTATATTTATATTCAAATTTCGATTCCCCACGGTTGGGTAATACGGATTTCGATAGAGGATTTTTTTTTTATATTCAAAATTAGAGTGAATAGTTTGTACACCGGCGTCTATCGATGTTTCAATACATATTTGCGACATGAAAAAATTTATTCTCTGTCAAGAGAAGTCGTTATTTATTCTTCGTCAGAACATAAATTTCAAATGTGATTTCAATTGATAGTATCGAGTAATAATAATATGTAAATAATGTTCCAGATAAACATAAGATACCTCAAAATATTTGTAAGATATTTAATGAAAATCACACATAATAATTCAAGTCATCTCATTTTACAATGACTTATTGTTTCAGAAATTGTAGATTTAATCTTTTCGACAATGTCACTTTTGTGTAGCAGTTTGTGATATTAAAAATTTCTTTAGTTTTGGAAAAATTATTATATTTATAATTGATTGTAAATCCATATTATACATATATAGAAATAACCCAGTAAGGTAATAAAATATAATTTTTTTTTTACAACAAATAAAAAACCAGCTCAGTTTATATACAGTAAATTCATGAGGGTTTAAAGAAGCTCAAGGAGAGGTCTAAAAGGACCAATAATTCACCTCAAAGTGCACCGCGACTCGGCTCAGAAATTTTTACTGCACCATTATGAAAGGCCTATGCATCTTTAATGCGGGCTTAAGCGAGCATTGTTTATTTCGCAGCCGCAGCAAGCAAGGGAGAGAGAGAGAGAGAGAAAGAAAAAAGTTAGTTTAAATAAGTCGCGCGCTAAATTGCAAATTCAGGACCGGTGCAGTAGCAGAAGAAGGAGAGTCCCGTAATTTAGCATCAGCCGCACGTTTTTCTCACACCGGTGTGGTGTTACGGAGAGCCGCATCCTGTCGATTCTCCTTCCTCTGCCCACGCCTGAACAGCACGTACACAATGACATCGATTTCGACGCTTAAATTTTACTCTACGTAGGATTGGTTAAGCGATTCGAAATTTGAAAAATTTTATTCGATATGATATTTTTTGATTGAGAATTATTTATCATGTATTTTCTAAGACACTGAAAATTGTGAACTCTGGCATGCATGCAACATGGCATGTGACCGAGGAAGAGAAGAAAGTGAATATTTCAACTTGATTGGTTCAGACTTACTTACAGGAAACCAAATACTTCCTAATTTTTCTCATCGTATTTTTACAGTCTCTATACATTCATAGTCTAAAATATTTTCAAATTTGTAAAAATTATTTATTCAACATTTTTAATTTTATTACAAATTTTTTCTTTAGCGTTATTGTTTAATTGCTTCCCGAAGGTCTCAAAATGGACAAAGCTCTGTGATTTCAATTTTGACGAATTCAAATTATTTTCTCAAAAGGGATTAATTAATTTTATTTAACTAATGTATTCATCTAGGCATTTATCAGATTTTGAATAACTTCAAAAAACTCTTGACACTTTTTATTTGTATCATCAATACTTTCATATTATTTCATATCTGTATCGAAATCTAAGACGGTAAAACAAAAAAATTCTCAGCGGTTTTCTTTATCTTCAATAAATTCAAGCCCAAATTTGAATAATTTAGTCGAGAACTTAGTTTTATAAGTCTCAAGAAGTTTAAAAAAATGAACTAACTTTAAAACCAGCCCTAACGAGCCAATTTTTCCTCGAGGATCAATGTTTCAAATGAATAAGTGAAAAAGATGAGGATTTACGCGCTCCCTGCGGGGGCGGGAGTGGAGAATTTTTAAAAAATTTTCCGAACCAAGAGGATCACGTGTAAATCGTGTTTAGCCTCCCGACGTATTTACGGCACTACCGCGCGCGCGCTTTAAAATTCCCCGCGCCCACAGTTGCATCAAGAATTCACGAGGGAAAAGCAGGCAGCAGCCCGCGAGCTCCAGATCATTCGAAAACGTGGCGGTGCACTTGGAATATTTCCCACTGAATTTTTCAGGCCCTCGATAAATCAACGAATAAATAAAAGAAAATGGGGAGGCTCTTGGAATCGATCGAGAGTAGGCGTGACAAAAGAAGAAAGAAACAAAGCAATTAAACCCGACCTTGAAACTTAAAGGGTCCAGGATTGTAGAAACGCCGGAGGTGCGGTAACGAGTTGCGCAATCCTTTTTTTCCCGGACGACGTTGTTAGGAAATTTCGGATACGGTCGAGAGCCATCCTTTGAAAGAGGAAGAAAGAAATAAGTGCGTGGGCAGCATTAAATATTATTCAGTTTACGGCATACGCGTAGCAAAAAAACAAAATAATACGATTTTAATTTAAGATTTTGAAAAATCTTGATTTTATGAAGACGGGGCTCGTTAAAAAGTCCATTGAATTTTTTTCAAACGAGCAAAAAAAAAAGCCACGGAGATTTCTAAAATTATCCAATCGTTTTTTCGACTCGAATTAAGACTATTCAGCTCGGCGCGCCGGGGCCTCAATAAATTTTCGATCAAAGCATTTTTTTTTTTTTTATGAATTTGCTTTCGAGCTCGTGCGCGGTCGTTGCGCAACCGACTAGAACGAGGACTAGAACAATGTGTCAAACGCGAATTAAAAATCGTTACGCAATAATCTTACATATTTTTCGGGCTAAAAGAGCGAGATTCGGATCTATTGCGCGAATCCCGCCTGATTCTTCTTCTTCTTATTTTCTTTCATATTTTGCAAGGCATGGTGAATATAATGTGTAGCAACGTAATTACAGGCATCGGGGAAAAAAAAACTGTCTAAAAATTTTCCCAGGTAATTTATGATTTTATATTATAAAAAAAAAAAAAAAAAAAAACTTAATCCGCGTGTTTGTTCATCGGGTAATTATTCACGATTGACCAAGCGTGTATGATTACAATTTTATCGATTGAACCCACTGATCACGAAACTTGAAAATAAAATTTCTTATACTAAAAAAATACCAATTTTTTTTTAAAGTTCATTAATTTTTTTAGTAGCAATCGGATTGAATTATAACTAGTTTTTAATGTAAATGCAGTAATTTTGTGAATACCAATAGACTTTTAGTGTAGTTTTCAATTTTTTTATTTATAATCTTATGTTAATTTTATTCCTGACTTTTTCCATTAATCCTCAGATTACATAGTAATTATGATATGCTAGATAATAATATGCATAATTTTTTTAATACAATGGATTCAAAAAGAGTTAATAGCCTAAGAAAGATTTTTTTTTACCACAAAGCAAGAATCAAGCGAGAATAATTTAAAAAAAAATTTAAATCAAGAAAGCTCGGAATGGTAAAAATAGGATTGCTCCGATTACCGAGGCAAGCATTCTCGAGAGCACTTCGCTCGCTAATAAATTCGATTAATCCAAACAAACGATTCGATACCGGGTGGTAGAGCAGCCACCGCGGGGCTCTGAGGATGAATGGAAGCATTTCAAGCTGAATTCCATCGGATAACGCACCACACATGTTCGCGATGCGAAAAAAAAAAAAAAAGGAAAAATAAAATAAAGGAATCTTACATAAAACGTATTCACTACGGGGTTTTCGTAACTTGTCGAACGCTCTAATAACTCGGGAGAGCCGAGGTGGGTTCGTCTACCAGAACAAGCGAGAACAAGAAGAAAAAAATGGAAAATTATTATCATACTTTTAATTTGCGCTGGAAATACTACTCTACGTAGAAGAACCAAAAGGTGTGAAGTACTTTAAAGCATTGTGATTGGTTACGTACGCAAAAATTTTGGCGCTAATATTAATGTACAAGCATGATAAATTCAAACTCAAATCATCAAACGGCTGTAGTTTTCAAATTAATTTTTCAGTTTTAGAAATTCCACTATAGTGGTTTGCATGAACTTTTGAACTTTGTGATAGTTCAAACTTGAAAATTATGAAGAGTCAGTAACGTAAAAAAGCGGAGTTTTAATATCTTATCCAAAATGTGGGTCCCGTATGCTTAACAATCGTCCTCGTGCCGATTGGCTGACCTTAAAGCGGCCTAATCGTCTTTATCGGAGTGGGCCAATAAAACATACCTGCCGCGCTAAGATTTACACCAAAAGCGTAACCTTTCACGTGAAAAAAAAAGGTCGATGAAACTAGAAGCCGTGCGTTCGACGGAAACGAGAGCGTTGAATATAAAGAAAGAAACAACAAAAAGAGAGTAGTCGAGGGGGGGGCAGAAAACGGGAACGATGGAACACACGTGTTTTCGTGTGTACTGGCATCATCTTTTCGACGGCACTCGACGCGATGATGATTTTGTCTCGTAGGAGAAGATGATGAGAATGGAGTGAGTGCTCAAAGTGTACCAAATCCTTTCGTCAAAAGAAGTGACCTCAAAACTCGGGAATCTCCTCGGGAATCTCCAAATGAAAGAAGATGAGAGGGAAATTTTTGAGAGATCGGATGCATTTTATGCGTGGGAGGGAGATGGTGAAAATGGGAGAGAAAATAGTAGGCTGACACAACGAACTGGACTTGAGTACTTGTTGCACGCAGGAATTTTTGAGGATAAAAAATAGTTGCATCCTTCGGTATGAAGGCAAAACAAATTTTTTTATTTATTGTCTGGAACGAAAAATTGAAAAATACATGCAAGAAATGTTGTTTTAGTGCAAAATGTTTAGAAAAAAAAATAAAACACTAATAAATTTGTTTATTATTCTAAGAAAATATTCCAAAATATTTAAAGTCTGATGAATGATTTGTGTTAAATTCCTAATTTAAATTCATATGAGAAGTTGAAATAACATTTAGAAACTAAAATTGAAAATTGTGAATTTTAAAAAACTCAAAATTTAACTTCTTTGACTAAGAAATTTTTTTATAATCGAGTTATTATTTTATATCGATTATTCAAGGGAAAAATTCCAAAATTAAGTCTAGAAACTAAATTTAAAAATTGAAAAACTTTTCAACATTCATGATTTATTCTTAGCCTTGTTCTTAGCCGAAATTATCTCTTGTGGCTTCTAAACCAAATCCAAAAAAACAGCAAAAGTTTCTCGGATCCGGGACTTGAAAAAAAAAAAAAAAAAAATTGTACTATCACTGCAAGCAAGTACACAAGAAGAAAAGAGAAAACCAGAGGATTTTAATAACAGACCACCCAACCAAGGTTCCTGAGTTCACCGCTGTTTCCGGCCCTTTAATCCTCCCTCCTAATTTCCCCTACTTTTCACACGAAATTTCGAATCGTCATCCATCCTTGTATCTTCCTGTCCTCGCTCTTTCATCTGCTTGTTTACATTTCACAGGCTCTTGTGTTAGAAAAACCACTAAATTTTTTTAAAATACCTAGGGTACAGATACCCAAAAAAAAAAAGCTTTTATTTCGTGTCTATTTAAAGATGAGATTTACTTTTAACGCCTTTTTATAGAGTTACAGTTATTTTTTTTTGGTTGAACAATGACATTGTCTTCTTTTTTAACAATAAAATTAAAAAAATTACAAAATTTTAGTTTTTAATTATTAAATTTTTGAAAAAGACGGAATACTCCCAAGTGAACGTATTGAACTTTTAGCGGGTACCAGAGGGAGAAAAAGAAGAAGCAGGAGAGGAGGAAGAATGGATGGAAACAAGAGTTCAAACCTGTATATGCAAAAACTGGTTTGCACCACCAAACTACCTACATTTGAGTTTTAAATTTTGTAATCTTCGGTCACCGCGGTGGTCACATGAATGAATGCATGCATAATTCCACGTGTGTCTGATGACTAGTGCAAATGATTTACGTCGCTTGTTTACGAGCGACAGAGGTTTTCATAAATCTGATGAAAACTCTAAATTTTCAGGTTTCACCGCTAGATCAGTTCGAATAACCGCGAATTTCCTGATTATTTTATTCCGATCCCGCGCGAAGTAAAGGCGGACCTAATTGCGAGTACCAGGAAGTTGGCGAGAGAAATCTTTTTTTTTCATCGCTTCCTAGTTGAATTTTATACACGTGCGTGTATAGGTACCTACTTGGAAACACCGGAGTTTTTGCTCGTTTCATACGAATTACTGTAAAATTCACCGTAGTCGATGTTTTCGCACCCAGTTGGCAAACCTGCTATTTTTCAAAACCAAATTTATAGAAAGCCCAACGATCGACCCGCGAGTTAACCTCAAAAGTTGGGGGCTGGAGGGAATGGGTTTGCTTTACAGTTTTCGCACCGTTACTCAAAATTACAATGTGTGTGATTTACCTCGGCCGAGTATAGTTTTCTCTCAACAGCTCTTAGAAATATAATAAAATCTCGCACTTCGCGCGCACAGCGGCCGCCGCGGCGGTGGCGGCGTTGGTGAAAAAGGTGTAAAAAAAGTCTTGGCCGGTCCCAAGGCCACCACCAGCACCAGGCACCAGCGCGGATGTTCGCTGGTCGCAGGCTTTTACAAAACAAACACCAGCACCGAGCAGGACCTTACCTTGAAAGTATCTCGCGGGAATCCGCGTTCGGCGCCCTTGCTGCAGCGGCGGTCCGCAGCTCCTTTCTCCTGCAGCGAGCTTCTCCCTGTATCAAAACCCGCAACCTTTTGTCCAATCCAGTGGTTGTTTATCAACTCTCCTCGCTGCACTGCACCACGTAGAACAACAACAAGAACCTCTTAATTTTTAGATATCCCTACGAGGTTTTTGGAGGTTACATCTTAGCACAAAATATATCTGAACACACCGGTACGAGAGAATCGAACGATTGTTGTGGTCTGTGTTTTTATTATTGAAATGCACGCACGCGCGACAGTGCAGCGACCGCGCGGGTACGTCCGACTCGGTCGGCGGGCGAACGACGACTGACTTGACTGGTTGCTTGCTTGCATGCAGCACAGCGCGGAGTCGCGCCGCCGCGGCCGCCGCTCTTTCCTATCCTGGAAACCGGTCGCAAGTCGCGGTGTGACGGTGAAGGTAATACCTACTACCGGACTCGACGCGGAATGGTCTCAGGGCTGTAAGTATAAAGGCCTTCTTCTCCCAGCTGCTCCAGGTCGATAAGGTAGACGCACGATCACGAGACCTCTTGATTTCTCGTTGATTAGCTGTTTTAGTTTTGTTCCGAGAGTTTCGACCAAACGCCCTTCGTTTAAATTTTAAGACTATGCGTAATTTTTTTATGGTACTAATGTTAATGACATACATGATTGTTTATAGTCATGTGGCTTCCTACTGAACAGCGTTTTTCTTTATTCTCGATTTTTTGAGGGCCAAGGTAGTTACCATATTATTACCTCTATCAGTAAGAAACTTTACAAAAAATTTTAAAGTTTTAAATTTTGAAGTATGTAAATTCTATCTAGACTCATGTTCTGTTGAAAGATTGTTTAACTTTTATTTTATTGGGATGTAACAGTTTAAACAATTCAATAGCCTTCCTTACTGAAAACCTTAAAAATTAAACCAGGAGTGATCAATCATTACGATTAGAATTGACAAGTTTCTTAAAAAAATTTTTTATTCAAATAAAATGAAATGATGGTAATAAAATGAAAAAAAAAAAAAAAAAAAACAATAATAATTTAACCGTATAGATCACTACATTAGAAATAAGATGGCTCGACGGTTTACACCGCTGGCACCTCTAACTTACTTTTTCATGTGATTCTTGTAGTTGGGATTCCACCATAATTTTAATTGCGTTAAATAAATAAATTAATGAAAAAAAAAGTAAATAGAATTCCTTGCTGGTGCTTGATAAAAAAAATTCTGCCATCATAGACATGCAACTGCAGTAATTGTACTTATTGTAATTTATATATTAATAGCTTATAAAATGCAAAAAATATAAAATTATACCAATTTATTGAAGCGATAAATTAATGATTATTTTTAATATTCTTAGTTTGAAACAAAAATTGAGCAAAGAAGATAAATTTATAACTTATGTACAAAAAAAAAAAAAAAAAAAAATTTATCATGGAAAATGGTAGTGTTTGAGTCAAGTAAGAATAATTCGTTGCCATCATAATAAACTGATAAAATATTTCAAAAAAATTTTTATATTTTGAAAAAAATGATTAAATAATTTAGAATAAAATAAAGATAAATTTGAGAATTAATAAACACAAATGATGTGATTTCATTTTTTAAAGACCACTTCCTCTTTGGATTGATTCACCTACATATCAATAAAGTTACCTGCTGTTGAAATTTTTAAAGTTACAAATTTGAATTTTGATAATTATAATGTATTGTTCATTTGAGATAAAAAATAATTAAATTATTGATACAACTATGAATAGTTTTAATGAGTGAGAAACTCAAAGAAAGACAAGCTTAAACAATTTATGACAATAATAAACAATTAAGTTGTAAAAAAAACGATTGCTCGTAATAAACTAGAAATAATAAATTTTAGAGTGGATAAAAAATTTTAAACTCAGTTTTAATGATTAAAATCCCTAAAATTTTAATACGTAAAAAATAACGGATAGCAAAAAATTAACAAATTGATATAATAAATTATAAACAAATATCGGCAATAATGATTTAATACCAAAAATATAATGCAAAGTTAATTAAGTTTGAATAATTCATCAAATTGTCGTATAGAAATTATTCAATTCTATCAAAAAAAAACATTTAAAAATAAAGTGAATTGTAAAAATGGTAATTGATTATTAATAAAGTTAAAATTAAGTTAAAAATGTCTTATGAAATAAAAAAATTGAAAATTGCTAAAAATAATGCAAAGAAGTTAAAGAGTTTATTTAATATAATAAAAAAAAAATTATAAGTGAATCCAAAAAAATTAAAAATATTAATTTGAAAGATTATAAAAATAAATTTTAAGATTATAAAAATTTACTATAAGGAAGTTATTAAAATTTTCATTTTATTACAGTAGATTATTGTCTTTAGTGTGGTTGTTGTGTTCAAATAATTAAAATACTGGTTATATATTTATTTTGATTTTTATTGTTTTTTTAATATAAGAAACTTATTTATATAAGAATTCGTCTATTACTAGAAATATCTGCTTTCTTCTTCCTTACTTCCATTGATAAAAATTTAAACTAACAAAAAGATTTGTTTACATATATGCGGTAAAATTATTCTATCGCGATTCTTCACATAGGAGTATAAATGTACAATATTATTAATAGTAATTGATGCACAATATAGTTTTTTTTTCTCCATTTTTTTCTGCTTTTTTCTTTTATCTTTAAATAACAAATATCCTACTTGTAATAAGAGTTTAAATTAACAAAAATGTCTCCACAACAGAGTTTCGACGTCATGCAATAATACAGAACATAGGTAAGCTTAGAATAATTGATTTATTTATTCACTTTCATTTAACTTCAAACAAAATTAAATTCTCTTAAAGTAACGTAATATTTTCACGCAAGTCAACATAATTAAGGCTGGATGACTAAGTTAAGTTCTAAATGCCATTCCGCACAAGTCTCGAGAATATTTGGAAAACACTTTCGTTTTCACAGGCATTAATTTATTTATTTTTTATTACTTTAATCATCATTTATTTTATCCTGATATTGTGTTAATTGAAAATGCGATAGACGAGAATTCGATCGAACATGCATTACAAGTTTTCAAGAATCAATTGTATTTGTTTGAAAAATCATTGAGGAATCGTACATTTTTCACGCTATTTCATCCCTTCAGATCGATATTCAACTCTAATAAGGGAAAACTTTGGTAGATAATTAAATTAACTATTAGCTTTTATGAATGTTTATGAATTTTTAAAAACAATTAGCTAGAGAATTATGATGTACAAGGGATGATAAAGGTAAAGAATAAAGAACCAAAGCGTATAATGCCAATTTTATCATTGCTCTTAATAACTTTTTATTCATTTTTAATTATCATTAGTAAATTAACGGATAAATAAATTAACTGATAATTTTTTATAATTATAATAGAAGTAATCATTTTAAAACATTATTGTCATTAATACAACGATTATCGTAATATTACAATATAGCTAGATCGCAAACTGCAAGTAAAGAAAAAAAAGATTTTTTTACACTCTAAGTAAACAAATAATAGTAACTAATGGATAACTTAAACATAAGATCGTCTTTATGAATAATAGAAAAAAAAGAGACGATAACAAACAGGAAACAAGTATGTTAGCCCAAAGACCACGCGAGGATTCATTCTACTACTAAATTTAATTAAATCAAGGATTAAAATTATTTTTAGGAAGTTTTTTTTTACTATAAATTTCATTTATTCTTCAACAATGATCCTTAAAATAATAAAATAAATTCACTTCGCTTTTTTGTCCTTAAAATATTACAGAAAAAAATACAAATGTGAAAAAATAAAATTATAGGAAGATGAAAAAAAGTTAATGCAAGTCTTTTGTTATACGGGAATAATATGTTATATGCAGCTGTCTTCTTGATAATAGTAAACTTTACGATAATTAATTTGCATTTCAATTGATTTTTCTCTCTTTCTTTAAATATTAAACATGACTTTGTTAATCTGCAAGGATGAAACTGCGCAAGATAGTAAATAATATGTACAAAATACAATAAAAAACCAATGGCCCAAATTAATGTTATTGACTTAAAAATCTTTGTATTATGCAATCTAAATTGAAAAAATTATCATCAACTTATTTTTTCTTTTGTGCGATTAACCACTGAATATTTGTACAATTAAGAGCTTCGTTTATATTGTTTCAAATTTCAATGAATAATTATTCATTGATTTAGTTATTTTTCTATTGGTACAACGTTATATAGAAAATTGTCTCCCATGAACCATTGGACCTCGCTTTTTATATTTTTCTTTAAT
This sequence comes from Encarsia formosa, assembly GCA_038277355.1. NCBI lineage: Eukaryota > Metazoa > Arthropoda > Insecta > Hymenoptera > Aphelinidae > Encarsia > Encarsia formosa. Next base: position 12,198,054 of record CM076186.1, on the reverse strand, counting down.
TCAGGGTTTATCAATGAAAACTTTGTGAGAAAATTTTTTTAAAAACAAAGTAATTGAATACTTTAACTATCAGCTTGAAAAAAAATGAAGCACCTTCGCTTATAAATTAAAGAAGAGAAATTTTTTCAATTTTAATACAATTCAGTATATATATGCGCGGTAGCGAAAATTTATTTATTCTATTTACAAAATGTACATTTATCAAACTTATTACATTAAGGATTCACAACTCCCTTGATTTAAATTTTTTCAAACTGATTTAAAAAATTGACACGCAACGCATGTTCGATTTCAACTATTCATATTCTCGTCTGCCATTATCAATTTTCAGGACTTTTTCGTCTTGTCTTTTCAATCGAGGCCTCGTTTATGATTTAAATTTGGTTTTCATTTAAGGCGTAACAAATTAATTTTCATTTTAATTCGAAGTTAAGGCATTGTGAAAACAAAGAATGTATTGGCACTAATTCAGCGCACCTAGATTCTTTTTTTTTTTTTTCGTCAGATAATTCGCAGTGTTTAGATTTTGATTATGACTTTTTATGATAAAAAATCTCAGCTGTGCGACCAGTTGAAAAAATATAAATTGAATATTTACAATTTAAAAACATTTATCAAATTTTTTAAAAGTTTTTTTTTTCTGTCAATTTTTGAACCGTAGAAACGTTTTAGTCGCTATTGTAACAATATTAAATGTTAAAATTATAACTTTTTTTCCTTTTTCAGTTCAGTAAAACTTTGATTTTAGGCCTCGAATGAAAGATTTATTTTTAAATTCTCTTTGCACTGAAAAATTCTTACGCGAGACTTAGAAAAAATCACCCCATCCATTCTCTCTTGGTATAATATACTTTTATTATCTCATCATATGTTTTGTCTAATAAAACCACTACTATCCCCATGTATTTTCTAGATTATGCAAATAATATGTTAATTTTTTTATTTTTTTATTTTTTTATCTCAGCAGGTCGCTTTAAAACGACGAATTCAGAAACTTTGTAATTGTTTCATCCTCATATGTTCCAATTTTTTTGTTTTTTAGTTTTATGTTTTTTTTTGTTTTTGTTTTTTTATTATTTATAATAAACTACGTACAATTGTATTTCGCATAACTATCTACACATGTGTGCCATATTAAAACCGCCGTGGTCCGATAGCGAAATGGAAAAAAAATTATTTGTATATATAATTAATTATTTTGCAGTATTTTTTTTTTTCCTTTCAGCAAACTATCGGACATGCAAGTGGCGACGACACTAAAATTATCGGAGAATAACTCTCGTAATTTTGTTTTCTTTGCATTTTTTCCTTTTTCTTTTTTTTTATTTTTTGCAAATATATATGTATATATTTATTATATTATAATATGTATAATAATAATTTTAATTAATTTAAATCATCATGATAGTTTATATAGTATTTATTTATATATTTATATGTTTATAAGAATCATGTATAATAAACTATATCGTTTGTGATTTTATTTTTTTACATTTGGATTTCTTAAATTTTAGATAATAACATACATTTTTTTTCAGGTAACCTCCACGATTTTTCTTGTGGCAATTTCTCGCTCGTGCTCATTTTTTTATTTTTTACTCTTCATCCTACTTCATTTTATTTTTTTTCAATTATTACACTTTTCTAACAAATTCAAATCGTTAAAATTATTGGTAGAGTACGTTTCAAAAGCTTTAATATTGATTGCTGCTTTAAAAAATTAAGAAATTTTTCGTATACTTATCATGCAAAAATTTAAAAATCTAATTAAACTTTGATAAATAATAATATAATAATAATAAAAGAAGAAACATGAATTTTATTTTTTTATTATTTTTTTTTTAATCTTTTTTTTGCACAACTTATTTATTTAATTTTTTTCTCTGCTCGCGAGCAAATCATAAGTACTTTTCGAAAAGTTACAATTGCGTGTCTCTTGCAACTCTCATAAAGATTTACAGTCTTTTTCTTTCAGGAAAATTAAAAAGAATAATAATAAAAACAAAGACAATTTATTTATAACCACGGAAGACGCGACGCAATTACTTTTGAAAAAGTATCATACGTTGTTGTACGATTAGCCAAAAAAAAAAAAAACCAGAGAGCTAAGTATTTAATTGGTCAACTTTTTTTTACAACGAAAGAGAATTTTTTTCAACAAAAAAAGCATGAGCCATACGATACTTGTTATTTATAAAAACAATCAAATCCGAGAAAAAATTTTATAAAGCATCTTAATATATATATATATTTATTTATTATTTTTTCTCAATAAAGCACTATTTCTCGATTGATGCAGTTTTTTCATAATTATACAACGCTATCGAACTAAAAAAATGTATTATAAAATAATGTGTACAATCGACAATGCATACATCTGTAACGCCCGTTCACATAATAATAATAATAATAATATTAATGATAATAATTCCCTACTTCTGTACACGGTCCAGACGATACATCATTTATAGGATTGTTTCATTTTTTTAAATCTTTTTTTTTTTTTTTTTTTTTTCATCTTTTTTTAAAACAATATTAAAATTCCAGTCTTTCTAAAGAAAAAAAATTATCATAATAATGATAAAACGATTCACTGGCCCCCGGCGTTTATTGGTAGCTTTATTTACGTATACCTCGATGGACATACAGCGACGTTGTGCGGTGGCGGCGGAGGTAGCAGCGAAGTCACGTAACTTGGAGTCGGCGGACGGGGGCTCTGCCATTTCGGTCAAAGGGCGCGGAGCTTCTTTATGCCAGCCTGTACGTAGCGTGCCAAGTCTGACAGCGAACTGTTTGGTGTCAGCGGACCTAACGTTTCGTCCAAGAAGATGAAGAAATCTGTAAAACAAGAAACAAATTATTTTAGGTTACTTTAAACAAGTTTGAAATTTTATTTGCATGCGTGATTCAAAACACTGGTTCACTACCATTCAGTTTAATTGATTCTCAAGTTCTGAATAATCGAAGTTACAAAAAAAAAAAAAGAAAATGAAATGCATCTAAACTCTATAGTTTATATAATTAATTTTAAAAATATTTAAAAACACATAATAATTACAACACACTTTTGCTTTGATTTTAATCCGAACATTGCAAACTAGAGATTATAAATATACAGAGTACCTATTTAATCTAAATCAGCCCATCTAAAATACCAAAAAACAGTAAAAAAAAATTTTGGTCTAGATAAAAAATGTAGTATGAAATATAATTGTTATGTATCAACTTCAACTGCTTTATAGTAATATTAACAATATGAAAAAAAAACTTCGTCTAAAATTTGTATGAAGCTTATATATTTATCTTAAGTTCTTAGATGGGCTAATTTTCAGGTCGACCATGATAAGACTCACCTCGATGTCTGTCATCCACCATCTGACAGGCTTTATCCCATTTCTCGTGCGAGCTAATAAGCATACCAAAATCTTCGTGCTGTCTCTTCATGAGCTCGTAGTAATGCATATTTACACTCATGTATTGATAATTAGACACCGGAGTAGGCGGCTGAATGGGAAATTGACGGTAGCAGGCGAGCTCACCGCTGGTGTATCCACTGCTCGCACTTCCAAGAGAACCATCTGAACTTGCTGGTGACGGCGTTGGGGACATTGCCGGGGTACCCTGACCGTCGGTAATAGACACGGGCGTTTGCTGTAAGCGAAATTAAGTAAATTAATTATTATTTTAAATTAAATATATTTTTATTCTGGTTATTTTTTGAAAATTATCCTACATTTTGAACAACTGTGCAGTCCTGGCCGGTGCTCACCTTATTATTTTGGAAATAAGTACTCAATTTCGTGTGAACCTCTTTTATGTCGAATCTGCGAAGGTCGAATAACTTTTTGCATATAAAAGACTGGCACCATAAACTGAAAAAAAAAAAAAATTTTCGTTGAACACCCATAATTACAATGGACAAACTTCATTGTATCAATCACGGTACATACCTTAAAATAAACAGCTTGCCGTTTATATTGCCCTCAATGGATTCGCTCGGTTGACGAAACTTTCTAGCGATAAATCTGGAAAAGTAAAAAATCCGGTTAAAATCCTCGGAGTTGTGGGCACAGGAAGAGAAAGACCGAACCAACAAAGAGTTGGGGGTGGAGGTAAAACTTACTTGATAAGGGACAAAGTTTCATTGTACATGCGATAAGCGGCACCAACCGACACTTGGGCTTGTTCCATGGATTGTCCGGTGAGGATAAAGTAAATTGCACCTTCGAGGTACATAAGACACTGGGTTGTGAGCTCAGACTCCGAGTCGGCACGGTGCTTGAGCCTTTTGGCCTCGGCTAGGTATTGCTCGTGGCTGCTGTAACAAAAAATTCTATCACAATCTATTCCCCTATTACTTAAAAAAGAAAATAAATTCAAAGTTGCCACTATTTTTTTAATAAAAAAACAATAAATTTTTAAATTTAGAAAATTATACTTTTAACTTAAAAAGACGGAAAATTTGAAACAAACAAAAGAGAAGGATTTTATATTAGTCCAGAAAATGATGCATGTATTTAATTTTGTTTTTATTGGGCTTTGACAAATCCAACTTTATCATATTTTTTAGACTACTGGCAACTCAATTATTTAAAAAGTAACGCTCATTACCTGTCTATGTCCTCGGTCATTTCGGTCTTTTTGTAAAAGTTCGAGTAGAACATACGCTTTGGCTGTCTTTGAGAAGGTATCAAAATGTGGTCTTGGTTCCTTTCTTGCCGCTCGTGGTTTGTCGGCTGTACGTCGCAATGCTGTATCACTGGGGAGAATCTCCCATTGCTGCATTCTTCCATGGGCTCCATGAGCCTCTGCTTCTTTTTTCGTTTTTTCTTCTCTTCTTTTTCCATTTCGTCTTTGAGCTTGGTTTCATTCGAGCCAATTGGAAAAAAGTCTTCCTCGCCGCTGCTGCAGCTCCCCTCGGGTTTTCTCTTGAAGCCTGTCGGCCCCGTTTCGCAAAAATTCGCACTCGTACTCGCGGCACCGGCACACTCGGTCTTAATTTCCAACTTGCCGTCGACCAATTCGCTCTTAACTTTGTTCATTTTTCTACTACTGCTCCCATGCGAGGAGTTTCCCCTGCTGGTCCGCTGCTTGCCCTCCGAGGAGGACTTCGTGTTGCTCTCGACGATCTCGCCCTCCTCGGGGGTGGAAGATCGCTGGGATCTTGAGCTGAACTGCGGCCTCGTGTCGGGCATCTCAGTCCTTTGTCTGATCTCCTGTCCGCTGCCCGACCTCGGCTTCCTTTTGAGCTTCCGCAACGTAATCTTGCACACCATCTTGGGCACCCCGTGTACGAACTTAAGGGGCACGGTTTTGGGTTTGGTATTGTTGCTCGGGGGCAGACTGGTGGTCGTCGTCGTGGAAGTGTTAGCCCTCCTGCTGTCCTCGGGAGCCTCGACGACGGTCTCCCTGTCTAACCTTCTGTAGGGGCTCTCGCTGGCCGTTGGGGTGTTCGAGGTGTATTCCTCGACGTAGATCTGGCCGGTCTTGCCACCGCCTTTTCCACCTTTGCCGCCCTTTCCGCCCTTGTTACTGGTGGCAAACAGACGAAGCAGGGCATTGTTCTTCTTGTTGTCCTGGACGTTGCTGCTTGTCTCCTCCTGGTGCTTCACCGCCGAGCCGGGGCTGGTGTCGCTGTCGGTGTTGTCTGCTGAGGACGAGTGAGTTGGAGGGTTGCGTGACCTCGACTGTACTCGGGTTACCTGGAATACGATAAAAATTTTAGTCGTGTCAATTGATTCTTGGGTTGCTGGTAACTTAGCCTTTTACTTTTCTTTCCTTCGGGGATGACGGGGTTTATGACGGTCGTGAACAGATAATTTACATGATATTTTTTTCATTAATGTATTTTGGTAGATCGATATATCGTTACTTTTTTTTCGCAACATTTATCAACACTTTAGTTTTACGGTTATCTTATCGGACTGATGATGATTATTATTGGAAAAAAATATCGATACTCGTATTATTATTATTATTATTATTATTATTATTATTATTCGAAAAATGATAAGCGAGAGAAAAAATAGTTTGCTACAGACCTAGACCAACCAAGTAAAAAATGTCTCAGATCGCATGTGATTTGTCGGCCGAGGCTAAGCCGAGTTTGATAAACATGTGATCTGAAGCTTTTTTACTTTTTGGCCAAAGTGTGTTTACCATTTTTCTGTTCGACGAAGACAGAGAGCAGCTACTTTATTTTAAGTACTTCGTTCCGCTTTCTGGTCGAAGAACAGAAAAACTCTTTATTTGCACGATCGAATTTTCTCGAATAAAAAGATTTTTCTCCCGGGAACTATGTAGCAATACTTAGGTTATCCAATTAGTCTTTTCACAATAAGACTCTATCGCGCGTCACAGATTTTTAGAAAAATTTGTTCAAAAGAAATTTCGGCAAGTATTGAGCGATTAGTTTCAGAATTAAAAATATAGTCATGTGGCGTCATCGTGTGCGTGTAAAATAGTGGAAAAAAAAAAAAAAAAAAAACTAAACATCGTGTAAAACAATCACCATGTATATTTTCTTACTAACGAAGAAGAAAAAAAAAAAAAGACATCCAAAGAGTCAAGAAAACCAATTACCTTGCGATTAACTCTCGAAGCCGACCCTTCGGTATCGCTGTCCGAATCCGAGGGACACTCTGACATCTTCGACAGCCTTCGCCTCATAGATTTGAGCTTTGGAGAGTTCTTCTTCTTTTCCGGTACCCTCTTTGGCGATTCGCTCAGCTTCTTCCGCTTGGTTAACCTGTAAACAAAGTACAAAATTAAGTCACCATTCATTCATGAGTACACATAAATCAGTATTGCGTCATCGTACCTCTGCCAGTCATCCTGCGACTTCTTTCTGCCCCTGTGCTTGACGTCGACCATGTCTTCGTCCTCGCTCGAGGTTATGCTGAGCCTACTCTTGTGGTGTCTCTTGTCGGATTTAGAGGGCCTCCTGGTAGGGGCCGACGTGGTCCTGGTTGGCTCGGAGTCGGAGTCACTGTTGTACCTCCTGTCGCTGTCGTCGTCGGAATCCGTGGTGACGAAGGCCTTGGAGATGGGCGTCTTCTTGCCCCCGGATCTCTTCGAAGAGGTAGACGGACTTCCGGTCGAGGTCTGGCTGTTCCTCTTGCGCTTCAAACTCGCCGGTTTCACGAGTGGTTCCGGGGCGGTGACCGGTGCCGGCGCGGCCTTGAGGCTCTTGTTGTTCTTGGGCGGTCGTCCCCGTTTTTTCACGTCCGTGGGCTTGGGCTTTTCGGTCTGGGCCTTGGGGGTAGGCTCCTTGGACGTCGTTCGCTGCTTGTCGACGTCACTCTGGTGCTCGCTTTCGCTGAGACTGCTGCCCCCCACGATCTGCCAGTCCTTTGTGCGATCCGTCGAGTGCCTCGAGGACCTCCGCTGGGGCTGGGAGGAGGATCTCTCGGAGGTTTCCTCCTTCTTCTTGTTGCTCTGCTCAGGCTGCTGCTGGTGCTGCTGCTGCTGCTCGGCCTTGTTCATGAAGGAGCTCAGGTTCCATCTGGGCTTCGACTCCTCGACAGCCGGCGGCGCCGGGGCGGGCTCCTTCTGGACCGAGGTAGCCGAGGTAGTGGGCGACGCCGCGAACGGGGGCGTGCACGGGCCCTTGCCTGAAGTGGGCAGGACCGAGGCGTTCGAGCTCGGGGGTTCCGGGTCGTCATCAGAGTCGTCGCTGCTGTCCGAATCCGATCCCGAACCCGAGTCCGAAGACGAGCTACCGCTGCATGAGGATGCAGGATCGTTGGGCTTCGCCGGGCTCGGGGGTTTTTGACTGGGTGGGGCTGTAGCTCCGGAACTGTCGGCCGGGGTCGCCACTTGCTGGACCAGGGCAGCCGGGACTCCCGTGAGTCTCTGTTGCTGCTGCTGCTGCTGCTGCTGCTGCTGCTGCTGGACCTGCGGCATTTGGGAGGCGAGCTGTTGCTGAATGGGCAACTGCGGCTGGACCTGCTGCGGAGGTATCGGCCTCATCTCCGGGGACAGTGCGTTCAACGGAGACAAGGGCATGGGCGACAGGAGCGATGGCGGTGCGCTCTGTTGTATCAACGGCGGTGCGCTTGGGTTGCTGCTTCTGTAAAACACAAGGTGATTAGTTATTACAATGTTTGTACTAGAATAGTGATGCTAATATTAATGCATAATTTTAGAAAAACAAGTGAACAATCACATATTTTGAGGTTAGAGTGCAAAAAATTGTTAATGCGTTTTACAGAAAAATAAAAAAATTGTTGCTAGGAAACCATTGTATTTTGAGGTTATTTCTCAAAATAAAACAAAATTTAAATCCTTTGATCAGAGACATTTAGAATTTTTATTCCAGCTTTCTGTAGTACTAAAAAAATTTGCAGGTAACAGTAAACTTACCCTGTCGTCGGAAGATTCCTGGAGTCCCTGACCGCAGTCCTCGAGGACTGGGTGGCTGGTGGAGGAGGAGGCACGACGTTCGGGGCTGGCGCATCGTCTTCGCTGTCCTCGGAGAGGCTCAGGTCTCGCTCCAGGTCACTGCAAGAAAGATTAAAACAATCAAAACCCGCTGCAACTCAGCACGCATTGCTATCTCGAGACAACGCAGAGTGTATATACGGAGGAGCACCAAAACAGGAAAGAACAAAAGTACCGATGTTTACCGCTAGGGCTGGGGGAAGGAGGAGGAGGAGAGTTAAAAATACGGTTACGTGCAGGGACTCGAGAACGAGTAAATAACTTACGCTCAAGCGCGGGGAATTTTAGAAAACTCTTTTCTTTTTTCTTTTTTTTTTTTTTTTTTTTTTTTCACGTGTGATTATGAAAAAATAATATTATGAACCGGTAACCAAGTATCAGCAATTCAAAAAATCGTCTTTAGTTGTGCATTGCCAAGCACTAGATAGAGGTAAAAAATGTGTAGGTAAGCTAAGATTCAAGGGAACATTGTCTACTCTCGAAGTAAAATTATTGTAACGAGGTTTACGAAAGTTCATTCCCGTTCGTATGACAAGCTGAGGACAGATCAATTAGGGCTTCGGGGTCAGGTAGAGTTGCCCGCAGGAGGAGCCGCTGCACAAAGAAGAAGAAGAAGAAGAGCCGCGACCGAGGCAAGAAGAAGGCAGAGGAGGAGGAAAAATAAAAGATACCGCACGTGACGTAGCGCGAGCCGAGCAGGGACGTCGACCCCTTCGAGTTCCTTCCTCCTTCTGCTTCGTCCTCCGCCTGCTGCACTCGCGCTACCTAAGGCATGCAGGACTCTTTTTTTTTCCTTTCTTTTTACTTGAGTGCGGAGGATATTTAACCTTTGGTACACACCCGTTTTGCTAAGAGGTGGATTTGTAGTTTTGATACACTGTTCGGAAAGAAAATGGAATTTTTCGAGAATTTTTAAATGTGGGTTAATAGTAAGGTCTGCGCTTCGAACCCACGAGTTCTCGCGGGCTTTCACGATCTTTAAACTTTACCCCCCCCCCCCCCCTCAATGTCTACAAAATTATCAATCGTTCGTACATCTAACTAACCACCGGCGCGGCACCCTTTGAACTCTTCAAGGGTCTCGGTCAACCTAAAACTTTCGAATGCACCGCATATCAAATCGTAAAATAATCCCACGGTGGTGCTGGGATTATACCCGGTTGGTTCGACCCTAATGCCGGATTAAGACTTGTTCCACATACCCCTGCGTGTAATTCAATTTCGTGCGTTCGAATAAGATCGTCGTCGATAAATTAAAAAGGGCCAGCACCGAGCTGAGGAGAGTCGCTCGTCCGGGTATACGTGACCGGAATGGTTATTCGCTAATTCAACGGCGCGCGTCTCCCCGGTGATTATTTCGTGAAATATTAGACCTTCTTCTTCTTCTTCCCTAGTCGGGGGCGGAAAAAAGGTCTCGCAATTATTCGCGGGAACAATGAGGCCGAAAAAAAAAAACCGAGGCGGGGGAATGTGAAGAAGAAAAAAACCAAACCAGACACACGGAGAGAAAAAGTAAAAAAAAAAAAAAAAAATCTAAAAAAAATTTCTCGCGAGGGATTCTCCGTTCAATCAGACGATTGAAAACTTGTGAGATATTTTTGAAAAACCGAACGCGTGAATAATCGAGGGGAAATTCGGTGCAGGGGGGCGGGGGGAATTGATTGGCGCAGGCGGTCGGTCGGCGACCCCACCGGGGGGAGGGGAATAAGCGATGGAGCGGAATGGAAACTCTAGCTGCGGGGACGAGATAGCACACTTAATTTCCACCAATATCTGCGTTCGCGCACGCCTGCATGAAACCAACTTTTTTTCTTTTTTATTTCGTCTCTTAGCGCCCCTGCGAGAGTTGTTTGTTTAACTTTTGACCTAGTGAAGGGGCACGGAAAAAAGTTTTCTTAACTCCGAGGTAGGAGGCGCTGATGAGGTTCGGGGGGAAAAACTTGGGCTTTTGGGTTAAGGTTGAGTAACGTAATTCACGGATCGAAAAGTTTTTCATGAAACCTGAAGCTAATTTTCGGTTTTTATGCGCTGTTACGGAGATATCTCTTTTTATGGAATACTTTATCAGCTGTCAATGGATTTGGTTATGTCTTTATTTTGACCTATTTAAAAAGATTTGAAAGAAACCTTTATCTTCAGGTTAGACACTTGACTGTGGCTATCTAAGATTGTAAAAGTGAAAAGATAAAAGCTGACTTTAATGAAATGTAAATTGAGGAATTTTTAGATTGGAGTAGTTGATTTTTCTTAGAGGTTCTTAAAAAATTTTATCAAGAAATCGTGCTTTTGGTTCATAATGACTTTAGAAATTTAATCATCTACGCGAGGAAACAATATCTAAAAACTTAACCTCGAATCAGACTTTAAAAACCAAGGGATGACGACGAAATTAAAAAAAAAAAAAAAGTCGATAAATTCCAAAGACCGTAGGCCGGGGTATGATTAATCGGTCTGGATTAGCGAGTTTCAAGGTTCCTAAGAACCTCGAGAATCAATTTGCTCCAACCGAGTAAGTTACTTTTCAAGGTGCAACAAACTTTGGCGTATCTTGGATCGATAGTATGGGTACGATTTTTCGCAGTCAGTCGAAACAACAGTAAGACCAAGACGAGGTGGGCTAGTGCACATCGGGTCGCGGCTGCAAGTCGAGGAGCTATTCATAGAATAGCAACCTAACCGGAGGCATGCGGAAAACACGCGAGCGAGCGAGCGTTATAACAGCGCGCGCATTCAAAAGAGGGGACGATAGACCGAGCGACCGAACGAACGAACGAGCTATAGCTGCGACGCGAAAGTTTATGTGCTTCTTCCACTCTTCGTGCTACTGTTTTTTTTTTTTTTTTTATTCTACCTTGTTCTTTTATTTTCTCCTTTTCTCTTACGGCTACACGAGAGTCATACGTAGAAAAGTCGTTTTTATTCGGGATGCTTTGGTTATGCGAGCACCTGTCGCCTTTGGTACATACTTCAGTTTTTTTTATGAATTTAAGAGATTTAGACAGGTTAGTTTCCGAGAACGATTAGAAAAGTTGCTGACTATTAACTGGCTATAGAGCTGTATCCATAATGTCTTATCAGAGTTTGCGCAGGTTTTTGAGCATTTGTCAATCCTCACTAATACGTATTACCTCTTTTGTAATGAGCAAATAAGATTATCTGATTACCCGTATCTATATTTACGACTCCTGGTAACAGTTTTTGGCCAGTTTATAACGGGTTACTCTGCTAATTGTCCATTAATTTGCTATAAGTGTCCATGATACGCTCTCAATTCTGTCAAGGCTAGCTAGGGTTGCATCTGATTTGTGAATGCCCTATCATAATTTCTTAGCAGTTAAATTGTATGAATTATCTAACCATCTATGCTCGCGTCAACACCGATAAAATTTTATGTATTACAGCACTATAAACTCTCCACAATCTAATCTAGTGTAATTTTTAAATCAATCCACAAGCGAAGGGTCAGAAAAATCCCCGTTTGGTGCTCCATTTTTTTTTAAAGAATGTATAATATTTGTAGATACTTACGCTGACAGTCTGCTCGCCACATGTCTATCACGTTCTGTAACAGAGAAAATATCAAACATGAGATTAGTTAAAAGAAAAAAAAAAAAAAAACAAACATCAAATCAATATGTAGCGCATACGAGTAGGAAGCAAGCTAGCAAGGAAAAAAAAAAGGTAGGAGGGGAGGGGAGAGTAAATTTTCGCGGGGCCAACTGTCGGGATCGATCGGACGACCCTGGGTATGGGAAGGGAAGGGAGGAAGGGGAGAGAGAGAGAGAGGCGAAACAGAAAGAGACGTAGAAGAAGGAGAGAAAGCTGGCCAAAGTATAATAATCAAGGGCTGATCGATGCCTGCAAGGGTGACTCCGGTAGGGATGGATGCAGCACGAAACTAAACGGGCCACTCGGCTCTAATCTAGAGAGGGTTTCATTCGATTACCCTTCGAGATTTTTTCGACGATTGTTTATGAGTATTGTCGATCGATTTTAGCGAGGTGTCCTATTGCCATTTGATTTTCCGGCGATTTGGCTTGGGCCTTTGTACGGTGCCCGAATGCTACCATTATCCGTTTTAGTACAGTGCAGACTCGAGAAGTGAAAGAAGGGTGGACGACGAAGGGACGGAAAGGGTTGAGGTTACGACCGGGGGGAGACCCGCACGCAGTCTACGGCGTTGTTTACGCTCGCGATACACCGGCCCTTGAACTTGCACGACATCAACAATAACGGGTCGCATTGTCAACTCGAAATTGTACGTGATATTTTGTCTCCGTAAACAAACTTCGGTTAACATTTGAAAAAAAAAAAAAAAAAAAATGGCTCGTGCTTATTACCATGCATCAGCAGAGTACAAGAGAGTTCGCAACGGTGGCGCAACATTTAATCGTAAACGCTGTAATTGTTGCTTCGTCCCCGCAAATTGCGCCGCTAAGAAAAGAAGAATAAGAATCAGCAGGAGGAGGAGAAAAAACAAAGCGAGCTCGCGATGTCACTATCATCGATGCAGCACCGCCGAATCGAGGTCAGACCGCGTGTCGCAATTAATTACCTCGAAATTGTAATATTATGACGACGCAAGGATACCGCGATTCCAGCCTATAAAGTTGATCCTGTAAGAGAGCGAACCGAGGGGGGGATAACCGGTAGAGGGAGAAGGGGGGGAGACAAGCGTGAGAATCTAAACTGGTGTGTATAGGGACGGAGGGAGAGCGAGTGGCTGCACCGCGCGCCACCATGACGACCCATAAAAACTGCACGAACTTTCCTTCCTTCCGTTCTTCCGGTTCGGTCATCCACGTGCGAGATGACAGTTCGGTAAAAAAAGGCACACGTATATCGCAATTTATTTTTTTCTCTATCGCGCGCAGGTATCATCGGTAATAAAAACTCTAAAATAGTGTGGGTTTTTTTTTTTTTTTTTTTACACGGGATAAGTAATGAGATTCGACAGATGAGCGATCTAAGGAGTCGCACCTGACGCGTGCCAGGTGCGTCGGGGTTGATTAACTACGCTCGGAGCACACTCGCACCTGACGATAACTGCTGCAGCCGTCCTATGTAAGGCGACGGATGCACCGGCTGCAGTCCTCGCGGCCGTTGGGCGAATCTCGAGCACATTATTCCAATCTAGTTTCCTCTAGCTTGGTACAAAGCAATAGTCTCACATCTGATCGCACTGTCACGATGTCACACTAAAAACTAAACCTCGCGATCCACTGTTTTTCGCGGATCGTCACATTGGGAGGAGTTGGTACAACTGGTCGCGAGCACAGCCGGCGTTGCACTGAAGGCGGAGAGTACTCGGAACGAGCGTGCCGCCGCAGATGGTGGCGCTCGCGCGCGCGCGAACCCAACGACGCTGGCTGGTGCGCGCGCAGGTAAATGTGAAATTTTATAAAAACACACACACACAACAGAAGTACCTACTACGGACGAGGTCTTCACCTGCCTGCCCGCCGCGGCTGGCCCATCCGTGCAACCACGAACTGATGCTTTGTTGTACTTCTCCCGCGCGATTTATCGGCGCGGTGCGATTTGGGAGTTTACCGCCGCGTGGATGAAAGGTGCTTGAGAATAATGATGAAAGCATTGGGATGATAAATGTGTCTTTAGTGAATATACAAGGAAGAATTTTTTTTACTATAGTGCTAAGTAATAAGCTAGTCTCGTAGAAACTGAAGTTTTTAATGTCTTTGTCAAATCATAGTAAAAGAAAAATAATCATCAACTTGTTACTTTTTATTTAAGGTGAACTGTTGGTACTAGGCATTGATGTATCTAAAACTTCACCGAAGATTGTATCAACAAGCAAGGATGATTCACCGACTTTCGAATTACCGAATCATGTCCCATTAATTAAAGCTACCATCCTACATCTCCCCAGAAGCAGCCAAATGAGATGTCAATATCGCATCACGACTCGAGTAGTAGTAGTTGCAAGTCACATCTAGACACATTCCCCTCGACCAGTATACACCGCATTTATATCTTTCTTTTTCCATTTCTTCGCTCGGCTCGAACCGATGGAGCCAGAAATCGATCGAACCAAAAAGTTGTCAGGTTTTAACGCCAGGTGGCGCGCTTCCGAGTCCTTTGCTCCCGAAAGTGTGCCGCTCGGGCGGCTCCTATAGCCATGCATGCACGTACACATTTTCAAACTTTGAGGATTCCGATTACGACAATCGCGCTGGGTTCTAAACTCCCTACCTAGCTAGCAAGCAGGCAGGCTGGCAACACCGCGGCTCCGCGAGCGACGTAAAAAAGGAAAATCCTTTCACTGTCTTGCACCCGCGAAGCGAATCTAGGACACCAACGTCGCTTTCTCTCGCGGCAGGCTGCTGGCTGGTTGGCTTTTCAACAACAATAACCACGGAGGAGGTTTTTCGAGAGTAACTTCCCGGCCTTGAGTTAGCCGCATGGTAGCGTCCAAAAAATCCACTCCGGGTACCGTTACGCAGCACATGGAGGAGGGTTTTTTAAAACACCGTAGGGGGCGCTGGTAGTCGATCGATCAATCAGTCAATCCGACTGATAAGAAAGGACGGCAAGGTCGCGATACCGAAGGTCGCGGGGTTGTTTTACTTTTTTTTTCTCGAGCTGGCCTAACTTTTCGGGGTTGATAAGGTATCGATCAGCTGTTGGCGATGATTATTGCGGGTCTATTTATATAAAAAGCGCTCGCGGTTATTGGAAGCCGCTCAAGATTTAATAACTCCGAGGATGGATACCGAGCGGGTAATAACGACGCTTCAGCTACTTCTTTTATTATTATTTCTTTAATTTTTCCGCGAGGAGCTCACGAGAGACCGCGCCGGAGCTTTCTATTTTTATCACTGATCTAACTCGCTGGCCTGCCGCAGAACTTAAACGACGAGTTTCGCAACTTGTCGCTGCTGCTGCGGCAGTGACACTCGATACTTTTTCACCTACTACGATCAATTCGTGAGCTTGGTTAACTTTGTTGATGATTTTAAGGTTACTATTCTATTGACGTTTATTCGCGTATTGAGCTTGATTCGTACAAAGTGTATTTTTATTGTAAGTTCAATTCAAGGGGTATTAACGCACCGGCTTGCGTATCGTTAACATCGGGTATTGATTACTAAGTGTATCATTACTCACTACACCGATTGTAACGCTCTGCTACACATAACCAAGCGAGATTTATTCATTCGTAACTTTAACTTGGGGTATTTAAAATTTTTCAAACGTTCTTATTACTGCGTCGTCGTCGTGATACAGCATCGGTTGATACTCCACAAAAAAAAAAAAAAAAAAAAAAAAAAGGGGTAGGTAGGAAGGTAGGTAGTAATAACTCGGGTGGGGGTGCAGCAGCAGCTTCGCACGCAAATATCTGACGGTGGTGGTGGCGGCGTTACACACGCGGGCAGGCGGGCGGGGGATTGGATGACGTCGCGCAGATGGTAGCCATGGCAACCTCCTGCAGCAGTCTCGTCGGCGTCGTCGTCCTCGTCCTTCCCTTTCGCGGTGCAAAACTATGGCCCGTGCGAGAGAGAGCAAGAGAGAGAGTATAACTCGAGGACGGATTATTGGGGAGGGAGAAGAATGAATGGCCGCTGGGAGTACTGCGAAATATTTTGAGTTAGCGAGTCACGACAAAGGTTCCGGGGGTTCTGATATACACTGCGATAAGGAAACTTTTTGACTGAGTTTACAATGTAGATTTTTGTCTTCCGCGATGAGGACCTTACTAGTACACTGTGATCTTCTGCTTTATGTGGACATTTAAATGTGACAGTGGATACTAAACATATGTGGTCTTTATGTATGGACTGTATGAAAAACAGAACACGAAAATAAGCATTTTTCTCATATCCGTTCACCTATCTATGTCTAATATTTTAAACCAAGCATTCAAAAGTACTCATTTAAAAGTTAATCACTATAAAGAACGTTTCTATTTTGAAGTTCTTAGACATTCTATCAAAAGTTAATAAGTTACATATAAGTATCATATGTATTGATTATCCAACAGTCACAGAGATATATCCAGAAAGTAAAAGAAGTAAATTTTTTAGTAAGATAAGATGTACATCCGAGAGGGTGCAGAATGGAAGCACCAAAAAGAGACAAAGGCAATAAAGTGCGCCCTCCCGAGCGAAGAGGAGGAATAATTAGGGGTAAAAGGCGAGTAAGACGACTGCCACTGTTGCTGAATAAGAGCCAAGTCTGCGAGCATTGTTTTGGATTTGCCGGGGACACGCGGGGGTGCGAAACTCGAGGAAAAAATCAGATAAATTAAAAAAGCTCCGAGGATTTACCGAGTTTACGCTGTCTGGATGAAAAACTTGAGGCGATAAAGCATGTGGAAAGGAAAAAAAGCTCAACTCTGAGAATGAAAATCAATAGATTTATATCTTGTAAGAGTGTGTTTATCGATGGAAATGTGACTGATGTCTGATGGTCGTGTATGAAAATTTTTATTGTACGATAACTATTTTGATCCCTTAGTAGCACTTGTTTCGTTCAAATTTATTATCGGTGGAAGTCTAATATTGAACTTCTAAATTCGATTCGAGATTATTTTTATTACATTTGGTCATCACTGATCTTTAAACCTGTTAAAGCCCACACAAAATCTGGTACCGAGACAACAAAAGTTCAGATTGTCAATAATATCGAATCAGGATATATTTTTCAAAGTTTTTTAAATTGTGTAAACAAATTATCATGATTATTGTAATAATTTAATAAAGATAAAGAAAATGATTGGTGCAGGTAAACAAATATCACAGAAAAAAATTACTCGATCCTACGTTACAATTTGATACAGTTCTTTGTTTAATCCCCAACTATAACTCCTACACCGAACCCAAATTAACCAAGTTCACGCCATCAAAGCACAAAGACCATAAAAGAATGTAATCGACGAGCATCTGTACTCCGTCGAAGCGATTAATCATAGCCGATGCCAGGGGGCGGTCGGTCCAATACAATCAAAATCGATAGCTCGTTCGGTTTAGAAAATTATCAGCCCCACGCACAACATAAATATTCATCTACACCACCCCAGTAGTAGTAGTAGTAGCCTGGTCGCGTCCAACACAATTTTTCCATCCGGAGGTAAGTGGGTCAAGCCGCTGACCCAAATAAACCCGAGGCAGGGGGGGGGGGAATTATTACCCCTACGCGGCGTCTTAATACTTGATGATCAGAGCAAAACTACAAAGCGGGCGGGAGGAATTTTCATTCTTTTTTTTATGATGCAGGGATGCTTCTTCCTTTTGCTGTAGATGGCACAGGGTATAAATTTCGGGGTTATATACCCGGCTTGGAATTTATGGGGGGGGAGGTTCTTTTTTTTTTTTTGTGACTTTCGAGATTCAATTTGTCGATTATCGGAGCTACTTTTATTTAGAGCTCTCGGAAAATTGGATTGGAATTTAGTAGCCGGGAGGAGGAGGTATATTCGAAATCTACACGGGTTTTTTTTTTTTTTTTTTTTTTTAGTTTAAAAAAAAGTAGAGAATAAAACTTACGGGGCGGCTTAACTGGCTCCGGAGGGTTGGCTTCCAGCTTGAACAGATGAGGATTGAACGTGTACTTCGACTCGGGCTCCTTCCTGGGCGTCTGAGGAATTTCGGCCAGTGGCATTGGCGGGAGCGTCATTTCCTGCAAATAAATAAAACATTATCATGATTAGTATAAATTATTTTATGATAATATTAATTATTTATAGAATTAAATTACTTTAATTGATTACTTATGATTACTCATTTTTTCATGAGCTCATGTTAGCTCAATAATAGAAGGCAATAGTTTATTTAATTTGCTCTGTTCGCAGATAAACCTATATTTTTGTATAATACAAAATTTTTCATAAAATATGCAATAAAAAATAATAATAATAATCGCGTCCCTTGACATTGTCACACTAGCACCGATGCACCCACCCCAAAATATTTAATTTGATTACAAAGTAAAAACTCCGCACGGAGGGGAGGATTAACAGGGCAGCGTCGAATAAATAATCCCTCCTGATCCACGAGATTTGTGTTTGTTTAATTACGGGACCGTTGGACCGTAAAACGCACCGAAATTAACCGCCGCGTATGAAATTACAGGGTCGTCGTCGGCGGGGTGCTCGAATACAAATTTATAATTTAGAGTATGAATGCAATTACCCAGCTAAACCGATAGGCCTCTTGGTCATCAATAATTCGTCCAGCTTGGAGTTTGTAAACAAAAACTTAGCATCTTTTGGGAGTCAAACTTGACCTCAGCCATGCATTACATAAAATTGGTGATATACCGTTTGAGAACAAAACAATAAATTTTGGTACCCCTCGAAGTACCGGTTGAGAACAACCTTTGGAACCCCTCGAAGTACCGGTTGAGAACAAATTTTTTATATCTCTCGATATATACCGGTTGAGAACATTATTGCCGTTTGAGAACAAGTACGGTCGACCGAAATAACCCATCCCGAATAACTCTTCTAGGGTCAAATTGCTATGATCAGTTGCCTCAGTCGACCGTACTTTTTAAATTTTTCGGGTTGTTCTTATCCGGTAGTTTTATGGAAACCGAATATTGTTCTCAACCTCGAGGGGTACCGAAGGTTGTTCTCAACCGGTAGTTTGAGAGATACCAAGGGGTGTTCTCAACCGGTATATTTTTTATTTGTTTGTTCTCAACTGACAAATCCCCCATAAAATTAAAGTAACCGCTTGTTGCGCAACCGCTCCGGTGTTTATTATTCCCGTGTTGGTTCAAGTGCTTCGAGGAACAGTTACTTATCACTGCCAGAGCGTTATTAAAATATTACAAATGCGGGAATCAAAGTCACAAAGCAACGTGACGAGTACACGTGCGGGCTACGCAGTTGATCCCGGAATGATCCAACTTGAGGCAGATGAAAAGTAAACAACGAGAGAGTTACGCAATTAGAAAGCGATGTTTTGGCTTTATTGTAATTTTCCTAACCCCGAAATAATGATTGATTTTTGATTGGAAACCGAAGATTAGACTAACTGAAAAGTCAATCCTGGAAATGTGGAAAAATGTGTTTGCTGGCTACCAGACTTGCTTTCAAAACTTTGTGCTAACATTTTTTATTTCAAATAGTCACTGATAATAGTAATCTATAAGTGTTTTTGACTTTATCATTTTGAATAGAAAATGAAAAATTTTATTTGATTCTAATCTATTTGATAGTGAACTACAAGTTAGATTTGAATATTGTCAAATCAAGTGTGAAAATTTATTCGGTCTTTATTGCACGTGTACATATTCTTTTTAAACAAACAAAAAAAAAAAAAAAAAAATTTAGATTGTAAAATATCTAGTACGATCATAAACTAGTAATTTTCCATGGCCAGCAAATGTCATCACTTTTTTTTACAAAACCGTAAAAGAGCAATTAACACATACACGAAAAAAAGGTGTCAAAACAAAGAGTCCACACCTCAGACGAGATAAGCAGTAAATTAATAATTAATTTTTTATTTTTTCATCGTCCTTCGAGGATAGAAAATTGAATGTAATTACGGTGGCTTTATTTACGTTACGCCAGGTTGATCCACGGTAATAACCAAAGTTCGCTCCTGCAAACTGCCCTGTTAACTGCCCCCCGGTAATTTAAAAATCTTTTGAAACACTTCTTTCGCGCGAGCGCGAGGAAACGAGTTAATCTCTCCGAAAGTTCGACGAACTTTGCTTTTTCTTCTGCTCGCTCGCTCGCTACGCTCGTCTTCCAACAAAATACGCTTTGGATTTTCTTCTTCCTCTCCCCGAGCTAATAATAATTTATTCGAAAAAAAGAGAGCCGGGCGCCCGATTTTTCAATGTCCATCGCGCGAATAAAAAGAAAAAAGAGAGGAGAGAGAGAGAAAAATCGAGCACTGGTGGCTAGTGCGACAACCTTGAATTTATTTTCTTTGTTACAGGCACTAAACAATGAACACTAAATATTCCATTATTCACGGCCCCGACGCCAAAGGTTATCTCGCGAAAAAATCCAATTCCCGGACGATGCAAACTAACGCTTCGAGCTGGTTTTTAAAAATTAATCAGCCCCGCTGTGGCCATCGATCGCGATGATAATGTTCGAAATTACGGTTACGCTTTTCGGGATGGAAAGTTAACTATTTAAAGCGATGTGACCCTGGACGCGAAAAACTTTCTTTGTTTGATTTTTTTAATAATCGAATGAGGGAACAAAAGAGTTTGTTGAGGTTGAAGATTTTTCGAACAAAAAAAAATGTAACGCGAGTTCATTGTCTGATAACTTTCTCTGAACTCGGCAACAGGTAATAAACTTTCAATTTGTTGACAAATTTTTTTTTTGTTAGACATTTTCAATCAATTATTGTGATGTTGTGATCTTTAAAAAATGACTATGGTTTCAAAGTGTGTTTTTTTTTTTTTCCAAGAATTGAAGTAGTAACGCAAGAGCTAATGAATTGAATTTTCCAGTGAACTAAATGACTGGCAGTATAAATTTTTTACACTCAGTTTGTTCAATAAATCAATCTAAATATTTTTGCTGATTCACCTAACAAATTTCGTCTGGTATCGAACTCTTCACTTTCACGTTTCATATGAAAAAAAAATTTGTCAAATTATAAATTCAATCAATACAATTTTATAAATGATTAATATTTTAGTTCATTTTAATATACGCAATACTTTTAAATAATAAAATGATTCATTAAGAGTCGGAACTTGACCAACTGGCATATTATCGACATAAAAAAACAATCAACTCCCCGCTCATCTTCTATTCCTAATTTTCATCGGTAAGTCCAAACTATTTCTAGGAGTTCAGAGAGTGGGAGGAGGCCATTACCTCCTCACTACCGCAAGTGCTGCCTAACGGGTTTTCGCGCAACAACTGCACTGGCCGAGAGAGTTTTGACTGCACATCCCGGCGAAAGTGTCTCTCTCTCTCTGCAGCCAGTGCATTTATCAAATCAACGTCGTTACGTAACGAACCGCGAGATTAATTCGGTCTCGTTTACGCGGCTTTTTAATCTTTTCGTCCTGAATTTGAGGTTAGGATCGACCCTAAAATCCGTTGTAATCGTGAGAAAACTAAAAAATTATGTAGATCGATGGAAATAATCTAAAGTATGCTTTATTGGATTGCCGTTATTTTTATCAAAAATACCGTACGCAATTGTCTGGGTCAAATATGTATGATTCTTGTCGGCAATTCAATAAGGTATGTCATTGCACACTATTAGTCCGGATTTATCTTGTTGATCTGACAAGCCAATAATATGTATCTTAACTTGTTTACGGTTGGTTTCAAGCTACTACAGTGCAATTTATAAAGATGAAATTTTCAGTATATTTTTCTATTATCTTGTGCTTGTCGAAAGTACGCCCCCCCCCCCTTCCCTTCATTTTAAACAATCTTGACGTCTCCGCACAGTGTAAAAACCGGTCAATACCGACACCCGTCCTTATCTCAATAAAAAAATCCGCTCATTTTGATACACCTCGCGAGTAGGTATAACCACAGAGGAGGAGTAGTAAGCAGGGAGGCATCGAACTCCTCTTCTTCTTCTTGCAGTTCCTTCCTCGTTCCTTTCTCCGCCTCCTCCTCCTCCTTCTCTGTGAATCATTCTCACGGCAGCTCAGCGCGCGCGCGGCCAACTCCGTGGGAAAACGCGACGCAAGCGAGCGTAGTAGCTCTGCCGTTAATTGCGAGCAATGCAGCATCGGCCCAGGAATTTTCGGGAGGCGAGCATTGCCAAATCCCCCAAACCCCCTGGTTCAGCTGACTAATCGAGCCTCTTAAGAGGAAGAATAAAAAAACAAAACACACTGTACTCACCATTAAAATCGTCTCCAGTTCTTCGGTGCTGCTGTCGGCCGTCGTTCTATGCCTCGAGGCCTGAAACGAGAAGAGAATAATATTATAAAAAGATTGATCATGGGACGAGCTGCGAGATATTTCAGACTCACGCGGAAAAGCTTTTAGCTTATACCGCGTCAAGTGCCTGCCCGGCCTGATCTAAATGCTAATTTATGCGCACCCGCGAGACCAGACCGAGGGGCTCGATTGATTCCCCCCCCCCCTTCTTTTTGTTTTTTACCCGATGATAAGTGCAGAAGCGCAAGCTGTGGTTGGATTTTCGTTTTATCGATGCTTGATCGCGGTTTTAATTTTCACTTTGTTTCAATGAGAAACAAAATATTCGATGGTTTTACAAACTGAAGAGACAGAGCTTGCAAGCACAGTTTAAAAAATGGCATGAATAAAGAAGAATAGATAAAACATGACTTGTTTTAAAGAGTTAAAAATATTTTAACTTTTTTTATTTTTTTATTTAGACAAAATTTCATAAAACTAAAAACTTTGAAAAGAATAAAAAGTTACGATCATCTAGTTTTTATCTTACACGAGGCTAATAAAAATGCAATTTTATTTTGGTATCGAAAAAATAAGAAAACTTGTGTCGACCCTAAATCGACATCTAAACTGATTAAACTAACAAGTTTCCAATATCTTTACCCAGAGATTAAACAATTAAAATACTCACAGCAGGCTGAAGGGGTAACTTGGGTATTCTGACACCAGTGGCCATCTGCAGTCTGGCGTCTGGTTTGGCGACAGCCGCGTGACCGGCGCTCTTGGTCGAGCTCGGGGGCGCCGGGGGTTGTCCGGGGTATCGTCCTCCCTGGCCGTAGGGCTGCTTCGTCTGCTCGGGCTTGACGAACCTCTGCTGCTGGGACGTGGAGGACGGAACCGCGGACGAGGAGGATCTGGGACCTCCTGGTTTCTTAAACTCCGAGGAGGAGGCGGACGACGAGCCGGTCGCGGGCGAGGCGTGACGGTTGCTCGCCGAGCTCGAGGACGCCGAGGACGACGGGGCCCTGCCCGCCGGCGCCGGGGACTGTGGCACGCCCTCGATACCTATCAGACGCTTCGAGTCCTCCAGGAGGTGCTGTACCAGCTGGTAGCTGCCCAGCTTCGACTGGATCTGCTGCGTCGTACGGTCCCTGGCATCTGGGTTAACCTGGAACGACAAATAAGTTTCGTTAGTAAAGTATTAAGTATCGGATAAATTACAAGTAATAATTATCGATTATTATCATTATTTTCTTATAAAATTAATGTACATGATATAATAGTTATAAATAAGTATTACAAAGATTAAACGCGTATCATTGTAATTTTTATTTAGACAAGTAGTTAAACATTTCAATCAGATTTCTTTCTTTCAAGACAATTAAGATTTTTTCTTTGGACAAAAGACATACTCTATTCTCTATAGAACCAATTTAGCCCGAAAAAAAGCGCCGAGAGCTAATGAAAGGATTTTCTTTTCCAAATTGATTCACGGCTACAAAAAAAAAAAAAAAAAAAAAAAAAATGAAAGCTCCACACTCTCTCTCGGAAAAAAATATTGGCAAGCTCCCTCCAGAAGCAGAATATCAAGTTGAAAACGTCGTAATTAAGACGAAAGCACGAAAAAGCTGCAGAGGGAGGGTAGGAGAACGAAAAAAAAGCAGCTTGTACAAAGGATATTCGAGGAGCTGCACTCATCCGCGATTATTTTTCGCCCCGCTTGCTTGCAAGAGAGAATGTAAGGGAGCTTGCAGGATTTTTTATTTTATACGGCGCGCAGCTTTTTTTTTCCAAGCTCGCACCAGCCGCGAAAAAGTTATTCCCGATTCGAGTCACGATCTCTCATAATCGAGTGCTTTTTTTTCTTGTTCGTCTTATCGCGAACCGAGAGATAAGAAGAAAAAGGCCTTATCGCGGTGCTACGGTTTTTTAATTGTCAAAGCAAACTCCTCGCTTTGTTGAAAATCGTATTGAGCTTTTTAGAGTAATGAAAGAGTCTGCGGGATTTTTTAATTCTTTCAATAAAATTTAGTGAACGATTCGCTGTGAAAAGACAATGATCGAATACTTGATTATTAATTATTTAACTTCGCAATCGGTACGATCTCATTCGAAATGTAATCTATCATTTCCTTAAGAAATCAGAGATAAAGAAAATGCGTGCATCTACAGTACCTACAACACATATAGAATTTTTTTTTTCTACAAAATCGTTTAAACTTGTTTCTTTCAAAGTTAACCTTTCGACATCCCACGTGTTAAATACACACGGCACACAACTGCACTTGTGCGATTCGATTAGCTAATGCATCGCTAAAATAAGACCCGCGGGCGAGCCCGTTTCCTTTGTTTTGATTCTCTCGAGTTTATCAGCGCGTGGGTCAACGACCCCCCCCCCCCCGAAACTTTTCGCGGGGTGAAAAATTTTTCGACGCGTATCGATCCTCCACCCCTCCCCCCCGCGCGTATTTATTTCCCTTCCTTTTCTTTCTCCCACTGTTGCAGTGTGCGTAATTGATTCTCGCCGCGACGCTGAAAGAAGAGCGAAAAAAAAGACCAAGCTTTTTTTTTAATTCTCAGCCTTGCGAGCGACGAGGCCGGCGCGTGCGTTACATTGAAGAGGTTGACGATAAAAAATCACCGAGTTTCGAAAGTCAAGTCGGATGAATATTTAGAAGGGGGGCTCTTTTGGTTTTCGGGAGCTTCCTGTTCCACTTTCCACCGGCAAGTTCGGTAGTCTTAGAGACATAGATAATTTTAGGAGAGTCGAGACCTTGCGTTGAAAAAATTTTCAAGGAAAGATGCGCTAGAGGCTACTTTTAGACGATACTTTGAATCATAAAGGTACAAATATTCTTACTGTATTGTCTCGCTTGTTTATCAAAGTTCAACGATATTCGAAAATAAAGTGTTTTAAAACAAAGCGTCAGAGCGGTATGGAATGCGAGCTATGTCTTTAACGCGAGCGAGCGAGTTATAACTGTAACTCGGAATTAATACGGCAGTTCGTTGTTGTTTAGTCAGGTAAACCCGCGCGCGTCTCCTCAAACGCGGTGAGTCGGCAACATACTGATCCGATTACCGAGGCGACGAGAAAAAAAATTTTGTATTGAACTCGCGCTCTAATGGGCAATCGATGGTACGTCAAATGACTTATTTTTATGAAGTATGATACCTGAAAAATACAGTTACAGGTATGTAACTACGTAAGCGTCACGGTGAGATAATACTTTTATGGTCTTAATAGAACAAACATTCGTTAACAAAACGTTTTTGTTGTTGTCAATTTCAAGTTAATTTAGAAAAAGAATTGGATGATTTCGGATAATTTTTAAAATTCATTCAGCAGTCTAACGATTCCCTCGATAGTAAAAATATTCCCGATACAAGAAATCTCTTCACCGATTCAAGAAAAAGGAGGTCGCGTCTCGCTTTCGCCTCTCGGATCGCCGCGTATTGATAAGCGCGTGCCCTCCCCCTACCATCGCTTAACGCTACCTTAGAAAAAAAAAAACAAAAAAAAAAAAAAAAAAATTGTTTGGAATTATTTGAAATGAAATTAATTTTTTTTGCAGTAGCCCTCTCTCAATGTTTTTCGAGGACGAAAAACTCACTTTCTGTCGCACTATGACAATGAGAGATCAGCTGTAAAACAGCTTCTTAACTTCAAAGTTTAAAGAAAATACTTATATATTTAAAAATAAATTTATACTTTAACAAGGAGTTTAAATAACTTGATTTTTTTTGTTTCAGTAGGTTAGCAACGACCCTCGAATTCAGTTGCCGACGTTCACACAAAAAAGAAAGTGGCCGGATCCAGTTTACAAGGATGCGGCAACCCAAAAACAAAACAGTATTTATTCCAAAGTTAATGCAAAAGTTTTTTCTTCACAGTTTTCATATATATATATATTTTGTCTTTAAATAAAAAAAATTACAACTAAAGGTAAACGCAAAAGGCTACAAATCTTGCCCGCACGAGACCACGAGTAGGGACGAGGCTGAAAAGCTTGCAGTACAAAAAGCTCTAAATAGTTTGAAAGAAACAGGAAAGTGCGACCCCAGACGTACAATGTTACAATGTTAAGACAAATGTTGATTCCCCATTGTAATTAATGTACCGTAATAATTGTAAATAATAAATATTAATAAAAGAAAAATTTTAGGAAGCAATTTACAACGAAAGTTTATTAAACGATTGGATTAAAGTAGTATAAAACCAAATTAGTTTAGACGAGGGCGAGTAAGCAATCCGACAATTTAAAGCACTCTGAATAATTAATCGGGCGATTAAATTGACCCCAGGAATCCTTCCTTCCCCCGTCCTCAACTCCTGATTATTGTTATTATTACGAATTCCTGGAACCCGGGCGGAGGGGGAGACAATGCGGTGCAGACAGAAAATTAGAAGACGATAACGGGGGAGGAAGAAGAAGAAGCCAGCCTTGAAAACTCGCATGATGTACGAGCCGGGGGGAGAGAGAGAGAAAGAGAAACCGCGCAAAAACTCACTCACTCACTCGGTGCTCGCAAAAGTGGAGGGGATAATTTATGTCCGGCTGACTGGTAGCGCTGCTGGATGGATAAACACGCTTTCGGCGTAATAAAGTTTACCGGCCGCGCGCGAATCGATGGAATAAAAAAGCGAGCTTTTTTATACCTCTTCCGGGTATTAGAATAATTAAATATTAAGTGTGTCTGTAATTGTCAATTAGGGAGGTAGTTTGTTTTATCTGGGATGATTTTTTTTTTCGAGATTCACGGATTTTAATCGCGACGTAACCGAGAGAGGGAAAACCGGCGCGGGTTACGTAAACTATTCCAGCAGCCGCGGCTGGACGGAGGAGTTTAATGGTAACGAACGACCTACAAATTAACTTACTACGACTGGGTGTAAAGCGACAACCCTCGGATGACGATTTCTAAACTCTCGCAATGATGTTTTTAACACTCGTTTGTTGGCACTTAGACGGGGTTCAGACACCTTTGGAATTTTTTTGGTTTATGCTTTGGGATGTTTGGTGTTATTATTGCTCGCGAGGGTACGTTGACTTGACTCTGAAAATAATTCACTTGGCCACGGGTCCAAGATTTTAGACTTATCTGATGGATTTGGGAAAGCTGTGAAAACTCGTTTCTGTATACGTTATTACAAGACTTTTATTATTCAGATTCTATGCAGTAAGAGTGATTGCACGGAATTGCATTGGTTATTACAATTGTGTAAGTTATGCAAAAGCGTGTAGTTTGTTTGAATCTGATAAGTAAAAGTCGTGTAATTAGGTATATGTCCGCATTGATTGTTCACAGTTTTATTGTCATCTGATGAATCTAAAATCTAAGACTATGCATCGTTTCAGAGTGCAAAAAATTATCCAAAAAACAGGGATATTCTAAAAATATACAAAATTATGTGATGAAAAAAGTGTCATAAAAAAAGAGATGCATAATATAATTTTTACAAGTTTTTTTTAAATATTCTCTTTGTTTATGATACTTCTGTATTCCTATCATTTAGATTGTTTAAAGAAATTTAAAAAAAGTTAATTTTAATAATAATACTTGAAGCGAAGATTGTAACTACTCCTTAAACATAGTTTTAGTATGATTATTATGAAAAAATAAGTGAAACAAACCTTGACGGGAGCACGGGGAAAGAGACCATCGGTGGCAATATCGTGCTCGTGGTGCTGGTGGTGGTGTCCGTGCCCATGGTGGTGACCGTGCCGGGACTCCCCGGACGATCCTACCCGGGTTGCGGCCTGCTCCGCTTGGACCGACATGGCCGCACGGGCCTGTCGCTCCCGCTCGCGAAGCCGGTCACGTTCCAAACTGTAAAACAAAACAAAACACAGTTAAAAACAATGATACTCAAGTGGTGCTTAAAACTTATAATTTACACCGCTAGGGGTGCAATGGCATTATGGGGACTGTGTAGCCTTTCTTGACACTTTAAGTCGCGTGTAAGAAAATTTAATTTTTTTAACCTGTTCTAAATGCTGTTGAACATTAGAGAAAAATTAATAAGTATTTCGTTAAAGATGAATAAAAAATAATTTTTTATCGATATGAATAAAATTTCACGTTTCTGAAATGTGACATTTTTTAAGGTTATGTATTCAAACGTTTACTAAGCGGAATGGTTTTATGACTGATTTTATTCAGCTGTAGAAATGTAAAATCATAAATTTTAAAAGACGACTTTAATCTCTACGAGGAAGAATATTTTTCTGAGCAGTTTAAACTTTCGTCAAAAAATTGACATTCCTCAAGGTTGCCAACGAAAAAAAAAAAAAAAAGTGTTATTTTTCTTATTTACGCGAGGACGCAGAAAAAGAAGAAACGTCGTATTTCAGCTCGCAAAGAATAAGAAGAAGACTAATGACCAAAAACTCTCAAGGCCAAACATAACCTAAAAAAAGAAGAAGAAAAATCTCGCCTTATCAGTCTGAATTTATCCATGTACGATTAAGCCTGCGTATTCAAACAGACAGTCCGCACAAAGGCTCAACCCCGCCCGAAATTACACAATATTCGAATGATAATGCGTTTACGCTCCACTTCGAGCGGCAGTAGCAGAAGTAAAAAAAAAAAAGCGAGCCGCGCACGCTTGATTAGCGCTCCGATTCGGCTGGGAATGAAAATTGAAAATCTCTTTTTAAAAGTGGAACGAGAGCTGCTGCGGCGGGAGAGCCGAGCGGTGACTATTTTCAGTGCATGCCTGCCTGCGCGTCGTTCGTTGTTCGAAGGCTAAACACGCAGGCAGCAGCAAGCAAGGCAGCCATCTCGATTTTCCACCTCCCAACTTTTTTCTTTCCTCTTCTTCTTCTCACTCTCTTCTCCTAGGTACACCTACTCCCTCGACTTCTCTCGCCCAGCAGCCGAAAGATTTATGACCCTTCTTGCAGGAGAGAGAGAGAGAGAGAGAAGAAGAAAAAAGGTTTGAATTTTGTATCCCCCGATGACCGTACCGAGATAAGATAAATAACACAAAACTTTTGTGTGTGGGAGACTTTTACCGTATAACGTTTTTCTTAATTTGAGCTTGTGGTATTTTAGGGTTCAGGCACGTCAAGTTACCAGCTTGACGGGCGGTTGAATTTGACTTAGGCGTGTTCTATATCAGTGAGTGAGAAAAGGGATTGATAAATAATAAAAGCACTTGTTAGGTTAACTGTAGTTTAATGATAAAATGAAAATTAATGTTGACTGATTACAAGTTAAGAATGTATTTAGTTTAAGTGAATATAAAGATTATTTTGACCAAGCTACTCGGTTGAGCGTGGCTTGGGCTCTGCACGGCGTGCGTGGCGGTGCAAGACTGACTAGGGGGGCCCCCTGCGAACAGGGACGCTCAGGCCCAAAAGGGCCGCCTTGCTGCATCGGTGTTGGTGTGTGCGCTGTCCATGAGCGCCGCACAGTACACAGCGCGCGGTGCCAGGTTCTGCTTGCGCGGTTGCCGCTGTGCTTGTTGTGGCGGGTTTCCACGGGTCGCCACAGCTACCCCCTCTCCAGAGAGCTTCGCAGGACGAAGGAGCGAAGGGAGCGAAAAATGAACTTTCCGTGGTGGCTTTTGCTGTTGCTGAGGAGCTTGTTGTTGTTGCTGTTGCTGCTGAGGAACTGAAAAGAGTTGTTGAAGTTCGTGGCCAAGGTTCCACTGGAAAGGTTCTTGCTGAGATGACGAAGGAGTAGATGTTTGTTGTGGCTCAGACTCCGCGCTTGGTTGTTGTTGTCGATGAGGGGTAGTTTGATGCTGTGTCTTAGATTGTTTTGTTTGTTTTTGTTGAGGAGCAGCTTGTTGCCGTGGCTCAGACTCGTTGTTGCCCTGGGTTGAGGTTGAGGGCTGAGGTTCAGGATTTTGGCTGTGCACGCTGGCGCTTGTTTTTCCTCGTTGATACAATTTTGGCAAACAACAAAAACGCACAAACACACATTAATCGAGAATTAGTGTGTATGTGGGTATTTTTTTGTGAACCCCAACAGGCTGGCGAATTAAATTAATCTATTTGTCTAAAAATTGTTGGTCTCTTCCATAAGATTACGTGTAAAAGAACCCCCCTCTCCTCGTTCAAGACGCCAGTAAAAGAATAAACAACTCTTCGCGAGCGCTATTGTTTAAAACGACCGACACGCTTGGGTAATCGAATTCTAGATCGAATTAATAATAATCCTAAGATAAAAGAGAGAACCCAAAAAGAATGTCAGCATTTTATTCGTGATGTGATTGGTTGAAGAACAAAATTTAAAATTTAAATTTTTATTTTAAATTTTTAT
Organism: Encarsia formosa; assembly: GCA_038277355.1. Lineage (NCBI taxonomy): Eukaryota > Metazoa > Arthropoda > Insecta > Hymenoptera > Aphelinidae > Encarsia > Encarsia formosa. The sequence continues at coordinate 12,167,510 of CM076186.1, read as the reverse complement.
ATTGCAATTCAATTAAAACATTAAGAGAATAGATTAGATAAAAAATAATTATTTAATCAAGTGTTAGAAATTATCCGATTAAAATTATGAAAATAATAATTATTAGTATATAAACAAAACCAATGAATTTATCACCACGAAAGTTTAAATGAACTCTGAACGTAGCAGCAAAGGTATAGGGTATATACAACTTATTGTAGGTTAATTTAGATGAAGTTTCGACAAAATTGGTTTTAGATAATGATTAATGTAAAACAATTGAGCGCGCTTGCGCGCTGAGAGAGACTAGTAATAATAAAAAAACAACTTAACAGCAAACTACTTAATCCGCATGCGAGTGCGGTATGATTTTATCTAAATTAAGGAGGTTACTACCCAAAATGAATTACAAGGGGGATTTTAATGAAACCTCACAGAAAGTTTCATAAATAAGATATAAGTTCACAGCTTAATTTTTGAAGCAATTCATGGGATATTTTACGAAATATGAATAAATCAATTTTTGGCTCTTTTTGCACGGTGGCTTATGAGAAAATCACATTTTTTACACTTTGACAAATGTTTTAAAACATTTCTATCAGGGAGTTTTTAATAAAAAAAATCGCTAGTAGGAAGCAGTTTTCACTGAATACAACTATATTTTTCTCATAAAATTTCATGGGTTATTTGCAAAGAAAAAAATACAGCAATCACTAAAAACTACGAAAATCCCGATTTTATCAGCAACATGTCTCTTCAGCTGTTGCGCGCGCAGCTGTCTGCTATGGTAAAGGTCTTCGCTTAAAATCTTTCAAACGTCTTTTTTAACGTGAAATTCATATTTAATGAGTATTCATCACACTTTTCGATTCATAATAAAAGTAGTTTTTAATAATTCTTGATCTAACTACCGATTATTTTTCACTGAAGTATGTTCAAAGTAAGCCTGCTAGGTTGTGCGCGCGAAACAGCTGATCACGCTCTGCTACACATTACCTCTCACTCCAACTGAGCGAACTAGCCTAACTTCGACTTGACTAGTGCAGTAAGGTAGTAACCTCCTTAATAGAATCTTTGTCAACTTGGTGGAAATTCATATTCAACTAAGGTTTTTCTTAAAAATATATTCAATTATATAGTGTATTTGTTATTTAAATAGTGGAAATTTTAAACTATAACAAATGAATTTGTTGTTTATATATTTTTAATAAAAACCTGAGATAATTTTATGTCAAGGTGCCGGTATACGGCTATTTAAAAAAAAACACCTACAGATTCTGAATTCGTTCCTGATTACTCCTGCTTGAGTTGTACATTTTATCTGAATGATTTGCTGACCAAAAATAACACCAGGACTTTCTCGTGGGTTTACCAACAAACTTATTCTTCTTAACTTGCGATTTTAAAACAAGAGTAAACGAAACTGAGAGAAGCGCAACTACAACAACTTCTTCAGAGGTCTTAACTCTAGTTCGATCACTTCACAAATGACACTATTAGAGCTGCCATGGTGGAGTATGCGCGCGCTACCTGAATTATATGACGGGATAGGGAAGCTCTGTTCTCACCTTTGACTGCCGTTGGTGTAGACGGATCATAAAGGGCCTGGCCGTTTGGCACCGAAGGAAGCTAATCGACACTCCGTTATTCAGTATTCCTAAATTAAGGAGGTGTTGTTTGTCGGTTTCATTATGGAATAAACACAGTACGGTTCACAGGTGCAGAGTATTCCAAAAATATTCCACTGGAGAGTTTTTATTTTCGAAACTACCCCTTTGGCTTTGGTTTTTCATCTTGTTCTTGAACAATGAAAAACCTTTTTGTTTACAAAATGTCGGTGGTTGTTGTAAAAAAAAAAAAAATCGGTTGAAAAGTTTTTTTTCATTGTAAAACGAGAAGAAAAGGGTTCATCGATAGCTGTAAAATTTTAGAATTCTTTTTTTACATCTTTAAAAATTGGGAAAGTATTTGTTTTAGTTTGAAATTTGAAAATGGAGGTTTCTCGCAAAAGATAATGTTACAATTTTTCATAAAGTTTTACTCAAATAATTTTCAAAGATACCTGGGTCGATAGCAAACTGTAGATTTTCAATATTTGCTTTTTAAAAAATTATTTGAAACAATGCATTGTAAAGAGCTTCCATTCGAAGTCACGTTACTCAAATAAAATAAACTATTTTATCACTAACAATTTCCGCCTAGTTATGATGGAAACAAATAAAAAATTTTATTTTACGATTCTAACGTTAGGTAAAAACTCTACGCCTTAAATAATACAGTTTTACAAAATTTAAGGTGATTAAATTCAAATCAAAGAAAAAATTCATTTGAAAATTTGAGGGATTTGCGTACTTTTATTAAATGGTGACAAATTTCAACAAAGTTTGTCACACTATTGTAGTTATCTAATGGGATTCCAAGATTCTAAATCAGCAAGGAACGGAAAATTTTGGAGCCATTAAAGGAGGTCCTTTGAGCCATCGTGAGAAAGAGGTGGTTCTAAATAGTATTGTTTGATTTTAAGTTTTTCTTCAATACTGTCAAACATCAAAAATCTACTTTTTGTATACTATATTTATTAAAAAAAATTGTTTTGTTACTTAATATTATAAAACTCTCCAGGATTGTCCAAGGCAGAATATTCGGAATTTTTTAGTCATTATCAATACAGTGTCGAGAACTACTGCAAAAAAAAAATTGATTTTTGACTTGAGCACAAAAAACCATCAGTCATTCTCGTTCGAAATTAAAAAACGATAACTGTTTTTTCACCGAGATGACACACAAGCATCTGAGATAATCGGGGTTAAAGGCTAAAACGCCCGCACTCAAAATTTCGCTTTGAAATTTTTAAAAACCACTCAAGAGCCATCACGACAACAACGTCCTACAAGCCAAGAAAAATTGATTTTACAAAAATTCCTCAATTCCTGGCTCATATCGAGCCCCGATAAAATTTCAGGGCTCATAGTTATCGATCCTCTTTTAAAATCGTCCAACAGAAAAAAAAAAAAAAAAAAAAAAAAAAATTCCCCCAATTAAGCCGGCCGCGCGTCAAACAAAGACGCAATTAAAGCAATAAACTCTCGGGTGGGGAAAACAATGGGAGAAAGAAAGAAAACTCGGAGCCGCTAACGAGGGATCAATCGATCGAACTCCTTCTTCTTTTTTTTTTTTCTCGCTAGCTCAGGCAAATTGATCGAAGCTTTGATTGTAGGTCTTTTTCGTACTGGAACCAAAAAATCTTCGAAGGAGTAAGAATAAAAAAAAAAGTGCGGCGCGTGCAGCAGCAGAAAAGTTAGACGAACGAAGGCCGCTGCCTCGTGACCGAACGATGTCAGTGTGTCAGTGTCAAGGCGGCCGCAGAAGCAGGCTTTGCTGGCTGGCCGCGCGTGTTACACACCCGAAGATTGTTAACGCGGGCTTAGTGTTCTGGTTGGTACCACTGAAAAATCATCCCGAAGATACCAACCCAAGCCACCCGGAAATTCGAGCTTGATTAATCGGTTACAAAGACTGAGGCAAAATTTTTAAGGAGTTTTATGATTATTTGAATATTTTTTGGATGTTGGGAATCGTGACGTCAACACTGCTAATTTACATGAATGAAACTTTTTTGAAAATTGGATGTACTATAATTGGATGTACTATCGAATAAAGCTAAACAAACTAGATAATTTTTTTTATTCGTTTTCCGTATTCGCAAGATAGGCTGAAAATAATAATCGTTTTTACGTAAGCTTACTATGAGCACTTAAAAAGTTTTAAAAAATCACTTAAATGTGTATCGAGACGTATATATTTTAAATAAATTAGCTGGTGAATTTATTACATTGAATGTAATTACTGAAAAATTTAACTTTTTAAACAAATTGTAGAGTTTGTACAAATTTTTATTATAATCCAGACTAATTGATTTTAATCTTGAATTAAATAAATAGGCCTTGAACGAGGAACGATAACAAAAATAACAATAATTCTAAAAAGAAAATCACCTGTACAAATTGCATCAAAACTTGTTTAACGATTACCGCCGATGATTTGTAATTTTTTTTTTTTTTTTTTTTCGAAACCATTAACGATCAATTTACTTGTTAGTCAAAGTATCTTACTAAATTAATGATTGGGAGAAAAAAAAGAGACGCTCAACTCGTGCCGGGAAGATAGAATATTTTTCAATCGTGTTCCAATTTAATCATTAGTCAAACTATCTTGGCCAATTAACGATTTTAGAGAAAAAAAGAGACATGATGCTTCTGGAGGGGAAACTAGAATAATTTTCAATTTAATCATTAGTCAAACTAAACTGTCTTACAAGGACGTAACCAGGCATTTGGAACTCGGATATTCATGAAACTTTCGGAATCGTTTTCTTGAAGAAAAAGTTTAGAACGCTCGAATTTTATGGTCTTTAGCCAATATTTAAAAAATTCATAATTTGAGAATTTGAATTGACTGAACTAGCTAGAAAACCAAAGAAATGACCCAATTATCTGGACATTCTCTTGCTGCGAGTAAATTCAGAATCAGCTAGAAACTCAATTAATTTCGAATTTTTTTTTTTTTTCGCGTTGGATTTTTTCATCACATCTCGAAGAAAAGCATAAAGTGCAGTATATAAATCTCGGACTTGAGTTCCTCAGCCCGACATGAATGACTCTAGGCAAACATCGCGCACGCAATAATGGCGGCTGTAGCATACAACGTAACCGTTTATTCCTCCCCCCTCGCGGCGTCAATGGACATGTTTACGCGATATCGATGACGCAAGTCATCTCCGGCAAAAAACATCGCTGTTTTTTTTTATTTCCTATTATCTCTCGCTCCCGCGAACAGGTGAGTCGCACCTCCTTAAATTCCTGGTACACACGCGGGAGAAAGATTTTTCTCCCCCTTTTTGCGGATGATTGTTGCTGGTGCAGTAGCTTTGTTTGGGTCGTGTTGCGCAATACACGAAGGTTGGATTTTTTTTTTTCTAACTTTATTATTATCATTATTCGATTCGAAACTGCGGCGTAGAATTTCAGGATTACGTAACGACCCGCGAGTCGTAGCGCGAGGAGACCGAATAAATAAAAAATAAAAAAGTAAAAACCGAGCGACGACCGATGCGGTTTTTCGAGCATTGTCGGGACGATTTTCCGCGTAAGAGTTTGGAAAAAAAAAAAAAAAACAACTTTCACCCCGAAACTTTTAACAACGGCTGGTAATCGCTCTGGAGTAAAAGAGAGAAACCGAAAAGATCTCGGACAGCAGTTTAGACTCTAAAATTGTTGACTTTTCGTAATTTGCGATAAATTGTATCGATTGGTTAAAAAAAGCTTGTAATTTTAGTCTGTACAGTTTATAACAACAAGATGATGACAATATACTAAAAAAAATATTAATACGATGCAGAGATTACAAACCAAGTACAGTTTTGTGAAAGTACAACGGCGGACTGTTCAAGTTCGCGTACGCGCCTGCGCACATTTGTTAAAAAAAAAAAAAAAACCAAGCGGGCAGTTCGAATTCGCGTGAAAAAAAAAATCCAGATCGCCGAGCCAGCCGGGCTAATAAGTTCGAGGACGTCGCGCAGGCTCGCCGCGGCACCGCGTCGCGTACGTGTAGTTCAGCACGTGCTCGTGTTTACCCGCGAGTCTGTCGCGGCGCGGCGGCCATTTTTAAAAGGAAACGCGGTGCGACTCTCCATTAAGCCTGTTACGCAACAAGCCGAATCTCATATTTTTTGACAACTCGATGTGACGCACGAGCCTTGGGTTTTTACCTTTGATCGGAGTGATTTGTGGCTATGACGGAGTTTTTTTACGCTCAATGTTAGGGTAAACAATGAGTTTTTCCGAGAGTTTTTCTACAGCTGGATAATGGTGATAAAATTTTTTACGGTCCGAAGCTGCTACGATTAAACTTTCCAATCAAAAGAATTAAGTAATTGGTTCGATTGTCAAACGTAAATTCAAAGATAATCTAAACGTACTGTGTTGAATTATCTATTACAAAGAATTTACTTTCACAATAAAAACGATTGAGGAAATAATGAATAAGGCAAGTAAGCAACTGACCGATAGGTATAAACAAGTTTGACTCCAAGATTTATTATTTACACTAGTTTTCAATGCAGTGCTTGAAATTGTCATTAAATAAAAAATAATAATAATAATTAGGTATCCTCTGTTTAGCAGGTTTTGTCGCTGTTTTCAAAATAACGATAGTTTTCAACGCTTATTAACCTTTCAAGACCACAATTTTTTCTTATTCTAAATAATATAGGTTTTCTCAAGGGACAATTTTTAGTCGGCTCTTTGAATTTGGATCGTCTTAAAAATTGGGAGAGCGAAGGGGGACTAAATTATGAATGTAATCTCAATTCTGTGTTTCCGTGAAATTATTTATGTATATATCATGATGCCCGAGAGTTCCACATCCATTGGTATGCTCCGGTAGACGCGGGATGTCTAACGAGTCTGTGCCATGGGCCTTTAATCTCCCAACGGCCCGCTTCGTTTACATTGACCATCTCGAAAAGTGCAGTTTGAGGGAGACTGAGTAATTCAAATATAGAGACGCATGTGCCGAACCGTATAAAATAAAACAAAAGCGCAACAAATTTATTTCTTTTATACTCAAATGCCCTGTCTACACCAGTGCTTAAAGGCACGAGTTTACTTAAGCACGATATCATTTTTTAATTGTTATAACTTTCAACCAGTTATGTATATTACACTGGATTTTGAGAATGTGTTAGAAAACGTTGTTTTTCATCTTAAACTGAAAAAAAAAAAAAAATTGCATTTCATGTATATACGAACGAGATATAATAATTAGAAAATTATAGTGAACTTCAAGCACTGGTGTAGACAAGGCATAACTGACTGACCGACTATGTTACAAATGTTTTCCAGCGTCAGTTTTGAAAATTCAAAAATTAAATTTTTCAGCCTCAATTTAAACAAACTCAAATTTATGAAAAGCGAGCCGTTAATGTAAAGACACCAAAAGGTTCGAAACATCCCTTGCACCCTCAAAATTTCCATCCAGAAAAGTTTAAGCGTCTCGACAGGCGCACGCCGCTCAGACCCGAAAAATATTTTCGTCCATAATCTTCTCGAACTCTCTGTTTACCCATTCGCTCGGCCGCACACGTAAACATCACGCGAATCGCGTCAGAAAACCATTCGTCGTAAAACTCCCTGCGCCAGCGTCTCTTATCAATCGTATCTGCATAATCGAGGGGGTCTAGCGGCTCGTCAAGGTCGAGGCTTTTTCTCCTCGCAGATGTCGGCTTATTATTCTCCTCTCAGGTTGCTCAACGTCTGACCAGCTGACCCCGTTGCTGCACTCTGTATGACGTCAGAGGGTCTCGGGAGATGATGATAAAACCCGGGGCTGGAGGAAAACAGCTGAATAATTTCTGCACTGTACCACCGAGGTTACTTCCTCCGAGTTGACGAATTAAATTTCGCAAGGCTCGCGTAAACATGACGTCAGCCACCGATGCGGTGTGCAGCACCAGCCGCCATTAAACATTCATTCGGGGAATCGAACAGAAAAAAAGAAAAAGAAAGAAGAAATCATCATAGTGGGCTGTGATCCTCCGGTGCGGGGGGGGGGGGGACTCTACGCACACGGCATTCGTGGGTAGGTATATTTGGAGCTGGTCCAAAGAGGGGGGGCAAGAGTAGCACCATAGCCATCACCGCTACGTTTCTGGGTCGCGCGCTATTTAACCGAATTTTCTTCTTCTTTCTACTACAACTACTAACTACGACTACTGATGGTAGCTCACAGACAAAGGAGTAGTACAGGGAAACTTACGGGGTGTTGATGTTGGGTTAAGGACTCCTGCGAGTTAGCGTGCGACGGCTCTGGTCGGGAGGCGCGAGGAGGCTGCTTCCTCCTCCAGCTGTCCGCGATGACGAGGCTGACGGTGCCGAACCGAGGTTACAGAGTACAACAGAGCTCGCAAGAACTCGCATCGTGCCGTCACCCACTCCGCACTTAATCACAAGGAGCACATAACAAACAAACAACAACAACAACAATGATCACCACCACACTGTTGACACTATTCTCTTTCGTAGATGAGCAGGGGCAGGGGGGGCGGGGGGGCACACGGCACACGCACTTCTTTTTTGGGTTAGAGGTTTCAGGCAGGCAGGTAGAAAAAAGCGGAGAATGCAGCACGCGACGATGATGCCGGAACGCGGGACGGGGAGAAACTGCTGGCGCTTTCCGGTCGCAGCGGCGACGAGCGAACGAACCAAGAGGAGGAGGAGGAGGAGGAGGAGGAGCCTGCCCCCGACGCTGCGGCCTGCGGGGGAGGGGTGGGGTCAATGCGTGTGCGCCGCCGCCGCGCCGCGCGCCGAGGCTCGTGCCATGCCTGCCTGCTTGCTTGCGCTCGAACAACGGTTCGTGAGCGATGCAATACCGACTGCAGGCTGCATCTCTGAAAGATGAGTTTTTGTCCTGCTTTTTTTCGTGCCTTGTGCGTGGGGAGAGAGAGTTTTTATTTATTTATTTTTTTTTTTTTTCTTGGGAGGCTCTTTATGTACGATAAGTATACAAATGAGAGCCTAAATATTTTAGGACCTGATGATGATGATGATTTAGTGTGAGAAGTCATCGATAAGGCATATCTTTTATTTTGTTTAAAAATCACTCTCAGGTGACACGTTTCACTCTTCGAGGAGTATAATAGCGCGCATGCGCCGTGCGAGTATCTCTCGTATTAAATCACATGTTTACTTTCTAAATTGGTACGAGTGCGAGCTCGGGTTTAAAATCCGTCTTAATGGAGTGGAAAAATCACTCCGATCTCGTTCGGAGTGCCTCAGAGTGTGATTTTTCACTCCATCCAAGATTTTAAGTGCGCAGGCCGATCATTACGCTCGAACAACACGGCTTGTTTACCCACCGAATTAGTAAGAGTAACTCACCCGATCTCGCGGACTTTTAACTCTTTGAGAGTACACGCATGCGCGTTGAAATAAAAAGCGCTCGATTCATTTTCTTATATTATTTTGAAATAATGGCTCGGTTGGTATCTCGTAATAAACCCGACGATACCGGAAGTACAAACAGTGCGGAGAAGAAGGAGCAGCGCCCCGGCATAGCTGCACAGCGGAAGTGGACGGTTTCTTTTTTTTTTTTTTTTCTCTCTTTTCTCGGTGCAGTGCAGCAGCGATGACACGCGAGACCGGCATCGTGTAAAAATTCTGTCCCGGTGCACGCAGTCGCAGTGGCGTCCCTGATTTTCCGTATCAATTAACAGGCGCTAATCACACGTGTGTCACGTACGTTGATGCACAAAAGAAAATGTTTGTTGTGTCGACTTTGGATTGGAAAAGTTGACGTACTTTGTGATACAACTTGAAAACAAATTTGTCTCTAGATTCTGACTAGTTTTTTTCTGTTCAAAATATGTTCACAATACCATCAAAATAATTTTCCAGTTTTACAACATAACTTAGGATTGTGAATTTTCTAGAGTAAATTCTAAAACTATTGGATAATTCATCAAACTTCTTACTGATCATTTCGTCTCGTCACGCACATCAAACTTCCTCGGAATCGTGCAACCACTCCCCATCTATACATCCCCAGTGAGAAAATTTTTGGAAAATCGGTTTTGCACACGGTCCGCGGGCGCAACAACTCCCGCAAGCGATAACTCGACCGCGAGTTCACGGCTTCGTCACGTGCTTGGTTGGCAGCACTTTTTTTTTTTTTTTTTTTTTTATTCTTCTTCCTATATTCGTACGTTTTTCCACAAATTATCATAATTGTATACAGCTGGCTTCAAATATTAATTTCTTCTTCTGTCGCTATTACGCAATCCGAGAAATTCAACTGGCGGGTTCGTTCGTTACGATCGCAAAAGCTTTTTAATCCAATTACACACTCCCGCGGAATAAAAAAGATAACGCGCAAAACAACAGCGACAATGATGATGACTGATGTAACAACAACAATGTTACACAAGCCCCGCGCGGGCCTTATCTCTGTTTGAACTTTAACACTCGATTTTTCTCTCCCCGACAATTTTTAATTTTTTTTATTAAAAAACGGGAAAATTTGGTTGGAACCGATCCGACTTTGTTTGTTTCTTATCGGGGCGGGCTTGATAACAAAAGCGCCAACTCTTTACGCTTCTTCTTCTTGTGACGTGATTCTTTTAAAACGACCGCGGCACTTAGTGAGGATGTTTAAACGGCAGGTGTTGCCACAACACGTCTCTCTTTTTTTTTCTGTTCAACGCGATCGATCGATCAGAATGTGGATAAGACAAAGAGACTCTCGCTATCTCTGGTAAATTAGTGAAAACTCTGCCGACAAGTTTTTACTTATCTGTTGGTTTAAAAAAAAAAAAGAGAGAGAGGATTGAGGTTTTTTTTTTATTGAATGTACCCGATTTTTTTCAACCTGAAGATAATGAGTTCAAATCTTGATTGAAATAACTCAGGCCTTAATGAAAAATCCATCGTATGGATTGTCTAACAGCAATTAATTTGGTATTTTCAGATTTCCAATTATCAATCTTAAGTAGAGTAACTTTTTTTTCAGCTACGACGTAAGTATTATTAAAGTTGTTTGAATAAACAAGGAGCGATGCTGGTGCTAGTGCAGGCCAAATGATAAATCAATCGAGACTGCAGTGTGAGACCTAAATTCTGAAATTCAATATCTCTCCGAGAGCAGTTTTGTGTATATCATGAGAGAGAGAGAGGCGAAAAAAAAGGCTAAGGGGGAGGGGGGAGATTTCTATTCTAAAAGAGGCTCGACTGGTTTATTTCCGAGGGTCGCGCCATCTTTCGTTAAATGCCGCGCTCGGTTGTAAAAGCAAAGACACGGCTTTTATCTTGATCGATTTTTTCGTTGTTTTAAAATATATCGCGTTGGATCGAGACGTTTTCCGGAACGTACAAGGCTTTTTTTTTATTCGATTTTGTACGGGATTAGTTTGAATTTATTGGTAATTACGTTTCTACCAACTTCGTAGACTTAATCTAGTAAATGGTCAGAAACAAGCCATTAAACACATCTAATGTCGCTGCTGTTACTTGGTGAAAATCCATGATGAATTGGGTAAAAAAATGAACACATCAAGCATCTAACCTTAATTCTCATTTCTTACGTCTCATGTTGACGTAGAAATCCAGCATTAAAAAAAAAAAGGAAGGTTTTTCTACAATCTTTTCCAATGAATTTGGTCAAATCGTAAATAAATGTGAAAAGTCATCTCGTTCCCCTCGGCCAGGGACGCCCAATCTCGGTTAAACAATCACTCAGCCCTCTCAAAGGTGAAAACAGGACGAAAAGAGAAGAAAAATACGACGATTCTCCTCGCAGATCATTTCATCTTCTTCCTCCTCTCCCCTTTTTTTTCTTCCCTTCTTCCAGCTTCTCTACGAAAGAAGTAAAGTCGTCCGCTGGTCTTTTGTGTAAATCGCAGCTCGTACCAATAAAAGCCGACCGGCGAGCCTCGTCGTCGTTCTTCTTCTCCTCCTCCCTCCTCCTTCCACTTCGACGTAGGTCAAGAGTAAAAATTCGCCGCGCGCGTCTTCGAAATGCAGCAGCAGCCGAGTCTTCTTCTTCTTCTCTACTATTTTACTCTCCCCGAGAGACTTTGCCGCTGCAGGAATTTCGGAGGCGCACCGGATACCCGCGGAATTCCCCTCCTATTCCTTTTTTTTCTTTCTTTTTTTCGAAGTTACAAGATTTTTAAGACCTGAATCACCTGTACTTACGTGCGTTAGGGTGGAACATTAACTTGTATCAATCAGTGGTTAGACACTCACCTGTAACAGAAATAAAAAAATGTGTATGGTTAGAGAGTGTTTTTTTGATTGTATCAAAATACTTAATTCGAATCTGTTCGTAAAGTAATGAACCGAGAAAGAGTATCGTATTCTTTATTTAGAATCATTGAAATGGCTGATAAACCGTTACGATTAAAAAATTCATAAAAAGCATGTAAAAAGTTAATAAAATTAGATACTCTTTCGGCGTAATTACAATCATATCAAAATCAATAAGGTATGCTTTTTACAGGTGCATTTAAATACGTAATCAGATGCATAATACAGATAACTCTAGCAGTCTGCATAAAAACTAGTTACAAATCCAAACTTTCGTAACAATAAGTTGAGACACTTGAAAATTTATTATTTTACAGTACCCAACAATATAAACAAATAAATAAAGACGTCAAAATTAAGCTCAAACTGAACAACAAAAACTAAAATAATCGGCCCACTCGATTGTATCTTTACAGCAGCTATAACACGGAAAACCGAGAATCCCGCGTACCTATCTTCCAGAAAAATCTTGAGGGGTAGTCAACACCTGGATTTCCCGGTACCACCAAACTCTCTTCTCGCCCTTTTTTCCGATCCTCTTTCATCCCGGCGTAGCGAAGATGGCGCTCCCGCGGAAATAAACGATGTATGTAGTGGAATTTTCAGCAAAATAAAATGCCCAATGTCAAAATCATAAGCAGCGCAAGCTCGACCTTGGCTCTTAATTACGCCGCCGCTTCTGCCTCGGCGTCGCGTACGATCGCGCACCGCGACTCGTTATCTCGGCTTATTTTTTAAACATACGCGCGATGTGCGATCGGTTAGTTACGCAATGGACGGAGTTGATTTTACGAAGGAAGAGAGAGTGTGGGTTGGTTGCTCTTTTTTTTTTTTGCTAGTGCGCGGGCGCGGTCTGAAAGTTGAAGTCTGCGTCCACGCACTTCGCCGCGGCATCACACTTCAAACGTAAATTTAGAATTGCACGGTTGCGTTAAGTGAATTACGAGGGTGAAGAATAAAAAGATAATGGATGGGCGGACAAGGAACTATGAATTATTTCTCGTATTTATAGCCTGGATTTCAAATCCCGGAGAGTGTCTTCATAAAACTCTTTTTTGTTGAAAAAAAAAGTAGCTATTTTACAGTGATTACTGCCATTTTAAATGAAAATTCGTGTAAAAAAAAAAAAACTGCAAGTTGAAATGTGCTTTGTGATTCAACATATTTTTTTTGTGACAAAGAATACTTGAAACTAGAATTTTAGGGCTTTTTCTAATTTCAAAAGTTACAGTCGTTTCAAAATGTATGCTCAATGTCATTATTTCGAGCATTAATATTAGCTTCTAATGAGAGAGCACGACTTAATTAAAAATTTATTCCAAGGAAAAAGATGCAAGTGGAAATGCTTTGTAATCCAACGTGGATTTTCTGAGTCATTTTTTAAATACCAAAACTACAGTACTTCAAAATTTTTAGCTCAGGATTGTTTTGAACATTAATTAATATTAGCTCCTATAGTTGCAAACTCATTCCGGAACATTCAAAGTAAAAAATTCAGTTGCTTTGATTCAAAACTATAATTAATGAAGTTGTAAAAGTTGATCAATAAATTTATTATGACTTAAAAAAAAAAAAAAAAAAAAGTAAAAAAATGCTCTTTCACTCGAAGTAGTCTTTCTAAAACTAAAAGAATGTCGATGTTGAATTCCGAACGCTACAGTTTCAAAATTTTTGACTTGTCATAGTTGCGTGCATTAGCATTAGCTCCAGAAAGCTCGTACTTGCTTTTGGAGACATACAATGAAAAAAATTTGTCAGAACAATACACAAATAAGGTAAAAAAAAAAAAATAAGTACAAAAAATGTTTGTTGAACCCTTTCGGGTCTATGGACCAGTTGAGCTATTGTGTTTATTAGCAATCTGAATGCTTTAGTGTCCAGGACTTATCAGCAGGTCTTTATTTGAAAAGAAAAACAGAATTTTTTTTTTTTTAATAATACAAATCAAAGTAATTATAAATCGACTGAATTAACAACAATCATTCAACTTACTTATATAAATTATGAAGAATCACATCAAATGAAAATTATCAAATACGTAAACTCCGTCAGTGTTTTCGGAAGCGGTAGAAAAATCGAGCCTTCTTATTATTACGCCCGGTTTTACGCAATAATTCGGTCCGCGCGCGCGGCAAGTGTCGAGGGTGGCTGCTGCAGCAGCAGCAGCGACGAGTATTTATTTATAACCCGCGTGCGCCTCGGTTATAGTGGTTCGTGAGTCACTAGAACAAAGCTGACTCACCGAGAGTCGATTAGTTTCTCTCTGTTAAAACCGATTCTTTTTTTTTTAATTCACCTCATCCCGGCCAGATCAGCCTTTTCCGAAACGGTCCCCGTCCTTCCTTCCTCAACTCCTCCCACTTCCGTAAAAACCGCAGGAAGCGGGACAATACTCGAGCATATGCGAGCTCACCTGCGCTGACCCCAGCGCTAAGAGGATCGAGTTGCAGGACGAGTTTTCCGTGGCAGCTGCGTGTGCCTTTTTTTTTGCTTTTTAATATCGCCCGCGCGCGCGGACGTAGTGGAGACTACTCGATAAGAGAGCGGCGCTGGTGCAGCGCGGGGAATGCCTTCCAAGGTCGTTCGGTCCCTCCTCCTACTCCTCGGTTGGTTAATAAAACAGCTGTCTTACAGGAGCCCCGGCGACCTGACTTACCGACCAAGATCACCGGCTCTAGACGGCCTTTTAGCAGTCACGCAGGGGCGACACCGATTATCGCAATCCCCGCCTGGCTCAAAAACTAACTCGGTTCTTTATCCCTGGGTTCGATGCACGGTTGCACGCACGGGGAAAAAAAAGGGAAGCGGGGGAAGAACGCGCGCGAGCCGGAGTGCAGTGTGTAAGGAGAAGAGAACCAAGAAGAAGAAGAGACGGCAGCACTTAATTGGGCGTCTTAGCCGGTGCTGTTGCTGCATGGGCGGGGGGTTCGTTGACCTTAACGATTTGACGCCGCGCGCGCGCCGAGTCTGTTTTATAACGCTACGTCACGCTCATTGAATATTAATCGACGACGACTCGAAAGCCTATGGGAAACGGAAGAATTTTCGAGACGGGCCATGAAGGGCTGCTGAATTATACAATGGGTACGTGAGCTCTAATACCGAGAACAGATGGGGATCACGGTTTAAAATCGTTTGGAATGGTCTTTGTGAGCTTCTTGAGATTAGATTGAGGTCAAAAAAATGTCCGCAACTGTTTTAACTTGCTACGATATAAACTTAAACCCTAGGATGTAGGCTCGATTGACCAATTTGAGGTCACATCATGGTCAAAAATTGGCCGCGGGGACCATTCACACTATGCTGAATATTGAAAAAATGGTCTCGAAAAACCAATTTGTGGCTACAACGAATACGTGTATCTTAGAACACGACCTCAAAAAATCTAACTCAATGCTAAATTATGGCCTAGAGCTGTCCAAGTCAATAATCATATCTGTGTTATGAGGTTTGTTTAAAATCACTAGGAAAAAAAAAATTATCTTCGAGAATCGCGTTTAGGATGGTAACTGTTCTCACTCAATTTGAGGTCAAACTATGCCCAAAAAACCGTCCCCGCTAAACTAAACCTAAAAAAACCAATTTCCCGTACGGTAAAAAAAAACAAGATAATCTAAGGGTGGCAGCCGAGTTGAGTAGTGCGCGCGACAGGAATCAATTATTCAGAGGAGGGGGGGAGGTTGATATACCTGGAGTCCGCGCGTTTTCTCACGCTCCGCTATGTACTTGCCGCCGCGATGGCGCGCGGTGGCTCGGGCCCGGGGCGATGAACCGCGATTAATTCGACAGGCTGAAAGATTTTCCGTATTCGAATTAAAATGGCGGGAAAGCTCGGCCGCTGCGTAGTAAAGTGCATGGCTGGGGCAAGGACGCCGCCGCCACCGTCCGCCATTGAGCCGAGCGAGTCCGTCACGCTGCCGCTGTTTTCTGCTAGTGCGGACGACCGAGTCTCTCTCCTGTTTTTTGTCAATTCTTTCGGCGGATCTCGAGGAGGAATTTTCAGGTTCAATTCTAAATAAAGATACGCCCGGGTCTATTAAAAGAACGGACGGTGAGAGGCGAGCCTCGATTGTTAATTAATCGTGTCATCGCGAGGATCGACTGGCCTCGATTTAAAAGGATTGGAACGCTAAAAATCACGCCTTTTATTATTGACGAAATAATTGTTGTTAATTTATTTTAGAGCTTGGTTTACCTAATATTCGTTTGACCATAAAAAGAATGTCCGTCCAGTTGTCAGTACTTGATTGATCGAGAAGAAAATTTAAAACTGAAATCTCCATGTTTTAATTTTCATACATTAAAATCATGTATGTGAAATATTTAGTAGAGTTCATTGAAATTATCTAAATTGATTTTACATAATAGACATTGGAATGAAATCTAACAAAAAAAAGTTATAGATTCCAAATCAATAGATTACATAAATGTAAGGTTCCTTTATAGAGCCTAATAAAAATTAAACGTCTTACCACAATTAATAAACAATGATACATAATAGCTTTTCCGACAGTAACGATTACTTCCACGAAAATATTCATTCCAAACAAGTATCAATAACTCAACAAAGTATTTACAGTTAAAGCAGGCAGTCAACAAAACGTCTCGAAAAATCACTCAGCTTCGATCCGAGTAGACAAAGCGACCGATTGTGCTGTAAAATCCATTAAAACCACCGCGTCGTCCCCCGGCTGTTTTTCAAAATGGTGCTTGCTTGTCGTCGTTCCCCCCCACAAATCAAAGTTCACGTGCGTGCGGCAAGATAATCTTCGGAATATTTCTTCCTACTCCTCCGTGCATCGGATAAGACCGCATCCCGAGTTGATCTGAATAATTCGATTCAGATGGTCAAAGGACCCACCGGAATAAATAAATAAAATAACGCTTAAGACACCCTACAGCCGAGATTACCCAAACTGACATTTTTTTTCGTAGTTTAATTGATCGATTTGTCGAGTAGGTTTGTATTTCAGCTGATAATCTCGTTTCTTCATTAGACTAAATCCAATATCGCTGGCTTTGATACTCTCCATTGTTGCAAACTAGATTGGGCTAATAAAGCGTTCGCAAATCGGTTACCAGACGCAGCTTTAAATAACCCACCTCGAGAAATCGACACTTTTTTGGATGGAGGACGGAAGAGGGAGAAAGAGATTTTCCTGGACTTTAACGATTCTTTTATCCCTTTTATGGACTACGTTAAGTTACCCTTATTTACGACCTGGCGAGGGGGTAAACCTCAGTCAAAACCAAGTTTCCTAAGTGATTCTGTGATTTGATCAAGGGTCGAGCTGAAAAACGTTCCGGGACGGGCAGCTGTTTTACATTTTATTTGATTTTTGAGCGTGAATGAACAGATTTAAGGGGAAAAAATTTTCATTTACATAAGATCCAATTCATAGAATTGTAACTATCACGATGGAAACAGTATAAAAAAAATTTCATTCCAAGAAAAATTCAAAATTTTATTACTCGAAGTTTACAGGTTAGAATTCAAGTTCAAATTAATTTTTTTTTTGTTGTTGTAAGCTCGGTTGTAAACCGACCTTTTTCAATCGTTTGAAAAGTATATAATTCAGATTCAAAATTTCCTAACAGATGTTATTCCTTTTTTCATCAGAGTAGCAGAAATCATCGTTAAATTTCGGTAGGATGATAATTAGACCGAAAAAGCAGCTGCTACTTAGTGATTAAAAAAGAGTGTAGAAGCCAGTACTCGATAAAGAGAGAGAGAGCGAGAGAAGAGTAAGAGATTTTTCAGAGTGGAAGACTGCTGGTGCACACCACAAAGGGGGAGGGGGAGGGAAAAAATTTTCGCTGCGTAGTCTTTGGTCGGTAGATCAAAGCCATCCGTCCCGTAAAAAAAAAGGAGTGCAGACCGGGGTGCGGGGGGCCTTTAAAAAATGCATCGCGTCTAAATTCGACGAGAGACTCTCTCAAATATTCAAAGCCGGGGTGGGTGTCTTTTAAAGAACCCTGCAGTGGGGAAAAATATCATATATACAATAAGAGAGTTTCCGGTGCAGTATTTAGCTTGATTAAAATTTTAATGCGTTTTTTTTTTTTTTTTTTTTTTTGCAGCGAGCTGCTGTCGGTCAGAGCAACAACATATGTCGAGTGCTCGTCGTCCGGAAACAATCCTTTTTTCTCTCGCTTGATTTATTCGCGCGGCAGTGTATGAAAAACTGCTCCGATTTGGTAAAAAAAAGGTTGGCGGGGATGATTCTCGTCGGCGAAAACAGCTGTTGTACTGCTTTTTATCAGTGTTTAATAATATTTGCTTGGTTATGTTTGTTTCTTACAGCTTGTAGCGATACACGTACCTTGAGGTTTGAAATTTACCACTAGCTTACAACATAGAACGGGAATGAATTATTTAAGGAATTTAAATTAATCGGTACTTTGAGTCATGGCTTTGAAAAATCGAGAAATTGAGAATTGTAGATGTAAGAACTCATGAAATTCAAATTTTCAGGACTTGTACAATTTATTATGAGTTTAAATTAAAAAGTCAGACAATCGAGTCTCTATGATTAAGTTTTTATAAAAAGCCCTTAAGAACAATTTTTAAACTCTTATCAGTTTTCGTATGAAATGAGTATTTCTGGAAAACAAGATAGTTTGTTTTTGTTAAAAAAATATCAACATACAAAAATTTTACAAGGAAAAATTCTTCATTACTTGTTTTGAAAAACTTTTATCTCAACCCGTCTCAACCGAACGACACTGATGAAAATAAAAAAAAAAATTCGATTACAATCCGTTGACCTCAAAAAAAAATTTGACGTCAGGTTGAAAAAAAAAAAAAGCTCAAAACCACCCCACTGGTTATTTTCAAATGGAATCAACCTTCAAAACACCATCATTACCCCCATTAATTTATTTGCCTTCGAACGTCGTTGTAGCCCTATCAGAAAAGTCCCCGGTAAAAAAAATTTTCGAAACTCGTCCTTGCGACTCATTGATCGGTGAAAAGCCTCCCGAGTTTACACAAAGACCCTGGCCCGCGTACGGATAAAAAAAAGAAAGGGTCGCTCGCCCCCGGTAAGAATAACTCGTAGGAGTATCAAGCAAGAATGGGAAGAGAAAAAAAAGTCCTGGGGTTAATACACGGTCAAAGTAAGGTGAGCAGTCGAAAGAAGACTGGTCGTTGAACCTCCGAAATATTTTCCTTCCCCGGAGGGATGCGCGCCTAATTACCCGGGAAATTTTGCTCGGTCAAGAAGTCATCAGGGGGCTCGGACGTTTGTATATTTCAGCCGATTAGCCGAGATGACCCACTGCGGTGTCTGCACTCATGAGTGCTGTGCATCAACCAAGATCTCTTTTACGATTCTTGGCTGCTAATTGGTGATTATTTAAACCGAATTCAAGCACTGTTTTTCGTTCTGGGAAATTGTCTGGACTGCTCGTTAGATTTTGGACAGAATTCTGGCGATGAATCAGAGTAGAAAAGAGATTAAACATTATATGTATGAATAAATTATGATTCATATTTTTTTGTAACTATTACAATTAAGATTTTTTATAATTTTTAATGAATCACCGGAGGATCTTAATCAATTTCGGTTGAAACTGAACGTTACCATTTGCCATCTGCTCCATACTAAAAGCACTGACCGTATGGTGTAATTCTGGGAGGAACCCTGTTAAATTTCTGCCCAAAATCTGATGAATCTTTCAGGGATTTTTTAAGCTCCCTGGTTAAGTATCCTGGTTTTCAGATAAGTTAACTATAATAGATGCCATGTTGCACAAAAAAATGGTAAAGAATCGTCGAAACTATACTACGTTTTATGTTAATTTTCTTAGAAATTTTTTTTTTTAGAAAAACTTGGATTTTGCTGAAAATTTGGTCGTTGAAAAAAATCGAGTTTTCTTCTGTGCTCTGAGATAATTTTGAAGGTTCTGTCTTCATTTTTTTTTTTTTTTTTTTTTTTTTTTTTTTTTTTTTTTTTTTTTTTTTTTTTTTTTTTTTTTTTAGTACGAAGGAATAGTATAAAATCGTTAAATTATAGCTTTATAGTGGCTTGAAAAAGGTTAGACTCTAGCTGTATGGATGGAAACATCATCTTTCAGGTATATAAAAAACATTGAATTTGAAGTGTAAGCAGAACACTAATTAAGAGGTATTCAAAATTAAATAAACAAAAACGAATTCATAGCCAGGTACTCATAAATAGAAACTTTGATGATAAACATGATCTGAAACAATTTATCGCCGTCTTAGAAAAATGATGATAAAAATGTAACTAAACTTTTGACCGTTCATTCAATAATTTTAACCTTATCCACATTAGGAAACAAGATTATGAAAAAACTTAGGCAGTGATGGTCTTCTGGGAAAATCTAGGTTACCTGCACATTTCCGAGATACCAAAGTCACGACGACGACAACAAACCCCCCGCGATTGGTAGGCAGAGTCATTGTGCAGCGTGCAGCACGTAAATTCATTGGATCCCGGCCAGCGGCATAAGAAGCTTGCTTACCACTACCATTACAACTCCCTAATGCGGTGCATTAAAAGTGCATTTAGTAGGTGTGGCGGTCAGACCGTCCCCGTAATCACTCGTCGTCGCCTCATTTAAAATTAATTATCCCGCGTAAGTTTTCGTGGCGCCGTCGCATCGATAAGACCCGGCCGGCTGCGCTTCCATTCCCATTCCTCCTCCTCCTCGTCGTCGTAAAGCAAGTCTCTCGTTGAAAATCAATCACGAAAATTAATAATCACCACCAGATTGCAGAAATCGAAAATAACTTTGAGCAGCAGCATCGGGATAAACTCGTTAAGAGCTTGCAGAAACGCTTCGCCGACTCGAACTTTGACCCGGGCCCCAGCGTAGTAGTAAAAGATACGCAGAGGTCTTTGACGACCTCCTGAGTAATTAAAGCCCTCGGCGAAAGGATTGCCAACCCTTAAAAACACCACGTTTAACCCACTACGACCCAGTTGCATTATTTTAAACTTTGGGAGGAGGGAGGATAAACAAATCGGGGGCTTGATTTTTTTTCGAAGCTGCGAGCTTTAATTTACTGACCCGGATACAGACGCCCGGCCTACGGGTGCAGCCAGACTCGCTTGAGAAAAAAAAAAAAAAACAAAAAAACAAAAAAACAAAAACGACGACGATCAGGGCGCAAGCGTGCACCCAGGGAGGGAGCAGCAGACTACGAGGCTCGTTCTAAATAAAAAATACAGTATCAGGGGGAGCAACCGAGAGAAGGAAGATGAAGAAGACGAAGAAGAAAAAAATGTCTCGCGAATCGATAGCCAACCGAGCGATAGACGACCGGACCGAGCTTGCAAGCTTGCCGCGATCTAACGAAGTTTTATCCGTGAAGAATCGCGAAGTTAATCGGCTTAATTGTCTTGATTGAATCCCATGATGTTTAGACTTCATGTTTACAGAGACGATTTTCGTATCTCTGGACCTCGTGCGTTTTCAAAAACAGTTATAAAACTAAAGTATTTTTTTTAGTAAGACGATTTAAATCGTCAGGCTTTGGCTAAGTTTCTTCGCGTTTTTAATAGAAAAATATACCTAAAATCTTGATTAGTAAACTTTGCGTTGTCTTTAAGACGGTAAACAAAGTATTAATACTTTTAAAAATGGAAAAAATATCGATTTGGTAATTTTTTTTATAAGAAGTCTACATAACCAATTATAATAAAAATTATGGTAATACGATGATCATATCGTTTTTTCCGCGACAGTAATAGCCTTTATCGTATTTATCATACCAAAATAGTGTTCTATTACCCTTTTTTATAAAAAAAACATCTAATTTACTCAAAGCAACCAAACATAATAAAAAAAAAAAAGTCTTGAACAACAAACCGAAATTGTAGACTTGAAATCCCGATAATTTTTGACCTTCTGGGTCATTTAATTATACCGAATCCATCCCCCATTCGTACGTAAAGCACGCAGGTCTTTGTCGTTAACCCACGCAGCAGCAGCCATCATCGACCTTTTTTTTCTTCTTTTCTCTCTCTCTTTTCCCCCCTACAGCACCGTGGCGCGTCGATAAATACGTCTGTGTGGAGTAAGTAAAGGCCCTAAAGCAACACCACCGGCAGCAGCAGGAGGAAGAAGAAGAAAAAAATGGGGTCGTCGCGCGCGCGAGTTCAAAGATCTTCTCTACTGCGTGCGGGTGTAAGCGAAATTCTTTTTTTCTGTTATTGTTGTTATCATCGACTAATGGAATTCCTTTGTTTGAATTTTACCCGCACGAGGCGGGGGGGTTTTAGGGTAAAATTATTAGTGGCCGAGGACCGATAGTAAATTCGAGGTTAGCGAGAGATAAGAGATCACGATTATGTAAAGTGCAGCCCCCCCCCCCCCCTTCCGAGGTTATTCGCGCCAGCTGAATTTACGGCAAATTGGGTGGCTTGCGGGATTACCGGTGAGATACCGTTTTTCTTCGGTTATAAAACGTGAGGTATCGAAATCACCAACTCGTCACAATATCAACAAGTTCTGTAATGTCAAAATTTGCTTAATTTTTGTAAACTGGACTCTGTTGATTTTTGCTTCAAGCATAGTATGGATAAAATAAAAAAGACCTCACTGACAGCTCAACACCTCGTTTTGTATAAGGCCAATCAAACTGGTTCGCTTACCTGAAACATAAAAAACAAAAAAGATCGTCATTATCAATCGGGCAAAAGTGTACTACGATAAAATACGGTATATAAAACTACAGTGTCTCGAATTACTTCTCCGGGAGGGGAAATCATCGCTGCGCACACACACTGCAGGAGTTAACAAAGCATTAAATAAAAGGAAGCCGGGTGAAGAAAGCGAGACGCGTGTCTTTTCATTTCGATCGTCGGTCGGTCGGGTATCAATTTTCAGTCTCGCGAATCCTGCCTTTGACTATACAGCCAAAACAGAGGGATGCTACGAGATTCAAGTACGGTAGCTTCAATCGGGGCTATTACGTAACCGGAGCCGTCGGACGCATCGGCTCCGGGTTATCAGCGGAAGAGGATGGATAATGAGAAGATTGAGCCCTACGTGACGAGTTGTATCTTCTTCCAGTCGTATAAACTGTGTGGTTAGCGTTACATGCGTTTTATCGATTATTACTCGATGCTATCTGCCCTCGAGTGTTTAACATCGAGTTGCCTTTTTTATTATTTATGCTGGGGTAAAGGGTTGGTAGAGGCTTGAATGAGTGGATGAATCAATCAACGCGCTGGATTAGGCTCGAGTTACACCCTTTGACAACGTAATTAAAAGGAACACTGATTTCATATGTCTATTGTGGGTATTGAAAATGTTTGAATATGCTAAAAATTATTTCAAGTGTTTATTTGTAAACCTTGGCAGGTACAGTCTGCGATCGTAAACTACTTCGGCTCTGGTCCGTTTCTCATTAGACTAGGATTGAGTCATTAAATGTCCATTTGGAATTCAAAAACTGTATTATTGAGAGATTTTTTAAGGATTTGTTGTTTTGTGCATTGACATTGGCGCCACAAATTGAATGTTATGTTTATATTTTTTTCTTAAGAGATTTATATTTACTCTTCGTGAAAAAAAATTAGAAACCTGCACAACGAAACAAAAAAAATGAAAACAAATAAACTTTTATATATTAATAGGGGTCTATAGACACCGGTCAGGTGTTTATAAACCAACAAAAATTTCGTCATGTTTATATTTTTGAATATCTCGATAGCGACAAGTGTCAACAATCAACAAAGCGGTTTTGCTCTGAAGGTTCATTAAAATATTCAGTGTTTTGATACTCGCATCTTCACGCTGTCACAGGTGCACTCGGCTTACATAATAATTATTTTAATTACTCTCTTAAAAAAAAAAAAAAAAAAAAAAAAAAAAAATTAAACTAAACACTCGTACCTAACGAGTTCCAGTTAGCACCTAATGAGTTTTAAAAAAATAAGTCTGTTGCTGCTACCGCTGCACCCGGGAGGAGTCAAATTATGATCAAGCACGTAATAAACTGCAGCGAGGAGGAGAAGAAGGAGCCATGAATTTTTCATCAAAGGTCGTTTTGCAGTCGCGCGCGCGCATACTTTGAGCGCGGAACTTTCGCGGGTCGCGAGGAGCTGGGGGGAGGGGATAAGGTTTTAGAAAGTTAGACTGGTCTTTAATTATGCGTTACGCAGATGCGGTTCCCATTACTTAACTTCGCCCTGCAAAAACGCACGATGCACGCATCTGCACCGTTAGACCGCGAGCGTAAATAACAATAATTCAATATTGCGGCAGGTAGTGGCCGATACGAGAGCTGAGCGTTTTTTTAAAAACACGGAGGTAAATCTTTACCCCGGGTAAGGCCCTTGGGAAATTTTTATTTAACTATAAATAATTTATTTTTTATTTTTTTCAAAAAATTAATATATTTTTTTACTGAAAATTCACTTGAAATATTATTTTTAAACATGAATCTACAAAAATTTTGAAAACATTCAATTATTAAACTCAGTAAATTGTAAGTAATTAATTTTTGATAAAATTTCAATAACGTATTGAATAAAATTATTAAATATAATTGATAACAGATTAAAATATTTTTGTAAAAATTGTGACTATATCACACAAGATATAAAATTCTTATCAAGTAATTGATTACAGTATTTAACACTTATTAAGATTACTTTACTGATATAATAGTATGAATTTATTTTTCCAATTTACGAGTTTTAAACTTCTAGAAACAGTAACTGTTTTATGGGATGTTTAAAATAAAAACGTGTATTGAACGTATATAAATATATTTATAGAAATAGATAAAATTTATGTAACTTTATAGTACTTTTAACTGCCTTAAATCTCCTAAAAATTATTCAATCATTCTATAATTAGAACTGAAAAAAAATTATGTTACGAAACAAGTACTGAAAATAATTTTAAAAAAATCCACTAATTTTTTAACTGCACTCTCATTGACTTCAACCTAGGAACTCGACTTCCAAAGATTTACAATGCTAGTAAAAATTCCAGTATCAGACATCCTTGTCCTTGCGGGTAAATTTTTACCTCAGCGTGCGTATATATAATAATAAAAAAATCAATAGCCCTGCGCTCGCTCGGAGAAGAGTCCGGACAATAATTCACGCGTCAAAGCAAAGCAAAGCGGCCAACTTCCGGTTGAATCCCCCTCAGTCGGCGGTGGGTCTGCCGCAATAAACACACTACGCAGGTCTGTCCGAAAAACGTCGCGGTCTGCACCTGGGACCAGGTATATAGGTAGTTCAGACTCCCCTTGTGAATTATTCTTCCGAGTATTCTTCCCAGCCATGGGGGCAGCGACTATGACTACTTATACTCAATTCTAATTCTTCGTAGCGTTCTCTCGTCTACTATGATAATTATTACCTGAGTAAAAAAAATAGTAAAGGGTCCTGTGTAAAATAATAAAACTACGGTTTTTGGCTATGGTTACCATTATAAAGATGACGTGTTTTTATAACAACAATAGAATAGATGATTTTTATTATTATTTTTTTTTTAGAATACTCGTAATTAGAAAATTAATTGATTATAACATCAACAACAGTATGCTTAGCAAGTTTTGTGAATTTTTCTAACCATGGATTCCTCTTACACAATTTTTCTAAAAACACACACTGAGAGAAGGATTTGGTTCAAGGAACCAAATATATTTGGTTGAAAAGAAATCGGATAATTTGGTAGTGGGAACCAAATGATTGGTCCACACTCCACGCGTAAAAATCGAGCTTTTATTTTTTATTTTAAAAATAAATTTTATTTATTATTGTATTATTTTATTGTTTATTGTTGTAACAATTTGCTTAAATCAGGTACGTTTATTCTTGTTAAATGTATAGGAATATATTTTAATTTCAAATTTCAGCAATAAATTTCGAAGAATTAATTAAGTTTATTTAAATATGAGTTTTCTCGAGTTTTCTCTTGACAACAAAATTATTTTTCTCTACGAAGTTAAATAAAATTACCAATCGTTTTCAATCTAATATAGCACCGATCATTTTAATAAATTTTTCGTGAGTTCGTAATTATCTGAATTACCGCAAAAAATTTTTTGAGGTTACAACAGCGAACTGTTTGACATGACTGTGATCTATACATTTGGTTCCTGTAACCAAATCATTGGTCGCATGAACCAAAGCTTGGGAAAAACCCGAGGAAAAACCAAAAATAACCAAATCTTGGTTCACACAAACAAATTTGGTTGCGTGAACCAAATCCTTCTCTCAGTGCATCATTCTGAAATTAGCCAGCTCTTAAAAAGTGATCGAATCCCCTCGTAACCCCGCTTATTAAAATAGAATATCCGATTTGAAACAAACAATTTACGTAACCACCTCGTAAAAAAAAAAAAAAAAAATCGAGAAAATTAGTCCGTTCGTCTTGGAACTTCTAAACCAGGTCTGCCCTCTATTTTCGCGATTGTAAAATGTCAACTTCCGAAAAAAAAAAAAAAAATATCTGTTAAAACCCTACGAATCGAACCGAGTCAGCTCGCAAAGTGGCGGTGGTGGTGGTGCCGAAGGGAAGGAAGGACGAAGGACGGAAGGGGGATGCCTGGCTGCAGAATGCCATGCCGTGCCATGCCGGCTCGAAGCGATCGATAAGCGACGACCGCCGCCACCGCGACGGGCTTCCGCCACCAGGAGGCGTCCTTAACACCCACAACAGCTTCTTCTGTTTTACTCTCGATTCAGCCTGATTGATCGCCGACCCTTCTCTGAATAGGGTGACGATTAACCGCTGTTTAAACAATATTGTTTGTTTGGGAGAGCTAGTGGATTCGAGAACTGTAAGCTACTGGGTCAACTTGTAAGAACTAATGATAATTGACTTACACCTCGTTTGCGGAGTTGTTTTGAAGTAATCTAACTATCGAAGCTTCACAAAAAGTTGGATTATTTCAAACTACTACAAGTTTCAGAGAGAGTGAATTCTTTACGATGGCTTTCAAAAAGGCTCTGAAAAGTTATGTTTACATTTTGGGTCGATTGAGCGAGCTTTGTTTGATTGATGTGACCATTGGATGAATTAAGGTTGTTGGGTCGGTCCATGATTTGACAAGTAGATTCTAACAAAAAAGTACTCATTTTGTAGGTAATTGCTTCTTATTGATGCCACTAAATTTTTAGGGCAAAATGAACCTTGGGAGAAAAGATATTGCCAAATTTGTTTAACACGTAAGCTTATGGGAATCACTGTTTTCTTGAAAGTTTAATAGGAGCTGACAAGTATATTTTAATGAAAAAATTCAGGGTAAAAGAAAATTTTTTTTGAAACACTTATCAATTAAAAGCAATTACCAGTGGACCTTATGAGCTGAGAAAAAAATAATCAAACACTAAAATCTTAGGTTAGGTGCTATGTTGTGCCATGAGTGCGAGAGAGACAGAGAGCGCCGTGAATCTCTCCGTTCGACTCGCACTAGTATCTCTTTCTCTCTCGCACCGACCCAACAACCTTAAAATTTTATCACATTTAGCTCGCTACAGTTTTTGATGGTTTTAATAAATTTATAGTTCGTTGTAATCTCTTTGAAGATTACAACGAGATACTGATCATTTCAGATCTTATAAGATCAATGTAAATTTTTGATACATTATACAAATAAAAAAAAAAAGTTTTTTTTTTTTTTTTTTAAGGGATACAAATATTTTTTCACGCTAGTAGCGCCGAAAGCGAGGCCGAAAGTACTCTCGGGCTACTAGGTTTTTTGTACTTTCGGTCTACTAGCGTGAAAAATAGTATACACGCTCAGGGAGAGCAAAAATGAGCCAACCTTTAGCAAACCCTTGATGACCTCGCCTTCGGCTCGGACATCAATTTGGGTTTGCTAAGGGCTACCTCATTTTTGACTCCCCGAGCGTGTAATGTACTATAGTTGCACTTACACAGCCATGCTTTTATAAATTAATTGAACATGGCATTAAGCTTATAAACATTGAATAATAAAAAATGATCAATTTTATTGATATACATATTCTGTTGATTTTCCCATTGATAGTCACCTCACATAATTTCAGAAATTTTGTTTAGACAATAGACACCTATTTTGTACTTAAATTTTTTATATTATTTACCAGTAAGCAAAATAAATTAGAAATAGTTCGTTACATTAAATTTTTACTTATTAGAATTTTTTAAATATTTGTAAATACTAATCTGTTGCCCATTGATCCAAAGTAACAAAACATAACACAAATTCCAAATAGCTTGATTATTACAAAGCATAAAATAACTTAATAACGAGGTGTTTATCACCTAGTGACCCACCCGCTGATGTTTTATTTATCATGTCGGTCAACCGATCAATTATAAAAGAAAAACACCAGCGCCATCATCATCACCATCCGTGAAAAATCCATCCAATCAATGCCGACCCACATAACTTTTCGAAAGCTTCCTTTATTATTAACAATTCCCTAGCCCAAGGCCAAGTTTATTAAAAAAAAAAAAAAAAAGAAAAAAAAAACCATACGGTTCCAAACGTTATAAATTAAAACAAAAAAGTCTCGTGTTACAAGCTTGATAAAAATTCTTGGTCATGGCTGAGAGTTTAAAAAAAAAAAAATGTGTAAAAACTACGATGCGAATGATATATTAGTTTGCCGGGGAGCTGCTGCTTTGTATGGAAAAAATAAACGCGCGATGTGGGGGTTTAAATGAATTAACGCGGGCTACCCAGCGGGCCGTTAAATTTATAGCGTTTACCGAAAAATTTTCCCCGTTTTTGCATTTATATTGCCTCCCTCTTTTTTACAAGACACAATGGGCCAACGAAAAAGAGTGAAATATTTTAAGGAAGACCCCGAGCGGGAGTAACAATCAGGCGGTTTTAATGACCTCTTTATGAATTTACGAGTCTCATACGGTGCTGTGACGAGTGTGGAGTAATTCAACTAAACGCGTGTCAACATTGTTGTGAAGCCAGCACTACTACATTATGCAGCATCGTGAATAACAAATCGAGTTTATACATGTTGTTTTGAATAGCTCTGCTCGCAGACAATTTCTTGTTAATCTTCTTCCAATAAAATCTCCTTGTCGCTTTTACGGAATTTTTCATTTTATTTTGTTATTTTTTCTAACGAACTAATTTGGTGCTTCAAACGTGACATAGGAGTGAATCACGACGATGCCGAGGCGTGAGTCATGAAAAATTTTCGTATCTTCGGTAATTGTTTTATATATATGTGCAGTTCCGAAAAACTCGACGCGCGGTGCTTCCCGGACTTTGATTAATTCGGTATATGAGGAATTTGAATTTTCAGATTGTGACACCGGGAATCATGGCGCATTGCTATTTTTCTTTTATTTCATTCGATATGAAGAATTTTAAGCGTTGAATTATTTAGAGTTTAATTATAAATAGTTCAAGTACACATACTGCGGTATTGTTTTTCACTTTAATTCAATTATTTGCATGAATAAACAATCGTTGAAAGTATTAACTTAAAATAGGTTAGTAGCTAAGGATTAAAAGAGTCTAATTTTTCAGATTTTACAGTGCTGTAGTCTGTAGAATATATTACAACAATGAATAGGTGAAGACTTGCTTAAAATAATATCGTTTATTACTATTGATTCGACAATTATTCATGAATGTATTAATATAATCGTACATTTAGCAAACATGATCATGAACTTATCTGAATTTTAATGCATACAGACTAGTTATCGATCGAATACAAAAATTCACGTATTAAACATCGCAACTTTCTGAGCTCACACCTAAAAAAAAAAAGAAAAAACATTATCTAATAAACCCAAACAACACCCAAAATATCCTAACTATTATTCAATCCACACATGTTTACACCTCGTGTTAATTTGTTTGTTAATCCGAACAAAGCACACTCGGAGCAGGCTTACGTAACCGAATAGAAAGAAAAGAAAAAAAAAAAAAAAAAAGGTGTAAACACAAAAGCAACCACGGATTCTAGATGCTCGAAAATCGAATTTAAAAGAATCCAGCTGGCTGGCACACAAGAAACAAGGAGGGGGATAGTTAAAGAGAGGAGTTTGGTGCTGCTTTCCATTCGCATCCACAGGCGGCGCGGCGTCGTCAACCTGATCTTTCTCTCTCTCTTCTCCTCCGCCTCGTTCTCGCTCGCTCCAGGTGCACCCTAACCTTCAGGTGGGGGGATGGGATTCACCCGACTTTTTTTTTCTTTTTATGTATATATACGTACACTCTGTACGTCCCACTTTATGACGCGATCGATCGATTTGGGAGAGCAGAAGATAAGAGAGCGGGTTGACAGGCGGATTGGATTGATTGTTTATCGTCATCGACGACAGACACTCACCGTGGTTTCTTCATGACGCGTCGCGGTCGGCTCAGTGACCCCCACGGGTCATAGTTGATCCACCTGCGGTCTCCGGGTCCTCATGTCTTCCGTCTTCTTCTTATTTTAACTCTCGGCTCCTCGGACAAATGAATGCACTCTTAAACTCTCGACTCTTCCCAACAGTCCAACGGTTTATCTTCACTTCTCTTATTCCCAAAGAGTTTTTATTATTATTATCACGACACCGAGTCCTCTGAACGTGTAGGATTATCCACTGCACATTTATTATAGACACAGCACGCTAACAGTCCAAAAAATAAGTCAAATTTTTAAGAAGAGAACTAAAACACCGTGTTGCTGCTGCACCAAGCTGGCTCTATCTCTCTCTCACTATGCACGCAGCAGGCAACACAACGCGAAAGTCCAGATGGCGCGGGTTGACGCGGCAACGCCGCAACACTGTTCTCTGTTCCCCTCCTACGCTCTTCCGTGCATGTGTGTGTACGTGTGTGCGAGGAGAGCCTTGCGCGCACACGTGCACAAAGGAGGAGAACGACGACTACGACGACGAGTAGAGCACACAGCCGAAGAACTTCGAAGAGCGAGAGAGAGAGAGAGAATGAAAAGAAAAAAAAAAAAAAAAAGGCGCACACGAGCAAGCACAGGAGGAAAAAAAACGTCCCAACAGCAGCAGCGCCGCCTGATGGATAAATATGCGGTAAAGAGAGAGGAGGTCTTTAACTCCTAGATTTTCGCCGCCACTGCCAGCGCTGATCTCTTTTTTTCCTTCTTCTTCGTCTTCTTTCTCTCTCGTGCAGGATGGACTATGAACGCTTAACCTCCTCGCTGTTGACACCTGAACTTTTCAAAAGAGGGGAGGGGACTTACTCTTATCAGTCAGTGCTCTAAAAGGGGGGTTGGGACACTGTTTATTCCAGCACAACAACACCGGGGGGACACTGTGAAATAACACACTCCACTATAAAACTGACTGCGCGTTTATCGGATTCTTGTAACGAGCCGAGGCTTGCGGTGCTCCTGTAAACCAGTAGATCGATAAACGAACGAAGAATTAATATCAAGGGACAGGATAGACACAGAAGAGCAGACCGACTCTCACTGGCTGCAGTCCGTGCAGGCTCGAAACGCCATATTGCCAACGAACCGAACTCTGGCTGAGTGGCGAACGATCGTGAAAACGCAGCCACTACCACGACGGCCACACACACTTGCAGCCAGCAGCTGTGTAGTAAGAGAGGCAGTGGGTTTACACTACGGCCAGTTTGATAGGTGGCTGTGCGGGTATACATATATAGCGGTACGGTAGCGCCGCCGCAATTATTATAGGCCCCGCGCGAGATCTCCGCCAGGCGGCGCTTTGTCAGACTGCACAGGTTGGACGGTCTGCTATACACTGCGTATACACACAAACTTGGCTTTGTGTGCTTACGTACTCGCGAGCCGAGAGCGAAGAGCTACTCCACTTGATTTACCGTCTGCTAAGAAGCCGAGCTAGCGCAGGGGTGATTTCTCTCTCGGGGGATTTTTACCTACACGGGGATGACCTTTTTCTATTGATATTGATTCTTTTTTTTCTTTTCTAATTTATGGGTTTAATGAAAATTGCTATTTGGTTCTGAAGGTGGACTTCCCAGGCAATTAGTTAGGTCATTATTTTCAGTGTGTTTGATCAGACAAAGTTAAAACTATCTTCGATTAATTATATTGAAGTAGATAGTTTAAAGTATGACATGATTAGAAGATTAGCGACCAAGACTACACGGAGAAAGAGGTACATCATGAAACTTGGTGTACAGCGCCATCGTTTTACATGATGCGTGGTGCAGCGTGATTCCAAGTCACACTTCGTATTTCCAAGTGCATGCACCGTATTTTCCAGTGCATAATTTTTAGAGAGACAATTTCGATAGAGCAGACGACGGCACTCGGAACACCCACGTAACCAGTTTTTCAAAGTTTTACACTAAAAATTGTGTACGATACTTACTTTAAAATGTTCTTGCTATCTTTCCTAACAAATTTATAAACTTCAATTATGATTTCGAACTTGATATTTATATTTATACGATTTTAAAGTTTCGAGGTTAGAGATTCAGCAGAACTTGAGTAACCGAGAAAAAAGCATGCGTCAACTGCGTACACTGGAAAACACCGTGCATGAATTGTGTTTCATAGTGTATCTCCTTCTCCGTGTAGCTGAAAACAGTTCTCATTACTACCAGTAAAAAATACAGGTTTTTTAAAAGAATCAAAGATTTAACTCAACACACTCACGCAGATCTTAGACCTTTGTTAAAACTCATTTTAATTACAAGTGTAACTTAGTTTATGGTTGACAAAGAAGTGTTGGATCTTCGTCTATGACTACGAGGCTACTTTAAGGCCATTTTTCTGGTTTAGTATATACTAAACGCTCGAAACTGGCCAATAGCTAACTAAACTATAATGAAAATTAGATGACACCTTGTAATAATAATTATAGCATCAATAAAACTAGTTATTGGTCAAATCTGACCGAAAACTAATTTAAAAAGAGTTTTACCAAGCTAATGACATAAGTAAAAAGGCAAATTGAAAAATATCTTCTGTTATACTTGGTAACAATGGAATCTCGAATAAAATTACAATAAGATGGCCAATTATTGGCTCGTTTATTAGTCAAACACTTATAATTAGCAAAAAAATTATGTTACTGCTCCAAAGGGCAAAGGTCTTTTCTACAGGCGATAATTCGACGAATTATTCGGCCTTGTCCAGCTAATAATATTAAAATGAAAAGCATTCAAAAATTTTTAAATATCTTTTTTATTACAAGTTACGCTCGGTTTATGGTTTTGTCGTGAAATATTGAAAAGCAAATTGAGTAAACACAATTTTCGCATTATGTCACAGAAGAGTTTTTCATTTATCTTATCGAGACGTAACGATTCCAGGTAACTTAATTAAAACAATAATTTTAATTAAAATCCAAGTTTGAAAAAATATGGTTTATTTTCATGGACGAATGAAAAATCAATCATATCAAATTGTAAACTTTCACTTTTACAGGGGGATTGAAAGTGTCTGTATACACTTTAGAATCCGGCCAGCCAGCCAAGAGAAAGGTTTGAGAAAAAAAAAAAAAAAAAAAAAAAAGTAAAAAAAAAAGAAATCGTTGAAATATTTTTCACTTTTCGAGTCTGATTCCTATACGCGGTATATATAACAAACTAATTTGGCAGTCAATTAAATTCAATTGCGTCAAAAGAAAAACCTCGCTCGGCTAATCTGCGACCCAAGCATATGAATGAGAAAAGCCAACATCGGAGAAAAAAGAAAGAGTTTTCGGGTTTGGAATCGATAGTCCGATTGTACATACGTTTGCGCGTTGAATTCATTGCGTGAAAGAGAAGTCAATATTTGAGTTGTTCAAACAAGTTTACCCACCCCTTCCGTGTGTGTGTGTGTGTACCAGCACGACTGTTGTTGGTATTTAATAAAAGTGAAAATTAACTCGGGACGCATAGTTTATTTATTTTTTATTTTAAAAAAACTTCCCCAATGGTGTATAAGACACTCGGGGTAACTCGATAAGCCAGAGTTGAAATTTAAATTATGCTGATGCGTATTAACTTAACGATCATTATGGTCAAATTTAAATCGCGAGCTCGAGTGCGCTCGGGATTAAATTGACTTGATTTACACGAATTTTCGGGTGATAAATAAACGTTGACCGTGGAGTCGGACGCGATTATAATTATTATAATAACAATCATAATAACGCGCTACTTGCATGGCTATGAAATGTTTGTTTATTATTATTTCAACGAGTATCAGATTTCACTCGGTCGCAGTGAGAGTATTAAGTGTACGCTTAATGAAACAGTGTGTTTTCTTATTCAAATAAATAATATTAATAATTTTTAAGTGCTCAAAAAAGAAACTGAATTATATATATATATATATATATATATATATATATGAAAGAAAAGGATCAGATATAAGGACAAATGTTGGAAAAATTCACAGACATTATGGTGCTTTATTATATATTATAAATTAATTAATATTTCAATTTTTTGAATTTTTATTATTAAAATAAATTTATGCACTGTTGCTTTGGCACTAATTATAAATTTTATTATTTTCGGAGAGTGTTTTCAAGCATAAAAATCGAGATAAAAATATTTCTGTACTTTTATTCATATAATCGTACATAATTAAATAATAACGTTGAAACTCTAAATATTCTTCATCCTAAATTTTAATTCTTGCATGTAAAATCAAAAGACGTAAAGTATTTTTTCTTTCTTTACAAACTATTTCCAATCTTTAAATAGGTTCATATTAAAATTTAGAGAGTATATATTATTCAAATTTTAAATTAGATATAAAAAAAGAAATAATCAAGAAATAGTACTTCCATTGTCTCGATTTACCGGAAATTTAATTATCCGAACTGCCTGTTTGATCGACATAATGGATTTTAGTTAAAAGACGCAGAGATTTAGGTATAAAAAAGTATTAATCATAGATTTTTATTAACTTAACCAAAGTTTTTAAACCAAGATATGTGTGCGTTAATAACGAAGCTATTAAAAATACTTGTTCTAAAAGATAAATTTATCTTAAATCAATCAATTTTTTTCATTATTTTATTCTAAATCTCGGGATTTTTCACGTACAGTCGAATCTCGATAACACAAATTAGGTTATCGAAAATTCGAATTAACGAGGTAAAAGTTCATTGAAAAATTTTTGAAGACTCCAGAACTTGACTTTGAATCATCGAGACTTAACTGTACCAGTTTTTTTTTTTGAATTCTCAAGATTCTACTAAAAGAACGTTTAAACAAATACAAATAAATTAAGTATCTGCATTAGATTAAAACCCAGTAGCGTGTCAAAGGAACCAAATCTTACGAAAATCAGTTAAACCCGCTGCAATCCGGAAGGAAGCAGTCGCGCGCATTAGTCCACAAAGAAGGCGGAACACACAAGCCCAGCTGCAAGTGGAGAGACAGAGAAAAGGGGGTGCCAGCACCCAAGTGGGGGCGAGACAGGCAGCCTGCAGCTCCTTTGGTCGCGCGGTGGGTACCGTAAAACTTATAGGCAGGTAAGTAAACGCCGGGACGTCGTACGTCGCGCCACCTCTGGGGGGATGAACGCAGGATAAGCGAGGCAACAATAAGTTTTATTATTTTTCCGCCGCGCGCAGCTGGCCCCCGTCATATCACTGTGTTGTCGGAGGCATGCGAGAATTTAAACTACGCCGGGGTGGGGGAACCACGGCGCGCGACCCGGCCACTGGCGACATCTGTGGGAAATCACGGGAACTTTGGGTATGATGGGGATTGGATTGGTTTAGAGTGTGAATGAATGGAAGAAGAGGTTGATCTTGCAAACTCTGAGACTGCGAAAGATCCTCACCCAGAATAACAATTTTTCTGATGAGATCTTTTACTGATGATTTTGAATTATGATTCTGAGTCAAAAAATAGTTCGAAGTCAGGACCTTTTATTTACGAATTTTTACTCAGAATAAGGTTTCTGAGCTTACAAGAAAGCTTAGAATTCTGAGTTGGGATCTTCAACTGCTGAGTTCCATGTTAGAATTTGAACAAATAAAGTCTGATCTAGGAGCTTGCATTACCAACTCTATGTCAAGATTTTTCACTGAAGAAGTCTTCCTTTTTGGGAGTTCCGAATTCTAGAATCTTTTACTTTTTAATTTAAAATGAAAAATTCTTATATAAAATTTTCGATTTGTAGATTATGAGTCAGAAGCTTTAATTTACGAATTGTAAATTCTGAACTATGTTAGGATTATTATTCGTTAGTAAAGTATGCGCCAGAATCTGTAATATTTTTTCTTCAAGCTCAGAGTTAGGAAGTTTTACTATAGTGAAGTCTGAGTCAGGATTCATTTTACCAATGGATTCTGAATGTTTTTCGTTTTCATATTCTGAGTTTGAACTTTTCTTAAACAAGTTTTTAAAATTTTCAAAGTCCCCTGTAAGAAACGTGAATTAGGTTACCCATTAAATACCCATTTACCAGAGTCAACCTAGTACTTTGCTAGTAACTAGCCATTTAATGGTTATTTAATGGATAACCTAATTCACATTTCTTACAGAGCCTGAGTTAGGATCTTGCAAATTTTAAGTTGGAATCCTGAACATAAGCAGAGATATAATGAAAAATTCAGTTCGTTAATCAATCAGAGAAAGCACACCATTAACTCTGTTCATATACGACAAAAAAAAACAGCTCGATCCATAAATCTCAATACACAGTTTTATTCTTCCCGTACAATGTTTTTTCAATTTGATAAGAAAAAAAAAAGGTGGAAGAGGAGTCTTGCCGTATTCAATAATTCACACCGCGGTGGTAGGGATAAAGATCTCGGGTAGATGATCTTTTAGCGAAGAAGAAGAGGGAGAAGAATTTAGCCCGCTCGGTCGTCTCCTTTATTTCGTTATATTATCTTCGTACCGTTTTTTTTTTTTTTTTCGTGCGTCGCGGGCGGAAGAAATATTTACGGTCTTTCTCGGGGCGAAGAGTTAGAGAGAAAATAATAATATTCAGACACACACACACACACACACACGCGCGCAAGCTCGCTCTCTTTTGATAGCTTTTCGGTTGTATCTCACAGCCGACCCTGCTTGATTTATTTTTGGATAAGTTGCTGCTGCTGATGCTCACTGC
Source organism: Encarsia formosa (assembly GCA_038277355.1). NCBI lineage: Eukaryota > Metazoa > Arthropoda > Insecta > Hymenoptera > Aphelinidae > Encarsia > Encarsia formosa. Next base: position 12,130,684 of record CM076186.1, on the reverse strand, counting down.
TTGAATACTTTTTTTTTTCCATACAGTGGCAAAATTTATTGGTAGGTGTCGAGCTACGTGATAATTTGATATTTTTATGCTTTCTCGATGACGAACGCGCTTGTTTGCGACTTCTCGAATTTGAGCTTTTTCGCGTTACACATGTTTACGGCCCGCGTAAACAACTGGTTTTTTTTTTTCAAAATTTAATCGACCGGACGCTATGAAGTTTCGGAGCAAAACTTGCGAGAGCTTTTATCGATTGCAGCAGCGCGGGCGTTTAATTAAAACGCTGCGAGATCATTTTGACGACTGCGTGGGCGCGGACCGACCGAGGACGCGTTTGTTCGTCGGGGAAGCTTTACAAAACCGTGCGAGACTACATTTACGATGTTTCTTGAAAAATTATTATTTGTCTGGTCAAGTTCTATCCATGCGTAGACGACCAGTTTGATTAAGTATCATGAAAATCGTTAATCTGATAAAATTCTAATTTTACTGACTGATGCAACTTGGTTGTATCAATTGAAAACTGTAAGCCGAAAATCGTTGTTAAAAAAATTTGGGTTGGTATAAAGCAATTTTAAAACAATTATAGAAGCAACAGTGTTGCTGCAACACGCAATTTAGGGGATTTTTCGTAAGATAAAAATTAAAAGAAAATTTTATAACGATCGTATCGTCGATGTTTATTCCGCTGAGTTATTGAAACATCAATAACCGAATCTAATCTTATCGAATACATTGTCACGTTTATCTAGTTTATAATTACATTCAATTATACTCGATCGAACTAAGAATCAAAGGAGCTCCGAACAAAAATTTTCTAGAATTTATTATTAATTTTAGCAACGAGTTAATTTAGACCCAAGAAAAAAAAAAAATGTTTTATGAGGTATAAATAAGCCTTCCTGGCCGCGCGAGTTCATTTATTTTAATCCGTCCGAGAGAGCTTTTCTCCTCAAAAATGACTTTCGGAAACAACTTGTAGTTCGAGCCGAGCTAATAATTCACGAAGTATCAGAGCGACGAAGTGCAATACCCTTGCAGGACGATATTAATCGATGATAAATCGATCCCGCTCGTTTTAAAAATATTACAGCCGCTTTAATAAGTCAGTTGGTACGGTCTAGACAAATAATAACACCAGCTGCAGCAGCGCTGCTCGGATTTTATTTCGAAAGCCATATCGAACGCTCGCGTGCATGCATGGCTCTTGCGTTATGAATAATTGACGAGCCGCGACAGTAATAACTCGAAATGTTCTATTTAAAGCCTCCCGAAGGCGAAAATATATACATATATATGTATACGTAATGATTATTGTTGCGGTAACGGAAAACCTCAATGGGTTAGCACCACCGAAATTGACGAACAGTAAAAGAAGAGTTTTTATCGCGAAAACGCACCGCAGATAAAAAAAAGCCGACAACTTCCTACTTAATTTCTTTATCTCGTTCTCGCGTACACCTTTGGCTGGTGTTTTTTCAACTGTTTCCAGTCGCGTAAACGGCGTCAAATTCTTAATCTGGACGCACGATTCGTGCAACGTAGCACGTTTCTCAACTTTTTTTTTTCTTTTTTCTGTCTTTCTTCTTCTCGACTGCGCGCAAGATCGCACTTTTGGTTTGATAGCGCTCAATGTCACACTTAGATCAAGAACAGATCCACAGATCACTGCTTTTTTTTTTTTTTTTTTTTTAATTATTTGGGATTGAAAAAAAATATGTATTCGGAAGTCGAAAATTTAACTTATCAGCTTTTGATGTTTGCGGTACTACAAATATGACTATAGTAGATCATAATGATTTATTATCGAGCGATGGAATATACGAATAAGTTTTTACTTTATCACTGTGGGTGTTTGAATAAATTCACGTCTTCGAGAAATTTCGTACTCCACTGATAAAACTAGATTTTACTAATTAACTTCGTGAAGAAACAAAATCTTAATAACACTCGACAAAGCTTAAATCATTTAATTGAAGTCATCAAGATGATAACTATATGATGTAAACACGTAATTTATTGTTAAATTTTGATAAAATTATCAGCTCGACAGACGAAAGAGTCAACTATCATGTGCTTATCGTAAGTCGTTGTTTTGGAGTGAACGTCAGCTGATTTGAGGATTTTTGTATCATTCAAAGAGTCCATTTAAAATTTTTTTCATAAAGTATTCGGCTTTCTTTTTTTTTTTTTTAATTTAAGATGAATTTTTGATATTTATTTTCATCGTTTTTTCACCCTTTAAAAGTATCATATTATCATTTTGAGAGAGAGAGCTAGAAAACGTGCACATAAGCACCTTACTGAAGGTAACTTGAGCTTTTCAAAAGACATCTCTCAAAGAATCGATGTTTTGCGATAGAAACTTAATCTCATGAAAACGAAAATTTCACAAATAATTTAGTAAATCATAAAATTTTCTACTAACTCTTTTATTTGTTAATAAAAGAAAAAAAATATGTTTTTGTGATAAGTTCGAGGCATAAAATGATGAACAGTATAAAGGTTTCTGGGTAATTGGGTTAGTCTAGAATTTCAATCAAAAAATCAATTTTGTTTTCATTTTATTTTTTTTATTCAGCGAGTCGTTTAGTAAGACATTATCATCTATAAAGCCCAAAAAATTTTAATCAATTAAAGAAAAACTTGATAATGACTTTTTAATCACTTTTTATAGCATGTATAAGCAGAAAAAGAGTATGTGAGGAAAAATTAAAAACTCGTTCTTATTCAAAATAATTCATCCGCAAGATTTTTCAAGACAATTTAATTGATTAAAATTTAATGTATGCATTAAAAATTAGCGAACAAACAGAGCCTTTTATTATCTTACAACTCGCTATCCAGCATAAAAATAGCAATAAAAACTGGAAAAATAATATAATTTGACTCTTTTTTAAAAATACCTTTAAAGGGCTTCATTCATTTTTCATTTCGAATAAAGAAGGTAAAAATTTTTCTTGAATTTTTCTGTCTACCAGAAATAATATTTTTCCAAAAGAATCTTGCTAAATTAGCGGACTAAATTTTCAATATTTTTTCAAACTCACTTGTTATATTTTATAACTTTTAAGATGAATTTTTTTTTTTTTACTACTTATCGACGATTGAATTCAATAAGATCAGTCCTAACTCGTCAATACAATAAGGTAAGTTATTGAGCTTCTTATTTGACATCTTCCAGTAAAAATTGTCCTGATATTTGTCCATTATAGCCCTCAAAATCGATGTATGAAATTTTAATTTTTAAAGACTTTTATGGACAAATGTAAAATTTACACAAAAACGTTTTTAATGATATTACAAAGCCCCAATTTTGTAAGTTAAATGCAGTTTTTACTAGTTTTATTCCAATTAAATATTGGGAACGATATCTAAAAATAATTTTTTCTTGATGGTATATCTTACTCAATTTCAGATTCATTGTTTAGACCAATAGGCTTGTCCCAATTTCTTAAGCTATTTTGACCGATTTTTTATCACTCTAACAGTCCATACGAAAAAAATTCAGCTAATCGTCTTGAAAAATAATGCTAGCTGTTTTCGCAGGAGCACTAATTATTTTTTCAAAAATTACCAACTCTTCGAGTAGAATCGAAAAACAATAAAAATAAATATCCAGGTCTCCTATCGTTCTGCACAACTCGGAAGTACTAAAAAAAACCAAGTTGCGTAACGTCACTCCGCAGTGTATCGAGAACGCAAAAGAGCCTACGGAGGAGTAACGGCGGAAACAGCGATTGCCCGCGCATCAATGTTTACCTGCACGCGGGTATCTATAAGTTTAAGTAGATTGCCGCTCGCTGATGATGGGCGCGAGCCTCGCCGCTAAAGGCGTGCGTCAGAGCGTAAAAAATGGGACGCGGATACGAGCGCGACTCGCTTTCACGATGACGACTTGATTTTTTCCTTTTTACATTCTTTTTTGTTCCTCATCTCGTTTATACCAAAATTTTCTTATATGTGCCATTCCAATTTCTTACGATATAGTCTTATGCGTACAAAATATATCCACGCGAGTAAAAGATCAGATCTCTCGCTGAATGTAAGTTGTAATATATTATGTCAGAACCTCGGTCAGGCCTGAAGTAATAAAAATCCTGCCTGATTCAGAAAAGTTTTGCGCATCTTTTTTACAAATTTAAAATTAATCTTATTCGTCCTTGTTTTGACGTCATTGAATTTAGTTTTAAAATATATAATGTATGTACAATGTACACATATTTTTAGCAAATCCATAAGTGCGACGTGTATCCTACGCAAATTTAGCTTAGTTTTTCTCAAGAAGTTCCGAGTGTAAAAAAATGGTTGTTACTAAAAAATTATTCCTGAAGCAAGTACGTCTTTGAAAAAACCTCGAAAATCATGTAACTTTGATCATGCCTGTACTTCATTTAAACATAAGATATTCAAACTTATTTACACACGAGTTTATCAAGAAAGTATGTCTTTTACACAAACCTTGAAAATCATTCTGTTATCAGTATAAGTGCTCAATTCGTTTAAAATTCAAATGTATTCCTATAAGTATACAGTATATTTTTACAGATTATACAAGCGTCATCTATTAATGTATATTGTCAAGGAACACGAATTTCAAAAATAATTCTTTCATCAATCTTAGCGCTGTCTTCGTTCAAACGTATTTGTACTGTTTTACCCCATTGAAAGATCATGTATCTCGAAGAAAAGAGGCTAGAACTTCGATTTTGAAGAATATCGCGTTGACTTCGAAGGGAAAGCACTCATCATCATCATCGGTTTAACATTCCATTGGATAAACCTCCTCGGCTGGCGACAAGCTTCACTACTCGGCGCTGCACCAGGAGCTGAAAAAGAGAAATCGTCGCTCGTTCCCTCGGCTCGGTTTATACTTATTTCGACATCGATCTTTTGCCAATCGAAATCGAACAATTTTCGTTGTTGCTCGATACTTTGAAAAATTTAAATTTATTCGAAATACTTATTAAGAGGCAGATTTTTCGGTTGGGGGTCAATGAGAGACGTCGATTGCCAAACTATTGCAGACGGCTAAACTCCACCCGCGAAATATTCAATTGCGCAAGATGAAGAGTCTGGAGTTGGAAAATTATAGGATTACGCGATATTAATGATCTTTTATGTCTTCTGCCGCCACGAAGTTATTATAAGAAGGTGCGAATAGATAATTTTCTACGAGTTGGGAAATAAACTGCTACATCTTGGATCTTCCTTTGCAAGGATGGACTCCGTTCTAGTAGTTTTTGAACAAGTTCTCGAGACACTGGTTTTTTTTTTTTAATAATTTATACGCACTTATGATCGACATCGGGCTAATTATCCGGCAAAATATTTGCGCTCGTCAAATAAAAAAATGGTAAATTTTCTGAAATTAGATAGGCGTTAAAAACGAAGATGAAGTTCGAGTGTTTTTTTTTTAATTTTTGGGTGAACGGTTCTTCGATAGTTTTTATTTCCACTTCGGAGTCGTATATATAGTACACATGTATTCAAATTTATTCAAAGTAAAATTTGATCCAGCGAGCACGCCTTTTAAGGAGGTTACAATTTTAAACAAGTTTTTTTTGGTAAATCCGGGAAGAATATTTTAAGCTGAAAAAAATTAATGTGGAATATATGTATGTATCTTATTTATTTATTTATTGATTTTGAAAAGACTAAAATTTCAAAAACTTATCTCATTTTGAAAAATAATTTTGTTAGTTGCGACTTTTTGAAAATATTTTTTCCCTAAATAAACGAGTTTGACAAGAATATGTTTTTGTAGTTCATTTTATTTGAAAAATATCCGTACTCGCACACTAAAATTGTTTTTATTTAAAAAATTCTTCAATTTTTGATCGTTTGCATTTTATACTGCGCAGTAAGAAAATACTCAAATAAAATCCAAAAGTTTCAAAAAACCTTTAAAACTTTAGAAATTTATATGTTGAGTTTCCGAAAATTTCAAGTGAAATGAGCTTAATTCTTGTAAACAAATCTGAATTTTGTTAGTTTTGAAGCAAAGGTTTACCGCTTACATGTGAAAGCTTTAGTGGTTTTCAAATAAGGTAAAGATGCCAATTATGATCACAAAAATCACTACTTTTCAGCATTTTGAATTTTGTTGAAAAAACAAAGCATGTTAGAGTAAATCTTTTTTTACATACTTAAATTTTAGGTTCTTAAGAACTTAAATAAATTTTTTTTTATATGACTATTGTATTTATTTATTGAATAATTAATGTTTAAAGACAAGACCTTTTGGCCCCAGTTTATTAGACAACTTCAGCTCTGGCCCCACTTTATGGAACACTTTTACACGTAAAATCCCGTCTATGACTTACGAACCCCAGTTGATGGAACGGTTTATCTAATTTTCAGTTAGATTTGTAATTTTTTCGTGTTTGGGAGTAATAAAACCCTCAAATTTTGACGATTTCGTTCCATCAACTGGGGTACTTAAGTCGCAGACGGGATTTTACTTGTAAAAGTGTTCCATAAACTGGGGCCAAAGCTGAAGTTGTCTAATAAACTGGGGCCTTGACTTTAAAAAGGGGCATAAAAGGTCTTGACTTTAAACACTAATTATTAAATAAATAAATACAATTTTCATATACAAAAAAATTTATTTATATTCCTAAGAACCTAAAATTTAAGTATGTAAAAAAAGATGTAGTCTAACATGCTTTATTCTTTCAATAAAATTCAAAATGCTGAAAAGTAGCGATTTTTGTTATCATAATTGGCATCTTTACCTTATTAAAAATTACATTTGAATTTTTTACTGGGCAAAATTGCTTTTTTTAAACCATTAGTACAGTATATAGATCATATTAATAGTTATAAAGCACAGCGAACTAAGCCTGAAGTGATTACTTTAAAAATATAAAAAATTTTTATTAGAAATAAAAAAAAATTATTGTAAGAATAAAATAAGCAAAGTCACATTAAAATTTTTGATTTGTTTTATAATTTCAAAAGACTTTTTTTAATTCATAAGTTAACGGACAAAAACGCCATTTTTATAAATGATTTTGTTCTAGGCTCGAACCACGGATCCATGGATTATTGGTCACGCAATCTACTCACTGAGCCATAAGACCATTCATTACATGTTTTGTTTATTTATCTTTTGTTTTTTCCATCTTTTTTCAATAATACTATAAGCACCATTAATAGATGATTATTATTAATAGATAACTAGCATCTATACCTCGCTGCGCTAACGCTTGCGAGGTTGAAAATTATTTTGAATTTCTTTTTCGAATTTGAATTTAAAAAAAATGAAATTTTATTTTGATGAAAATACTGAAATGAATAAAAAAATTCACTCAAAGAAATTTATATTTTGAAATTAATGTAAAAACAGACGACAAATTAATATTATGTTTTAAATTAAATATTATTTTTTTAATAGAATTTTGAATTCATGCGAATTTTTTCCATGAGGACAAAATTTCTTAAAATTTGAGGAAATATAGTTTTTACAATCTAGATTACGAATCTAAAAAAAAAAAAAAATGCAGGTTGACGACCTAAATTTTGAGAAATCACAGTTACAAAATTTTCATTTTTAACACGTGCTCTTATGGGAATTGGACGATTTCTCGATCGCATTAAAAACTGATGAGGGAAATTCTTCTAAAAAAATTCATGATTAAAACTTTCAAATAACGCAGATTAATTTTTTTTAAATGAGTTTAGAACATTTAATTTGCACAATTAAACCTTCTTAAAAAAAGTTTCTTCTATGGTAATGAAAGACAAAATTTACTTTTAACAACTATAGTCATGCAGAATACATTCGAAAATTAATGTCTAATAAGTGATTGAAACTTTCAATTAACATACTATCCCTACTTTGACAAAAATTTAATTAAAAAATGAATTTTAACCTCATTAAGGGTCTAATTTAAAAATGAGAATGAAATTCCGAGCCTAATTTTTTATCGGCATCAGCAGAAAGCTTTCTGTAAAATTTTTCATTTATTTTACTTATACCCCATAATAATGTTTTTTCATAAAAATAAAAAGGCTTGCCAAAGTCAAATCAAGAGTCGCATTCAAAAAAATAGATTGAATTCGTAATCGGCTTCATCAAAAACCTCTAAATTAAGTTTAACATAAAATATCAAACATTCAATCTTAAACAATAATTTTTTACCTCACAAAAAATGAATTGTTATCTCAAGTCAGTAGGACTTGCGTAGGCCAAATTAAAAAATGAATGTTTGTAATAGGCATTCTCAAAAACCCCAGTACACCAAATTAAAAATTTTTTTTTCAAATTAAAACATAAAGCTTAGATTCGTAATCGACAAGCTTAAAGATCCCCATTTACCGAATTTGAAAAAAATCTAATGAAAAATAAATTCTTACCTTCAATAAATAGACCTAACGTAAGTCGAATTCAAACATAAAATTTATTGTTGTAATCAGTACCCTAAAAACCCCATGTAGTGAGTTTGAAAGAAATCTTATTAAAAAATATTTTTACCTTAAATAAGTAGACTTTACATAGTTCTAATTCAAAAATGAAATTTATATTCGTAATCAGCACTCTCACAGACCCCCGTATTCAAGTTTGAAAAAAATTGTATTAAACAAATTTTTTACCTTAAATAAGTAGACCTTACCTAGGTTGAATTCAAAAATGAAATTTATTTTTATAATCAGCACCTTCACAGACCCCAGTATATTAACTTTGAAAAAGATCTAATGAAAAATAAATTTTTACCTTAAATAATTAGACCTTACGTTGGTCAAATTTTAATTCAAACTTTCGATTCGTAATCGGCACGCTTAAAGACTCCCGTACACCGAGTTTGAAAAAAATCTAATGAAAAATAAATTTCTACCTTAAATAAGTAGACCTTAAGTAGGTCGAGATCAAATATAAAATTTATATTCGTAATCAGCACCCTCAAAAACACCCATAAACCGAGTTTGAAAAAAATTTTTTACTTTAAATAAGTAGACCTGAGTTAGGTCGAATTCAAAAATAAAACTTTGATTCGTAATTGGCAATCTCTAAAACCCCCCCAGTACCAAATTTGTAACCAACCCGATATGCAAAAGTCACTTTTCTTTATTCAACCTAAAACAAGTTAAATCCAACCTGAATATTATACTTATTCAAGGTCAAATAGAAAAATGGATGTTAAATTCGTAATTATTGCCATCTAGAATCCCTACCTACCAAATTTCTAACGAATCGATCGGATGGAAGTCACTTTTTTTAAAAGAAGAAAGTTTAATTTGCGACGCCGACGACGGAAAAAAAAAAGTGGAAACTTATTAATATAATAGAGGATTATGAATAACTAATTATTATTTTTAATAATTATCTAAAAAAACGAATTTTTTCAATGATTTTTTTTAATTTTAAATGACCACCTTGAAATTTTCTATACATCACACGTCAATTATTCGAAAGTGTCGATCATACAACCGGATGTAAATTAATTGATCATAAAATTCGTCAAACTAAGCAAAACCTTTTCATCCTACACGCATCTGATCTAGAGCTCCACAAAATTCTCAAGACAACCAACAATGAAGGATACAGTTGGGTTGAAGAAGGGCCGGTAAGCAGCCTCCTCATCTTGTCTGCGAATAAAAAAATTTAAAACAGCCCGAGGAGTAGTTGACAGATGCTGGGGTGCAACCGGAGCCGAAAAGAGGACCAGCTGGTGCGGCAACAGGCACGCGAACAACGTAATTATCTCAGATTAAGAACAAGAAAAAAAAAATCATAGTTAAAATAAAGTAAGTTTGTTATACGGAGGCTGGCTGCAGCCACCTGCGGCGCGTGCGGGTATTAATAAGACTTCGAGTAGCCGCGCGGAAGTCGAGCCTTGACCTTCAGCCTGGCTAGCTAGTCTCCTAGCTTGGCTTTCGTTTGTAAATGCTCGTGCTGATTTGAGACTATACAGACTTGTATCTGGAATTGCGCGTCTCACCGCTGTACCGAGAAATTCTTACTTCCTTCATGTCCGCGTGCGCGATGTTTTTTCATCGATTAATTTTCCCCGCGGAGTTGATGTTTTAATTAATGTTTAGAGGGACTGGCTATTATCCTGTTTGTTTTGTTACGATTATTGGTCGAGAGGAAAATCCGAACGATGTAATAATTGTTACTTGATACGTGACATCGACAATGATAGTCTCGTATGTAGATCTTTGATAGAAATGCTCGCGTGCAAGCTCGCTAAAACATTCACGCGTGTGCAGGAACTTTTGAATTGGTTGACCTCCGAAGAAGATCACTGGCGGAGATATATGTAATTAAATAAAACTTTTTGGATACGGTGTTTTCAGATAAAATTACAATTATTATTATTGTCAAAATTTTTTTTACGGATGATGATTTAATTTTTATGATTATCGATAAGATGATTTTTTTATTTTAATGGATTCTTTAAAGTGGTAATAGATTTGACTTCTTACGAAATAATTAAATGCATTCTTTCAGAATGATTTCTTTTTTATTGAGTTATTTCAATATAATTTTCAGTATGGAAGTCTCGTAATTTCTACGAGGAACGTGTAAATTGAAAAGTGTTATTTTTTAGATGTTTATTTTTCGAGAAATTCGCATTCAATTGAATTACGGAACAGAAAAAATTATTTTTACAGCGCAAACCAGACTATTGCTTATTTTATTTGTCATGTATGTTAAATTCTATATAAATATAAAATAATCTGTTTAAATTTTTAATGAATATCATTATATTTCTAAGTACTATTGATTAATGTCATTTGCTAAGACTGCAAGCTTTTTTTTATACAAACTCTGATAAGATATTAACCATAGTTATAATATAGTTATAGATCTCTGTTTTGAGCTTATTATTTATCAGGGAAAGCTTTAAGTACTCTGTAATATTTATTTGAGACTATTACAGCACCATCATAATATAATTCAAAAAATAAAAATTACGATACAAACACTCTATTAAAATTCTCATCCATTAATTTTCATAATACCTGAAGTAAACAATCAAGCAACCTTGAAATAAAACAAAACACCCTAATCGTTCCAAACTCCCGCGCTGTAAATCGTTTAAGCGCGCTCTGAAGTTTACACCGTATGATGTCATATTTGCGGCGTCGTACGCAATGATGAAGATAACGTCATCCGGCGTCAGCTGTTTAATCGCTCGGCATGCTCTTGCAGCAGCACCGAGTAGGTGAAAATTCGCACTACCCCCATGACACGCGCGTCGCACTTCTACGTCATCGCGGCTTAGCTGTGACGTAGCGTGGGCACCCTAACCGACCCCCGCGTGGGCGATTCCCGGCAGCTATTTTTGGTGAACTCTGACCTTGCCGTAGTTTCATTCATTGGTTATACTTACAGACGATAAACTTTTTACAGGATTGATAAGTACTTCAGTATCACTGATTCTTTTGATAAATTCTAGGTGTTGCGTAACTCTGAACTAACGAAGAATCTAAATGTATAATTAAAAATGATGATTTTTGTACTTGGATCGTGTGAAAAATTGAAAGAGCTAAAGATTAAGTTATAAATTATTTGGACTCTGGGTTTTCCCGTGAGATCCCCTAATGAGATGTTTTCTCTTAAGTACTTTACAAGCCTTTGGCCTAATGTTTGGCCTAATGACCAAAACAGTTTGCATCTGCTCTTTGACCATCTTTGAAGTGTCAATAAAGAGGGCGGATCTCGGGTAGAGCCGCCGTGCAGAACCAAGCTGGACCTAGCTCCTGCATCGGCAGCTCAATTGCATTTCGACCTCTCAATCGTTCAACACGGTCAAGCAAGAAAAACTTATACCTATCTTTGAAATTTATAAAATAAAGAAAAATTAATTTTACATTTCTTGTTTTCATATAATGAAACTAAAGATTTGAAAGTTAAATTAAATTCGTTAAAATTATTAAGTATAAATTAATGGTACATTTTTTCCAGTACTTGATTGATTGTATTGATTTGCATCGGCGATTTTTTGTTTATTTCGAAGTGAATCATAGGCCTCTAGATGCGTGCACAAAAGTGCACTTGCCTCCTTGACCTTGTTTATCCTTAGGAGAAGAAGAAGAAGATAAGCGTGCATTTGAGTGAATTTTCGAACGATAAGATAGGCGGAATCTTTTTCGTCTCGAAAGCTTGCCTGCCATCGATGATTTTAACTTCAAAGCGAAACCCAAATTTTCTCAGTAAGATTATTAAGCGTCGATTCGAAGTAATATTATTCACGGTGCAATGACTCGAGATCTTGTTTAAACGAAGTTGTAAAAGAACTGCCAATATTTTCAAATCAAAAAAAGAATCCGTGCAGCCGTACGAACAACAAGATTTATCTGTAAAATTCAGTTCGACAATGCGTGGGTGGACGAGCCAGCGGGGGTGGTTCAGCTCGATACAATTCAAACCGCTTGGATTTCAATACAATCACGGGGAGAATTTCTGGGTTTTCAGTTCTGAAAATAGACTTTACAAGATTGGAAAATACCCCCTCCACCCCGCACAAAAGCTTTTCTCCATAATAATCTGCAAGCTTCGGGGATAAAATCATCGAGTAATTATTCGAAACGATTACGGTGTTTATTCGGTGGTAAAACAGTGGGAATAAAGAAGAAAATTCGAATGTACTCCGGATTCCTGCGTACGGGCCACAGTGTGTAACTCTCTCTCTCGGTCCGCTCACTCCCCCTGCAGCTTCCCTTCCAAAGCCGTTACGGGGTTAATCACCTTCCCTACCATTCGGCCTCCTCCCCAAGCGTACCGACTCGAAAAATAAAACTTATTTCCAGGTTTTCACATGATGGAAAATTTTCATCGACCGACTAAATATACTAAAAATGCTTTACAAGCTGTTCCTTTGTCCCTCGTATGTGCTTTATATTTATTAATTTATTTTTGGCTGTACTTTATTTTGCTGTAAAACATCAGTCGTTAATAGTTGATCACTTGTCGAAAAAAATAAATGAATTTGCAATTACGCAGTGATATGTGCATAGTCTTAGACTATGACTACATTCTGATGATGACACTATGTTGTCTGAAACAACTGTTACAATTTTATAATTTTCATTATTTGTCAACAAGTATATCAACTATAGACCATGTACAGAAGTTTGTTTTTCCTCACTAAAATTTTCAGTATAGGTAAACAATTATGCACTCAACATTAATTTTCAACCCCCTGTATCGTGAAAACCGTTTTTCCTAAACCCAACACGGGAAAAACCATGACACCGTTGTAACAACGCGGGAAAATGACGATGATGGTGGCGGGTGAGCGTCCCTTGTTTCCAGCTCAAAAGGGAAGTTTTCACTTTCCATCCTGCTCTAGACGCCGAGCCGAGCGAGCGACGTTGCGGGGCGCAGGCCGCCGGCTACCGGCTCTCCGCGGGAAATCAATAGCTGCTGCTGCAGATGCTACTCCTCACAACGTTTGTATACAGCCGGCTTTTATTACTTACACGCCACTTTTGCGGGCTTCCTGTTGATGATACTTTTTTACCGAGCCAAACGGTTAACGTGCAGGTATTACCCCCAATGTCAATGGCTCTGGGTTACTGTAACCGGCTATTGTGATAACACTTGTTTTCAGTTTTAGTAGTTTTAGACTTGGCTGGAGTAGATTTTATATGATGGGACACCATGAAACTTTGTACTTGGATTATGTTGATTGTGTATATAGCGGGCTTGGAGATTTTCTTTTGACTTTTGGAAATTGAAACACCATAAAACTTAGTAATCTCATATCGTCTATATCGAATTTTGCTTGTAGTTCCTCGTCTCTGAAGCACTAGGCAAACTTTGAGAAAATGAGTGATTGTGAAAACCACTGTCTGGACATCTCATTTCAATCAACTAAAAATCGTACAAATAATTTTTGTGACGCTTAGCAGAGCTCTATTCCCTAATGACTGTTGTGAATTTAATACAAGTAATCTTTTGGATCCACAAACATTTTTTGAGTGCGCTAATGCTATTTTGGGAGATAATTTTAATTTTCTTGGCAAATATTTAAAAAATATTTTAAAAAATTTCTAGTCAGGCTATATTCAACACATTATTTATGTTTTCGGTAATAACTAATTACATTAATATTAAAACCTGAAATTAAATTTTTTGTACACAATTAACTCTGTTTGCGGAAACAGTATCTACATATATACTATCGCACGTACACTTCATCTAATTAAGTGGAGTAAATAAAACTTTTTAATATAAAATGAGTGTGTTTTAGTGTACGATATCTAGAAATAAGTATCCAACTATAATAAACATACCTACACCTTGTAAAGGGTTGGTGTGTTCGTGATACTTACAAAATTTACCCACTTCTTGTAATGAAAAAAAACCATCCTCGTTCCGTTTCATTTGCGTGTACGACTGTACTTAATTAAAATTCAGATGACCAAAAAAAAAAAAAAAGAGAAAGAAACATAATTGATTTTTCAGGTTTTACGTCACGAGTACGTTTCTCAAAACTCAGCCTCACGTGACGAAATTTCTATTCTCGCCTATCTGTCGTACTATCAGAGCACTTCAAACACACAAACGTCACGGAACAAAGTAGACTCGTGTAATCGAAGAATTTTATTATCATCAAGCGAGTTACGCTACAACAGATCGTCATAATTACGGGGGATGAATCCGGATCACGCTTGGCATTGCAATTATGGTAATATCTTTTCCATCCTCTGTGTTTTTTTTTTCTCCCGCTCGAGCGAGCCCCGCTTTTCCAATAATAATCGATACACAAGCGGGCTGATTTTTTACTGTAATCTGCTTCCGTTCGGTTTACAAAAAAAAGACACGCGTTCTTTTGACGTCGACGACATAGAAAAAAAAGTCGGAGGGATGCAGTTCGTTCACCGGGGTGATTTTCGAGTTTATAAAATCATAAATATTTGACGACGATCCTCGCGCGAGAAAGTGAAGAGAAGATTGAAAGAACAAGGCGCCAGCACGCGCGGCTTATTTTTAGGCTGGCGACCGAGAATCATACGACCCACATACACAGAGTGAGGTTGAAGCGTCCCACAGGAGAAGACACGTGTGACACTCGGGAATGATCGTTCCGGTAATGCGTTCTCGAGTGGTTTTGGGACTGGGATGTGTCAGTTTTAAAACGCGGTGTTTAGATAATCCTTTGATTTAACGAGAGTAGGATAAGTGCGATGTAAGCGTACTTGGATTGACCCTTCGATTCCCAGACGACCATTTTATAGCTGATGAGTTTTTTTACTTGGGAAATGAGTAACTTTTGTGAAAATTATTGATAAAATTTTTTGCAGAAAATCGAATAAGGCTGCTCAAAGTTGACAGACTATGAAGTCCTCAAAAAATTAAAAATCAGCTTTAATAGTATACTACAACAGAACTCTTATAGTCTTCGAAATTAGGCTACATTGTTTGTTGGAAAAGCATTACTTTTAATACTTTATTGATATGGAACGATCGATCGAAGCTTAAATTTGTAAAAATTATTGTTCTTCTTTCAGGGATGACCGAGGGGATGACTAACAATGTTTTAGACTCGAAAGTATTCTGATATTTTATTTTGCAAGTTTTATATATGAATTGTTTTCTCGACGAATGGAGACATCTGGATCATCCCGATAATTTAGGTTAAGGTTACACTGCAACCTACAATTTAACTTCAATATCAAAGTTCTTAATGGTATTGATTTTAATACATTATACTATACGCTGTTGTTTGTAAAGTCGACTATTAATTTATGAACGTTATTTATTATTTATTAAAATGAAGGATAAAACTTTGTACAAGTAAAACCAATTTTTACCAGTTTAATACATACAAGATTTACATGTTTCAGTAATCGAGAGTATTTACAAGTATTGGTCAGATTTTAAAACTTTATTACGAATGCATACATTCACTGGACGATAGTCTAAAAGGGCACAGGGTAAAATCTGGAAAACGATGGATTCACGATAAAAAATTCCAGATGATTTTCCCCATCCAAACCAGCAAGTTTGATCGCGATATTTCCAAGAGTTTTACAAGCCCGCAATAACGAAAAGTGAATTTCACTGAATCTGGTATATTACCGGCGGCACGGTGGCGGGCGACTGCTACTGAATACTCACTCCTCGCGTCCTTGAGAACAGGTCCGACAATCGTTATTACTCGCGAACGAACTCGCAGCCAGCGGGTTCACCGAGTATGTACGTACACGCCGCAGTCCTGCGTTTATTCCTCCCCTTCCTTCCTCCACCAGCCAGTTTCGTATCAAAAATTCAAGAGGTTTTTTTTTAAATTTTTTTTTCAAAAGTTTCTGCTTGCCGAGTGCAGTGTACGAACTTTCGCAATTTTCCCCTCTGACGCGGGGTAATTACCCCGGGGTTGGGTAGGGAAAAGCCCGAGGGTGTTTGTTTTGAGCCTGGACCTTGCGTTATCGCGGGGGGAGGTAAAATCTGAATATTTTTGAGGATCCTTTTTGCGAAGTTTAACCTAGAGACTTTTGTGGGAAAACTACTCGCTTTCAGATGAATTTTCACACACCTGTGGGTATGAGAAATCTAGATATAAATATTTTTTTTCACAGATATTTAATTATGTAAGGCTCGCGTCATCCCCAGTTTATTCGTGCATTCTTGTCTTAGTAATCATTTATTAGATATATTATTCTTCTGTAAAATAATTGAATCATTTCATCACCCTGTTATGAATGAGAACTAAGGTCAAGCATTTAGTACCTTGTTTCTGTCCATCACAGTATACACAAACAGTCTCGGTAAGTTTCGGTTACACATATCCACTAAGACTGAAAACAAGTTAAAAAAATTGTCAAACAACATGTTAGTTAGTAAAAATCAGCTCTCGCGCGAGAGTTGTGTTTGCATAAACGTTGATATAGTAATCCGTCTGATATGTCAGAGCTCGCACGTGTATCGACGCAGCCGTTCTTGACGGAGCATTAAAAGATTAACCCCCTGCCTGCCGCTGCAGTACTCGATGGCGGCGGTTTGGTGAGCTACATACTTGGAAACTCTATTATACTCCTCCTCTCATTGCCCTTCTTTCCTCCTCCTCTCTCTCGAAAAAATTACAAACTTTCGTTCGTTCGGCTCCGCGTTACGCAACCAGATCAACCTACATACCTCCTCGCCGAGAAGTGGGGGTAGCCCGCGTAGATCCGGGTTGAAAACTAAGTCCAAGGGCCGGACACAAAAGGGCTTATCTAGTTGCCCGATTGTGGGTTGTTACAGTCGTACGTGTAAGAATAATAATAAGGAGGCCGGCCGCCATTCGTCTTCGACTTTCACCTGCACGCGCCGACCGAATGCCTACGATGGCCACCGAACGCCTTCACTTTGCCTCGAGTCTCTGTATCTGCGTATGTGAGTGTGTGTTTGCGCGTAGTTGTTGCTTGCACGCCCCCACCCACGCGGAGGTTACGCACCCGGAACAAACCCACCCTTACGGTGTGACCCGCATTGGGCTAGCTCGATTTTATCGTAAGTGTGGGGTTATTCTAGACCTAGTTCTTTCGGGGTGCACTTAGATGTCCAAAGTACAAAGTACAGTCCGCGGTTGGGCAATCGAGGTTCATCGATGTTACGATTGAGGGGCGATGAAAGGGAAAATTGGGTTGGTTGGTTGGTTGCCGGTTTTTTCGAAAATTTTGAAGAAGTGATTTGTGCAGCCAAGGTAGGGCAAGATTATCGGTGTACGAACTCGAATTAGGGGCTTTTATAGGATTAGTCGACAGTTACTCTTTGTACAAGAAAGCGATGAGTAGAAATATGATTCTCGTTTAGTTAATAAAAATTTGTCCATTTTTGGTAGAAATTGGAATACTTTTACTTCATTGAAGAAAGAAAATGCGTAGTTCGATAAAAACTCAATTAAAGGTCGGAAAACTTCAAAAACAAAACCGGATTTCTACAGTTGCTGAAAGAAGGAGTTTTTCAATGTTACCTCTCTTGTAATTTTTGTTTTGAAAATATAAGTTTCTGCGGGTACGCTCGAGTGCGTATCCCATGCGTTCGAACCCAAAATTCGCGTCCTTGGCGGGTGTATCGCGGTACTAGATCTCTGCGTCGGTAATTTGCCCGAAAAAAAAAAAATAAAAAAAAAATATAAGTCTCGCGTCATGGAATCCACGCGCGATTTACCATGACCCACATTCGAAAAAAAAAGACGAGAAAAACTTAGGCTTTTCGTCGATCGAGTTCGCCGGGTAACCCGTACGCGTCGATAAAATTTTTCTTCAGCTTGCGCAACGTTAATTATAAAAAGCCAATCATTTTTCACGGCGTCCGTACACGTTAAATAAATATTTGAGGTGTCGCGGGGGGGTTGATTTATCTCGTAGTGACAAATGGCGGCAATAAGTCAGCGGACGAATTTTCGCCTTCCGCGTGCGAGCGCGGAGCGAGCGAGCTCGTCGACGGGGAAATTTTAATTCACGGTGGTTGGATTAGCGACAAAAACCAGTTAATCGGGCTTTCTACTTTTCAGTTATACGTCCTTCGATTTTTCGTTAAACGTTTGAGACTCTCAAATGTTGATTTGAAAATTTGTTTCTATTGCCGAGGCGCTACTAATGGGCCAGGGTAATTTTTCAAACTATCTAAATTGATGATTTATGCGGATTCCCGAACGACTTTGAATGAAAAAAAAAAAGTTGACGAAAGTGGCTTGGAAAGAAAAAAACCAGTCACCTGTTAACTTTCTTATTCCTTTTGGTCGTCCAAGTTAAGTTATTAAAAAATTAACATCTGCGTTATGTTTTATGCGAGCTTTATTCTGGTCCCCTCCTCCTCTTTTTTCCTAAACAGTCGCTTTCACTGAAACAGATCATTCTAAATTTATCTAAAAATAAATACTTGATTTACTAAATGATCAAATAATAAAGCAGCTTTGATCATTAAAATGATATAAGTAGTAACTTTTTTTAATAGTTTTTATGATTTTTCCTAATTTATTATTGTGTCGATCCTAAACTACCCGGAAAATTTTTAAACAAGCGCAAAAATAAATAAAACAATGATTTTTTTTGTTTTATCAATAATTGAAATATTTCCTGATGTTTCGGCATCGTTTTTAGGATGACCTTTTCATAGGTAAATCAGAGTAATAAAACACATGTCAAGACGTAAGTATTAGCTTACGAAATTTGAAATAAAACTATGTATAGGTGTTTACAATTTTGAAGACTAATTACAAAAGCGCAAGAATCTCGAAATACTGTCCAATGTGCAACTTTTCAGCCAACCGTTTGAATTTATATAAATCTCCCATCGATTACCGATTTTACCAAAATTATTCAAAACCGTGTAAAAAAAAAAAAAAAAAAGTTATACACGTGCAAGATCGACATCGGGGAATATGGCGCGTGACAGAATTTCGTCACTCAACGGTGGGTCTAAAAATAGACCGTTCTTACGGTACTCCGGGTCTAAAATTAAAGAAGAGGAGGAGAAGAAAGGAAGGGGGGGGAGACCCCCACAATAAAATATCCTTCGGGCAATTAGCCTACGTATAATACGCTCGGAGCAGTCTGCATGGCGAAAGAGCCCGCGCGGCGCGTTAGAAATCCGCGGGTGAAAGTGTTTTTAAGGCCGGTAAGTAAGCGCCGAGCGCCACGCTTATTTCGAGCCTGCCGCTGCTACGCCGAAGATAAATTGTCCCGATCATCGAAGTATTTGTCCGCAAGTGGGTCAAAGGTCAATAAATTCATGTTCTTCGGGACGGGCGATAACGAGTTTTTTTAAAGGATCTTGCCTTTGAGACTCCGGAGAAAGACTGAGATTTTGGGAACTCAGAATTTGAGCTTCAAGTTTGACTCAAGAACTTGATGAAAGTACTTATCAGCTCGAGATTTAGGTGCATTCAAGTCTTGTCAAGTATCGTTTTTGATTCTCAGACTCGTTCTCAGACTCAAGATTTTCAATTTTAGTCTTTTTGAAGAGTCCTAAATACTCAAATTTCATGAGTTCTCAAGAAACTTAGTTTTGCCACTAATGAATGTTTCCAATAAATACTCAAGACTACAATTTCAGAATTTTACTCAAATTCGGTTCTAAAGACTCAAAAGTATAAAATATGAGTTTTCGAGAGTGGCCGATTGATTCTTTCAACCACAGCCAAAGAATTTCTCGAAAAAGCATAACACAAATCTCGACACAAATTAAAGACACGCGAGTCCGAGAGTATAGTTCGTACACGACTTCCTATACGTGCAAACGGCACGTAGGCTACAGTCGGAATTAATTGCGAGTTGGAAGAAATTCGGCTCGCTTTTTCGTATGTTAATTGCAATTCTTTCGCTGATTATTATTCCGAAAGGTGATTCACCAAAAGTGGGTCGCTGCTCCCTGATAATAACCGCGCCGTTATCAGTTTGACGAGGTTGCGCAAGCCGTTTAAACGGTACACCCTTTTCCAAAAATTTCGAAGAAAGTATCTCGCTCGCGGGGTCAAGGGTGCACTTTCGAGCGTAAAAATCCTTCGCAATTACATCTGAACTTGATGATCGAGAAGGCCGCATCTCGATGCGTCGCGACGATGACGCACCTCGGCTTTTCCTTTTACAGCCTCATCATGCCAGCCTCTTTTTTTTTTTCCTCCTCCTCGAGAATAAAACTGCGCACCCGGAACACCTGAGTTTTATCAAAAATCCCGAATGAGCATCGATGATTGAGAATCCACAATGAGGCCACGTCCAAAAATTTATTGAAATCCTGACCGACCTTCGTGGGTTTACCGTAAGCTCATTGCCGATTACGAAAAAGTGCTCGGGTTTAGACTAATTCTCTGTTGTTGCTGTTATTATTATTCTTCTTCCCCGTTCGATCAACAATCGTTAATTATTGCGAAAGCCGCGGCGTGACGCGACGTAATTACGCATAACGCGTGCCCGCTCATGCGAAAAAATTCACTTTCAAAGCTATGCCGCGCCGTGATGCATGCCCTTCGTAAAATACGGCACAATATATATATATTTTTTTCTTTTTTTCTTGGTTCGCGAGCCGAGACCTCGGTAGCAGCGCCTACGTGACGCGCATTCGATTAACGAATTTTTCGGTGCTAAGTGATATTGTTGTTTCTACTTTTTTGAAATAATACGGGAACTCGCTGGAAGAAAAGTGTCGCTGCGGTTTTTTAAAAATAGACGCGGGCTGGGTAAAAATAACCTTGCGCAGTGTAGTCGCTGATTTTTATATTTCCACCGACCCTTGAATTTGTAGCTGAATGAGATGTTTTCCCGCCCTTGCTTGATGTCAAATGATAAGTCGGGGTTCTTGCATGGATAAAAGGGATTGACATCAAACGGCTCATCAGACTCTGAGGTTATAGGGACTTTAACGATTTCTCGGTAAGAATTTTGTGCAATGTAAAACTCGATGTAAAAAAAATCGAAAAAATTAACTTCGATGAATATTATTTGTTGTCAAAAACAATTTTTTTGAAGAGAAAAATAAAATTCTTAAAGATGTTTAAACAAAATAATAATATTTGAACGGAAGATAAACAAGTGTATTGAAAATGTAAATTTTTCAAATATTTGAATGCATATTTTTTTGAAAAATGTTGATTTCTGTCTTAATTTTTTTTTTTCCCCATATTTTTAAAACATTAGATTGTTAAAAATTGCAAAGAATGTTTCTACAATCTAAACTTCGAGGAGCTATGCACTCCAGAATCACTGATGATTCTTTTAATTCTTTCGATTCTTTTGTGATCTTTCGTGATTCTTTTGGCAAATTTAAAGTGTTGGAATCAATTTCAATTGATAATTTGTTAAAAATAATATTTTTCGAAGATTTTTACTTAAAATGAAATTGACATTTTATCGATTATATTGATTTAATGTGTGAGTCTTTTAGTGATTCTTAAGTGCATAGCGCCTTGCTAAACTTAGTTTCAATAACATTTTAAATGTAAATCAATAAAAATTACTCTAGGACTATCGAAAATCCGGTAGCTTTCGTTAGTTTCTTCTATCCACGGTGCGATAATTCAGAAGCAAGAAGTCCGGATAAATTTTACTCCTTACGTCAGAAGCTATTTTATAATATTAAAATGGCGATGCTGATTCGCTGGGTGTACGCATGGATTACGAGGGAATTCCATTCTAATCAGACTGGCCACAACAATAGATTGAAGCCTCGCGTGCAAGGTTGCGAGTCTCTCGCAGAGCGACCTTACTTCGTTGCGTGAATATTTATACATCTCGGGGATAGAGAGAGAAAGAGAGGGAGAGATTAATTAATCTAATATCCATCACCATGTCCGTGCTGAACTTAATTATCCTGCTCTTCCAACCGACATAATACTTAATTGTATTGTTGTATCAAGAAATAGAAAAAAATAAATAAATAAACGATAATCACTCTTGTTTCTTTTGATGGATATTCAAATGTCGTTCTTCGAGCGTTTAATTAGATCAGCCGAGGATGCATTTTTCATGAAACAATTAGTAGCGTGAGTAAGTCGTAAAGTGTGTCAAATTTATAAAGACATCAAAAATCTCTGATGGTAAATCGTAGATAAAAAAACAATGTGGACACGCACCTAACTCGCGAACATAAATATTTAGTTGTATAAAAAAGGGTATTAGTTGGTATTGGATCGTGTGAAAAATTGAGAGAGCTAAAGATTAAGTTATAAATTATTATGACTCTGGGTTTACCCGTGAAGTCCCCTAATGAGATGTTTTCTCTTAAGTATTTTACACGCCTTTGGCCTAATGTTTGGCCTAATGACCAAAACAGCTCGCATCTGCTCTTTGACCATCTCTGAAGTGTCAATAAAGAGGGCGGATCTCAGGTAGAGCCGCCGTGCAGAGCCAAGCTGGACCTAGTCCCTGCATCGGCAGCTCAGTTGCATTTCGACCTCTTAATCGTTCAACACGGTCGAACAAGAATTACATATTACGTATCTTTGAAATTTATAAAATAAAGAAAAAATATATTTACATTTCTTTTTTTCATTTACTTTAAACCGAAGATTTGAAACATAAATTAAATTGATTAAATTATTAAGTACAAGATAACGGTACAATTTATATTTACTTTTTGTTCATGTTCCTTCTGGAGTGGACATTATACATTTTATCCAGGTATATAATATATTTAAAAATTATTAAAAAAAAGTGCGCATATTTTAGTGATAAAAATTGGCCAACTAAACCCTAAAATATTGATACTTGACTCATAGACCATGTGGATAAATCCTAGTCATAAAAAGTCCAGGATTCTAACCCTTGGTTTATCAATATAGTTTATACAAAATTGAGAAATTTTTCTCTACGTTAATCCTTTTAATTGTCTACCCGAACCATCTATAAAAAATTTTTCGGGTTTTCTGGACAAAGCTATCATCAAGTACAATGTTTTAAAGACTGACCTGGACAGTGTACCCTTGAGCAGAGGGTTGTTGTTGTAGTATCCCGCGGAGGACGAGGAGGACTTCATGTTGTGTCCGTGTCTTCCGCTCATCTTGACTCCCGGAAGCAGATTATCAAAATGCTTCTTCTTCCCAAAAATTTAAAAAAAACAGTCTCTTTCGAGAGTTCGCGCGGTGACTATCCGAGCCTGAGCTCGGCCGCGGGGCTCGAGAACCTCGCGGCTCGACGTTTCTGCATCGTTGGGGAGGACCTCGTATCCTCCCCGGCTGGGACACTCTGCTTCCTGGAGCTTATCCGGTTTTCACACCCGGGAATTGTCTGAAAATATACGAAAGTGAGGTTAGCTTAACTCATATGATTAATTTTATAAATTGGTTTTGAGAAATTTCAGCCTTGATCGTGCTAGGCTAAAAGTTTGGGAAAACGTACTTAAACACTAGAATAAAAGTGATTGTTCTTGTTCGGAGGTCACTTTTTTTCGCTTTATAATTAAGAGATTAATATTTTTGATGAATTTTAATTTGCAAAAAGTGTTTTCGATTGGTTCCTGTTTGATACAAAAAAAAATTAGTTTTTTTTTTAAAGCTTATTGAAAAATTTTTGAATAAATAATTTAAAAAATTAATCAGAGTATCCTGGGCTATACAGCACCTAAAATAATTTAAAACAATAATTTTTTCAAAATTAAAATTAAAAGATAACAAATTTTTTTTTTCATCAGACATCTCTCTTTTAAAACAAAAGTTTGAAACGTCATCGTTAATAACACAAATTGCAACATAAAATAATATTAACTTATACGCTTTATGTGCACTGTCTTACAATAAATATTCTTATTGTATGCAACCCAAGGATGACTAATATTACATTTAAGCCGAGGAGAAACGAAGAAATTATTTTTTTTTTCTCCTCGAAATTTTATTTATGATTTTCCTTCGATTTCTTCTGCCGCCACTACGGCGTTGAGTTATAATTTATAATACCAATCTCGTAAAAATCGTTTTTTTTTTTTCACTCGAACGCGAAAGGCCTTTTATTGTTATGAAAAGTAATAATTGGCGAAGACAGAGACGAAAAAGATTAGAGTCAACGTTGCACAACAAATTAAATCGAAACGAAAATTTAATTTGATTTTAAATAGCTCGGGGATTGTTAGGAACAGCGCGGTTTATTGAAGCAAAACAAAACAGATTGAAAAAAAAAGAAAAAAAAAATCTTCATTCACGAATCTTTGAAATAAATCAGCGCTCTGAACTTTTCGCAACTGATCGGTAACGTGTTTTGTAAGGAAAGTGCAAATAACTTTAGCGATGCAGTTTTTCGAAAACAAGATCGATGGAATGTCAAAGTTTGTACACACTCAATGTTTAAGATTACGCTTTAAAAAGCGGTAAAAATTTATTAACCGCATATACTTAATGCGAAAACTCGTACGCTTTCAGATAAACTTTAAACATATGCTCGTAAAAAAAAAAGAGTATTATTTCGAGTAAATAGATAATTTAAGTTAAACCTGAAAAAATATAGAACATTGTTTTTCCTTGCTTCGCGAAAATTCTGCTCTGATAAATATTCTAACAAAAACCAAAAAAAAAAAAAAAAAAAAAAAAAAAATTTCAATTTAGTGCGTTAAAGAGACACTCGCAGTGAAAATCACGGGTGCTAATAATAATACGCACGATAACCTACATTAATCTTTCGGTTGGAAACCCGATAAGCCGACTAATTGTTTCCTTTGGAAGAGAATAAAACTTTTTTTTTTATCGCGAACAAAAAAAAAAATATAAGCTCATGCGTATTAATATTCGAGACGAGTTAGTTTTTTTTATCAACACGGGTAGTTACCAGAAATCAGTCGCGTCAACCTATATTTTAAGTCGCGTTGTAAAACCTCGCTCATCTGTATCTCAGTATTTAAAAACTAAAAAGCCGCGTTTCCGGAAAAACCGCGCATTGGTTAAAGTTACAGAAGAAAATCCGCGCAGGAAAGCTCGCAGTCGGAGGAGAGTAAAAGCTGGAATCGCGCGCGAAGCCGAGCCGATCAAGGACGTTCAAGAGGGGGATCCCAGCGAGTCGATCGCGACTCGAAGATAAACCCGACGAGCCAGTGCGAAGCCTTGACAATTATTCCCTCCTACTACCGCTGCGTGCGTTCTTGTTTACACGCGAGCCGAGCACCGAGCCGTTTAGCTTCGACGCATCATCATCCCCGTACTGCTGCTGCGGAGGAATCGATGTTGTTTTAATTGAGCCTGCCTGCTTGAAGAACTTTAGTCTACGCGAGAAATTTTTGTTGATGGTTTTGTATTTTTTTTTGGAAAGTTTTGAGATAATAGGGTAGAGAAGAATTTTTTCAGTACAGATTTTCAAAAAGTTATTCATCCGATGCTATTAATAGAAATTCATTAAAAATTGAGAAAAAAAATATTAAAAAGTTTGAATCTTTCTTATCATACGGACTTGGTGGTTCTTGAACAAACTTTTGAATACTTTATAAAGTTTAGTAGATTCAGCTGTTTTCAAAAAGGACAGTTTGAAAAAAAAAAAAATTTATACAGAAAATAGTTTTTTTTAAAAACATGATTCAGGAAAAAAATTATATTAATAACAAAAGTGAATTTAGCTCTATAATCAGCTGATTTATTTAAAAAGTACACTTGGGTCATTTTTAATTAGCTCACTAGTTGTTTTAAAAACAAATACTCAAAAAAAAAACAGAAAGTTTTTGTTAACAATTTTTTTTTATTTTTTATTTTTTTATCACATAAAAGATAAATTTATATTTAAAAAACTTTTTTTCAACCAATACAGTTTAAAAAGTATTTATTTTGTTATCTTAAAAAAAATTTCTGTTCGTAAATACTCATTACTATTCAAAAGTAGACCCGGCCAGATTTGAAATGACCAACTGTACTTAGCTAGTTTTTAAAATAATACTAATACAAAAAATAAAATAATTTTTTTCAGTTTTTTCTTGATTAAAAGATACTTTTCATCAAAAGAAAAAAGATGGATCCAAATTAGCCTCAATTTTCACTGAAAGTGGACTTGAGTTCTGATTCTATATCATTTGGTTTGGTTTGCGTGACCGCTCAGATTTGATTGCAAATCGGGTAATTATCATTTTAGCGCGAAATATTCAGCTCAAGGACTCCCTCAAAACTTTTTTCAAACCCAAGCTTTTTTTTTCAAAACACCCACGCTTTGAATTTTTCCATTCGATAATCCAGGCGTACTAAAAACACAGCGCTGGAAAAAAAAAATTTTTGTTTGAGCTTCTGATGAATCGATTTCTTTCAGCGCACCTGCGTCTTTTAAAAACAAAACCGTTTCTTTTTTTTCCTTTTCGCACCGCTAAAACTGCAACACCGCGTCCGTGTTATTACCACTAATTCGCCATTAATCTCAAATCACTAAGCATTGACGTCGCGCGTCGGTGTGGAAATAGTATATTACAGTCCCAAGGGAGTCAAAAATGAAGGCGAGGTCATCAAAGGTTTGCTAAAGGTTAGCTCATTTTTGCACTCCCAAGGGCTGTATATACTATTTGAGCTAACCCTTAGCAAAACTTTGATGACCTCGCCTTCGGCTCGGACATCAATTTGGGTTTGCTAAAGGCTAACTCATTTTTGACTCCCTCGGGACTGTAATATACTATATTGCGTCACTACGAGGGACTCCGACTCTCTAAAATCGATTGCGAAGCGATCATCTCGAGAGAGAGAGAGAGAGAGAGTTTAACAATCTTTGTTTTTTTTTTCTCCTCTCTCGTTTCTCTTTTTCGTTCTTTTGTATTTTATGCGTTCGCGATAAAGAATTTCTCTCGGCTTCTAAGGCTCTCTTGCATAACGCTAAAAACTCTTATGAAATGGCCTCAAAATTAAACTCGAAAGTACACGGGTTCACAACTGATACTTTTTACGATCGATCACTCAATTTACCTGTCGTTGTGATTGTAATTTATCGTTCCGGCGCTGCGCGGCTTAAATATTTAAATAATGTTGATGAGCTTTGCTTTTTCAACAATCTAATCGTGCGATAATAGGAAACAGGAAAACTTTTTTTTGTATCTTAGAATTTTCTTACAATAACTGGAAGAGTATTTTTTTTTTAATTGGTCATTTTGTAGAGCTTGACGTGCGATGACAGCTTGACAAGTCACGTGACTTGGGAATTTACAAGTAATCTTGGAAACTCAAAATCATAAATTTTTAGTTGTGTGCGACTTCACATTATCAGTGCTAATAATAAAAATTCAGGTGTCACGTGACTCAATCAAGACCACGTCACGCGTCAAGTATTTTGCTCGGTATTTTGGCAGAAATTCAAATTTCACATTTTGAAAAAAAATTTCTTGAAATTCCAACATACATGGCAGAGCGTAAACTTTATAGACAAAAAATTTAAAAAATCTGTCGTGTACTCTAAGATTATTTGTTTATTAATATTGTCGGGGTGAATAAAGATGGCTGGGTTTTCTTGAGAGCCGAGAGAATCCGCATTCCGCACGCGAGACAGACCCGTTAAAAAATAACGTGAAAGTACAACTGCGGGCGCGCGCTTTTATCGACCGAGTAATTAAAATGTGCTGGCTCCTTTTTTTTCTATTTTAATCATTATTATTCTTTTAGAAAACTTTCACGTTTAATGTTGACTTTTATCATTGCAGAAATCATTTCGGTTGGCTCTTGATATTGGAAATTCCCGGGCTGCGCATTCCAGTCTCGAACATTTCCATGACTTCAAGTTTTTTGAGAAACGAGGGGTATTTTTGAAATCCTTCAAAATTCAACTTCAACGGAGTCTATCGCAGGTCGGGTTACCAGTTTAGCCGTGGCATCTCGCCGCAACATTATACTTCGGGATGAGAAGATGCAAGGACGCCTTTGAAGATTTTTAGAAAGGTGAAGTTGTTGTATTTTAAGATTAGACACCGCTTAAAAAAATAAAAACGATAACTGCAGACTTAAGCTGACTTGACTTTTCAAAAGAAGCGTAATCTTATATGTATGCAATTCTGACGTTCTCTAAATCCATCGAAGATCTTAAAAGTATCAGCGATGGGTAAAAACACGTCGCGGGAGATATTCATAAATATTAATTTGAAATTTCAAACATGTTTATACGCCTGTAAAATTTACTCTCGCCTATACGAGGACGCACTAAAATTTTAGAAACAGTCGCTCGATAATTCATCAATATTTATTCAAATTACATTTTTACCCTAATTTTAACCGTTAATTTAACATTTATCTAAAATATTTGTTCACTGCTATCTGTAAAGTTCATAAAATTTGTAATTCAAATTGACTTTGATAATGCATTAATTTTTTTTCAATTACATATTTAAATTCATTGGCGATTGATTAGGAAAGAAAATTATGTAAAAAAGGTTATTCTTGGTTTCTATTTTTTTATAAACAAGTTCAATAAATAGATGAATAATTTAATTCATTTAAATTGTTTACATTTAATATTATAAGTGCAACATATATTTTAAAAGCGATATCGATCCATTTGCATTGCAACATCTGCAAGACAAAAATCCTTGGCTGAAACTGCATCCATTTTATATCTTAATAATCTTAATGCTCGAACTGATAAAGAAACTTTGTGCAAAGTACACATAACTTACAAAAACCTTACAAGATAAAAATTTTAATTTTTTAAAAAATTTCACTGTGCGTTCATCAGTTCATCATACTGTTGAAAATAAAAATTTTTCACTATTTTTTAAATAAAATTTAATCACGAGTAACTTATTTTGCAATTCATGTTTATTGTTTGAATCTTAGAAATGAAAAAATAAAAACAATGAGAAAAGAAATTAATTTTTCTTAGATATTGCAATCTTATTGTTGGAACTGATAAAAGTAGTAAAAAGCATAACTTACGAAAACCTGACAAGATAAAATTTCTAATTTTCATAATGATTTCACTTGGCGTTTTAGATTGAAAGAACAGAATAAAATTTTATCATAAATTAAAAATTCTGCTTTTAATTATTGAAGTCTAAAAAAGCGTTAAAAAGCATTTATATTTATATGGAAAAATATGAAATATTTTATTATTTTTCAAATTAATTTTATTATTATATATTATACAACTGTATTTTAATAGTTTATTCTCGAGTTTATTATTTTTTTATAAGGCTTTTATAATTATCATTTTTTATTAATCCAAAAAAAAAAAAATAAAAAAATAAAAAAAAACAAACAAAAAACCAGAAGTCTACGCATTATCTTAACGATCTTAAAACACTTTGCATTGATTGATAAAGTAATAAGTTTGTGCAAGCGCGACACACAAAAAGATAAAAATTTTGATCCAAAAAGCGAAAACGGAAAAAAAATCAACTCAACAGCAGAAAAACCATTTGTTGTTAAACATTGCCAATTGTAAATAACTTAATAAAGAAAAATATTTTCGAATTTTAGAGCGACCGAATTTAATGAACGAAACGTTTTTAATGACGTTCGGTATAGGTTGTAAATTTCGGAGTTTAAACTTGACCCAGTGCATGTATACCTCGATGTATACTAAAGTTCTTCCCAACCAACTAGGAGACGACCAGATATTTGGGTCGCAGCTTTTTATTAAATTTTGGTAATCATTTTTTTATTTACATAAACGCAAAGAAAAGTTTGCATTATGCTTTTTTAGTATATCTTCAAAAAATTGATTGTAATTCTATCGCACTTATTGGGTTTGGAAACCATAAATTTTAACTGAAATGTAAAAATTCAAATTTAATAAAAATTTCTCCTAAAAAATTTATAAAGCTCTGTAAGTGCAGCATACTTCGTCCCTTTAAAATCTCTCATTCAAACTCTAAGATAAATTAAAAAAACCCAACCAGTCTCCCAAAAAACCAGGTTCATTAGTAATCCACATCGAGCCGGGGCTTCGATGAGATAATTTCGAGACTAACCGTTAAACCCGCGGTGTCTGAAATCGGTCCAAAATCCTATATAATAAAATCAAACGAAAAGAAGTGAAAAAAAAAAGTAGCGGGGGGGGGGGGGCAGTGCGAGAACGAAACAGAGTCAGGCCTGCTGGAGGAAAATGTGGCTGTACCGTAAGCCGTGCCACTTCTCTTGAGGAGCTCGCCTCGCCGCCTCGGCGTCCGTCGATGAAAACGCTCCGGAATCTGAAGCCGGCAAGACGACGACGACGACGACGACGACGAGGAGGAGGAGCAGGAGGTTAGGAGACTGCACTGCACTTTGTGTTGTTTTCTACCGGATAAAATCGGTGTCGTGTCGTCTTCCAACCGATTATGCAGCAAAAAACTCCCGCTCTTGTTTTACCCGCCTCGAGTCCCCGATAAAAAGTAGTCTTTTGGGTCCGTAGATAAGCTCTACTCCAGGGAGAATCGTACTCTTAAAGAGACTTATTAAATTAAAATTTCATGGATAATGAGATTGATAAAATTTAGAGGACAATATATCTAACTACTGACAATGTAGCAATGTCAAGTTGATTTCTGACTTTTTTTTTCAGTTTTGATTTAAAGTCAACCCATTCCAGGGTCCTCAATTCATTTCGTTTTTTGTTCGGAAATTAGTTTGTAGATGTATGACTAAGATAAGAGATTTTTCTTTCAAAATTGTATAAATTTTGAAAGAAATTTTTTCGTTATTTTTATAGCCTATGAAGAGGTCATCCTAAAAATGATGACGAAACGTCAGGACTTATCCTAATTATTAATAAAATATGATTATCGTTCGTTTGACCAAGAAAACATTGTTTTATTTATGTATAAATTTTGATTTTTCAATTGTTCGTTCCAATTAAGTGATTTTAAAAAGTAATCATTGATAACTAAACACAGTGATTACAAGTCCATTAATAAATAAAGTGCGTCTTTTATTATTTTTTTTAATTAATTTTTTTTCTCAACTCTGTTAATTATATGTAATTTCATAATCATAAGGTACACTTTTTAAATTCTAATTTCAAGATAATAAATTTATGTGATATGTACCGTTACATTATCTTGGCTGGTGATTCATGCGTTAAAACTGTATAGAAATCTGGTTAGCTGCCTTTTAAATTATCTGTTTTTCACGATTCTAGAATCAAACACAATGTTCTTACCACTCGACGATTTTACTTGTTTTTTGTTAAATTTTAATAGATTAGGATTATCAAACTCTGTTAATAATACCCATAATATAATTGAAATGATGAGTTCAAAAAAAAAATTTTTAATGTACTAGTAAATTGTGTACTTTAGAATGATTTATTGAAAGTTTCTTTTTATCGATGTTATAAATTAAAGTGATATTAATTCATTCTTAAATTTCATGATTCAAATTATTGAGACTTACATATTATGTTGTTACTGTTACTACTATGTTTTGTGATAACATTGCAACTTTGATAAACAAATAAGTCGTCTGAAAATGATATAATAGAAGCTTTATAATGTTATAAATTGAAACTCATTTAAAATTAATGAAACCAATGGGTATTAATAACACTTATGTTTGTGCGTTTTTTGCATACCGATAAAGAAATTATTGATTAACTCCACGGGTAAATTTATACGATCCGGAACTGCTGTGAATCTTATATAAACTTTTGAATAATTGTATCGAGACAGCCAAATGGTTTATCCCATACTTGATTTAAAAAATACTAGAGAAAAAAAAATTTTGAAATTTTTTTACAGTTCATCTGGGCCCGGGACACACATCTCCTCGTAATTTAATTTGCCCGGGACTTTTGAATATGCAAATCGCCACATATAACTGGACTTTTCATCCGTTTGAATCATTTGGAACTGTCAATTATCCCGTAGCCTACAGAGAAATATCCTCGGAAATATCCAAGATTTTTAAATTTTTCAAAACTAAGCACGCTTCGAGTATCCTTCGAGGTAGCGTGTTTTACATACATCGTAATGTACAACTGATTGCGATTCGCTCTTGTGACGAATTGTGACCTTGACGAAATAAGGAGAATATCGAATTAGAAATGGAAAATAAAAAAAAATTCATTCTCTCGGCAGCCACCTTGAGCACACAGCTTTTTTAAACGTTCCACTTGTTAAAAGTCTTATCAGTCGGATAAATATTTTCAACGATTCGGAAAAAAAAAGAGCGGAATAAATCGATACCCGAGAGAATAATAATTTAACGATTAACTACTACTTCCTTCGTTAATAGCGAATAATTGTCTATCTAATTCTCGAATCTCGTTGGATAACAATATTCGGATCGAGAAAAATCGATCTCGAATTCTGAAAAATTCTTGCGTGCGCCAGTACCGCCGGCGCAATCACAGAGGATGGATTTATTCTCATTATACGTCGAGCGGCCGGTAATAATCGCGGGCTCCTTGAACGACTGAATAAACTGATAAAAAAAATTACCATCTTCGCGCACAAATACACTACTCGCAAGATAAATTTCAAAGTTTGATCTTTCAGCGTGCGCGCCTCGGAACTTTTTTCTTTTTTTTTTTTTTCCTACAAACTCCTGCGGCAAGCAAGCGCGTTTGTATAATCATTTACAATGAATTGCCGTAAGAAAAGCCGGGCGGACAAGCGCGCCGGGGTTAAAAATAGCATCGACATTTTATGTAAGAGTCCCGACATGTGCGGGAGAGACAATTAATATTGTCGAAATGAAATAAAATTATAGGGACGGTAATAATAATAATAATAATATGTATGAAAATTTTAATTGAATATCGTTAAGTCGCAGACGTCAAATGTCGAGCGAGATAAGGCGCTGTATCTGAACAAACATCGCTTCGGTTAAAAATAATATCCTAATCGCGCTCGGCTACCGGCGTAATGTGGCGCTCGATGTGGCGGCTTTTCGAGGGGATGCGTGCGGTTGGCATCGGACGATAATGTGACTAATGTGCTGACTGACTACAAACTGATACCGGCCCAAAACATTATACAAACTCCGAAATTTTTTTTTTTTTTTTTTTTTATTTGTTTACGTATACGCTCGACGAGTTAAATTAAACTGCGAAGTTTTCGGATACCGCGTGCTATCGATGATTTATCAAAGATTCGTTCGGGAATAATGAGTCTATTTAATAAATGGAGATTTTTTAAATGAGGGACACATGTCACTAATACATAGAGTGTATCATTGAAAGAAAAAAAAAAAAGGAAAATTATCGTTATCTCCTACCGCAAAAGTTTTTTTTTTTTTTTTTTTTTTTTCCTCATTGCTCGCATCTGAGTAAATATTAGTGTGCGAGCGATAATTCAAAGATACGTTTTACAGAAAGCAACAATATTGAACGAAAATAATAATAATGCTTCGAGAAAGAAGTTTTTGCTCGACATCGAAATAATTTTTTAATTTTAATTATTTTGAAGTTTGACGAGTTTTCAAAAATGAGCTGAGTCAATTTTAGGGGAAAAATTGACTTTTTCGGAATGGAAACTTAGAGAATATTTATTTTTTAACTTTTTGTTAAATGCAAATTATTTTTTCAGCTTAAAGAGAAATTCTGAAAATCCAACAAATTTTGAAATTTTAGAAACGCTTAGTTTTCCGGGAAGTGGAAAATTACTGTCAAAAGTGTTTTTTTTTTTAACATTGAGTATGTATTTTCTTAAATAAGTGTGTTGAGTTGAATAAGTTTTACCTCAAAAGTTGTTTTTCGACAATAATTGGAGCTGATATTGATGCTCAAAATAAATACAATTTAAAATTCTTTGAATGTCCGTAATTTTTACTACACAAAGACAAATTTTTTAAAATATTTTACGTCACAAAATATTTTAAAATCCACTGTTTTTAGAGCAAAGTATTTTTATTAAATTTTTTACTGAGTGTCGATAATAATATTAAAAAATTATTTTCACTTTTTTTTTATAATAAAAATTATTTTTTTAATAAAAATTTTTTTTCGCTGTTTATTAATTTTTGTACAAAGTTGCAATTGAAAACTGTCTTATATGATTACTGTTTGCAAGAGATATACTAACATCGGTAACTCCAAACGCCGGCAATTACATTCTCAACCGGTATTATGTATAAATTTTCATAAAGGCAAGAATTTTAAATCTTCGAGACAGAGTTTCAAAAATAACAAACTACAAAAAAAAAACTCAATAAGGTAAACATTTTTCAACGTTTTTACAACTCTAAAATTCAAATATTTTATCAATTAGAAAACATTTCAAAATCAAAAGAAAATCTCTATACCCAAAAAAGGTGTGATCTACAAACAGACTTATCTACTAATCTCCAAAAGGAGGAGTTGCAATTTGGCCGAAATTTGCCCTACGCCAAATCGGCTGAAACTGCAGGATAAGGTGTCTTTTTGGATCTGAAAAAACATCCCGTAATTGTTTTTTCGATAAATTCATTAGTCGCGCATGCGCAGAAACATTTGTCTCCCATTTAAAATACATGGGAAACCACAACAAACCAGACTAGATCCCTCTCTGAAATTTTAGTATGTTATGAAGACATGAAAAACTCAACTTTTCAGGGTGATTCCGTTAAAGGGCAAGGTGGGCCACCCACTTTTCAAGGCCTCTGAAAGACCCGAAAAAGAATTTTTTTTTTTCAAAAATTCATAACTCAGCCTCTAATTATCCGATTGGAACCAGGTTTGGCGCAAAATTTTTGTCTTTAGTTGTAATTTTTAGAAAAAAATTTTTCTCTATAGTTTTAAGAAGTTTTACTGCACGTAAATCGTCCATAACCTCAAAATTTTGAAATAAACGTGGTTTTTTGGACTTTTCAATGCCATTTTAGCTTAAAAGTATAACAAAATATATATTTTCTGAAAGAACTTAAAAAAATGCATCTTTTCTTTTCTGTGGTCTATATTCGATTTATGCGTTTAAAGTCGATTTAATTCACTTTAAAGGTAAAAAATCGAGACAGTTTGTTAAAAAACCGTTCAAAACTTGAAAATTTGGCGCGTAAACCCCCATTTTTTTTTCTTAAAAAGATGCCTTTTTTGCTCTAGTTTACGTTGATATATATTTTTATATACTTTTATTCAATATTTACTGTGAAAAATTCATAAAACATAGAAAAAATACAAAAAATGCCCCTTTTTTACTCAAAGAATATAGCCGGGTAAGATAGTTGAATCGGCCCCCACGGCAAACCCTTACAAAATATATATTATTCGAAAGGGCATAAAAAAAAGAAATTTTTGACGCAAACCGCAGCTCCCTATTCCCTCCCTAAGTAGCCTACCCGAACAGAAAGTTTAGCCGGGCGCTAGCAGGGGCCTCGCCAGTTGCCCCGATATTCTAGGTTGGCCCCGGCAGGGCTGAACGGTAAATGTAATGCGGCGCTAGCGGGGGCCCGGCAGGGTGGATTTATTTTGCAAAGAAAAGGAAATTTAGGGATGCTAGGTTAGGTTCGGAAAAGTAATTTTTTTTACTTTCATATTAGTAATTTTTGATTTATAATAATTAAAAAATTGACAATAGGAAAAGAAAAAAAAAAAAAAAAAAAAAAAACATTAAATATTCATATTTATTCAAATTTTTATAAATATATACACGGAGAAAAATAAATAGGAGTTTCTCCTATTTTTTATAGTACTCTTCGCCGTCAGTTACCTTCTTAATAAAGTTTATGTACTCACCCATACTTTTCTCATAGGTACTTAGAAATAACTCCTGGTGCACCCACTTGACTTCTCTTAGAACTTTTTGTCGTAGCTAGTGCTTGGAACCAAGAATACCGGGTGCTTCAGGTCGACTCCTGGTGCACCCGGTCAACTTCTCCTGGAACTTTTCCTCATGATTTAGAATAAGGTATGGGGTGTCCTGGATCGAACCCAGGATATGTCCCAGGAAAAGCCAATCGGGTGCCCCGGATCGACTCCTAGTGCACCTGGTCGACTTCTCCTAGAACTTTTCTTCGTAAACGGTGCTCGAGATTTAGAACAAGGTACCTGGTGTCCCGGGTCGAACCCAAGATATATCCCAGGAAAAGCCAACCGGGTGCCCGGGTCAACTCCTGGTGCACCTGGTCAGCTTTTCCTAGGATATTTCCCTGTTTCGACCCAGAATACCAGGTACCTTATTCTAGGTCCCAAGTACCGATTACGAGGAAAAATTCCAGGAGAAGTCGATTGGGTGCACCAGGAGTCGACCTGAAGCACTTGGTATTCTTGGTTCCAAGCTCTAGCTACGAGAAAAAGTTCTAAGAGAAGTCGAGTGGGTGCACCAGGAGTCATTTCTAAGTAAGGGTGAGTACATAAATTTTATTAAGAAGGTAACTGCCGGCGAAGAGTACTATAAAAAATAGGAGAAACTCCTATTTATTTTTCTCCGTGTATATATTTATAAAGATTTTAATAAATATGAATATTTAATGGTTTTTTTTCCCCCTATTGTCAATTTTTAAATTACTATAAATCAAAAATTACTAATATGAAAGTAAAAAAAATTACTTTTCCTGAACCTAACCTAACAGCCCTAAATTTTCTTTTCTTGGCAAAATAAATCCGCCCTGCCGGGCCCCCGCTAGCGCCGCATTACATTTTAAGCTGAGCCCTGCGAGGCCCCCGACGGGCGTGACGTTTTTGTCTAGCAAGGGCCCTCAAGTCAATCGGGGCTCCGGTGGGGCGGCACTTGTTCGGGTAGGGTCTAAAATAGTGATTTTTCAACTTTAATTCATATCTCAGAACCTATAAGAGCTAGAAACATGCGGTTTGCGGCAAAATTAAAAAAAAAAAATGTAGTTCGTCTATTTTTTTTTAATATTACTACTCCCTCTCAGCAATTGTAAGCGTAAGCAAATCTATTCTCTAAATGTTTTAATTGAATTGTAATATAAAAATTAAAAATAAAAATGCGACTAATGAATTTATCGAAAAAACAATTACGGAATGTTTTTTCAGATCCAAAAAGACACCTTATCCCGAGTAAACATTATAATGCGGCTGCCGAAGCCGCGAATTCGGGCCGAGTTCGGCAGCCGAGCTCGGCCCGAGGTCGGTTGGGGGCGCGGTAGTGATCTCGGTCCGAACTCGGCCGATGGATTACTGTAGGTATTTAAAGGTTATGTTATTATAAAGTATGCACATTATGTTGCTTCTGCTATTTAAAATAAATAAACAATTTTGTTAGTGAGTGTAAATATAATCCATAGAATTGGCTGAAACTTGAGATGTAAATATTTTACAAAAAAAGTTTTAGCTATCTGTAACACAAAATGTTTTCTACAGAAAAGAGAAGATTAAATTTAAAAAAAGTAAATCAAAATAAACGTTTAAAAAAGGAGTCTGATAGCAGTTATTTAGATGAGCAGGAACCTAGAAGTGTTGAAAGTTTTTGTGAATTAAGTCAACCAAGTGAAACTGTGGTAATTGATGAACAAGTTGATCCTACTGAAAATGCTGAAAAAAAATATGAAAAAGTTTTTTTTCGGTGGCATCTAAGTAAAATTTAATAAACAAATTTAGTATTGCAATGAATTAAAAACTTCATTTTTTTATTCAGTTATAAACAAACTACTAGAAAATTTGGTCTAATAAATGTAGTAGATAATTTTTTATCAAACTTTATCAATGAATTAAATCTTTGTTATCAATTTGTGGAATTAAAAAAAAAACTTTTTAGAATAAAAGTGAGTTGTTATTTATAATAAACCAACTGTATAAATAAAAATTTATTATGATTGTAGTTGAAGGTGTGAAAAGAAAATTGATAATGTAGTTGCATTCAGAATTAATCAAAAAAAAAAATGTAAAACAAAAGTCAGATATTTATGACAATAAAAGTTTTATATTGGCTTGTCAAGGAGCAGTCAGATTTAGCCACCCAAATCTTTCTAACATTGGATCAAATTTACTCATTCGGGTGCTTTATAGAGCAAGAGAATAAATTTTAAACTATATAATGAGCAAAAAATATACCATATTTAACTCAAGATAGTATTCATAGGTACTCGATACCACAACTTAAAGTATTTTATAAAGAAAATATGAAAAATGTATGCTATTTCAAAGTGAATAAGCCCTCAAAACTATTTTAGGTGAATTTATTGTGTCAATTTTAGCTTTTTTTGCTTAAATTAGTCTGTACCACCCAACATCATGTAACTGAAACTTATCAAATTTTTTGCATTTTTTTATTTTTTCCAAACAGACACTTCAATGCTTTCAACTGATTCTTTTTAGTTAATATATATAAAAGTTACTTGATTCTTGTTTTTCACACAGGATACAGTAAAATTGATGTTTCAAAAGATACTTAATTTATATCTAATAGGTTTTAGTCAATAATTTTAAATGATTTTTTTTTTTGTTTACACTTACCTAAATAATTGAAAACTGTTGGTATAGAAAAAAATAATTATCATTTTGAGCATGTTTCATAAAATATTTTTATTAACTTTATTGTATCTTAAGTGAAATACATAAAACAACTTGGGTAAGTCATAGTTTCAATATAGTGGAAGGTGCAGACTAAGTACGGCTTAAGCAAAAAAGCTAAAACTGACAAAATAAATATAACACAGGTGGTAAAATGATCCTAATAGATTTTCAGTTTTGAAACAGCATGAATCCTTCATTTTTTATTTATAAACTACTTTAGATTGTGGTATGAAACCTGTGGATACTATCCGGTGTGAAATGTGCTCCACTGCAGTGTATTTAAAATCAATTCTCTTTCTCTGTAGAGAATCTGGCCCATTCTAAAAATATCAAATGTTTTTAGGAATAAAAAGCTAAATTTTCAGCGTATTTAAAAAAATTTTGATACCAGTGAGCCAAATATAACCTCAAAAAAATATTGCATTTAGTGTAGTAGAACTAACTTTTGTAATATTTTAGGAATAGCTTCTAAATAATTACTTCTCTCAGGGCTCTAGAAGTAATTATTTATATAAAAATTCAGTTTTTGTATAAGAATATCAATGTATAAATGCACATCGATAAAGTTTATCGTCAGCTAGCTGAGCAGCTTTGCACTGTTTTGTTTTCGGCCGAGTTCGGGCCGAAAGCGTCGCCGCGCCCCCCACCGAACTATGGCCGAATTCGGCAGCACTTCGGCTAGTTCGGATACGAATTCGGGCCGAAGTCACGCCGAATCATAATGTTTACTCGGGATCCTGCAGTTTCAGCCGATTTGACGTAGGGCAAATTTCGGCAAAATTGCAACCCCTCCTTTTAGAAAATCCCCCACGTTTTGAGTCATTGTTTACAACGATCCTGCAAAACATAAATCATCGTGCGCCGGCTCTGTAAAATTAAGTCCAACTCGAGTACAGCCTGTAAACACAGCTTTGTAAATCCTCGAGTTCGAGAGATTGTTTTCGGGGCGTAAGCGTCAACTCTATCGGCGACCGAGGGGGGGGGGGGGGGTTATTATGATACTACTTTCGCCATGCAGTGCTCGCTCGGTCGCTGCAGCTACGAGCTAATCGAACGGGCACGCGACCTTCGTAGCGGTTTCTCTTGCTCCGCTCGGAATCTCGACTCAACTCTTCTCTTCGCAACGCCGTTCCTACACCGGCCAAAGGTTGGGGGGAAACGAGTAGGAAACTCGAGCGGGGGGGCAATTAGACTACATACTTCTTTTCGGACAAAGCTGGGAATTGCGTGTCGATTACGCGGCGCCGAGTAGAAAGTTCGGTGGCTCGCAACGCTCGGCCGATTTTTCGACGCTCGCGGGGTATTTAAACTCTTCTTGCCATCCACCGCGGCGCGCATCCATCCCTAAAATTCTCAGGATTGCGCAAGATCCCCACAAAAATGATCGCGCGGGTGTCACGTGCGCGGCCGAATGTGAAAGGAAGTAAAGTACGTATTCGTCGGCGTTATAAGTAATAGGAAAATCTCTGCTGCGCGCCGCGGGCTCGACTTTCACCCGGTGGGGGGAGGGAGGGAGGGAGGTAACAAATATGCGTAACGCCGAGCTAGTGTATGTATATAGTCACTGCGGTTATTTGTAAAAAAATGTAAAATTTCGAAGTCGCGACAAAAAGAACGTTTACGAGATAAAAGAGAAAAAAAGCCGCGGCTTCCTTGCGGGAGGTCCCGCGGCGAGCGTCCTTCACGAAAAATTTTGTTTATGCTAAGCTCGCGAGTGCAGTTTGAACGTTCATCGTTGCAGTGTTGCTTCTTTATTATTTTTCAAACTAATTCGGTATTCTTATTGTTGTTCGTTCAGGTAAACAAAATGCCTGCATTTTAGCGAAAACAAAGTAACGAGCACTCGTGATTGATGATTATTTTATTTAGCCGCAACAAATCCGATATCCGTTTACGGATGTTAACCGCCGCTGCTTGAGTTCCCCGTGCGTGAGGCTTCTCAAACAAATTGGACCAAAATCAATGACCGATGGGCATCGTCGCCCGGGATTACGGAACACTCAAAAGAACGGTCCGCGCGCGCGTTTGCGGGAATAAAGTGTATTTTGAGCCCGCTAACAAAAGTGAAAATTCGAAAGTATTCGACTTCTCGCTTGCTTCCTTCCTTCCCGAATTCTCCCTTCCCCCCTGATTTCTCTTATCTCCTCTACGACATTGTATCCACTGCAGTTTTTCTCGAAACTGATAAGACAAAGCGACATCGCGCTTCGTTAGGTACCGAGAGTGCGGCGGCGACGGCGACGACGTCACACGAAAAAAGGGGGTCGCATATTTTTACACCGCATGCAGCACGCACGCTGTAGGTAGTTTCGTCATGCCCGCGACCTCAGCTTGGTAAGGACGCTTGTCTCGGCTGCTGCAGTCGGCGGTTGTTTTTCCGCGCGCGCGGGAAATTCAAAAGCTCAGACCGTACCTGTTCGTAGGGAAGCTCCTCTCCAGGTCCCCTCGTCGCGCACCTTCTTGTTCTTTACTATATAGACGGTTTGAAATCACCTGCACAGCACTAGGTACACACTGGTTGGCACTGAACAACGACACCAGCACAAGATAAAAAAAAAACAACAGAAATCACTGGTACGACGAGGAGTAGCTGCTGGCGGTGGTAGTGAGGAAAAATTCACGTAAACACGGGGGGGTCACATACACGACTCACTGCAGCCAGCCAGCAGGCGAAGGTAAGAAGAAGCAGAAGAAGAAGTGTGTATACACGAAGACGAATAAGAAGGCGTGAAAGCACACACGCAAGGCCACCAGTCGCTCGCGGATGCAGGGCGCACGCGCGCCGATCAGGTTAGGTTATCCGCGCCGCGCCGCGTTCCGTTCGCTGCTGCGTTGTGTTTGGCGCGCTACGTCACACCAGCTGCTGCTGCTACGACGATGTTTGCTGACACACGCGCGCGGGGCCGCTAGCGAGCCAAGCGGTTGATGTAAACACGAGGAGAGCCGCGCCGGGACTGACTGACTGCACCGCTGTTCATGCTTGTAGCGCGGAGAGACTCAGCCAGCCACAGGTGTCATCGAGGAGGGAGAGAGAGAGAGACCCGCGGGCCGCGACTGAGTCCCCTTTACTTTTTTCAACGCTTGTCGTATGTATGAGAAAGAGAGAGAGCTTTTTCGGGACCATTGGGGTGGGAACCTTTCAAAGGGGGCCCGTCAGCTGATCGACCCGAGGGGTCTGGAAATAAACGATTTTGTTCTAAAAAAGGAGTTTGAGGTTTCATATTTTAGATTAGCACTGTTTACTGCGAATCCTGAATGTGCCAAGAAACAATTATTTTGAATGTTAATGACTAAATGACGGGTTTTTCGATGAGTGGTTCTTTCAACAGCAAATGTTCTACTGCAGCCTTTGTTGTATTCAATAAGTTGTTTTAGTAAAAATTATGTCCATGTTAAATCTATGCAATTGTTTTCTGATTAAAATCTAAATGCATACTGTTACATTTACTTTCAATTAAAAAAAATTTTTTTAAAAGACGGTTTGTTGGTGAGCGATTATACAGTCTTTTAGTTCAAAAATTTTTTGTTAATTTAGAAAAAATTATTTATATTTTTCATTTTTCATAAATTTAATTATTTTAAAGCATGCAAGTGTTATAAAATTCTAAAGGAGGGTGAGAATTTTTCGACTCGGGACCCTCGGCCGATGAACTAGGCTCGAGGGGTCTAGGAAACAAGATTTTTGGGCAGATTTTTTTCGATAATTGCAAAGCAGGTGAGCATGTTGAAATCTTAGGCTTGCAGTATTTTTAAATATTCTAATACTAATTTTTTTGTTTTCTAATAAAAAATTGAAAAAGGGCGTTTCTTGATAAGAAGCCTTATTTAAGTTGCATAAAACGGGTATAGTATCAGGCCGTTTACAATAAATTATTTTTTTTTAGTTTATTGAAAGGGACAAATGAATTAATATTTATATTAAAATTATTTAAAATGAGTTTAACGGGGGTGAGTAATTATATAGTTCATTTTAATTAATTTAATTTAATATAATACTGTCGGTAGAGTCTTGAATAATAATATTTATGATTATATTTTCATTTTATAAAATATAAATAAAAAAAATTGATTCTACTTCTTTAAACAAATCTATCGTACTAATAAACTAACAAACAATTCTTTAATTTTTTACCAGAAAAATAATATTATGGCTTAGACTTGAATAAATTTGTTAAATTAGCCGAAAATACTTTCCAATAGTACACACACACAAGGTCGAAAACAACTCGTCAATTTTTAACCTTCCGAGCCGGCAAATCATCGACTGTTAAAGCGCCAAAGATGATTGATTTTTGTTTCTATGACCAATTTCCAAGTACACGGCTTTGAATCGTAAACACTTCCGTATACTAAAACTCATCTTCGTGGGCCCCCCTCAAACTCTTAATCTGCGCAAACATAAGTAAAACACGTTCGACCCGCGAGCCATAAATTAGCGGACAATAGTAGGCAGGGCCAATTTCGAGAACTACAGTCTTGGAAGAGAAAATTTCGTAGGAAAACAGCGGTAGCTTACGACTTATATTGTACCCCCGTCACCACCGTCAAGAGGGACTCGATATCAACTTTTTTCCCCGCTTGCTCGCTTGCTTTCCCGCCGGTGTTTTTATTATCGAGTTATACGGCTATTAGCGAGTCG
Source organism: Encarsia formosa (assembly GCA_038277355.1). Lineage (NCBI taxonomy): Eukaryota > Metazoa > Arthropoda > Insecta > Hymenoptera > Aphelinidae > Encarsia > Encarsia formosa. The sequence goes on along the minus strand of CM076186.1, from coordinate 12,087,375 downwards.
CGGATTAAGGGTCGTAAATTTTTAACGCCAATCACTCGCGAGCTACAGTAGGAGTGTATATAGCGTGTGTGTATATACATGCGATCGGCTTGTTTTCAGGGATCGAATGAGTGAACGTAGTCGTGCGATCGTTTTTGGATGGCCTTGACTTTTTTCGAGGTAACTTTTCACAAAGAGACAGGTGAGAGAGACTGGATTGCCTTTAAGACTTTGCTTCTTCTTTTTTTACGCACTCGGCCAGAAGGATCGTATAGGTTTATCATTTTACGATTTGATTTGGGGGATGACTGATGAGTATCGTCGACTGGTTTTTTTATTAGTGTACGAGTTGATAAAATAATTAAAACTATTCAGTCGCTTTAAAAAAAAATTGTTTTTGTGAATAGTAAACATAAAGTAAAATAAATGTTATGTTTTTCTAATGTGACCTTGAATAATAATAGGCGAAACAAAAAATTTAAATACCGATTGAATCCTGTAGCAAAACTTAAATTTTGTACCAATTTTATCATCGTTCATTAATTCCGTTGAAAAATAGAAAATTAGTAATAAATTTTAATAGCAATTACGTGTATCGATAACGATTATAAAATTCAGTTTAGTATTAATTACTGCATAATGCATGTTCCAATCTGGAAAATTTGATTGCATGGATAGAAGACCAAAATTCAAAATTTAATTAGCCCAATCTTGAATTACTAAAAATGAGCTTACATAATTATTTACTTTTTTTAAATTTCATCAAGAAGTTTCAAGTCTTGCCTTTACAAGATTTTCTTTTCCAAATCACTTAATTTACTTGAATAAATATTTTTCATAAATTTATAATTAAAATTTTATATTTGATCTTTTATATTTCTTATCACTAGGCTTAGGTATGAATAAACTAAAAAAATCAATTTTCTAATCCACTTTTACTCTCAATTCTTTTACGCTACTGTTTACTATTAAATAGAATTTTGAATTAGTAAATAAAATTAACCTACATTTTTGGAGATTTGAAGCCATCAAAGAATCAATTTTTGCCAGAGTCCACTTTGGAAGGTTATAGTTATCGCAAAGACATCATGATCGTTTGTAGCTGATCGCCTGATCTCCGTAGGTGTAGTCGGTTAGCAGTTCCTTTAGCCCATAGTTTGTGTAGATTTTAGAAAAAAAAAACGGGCTGACCTCGTAGTAAATTTGCGGTGAATATGTGTAAGGTTGTTGATGATACACACGACCGGAGAACTTTTGTGTACTTCGCTATTGTCCCTGTAACCATAAAAACTATGGTTGTACCCTGCTTCTTCTTCGGCAGTCCGGGTAACTTTTATATCGTTTATGACTCTATTAATAGTTTGAGGTCTGGTGAACGAATGCTGGCTCTTTGGTTCTCTGGTGTACTTGAAACCACAAAGTGACACTACTGGGTCCTAAAGTGTTCGAACTACTTGATATCTGATTATTAAAATTGGATGGGAGGCAACTTCTCCACGAACTGGACATTCGAGAAAACATTTGCTTCTGGGCGTAAAGGTGTTCTACGAATGCATTGGGGTTGGGCCAATTTAAGCAGAAAAATTCAAATCATTTGGTTATTTTCTGATAATTTCGTATTCTTGCAAAATTAATTATAAATTCGGATATGAGATCTACTGACGGACGAAGAAAACAAAGTTCGTTATAAAATTAATGTAAATAGAGATGTACCCAAGTATATCGATGGACAATGTCCATCGGACATACATGACGATTCTTGCAACAAGTATTGTAGCTTTCAGTAAAGTCAGGGGTTTGGTGCTCGGTCTCGTTTTGTCGAAGTTGGAAAAGTTATTTTTCAGCATCTGAGATCCCGTACGTTTTAAATATGATCCAGCAACTTTTTCTATTCAACGTACATATTAGATACACAAGAAGTGCGCAGCAGTTGAAACTGTGGAGAAATTAAAATATATATATTTACTGTAATTACCAGAAAATTTTTATTGCATGCTGATAATGATTAAAAATTTTTTTTTCTCAATTCCTTATAGTTATTAACTACAATAATTAAAAATTTAAACATTCTAAAAGCAAAAATAAAACAAGTTACATGAAATTTTAGTTATTTAAGTAAATAATTTTGTTTAATCACCTGGTCTTCTTTGGAATAAAACGGGAAATTATTGACAACTGAATACACATTTTGATTTGAAATTTAATTAATTAGGTAACTTTAATAAAATTACTTGAAAACACACTCAATATTGCCTTATTTTTTCTATTCGTTTAAAAAAAAAAAAAAAATCTCAATACCATGAATCCATATTACAAACTAATGTGAAAAGGAAAAGGTCATTTGAAAAATGCAAAACTAAGTAAAAGTATTTAACACTTTATTATAACACCCAAATTAAAAATTTGAAATGCCATTTAATATTCTAATAAACTTAAAATATAATGACAATGCATATTATATCGATAGATATTTAGCAATCTACATTTTTCATTTTTAAAATCGTTTTGCGGTCACTTATTTGTATGATTATAACTAAGAAATATAGTTTTAATGAGATAAAAAAAAGGTAATAGTTAATTTTTTTTTTTTTTTTTTTTTTTTTTTCAAAGAAACAATGTAACTTGTGACAAAAATATATAAACGTAATGCGATGCAAGTACGCACTTTATACCTTTATCTTCAATTTACACTTTCCATAAAATTTTTTTATCCCTCTCACACATATTATCTCTAAATTTTCTACATCTACATAGATAATAATTATATACTCCAATTTTATTTGTTACATAAATGAATACCAATCATTTATTTTAATTTGGTTATTATTGCATAAAAGAAGACTGGAATTTGAAACAAGTTAATTTAAAAATGTATAAAAATTCATTTACATAATAATATTGTACATATAATCAATACGTTCAAGTATCTGTTCTATTAAAATAAAAAAAAAATAAAAAAATTCGTAACATAATTGAAGTTTTGAAAACAAAATTTGTTTTCAAATTCGAGTCCTTACATGCCTTTTCTTCCTGGTTATTCTACATTCTGCTCAAATCGAAAACTGTATTTTTATTTTATAATTCATTTAGTAGTTTTATACATTCATCATTTTATTAATTTACATACATTTTATACGCACTTTAGAGTTAATGAACTTTTAATCCGCAATAGCTTGAGACAATCTCATTATACCATTAAACAGTTTATTTCTTCCTGTTTATTTTTCTCTGAATAGCTAAGATTATCGTTGCTACTGGTCCTTACTAAAATTTTCATTTACAAATAACTTTTAGCTTTTATAATAATTCTAAAAACTTATGTGTCAAAAATTCCAAAAACAGTTTATTAATACCAGTATCGCCTAATGTAGTTAAATTTTTTTCAATTCAAGTGTAATAAAAATGTTACAAATATTTACAAATTTATATTTATAATCTTAAGAAATAAAAAATTATTGCAAGCTTTGCACGGATTATTAAAAGATAAAAAAAATTGTATGCTATGACAAAATTTTTAAAATCAGTAAAAAAATTTAAATAAAAGAACACATACTTTGCTTATACTGGTATTGAAACTTGACTCATAACTATAATCAATTGATTTACGATATGGTTTTTATTTTTGTTTATTTTCATTTTTTCATTCAATAGAATTGAAATATTTTTGTATTTTATACTTGACTCGTCGGGGGTTAAAAAAAAAAGTATAATAATTGAATTTAAATTAATAAACATTTCAAAATTAAAATGATTTATTTCTATATATATATATAATATATTCATATTGTATAAATATTGTGATTTACAAAATCGTTCTTGTGCCTTTGTTTCTTTAAATGCCGTTAATCTTACGCAAATAAAATGTTTGTTCAAAATGCAGAAAAAATTCTTTTCTTGAAATTTCTAATGGTACTTAGCATAGTTTCTTTAAGGCACTTAAAAAAATTATTTCATATCAAATTACTGTAGATTTACAAACCAACGAGTCTTCTTCCCTGCAATATTCAAATAATAATTATGTATATTGTAATAACCTCGAAATTTACAAATGGAAAGATAAAAGTGAAAGAAAAAAAAGTTGAAGTCGAATCTGTGAAAAAAAAATTAGATAAAGAAATACTTCCTTAGAAGCATTCATTAAAAATCAAAAGAAAAAATATTTTTTGAGTTATAAATTAGTACATACAAGGTGGTTTTGTGTTTTAGATTACGGATAGAAGTTGATTTTTAAAAAATTGATTTACCATTACGTTCTTTATTGATATAATAAACAATGAACATTAATCAAAATTAATTTTAAACAGAGAAAAACATAAAATAAAAAAGGTTGAAGAAATTTTTAAAATTTTAACGAAACCTTAAAATGATTTCTTTTTTCTTCTCGTCATATATTCAAACGTTATAAGAAATAAAATGCACAAGCCGCTTTTTCATTTTTTTTTTTAGTTTAGAGACGTAATTTATGGTCATCTCTTGTTGATTTCTTTACCCTGACTTCTAAGTTTCAATAGTGTACTCAAAATTGTATTTATAAAAACTAGATGTAAAACTAAAGTTACAAGCGAATATATAATATTCAAACGATGTTTATTTAAAATAAATCTAGGTTAAATCAAATTGTGATGACACAGGGTAGTAAGAAATAATCAAACTTTGACATCTCTTTAGTTTAACATCTAAAATTTATAATTCAATGTACAATTTTGACGACACTACTGAAAAAAAGATGTTGTCAAGAGCAACAGAACGCGATGATCATCAAATCAGGTTGATATTGCAAGAAGATAAATTCATCAACCAAACAAGTTGATGAACGTAGAGTGTTTTAAATGTCGGTGGTTCCCAACACGCTTGGATCAATTAAATTAGAACCTGGCCCGAATGTAGACGGCCGAAGCGTCGTGCTCCCCGTAACCGAGGCGTTTTGCGTGCTTGTATATCTCGTTCGCCGTGGCGGCGAGAGGAACTGGCTGCTCCAGCTGGTCGCTCAGGCCAAGAGATAACCGCAAGTCTTTTTGCATGTGTTGAAGTGCGTGCTGAGTGTTGAAACCACCCTCGATAATGGCTGAAAATAATTTAACTTAAATTAATAACTGTTTCAGTGATTATTTGATCTTACTCTAAGACTACAATCTCAATCTCAATGTTATTTTTATTATTTTTTAATTTGAAAAATAAAATTTTATTACATGCAATTTAATGTTTATTTTACTGATTCATTATTATGGAACCAGATTAAATACTGAGGTAAAAGATTTTAAAAATGGGCTCTAAAGAAGTTCTCTTTCTTGAGAAATTAACAGCAATATTTTGTATCAAAAAATGATTTAGTCTAGAATAAATTAGTATTTTATATTATCTCAGCTCTAAGTTACACGATTGACTTAACAATGCCCAGCAGGTGTTCTTTCGTAAGAACACATGTTGTAATAACATTGAAACAAGAATCTAGGAAAAACTTTCCATATAAGAATATAATTGTTACTATTGTTACTTATTTCTATTAAAATAAAAGGGCAGTAATGCCCATCGATTCATGTTAAAAAAATCCCCGTACCTTTGCCCTTATCGATGATAGCCGGACAAGCGAGACTCGTGAGCTCGAGGATCTCCATGACGTCCTTCTGCTGAAGTCCAGCCCGATCCGCGAGGGCCATACTCTCGGCCAGACCCGCCAGCGTTACGCCGGCCAGGAGCTGGAGCACGAGGTTCATCTTCGAGGCGTTTCCGACCTCCCCAAGGTAGAAGGTGTTCTTGCCCATGGCACCGAAGCAGCTGTGGCAGTCGTCGAAGAGCTGACGATCGCCCGCCGCCAGGATTACGAGCGAGCCTTCTTCGGCCTGGGTCTTGCTGCCCTGGACCTGGGCCTCGAGGTACTTGGCACCCTTGGCCGTGATGGCCTCGGCGATGTCCTGCGAGGTTTCCGCGTCTATCCCGGTCATCTCGACGTAGCCTTTGTCGGTTGTTATCTCGGACAGCACACCGCAGTTTCCAAAGGCCATCTGTGGGGTAATTTTGTGAATTAGTTTTTGTTCGAGTGGATAATTCAAGTCTTTTTGGGATTATTTTAGAGGACACCATGAGGCTACTTACTTTTGTAAGAAAAAATAAATATTTTTTTGATGATTTCAATAAATAATAAAATTAATTTAAAATGAAAACAAAAAATTAAATTGAAGCAAATAAATTTTTTATTTTGAACATTTGTTCCACTTTTTTTTTTCTTTTATCTTAATGACTTTGCAAGTGCCTAATTGAGATTGAGTATACAGCATGAAGTGAATATTTGGAATTTCTTTAAAAACATACGGTAGCAATTTTTTATTTCTTCAGAAGGAAATTGAATTTATCAAGGCATGATTCAAATTTATTTCGTAGTTGAGTTTGATTGATGGATTAATTGATTCAAGAAATAATTTACCTCTTTGGCGGCCTGTGGATCGGCCACGCAGGAGAATGTAATGTCCGACATCAAAACTACGTCGGCTGGCGTTTGACCTATTTCAGCACCGGCCTTCACAAAGTCATCGCACTGAAAATTAAAAAAATAAATTTTTCAATATCAATCAAATTTTTATTACATTCAAAAGTGTCAAAAAAAGATATGAATAATAAAAACCCTTCCGAATAAACAATTAAAATGTTTAAATAATCTTAAGCAAAATTATTCTACCTAAAAAATTTGTTTCTCTGTATAAGGCTTAGGTAGGCATTAAATAAATTTAAAAAAAAATGTATGCCAATGTTTAAATTTATTGCGGTGTAATAACTTTAATAAACCTATGAAAAAAAAAATCTTTAAAAAAAAGCAATTAATAACCACTTGTTCATAATTAATTATAATTTGGTTAATTTCAAATTGTTAAGTATATTAAATGAAAATTTTTATTTTGCTTAAATTACTACGGTAAAGCTAATTTAATTTTCTCGGCATTCTTTCGTTTATAAACACTTTGAAAAAATCAACATGTAATGTATAGATCACTCAAATTTACCTAATTAACAATCAAATTTGTTTACCAAAAAAACTGTTTATCGTCGAAAATGGTGCCACCAGCGCCATCCGTATTTCCCAGCCCAAAGCACCGCAGAATCCTACATAACCGGCGCTCGTAGAAACGTCCGTCGGATGTCAGGTCGATCGCGATCTTCACGCTAACTTCACCGGCCCTCGACCCCCCGCGTGCGTAGGCTCGATACAGATGGAAAAAAAATAGCTGCCCCAATTTCCCAATTGTCACAGCCGCGGTACAAAGTCGTAAAAGATCCATTAGCCTGCTATTACTCCTGCTTCTGATCGCGCTCGCGGCCGGGCTAGATAGACTCGTTACGAAGCCGGCTCGAGGAGCGTTTACGCCAGCCACATCAGCAAACGACGCCATGTCTGCGGCTTGTCTTCACCGCTTCCGCATAACTTTTTGGAAAATTTATCACGGGGGTTTTGAGATAACTAAGCGATGACCCTAATTTCGACCGAGTTGTTGGCCTTTGGACGAAGACATTACGGATTTACTTAGATTTTTTGAAATCGCTCCGCGTTGCGTAATCGAACGGAGCAGACAATCTTATCTGTCTGTAAACAACGAAGTTCATGGGTCCAAAGCGTGTTTTGAGTTCGTACGAGAATAAAAACAGTTTTGATGGAAAATTAAAAATAGAAACACTCGGTAAACAGGCTAGCAGAAACTTCACACAAACTCATTCTAAAAACCGTTACGTTTGTTTTACTGTGCAACACTGCGTTCAGACAAACCTACTGCGAACTGAAGCACATACCGGTTTCTACAACGAGTTATCAGTGAAGATTTGACTGCTCTGTAAAATTAGTTTTTTTATTCCACCAAAAATAAATTTTAATTTAATCACGAAGATTCTTTTTCTCGGACGGATTTGCCACCAGTTCTTGCGACCACGAACCGGCAAATGATTTTCTCACGGAGACGAAAGATAAAAAAAAAAATCATCCACGGTACTTTTTGAAATTGACGACGGAAAAGCAGACATTTTTCAACACTACCGTTGTATACAAAGTCAGAGTCTCGGGTTTCTTGACCATCTGCCATGTGGCACTTTTTTTTTTGCTCTCCATGCAATCCTGCAGCTCCTTCGCATTGTTTGGGACGGATCACGATTCTTATCGGGACGTGTGAAACATCAGCTAATTTAATTATCTTCCCGGTATATATGCAGTGACCTCTCGGGCGATAAGTAAATTTTAAATTTATTTTCGTCTGCGGGGCGTAAAAAAAAAGTTCGGCACTTTAGAGTTTCCAAGGCTACGTAAATTCTTAACTCCCGTTTGATCGATAATGCAGGATTCCTTCAATATACGGTAAAATAGAAAAAACGACAGTTTTTTTTTTTATGAATAAAGCGGTAGAAAAAACCCTTTTGTAATTTTAGTTGAAAGACACATACACATGCACACATACGCAGCATCGGGATCGATACGGAAGGTTCGCTTCCGAGTGAGTTCCGACCTTGCGAGCTGCATTCATGTCATCCCCGTGCCGCCAGGCTCGACATTGACGCGTTTGCTTACTTAGACAGCCCTGCCCGCATTTTGCTGTTTGAAGAAGGAAGGAAAAAAAAAGGTTGGTGTTGGACGACACCTCTTTTTTGTGGAACTTATCAAAGAGCTTGAGGGAAACTAAAAATGAGGTATTATACGGTGCTACGAAAAGTAACTATTATCAACACAGAAAAGATGATTTGATTTTCGTAAATTCGCAGTGATCTGGAAAGTTATTTTTTTAATTGAAAACTTTTTTAAATAATTTTTTAAAACACATTTTTAACCTTCTAATAATTTTATTTGAACTTGACTTGGTCTAGAAAGTCAAAGTTTCGAGGTGTTTTTTTGAAATAAATATTCAAAAACTGCAGTGGACTCAAAGTCAAATCAATTGTATAACAAATGAAAAAACAAAAACAAAAATTTGTTTCTATAAAAAAGTAATGTACGTATTTTTTTTTCAAACATTTAATTTTTTCAACTTAGTCCTCAGTATATAAAGTCAAAATTTTTCAATCTTCAATGCATAAAATTGAACAGATTATTTAATAATTATTTTGTTACATTTGTTAAATGAATTTTTTAAATGCTCAATCCCGAGCTCAATCCTCACACTTATACTATTTTCAATATTTTTTTTAAGTAGAAAATTAGAATTAATTTTACAATTTTTTTTCCAAGTTGAATGACGAGTTCTCTCTGAAAATAGTACTTTAAAAAGACTTGCAAAGTAAATTTGCTCATTGCTCAAGCCTGGTAGAAAAGTACATATTTGAGCAGAGAAAAATAGACTGAGACCAGCTAAACGTAAGTCTTATTAACGTGCCTGTAGTCTCCGACCGGGCGTATCCCGTTATCTTTCTTGAAGACAACGTGTATCGGGGAGGCCCACTGGCTGTTTTTTACGCGTCGCACTATTCCGAGTCGCTCCATTTCTTCAAATTCGGCTTTTACGATTTTCAGCCGATCTTCGGTTAAGCGACGAGGACGGCTGAACACTGGTGGTCCGGGTGTAGTTTCGATGTAGTGCCTTACGTTGTGTTTTACATCGTGGCCAATCTCAGCTACAGGGCGAACGATGTCCGGGAACTCAGCTAGCAGTCGATGGTAAGGTGAGTCGCCGTGGATTGCGCGTACTGTCGGGAAGTCGTCACCAACGGCATGTCCTGCAGCACATAGTTCGGTCGCGTTGTCGATCAGTCGATTATTGCGTGGATCAACAAGTAATCCGTAGTGGGCGAGAAAATCATAGCCAATAATCGGTTGTTCAACGTCTGCGATAATAAATCGCCAGGTGAACTGCCGTCGTAGGCCAAAATCGAGCATTATAAGTTCACTACCGTATGTACTTATCGGCGTACCGTTCGCCGCGAATAACGTGCACTTTGATTTTTCGCGTTGGCCACGGAACAACACTCGCGGAAAAACACACAACTCGGCACCTGTGTCCACCATAAAGGTCTTTTTCGAGTAATTGTCTTTCACATACAAACGGCGAACACTGGGGTCGTTTTTAATTGCCGCAATTAAAGACGCCCCAACTAGTTTTTTTTAAACTTGCACGGATCACGACACTTGGTAGCCTTTTCGGCATAATTTTCGTGGTACCAGCAGAGATCTGGGTTTCGAGGAGCTGATGGACTTCGCCCACGCGAACTGCCGCGCGATTGTGAACGGCCGCGGTACTTTTGCTGTTTCTCAAGACGACTGAGACGCGAAGTCACCTCGTCTAACTTCTTTAATACCGCCTGCAGCTCGCTGCCATCACTTTTGCTTACTGCAGCTATCTTGGCGGGTTCGTGTGCCACTGCTGCTATCCTCGGTCCACGGGCTGCATCGATTACATGGATCGAGTCCGCTGTTTCTGCAGGCTGCTCCAGCGACTTCTCTTTTATTGTCGCCAGGATCCGTTGGGTGTCCACTGGCAGTCGTTTTAGCCAGAAATTTCGGAGTAAGTCGTCCGTTACTGGCAAATCTTTGGCCAACGTTTTCATCTTGCGCAGCATCTGCACAGGAGTGTAGTCGCCCAGTTGCACGGGTTCGAGCAGTTTGCCTAACCGTGTCTCAGTCGAATCCGATGTCCTCTCAATTATTTTATTCTTCACCTCGGTATATTTTCCGTCATACACCGGGTCGTCGAGCACATCGTCCATCATGCTCGAGTACTTCTGGTCAAGCGCGCCAACCAGGTACGTGAACTTCGAAGCTTCCGAAGTAACACGCGACGACTTGAAATTCGCTTCAAGCCTCCTGAACCACCCCCTCGGATTTTCAGGCCAAAAGGGTGGTGCGCTCATTCCGATGCCATTTACACTCCCTTCGGCTGCAGCAGCCAAAGCTGCTGCGGCAGCCTTGATTGCGTCATCCGTGACTTGGGTAGTCCCAGAGCCGGATTCGTTGACGCTGACAATTCCGTCCTCGTTCACCATTTTTCACCAACAAAATCGCACAAATATATGCCCACAAACACAAAACACTAATCACGTCGGGGTCACCAATTTGTGGGGTTAGGTGCGCCGGGTTTTGGTGAAATAATAACTCGAAGTTTAATATTTTTAGACTAGAAAATTTATTTGAACAAGCTCGATGCGAACAGCTCGCAGAGCAAAACTAGACTGTTGTTCTTGGCCTGCCGGCTCGTTACCGCAGGTCAAAAGGGCCCTGAAGTACTTAGTGAATCATCACACTGAAGTATTTCAGGTATAATTAAGGCATCGGGTGTTGGAGCCTTCGTTCGGCTCTGCAGGAATCGTACCTGCGTCAAAATAGAGCCTGAACGGAAAATTCCATCACTCGATCGCCACATCTTTGATTTCAAAATTCAAAAATTAAATCAAATCAATTAAGCATTTCGAAATTCCCGGAGAAAGTTTTTAAAAAGAAATACAGCAACTATACCACATATGTATATATAGTTGGAAATCATGACGCACGTGTGATATGATGATGCGGTAAGCGATCCTATTTCTTATCTTAGCGTTTGATTTATTTTTTCTTTCTCTGACGCGTTATGGCTACAGGATGGTAAACCCGATACACCCATTCGACCCTTCCTACCTCTTTGCGTACATTTAAAAGGAATCCTGGCTAATGTTTTTTATGGTTTTAGTCTGGGATAAAAATACTATACAAGGATTTTAATTTGGAAATATAATCCTGAATCGTGCAATATTTCAAAATTTATTCAAGAATATGAATTTTAAAACCTTCACACTCTTACCGATATTGATTTTTAGACAATATTATGGATAGTTTGACCATGAAGTAATATTTATCATACCACCAAAAAAAACTTTAAAAAATTTTGTTTACCACATTAATTAATGTTCAAAATGATCTTATTTAATCAATATATTTCTGAATTTTCAACCCACATCATTATTTTACGTTTCTAAACCAATAGCAAAATATTTTTCAACCTAGCAATCCTTGATGAATTTCAGTCAGGCGTACACCGCACCTTTTCTTCATCGTCGAAAGTTTAGATTTTTTTTATTATCGCGGCCTTCGATACGCTCCTTCAACTTCGCTTAAAAGAGTTGATGAAATTTTTCAAACGTTATCCGTCACATCCCCTCATTTCCCAAGTATTTCCCAACTCTTTTACGTACGAAACACGAGTAATTTTCACGAAGTTCAAGGAGCAGGGGAAGAGAGCAAAATTCAAAGTTTGACCCAAAAATGGCTCGTCGGCAGCCTTCACCTCTGGCCCGGTCGGCCGACTTCCCCGGTGACCTCAACCCAGCCTCGGAAAAATCTTCGGTCCGTTGCATAATCCATTAATCCACTGACCCTACCCCCCACGAGTTGCACTGCCAGGGTTAAGGAAACGCCCTTTGAATTTTATGAGACTAGTTGTAGTATTTAAAAAAAAAACCGATAGTTTTTTAAGGATAGTCTTTGACTAAGGTGAGAGCATTTTTTCTGTGTTATTATTTATAAAATTGCAAACGTGAATGAGAGGCTTGAATGATGTAAAACGAGCGAGTACTGTGATTGGTTGTTAAAATAAATATGTAACCTTTATGAATAATATATATAATTTTAGTAAACTAGTGAAAAAAATAGTTTTGTTGAGGTTTAATTATAAAAATAAACTAATAAAATTCACTTTTCAGTAAAATTTTTCAAAATTTAATAGCAAAATTTATTGTCTCTAGTCGTGATAAAAAAAAATTTTAGCTAATAATCATGCTTCTAGAATTTTTATTCACTATACTGAACAATTTATAATAAAATTTTAAAAAATCGTACTTTACAAATCTTATTTTCAAAGAAATTTTTTGCAGTAATGTTTGCCTGATATTTTAATCGTTAATTTAAATTTTTAACAGACGTATTTATTATTTTAACGTTCAAGACTGAAATCTTTCGGGCAGTTAAATTACCTCATCTCTTTCAAAATACTGGAGTCACGTTGATGTTTATGAAAAAAAATTTCGCTGACGAAGCGAACATCTCACTCTTCGAAAACATTATTTTTGCCATTCTAAATGACTTTTTTTACGGATCATCCTCGGGATCATCGTCGCAAAGAAATTATGAACTTTTTCAATCCTTTTGAAACGAAATTTTTTACGAGTCTCTGAATAAAACAATAAATTTAACGATCGAAACAAATTCAATCAATCTTTGACGTCCACTACAAAAGTTTAATCATCGATACAAAAGGTTTCGCACGACCGTGATAAAACAAATCTTTTTTTTCCTTCCTTACACCAAACCTTCGACGAGCTAAAAAAGCCGCAAAGTGTGGGATGCATTCAATAAAATATTTCAATATTCTAAAAAAAGAATCCCCCGCTTCTTTTTTTTTTTCAAGCCAAACACGAGGATGATGCACATTAGCAAATCAGTACTTACTCAATATCGATTCGATACCGCCGAAAATAAAATCACGCGGCGCTCGGTTAATAAATTAAACAAAACACGGTAGATCAAACCGCGTTTTTGGTCTACCAGAGCAGTCGAAAATAAACCGAGGTGGAAAAGTTTAACCGTCCACTCTTACACAAACCCCCCCGACTCGTTCTTTTTTTAGCGCGATCGGTATGAATCGACCGTAAATAAACCCAGAGACGACGTTGACGACGTCTAGGATTATTTTAGGCTTCACGTGCAGCCATTGTAATCGTAGTTTAAGTTCACGGGATTGATTTTAAATTTTTATTCCCCGCGTATTTATGTCGTTAAATTTAGAAATTAGCGAGTTAAACGGTTTCGGAGCGGATCAGCTGGGCGTATCGGTGAACGTAAATGGACGTTTGCGGGTTGGCATAACTGACCCCCACGCGTGCGGTCGTCGACGAATCGATAAGTGAGAAATATACACTTGACGAAGACGACAACAAACGACGCGTCGGGCTATCTCTGAAGCACCTACACGAAACACGACAGCCTTTTTTCTTTTTATTTTATTTTTTTATTATCGAGATTTTGTGTCGAGCGGTAATTTTTATCTGAATTTATTCCGAATCGAAGACTGAGATTTCAATGGGTTTCAAGACGAGTTTCAAGAGTTAAGAATGGCAGCTAAAATATTAGTATTTTTTACAAGTTGAAAGAGTATTTTATTCAGAGAAATTATAGCTCATAAAATTAATAACGCAAATGATTGTTTAAAACATTTTTTTGAAAATTGTAAAGAACTTTATGAATAAAATTGAAAATTGTGGCTGTTTAGAGATTTTGAATCGTAACTTTTGCAAAAAATTAACAATTTTTAATTTCGAAACATAAACGAAAAAATTTTTAAAGTAAATTAATATATCTGAATTTCTCTTGTTTGACCTAATCAAGAGGAATCTGTACAAAAAAACGATAAGATAATCGTCTAAAAACTGTTAAGAAATTTTTTTATCTGATTTGAAGTTTTGAACGCTTAAAGCCATTGTAATACTAACTTTTATTTAAAAATCTACAATTCTTATATTTTTTATATTTTGACCTAATCAAGATATTGGGATTTTGCTCCGCGACCCTCGCAGTGACCTCTGAATATTATAAAAAAAAAAATTTTACCTACAAAATTAGACACTAGAAAAGTTTCAAGGTTCCAAAATTAAAATTTTTATAAATAATTTATATTAGCGTCATAGGCTAAAATACATGTTGCAAATTATTCTATTTTTAGTTTGAAATTTCACTCAGAAATCCTTTTGAATTATTACACGGATAACATAGCAATATTTAAGTTATACAAGCATTGTTATATACCACTCTAAACCGCTCGATTCTCGCCAACCAATTAACAGTTGTTAATTTCACCTTAACATAAATTCCTCAACGAAGTTCATCGTTAATAAAAAAAATAAAATAAAATAACTTTCAAACTACAACCAGAACTATTTAAAAAAAAACTATACACTGTTTTTACCGTGAAATTTGAACCAATCATTCGTGCAATTGCAGGCTGGAACTTTAACTAAAAATAATCTCTTTGTACGAGTTGAAATAAATATAAATGCAAATAGAACAATGCTGTCGATGCAAATATCAACCCAGTAAAATCCTAAACAAAGCCAGGGATGCAAAAAAAAACCTTTTCGCTTTTTCTCTCTCTCTCTCTCTCTCTCTCTGTTTAACGGTGCAAAACTACTGGTGATTTTAGGTGCCGCATCCGACACATTATGTAAATCTACATTGTCACAATCAAACATTAACACTGGGGACTGTTATCTAACCATTCCGGTCTGGTCTTCCTTTCTTTTATTTATATCAACAATGTGTCACAAAAGCCCGGGACGAACATTAGAAAATCTCTTTCTGCACTAAATTAATCAGCTGCTCGTTTGATGTGTGTACTAAATGGGTCGCAACCTACTTTCCAAACCTTCTCGCTTAATTAATTCATTCACACGTGATTAGTTTGAAAAGAAAAAAGCATGGTTTTTAATTTTATGCACGAGCTGATTACTTCGAATTAAAATCCTTCGACTTTAATTTCAACAATTGCACGTAGCTGCTGGGTACGGACACACGCGAGCCGGCGATAAATGGCTTTCGACTTAATTAGAAAAACACGCCGAGCCAACAAAGCATCGTCCAAGAAGTACTATTGTGTATTGCAAACGTTTTTCTTTGTCATTAGATACTGCGTTAGGATCGGTGTTTCTAATTTCGCTGCTTTAGTTTCAATTTGCAGTACCAGAAACTTGGTATTGATGGATTAATGATAAAAGTACTTTGGTCGCGGTTTAAAAGTCGAATTCTAAATTTTAAATTTATCGATTTCTAATTAAGTGTATTATTTATTTATTTTTTAATTTTCAGTATGGTTTTTGTTGATTTTTACCTCGATCTTTACTACCTGTTATAGATTATTAGATTTTTCAGTTCATAATTATAAAAAAAAGTTATAATAATAATTTTTAAATTAAAGTTTTTTTTTGTAAATATTCAAAGAACTTAAAATATTTATTATTGCACTCTCATTTTTCTTTAGAATTATAGTTCAAACAATAAAAAATAAAAATAATAAATATGAAAGTATGAAATTTCTCTAAATTCTGGAAATTTATTTATTCATATGCGAATATTCTTTCTTTTTTAGAATATATTGTGTGTAATTTTTTTTTTTTTTTTTTTTTTGTCAAAGTCACATACATATTTAAAGAGCTTGTGATATTTAATATTCCTTATTTTACTTTAAAATGATGTTTTAAAAAAATTATAATCTTAACGATTTTACATTCAAATTTTCTGCAAACATTAAAACGGCAGTTTCACAGATAAGATTAAAAAAAATAATCTGTTTTTCACCAATGATGAATTTAATCGATTCTAAAATTAGATTGAAAAAAAAAAAAATCTGAAAAGCTTCGACAAACAAGAAGAAAAAAAAAAAAAGATTTGAAAAACACGATAAATTTTGTGTGTACAGAGTACGCGCAGCGATTAACAGACGGGTTTGCAAATCTTTCTTATCTGAATCGAGCAGCGGCCATTGCTAATACTGAATCACGCGAAGTGGTGTTTTGAAAATTTACGATGCCAATCGTGATTTTTGAACGAACTGTCAAAAATAGCAGCTCTGACACGTGAATTAGCCCAACAAACAAATGGGCTGTGAAATTAGACGAATAGATCCGCGTCGCGGAAGAAAAATAAGTTTCGAATAACAGGAAAATTAGTGGCTTGGTAAATAATTCGTATACTGAATTTCGTTCGCTGTATCTTGTTTACAATAAAAAATTTTTAATATATATCAAAGTTAAAAGTGATCGATCGCTATACGCCCCCTTTGATAAATTAAGCGCGGTTTAGTAGTTCATTTGGTTTACAAACGGCTAAAACATTTGACAGAAAGCAATTAACTCGACGAACGAGAGCTTTACGTAAGAGAGCGAGTTAACTAGATATTCAGGATTTCGAGTAAACTTGGCGTGATACTATTGTTAGTCAATACAAGGATTATAGGTTGATCCTGCTTGCTGAAACGGCAAATACAACTTGAAACTTTTTTTTTTTCTTTTTTGAATATATAGGTAATTACGAGACGATCTTCGAAATGTATACGATTTAAAAGCTGGGAAAAAAGCTTCGCTGATGTATTTTTAAATCTGCAAAACTCGTATTTATCGAAGAGTAAGCTGGTAAGCCAAGTGGATTTGAGGTTTATCCGCAGTGGTTTATAGGAAAACAGAAGATTTATACCTTGGTGGTTTAAACAAATTTTCGAGCGGTTTTATAAAGAGAAGATATGACTTACTTGATGACAGAGAATTATTAAATAGTTGATAACATTTATGACTCACCTGAAACAAAAAATTAAAAAATAATTAATGGATTTGTAAATCATATCTTAGTAATATAATTTAAAATATAATTTATTTGCTATCAATATGCCATCATTATTAATTAATAATAAAGGTATCAAATACTTATAATTATTCTATGCGTAATAAAAAACTTTTTCCAACATGAATTTTTAAATTCAAAAATGTAGAAATAAGTCCCGAATAAACGCAATGTTTCATTTTTATTCTCAACGAGTAAAGCTGCCAATATTTTCTCCAAATTGCTCGAGTAAACTTGCAAATTAAATTTATTCAACGTACAGTTTCGTAATTAAGTTGATAATTTTTCGATCTTTTATTATTAGTTTTTATTAGATTTTAATTTTTCATTAAGTCACTTCTCTTAGCGAGCACAATTTTTGTCAAATCATGAATCTTAAAAATAAAAATGAGCAACAATGTTTGAATTTCTTTTTATAAAACGTCCCAATTTATTCAACTCGTCATAAGTTTCGTAAATCTTTGTAACTAATTTGAAAGTTGACAAATTAATTATTATTATTTGATTTATTTATCTATTTAATTTTTATAAAATTTTAATCAGATAATTAAAAAAAAAAAAAAAAAAAAAAAAAGAACCAAATAAATTTTTAACATTTAGTGCTGTCTTTGTGGTTCTCTCTTTCATAAACGAATCCACAAAGAGGTAGACCAAAAAACTACTTTTTTTTTCTCAATGAAAATAACAGCCGGATATCAATTAAATATCCCGGTAAAACAAATTAGCTACAAGGAGACAGAAGCAACGGATCTTATTGTAAGCGTCGCGGACGAGGACGCATAGGCTTAAAACGCGGTAATCTGGCTGCAAACGAGCACGTGCACGCGTAACGTGACGCACTGCGTTTGTCCGCGTCTTTGGGGGTTTCTTGACGCACTCCGCAAAAAATTTTTTTCTCTCTCGTCGCCACGGGATGAGTATTCCGACATTGAATCTCAAAGATGCAAGCTGAATTCTTTCTCGGAAAATAAACGTCACAGTTACTTTTTTCGTAACATCGTTACAGCTCGATAACATTGACCGAGACGATAAATTTTTTCTCTCGGAAGTACGTCAGTTATATACCAAGATCGTGGATATAAAATAAGAAAAATCTGGTTGAAAATACATGCTTGTTTAGAGCAGATTCGTTTATTTTTGTTGATGATAAAATAATCTGTGGCTTGCAAATATATCAAAGTTTGAAAGAAAATGCTGACTAGTAAAACTAGTTAGTGTACCAAACAAAGATTAAATTTTTGCAACCAAAAAAATTTCATAAACGTTGGAATTTGGTGGATTTATTGATTTACCCAAAGACAAAGCACATAATTTTTTGAAAACTCTGATTTAAGAATTTTGCAAAGATTGCACAATTTTCCAAAGGCGCCAGGAAACTTCCCCAACTGACATCCGCGAGTATTTTTATTCAATTCGGAGTTCCGCAAGGGCACGGAAACCCACGCTTACGGTCCGAAGAAATGAACGAGGAAGTCGAATTCCTTTATTCAATCGAAGGATAATTTCAATTTCCCAGTCTTTTTCCAAAGGCATGAAGAGTACTAGTCGAATCTAAAAAAGTGGAATAATAAAAAAAAAAAAAAAATTTGCAAGCTGGTCGTACGTGATTGGAATATTAAAATTCAAATCAGAGCAGCAACCGAATTGTTGGTGGTGAGGTAACCAAGGAGGAGTCATAAAATTTAAGTGATATAAAGCCTCCGTTCGAGATCATATATTACATCCTCCGAAGGTTAGACCAGCGGCACCAGGTTTCGCATAGAAATCAATACCGAGAAAATTTCCGAGCGCCGGAATTTCAAGACGTCATCCTTGCTCAACGGAAGGGTCCACGTGGAAAAAATTTATTGCAATTGGGATTTTTAGCGATCCGTGAAGGGGAAATTAAAAAAATGCCCACAGCTGCAGAGATTTGAAATATTCCCTGGAACTGTCGAGAACAATTACATGAGTATCAAGTCTGAGTAATTTTTTTAATCGCTCGAGCCGGTTGATATTAATTACTAGGAACCGCGAACTCTGACTCCTGCGAACGGGCTGGCGCAATCGAAAGCATTGTTATGAGCGATAATACCGAGTCCGCACTTTTTTCACCACGGCTAAAAATATTATAAGTGCTGTTTATATTTAAATAATTGTCGATTCATTGAATAATTAAAATCAAGGGAAGCTTTACATAAAAAATATAAGAATACTAAATTTAGGATCAACATCTTGCAAAAAACTCTGTTTGTAATCAATAAAAAAATTGGAAAATCTAACATTTATGTAAAATAAATATTTACATATATTTTATTATTTTTTATAAATGTTACTAGACCTGTTTCTATGACTAGACTAGATATGAAGCACCACTACTAAATTATGCAAAGACATCTTGATTATTTTACTACGATAAAGTTTGCTTGTACAAGAAACATTTAAAAAAAATATTTTATTGAGAAAAAAATTAAATATGATTGAATGATAAATAAATTTTAAATAATTTTCAAAATTTATTTTGATTTTGTAAAATAAAATTTTTAATTGAAATTCAAAATACCCTTCAACCAAACCAGTGTTGACACATCGCGGTGCAAAAGCAAGTTGCGTAATATGCTTATTTACATTTATTTTATTTTTCTTTATTGATGGTATTAAAATGTGTTTATAAATTTATAAGTAGCACTACTTAATTATGCATACGCATTATAATGCTTTAATGATAAAAGTGGTTTATTTCAAGAAATATACGATCGATACTAAACTTGAAATCAGAAAATAGATTAAGAGTTTTGAATACACATCATTATATTATTATTATCATAATTATTTGTAAAATTGCAAACTTACAAAATTATTTTGTATCTTGAAAAAAAAAAAAACATACACAAATAAGTTTAATAATTTCGCTTATAATAATAAAAAAAAATATATTTAAACGATCGAAAGACGTAATTTTATTTTAAAATAAATTATGATTGTGTCTGTTATTGTTAAGGCACGCATTGCGGAATAAAGCGTTTTAAGTTTGCATAAACGCTCCACATTCTTCTCGGCATCTTTCTTTATGGCCGCAATGCTGCAAGTTGTTCTATTGTGAGTATGAATGGTTAAGTTTGTTAACCCATGGGCTGCAGTCTTTTTGGCGAGCCGACAATCGCGCCTGTTGGATCGATTTTACAACCACATACATAACATATAAAACGCGCCTGGAGGGTGTAAAACCGTACGCGTCGATGTTTAAATAATTATATATTTATTATTCGGATCGTTTATTAAAATAGTGTGCCAACTCGAGCTAATAACTCACGAGCTCGGGTTATTGCGTTACCGAGTATTAATAAAAAACGACCGTCTAATTACCTTGCGCGGGGTGAAGTATATAAATGACCTCAAACTAAATGTGCTGTGTTATTAGGAGTAAGAATTGTTTGCCGACAAATTTAAGTATAGAATAAAAGCCGAACCGAAATAATTTAAATTAGACCAAAGAGAATATCAATCAACCCTTATATGCTTTTACACATTAATTATGGGGTTTACTTACGAACCCCTGTAATTAAATATTCTTTAATCAAATTCGAAATCAAAAATAATCGATAGTGACTAAAAATTTAGTATATACTCCAAAAACATAAGCATTTTCAGTTATGTGATTATACAAAAAATTTTATTTTTATGCCTCATGGCAAAATCTCTAAAAAAAATAGTTTAAAATGTGATTAGAAACTAGAAAAATGCAAATTTAGGATTATTAAAAAATTTTTTGCTTAACTTTAAAAAATAAATAAATATAAAAGAAAAATTCAAGTTAATTTCACCCTACATTAGTGTTGAACAGATATTTTTTTCCGTTCTAATATGCGTGTCAAGTTTGGTTAAAAATATTTGCAACAGATTTCAAAATCTTATTTAGTAAGAAATTTCAACGTAAATTCAAGTATTTTTTGTATACATATTTGATTGAGGATGTTTGGTACTTATAAAAAAATGCAGCCATTTTGGCAATTCTAATTGAACCTTCTAATAATTTATATTAAAATAAACGTTGAATTTTTCTCTTATTTTTCTCCGTTTTGGTTTTTCAAAAATTTAAATAGTTGTTTCAATAATTGAACACGTGATCTTATGAAAATTAATCATTTTTTTTATTTAATAAAAAAAATTTTAAATTCAATATTTTAAAAAATATTAAAATTTTCTTTGAAGTGTCACCGAAACTACCTCACAGTTTTATCAACGATCTCTGAATTTTTGAGAGTTACAAGTGATAAAGAAAAAAAAAATGCTTGATTTTTTTTAGACCACCTCTTCAATTGTTTAAACAAATTATTGGATTTTTCTAAAAACTAAGACGGACAAAAATAGGGAAAAACTCCAACGATTATTTTGATATAAATTATTAGAAGATTCGATCAAAATTGACAGAATGGCTGCATTTTTTTGTAAGTACCAAACATCCTTAAATAATCTGCGAGCGATCTGCTTTTGATCATATCCGATTGATCTATTCCAGTCGTAACATCGACCAAATTTTCCCCCGAAAATGGACTTTGCTGAACTAGGTGCTATATATATTTGAGTCAGAAGATTCCACGAGCTTCGTAAATGCGCGCGCACCCAGGATGATATTTTTCCAACCTACAGTAAACTCGGGATTGAGTCGCGTGCGGGTTAGGTTTCTCCCGAGCGCAAGCATCCTCTGAAGCTTTCTCTCTCTCTCTCTTCGCTGTATGTTTCGGCTCGGCGCGCGCGGTTGCGCGACGTTGCCGGAGTTGAATCGATGAATGAACACCACCACCGGAGCATTGCAATCCCCGAGCTCGTATTTTTTTTTTTTTTTTAATATTAAAGCTGCGGCAGCTCTACGACGTAATTAACGCTAAACCGTTGCTAAACTACAGTGTAGTTAAATGTCGAATTTCTTGTAGTGCGCTATTACAGAGCCCGTTAAACTTGTTACGCAATCGATGCGGTTTAACGTCCTCGGTATTAAAACACATGACGATTCGCAAAAAAAAGTCATAACTCGGTGTGTTTATAATAAAAAAAAAAAAAAAATTTTACGACGGGAATAAAGTGGACGCGAGCGATTGAAACGAGCTTGTTACTGTAAGATAACATTGACGGATGATAAATTAACTATCAATATCTTAAGAGGCATTGTTTATTTCAAACGATTTTGTTGTCTAAATTTGATTATTTCCCCGAGCTGAATTTCAACCAATAGAAACGCCGCATTTGACATTTGGCGGACGAGTGGGGGTAAAATGATTTCGATAATTTTTCGGTTATTTCCAATTCGAACGTTTCGAGTCGCATAGCAACTCGAATTGTTAGACTTACTCGATTCAGCTTTTGAGTTAGACCCGACTCACTGTGGTGTATACCTATATATGAGTATTTATAGGTATGTTCATAGTAAACAAATAGTAATAGAACTATAACCGCAAAAATGTAAAATACAGCATTTCTATGAGTTGAAATTCAGCTGGGGAAAATAATCCAGCCAAATACCCCTCGTGCTTCCAAATTTTAGATAATTTTCCTCCAGTTTTTTTGCACAGCAACTCGCGGGGCAAGTTTGGCAAAAAATCACGAGCGCGAAGCGCCCGTGATTTTTAACCTGCCAAACTTGCCCCCCTCGTTGCTGTGCAACAAAACACAGTCGGAAAATTATTGACAATTTTGAAGCACTAGGGGTATTACGACTGATAATAATTAGCTTGAATAATCAATCTACTGATCTACGAATGAATAATATCTTCACTAATTTTTTTTTTTTATCAAATGTGACTAAAATTATTGGAGAAATTTCAAAAAATTCCAACTCGAAACTTTGAAAATCTGTTGCCGCTTTAATTTTTGCACTCTTTCAAAAAGAGAAAGAAATCCACGTTTTTTGTTTTTTTTTTTTTAATCTATCTCAACGTAGTTTATTCATAATTTGCAAAACAAATGGTATCCCTGTAAAAACGTGCCGCACTGCGGTTGCTCTTCTTCCCTTTTACTTAACAGTAAAAAATAACTACACCATATTCGTAAAGCCGCGAAAGAGGGGAGAGAGGGAAGAAGAACGCCCGTCTGTTCAGCTGGTGCTCTCGCTCGCTTTCAAACCCACACACTGTCGGCGCAGCGCGCAGGGTGCGCACGCATCTCACAGGTCGAAGCTGCCAGCTGCCCGCTGCTGCACAGGGAGTTTCAGTTGTCGGTTGGCGTTCCTCCCGCGCTCTGGCAGTTTTCAGTCGTCCATCTTGCCCGACTACCCACGAAGAGTCGATAACCACAAGATTTTAGAAACACGCCTCCGCGTCCAGGAGTCGGTGGAGGGTACGACGGAAGTAGTTATGAAAAAGCGGATGCTCGAGGATCAGCGAGGGGTCAGAGGTCACGGCAAATGGCGTCGATACCAGCTGTTGTGCTAGTGTGATCAACGTCTACCAATGTTAACCGATGAACTGCAACGCGGACCCGAATTAGGTACGGTATCAATGTCGACCCTTTGCACGGCACGGATGTGGTGGAGCCGAGACGACTTTCTTCCGACTCGGTCCTCCATTGTGCCGTTGGGATATTCAGACCGACTCTGCGTGTGTCTGTTTGTGTGGAGAGTGTGGGGGGAGAGTGTAGCAGGCCTCTTTATTTGACGTTCACTGTTGATTTATTTTATCGAGGTTTCTTGAACTACGATTTTATGTAGTGGATTTTTTCAATAGATAATTGTCGAATTTTTTTTTTTTTTTTCTTTCTTATTTCATTAAATAACGAAACAAAACAGAGGGAATTTTTGGATGACTGGCGGACAGGCCGATAAAAAAAAAATGATGATTAACACAAGCCAATGCTTTTTTGTCATTTTTTCAGTGTGCGAGGGGGTTGTAAGATGGTGATACACGAGTCAGTTTTCTTTGTTCGAGAGATCAGAAGAAGAAGAAGAGTTTGCCCCACGACAGCGTGCATGTTGATATAAAAGGTGCGTGCTTATCCGGCTAAAAATTTTAGAGCTTTTTTTTTTTTCATTCGCAGAAGTGAAATTTTCGAAATCAGCGTTTTCGATCGAAATAACGAGCTTTGTGTGGTGGTAATAGTAGTAAACTTTGGATAATTGATCGCGTGCCACACGTGAAGCAAGGCGTGCGAGAGCGCGTTGAAAAAAATTCGATAATAATTCTCGCAATCAGCTGACGAATTTACAGTAAAAAAAAATTTTTTTCTACCTTATCGCAGAGTAACTGCAAATTTCCCGCGAGCATGTACCATTCTCACTATTAAAAGCTGAAAAAAAATTCATAACTGTACTAATTCAAGGTGTGAGAACTCTCTTTTCTCTCCTCGCAGAATCTAACCACTTTGTGTCTTTTTTGTTACAGATCTTAGGAATGTGGGAGGCTCAGTGGTCCGCCTCTCTGATAATACTACTTTTGTTCCTCGCGTCTTCGTACACTGAGAGCACCGAACCATGTCCGGAGAACTGCAGGTGCGACCAAGAAAAGCTGTCGTGCCGGGATCGAAGCTTCGATGGCCTAAGCATAGGCTCAAGCTGGCGCGACGTAACCCTGATCAATGTCTATACGTCCCAGGTGTCGAACCTCACCCTCGCAGGCGCCCCGGAACTTCGACAGCTGTCCTGGAGACAAAGCTCTATTCAGAGTGTCCAAAATCACGCCTTCGGACCTAATCATCTGCTCGAGAGTCTACAGCTGGGGGACAACCACCTCAAGAGCATACCAGCTGAAGCCTTCCGTAACCTGGAGAACCTGCGGAGTCTCAACCTCAGCGGTAACCAGCTTCTGGGGCTGTCGAAGAATGTCTTCCAGGGACTTTACAGTCTTGAGTCATTGCACATAACCAGCAACAAAATAGCCATTCTGCCCTTCCAAGCTTTCGACGCGGCTCGCAAGCTCGCAAATCTAGATCTGTCTCACAATTACTTGGTTTCGCTGCCCGACCATAGCTTTAGGCCGAACTATCAATTAAGGGAGCTCAGGCTGTCGTACAATAGGTTAACTAGGATACCCTCGCAATTGTTCTCTGGTTTAGCAAATCTTCGCCTTCTCGAGCTCAACAACAACGAAATAGATTTTTTACCCAAGGGCTTGTTCAACGAGCTGAGCAACCTCGAACGACTGGACCTCAGTGGTAACCATCTGACCCGCGACGGAAGACTTAACGACTTTGTCTTCAACGGGCTGACCAACTTGAGGTGGCTGAGCATCGGCAGCAGCAGACTGGAGTCGTTGCCGAAAAACCTCTGGCGTCCGATGCCGCGTCTCAGGACTCTCAAGTTATCGAACACGGAGATCGAGAGCCTGAAGGATGGCGACCTGGAGCATCTCAGGGAGCTTCAGAGTCTTGAGATAAACGACAGTCCGCTGAGGGAAATCGGTCACCAGGTTCTCAAGGACACCCCATCGTTGCGAAGTCTCAGTTTGAGGGACAACAAGATGACCTTCCTGCCGTCGAGTCTGACGTACCTGAGCCACATAAACCACATAGAGCTCGAGGGTAACCTCTGGGCGTGCGATTGTCGAACCTTCTGGTTCGTCAGCTGGGCCAAGAAGCACATCCACAGCATGGCCTTCGACACGGGTCTGCACTGCGGTCACGACGCCGCTATAAACACCAGCCAGGCCTTGGATTACCTAAACTGCACGCCGCCTAGTCTGGTATACACGACGCCAAAGAAAAACTGGCTTATCAGGAACGAGGTCGTACTGGAATGCGAGTTCTCAGGCAACCCTCTGCCGTCGGTCACCTGGGTTACTCCGAAGCTGAAGATCTTCCACTGGAACCCGGACCCGTCGTTCCCCGACATCTTCGTGCACCACCCGAAGGTCCACGAGTACGACGTGGCCCAGGATGACTTCTACGACGACGACAGAATAAGAATCCTGGAGAACGGTTCTCTGTACATACGAAAACTTCTCAGAGAAGACGTTGGCATATACAAGTGCTTCGCTGTCAATCCCATAGCCAATTACACCGCTTTCATCACCTTGCAGATGGATCCCATAACTTATTACATGATCAAAATCGTCAGTGTCGCCGTTGGAGCTGCTCTGGCTTTCGGGTTTCTTCTGCTGACGCTGTTGGTGCAGTTACTCTTGTATATCATGAGAAGGTAAGTGTTTTATTTCTGCAACTTGTTCCATTGATATCTTACTGACGCTAATTGAAAAATTTCTTGAATTTGAATTTAATTGAATCCAAGGCCTTTTATGTATTTTTGCATCTAAAGACAATGAATAAGCTAACGATTATTACACTTTCTAACTCCGGATTTTCTATTTTCTGATTGTTTTGCTTTACTTAATATTTACATATTTTTGCTACTTAGCTTAGCTGTTTACTTATTAACTAATTTTAAAAAAATAGGCATCAATTGTTGAAATTAACAGAATCGCTGGTTGTGTAAAAGAAAAATAGTTAGCCCGTTAGTTTAAATGTTCATGCCGATTCTCATGAACATTTGCCATAAATTATTTAACCGCATGTGTTAGGGGGCCTCTGTGTACTAATTAACCAAATAAAAAAAAAAAATACTTTAATTGAATTTTTTTATTCTTTATTCAATACTTGATACTTTTGGATTTCATAAAACTTTAGGTGCGGATGTCCAAGGTGGTGTCTCTGCTTTGGTCACGTGAGGGCGAAACCTCGGGCAAAACAGATGCACCAGATGATGGATAATATCGAGACTTACAAGACCCAGCAGCTCGAAAGGCTGCGCGAAAACTACACGCAACAGGTGCACCGAATAAAGGAAAACTGCGTGCAACAGGTCGAGTGGATCAGGGACAGCTACGAGGGACAAATGCAGCACATCAGGGACATCAGGGATTACGGTACCAATCACCTGACGACGCTCCGAGATCAGTATTACGACCAGGTAATTTTATAAAACCCTGCATTCTTACATTGGAGTTGCCTGGTAGTCCTCGTTAACGTGAAAATTGTGTTTTTTGTTTTTCAGGTCAAACGGGTACGGGATTACTCGACCGGTCAGCTGAACTGGGTCCGGGAGAACTACGTATTCCAGCGCAACAAGATACGGAAGTTCAGCGCCCACCAGGTCTTGAGAATCCGGGAGTCTTGCAAGTACCAGCAGCAGACGCTAAACAAGGTCTTGGAAACCTTGCCGAGTCTGTACTTGGACAACTGCAGGAGCGGCTCGTGCGCCAGATCCGACTCGATGATGTTCGACTCGAAACCCGACTGCTCGAGCAGCACCGAGAACATGGATACCTTTATCAAGGCCAAGATCGACGACCTGGTGGCGGCCTACACGGCCAGCCTGGACGATGTCAACAGCGAGTACTACACGCCGACCGACATATCATCGTACAGTCCCAGGATCGTCGCGCCCGGGACCTCGATGCAGCTCGAGGGCGTTCCGGTGATAAATTTCATAGACGACAGACCCCCGCCACCCCCTCGGCCTCTGGTCACCCTGACGAAGTTCGACGAATTCGGTAGCTCGTCGACCCTGGACCGACCGATTTTCCGGGGAGTCAGCGCCGAGACCCTCGCCGGTGGAAACAGCAGAAAGAGCCCCGAGGTACTCGGACTCCTGGTGGCTAGTCCCAGTTTGCCCGACATACCCAGGGAGACGTCCCTCTAAGACTGTTTTTTTAAGTGACGCTTGGTGCGATAGTGCAAAAAGTGCAGGATAGTGTGAAATGATAATAATTGATACGAAAAAAAATAAATAAATAAATAAACACAAAAGTAGAGAATTCTCTACACTAGTTTTGAGACCATCAGACGGTTCCGTCTTCTGTGAGCGTAAGTGAAAAATAACTTTCGTCTTAAATCTTTCTCCGCGAGAACAACAACAACAAGAAGAAGAAGATTAATAGTAATCAATACGTTATAATATTATAATACTTATAGTAAAGCAAATAAAAGCCTACATTAGGTGTCAATTTTTAACAATATTATTATTCCTATTTAAACAAACAGAACAAAACAATATCAATTCAGTGCCGTGTTCTCGATGCTATACAAGTACAGTAAAAATTAAGATATTAAAAAAAAAAAAAAAAAAAAAAAAAAAAAAGATACAGAGATCTAATCATTGTCACTAATCGAGATGACTTGGCATCCAGGACGCGGCTAAAATGTGTTATTGAACGAAGACTGATGACTAAAAGCTATACCGCGTGCTCCTTTAAGGGAAGGTTTTTAGTTGAAAAAAACAAAAAAATTTTTTGAATTAAATAACAAAACACGTGAAAATTACAGAAAAAAAAATTTAATCGTCTACGATATCTTATGTTTTGTTACGTAATCGCTGTACGACACTACGCGTGTGATAAAACACGTGTCATGCAATCGTTATTAAAAAATAAAAAAAAAATTGCCTCGTTTAAAAGATAAAAAAAAATGTTTAATTTAATAATTATTGAATTTTTAAGTAGAGATGGCTAAAACCGCACTCGTATTCAAATTTACAGTCATTTTACGGGTACGAAGTAATAAATTCGTAGTGATTACTTGTGGGTGTGCACGATTTTTTTTTTTCGGATTTATGAAAGTAAAACATTGTAAAATTGTAATTGTATGTTTAAAATTTTGTTCGCATTATTTATCTAAGATATCAAACATTAGAGTATTAATTAAAAAAAAATTTGTGATTTAATGATAAGAACTGTTTCTTATACTGTTTTTCATCCTTAAAAGTGTTAAAATTAGTATGAATTATGATGCTGTAACATTGTTAAACACTAAACTTGAAACTTTGCAGAAAATATATACAATATATTATTCTTTCTACTTTAAAGAAGATAACTTTTTTCTACCACAAATCCCATGTATGACATTCTCTACTTTCAAATTCGATATAAAAAAAATAATTGATAAATCAAGTCATTTCTTTTTGTTGATAGTCGAAAATTGTACGCTGTGATTTTTGAAATAGTTCAATTGTTTATTATTTCAGGTAAGAAATTTAAGCTTGAATTTTTCAATCGATGTTTTAATAATATACATAAAAAAATTAATCTATGAAAACAAATATCGTGAGACTTTTGCATACTCAACGTCAGGTCCTACAACGACGAGTGAGAAAAATTTTTTCGAAAAAAAAAAACAAAAAAAAAAGTTAGCAACAAAACCTTCAGAACTGAAGTTGCATATTAACTTACATACATATTTTACAAAAAATTAAAAAGAGTAAAAATAGACGAAGGTCTTAGAACAAGGTAGGAAGTAGCAGTAAATAAAATTTTAATAATAAAAAAAATGGATCATTTTAATCATAATCAATAATTATAAAACTCAAGACTCGTACTTATTATGCTTCTTTTGTATTATATATATTTTTATACTTCAAAGTACCCTAAATGGAGTTTTTCTTTTGCACTGATTCACAAATTTATAAATATATTTTTATGGTGAAAAATGAATTCAAAAAATTAGCATGTTTATTCTTTTATTGATATGTTTAATTTTATGTAAATAAATTATTTATGAATAAATAATTTAAAATAGACTATTAAATGGTTTTTACTTATTCACTATGCAATCTCTATAAATATTTCTTAAATTTTTTAGTTAAAAAACATCAGGCATTAATAGCATTAATAACAAGTCGAAATCAGCAACCAAAAATTATGAAATAATAATTTTTTTTTTTTTTATTTAGGAAGGCTTTCAAGATTTGTAAATACGTAAGTATTTATTTTTTGTTTTCACCCAAATGTAAGAACATTGACGTAAAATTTAATTCATTTTCTTTAAATTTTTCAAAAATATTTTCAAAGCAAATTTTAAGAAACAAATTATAATGATTTAATGAATAAACACAAAAGAAAGTACAACAAAAATAAAAATATATCAGTAAAAGTAAAAAAATACTATTTTAATAAACAATGAAAATTAACAACTTTTTTTTTTATCTAGATAGGTTAATCCCAAAGTGAGTGCAGCTTAAAAAAAAAAAAGTGATTCTTATCAGCTTTCAGATTTAATTAGTTGCAGAAAATAAAAAGTTGGTTTTTTTTTTTTTTTACAAAACCTGTTTGGAAGTCTAATTACTTGTCAGACTTATGTGGGTTCGAGTGGGTTTATTATTTGAATATTTGACTTTCTTTTATTCAATGTCCAGTTTGTAAAAAAAAAAGTCAAGAAAGTATAAATATTCTTGAAAAAGATTTCCTAAGAAGCAAACAATGGATTTTCTTTAAAAATGAAAACTCAAAAAAGACTCGGAAAGTCAAAAAAACCTGCGATAAAAATTTAAGGAAATTCAATTTAACCTTTGCTAAATTGAAAGATTAATTTCAAATTTTAAGTTATTAACATTTGATTCTACTGGAAAAAAATTTCGAATTACTAAGAAAATTTTGATAAACTACAAAACATTACATCTACAGTTTTGAGAAATTAATTCAATGATAACAGTTTTTGGAGAAAGAATAAACCTATGACTGTTAATGTAAACTTAAAATATAAAGTAGTGTAGTTTCATAAAGAATTAACTTAAACCCAAACAAAACAATAATACACCAGAAATCAATGCTCTGATAAGAGATTCAAAGTAAAAAATTGCAACCAAGAAAGTACATGGGTTAATTATATGAGAAAAAATACGAAATAGAACATAATCATTTCCTATAAAATTATAGTTCTATTCGCGAAGTATTTGGATATTTCCTACATTATTTTATGTAATCAAAAAAGAAATAAAATTTATATAAGTGAAGTTACATACCTTTGCTTCTGTTCTGTTCCAAACAATTACTTTATGTCCACTATTTAGGAGATTTTTGACAATTCCACTTCCCATGATACCAAGACCAAGAAATCCAAATTTCAAATTGGAAGCCCGAATATTCTTATCCTTAAGGGTTTGAGATAGGGTTTCTACATCTAAACGTTGAGTTACCTATGAAAAATGATTTTGCAATCATAACAAATGTTTCAACTCAAGAAGAAAAACAGTGACAGTAAAAATAAAATAGAAAACACTTACAGGAGTAGAAATGTTAGCAGGTCTATCTAAAAGAGAACCAGTTTTTCTCATAGGAGTTGAGTGATTCAGAGCAGGACTGATGCTTCCAAAACGATTATTACTGCTGGCATTGGAGTCTGTTCTTTGTTTTTTAGCTGAACGCTTTTCGCTACCAGTGCTTTCTCTCTTTGTTTTTGGAGTATCCTGCAAAGTGACGAATGTTTTTAACTAAAAAAAAAAGTGTTGATTAATCTGCATTAAAAAAAAAAGTTGAATTTAAAAAAAAATTAAATGGATGAGTTATTAACAACTGTATAAAAAGTTTGGAAAAAACTTACTTTTTTTGGTTTGATCTTTGGGGTCTTTTTTTCAATTGTTGTGTTGGTCATGGTTTCTTCCTTAAGCTTATCAAATAGAGCATCCGAGTCATCGCCATCTTCAAACACCTATTAATCAAATTTAAACATTAATTTCTTTTTTGGATAAATCACAGTTTTAATTGTTTATAAATGAACTTAATCATTAGCAGGAAATCGGACGAGAAGTCGGTTTGAAATTTAATAAATTGCACATACCTGTCCATTCTCAATAAATTCTTCAATTTCCTGGCAAGCATCTTTGAAGCCTGCAGTTTTGCATGATTTAAGTAAAGTTTCTTTGTGCTCGTAATAGTTTTTTATATTTGCTTCGTCAATCCAACCGCTGCAAGAAAATCAAAATATTTTTGAAAAACTGAAGTTTATTAAAAAAAAAAAAAGTTATAATTATATCAATGAAAAACTTACTAGTTTTTAGTTCCAAAGAAAAATATGCAATATATTTTCTTAGGAGCCGAGGGTCTCTTCATGTCTTTGGGTGGGTGTGATACCTTAAAAAATAGTAAAAAAAAAAAAAAATGCTAATTATAATTTTAAAGAAACAAAGCTGGCTAACAAGTAGAAATTTCCGATAATTCACTCTTTAATCACTTATATAAAAGGTACAAAATATTTAATAGAAAAATTCTATTTCAATGTACACATATTTTAAATTTTTTTAATTGCAATAGAATTTAAAGAAAAACCAAAGTGATAATTAAAACACTTGCAAGCTATTAGAACCATTACAAGCAATGCAGATATTTTACCCTTCCAGAAGATAAACAAACAGAAAAAATTCAGCCCACTTACAGTAGAACAATCAACTGTTGTTCTAAATTTAATTTGAGTGTGAGTTTAATTCATAAACTAAAATTATAATAAACTTGTCAACACGGTAGCCTTCTGTGAAGCTCGGAGCAATTACGAAACACTAATTTTTTCAATTATTAATGGAAAAAAATCGGTTCTTGGAGTGTGGTGGGAGAGAAAAAGCGCGGGAGTGGTGGACCCGTAATAACGTGCACCCATCACAAGGGTGGAAGGAGTTTTATCGTTAAAAAAACAGAAACTTACCCTGCCGGGCCACGGTGAAAAGCCCTTCATCTTAGCCCTGCAACAGAGAGAGACGGCATGAGCGTCATATTTTTGAACTAGGAGGTTATGTTTACCCGCTGGTCGCCGCTCCGCCGCTGGGCGGCATCGCTTGCAAGAGCTAGGTAGACAAGTACCCTCCACCGACATATTTTAATATTTCACGTAATTTTGAGATTAGTATTTGTACGTACCAAACGAGATCGCCGAGCTTGAACGGAGCCTCCATCGTCATGCTCGTTTCCGAGACTTTCGAGTCGGAGAGAGAAATTTTGAGGCTGTTTTGGTACACTGGAACAACCGAAAATACAAATACTCGAGTCGAGACACACTTGGGGAAGCGATCGGCTGGCAACTGATTTTAGAGCGGCCACAACGACAGCAGCAGCCCGCGTCCTTTGCGCTCGCGGATACTGATTGGGTCAAGCGAACTTCCACTACCGCGGGACTGCCCTGGTCGACCTAGCGCACCGGAAGTCTTGGCTTTTTGGCGCTTTGATTTAAAATTATAAATTATATATTTTAGTTATTATAATGATTGTTAAAATCATATATTTATTTACTGTTTTGATGGTAAAATATTTAGTATAATAATTATAAAATTTTCTAGTTTATCATTGTATTTAATTTGTATTTCCTGACTATCTATAATGTGAAGGGTTGAATTATTATAAATTTTTTCATGCATTATAATTTAAAAATTTATTATTGAAAGATAAATGTGAAGGTTGAATGCATAAGTTAATAAAAATTAGATATACTTCCTTGTACAAATATTTTGAGTGCTAATGTAATATTGTTAGCTTTTTCATGACTCACATTTATTGTTTGATTTTCATACGAAACAATACATTTAAAATCACAAAAAATATTTCTATTTTAAGTAACTATCTTAATAAAAAAGTTTAAATTTAAAACGATTCACATGTATAGTCATAGAAAAATAAATTAATTGAAAGTGTTTGGAGTTAAATCGCTTTACGAGAAATTTAAACTTCACTGTTTTCCATAAATTGTAAAGCATAATATTTTTTTCATAAAATGTTTCAGTTTTTACTAACTACCAAAATTTAGGAACATTTTTTAACATTTCCATTTTGTATACATAAATACTATCTTTCCGAAACCAGCGTAAATATTCATAATTACACATAAAATTGAAAAAATAAAAATTTATTTTTAAAAGATAAAACAACTAAGGCCTATCCCGGGATATTAATATATTATTATTGGTATTATTATCATTATTATTACATATTATTATTTACATTTTTTACTATGTTTTAATAATTAGTATTTAAATAAAGCCATCTTTTCAAAATCAACGCACAGGTTTTTTTTCTTTTTATTTCATGATAAAAAAAATAAAAACGGTCATAAACGGTGAAACTGTCCGGTCACCAAACGCCACCCACACTGCGCACGATCATCTGATTAATCCATGCACAATACAAAACAAACTCGCTCTTGCAGGCAGAAACAAGGAAACAGAAAAGCAGTAATGCCTTGCCGCCGCAGCGCAAAAACCGTGCATAATTTTACGGTCAGTTTCCGTAATTAAAAAAAGCTATAAACTCTGCGACTGCCTGCGCTGGAGTAAACATCGACTGCACCTAGCTCAGTGTACGTGTGCGTACGCGTGTGTGTGAGTTCGCGGTGCACATTCATCTCCTAGCTCTCTTTCTTCCTCGAACTAAGTAGGAGCACCCAAATGTACCTAATCTGTTCGATGCATTATTTTTATAATGCGAGCAGCCGGGAGTTTTGTTAAACGTCAACTGTAAGCAATAAAAAAAAAAAAAAAAAAAAAAAAAAAAACTTGGTTTCGGGTGAAACCTGCACTCTAGTCCGGTAGTCGAGGAGGATCGTCTACGAGGAACAAGAGGAGGGCGGTGCAGGTAGATGGAGACCCCCGAGGATAACCAGCTGCACCGAGGAGTCAATATGCAGGTAGAAAGTTTATCATCGTCATCGCGAGTTCTGATTTTGGTGTAATTAATCGTCCAAAAGTTAGGTGTTCTTAGTGCGGCAGGCGGTCGACATTTTGGGAGTCGGACGACGACGTACCGTAGGGTTATAAGGGACTTTTTCGCGTGATAAGGAACGTTTTGATTTTGATTAATCGATAAAACAACAATGTTTCACTGCGCGGGGGGTTTTGGATGCCTCGTCGGGCTGGTTAAAATAATGTATTTACTGTTGAATGTTTGATAAATACAGTTACAACTGCGTTATCAGTAAGACAACTGATTACACAGATTGAGATAAAAAATGTTTTGATTAATTCATCGTTAGTGATTATCTTTGCTAATTCTTTTTTAAATTTATTTAAAAATTTAATCATTCACATGTAACACTTCTTGAAAAATTGTTTATTTATTTATACAATTTAAGTGTTGCAAGCAGAAACCAATACTGAAAGTTTTCAATCAGTTTATTACCTGTAATTATTCTTAGACAGTAATTCTGATATTTTTCTTGTTTATATTTACCTGAACTAAAAATTTTGAATAACTGTAGAACGTTTATATTGTTAATTATCTGTTGTTACTTTAAATCTTTTAAATAAACTAAAAGAATTTTCTATAGTAAAGGTTTAGTTTTTTACAGGTTCATATAAATTATATCATGATGATAAAATTTGAGTATAAATGTGTTTGGTAAATTAAAGTAATTAAGACTGTTAAAAACAAATTATTAACAAGCTTTCAATACTTTTGTGAAGCATTAATTATTACAAAAAATAACAAAAATAAGGATTAATTGAATGCTCTGTCCAATATACTACAAACGCCTATTACTACTTTTTGAATTCTAATTGTTTCCATTCTAAATTCATACCTATGCGATCAAATTTATTGACAATACTTTTTAATTTGGTCTCAATTAAAATAAAATAATCTCTAAGAGTAAATGCAATAAAATTTTATAAATCTTTTCATCAAACTCTAACGTAAATGTTAGTTTCTCTTATCTTGCTTATCTTGTTGATCTTATAATTTATCTATTTTTAACTATTACTGTATTGTGTTGTCCATACAGTCACAGCCGCCACAAGCAATACCAGAAGATGGAACAAGTCAACCTGCTGCTGCTCTTCCAACATATTCTGGAGAAAGTCAATTAAATCACAATGTGATTGTTAATCAAACTGATCAGCACATTCAACAGCAACAGGCTCACATGGCTTTGAGGCCGCAAATTGTAGTTTTAGCACAAGTAAATTTTTGCATTGTTTATTAATTAATTTATTTTTTTTATTTTTTGATGGGACTTCCAAGTGAATTTTAAGCCTAAGGATAAAACAGACTTTAAACAATGAAAATTTGATTAAAATCAATGAAAAATACATAAAAAATTGAAGCTTTATGAAAATTATTTCACTATCTTTGACTATTTTACAAACAGTTCACTCATGGATTTTACAAAACTTCAATTAGAGCCATAATTAAAAGTTTTATACCTTGAAATTTTCATAAATATTTTATGACTTTAAAATGCTTCTTGTTTCGTTAATTATGATATTTTTCTACAGTTTCTAAACACTGATTTATACAACTTAATGCATAGATTTTCCAAAATTTAAATTTTGGTCATAAAAATTTAAAAGCTGCAAACATAATTATTTAATTTGATCAAGTACCTCAACTATGAAATTCTTTCATATTGCAAAAATATGTTCCCAAATTTTCATTCTTATATTATTCTGTCCCTATGGTCCTACTAACTATATTAAGCAATAAAAAGTGATTGATACTAATCTTATTTATTATAGGAAAATGAAGAAATTCCACCCCCAAAACCAGATTTCACAGCACCTCCACCTTACGAAGTTGCAACAAAATTGCCAAGTTATGAAGAAGTACAACGCGAAAAAACTCTTCAGGGAGAACCTATACCTCACCCACAAATTCACTTGGTAAGTTTTTAATTAAAATGAAGAAGATAAATCTTTTGGCTTACTATATTTGAGTTTATAATATTTTTCAGTTTATTTTGCCACATTTAATAATATATAAAAAATAAACAACACATATTTATTCTGATTTAAAAAATCAAAATTTCTAAAGTTCTTGAAATATTCATGGATACTTAAAATATAAATTAGTGTTGAAACATCTTAAACGATGAAAAAAAATTTTTCTTATAAAGTCCACGTCTTCTAAAAATTAATATTTGTCAACTTTTTTAGCCTGGTGGAGTTAGAGCACCACAGCAACCCTTGACTATTTTAGCGATAGACACAGATGGAGTTGACGGAGATCCCGAAAATCGAATGTTGGGCACTGACTTTATGTTTTTTACCGCGTTTCTAGGTAAATTATCAACAGTTCATTTCTTTTCATAAAATATATAGTATAAAAATAACAATTATTGTCAAATTTTCAGTTGCATTCCTGTTTAATTGGATTGGTTTTTTGCTACTAATGTGCTTTTGCCACACAATAGCTTCGCGATATGGAGCACTTTCCGGCTTTGGTCTTTCGTTAACAAAGTGGACTCTTATTGTTAAACATTCGACTGATTTAGCTTCCCGTGAAAATTCATGGCTGTGGTGGCTTATTATGGCTTTCGGTAAGCCAAAATCAATTATTCATTTTTAAATCATTCGTGTTTTATTTATTATTATTTCTTTTTCAGGTTTGCTGATTTGCGTACGCGCTATTATCCAGTATTTAAACATCAAGCGGGGATGGCGATTGTTGTCTGGCAGTGCTCAAGAACGTCTACTTTTTTATTACTAAGCTTTAACTTTGTTTTTATTAAATCATTGATGTAAAACAATTCAGATTAATGATAATAATTATGATGAATCAAAGGTTATAATAATTATCATTAATTCTCTTGTAAGTTAGAAGTATTTTATGTAAATAAAATTTCAAATTGTTTAATTTTTATATTTTATTATTTTAATAAAAAGGGGATAATTTGAAAAGTAAATCCCAAAAAAAACTGAAAATTGTGTAGAATGAAATTATGAAGAAAAATGAAATGAATTGTGTAGAAAAATGTATGAAATGAAATTATTTAAGCAAAAACTTGTATTTTTATTTGGTAAATTATCAATTAAATAAAAATCAAAATAAGAGATTGTACGAAAATAAAGGATAAAATATTCAAAATTATTTGTAAAGCAAATAAATACTATCTAAATTAAACAAAGAGCTAAAAATAATTTGTTTCCCTTCATTTCCATGATTAGTATTGCATAAGTTCTCATTTTTTTATTTTTGAGTTTCCTATGAGCCTCTATTAGAAAAAATCAAATCAAATTACGTGATTACGCAAATGATTATTGCGGCTTCTACAAAAGTCTTTCATGTTAGTTTAAAAGTTGAAAAAAAAAATAGAAATTAATTGATCTAGAAGGATATAAGTCAGCAGAACAAAATCTAACTTTTAGTGAATCTGATAAAAAATTTTAAACATGAACAGTTTTCTAAGATTTGATTTGTTAACTATCAGACAACTACGTCTAGTTTAAATATAATACGTGACGTATTGTCATACTCGTACTTATATACATATAGGTGTGTTATTGAGCATTTTTTATGTGCTTGTTTCCAAATTTCATGAAATATCGAATTATCTAAGTATGCTAAGTTTCTATTGTTTATATATGAGTACACATAAACGTAAACAGTAAACAGTAAAACAGAAAAAAAAACAAACAGTATTCTAATAAATCTTCTAAAAATGACGATCTAATCTACAGCTGAATTTTTATATCACATCGAGACCTTTAAAATTCATCATATTTTTTGTGGAAAGCAATTTTTATACTCAACACTCAGACTTTCACGTGTTCAAAATTTAATGTTGGTATTTTTACAATCATATTCAAGTATCTAAATTATATACTTCGCAGTTATACTTCCTACCAATACAAGCGCAGGGTATTTAATTAGCGCGGTTTTCGTGACATTCGTGGAAATCGCGTCAAGCAGGGTTGGACACGATATTTTTTCTAAAGGCAAAAACGCTATGTTCAGAGCTTACAAGCCGAGACGCTGGTTCGGGCATCCGATATATAGGTATATAAGCGGGCCGATTCCATTTAACCTCGAGAACATCTGCTGCGGACTGTAGAACTATTTTATTATTATTTCTTATGAAAATATATTTTTGCTTGTGGCTTTTTGCACGCGGGTTTTTTTTATAAATAAATGACTCAATACATAATCCCCCAAGCTGCTACAACCCCATAACGCCGAGCTCTTGCGAGTTTTTAAGAGATAAGTAAATTAAAATAATCCCCCAAGCTGCTACAACCCCATAACGCCGAGCTCGCGAGTTATATTTATAAATAAATAAATAAATAAAAAATCCCCCAAGCTGCTACAACCCCATAACGCCGAGCTCGCGAGTTTTGTATGAATAAATAAATGGAAAAAAATTCTCCCGAGCTCTTGCAAGTTTTTAAGAGGTAAGTAAATTAAAATAATCCCCCAAGCTGCTACAACCCCATAACGCCGAGTTCGCGAGTTTTTTTTTATGAATAAATGAATAAATACAAAATCCCCCAAGCTGCTACAACCCCATAACGCCAGGCTCGCGAGTTTCGTATGAATAAATAAATAGAAAAAAATTCTCCCGAGCTCTTGCGAGTTTTTAAGAGATAAGTAAATTAAAATAATCCTCCAAGTTGCTACAACACCATAACGCCAAGCTCGCGAGTTTTTTTAATAAATAAATAAATGAATACAAAATCCCCCAAGCTGCTACAACCCCATAACGCCGAGCTTGCGAGTTTTGTATAAATAAATAAATGGAAAAAAAATCTCCCGAGCTCTTGCGAGTTTTTAAGCGATAAGTAAATTAAAATAATCCCCCAAGCTGCTACAACCCCATATCGCCGAGCTCGCGGGATTTTCTTTATAAATAAATTAATAAAATTCAGTTTGGTTTTAGAAGTTTAAAACTCGGCACGTTAGATTAAAAAGGTGGCAACTCAAAGTTTCGAATTGAAAAGGTTGCTACTCAAAATTTCATTTTTGAAAGGTGGCAACTCATAGCTAAAATAAAAATGAAGAGGTTAGTGAAGACACACGGTATAGCAGGCACTGCCTCCGGCCTGGACATAACTAAAAAGTACTATCCAACAAGCCTCAAATCCACAATACCCTGGGCGTAAAAGTTCAACTTTAAATAAATAAATGATCCCCCAAGCTTCAAACCCACAATACCCTGGGCTCCCGAGTTCAATTTTTGAATAAATAAATGATCCCTTAAGCTTCAAACTCACAATACCCTGGGCGTCCGAGTTGAATTTTTAAATAAGCGAACAATCCCCCAAGCTTCAAACCCACAATAACCTGGGCGTCCAAGTTCAACTTTAAATAAATAAATGATCCCCCAAGCTTCGAACCCACAATACCCTGGACTTCCGAGTTCAATTTTTAAATAAGCGAACAATCCCTCAAGCTTCAAACCCACAATACCCTGGGCGTCCGAGTTGAATTTTTAAATAAGCGAACAATCCCCCAAGCTTCAAACCCACAATACCCTGGGCGTCCGAGTTTGATTTTTAAATAAACAAACAATCCCCCAAGCTTCAAACCCACAATACCCTGGGCGTCCGAGTTTGATTTTTAAATAAGCAATCAATCCCCCAAGCTTCAAACCCACAATACCCTGGACGTCCGAATTCAACTTTAAATAAATAAATGATCCCCCAAGTTTCGAACCCACAATACCCTGGGCGTCCGAGTTTGATTTTTAAATAAACAAACAATCCCCCAAGCTTCAAACCCACAATACCCTGGACGTCCGAATTCAACTTTGAATAAATAAATGATCCCCCAAGCTTCGAACCCAGAATACCCTGGGCTTCCGAGTTCAATTTTTAAATAAGCGAACAATCCCCCAAGCTTCAAACCCACAATACCCTGGCACCCGAATTATATTTTAACCCTTAAATGACACACCCAAATCCAGAACTGCCACACTGACAGTTATGTGGGGTCTTTTGGACCCCGTGTGGCCTTTAAGGGTTAAATAAACAAATGATCTATTTAAGCTTCAAACCCACAATACCCTGGGTAAATATTACTATTTATTAAAAATTGAACTCGGAAGCCCAGAATATCGTGGGTTTGAAGCTTGGGGGATTGATTGTTTATTTGAATATTGAACTCGGACGCCCATGGTATTGTTTGAAGCGTGGGGGATTATTCGCTTATTTAAAAATTCAACTCGGACGCCCAGGGTATTGTGGGTTTGAAGCTTAAGGGATCATATATTTATTCAAAAATTAAACTCGGAAGCCCAAGGTATTGTGGGTTTGAAGCTTGAATGGATCATTTATTTATTTAAAATATAATTTGGGTGCCAGGGTATTGTGAATTTGAGGCTTGGGGGGGTGTTTGTTTTTTTAAAAATTAAACTCGGACGCCCAGGGTATTGTGGGTTTGAAGCTTGGGGGATTGTTCGCCTATTTAAAAATTCAACTCGGACGCCCAGGGTATTGTGGGTTTGAAGTTTAAGGGATCATTTATTTATTCAAAAATTGAACTCGGAAGCCCAGGGTATTGTGGGTTTGAAGTTTGGGGGATCATTTATTTATTTAAAGTTGAATTCGGACGTCCAGGGTATTGTGGGTTTGAAGTTTGGGGGATCATTTATTTATTTAAAGTTGAATTCGGACGTCCAGGGTATTGTGGGTTTGAAGCTTGGGGGATTTTTCGTTTATTTAAAAATTAAACTCGGACGCCCAGGGTATTGTGGGTTTGAAGCTTATGGGATCATTTATTTATTCAAAAATTGAACTCGGGAGCCCAGGGTATTGTGGGTTTGAAGCTTGGGGGATTGTTTGTTCATTTTAAAATTAAACTCGGAAGCCCAGGGTATTGTGGGTTTGAAGTTTGGGGGATCATTTATTTATTTAAAGTTGAATTCGGACGTCCAGGGTATTGTGGGTTTGAAGTTTGGGGGATCATTTATTTATTTAAAGTTGAATTCGGACGTCCAGGGTATTGTGGGTTTGAAGCTTGGGGGATTTTTCGTTTATTTAAAAATTAAACTCGGACGCCCAGGGTATTGTGGGTTTGAAGCTTATGGGATCATTTATTTATTCAAAAATTGAACTCGGGAGCCCAGGGTATTGTGGGTTTGAAGCTTGGGGGATTGTTTGTTCATTTTAAAATTAAACTCGGACGTCCAGGGTATTGTGGGTTTGAAGCTTGGGGGATTGTTTGTTCATTTTATAATTAAACTCGGACGTCCAGGGTATTGTGGGTTTGAAGCTTGGGGGATTGTTCGCTTATTTAAAAATTCAACTCGGACGCCCAGGGTATTGTGAGTTTGAAGCTTAAGGGATCATTTATTTATTCAAAAACTGAACGCGTACGCCTAGGGGATTCTGGGTTTGAAGCTAAAGGGATCATTCATTTATTTATGAGTTGAACTCGGAAGCATAGGGTATTGTGGGTTCGAAGCTTGGGGGATCATTCATTTATTTAAAGTTGAACTTGGACGCCCAGGTTATTGTGGGTTTGAAGCTTGGGGGATTGTTCGCTTATTTAAAAATTCAACTCGGACGCCCAGGGTATTGTGAGTTTGAAGCTTAAGGGATCATTTATTTATTCAAAAATTGAACTCGGGAGCCCAGGGTATTGTGGGTTTGAAGCTTGGGGGATCATTTATTTATTTAAAGTTGAACTTTTACGCCCAGGGTATTGTGGATTTGAGGCTTGTTGGATAGTACTTTTTAGTTATGTCCAGGCCGGAGGCAGTGCCTGCTATACCGTGTGTCTTCACTAACCTCTTCATTTTTATTTTAGCTATGAGTTGCCACCTTTCAAAAATGAAATTTTGAGTAGCAACCTTTTTAATTCGAAACTTTGAGTTGCCACCTTTTTAATCTAACGTGCCGAGTTTTAAACTTCTAAAACCAAACTGAATTTTATTAATTTATTTATAAAAAAAATCCCGCGAGCTCGGCGATATGGGGTTGTAGCAGCTTGGGGGATTTTGTATTTATTCATTTATTCATAAAAAAAAACTCGCGAACTCGGCGTTATGGGGTTGTAGCAGCTTGGGGGATTTTTTATTTATTTATTTATTTATAAAAAAAACTCGCGAGCTCGGCGTTATGGGGTTGTAGCAGCTTGGGGGATTTTGTATTCATTTATTTATTTATTAAAAAAACTCGCGAGCTTGGCGTTATGGGGTTGTAGCAGCTTGGGGGATTATTTTAATTTACTTATCTCTTAAAAACTCGCAAGAGCTCGGGAGACTTCTTTTCCATTTATTTATTCATACAAAACTCGCGAGCTCGGCGTTATGGGGTTGTAGCAGCTTGGGGGATTTTGTATTTATTCATTTATTCATAAAAAAAAACTCGCGAACTCGGCGTTATGGGGTTGTAGCAGCTTGGGGGATTATTTTAATTTACTTACCTCTTAAAAACTCGCAAGAGCTCGGGAGAATTTTTTTCCATTTATTTATTCATACAAAACTCGCGAGCTCGGCGTTATGGGGTTGTAGCAGCTTGGGGGATTTTTTATTTATTTATTTATTTATAAATATAACTCGCGAGCTCGGCGTTATGGGGTTGTAGCAGCTTGGGGGATTATTTTAATTTACTTATCTCTTAAAAACTCGCAAGAGCTCGGCGTTATGGGGTTGTAGCAGCTTGGGGGATTATGTATTGAGTCATTTATTTATAAAAAAAACCCGCGTGCAAAAAGCCACAAGCAAAAATATATTTTCATAAGAAATAATAATAAAATAGTTCTACAGTCCGCAGCAGATGTTCTCGAGGTTAAATGGAATCGGCCCGCTTATATACCTATATATCGGATGCCCGAACCAGCGTCTCGGCTTGTAAGCTCTGATTTTTTCTAAAGGCAAAAACGCTATGTTCAGAGCTTACAAGCGGAGACGCTGGTTCGGGCATCCGATATATAGGTATATAAGCGGGCCGATTCCATTTAACCTCGAGAACATCTGCTGCGGACTGTAGAACTATTTTATTGTTATTTCTTATGAAAATATATTTTTGCTTGTGGCTTTTTGCACGCGGGTTTTTTTTATAAATAAATGACTCAATACATAATCCCCCAAGCTGCTACAACCCCATAACGCCGAGCTCGCGAGTTATTTTTATAAATAAATAAATAAATAAAAAATCCCCCAAGCTGCTACAACCCCATAACGCCGAGCTCGCGAATTTTGTATGAATAAATAAATGGAAAAAAAGAATATCGTGGGTTTGAAGCTTGGGGGATTGATTGTTTATTTGAATATTGAACTCGGACGCCCATGGTATTGTTTGAAGCGTGGGGGATTGTTCGCTTATTTAAAAATTCAACTCGGACGCCCAGGGTATTGTGGGTTTGAAGCTTAAGGGATCATATATTTATTCAAAAATTAAACTCGGAAGCCCAAGGTATTGTGGGTTTGAAGCTTGAATGGATCATTTATTTATTTAAAATATAATTTGGGTGCCAGGGTATTGTGAATTTGAGGCTTGGGGGGTTGTTTGTTTTTTTAAAAATTAAACTCGGACGCCCAGGGTATTGTGGGTTTGAAGCTTGGGGGATTGTTCGCCTATTTAAAAATTCAACTCGGACGCCCAGGGTATTGTGGGTTTGAAGTTTAAGGGATCATTTATTTATTCAAAAATTGAACTCGGAAGCCCAGGGTATTGTGGGTTTGAAGTTTGGGGGATCATTTATTTATTTAAAGTTGAATTCGGACGTCCAGGGTATTGTGGGTTTGAAGTTTGGGGGATCATTTATTTATTTAAAGTTGAATTCGGACGTCCAGGGTATTGTGGGTTTGAAGCTTGGGGGATTTTTCGTTTATTTA
Source organism: Encarsia formosa (assembly GCA_038277355.1). Classification (NCBI taxonomy): domain Eukaryota; kingdom Metazoa; phylum Arthropoda; class Insecta; order Hymenoptera; family Aphelinidae; genus Encarsia; species Encarsia formosa. The sequence continues at coordinate 12,042,881 of CM076186.1, read as the reverse complement.
AAAATTAAACTCGGACGCCCAGGGTATTGTGGGTTTGAAGCTTATGGGATCATTTATTTATTCAAAAATTGAACTCGGGAGCCCAGGGTATTGTGGGTTTGAAGCTTGGGGGATTGTTTGTTCATTTTAAAATTAAACTCGGACGTCCAGGGTATTGTGGGTTTGAAGCTTGAGGGATTGTTTGTTTATTTAAAAATCAAACTCGGACGCCCAGGGTATTGTGGGTTCGAAACTTGGGAGATCATTTATTTATTTAAAGTTGAATTCGGATGTCCAGGGTATTGTGGGTTTGAAGCTTGGGGGATTGTTTGCTTATTTAAAAATCAAACTTGGACGCCCAGGGTATTGTGGGTTCGAAACTTGGGGGATCATTTATTTATTTAAAGTTGAATTCGGACGTCCAGGGTATTGTGGGTTTGAAGCTTGGGGGATTGTTTGTTTATTTAAAAATCAAACTCGGACGCCCAGGGTATTGTGGGTTTGAAGCTTAAGGGATCATTTATTTATTCAAAAACTGAACGCGTACGCCTAGGGGATTCTGGGTTTGAAGCTAAAGGGATCATTCATTTATTTATGAGTTGAACTCGGAAGCATAGGGTATTGTGGGTTCGAAGCTTGGGGGATCATTTATTTATTTAAAGTTGAACTTGGACGCCCAGGTTATTGTGGGTTTGAAGCTTGGGGGATTGTTCGCTTATTTAAAAATTCAACTCGGACGCCCAGGGTATTGTGAGTTTGAAGCTTAAGGGATCATTTATTTATTCAAAAATTGAACTCGGGAGCCCAGGGTATTGTGGGTTTGAAGCTTGGGGGATCATTTATTTATTTAAAGTTGAACTTTTACGCCCAGGGTATTGTGGATTTGAGGCTTGTTGGATAGTACTTTTTCGTTATGTCCAGGCCGGAGGCAGTGCCTGCTATACCGTGTGTCTTCACTAACCTCTTCATTTTTATTTTAGCTATGAGTTGCCACCTTTCAAAAATGAAATTTTGAGTAGCAACCTTTTTAATTCGAAACTTTGAGTTGCCACCTTTTTAATCTAACGTGCCGAGTTTTAAACTTCTAAAACCAAACTGAATTTTATTAATTTATTTATAAAAAAAATCCCGCGAGCTCGGCGATATGGGGTTGTAGCAGCTTGGGGGATTTTGTATTTATTCATTTATTCATAAAAAAAAACTCGCGAACTCGGCGTTATGGGGTTGTAGCAGCTTGGGGGATTTTTTATTTATTTATTTATTTATAAAAAAAACTCGCGAGCTCGGCGTTATGGGGTTGTAGCAGCTTGGGGGATTTTGTATTCATTTATTTATTTATTAAAAAAACTCGCGAGCTTGGCGTTATGGGGTTGTAGCAGCTTGGGGGATTATTTTAATTTACTTATCTCTTAAAAACTCGCAAGAGCTCGGGAGACTTCTTTTCCATTTATTTATTCATACAAAACTCGCGAGCTCGGCGTTATGGGGTTGTAGCAGCTTGGGGGATTTTTTATTTATTTATTTATTTATAAAAAAAACTCGCGAGCTCGGCGTTATGGGGTTGTAGCAGCTTGGGGGATTTTGTATTCATTTATTTATTTATTAAAAAAACTCGCGAGCTTGGCGTTATGGGGTTGTAGCAGCTTGGGGGATTATTTTAATTTACTTATCTCTTAAAAACTCGCAAGAGCTCGGGAGAATTTTTTTCCATTTATTTATTCATACAAAACTCGCGAGCTCGGCGTTATGGGGTTGTAGCAGCTTGGGGGATTTTGTATTCATTTATTTATTTATTAAAAAAACTCGCGAGCTTGGCGTTATGGGGTTGTAGCAGCTTGGGGGATTATTTTAATTTACTTATCTCTTAAAAACTCGCAAGAGCTCGGGAGAATTTTTTTCCATTTATTTATTCATACAAAACTCGCGAGCTCGGCGTTATGGGGTTGTAGCAGCTTGGGGGATTTTGTATTCATTTATTTATTTATTAAAAAAACTCGCGAGCTTGGCGTTATGGAGTTGTAGCAGCTTGGGGGATTATTTTAATTTACTTACCTCTTAAAAACTCGCAAGAGCTCGGGAGAATTTTTTTCCATTTATTTATTCATACAAAACTCGCGAGCTCGGCGTTATGGGGTTGTAGCAGCTTGGGGGATTTTTTATTTATTTATTTATTTATAAATATAACTCGCGAGCTCGGCGTTATGGGGTTGTAGCAGCTTGGGGGATTTTGTATTTATTTATTTATTCATAAAAAAAACTAGCGAGCTCGGCGTTTTGGGGTTGTAGCAGCTTGGGGGATTTTTTATTTATTTATTTATTTATAAAAAAAACTCGCGAGCTCGGCGTTATGGGGTTGTAGCAGCTTGGGGGATTTTGTATTCATTTATTTATTTATTAAAAAAACTCGCGAGCTTGGCGTTATGGGGTTGTAGCAGCTTGGGGGATTATTTTAATTTACTTATCTCTTAAAAACTCGCAAGAGCTCGGGAGAATTTTTTTCCATTTATTTATTCATACAAAACTCGCGAGCTCGGCGTTATGGGGTTGTAGCAGCTTGGGGGATTTTGTATTCATTTATTTATTTATTAAAAAAACTCGCGAGCTTGGCGTTATGGGGTTGTAGCAGCTTGGGGGATTATTTTAATTTACTTATCTCTTAAAAACTCGCAAGAGCTCGGGAGAATTTTTTTCCATTTATTTATTCATACAAAACTCGCGAGCTCGGCGTTATGGGGTTGTAGCAGCTTGGGGGATTTTGTATTCATTTATTTATTTATTAAAAAAACTCGCGAGCTTGGCGTTATGGAGTTGTAGCAGCTTGGGGGATTATTTTAATTTACTTACCTCTTAAAAACTCGCAAGAGCTCGGGAGAATTTTTTTCCATTTATTTATTCATACAAAACTCGCGAGCTCGGCGTTATGGGGTTGTAGCAGCTTGGGGGATTTTTTATTTATTTATTTATTTATAAATATAACTCGCGAGCTCGGCGTTATGGGGTTGTAGCAGCTTGGGGGATTTTGTATTTATTTATTTATTCATAAAAAAAACTAGCGAGCTCGGCGTTTTGGGGTTGTAGCAGCTTGGGGGATTATGTATTGAGTCATTTATTTATAAAAAAAACCCGCGTGCAAAAAGCCACAAGCAAAAATATATTTTCATAAGAAATAATAATAAAATAGTTCTACAGTCCGCAGCAGATGTTCTCGAGGTTAAATGGAATCGGCCCGCTTATATACCTATATATCGGATGCCCGAACCAGCGTCTCGGCTTGTAAGCTATGAACATAGCGTTTTTGCCTTTAGAAAAAATATCGTGTCCAACCCTGAGAACGATTCATTGCAAGGCGCATGCGCGTCTCATCACATCTGTTTACCCCCACCACAGTCCCTACCACTGTTGGTTTGCTTAGCACTTCTGCGCGGCGGGGTTTCGTTCAGGTCTCCTCTCGCAGCTTTTACGCGTTTATTTTTTAATAAAATCAAATGAAATCTCGCGTTCAGGTTTATGTGTGCTAAAATGTGAAAGCCGCCCTCTTACACGGTATTAATTTCATCTTCGAACTAGATTTCCTTTGCACCATGCTGATTTAGTGCTGTAAACTTTGCCTTGTGTTGTGCTTTGGGGGACGAGCGAGGTGTTAAAAAAGAAGGACGTAGAAAGAAGTTGGCTCTAGATTTTCTTTGTCTTCACTCGTGCACCAAGTTTTCGTTGGAAAATTTTCGTTTATCAAGGTACATACGTACGTCTGAAGTCGAAGTTTACGAAATTGTTCGAAATAAAGAGAGACATTTTGCTGACACTGGCTACTTTTTTGTTGTTACGCTAATTGAAGCACCTGTAATGTTTCTGTTTTTCGTATGTATACATAATCAACACTGTTTTGGTGACTTATTCGAATGTCAATATAGGCTGTAGCGTGTTTCGCATATTATAAGACTTTCTCCCGAAATAGTCGTCTGATCATCGGTGAATATTTTATTTCGGTTATTTTACACAAATATGTACTTTGTTTGTCGTCCTAATTACGCTCAATGTTTCTCAATTGCGCGGTTACAAAAACTGTCAGGAAGTTTCTTTTTTTTCTATTTGTGAACTGATTATTTTATTATTATTATCATTTTTTTTTTTTTGCAGTTAGAAATGGCTGAATCTCAACCAGAAGCTGAAAAACAAGACAGCCTTGAGGACAGTTTGTCTGCTGAGGACTGGACAATCATTGACAAAAAAGATTCTAAGGCCTGCAGTGATGCATCGGAAGAAGAACAGGATGATGCCAAAAAGACCAAGGAACCCAAAGAGACTGTTGTCACCGATGATGCTTGTCAAGTAAGAATATTAACTATTCAAAAATAAATCTTTTTTTTTCAATAGTTGCAAACTTATAATTAAATTTAATTTTGACAGTCAGAAGAAAGTGTTAAAAATGAGATAGATCAAGTTGAAGAAGGTGAAGAAGCTGGAGAAGAAGGTGGAGAAAAAGATATTGATTCAGATGATGTTTCAATTTTGTCAGAAGAAAGTGAAGCTGAAATCAGTTTTGAACTGGAAGGCAAAATTGAAAAACTGAACTGGCAAGTTGAAAATTTAAGAAGTCGAGCTAGTCAATTAAAAGTCCTGCCATCTCAATCTCAATCGGTAATTAAATAGCTCTTTGAATTAACTAAATGTTTGTAAAAGTATTTATAATGGTTTTTAAATTTCTGTATTTATTTTTATAGGACGGAACTTCAACATCAAATACTTTGATTACTTGTTCAGTCGTAGCTTTGATTTTTGGTGTCATTATTGCTGGTCAAATTGTTGAATTTCAAAAAGAAAAATCAAGTTACTCCAATAACAATGAAATAGAGGTTAAATTGAGAGAGTTGAATGTAATAGAAGAAAAACTAAAAGAATTAAATGAGGGTAATTTTTTAAAATTATTTATTAATATTCATAATTTTGTAATTATAGCAACAGTACTAATAATTTATTTTGTTTTTGACAGTTAAAAAAGCTATAGATCAACTTCGTTTAAGTATGCCAGATATAAAAAAATCGAAAGACCAATTAACTCATCAAAAAAATAGAAACTTTAATCCAAAATTGTCAGCTGAAGAATACAAGAATATTGAAAATTTGAATTTAAATAAAATTTTAGATTTCAAATCTTTCAATGACATTCATTCTTACAACAATAGACTGGAAATGGTTGAAGCTACTTATTACAACTTCTGTTCAATGATAAATAAAATTAATGCCACTAACTCATTTCCAAATCCTGGACTATGTGAAACTCCAAAAGTACTCTCAGAGTTGATTGTTTTTAAAAAAAACTTAGAACAAGCTTTTGAACAAACTGAAAAGACAGATTCTTCTGATAAGAGGTAAAACATAATTTTTTTTTTTTTTTTAAACTGCACAACTTCATAAATGAATTTTTTTTCCAGGTTCTTCATATCTGTTGACAGAATTCTTGATAGTATTTCCGAGTCTTTGTTATCTGAAGTTTCTGTTATGTTTTCCAAGTTTTCCATGAAAATTCAAGAAAGTTTTTCCAGGCTTGAAAATAAACTCAACAAACGACTGTGTTCAATAAACAACAGAGGAAAGGCTAATGACAACTTTTTCAATGTTTTGATTGACGATGAATTGCTGAGAAATAAATGTAGCAAAGATAATTCAAATTCAGAATCTGTCGTTATCGACGTGAAATCAAATACGACCTGGAAAAAAGAAAAAAATAACGAAAACAAGAAGCGAGTGAAGTATGAAGATTTTAAAAAGAATGGCTACAAGTATGATCACAAAAACGGGAAAGACAGAAAAAACAAAAACATCAGAGATAGCTCTCGCGAAGTAGACGATGACGACGATGACGATGATGAAAACAGCGAAGAAGTTTTTGATGCAAAGAGCAAAGGAGACTTAAAGAATGACAATTGGAAAAAAAATAAGTACGACAGCAAAGAAAGATACTCCAAAGAAGAAAGAAAATCTAACAAAGTTGAAAAGTATGTAATTAACCAGAAACGTAACGAGAGATTCGGATCGGGATCTGATTTTGACAGCTCTCATGAAAGAAACGATCAGGATTATAACAAAAATTTTGAAAACAAGAGGGAACGCTACTACGATCAAAAGTTTGGAAGTAAGAAAGATTACGACACAGACAGAAAATTCGAAAAAAAAGATTATAATTCTAACAACGAGTACAATATTCGTAAAAAGAGAGATCGTGACTATGTCTTGGATCAGAATAATTTCTCCGACGACGATGAGTTCGAGTACAAGAAAAGAGATCGTGAATTTGACAATCAAGAACGTCGTAAGAAGTACAATGATTACAATAAAAAAGATATCCCCGATAGAAAGCCCGAGTTAAACAAAAAAGACCAAAACGTTGAAAGTAAATACAACAATCGCCGTAAGAGTGAAGATGATTTTAATGGCGAGCACGAAAATAAAAGACGCCACAATTACTACGACGAGGATTCAAAATTCAATGTTTATTTAGAAAAAAACGAGAACGAATTTTTAAAAGCTAGCGAAGATAAACAAAAAGTTAAAAAAGACAAGGAGTACATTATAAGGCCAGAAAATTTTAAAGAATCAAAATACTCGAAATTCGAAGGAAAAGATTACAATAAAAAATACGTTACAGATAAATATTACTCTGATGGAGAATGGCAAATGCAGAGGTAAAAAAAAAACTTTTTTTTTTTTAATGTCATGGGCAAGTAGTTTAAATATTTGATTACTTTGTGCTTTTAGTTGTCACTTGAATTTTAATCTTGTGCAGTAAATTTACTGCTTCAAAATTAATAAGTACTTTGAAGCTCAAATATTTTATTTTACTTTCTGAAAATCATTGGAATTTGTTTAAAAATTATTGAAAGTTTGATTAATTTTTTTACTAACTCATGCGACTGCAATTTGCCAATGACCAAATCTCTGCCCATGTCATAAAACCATCATCATTTTTAGTTATAGCTAGCTCATCACCATCGCTTTGGTTTGTTTGTTTGTTTGTTTTTTTTTTTTTGGTTTTTTTTTTCATCGTGTGTAGGAGCAAATCCCGTGAAAAACTAAGGAATTCTGATTGGTATTTTGTCCGAGCAGATTCACGCCGGAAAACTCCGGAGTCGGGTTCGAAGAATTTCGAGGAACCGAACCAGAAGAAGAAAAAATCACCGCAGCAGCCGATCCCGCCATTACGTCCGTCTCCTCCACCCCATCAGCAGGATAGAAAAAGCGACAATAGCAAAGAAAATAATAGCAACAAAAAGGAATCGTTTAGAAAACGATTGTTCAGAAAAATGACGTTCATTCGAAACACTTTTTTTGGTCCCAACCAGTTTAAATTGAAATTACCATTTTGGTAAATTAAGCGACCATTCTCTATTTAAATATTTATAACTAGTTACTTTTTTAAATCGTAAATTTTATTTTGATAGTTTGTTAAAAGTATTTTTCAAAATTTTATGTATAAAACTAAATACTTCAAAAAGTATATTTGTGTGTGTCTGCAAATTAATAATTTATTACTGCTATATTATTATTATTACTACTATTACTTTTATTTTGAATGGACACCAATTAGTGATAAAAATTGAACCATTGTCTCTAATAGTCATTAAGTGCACTGAATAAGAATTTCTTAAAATTAAAAAAATAATTATTGTTTTGATGAACTAAAATTTTACGTTCAGTTATCACGCCACTTAAACTCAACATACTAGTATTTTATTATAGACTGAAGCTCTAGAGTTAATAAAAACTCAACAAAACCACAGTGACACATTGCTCTCACAAATATTATGACATTTGACGTGATAATTATAGTATTGATATTGATTGAACTGTAAATTAAGAGAATAACAAACGAAATAGTAATATTAAAAGTATTAAAAAATTTTAACAAATTTGAATTTCAGTGCTTTCAATATATATCATATATATTTTTACTTTGAAAAATTATTGATGCTTTAATAGTTATACGAATTACCAGTGCGCTAATTCAAACTTGTTGAAAGAATCTTTTTCTCTAGTAGTTCTAGTAAGACGAATATTTTTTTTTTACTAAGTAAAAACTTAGTATTCTTTTATTTTTTTACCCGAAAAAAAAATTAAAACTTGATAACTTTTTATTTCAAAAGAAATTTTATTAAATTAATGTGCTATTAAAAGTTTATATAAGAAATGAAAAATTTAACTAAATTACTAGAAACAAAATGTAGAATGAGATACAGAAGAATTATAAGAAGTAAGTTGAAGAATAAAATAATAAAGATAGATATTTTTGTTCCAACATTACATTGTTTATATAATCGTATATGATATAAGAAACTGTTTGCTGTGAAAAAAAAGTAGTTACTTGTTTTTAAGAGTGAAGAAGAAGAAGAAGAAAAAGAATTTTGTACATTCAATCATAACTATGTAAAAAAGAAAAGATGTTTATGAAGAAGTATTGCGAGGCAGTCCGGTCTGATAGCCTGCGTATCGTTGAAGAAGAAGAATATTGTTGTTCGGAAATACTCAAATATTGGTAACCCGTTAAAAACGCCTGTGTTTTTGGACCCATAGTCTTAAGATTATTTTTTGTTCATTTATCACATCCAGGTTTCATGCTTGTATTATAATTTTGAATAAATTCTACGACTTGTAAAAAATAAAAATTCAATACAAATATGATATTAAAAATATATATTTGCACTTGAAAATTGTTGAGTTTACTTTATTTTCAAGTAAAAAACCATTTATTAGTGTAAATTCATTGAGGTTATTTTTTTAATGAGAAGGTTATTACTTATAAGTTTCCAGAAAATAGTAAAATATATCAAAATGTTTCGGTCGAATTCAAGTAGTGCCCAAAGCTCAGACACTAATAATGTAGAGTTTATTAGTGCAATTGAAAACTCTCATGAAGAATTAACGAAAACTGGACATCACTTTGAAAAGTCAAAACTCGAAAATTTTGAAATTTCTGTGTTCGTGGAAAGGTTAATAACAATTTTCGAAAGGTTAATGTCCCAATTGGAATTCGCCGTACGTAAATTAGATTTTTAAATTAATTTTAACTTTAAGTATTGACTTAAAATAAAAATTCTTTAAGGCAACTTTACCGTTATATTTGTCTCGACCTGAGGTGCTTGAAAATTTGGAAAAATCCGACCTGAAACAGGTTGTTGCGGCATTTTTGCCATTTTCTGCCTTCCAGCCCCGTGATCAGAATGCAATTACAAGTAGGTGAAGTGCAAACTGAAATCCGGATTCGTTAATTTATTTGAAAAATTTATTTAAGATAACGAAAGTTTCACCGATGAAGAAGAAGCAGAAGGTTCGAAAACTACGTCTGATCCAACATTTTCCAGAACTGTTTGCTCAAGCAAGTCTCAAACTCCTGGAACTTACTCGAGTATCCGGACTGCTTTGGAAGTAAAATAAAAAAGAGATTAATTAAAAATTTCCGGAGTTAAATTTTACCATAACAATAAAATAATTATAAGAGGCTAAAAATTAGAGAATCTAATTAGAATAAATTAGTAGGATCTTATGGATTATTGTAAAAAAAAATTTCAAAATTTTATTTTTGTCCCTAGTTGATATCGTACGAGAAGTTATTGGAAATTTTCATTTAAAAAATATGATTTTTAAGAAATTAAAAAAAATTTTAATCTCTATGCCACATCAAAAGCTACTATTTTAGAAAAATATTTCCATATTTTCGATCGTATGCACAATTATTTTCTACCTGATTCTTAATTTTACCAGGATCCTCTTTAAATACATTGTATTACATAATAATAGTTTTGATTCTCATCGTTAAAAAGACACATGTGGAAATTGCACATTTTAAATCACAGTCAATTATAAATATTATATTAAATGGGCACGTTTAAAAAAATTGTATGATAAAAAAAATATTGCATAAAAAAGATATTATTCATTTAATTTCTAAAAAAAAATTATTGCAAATGCAACATCGAGTAATTACTTCTGAAAAATTCATTTAGCCGAAAATTAAATAGTAAAAAAATAAAAATTTTTGAAAGTTTAATTTTTCAATCACGCATCCACGTTTTTATTTTGTAGATTTTACAGTCTTATGAACTGGTTCGGGACCTGGCGAAAAGTTCCGTTGCGGAAATTCCGAAATGTACGGTCAATTTTTTGCGCCAACTCGTTTTTTTTCTGGAACACGTTGTAGCGAAGACAAAATTAACGCCACAAGAAGAGAGAGACGAGGAACTTTTCCTTAACAAACTGAAAGCCGACATGAAAGCAACTAGAAATAGAATCTCCGGTTTATAGATTGATATCATAAGAGAGTATTTTTTATAATTGAAAATAAAGGCATGATTCTGTTTTAGACTTGCAAGACACGCTAGAAGATCAAAAAACCAGACATGGAAACGAAGCTGTTCAACTTACCAAAGAAATCAATGATCTAATGGATAAGTGGAAAAAGATAATCAGTGATTTTAATTTGACCGTTTCGGAAATAATGTAAATTTTTTTAAAAATTCTTAATTAATTCTAAAAAATGATTGTCAGAATTTTTTGTAACTGTAATATTTGAAGGGCCGAGTCCGAGCAAAATATGGCTGAGTCGCTTGCACAGTCCAATAAAAAAATAGAAGAACTTCAAACCGAATTGAATACTTTAAAAGATAAGATAAAAATGGAACAAGATGCTAATCAAATCAAGTTAGCTGCATTCGCGGGAAAAAAGTAAATTTTACCTCAAGTTAAAAAAAAATCTACTCAATTTTATTGATTCTGCTAAAGACCCAACGAAAAACTAAAATTACTTTTCTTTTTTAATTTTTACCAAAACTAATGTAGAATGTGTGAATTTTGGTAAAATTTAATGAATTAGGTTTGCCAAAGTACTATTGTGAGATGAAGACAAATTACTATTAAAGTTTTTATATTTTTACTAGTTTTCATAAAATTTTTTACAAGTGGAATAAAACAAATTTTTAATGATTTTTATTAGTAAAATGTCGGGTTTTTGGTTTTTCAGAGTGTGAGCTTTCAAACATTTAAATTCAAAGGTAGAAATAAATAGGTCAAAATGACATTTTGGGGGTCTGTTCCAATATTTACTAATTTACTATTTGTTGATTTCAAACATAAGTTGGATTTTTAACAATAGGAAAATTTTATTTATTTTGATATAAACATTTACAGAATTAAGGTTGAATCGCAGTTGGTGTCTTTGATTATGAAATACGATACGGATTCGGTGGAAAAGCAGGCGGAGTTCGACGAAGTTATGGTCGAGTTTAGAGCCATAGACGACGAAAGAGCACAACTAATGGTTGGACAAATAAATATTTTCATATATTGGAATTTTTTGTTTGTTTATGCGTAAATTATTTACAGGAGGACATGGAGCAGCAAAAAATACTTTACGATAAAATTATTGGGGACAGAGAGGCTGAGCAGAGGGAAATGTTCGAAAAAATGTTCACTCACTTCGTTACGCATAGGAGTGCTAGGGTAATTCAGCGTTGGTGGCGAGCGATTTTGAGGGCCCAAGGTTTCTTGACAAAAAAGAAAAAAGTAAATGAATTTTATTTGGTACCAGTTAGGTTGAATTTTTGTGCTAATAAATATTGTTTTAGGGAGAAAAAGGCAAAGGAAAGGGCAAGAAGAAATAGTAAAGTCCTTGTCGGAGAGCTTGCATGTAGCAAAGAAAGTTTTAATAAAGTCATATTTAAAAAAATGAGTTTATTTATTTATTTTTTTAAACATTTAAATTTTTCATCTTGTTTTTTCATGTTATTAGTCCACATATAAATTAATTATGCAGTCTAATCTCGCTAATAAAAAGATGAAAATGTTTGAAGTTGATTTTGAATTATTAATGTTCGAATCAATCTAGTCCTTAAAAAATAAATCAAATTTTCGAATAATTGAATCAGTGCATAAATTTAACCTTGATCAATATGATTTTAAGGCAATGCTGGTACTAATGTATATTATTTAAATGTTAAAATGATTAAAAATTATGAAATTGTTTCCTACTTTTTAAAATTTTGAAGTCTGTTTATTTATTAACAGTTTTTAATTCGACTAAATAAAAATGAATAAATTTCGAATGATATAATCGAAAAATCTGGTTAAATCATAAGGAAGCATCTACAATAGACTTTCCACACGTTATGGATCTTATGAATATTAAACAACAACTTCAATTTAGAGTTGTAAAAATTTTGAAACTGAAAATGCAATTTTATTTATGAACTTTAAAGATGTTGATTTTGAATTAACGAGGTTCGACTGTATCAGCCAAAAAATCCATTTAAAAATATATATATATATATATATATATATATATATTAAATCCGAACATTCATATAGATTTTTTAATTAAAATTTAGTTAGAGTAGTTTTTTATAATTCATCTTTTTTTAACTAAAAAAATTTTAAGAATTAGAATTAAAATGAGTTTTGCTGAACACAAAGTTTATTAAAATAAACTTGAAGAGGTTTGATTTTAAAAAAATTTTTTAGTAATCTTTTACTGTCTCTAAATTAAAAATAAAATAAAGCTTTTATAAAGCAAAATAAATTAACAGATCAAAAGTCATAAAAACCATTTATTTAAATACTCGCAACAGATGAAAAGATAATTTTTGTAGTAAAAAACTAATAAGAGCTTTGAAAAATATATGGGTTTAGAAAATTTTTGAATGAACTTTTCACTTCGCGCCAACTTCTCTCGGTAGCGTTTCGCAGGATTCCAAACCCTGCGACAACATAATTTAACCATCAAAATGAAAATAAACAAAACTTTATTCCAAAAAATGTAAACAAAATGTTTTGTAAATTAAAAGTAAATAATAATTAAGTTAAAAGCGGTGTAAATAAAAAATCCTTCATAATGTCAACCAAGTCAGGTAAGTCAGGAAAGTCAGGAAAGTCAGGAAAGTCAGGAAAATCGGGAAAGTCAGGTAAAAAAGGGGATGAAGAAGATGAGGATGACGAGTTTACTGAAAAAGATCCCCGGTACGAGTACATACTACAGTTCATGGTCTCAAAGAACCCCAAGCTCAAAATCGAAAGCTGGATGAGCATGAAACGTGACAGAAAGCAATTGGTAGTAACACCACTGTAACCTTCAAACATTCGATCCATTCTACTTCTAAAAAACTTATGTTCTTCCAGGAAATCATGGAAAATTTCATGGACGATGAGGAGGAAAATTTTCTGTTGATCGAGTTCCACCCATCGGGGGTACTGATACCACACTCCTTTTTACAGTTTAATTATAAGTCGAAGTTTATTTACTGCATTAGAAAGCAGCTGGAAGTTATAACGGACGAGAACATCGAGAGCGTCATAGAGCTTGGTGAAATGGCCCCGAAATCGCTCGATGATCTAGCCAATATTGTGGAAAAAGTAACTTTATTGTTTTAATAAATTACTTCTTTTATCACATGCTTAGACACTCTAAAACTTTCAAAATACTTTCTCAATTCGAACAATGTTACTTGTAGAAAAATTTTTTCGCAAAAATTTGTTTAAAAATAACACATCAAAAAATAAAAAAAGTTTTCAAAAGTTGAATCAGAAAAAAAATTCGTTTTAGAATATTCAAAAATGTGACAAAGAAAGTTCGATTAGTTTTTTACCAATGAAAAAAATTTTTTGAAAGTTTTTTGAGGTGCTTTACTCATAAGACTCGTCTTCTTAATCAATTCCATAAAAATCCTTGCATTATCGTAGGAAATAGTTCCGATCCTGACAAAACCGGTGCCAGGAACCACTATGCCCGAGTTTCTCGCAGGCGACGTTAAGAGACACATTTACGAACTCCGAGACTCAATTTGCGAGGTATGCTCAATATGCTTGATCTTACTTCTTCAATACTGTTTTTTTTTTTTTTTTTATAATTCCTGTAATAAAAGCTTTATTTAACCATTTGTTGATGAAAACTAGGGAAAAAATTAATGAATTTGGTAGGACTTTGAAAAAATAATTAAATTCATCAAAGTTTGCATCAATGCTTTATCTACTTGTTCTAGGTTTACATTCGAACACTATTTTTATTTCAGTAACCCAGACTACGTTTTTGTGGGTTCTAATTTTTTAAACTGACCATTCAATCAAATTACTGTTTTTACAGGTATCACAAGTTTTCATTAAAGCTGAGTCTTTTTTTAAGCCCACCTTTCCTCTTATCTTAAATTTCATTCAAATCATACTGCAAATTTAATTAATAATAAAAAAAAAAAAAGATTCGTAGTCAACTGAGCGGCGAGACGATGCTGCCGATGCCGCAAGGCGTGGATCTGGTTTTCGGGGAGCCACCCCCGCGCTACCTCAAGGCAAACATCGAAAACATGGTCAGCAAGTGGAACCGGACCATCAGGGAGTACCTCGCCGAGGACAGTTCCGATATACTGGACGATCCGGAGACACCACCTTGGCCTCAAGATGGTTAGTACAGATCGCCGCCTCAATTCAGAAACTGAGAGCTAACTCAGATTCCAATTGGAAAAGTGATAGCTTGGACTAATTTCTTTTTTAAATTTTAGAAAAAGAAATTTTTTTTTATAAGTGTCATAAATTTAAAATTTTACTTTTTTTTCAAGTTCAAAAAGTTCAAATAAGCCTGAGTAAGCAAGATTCTAAACGGAATTTGTGTTAGCATGTATGGGGACCTTTAGAAATGAGCGGCACTGGAGGGCGCTACTGGCAATAGCCTCCTCTCCCAGCAGTTTGGCGTGGAGCAGTCGTTTGTTTGTGTGCACATGCGTGAGACTACACAAACACTCAAACATTTGCTCCATGCCGAACTGCTGGGAGAGGGGCTACTGCCAGTAGCGCCCTCCAGTGGCGCTCATTTCTAAAGGTCCCCATATGTAAAGAAATTCTAAATTGGCATGTTCTAAACCGCAGCTTTGAGTTATCATGTTTCTCGCTCGAAATTTGAGCTGGCATCATTCTTAATTAGAGGGACAACATTAGTAGAGTCTAAACTACACTGAAGTCGAAATTCGAGTACATAAATAAACTTGATTTTTTGACTCGGGATTCATAACTCTAGAGTTTGGGTGTATTTTAATATTAAGACAGGAGATTTGAGCATAATGTCTCGTTAGACTATATGGAGACTTTGGATCAGTTCCGAGCCTCAACTCTTGAAATTTTGGGATAATATTAATTTTAAATTCAGAATTGCAGTTCTGGAAAAAGAGACAGAAAAACATTGAGGGTATTTACGATCAGCTGAGGGATCCTCGAGTCAAAAAAATGGCGTCGATACTGCAAGTGAGCAAAAGCGCTTATCTGTCCAGTCTTCAAAACATATTTAAAGACGTAGTCGCTGGTAAGTTTTTTACCCTAAACTGGAATGACATGTCAAAGTTACTCGAGATATTTCGTTCACGTGAACCAGTGTTTACTTGCTAACTGTTTTATATTTTCTCAAAGCAATTGTCGAGGCTCGGGACATAAACCTCTACTTGTTACCACTGGAAAAGTACTTCCAGTTTTTGGCGAGCGAGTCGAACTTTCCGAAAATAAAGGATAAAATAAAGCCGATATTTCACTGTATCTGTCTGACCTGGTCGCAGTCCAAGTACTACTGCAAGAGTATTAGAATTGTCACGCTGCTGACTGAGTTGTCTAATCTCATGGTCAATCAGGTAATCTTATGATGATTTTATTTATTCTGGTAGCGAAATAACTTACTTTATGCTTTAGTTTTGCGGGAAATTTCTTTATTTATTTACTGATTTTTGTTCAGTAAATTATTTAGCTTGGTGGAGTGAAATGATTTACTTGATGCTTTGAATTACACCATTTTTTACTCTGTTCAGTTATTTTATTTATTAATTTTTTATCAATAAAGTTTAAAAGTACCTTTTTTGCAATTTTCTAACTTAGCTTTGAATTTATCTAAAAAAACAATGATATTTTATGGATCCCATCGATGCAGGCTGCAGATTACGTGAGCCCGTCGACGCTGTTTCAAGGGGAGGTCGAGGACAACCTACCGAAGCTGAGAAACACCATAGACGTCGTAGAGTACTTCCTAGATACGTTCGAAGATTTTAGGGCCAAGGTGCCGAAGTACTTCAAGGATAATAAGGATGTCCGCAACTGGGCCTTCCACGAGAAACTCGTCTTTGGTAGGCTCATAAAATTACTGGACCGAGTCAAAGAGCTCAAGGTCACTATTTTCGACATTTTTTTCTGGCATTTTAGCGTATGACTGATGAATCAAAGGCTCATTTACTTTTTTTTTTTTTTTCTCCTTTAGAATATTCTGGAGTTTTCGTCCGAGTACTTCAAGCTGGAAAAAATAGAAATTGCCGGCTTGAGCGGACGTAAGATCGGCGAGATGCTCGTAAAAGTCTACGAAGAGTTCGTTCAACGGTACAATGATTTCTCAGTCGTCAACTACGAAATGCTCCTGCCCGAGGATCCGAGCTTCGAAGCGGATCTCAAAATTTTTCTCGCTAAGGTTTCTAATAATTTTAAAAATAATTTTGGTGATTTTTTCAGACAAACGGTCGAGAATTTTTGAATGACCACCTAAAATGACGTATAAAACTCTGGGATTAAAAAAAAAATTTAGTGTTCATGGTTTTACGAATATTCATACGAATCCAATGTAACTCTTAATGAGTTTATAATTATGATAAAGTGTAGTAATTGAATTGATACTATTATTACTATTATTTGTGAAATTGTATGTTTGATAAACGATTTGTTTAAAAATAAATTGAAAAAATTCATTAACATATAAAATCTGATTCAGGTGGACGAGTACGACCGCAGATTGGGCGAGCTCTTACACCGAGCTTTTTCCGAGTGCCACACGCTCGAGAGCTTGCACAAGTTTGTGATCAACATTGGTACCATAACCACGAGGCCGATTATTTTCAAACAAGTGTGGCCGTTCTTTGAAAAAATCATGTGGTTGCTTCACGATGAGCTGGACACTGTCAAGGTGTGATCCCTTATTACTTAGTCTAGCCCATTAGTTAATAATTCAAGAAAAAACTCATAAGTAATAAACGTATTTTTAGGTGTTATACGATAACAATATAAAGTTGCGTGAAACCACAGGTTACATGGACGTAGATCCAGGCGTACCTCCCATCGCGGGCGCGTTAAATTTCTTGAAAAAACTCAGAATCCGGACTGTTCAGCCAATAGAGTGGGTCAAATCTATTGAACATCCACTCGTGGAGTCCGACAGAATGGAAACAGCTGTTTTTAAGCACCTACAGATGATTGTGAGAACAAATAGTAAGTTTTCTTTGAGCTGGATGAAATAATAAATTTTTTTTTTGAGTGGTTTTTTAGGATATGATAAGCGAAATGGAGATTAAAATATATGAACAATGGGTGGAAAAGGTCCCGGATATTGTTGAGCAAGGTCTCGTGAAAACTTTGTTTTTGAGGAAGAGGATCGGAGAAGAGGAAGAAGTAGTAAAAGTAGTAAAAAAAGCAAAAAAAGTGAACGATGAAACTGATGATCACGAAGAGGAAGAAGAAAAAGAAAACTACATACTGTACCCGAACTTCGATAAAGACTTCCAGGATGTTTTGAAAGAGACCAGGTACTTGATTACGGTTATGGAAAAAACAGATCTGCCGACCGAAGCCATTGACATTTTCGCCAGATCCGCCTATTTCTACGATACGTATTTCAAACTTGTTGAAATTTCAAGATGGTACTGTAAAAAAGTTCTGATTTCATAAATTTGGCTTGAAAGCTAGTAAATGATTAAAATAAATTTGAAAATAGGTACAATCATGTAGTCAGAGTTACAAATGACGTCGAAAAGTTTTTGCTGGATGAAGAAATGCAAGCTATAAGAGAACTGATTGATATAGGTCAAAAAACTTATCGATGGAATTCAGAAGGTACGTGTAACTAATTTTTGTTTTCCTTCAAATTAAAATATTTGTCTTAAGGGGGGGGGTATACCCTAAGAGGCTAAAAAAAAGGTAATTTTTGGGAATTTATATTGAAAAAACGGTTAATATTATTTAAGTCATGTATTCACCATATAATTATACAACATTTCAACTACCTTCCATAATTTTTTCAAGTAAAAATATTAATAAATAAGCCGATGCCAGTACTTTTTCGGCGACGCCTTCGCTTTTTGATTTTTTACGGTGAGGAACGCCATTTTGTTCAGGATCACCTAAAATCAATTTTGAAAAAAGATTCTGTTAGAAGACAAGTTTATCTTGGTAATAACACGAGGATTTTTTTTTTTTTTTTCATTTTTGACGATTTGGTGGTTGTTTAAAGTGAAAAACCGTTTTTTCGGTTAAAAAATCCACTATTTTGTTGACGCCACAGCCGTAAAAATGAAAATTTTTTAAAATCCTCGTGTTAATACCTAGAAAAATATATATTAAAGAAATCCTCAAAATTTCAGAACGATCGGTGCAGCGGTCGCCGAGATATTTTCCTCACCGACTTTAAAAAGACTAGTTTTGAGAAAAATGCGTTTAAAGTTTTGAATAAGATAAAAGTAATGAAATTTTTTTTTTTTACCTTAAAAGGAATCATCGATTCCTGCACCATAAAGCACTTCTTCTGCTGCTTCTGCTTCGTCTTCAGCTTGTTTTTCTTTCCTTCTACGCTTAACCCTGGCATCTTTACTCTCTTTGGTAGCTCCTTTCTCAGCTTTGTCTATACGGCTTTCATCCTCGATCATTGCACGAAAACTGCTGTAACTTTCTGAGATCGACTCAGAATGACTTGAAATTTTGACAGAACATTCTTGAGATGTTGTACTTTAAGAAAAAAAAATCGATTTTTTAAAGTTGCTTAGGGTATACCCCCCCCCCCCCCCCTTAAAAACATAGCATTTGAGTTTTTGATTGAATTTTTTTTTAAAGACACACAGACAGTCGAAGTACAACTTTATAAATTTAGTTTGATTGGAGTAAGAAAAAAAAAAAAAAAAAAAAAAAAAAAAAAAAATTATAAAAAGAAATAATTGATTTTCAGGGGTTACTGATTTTGTGTCAAAGCTCTACGATATGCTCAGGAGTCTGTTCGTGCGGGTTAACCTAGCGCAAGACAATCTTTCCGATATCCTCAAGCGCACCCTGGTCTGGTCCGAGGTTCCGATCCTCGTGCGCAAAGACGTTAAGCAGGGAGGCCTGCTGCCTCTTCTGGAACGCAGAGACGTCTTCGAGAAAAGATATCAGGTCATCGGTAACGACGCTGATGAAATGATTAAAATCGTAGAGGCAAATTACAATCTGTACTTTGATTTGATACCCGAGCAGGAGGAACGTGAAGGTGAGTTTCCAAGATAATAGTTGCTCCAGAACAAACTTTAACTTTTTTTTTGTGTTCCAGAAACCGATCTACCCGAGCCTAGTTTCATCGTAGACATGAAGTAAGTGATTGACATGCCAAGCAAAAATGGACTTTTTAAACTTTCTAATCTCTAATAATAAACCGCACCTAAATTTGACGAAAATTCAAGAAATCTTGAAAACTTTTAATAAGTTTTTTCAATATTACATAATATTTGTTTAAAAAATTTTTCAAACGGTCTAAAAATCTCATGCTTATTAAAGTTTGGTAAAGTCACATTAAGAAAGTCCATTTTAACCTGGACAAACAATCATATGAGCAATGTATTTATTCGGCCCGATCGATCTCCAGTAAAGATGACGATGAAGATGAGGGTGATGAAGAAGACGAAGGTGAGTTAGATCTTGCACCGGATCCAGAAATCGAGAAGGAGCCGTCGCTCAAAACGCCCTCGGAGTACGCCCGGCGGGAGGAGGATACCCAAATCGACGCCGAGCGCGAAGTCGAGCGTCGCGAGAAGTGGAAGTCGTATCTGGCGTACGTAGACGATATCGTGGCCAAGATTCTCATAAGGGCCGCTTGCTCCAGGTATCTTGAACCCCATTTTCTGTTCAAAGAAAATATTTCTAATGTTTATCTTTTGATAGTATTAGCTACATAGTACAGGAGACGGATGAGGACAACGAAATCGAGCCTGTCTTTGAGATTCAACTGTTGCTCGAGTTCAACTACGTGACATTCAAACCTCCCCTGGGGATAGATGAGCCCGGGAGCTTCTACTCCATATACGAGGATGTCATGCTCGACATCATGAGGATGGCTACCCTCATACCCAGAATCGATCCAAACAAAGCGGACGATCGCGAGTTTTATACCGTTAGTGTGATTTAAAACGTAGAAATTTTTTTAGATTATTTCATGACTTAATGTTGAGTAGGTTGACCTGGCGGAAAACGAAGAAATTATCAACATGCTAGAAAAAACGTCGTCACGTGTGAAAATTGTTTCCAGACAAGTTTTGGTTTATTCAGAGGTATGTGGCTTATATAAAAAATTGATGATAAAATGGGGTCAAAAATTTACATATCTTATTTATGACTTATTTCCAGATATTTAGACCTTACTCGTGGTTATGGTTGGATGATCGTCTCGAGTACCTGGTCCTATTTCTCCGTTTCGGACGCATGCTCGACAGTAATGAAAAAGCCCTGGTCGCCCAGGCCGACTATGCAGAAGAAATACCAGAAATACCTGAGAAGAGGCCCAATCTCGACGACTTCCAGAACGAGCTGGATAGATACATCAAGCTTCTTGAAGAGGTCAGTCTGATTGCGGACGAAGCTGTCTTTCAAAAGTGGCTAAGAGTCAACTTGAAACCCATAAAATTTGGAATTCTTAATGCCATTGGCGAGTGGTCAAACACCCTAAAGACCCACCTGGTCGATCATGTTCAGCGAAGGTCAGTCTCTTCATCCATTAGTATGAAAACGCAATATCTAATGTTTGCGAATAATTCTTAGCTTGAACAATCTGGAGGAGTTCTTTGACAATTGTCGGGATGTGTTCGGTCGTCCAGTTGAGTCGAACGACTACGACGCTCTTCTAGAGACTATAGACTTTTTAAAGCAGGTCCGGGATCGAACTGACAAGATCGACGATGCATTCGAGCCCCTAGAGGTATTTCACACCTGCACCACATTTTACAACTACAGTAACTGAAATTGTTCTTCATTTCTGTTGGTAATAATCTCTAGGAAACGATTGAACTGCTAATCAAGTACGAAGTGGACATCCCTGAAGAGATGCGCGACCAGATGCTAGTCCTGCCCGAGAGATGGGCTGGTATAAAGAAGCAAGCAGTCTTGGTTAAACAGGTGGTTCAGCCACTTTTGAACATCCAGATCGAGTGGTTGAAGAAGAAGTTAGTTTACTACGAGTACCGTCAGACAAAACTTCTAGAAAAGTTTCGCGAAGACGAGGTTTTCAGGTACTCGTATTACCTATTTGGTTTTTGTAAGTGTCTAACGAATCGAATCAAAAATTATTAAATAATACTCGACAGCCCTGAGTGTCAAAACGTGTATGAACGTCTGGACGACTTCAACAAGAAGGTTGTAGAGCTAATCGACGAGTGGCAAGAACTTTCTCATACAGCTGATATATTCGAGTTTCCGTTAGTCCCGTTCAAAGAAATCGACCAAGTACAAGTGGAAATAAAGATGCTGAAGAATCTGTGGGATTACGTCAATGTCATCGAATCAAATTTGTACGAATGGAAAAAGACCGTTTGGAAGAAACTCGATATCGAAAGCATGGACGTTGAATGCAAGAGATACTCCAGAGAACTCAGACGTTAGTTTATGACTTTTTACACTTTTTGAGACGTAAGATCCAGTTTGAGATTAATTATAATGAAAGCAAATAAAACTATTTTCAGTTCTTGACAGAGAAGTTAAAAGTTGGACACTATTCATAAAAACTCTGGACGCTCTTAAGAATATGATGTCTTCGTTGAGATCAGTTTCGGAACTCCAGAATCCAGCTATCAAAGAAAGACATTGGCAACAGCTTATGGCTGAAACAAAGGTGGATTATTTAAATTAATTTAAGAAAATTTAAACAATTTTTAACTTTAATATTAAACTTTCAACGTAGGTTCAATTTACAATGACCGAGAAAACAACACTCAATGATCTGCTGAAACTCGAGTTGCACAAGTACGAGGAGGAAGTTAAGAACATCGTGGACAAGGCTGTCAAAGAAATGGCTATGGAGAAGATGCTGAAGGAGCTGAATAAAGTCTGGAGTGAGCTTTCGTTTGAGAAAGAGACTCACGACAGAACCAAACTTTCCGTTCTTCGCATTAACGAGGAAGCCATTGACACACTTGAAGAAAATCAAGTTTGTTTTCCGTTACTTACATCAGAAACTTAAAAAATACGAACACGATTGATCGATTGTTTATAGGTACAACTACAAAACATGTTGAGCTCAAAATTTATCGGCTATTTCTTAAAAGAAGTGTCAGACTGGCAGCATAAACTCAGCAATGCTGACGCGGTAATCGCTGTTTGGTTCGAGGTGCAACGAGCGTGGATGCATCTCGAGAGCATCTTCATTGGCTCAGAAGACATCAAGACCCAGCTTCCGGAGGAGTCGAAAAGATTTCAGAAAGTTGATAGAGATTTCAAGGTATTCATTTAGGTTCCTAAAATAAAAAAATAAAAAAATAAAAAAACTTAAATAATGCAACGACGTTACAAATTTATTTCTTCTGCAGGACATGCTTAAAGATATGATAGCTAATTTAAACATCGTCAAAGCCACAAACAAACCTAAGCTTTTGGAAAGACTCGAAGATATGGAGCGGGACTTAGCTCTGTGCGAAAAAGCACTTTCAGATTATCTGGAGACCAAGAGACTAATTTATCCTCGATTTTACTTTATCTCGCCAGCTGATCTTTTGGACATATTGAGCAATGGTAAAATTGGATAATAAATTTTTTGATAAATATACCGACCCTTTTTTTTTTTTTTAATTTCGTACTGTCGAATGTTTTTTTAGGAAACGTTCCGGAACTGGTTTGCAAACACTTGTCAAAATTATACGATTCGATCGCTGGTTTGAGATGGAAATCACCCAAACAGGGTATGAATTTAACGCAGTCAATCATGATGTATAGTAAATTTATTATTCTAATTATTTACAGCTGGAGCGTTGATAGCAAAAGATGGCGAGCATATGCCAACTTATGGAGCTTGCGATTGCTCTGGTAAGGTGAGATAAAAATTTCTACCGTACTCAAAAAAAAAAAAAAAAAAAAACTTAAAAACTTAAAAATATTATAAAATTATTGATTTTTTCAATCAAATGATTTAAGGTTGAAGTGTGGCTGAATCGGGTAACGGATGCGATGAGAAAATCAGTTCGGTACCACCTTGGTAGAGCCGTGATTTCGTACGCGGATAAACCTAGAGAAGAGTGGATTTTCGACTATCAAGCGCAGCCTGCGTTGGTAGGAACTCAGATTTGGTGGACAAGCGAGGTCAACATGGCTTTGGCCAAACTTGAAGAAGGCTTCGAGAGCGCTCTTAGGGGTAAGTAAAAACACTCTTGCCCTACAAAAATATTTAAACGGTATTTAAAAATATCAAAAATTTTTCATCGAGTCGTTTTTGCTTGAAAATTATGACAAAATTTGAACTCATAATTTATTTCTAAAAAATAAGAATCTGACCGTAAAGAGTTTGCAGAAATTAAAATGATAAATGATAAAAAAACTTTGAGACCTATGAGTTTTAAAAAATTTTAGTTTGTTTTTAAAGTATTTTTTCTTGAACATGAATTTTCTAAAATGTGTCTTGATTAAATCGAAAAGTTATAATTAAAAAGGGCTCAAACTTTTCACTAGGCAGTATTGAGAAAATCTTTGAAATCTTACGTTACTATACATAATTTTGAAAAACTTTTCTTGTGGATTTTTTAAAATTATAAAAATTCAAAAATTATAAATTTTTATGACTGCTCAAAATAAAACGTTTTCATATTGTATTTTACACCGTAGTTTGAAATATTATCACAACCCAAATAAATCAATTTTTTTCTATTAAAGATTACCAAAAGAAACAAATCGCTCAGTTAAACACGTTGATTGGTCTGCTAATTGGTGATCTGACCGACAACGACCGTCAGAAGATCATGACGATATGTACGATAGACGTACACGCCCGAGACGTAGTTGGAAAACTCATACAACTGAAGGCCGAGACCGCTGCAGATTTCCAATGGCAGTCGCAGCTGAGACATCGGTTAGTTACATAATCATCGGATAAATATTAACCAAACCATTTTTATTTACCTTAAAAAACAAGAATTTACAAACAAAAAAAATTTCATACTCCATGCTGATGAAAAATTTAACAAAGTTTCAGCAACATCGCAAGCTGAAAAATATTTTAGCGTCTAAAAACTTTCAGCTTTTTTTTTTTAAGTATTTTACTTTATGATTCAACGCATGCCTTTATTTATTGATTACTTTACGCTACGGGAGCAATGACTTTTTAATCGATTTTGAAGTGAGTTTAAATCAATTTGTTTACTCTGAAAATATGAATTAGTATGAACCATAGATTTTTATAATCCTTTTTCTTGTCAAATGTGGTATTCTCAAAATTAATAATAATACATATTTGATTGTCAAAATAAATCTATAGTGTCAAAAGAAAGGTAAATTGAAACAGGATACTTGAAAATAAGAAGTTTATTTGAAACTCTACCGTGCGCAAAAAAGATTTTTTTTTTTTTTTTTTAATTTAAAAAATATATTTTGAGCTTCAAAGCAATGCTATGCACGAACCAATCATTCGAAGAAAAAAACTAATTCGACCGTTGTTTATATTTTTTGCCGTAGAATCGATTGGTTAAATTTGTTTTTAAAAAATTTTTTAAATTTAACTAATTTTTTTAACAATTAAAAAAATACTAAAAAAAGAAAGACGTTAAAAACCTCTTAAAAACGTATAACCACAAAATTTTTGTAACCAGTTTTATAAAGCTCAATAAGTACTATCACTCACCAAAATTTTAGCCAAAAAAAATGTGGTCTTTTGTGAGAATAATGCATTTCAGTGCAACGGTGCATTTTTGAAAAATTTTTTATGGATAAATTAAAAGATCATTTTATGCTATTTATTTTGAACAAAAAATTTTTCGTCTAAATTAATATCCTGGAATGTAGAATGAATTTGAAAATTATTTTATCCAAATTCAAGTTTTGAGTCTTTAATATTAAAAAGTGTTCATTCGATGCACTATTATTTAAGATTCTAGATTTGAAACAATATCCTAGAGTTTCCAAAACGACCTGGAATGGGTCGGCATAGTCTCTGCATGATTTGATATAGATTCGGTCCTTTAACTAATGTATAAATTGTTTGAAAATAATTTTATTAATTTTTACAGTTGGAAAAATGTTGACTAATTTTTTACCATAATTAATAAAGTTTGTAAGTTTTATTGACAATCTTTAATCTATTCATAACACGAAAAAAAAAATGATTTTTTTACACTTTTTAAATTGTACTCTTATTATATGCTCAAATGAACTATGTGGATTTTCACAGTTTAATCTTGACAAATTTTAAAAAATTAACAATTCTTCATGCGGTGGCATTTAAGGTATACCAATCCACTAAATTATGTGAGCTTTCCATTTTTAATGTTTCGGAAATGTTCAAGTAGCGAATATTTGATTTATCATCCACCGGTAGCCACTTAACAGGCAAAAGTTTTGATGTGGTTGGTGTTGGATCCCTAGAATATATTCAAATAAAACTTAGATCGAGTAAAAATTGGATAAAACCATTTAAAATCAAAAGAACTAACCCAGTTCTGGCGAAGTTGGTCCACATTTCCGTCATCATTTCCATTATTTTGTATCGTTCAGAATTTTTTTTCAAAGCCGGACGACCGAGACCTTCAAAAATTTTTTCACGGAAAAGCATTTCTAACTCGTCTAAGTGCCCAGCTCCTGCGAAAAAAATTCATAAAATTGTAAAACATGATTTTTTTTTTTCAATTTAAATCCATATTTCAGACACCTTTTGCATTGATTGCAGAAAATTTTTTGATGGCTGATTGTGTCTTATCGTACGAGTAGATGTAAAAGTACGTTGGCTTATTGCTCGTTTTAAGTTGCTGTCTTATTGTTTTGAGGTTGCCTTGAGCAATGATAACGTCCGAGAATAACTTAGCTACATTAATTTTGTGTTTCAATGTTATATTACCGCCGTTAAAATACATTTTTTGTATGGTACTCGTATTTATTTGGTACGAATCTTCAATATAGCTATAAAAACCCGGAGTCATAAAATTATTTACATGTTCTTTCAATTCTTGTTCGGTATTTCCCAATTCTGTGGTGTCGATTAATTGAAATTAATAAAAATTTAATTTAATTTTTGACAATTCATAAAAAAAATTTTATTTTTTTTTACGTAACTGTTGAATATTCCAATAGCTTCATTGCTATTGTATCCTATAAGTAGAGGAACTTGAATTCCATTTAATGCTGCGTCATCAATATCGTCTTTTAGTATTGGATTTTTGGCTTCAGCATCGACTGAAACTCCAAAAGGAAAGATAACGCTTACATTATTCTAAAATTCATATAACAACGAATTATTTTTAAACTTGTCTAGATACAATTTAATATTAGTTATAATTTTTTTTTTTTTTTCATTCAAATCGATACGTACCTTTTGAACGTATAATGTTTGTTGTTTTTCAATCAATTTCGTGGCATCCACTGTTTTCAGAAATTCTTTGGCTACTGTGCTATTTTCTGTTTCGTTTCCTAAAGCCTTACATAGCTCGTATGCAAAATTTTTTGGGTTAACTATGGTCAATAACGGGTTGAAAATGTTACCACTCTGAATGCCTGCTTTATGAAAAAGTCCTGTGAAAAAAATTCCTCGTCAAGTAAATTCTCGAAGTTCTAATATTTATTGGATATTAGATTTTTATGATGAACTTACACACCCGAGGGTCGCGAATGATCACATGACGTCCTAATTTTTTACACCCATATTTATGAACATTTATTTTATCATAATTGAGCACGGTAATTTTTTATAGTGCTTGTAGAACATTGTGCGAAAAGCAATTGCTGCTCCACAGTACCCCTAAAGGCCTTAGAGCAGTCCAATCAGCTTTAAAGCTACTGTGTTTTTACATTCTAACTTTTTTCCAAGTGTTCGTTAAGTGACCATTTTACGCTCTAAAATCGATGCGTAAATAGTAGTTTTTATCATAGCATCGCTTAGAAAGAAGTAAACAATGTAAAGAATAGTAGTTTTACATTTTTTACTATTTTCTAAGCGATCGTGAAGCGACTATTTTTTGCACTAAAATCGATGCGTAAAAAATAACTTTACGCATACAGTAGAACCTCGCGCATTGTCCTTTCGTCGGGACCGAGGACCTCGCGCATTGTCCCTGTCGGCATCTTTGATCTTTGGACAATGTCCGAGGTTTTGCAGGTACAATTCGCGAGGTCCTACTGTACTATGATAAAAGATACTATTTACCTTGCATATATATTTATTGTAAATGTAAGTGGAGAATTGTCATAACTTTCTACCTTTTGCTGTTGCTGACAGGGCCAATAAGTGTACGCCCATTCCTCCAGCGTCTTCGCCCATAAGGCTCACGTTGCCAGGATCCCCTCCGAATTTGGCAATATTACTTTTTACCCATTTCAGTACCATTACCATATCTTGCAAGCCCACGTTTCCGGGAGCTGTTTCGTCTTCTAGATTTAAAAAACCTATACAAAACATAAGATGAAAGACCAGGATTATTGAACACAGTTCTGGAAGCATCGTTTGTTTTATTAGCCATTAAATCAAAAATGTAGCACAGAAGTTCCACTACCTTTTCACATAACTCTGAGAGTATTTATAGAAAATTATACTCAAACGTATTCTTATTAATTATACGTAATGGCTTAAGGTAGGACCTCAGTTACCAGAAGGGAATGTCCGAAAAATGTTTAATTCGAGTTACCTAAAGGTAAATACCAAAAACTAATGCTGCTAAATATTCAAGGCCTGGGGTGACCTATTATCTAAAATTATAATTAACTTTTGGGTCGACTATTTAACCCGCAGTCTTATGGGAAACGCTCATATTTTACGAAGTTTTTATGCAATGAAAAGTCTCCGCAAGGTGAAAATTTTTTCACGATAATAAAATTATTCAAGAAACATGTAATTGAAAATTATTTGTACATTCATGACCTCTAAGTATGAATTAAAAATAATTTATATGTAAAATACTTAAAAAAGCGTCTGCTCTCAACGCACTTCTATATCTGTATCTGCGTGAAGCTAGTCAAATGTAAGGTTAAAATTGGAACTTGACTAGCTATGTAACTGAGGTCCTACCTTGAAAACTGGTTAAAAAATACTTGTCCGAGATTATGGCACCCTTCATATTTTCACATATTAACTTAATAATTCAATTACTAACCCATGACTCCTACTCTATAGTTGAAGGTAATCAGAATAATGTTCTTGCGCATGAGGTAGTCGGGTCCGTATTTACCGTCATCCCCCTCGCCGAACATGAAACCACCTCCGTAAATCCAAACTATGACCGGAAACTTGCTTTTGGGTATGTGGGTTCCTCTGACGTAGACGTTGGCGTAAAGACAGTCCTCGCCAGTGCCATGTTGACTGTCAGTAACGTATATCTGAGTGCAGCTTTCGCCGTACTTGTTAGCCTCGCGCACATTCTTCCATGAATCGGGTGGCACTGGATCCTGTTGAAAATTTTACTTTGGGAAAAATTTTATCCGCGATAGCGACAATTTTTTTTTACTTACTTCGAATCTTAAAGGACCAACTGGTGGCTTAGCGTATGGAATGCCCTTGAACGCCATAAACTTTTCCCCGGTTATACCTGTTTCGATCGTTCCTTGCACTTTGCCGTTCACAGTTTCAACTATCGGGCTACTTTTGGAACTTGGAGTTTTGGAGAACAGTGGCTCGATGAAGAAAAATAAAATAAAACTTCGTAATAAAATCATTTTTTTTTTAATCAACTTGAATTTTCCGAATTCCAATTAATGAAGTACAAGTGAATAATCGTTGAGAAGTTTTTTAAGAAAAGCACACCCAATGTTACTTGCCTGATAAGGATTTTACGGCCTCTCGCCGTGAATAATCGAGAATATTTTCCAAACAAACTTTCAGTATTTTTAGAAAAAGTTAAGGAGTTGAAATTTTTTTAGTTAAACTAGTAAGCTGTCTTCCATAAATAATAATCCTCCAACTCGATTTAAAATTGATGTGCAACCGACGTATGATACACAATAAAATATTATTCATTCCAGATGGGACGATAAGCTGGGCGAGTGTTTCGCGAATATTTGCGACGCCTGTTTTAATTACTCGTACGAGTACCTAGGATGCACGCCTAGGCTGGTCATAACCCCGCTGACCGATCGGTGCTACATCACCCTGACCCAATCTCTGCACTTGATCTTGGGCGGCGCTCCGGCCGGACCAGCTGGTACCGGTAAAACAGAGACCACCAAGGATCTTGGACGAGCTCTGGGGCAAATGGTTTACGTCTTCAATTGCTCCGAGCAAATGGATTACAAGGTTTGTAAATTAATCGGATAAGGCTGTAGAGTGTTCAAACAAAGGTCATTAATCTATCATTTTACAATTGATCAACTTTTTGGTTCATTTTGGAGTGTGCTGATCACGGAGTTCCCAAGTGAAATTTTAATCCTTGTTTAATTTAATCATGCTTGTTTTAAAATTTATAAATTTATTTACAAAGTAGAGTCAATTCGCTTAGTATGATCAAAAAATTTAAAAAAAAAATTTCTCAAGCTACGACAGCTGAAATTTTTTTTAAATTTCATAATTTCAAAACCTTTAAACTTTTATAGTTTTTATTTTTGGGTCGAAAAATAAAAATTTTAACTGACGAATTTTTCATGCTTTTTCACTGTTTTCACTAGTTTAAAACATCTCAATTATTAGGGCCAAAAATAAAAATCCTAGAAGCTAAATTAAACATTAAAAATTTTTTTGACCACATTATAAAAAATGCTTTTGTTTTTCAAGTTATCCCAAATTTTTAGTCCCATACGATTTTTTTATCAATACGGTGAATTTTCTTTGGTGGGTCCCTTAAATTAAAATATCGTTAAAAATAATGATTTTAAAGATTTTAATTTAAAATTAAGCTGATATTTGATTAATTATATTGATTTCTGTTGATGATTCTGAGGTGCATAGACCTTGAGTGTAGATCGAGACAATATTAATCGAGATTTTAAAGATGAAAAATTTATCTTTAAATTATCTTCGAAAGTTCATTAAAATTTTACTCAATTATCATGTTTTAGTCCTGCGGGAACATTTACAAGGGTCTGGCTCAAACCGGCGCCTGGGGTTGCTTCGACGAGTTCAACCGAATATCCGTGGAGGTACTTTCGGTCGTGTCAGTTCAGGTCAAGTACGTCCTGGACGGGATCAAGGTTGGCCGAGACACCTTCCAGTTCTTTGAATTAGAGCTCAACCTGGTGCCAACCGTTGGCATGTTCATCACCATGAATCCCGGTTACGCTGGTCGTACCGAACTGCCTGAGAATCTCAAGGTGTTGTTCAGGTTTGTTCAATTTTAATAACTATTTATTCAAAATCATCGAAGTATATGGAATAGTGGTTCTGAGACTCAAAAATTACAATCTGTGTCCTAATTAAACAATTTTTAGAAGTTTCAGATTTGATTTTGTTAAGTCTTCAAACTCATAACTCAATACTAATTCTGACATTTAAACAAAAATGTTGAAATTTTCGTAGACCATGCGCCATGGTTGTACCAGACTTCGAACTCATTTGTGAAATCATGTTGGTGGCCGAGGGTTTCCTGGAAGCCCGTCTTTTGGCCCGAAAATTCATAACTCTGTACACGCTGTGCAGAGAGTTGTTGTCAAAACAGGATCACTACGATTGGGGTCTCAGGGCTATAAAGTCTGTACTCGTGGTGGCTGGTAAACTCAAGCGAGGTGACAGAGAGAGACCCGAGGATCAAGTGCTCATGCGAGCGCTCAGAGATTTCAACACTCCCAAGATTGTGACCGACGACGTACCTGTTTTCATGGGACTGATAGGTCAGTTTCGATAATTAACTTTTCAATCAAAATGAGCTTTTTTTAAGAATTTAAACTATGGTATGAATGAGTAGGTGATCTGTTCCCTGCCTTGGACGTACCGAGAAAACGCGATCCAGACTTTGAAGAAGAAGTTAGGAAAGCTACTTTGGATCTTAATCTGCAACCCGAAGAGGGCTTCATTCTAAAGGTACAAGCTCGGTCTTCTAAAGGCTAAGATTGATGGAATTTTTGCTTGAACTTGGGTTTTTTAGGTGGTTCAACTGGAAGAACTCTTGTTCGTCCGGCACTCCGTGTTTATCATCGGATTTGCCGGCACGGGTAAGACCCAAGTTTGGCGCACACTGTTCAGAACTTACCAGAACCAGAAGACCAAACCCTTCTTCAATGACCTTGACCCGAAAGCTGTCAGTAACGACGAACTTTTCGGTATTATTAACCCGGCTACTCGAGAATGGAAGGATGGGTCAGTACTTTAATTAATTTTTTTTATTGTTGAATAATATCTTTTTATTGACTTTTTGTCACATTTTTACATCTTAATTATTACCCTTAACAGGGTTTTACTTTAATTTATATAATTACAAGATTCATATATATATTTTTTTTTGCTCTGCGAAACGTTAATTAGATTTACCTAGACTAGAAAACTGATCGACTAGACTCGTGATTTTTTCCATTTGCAAGTTTGGTCCTATGTTTAAGTAGCGAAGATTCGATTTGTCATTATTTTGAAGCCACTTGGTTGGCAAGAGTTCTGATGTTGTTGGTGTGGGGTTTCTAAAATACAAAAAATTTTAAAATAGAATGAAATTTATCGTATTGTTTTTAACAAAATGATTTAAAATGAAAACTCACCCAGTTTTAGCAAAATTAACCCACATTTCTGTCATCTGCTCCATGAGTCTGTAAGGAGCCGTTCCTTTCTGCAGAGGAGAGATTTTAAGATTTTCGTAGAGCTTCTGTCGGAAAAGATTTTCCAATTCGTCCGTGTGCATGGCTCCTGGATTCAAAATACTTGCGTTATAATAACATTGTTTCTGAATCATTTTTATCGAAAAAAATCATCAAAATATTTACCTTTCTCAGTTATTTTTGCAATCTTTTTTATTGCCGACAACGTTTCGTCGTATTTGTATACGTAATAATAGGTTGGTTTCTTGCTTTTTTCTTGCTGAATCTTGAGCGTTCTGTGAACACCTTCGACATAATACGTTTGCGTATAGAAATCGGTGATGTTTTTGCGATTTTCTTTAGTTATCAGTCCATCTTTGAAGTATAAATTTTTTAAATCATAGACTGTTATGCCGTAATTCTTTTTGAGGTATTGGATGAAAGTAGGAGAAAAGAACTTCTTAAAGTGATTGTTCCATTTATCCAAATCGTCTCCTATATCTGCACATCGAATCATTTACTTAAATTAAATCCACAAAAATTAAATAAAAATTTTTTTTCTAATACTTACCACTTAAAAGACCCAGAGCTTCGTTGCTATTGTATCCAATCAGTAATGGAACTTGGATTCCTTTCATCGATGCTGTATCAATTTTTTCTGGTATTATTGGATTTTTTGCTTTGGAATCTATTCCAACTCCAAATGGGAACGTAAGAGTTACCCCACCCTAAAATTTCTCAATTTTTTGTTAAATTTTTTTTATTATAGCTGTTTGATCACTTAATCTAATCTGCTTCATACCTCTTTGACGTATAATTTTTCTTGTGCTTCGATTAACTTCTTAGGTTCCACAGTTCTGAGGAATTCCTTGATTTCTCTATGGTTACGTGTTTTCTTTCCCAAAAGTTCGCACAGTTTGTACGCGAAGTCTTTGGGACTCGGTATATTAATAGCGTGATCGAAAACGTTGCCACTCTCGGTTATCACCTTGTGGAAAATACCTGATAAAACAAAAAATTGTCTTAAGTAAAACAGTTTGGAAGAAATTAAATTTTTTCAATCATCTCCATCATTAGTTATAATTACCTTGCGCCGCTGGAGATAAGGCCAAAAAGTGTACGGTCATGCCACCGCTGCTCTCACCGAATATCGTCACGTTGTCAGGGTCCCCTCCGAATTTGGCAATGTTAGCCTTAATCCATTTAAGAACGACCAGCATGTCTTGCAAGCCCTGGTTCCCGGGTGCTACTTCGTCTTCCAAATTCAAAAAGCCTGGACAAAAAATAAATATAACAAATTGATAATAGATTAAGAACGAATCGCATTTATGACGTACCCAATACTCCAAGCCTGTAGTTGAAGGTTACCAGGATGATGTCTTTCCGCATCAGGTAGTCCGGGCCGTACATGTACTCGTCCCCATCTCCGAACAACCAACCACCACCGTGTATCCAAACCATAACTGGTCGTTTTTCCAGTGGAATCTTATTACCTCTGATGAAGACATTAAGAAAGAGACAGTCTTCACCTGAGCCACGTGTCTCGTTGTACAGATAAACCTGAGAGCAGATCCTACCGTATTCTTTGGCTTCGCGAACTCCTTTCCAGGGTTTAATTGGTTTTGGATCCTAAAAAAAATCATTTTAATTTATTAATGACTTGACTAACATAATCTATAAACGGGTAAATATTTCAGGGTCTAAATCCAAGTTCAAAGACTCGTTTTACTCTCAAGTCTAAAATTTCAAGTTTGAGTCTTAAAAATCAACAAGTCGAGTATCTTCTATATTTTTTGGCTGAAGAGTCCAGTCGAAACTCTAGAGTCTTCGTATTTAAGAATCGATCCAGCTCTAACATTAGTAACACTCACTTCGAATCTCAGCTCCTTAACCGGTGGCTCGGCGTAAGGTATACCTCTGAAGGCCAAGTACTCGTCCCCGGTGATGCTCCTGTCTATCATTCCTCGCACTCTTCCACTTCCGGTGTGCACGACAGGGTCCCGGTTCTTCGTACATTCCGAGTACGAAAGGCCCGCGAGCAAGCCGCACCACAAAACCAAACCGTGCATCAAAGACATCTTGAAAAACTTCGAGCAGACTGATCGGAGGAAGACTTTATATGCTAATAGCATCCAAGTGTATCGAATGTTTATTCGTCTTATCTCTTCTCGCTTTTTTTTTCGCGCGCTCGCGAGTTCAAACTGTGACGGCCGAGATTGACTCAGAGCGGTGGTACACTTACCGTAACGAGGAAAACAATTTTTCTCTCATTTTTTCCTGTATCAAATTAATAGCCTGTAAAAGATACAAACATAACTCATAAACTGTTGCATCGAACGATTTCGGAGAAGCCCAGGAAAACCCGCCGGGCGTTGTTTTTAGCGAGAGATTATCCTTCTGATGCTTGTGACGGAAAATAACTGGACGATTTTGAATTTTTAATGCTCTTGCGAAGTTTTCGGAGAAGCCCTGATGTAGGAAATCTGATCTATTAATTGTTTTTGAAAAAATATATCTTGCATTGATATAAATTTACTTTCCTCAAAGAATAGTAACATGCTTATGTGGAAAAAAATTTTTTTTCAACTAGTTAAAGTTATGTATACCTATGCGTGAATGTTATTTAGTATTTAATTATTTTTTATTTATTTACTTTTATATTTAAAAATATTAATAAACATTATAAATGAGGCTTATATTCATAAGCTAAATACTAATTCTTTTTGATTATTTATTTTTTTTTTTCAATCTTAGTTTGTGCAAGAATTCTTATTACACCGATGTTATTAATTAGTTTTCATGTAATAAATAAATTTATAAATAATATCGTTGCATAAATAACGCATAAAGTGATACTAAGGTAAATGTTCGGGATTACTGGACGTAATTGTCCACCACAGTGGCACCCCCCCTAATTTATTATAAAATCAGAAATCTAAATTTAGTTTAGATATAAAATTAATCATCTAAATTTAGTTTAACCAATAAACTTTACTGTAGTATAAAAAAAACTTGGAGTATAACCTTAAAACTAGCTTAAAAATCACTTCCAAGTGAGCCCTTCAAAACCTCCAAAAGTTGTTTGGCACCCCCAGGTAAATTTCGAATTATCATCAAAAGATGTACTTTTGTTTTATCGGTTGCAAAGCGTAGAATTAATTTAAAAACTTGAAAACTTTTTTTTTTACTTAACACCTGAAACAAAATACAGTAAAACCTCTCTAATTCGAACCTCTGTAATTCGAAATCCTCTCTAATTCGAAGTTAGGCCTCAGACTCTTGAATTTTCTATGCTGGCTAATGTAAAATTAACTCTGGAATTCGAAGTTTCGAAATTTCGAAACCTCCATAATTCGAAGTAGCTTTTTGTCCCTTGAACGACTTATTCATGTATTTCTCCCTCTATAATTCGAAGTTACTGTCAAATAGACAACATGGCGAGTAAAAAGTATCAGTCGCTTACTCTTAAAGAAAAAGTTGACATAATTCGAGAAGTTGAACTTGGTGAAAAATCGAAAACACAAATTGCTAGTTCTCACAGCATTCCTTTGAGCACTTTATCGACTTTTTTAAAAAATAAAGAAAAGATTCTTCAGGATTACTCCGAAGTTTCTATTGGTGAAACTTCCTTAATTCGAATTTTTTTCAAAGTTCACCAAACTTACCTCTATAATTCGAAATCCTCTATAATTCGAAGTTGATGCTCAGACAGTTGAGTTTCGAATTAGAGAGGTTTTACTGTATTTAAACCAATTTTTACCGCGAATTTATCTTCATTCATTATTTATCGAGGGGGTGCCGCTCAGGGGGACATTTGAGACTACTTGTCCCCTCGGTGGCACCCGGACAAGCTCAAGTTAAACGTTTGTCCCCTAGGTGGCACCTTTATTATTTACGATTTTTTGGTGTTTACCTTGATAATTTCACCGGTGTTTAGGCATAAAAATGCTTGAATATCATCTTTACACAGTTTAAAAAAAGTTTTGTGAGTTGAAACATGCAGAATATTTATATCGGAGCTTTCAAAGTTAAAGTAGTTTTTACGAAAAACCACTCGACGGACGCACCGGTGAAGATAATCTCGGTTGAGTTTTTCGTTTGCGATCTTCTGCTGAGGAGCTGATGTTGAGTGTAGTATTTAGTGATTAAAATCAAGTGATTTTAACCATCCACAGCGGTAAACAAGTGATTTTGATCAATTTTTAATTAAGGTTAGGGAGTTTGATGCAAAAAATATGCATAAATTGCGAAATTTAGTGATGCCATTCTGGGGGACGGTTCGGGGGGACAATTCTGAAAATTCTTTTTTGGGTGGTGCCAATTTCGTGGACATGACTTTTGTGTTAGTTTATAGCAAATTAAACAGTTTTATGACAAACAATTAATGAAAAAAATTATTGAAAACTATTCCTGACTTATTTTTTCATCATCCTGTGAAAAAATTATATATTTTCATGCAGTTTTAGTGTAATAATCTAGCGTAAACCAAAAATCCCCCTTTGAAAAGTGTCCAATAATCCCGGACATTTACCTTATTCAACAGTAAAAAAAACTTGCAATCATTTCGCGTAAGACTTAAACATGCTTATATTTTTATTATACACATTTTTCTTTCATTCCATACATTTTTATTATATACATAAAAAAATCCAAAGCCTATTGAAGCTAAAAAAAAAAGAATAACAATAAAAGAATTAAATTGTAAATAAGGCTTTTTAATAGCAGACGACATCTAGCAGTCAATTTTAGCTCGGGATAAAACAAACCACCGCTACCCATTGCTTTAGCATGGGGACGGATGAATTTTTTTTTAAAATAAAATATTAGGAATTCTATCTAATTGTACCGGTATTAAAAAATATATATTTGGAAAGTTAAAACATGGTGGAATCTCATAAAAATAATCCCGAGCCGGTAAAAGTTATAAATGCGCATGAAAAAAATGTTGAAATATAAAAAGTGTGGTTATACTATGATTTTAGCTTGGGGACTATTGTGAAAATTTTTATGAAAGTAGTAAAAAAAAACTTTTTTCATCATAACATTAATGCTAAAAGTTTAAAAATGAAAATTGTCAATTAACCTACAATTTTTAGAGCACATGAAGAATAATTTATATAAACTTATAGCCATAGATAAAATTATTTTCAACAAAAAAATGATCCAGAAAAAATTCTCTTTTAAAAAAAATAAAATTTTTAATTAAATTTATGTTGGGATATTATTATTATTATGTTCTGTTATTGTACAAATATTATAGTGTAAAGAGAACCAAGAATAATCAACGCTTTTAAATTTTATGAAGAAAGCTTGTTTTTTGAGACAGTTCATAAACTTGTTGTTTAAAATAAATTGTAAAAAATCTACTAGCAGCTGTTCTAGGATCTGGAAGGTTTTGTAAACCTAAACTCTATCTTCTCCTTATAAACATATCTCCATATAAGCTCAAATCTTTGATTCATGATTCAGATTAATGAACCAATAATTTCTGTCGCTTACAAACTAAGTAAAAAAAACTCACTCTGTAATAGTAATATTAGTTTAAATAAGTAAAAATTAGAGTTCTATGCATATACTTAAGTTTACATCCACTAAATGTTATAATTACTTGAAAATGTTCAAATTATTAATTCAGTCATATTAAGTTTAACAATTATTTTTCACATAGTGGATATTAATTTAATCCAGTACTGTTTGAAGTAAGTATTAAGTTGGGTATTTGTTTCATTTCCCTAATAATTGCACTAAAAAGTTTCTGACATAGTCTGAAGCCTAATCTAAACATCTAAAAATATTCATGCTTGTAAGGAAAAGATAGCGTTTAGGTATACAAAACCTTCCAGATCCTAGAACAGCTGCTAGCAGATTTTTACAATTTATTTTTATGAACTGTCTCAAAGAACAAGCTTTCTTCATAAAATTTAAAAGCGTTGATTATTCTTGGTTCTCTTTACACTATAATATTTGTACAATAACAGAACATAATAATAATAATATCCCAACATAAATTTAATTAAAAAGTTCATTTTTTTTAAAAGAGAATTTTTTCTGGAGCATTTTTTTGTTGAAAATAATTTTATCTATGGCTATAAGTTTATATAAATTATTCTTCATGTGCTCTAAAAATTGTAGGTTAATTGACAATTTTTATTTTTAAACTTTTAGCATTAATGTTATGATGAAAAAAGTTGTTTTTTACTACTTTCATAAAAATTTTCACAATAGTCCCCAAGCTAAAATCATAGTATAACCACACTTTTTATATTTCAACATTTTTTTCATGCGCATTTATAACTTTTACCGGCTCGGGATTATTTTTATGAGATTCCACCATGTTTTAACTTTCCAAATATATATTTTTTAATACCGGTACAATTAGATAGAATTCCTAATATTTTATTTTAAAAAAAAATTCATCCGTCCCCATGCTAAAGCAATGGGTAGCGGTGGTTTGTTTTATCCCGAGCTAAAATTGACTGCTAGATGTCGTCTGCTATTAAAAAGCCTTATTAGCGTCTTCCTGAACAGGATATGCATTAGCATGTTTTTAAATTAGAACGACAATATATACCAGAATGCACTCTTACAAAAACTGTAAATATGTATAATAAATAATCCTCGAGAGAAAAAAAATTTTTTTTTTAAATCAAGCACAAATAATCCTAATAAAATTTCAAAAACTTAATCTCAACAATTTCAGTCTCGTGTCAGTATTGATGCGTGAACAGGCGAACATGGGAGGTGAAGGTGCCAAGTGGATAATCTTCGACGGCGACATTGACCCCATGTGGATCGAGTCCCTGAACACCGTGATGGACGACAACAAAGTCCTGACCCTGGCCAGCAACGAGCGTATCGCTCTGACCAAACAAATGCGCCTAATCTTCGAGATATCGAACTTGAGGTTTTACTTTTTATCCACCAGAGCGAAAAATATTTTCTGAATTTTTTTTTGAAAGATAAACTTTTGATTACAGAACAGCCACTCCAGCCACGGTGTCGAGAGCCGGTATTCTGTACATAAATCCTCAAGATCTCGGCTGGAATCCGTAAGAAATAATTTATTATTCCGCGAAAATTCGGACCTACTGTCTCTAAACCTGTCGTTTCAGATTTGTGCAGAGCTGGATCGACACGCGAACGTCGTCGGTAGAACGCGGAAACCTGACGATCCTGTTCGAGAAGTACATCCCGCCGCTGCTCGAGGTTATTAAGTTTAAGTTCAAGAAGATCACTCCGATACCCGAGATCGCGCATCTGGAGATGCTTACGAACTTGCTTAGCTGCTTCCTCACCAAGGAAATCGTACCATCCGATTCCCCGAAAGAAGTGTAATTATTATAGAGTCGTTATTTTGTTTATTTTTTAATTTTTGAAAAATTTCATTTAGTAAGATTTTCACGGACAGAAAAAAAACAGGAATTTACTGTGGTAAGCTAACACGAGAAAATCGTGTGTTAACCTTACGCAGAAAAAATCCTAAGCGCTACTGTAAGAGAGCCAATCAAAATCACTCTGGTCACACCTGATTGCCTGATTGGTTCGGCTACAGTAGCGCTTAGGATTTTTTCTGCGTAAGGTTAACACACGATTTTCTCGTGTTAGCTTACCACAGTAAATTCCTGTTTTTTTTCTGTCCGTGTTGTTACACAAATTACGTGAAATTATAAGTAGTGTGATTTTTGAGAGCACAGCTTATTTTATAAATTTGCGAGAGTAAAGTTTAAAAAAATTTTTTTTATGATGAAATTTCTTCGAGAACTAAAAATTTTTTTACTTTTTTTTAGTTATTTGTTTATTATTTTTGTTTGCGTAAAAGGGTAAAGCTATATAGAGTGACACGGTAAAGATATATATAGAGTGACACGGCAAATACGTTTTTGATCGAATAAAAATTTTTGTTACAACCAATTTTCTTTTAAATAGGCATCAAGAGATGAAAAAAAGATTTGTTAATATTTTTTAATGCACTCTCTTGAGTTTTGAGAAATACGCGTCTAAAGTTTTACTCAAAACGAATAGGGAAGATGACGACTTTTCAGAAATATTTTTCCTCTAAAGTTTCTGATATAGAATTGCAGCTATTGTAGCTAAGCAAACTAGAATTTTTTTTTTTCATCTTCCTAATGAAATCAATTTGAAATTTTTTGTGATCCTAGTCGGAAGTACTCGAAAAATTTTGCACTAAAAAAAAATCATCGTTTTTTAAACTTTATATTTGAGAAAAATAAATAAATAATAAATTTTAGTACGTAAACATCAATATCCATTACTATACCAGGGTCGAACTGTACTTTGTGTTCTGCTGCGTTTGGGCCTTCGGTTCGGCTCTGTTCAAGGATCAGCTGGTCGACTGGCGAAACGAATTCAGCAAGTGGTGGGTTGCGGAGTTCAAAACGATCAAATTTCCCATGGGTGGAAACATATTTAATTACTTCATCGATCACGAAAGCAAGAGGTTTGTGCCTTGGATTGAATTGGTTCCCGAGTTCGAACTGGATGCCGACATTCCGCTCCAGGTAATGCTTTCCTGAAATAAAACCTTTTGAAGATTCTCACGTTCTTCTGTGGCTGTTTAGGCAACATTGGTCCCAACTGCAGAAACAGTGCGTTTGAGGTTCTTCATAAACCTGCTAATGGATAGACGCAGACCTGTCATGCTAGTTGGTGGTGCCGGATGTGGCAAGAGCGTCATGGTTGCAGATAAACTCAATAGTCTGCCTGATAACTTCAATGTAGCGAACGTGCCCTTCAATTTCTACACGACATCTGGTGGGTAATCTACTTTTGTGTAGAAACTTTTAAAATACGACAAGGAAATTGATATATATATTTATATTTAGAAATGTTGCAAACTATTTTGGAAAAACCACTGGAGAAGAAAGCTGGACGCAACTACGGTCCACCGGGTGGAAACAGCCTGGTGTACTTCATCGATGACATGAATATGCCCGAGGTAGACGTTTACGGTACCGTGCAACCTCACACCATCATACGACAGCACATGGATTACGGCCATTGGTGGGGAAATTTTTTTTATAAATATCAAACAACTTTATTGTGAAACAAGATGTTAAGTTTGAAAATTTAATTTTAGGTACGACAGAGCAAAGATGACGCTAAAGGACATCCACAAGGTTCAGTACATTTCGTGCATGAATCCCACTTCGGGTAGCTTCATCATTGATTCTCGTCTTCAGCGGCACTTTGCTGCATTTGCTGTGAGGTAAAATTAATTTTTATTGTACTAGCTGATAGCTAAAATATTGACTTTAACTAAATTAAAAAAACTCTTTACATATAGTTTCCCTGAAGTTGACGCACTCAAGACAATCTACACTCAGATTTTGGAGCAGCATCTGAGTTCTCCAGTAAATAAATTTGACGAGAAATTGGTTGCCCTGGTCCATCCCATAATAGAAACCGCATTGAAACTTCACGAAGCAATCAGCCAGGAATTCTTACCGACTGCTGTCAAGTTCCACTATATCTTCAATTTGAGAGATTTGTCGAACATCTTCCAGGTCGATATTTGTATTGATAAATTGATTTACTTTTTGAAATTAATCTACCTCAAAATCTTAAATTTTAGGGTATTCTATTTTGCACTTCGGCCACCTTACCAAATGCCGATGCCCTGCAGCGTGTGTTTGCTCATGAAGCATTTAGAGTCTATTGTGACAAGTTCACAACCTTCGAGGATAAGGAAGTGTTTGACGGTCTTCTACGCGATACATTTAGAAAGTATATACCTGTACGTGCACTAATTTTGTTTCATTCAAAAGTGCAAAAATACCAATGCTTTTTCTCTATCTTCTAACGTTCTTTTCAGAATTTCGATGAAGATAGCGTGTTTCGACAACCATTAATCTTCTGTCACTTCGCGGAAGCCATTGGTGATCCAAAGTACATGCCCATCAACACCTGGAAACAACTCGAGCTTTTACTGAAAGACGCTCTTGATAATTACAATGAACTGGTACAGCTATTATTTTTCTTAACTTCAATAATCAAATTTGAAAAAATTTGAATTCTTTCAGGTGTCCGCCATGAACCTGGTCATGTTTGAAGATGCCATGTTCCACGTTTGCCGAATAAATCGTATATTGGAATCACCGCGTGGTAACGCGCTTCTGGTTGGAGTTGGTGGCAGCGGAAAACAATCGCTTTCACGATTGTCTTCGTTCATTTCATCACAAGAGGTAATTGAAAAAAAATTATTCAATCTCTCAAAAACTGTTTGTTCAAAAACTATCAACTTTTTTTTCCATGTACAGGTCTTCCAAGTCCAGTTGAGAAAGGGTTACTCGATAATCGATTTGAAAGCAGACATATCGGTTATTTATACAAAGGCCGGTATTCGGAACATACCAATAATGTACCTGATGACAGACTCTCAGGTTGCGGATGAGAAGTTTTTGGTCGTGGTCAACGATATGCTGGCGTCCGGTAATATCCCCGAACTCTATCCCGACGATCAAGTTGAAGTAATCATCAATGCCGTGAAAAACGAGGTGATTAATTTTTTTTCAAAACTTGTATGTTTAAGTATAAAAGTTATATTATAGTAAGTCTTATCATATAAATTTAGGTAAAACAATTGGGTATGATAGACTCTAGAGACAACTGCTGGAAGTATTTCATTGAAAAAGTACGAAGATTGCTCAAGGTAATACTCTGCTTTTCACCCGTGGGTGCAACTTTGCGACAGAGAGCCAGAAAGTTTCCGGCCCTCGTTAACTGTACGTCGATCAATTGGTTCCAAGACTGGCCATACGAGGCCTTGCAATCAGTCTCCTTGCGATTCTTAGAGGTAAAATGAGATCATAAAATATGTTTAAAAATAAATATTTTATTTCAATCTACGGGTAATGTTTAGAACCTGGCAGAGCTACCTGTAGAACACAGA
This sequence comes from Encarsia formosa, assembly GCA_038277355.1. Taxonomy (NCBI): domain Eukaryota; kingdom Metazoa; phylum Arthropoda; class Insecta; order Hymenoptera; family Aphelinidae; genus Encarsia; species Encarsia formosa. The sequence goes on along the minus strand of CM076186.1, from coordinate 12,000,103 downwards.
GCTTTGGTTTCGGACTTCATGTCGTATGTTCATACGAGCGTAAACGAAATTTCCAAAGCCTACTTTGAGAATGAAAAACGATACAATTATACGACACCAAAGTCCTTCCTCGAACAAATAGCTCTCTACTCAAAATTGGTAGCGGAAAAGCAGAAAAATTTGAAAAGCATGGTTGAACGGCTGGAAAATGGTTTAGAAAAACTTCAGTCTTGCAAGGGACAAGTTAGTGATGGAGCTGATCATACTTTTTTTTTTTCTTTTTTTTTTGCATATGAATAATTACGATAAGACTTGATTATTTATTTGATAGGCTGACGCTCTAAAAGAGGTTTTAGCTGTACAAGAAGTCGAATTAAAGAAAAAGAATGATATAGCAGACAAAATTTTGGCAGAAGTGCACGCTGAAAATCAGAAAGCTGAAGTAGAAAAAGCCTTTGGTAAAAACAATGACTTTGATAAAATTTTTGACGTTTAATTTTTACAACGAAAAATTAAAATTATTCAGTTACCGAGGAGGAAGCCAAAGTTGCAGAAATTAAAGAACAAGTGATGCAAACCCAAAGAAAGTGCGATCTAGATTTACAAAAAGCTGAGCCAGCGGTTCGAAAGGCCGAAGAAGCCCTTGACACTTTGAATAAGGTAAAAAGCTTTAAAAATTAATTCACCTGATTTTTTAACTAAGGTAAGTGTGCCTAATATGGCCCCTTGCCTAATATGGCCCCCCCTGTTATTTTGAATATGTTCGATATGTGGCATCTCTACAAGGTAGGAAGAAGTCAAAAATACTGAATTATGAAGTTTTCAGTTGTTTAGAACATTTGAAAATTATTTTTGCGCACGCCGAATAGCTAAAACTCGTTTTGTATACCTCCGTTATTATTTTTCATTGTAATTAAATGGTCTGCCAAAAGATTTAGACGCATCTGACCAAAATTTGAATAAGTAGCTTCGATTCGTTATTGTTTCAGCTTTAAAATGCGACCTTAGTTTTTGTTCAACTCGTTTTCTAACGGGTTTTATTCTTAAATAACTTATTATTCTCCAGTGTTCCTAATATGGCCCCCCCGCGAATTAGTAGAAATACCGATATTAAGAGTCCTTAGTTTCATGTTTACTTTTTAGAAAATCCTATCCTAATATTATTTAAGAAAAATAAATTTAATTGTTTCAAAGCTTTTTTTCATTTTATAACTAAAAAAGCATTCTAGCTCAAAAATCAAACTTTGATAAAAATTTAAAGTTGTAATTTTTCTACTGGTTGCAAAGCTTTCAAAAAAATTGTAAAAAAGGCTCAATTTTTAAATAAATTATTTTTAAAATGTTAACAATTTTGAAGTTTTTTTTAATCTCATATTCTGATTGATTTAAAAAATCGCAATGAATAAAATACTTCAGGGGGGAGAGGGGGGCCATATTAGGACACAAATTTTATGTGTCTTAAAAAACCGTGTTTTGGTAAATCCTCTGACATTTGAAGCTCATTGATCAAAACCAAATGTGTAAGGTCTCATTTTAAAGCTCTTGAATTAAGCTTTAAAATGAGACCTTACCCGTCAAAAAATAGTGATTTGATTCGCCACAACGTCGATTCTCGCTTAGGGGGGCCATATTAGGTACAGGTACCTTAATTATTTCGATTTGTGTATTTTCAGAATAATCTGACAGAATTGAAAGCGTTCGCTTCGCCACCTGAAGCAGTTTCCATGGTATTGCAAGCCGTACTTATACTTTTTTCACCGAAAGGCAAAGTGCCCAAGGATCGAAGTTGGAAGGCGTGCAAGGCCATCATGGGTGGTGCTGATCAGTTTCTCTGGGCCCTCAGAAATTATAACAAGGAAAATATTCATCCGAATGTTGTTGCCGCTTTACAACCTTACATCACAAACAAAGGTTTGTTTTTGTTAGCGTGTTTGTTTGATTTTTTGATAAAATTATTTTACTTTGAAGAGTTTGATCCGGACTTCATTGCTACTAAATCAAGCGCCGCTGCTGGTATATGCAGTTGGGTGTTGAATGTCATGGTATTTCACTACGTTTTCGAAAATGTCAGACCTCTTAAAATGGCTCTGAATGCAGCCAATGTTGAACTTAAAGCTGCCATGGATAAACTTAATGTTTTACGAGGTCGCATTGCGGTATGTTCCACATTTTTTTTCACATTTTATCTTTGCATCCAAGTTTTGTATTCAAGTAAAAATCGTAACAGGAATTGCAAAAAGTTCTTGATCACCTGGCCGAAAAAATGGACGTTGCGATGGGTGAGAAAATGAAGTGTCAAAGAGAGGCCGATGCAACAACAAGTTCGATTGATTTAGCGAATCGTCTCGTCAATGGACTTGGGTCAGAAAAAGTTCGTTGGAGTGAAACTATAGAAATGTTAGTTTTCAAAGAGTATTTAACTTCAAGTTTTAGAATTGCAATATTTGCTAAAATTAAAAATTTACCTGCGTTGTAACAGATTAAACGACTCCGCTGATAAAATACCCGGTGATTCGTTGTTGATAACGGCTTTCATATCCTACGTGGGCGGTTTTTCACGAAATTATCGTCATGAACTACTGAAGGAAAAGTGGATGCCATTTTTAGAAAAAGTAGAAGAGCCAATACCGAGAACCGAGGATCTTGACGTCTTATCACTGCTGACGGATGACGCCCAAATCGCCTCGTGGAATAACGAAGGTATTTTCAAATCTCACATCGTTGATATGCCAAAATAGCCCTTGTCTAAAAGATCAAAATTTTTTCTCAAGGTCTTCCCACTGATCGCATGTCAGCAGAGAATGCAACGATCTTACTGAACTCAGCGAGATGGCCGTTGATGATCGATCCTCAACTGCAGGGGATAAAGTGGATCAAAACAAAGTACGGTGATCAGTTGCAGATTCTTAAACCTGGACAACGGAATTACATGGATAGACTCGAACTGGCAATATCAAATGGGGACCTCGTAATTCTGGAGAATATTATGGAGAGTCTTGACGCTGTTCTTGATCCGGTTCTCGGACGAGTGTTGATCAAGAAGGGAACGTACGGTTAACTTAGTTAAGCTTGTTATTTGAACTGGTATATTTGTAAACGTCGAATTTGTTTTTCTAGTGCTATCAAGATAGGTGACAAAGAGGTAGATTACAGTCAAAAGTTCCGGCTCATACTACAAACAAAGCTCGCGAATCCCCATTACAAACCCGAGATGCAAGCTCAGACTACTCTCATTAATTTCACCGTTACTCAGGATGGTCTCGAGGAACAGCTGCTGGGTGAGGTCGTGAAGGTTGAGAGGCCTGATCTTGAAAATACTAAGTCAGAATTGACGAAGCAACAGAATATCTTTAAGATTACTTTGAAGACGTGTGAAGATGATCTGCTGCAAAGGTAAAATTATCTAATTTCTATGCAATACAAAATAAACAATAAAAAATACGTTACAGATTGTCGTCGGCTGGACCTGACGTGCTGAGCGATGTAGCTTTGGTAGAAAATTTGGAAACCACCAAACGCACAGCTGCCGAAATTGAAATTCAAGTTGTAGAAGCCAAAGAGACTTCGGCTAAGATTGATGAGGCTAGAGAGTTGTACCGACCTGCTGCCACTAGAGCCAGTCTTTTGTACTTTATTCTCAATGATCTAAACAAAATCAACATGATGTACCAGTTCTCTCTAAAAGCTTTCAGCGTTGTCTTCCAAAATGCCATCAGGTTCTTATTCTCTTAAATTTAACATTGAGTTTTCTTATAATAATAATAATGAAAATTTGCTACAGAATGGCAATCCCAGAAGAAAAACTCGCCAAGCGTATTGTGAATTTGCTTGACAGCATAACGTTCATGGTTTTCAATTACACAAGCAGAGGTCTTTTTGAGACTGACAAACTAACGTTCTTGACTCAAATGGCTATTCAGGTTCATTGGCCTTGCAAATTAAATTATCCATTCAAATTTTAGTCCATCTAATTTCAAGATTCTAATTTAGATCTTACTCCAAGCGAAAGAAACCAATCGAGCTGAAGTAGATTATTTACTGCGGTATCCTTACGATGTCAATATCAGAAGTCCTATTGAATTCTTGAATGATCAAAGCTGGGCTGGTGTAAAACTTCTGAGCAGCATGGAGGTCTTTGAAAACTTAGACAAGGACATCGAAGGTGCTACCAAACGTTGGAAAAAGTTTATCGACTCTGAAAAACCCGAGACCGAAAAGTTCCCATCTGAGTGGAAGAGCAGAACAGCATTTCAAAGGCTGTGCATGATGCGGGCTTTTAGAATAGATCGAATGACCTACGCCGTCAAGTTTGTTCATTATACTTGAAATTTTTCAATAACGACAATGGATTAATGTTTGTAAATTTTTTTCTTAGAGTTTTTGTGGAAGAAAAGTTCGGTGCTAAGTATGTTCAAAGTCGCTCCATACCTTTTCACAAGTCCTTTGAAGAGACCAGCTCAATCACTCCGGTTTTCTTCATCCTGTCTCCTGGTGTCGATCCCCTTAAAGTACTATCAAGGCCCCAATCACTAACTAATCACTTGTTTTTTTCATTTCTAATTTCTTGTCTTAACTGAAGGATGTTGAGGCGTTAGGAGAAAAATTGGGTTTCACCATCGCATCCCACAAAATACACAACGTGTCACTTGGTCAGGGACAAGAACCCGTGGCCGAGGCCGCATTGGACCTGGCGGCTGAGCTCGGACACTGGGTTATCCTACAGAACGTACATCTGGTTCAGGGATGGTTGGCTACTCTCGAGAAAAAACTCGAGCAGCTTGCAGAAGATCCACACGACGAATATAGGTTGTTCGTGAGTGCGGAAGCGAGTTCAGATCCCCACGCATCAGTCATACCACAGGTAAATTTTATCTTATAGATCATTAATTTTAATTTAAATTACAACTGAATTATTTTCCACAGGGAATACTGGAGTCAGCCATTAAGATAACCAACGAGCCTCCAACGAGCGTTCATGCCAACTTGCACAAAGCTCTCGACAACTTTACTCAAGAAACTTTGGAACAATGCTCGAAGGAGAATGAATTCAAGGGTATACTGTTTGCTCTCTGCTACTTCCATGCCGTTATTGCTGAGCGAAGAAGATTTGGTCCACAAGGCTGGAACAGGGTAAATTTCAAAACCTTACCTCAAGTTTAGTAGTTGAACTATTTAAGTTTATATAAACCAATCAAATTCTTCTAGGTATACCCATTCAACTTCGGTGATCTGACAATCAGCTCGTCCGTTCTTTTGAATTACCTGGAAAATAACGTCAAAGTGCCGTGGGAGGACCTGCGTTATCTCTTCGGTGAGATCATGTACGGCGGTCACATCACGGACGACTGGGATCGTCGGCTGTGCTCGACCTACCTCCTGGAGTACATAAAGCACGAGGTCATCGACGGCGACCTTATGCTCGCTCCGGACTTCCAGTCTCCTGCCAGCATGGACTACGCCGCGTATCACCAGTACATAGATGATTTCATCCCACCCGAGAGTCCAGTACTCTATGGTCTACATCCTAACGCGGAAATTGGTATGTCTGAAATGACTTAAATATTTTAAGGGTTAGAAAAAAAAAATAAATAAAATTTTATTGTGTCTAGGTTTCCTGACTGCCACCGCCGAAAATCTATTCAAGACGGTTCTCGAAATGCAACCAAGGGACACTGGAAACGCGGAAGGAGATGGATCATCTCGTGAAGAGAAGCTTAAATACCTTATCGAGGACCTCATCGATAAAATCCCCGAAGAGTTTAACGTCCCCGAAATGATGGCCAGGGTTAGTTTGAGTTCAATTGAATTAATTCATCTGAAAACCCCGAGGTAAACAATTTTTTTTTCAGGTTGAAGACCGGAACCCATATACAATTGTCGCGCTCCAAGAATGCGAGAGAATGAATCTTTTGTTTAACGAGATAAGGAGATCGCTGTCGGAACTGGATCTTGGATTGAAGGTGTGAATTATATTTAAAATATACAACCATAAAAGTATACTGTTGAAAAATTATTTTTCATTATGTTCCTAGGGTGAACTCACAATCAACGCTGAGATGGAAGATTTACAAGTTTATTTGGATCTGGATCTTGTTCCACCCACATGGACGAAAAGAGCTTATCCATCGAGTCTTGGTCTCCAAAGTTGGTACGCAGATCTTTTGAACAGAAATACTGAGTTTCAATCTTGGACAAATGATTTTTCGGTAAATAATTAAAATGTATTATTATCATTTTTTTCATTGTATCATCAACGAATAAGAACAATGCCCCTTTAAATACATAATAAATTGATTTTACATTACAAGTATATCGGTCATAAAAAGCAATAAACTCAATCCTAACTGGTTCAATGCTATGAAATATAAAGTCAATTTTTAAATTAGTTTTGAACTTTATTATTATTCTTAGGTATACGTCAATCAATTTCATCGCCAACTTTATGAATAAAAATGATTTTCTATGAGTAGTTTTAAACTTTTTAGCTGCTTCTTAGTGTTTTTTTCTTAGCTAGTTGACTCGTTATGTTTAAAAAATTAAAAAAAAAAAAAATGAATAAATCAAAAAGTAATTTAAAAAAGTTAAAAAGTTGATAAAGATTATCCTCAGTTGTAGTAAAGAATTTTAAATAAGCGTATGTTATTACACTGACTGATTAAGATTTAAACGTAGAAATTAATATAAAAGCAATACTGATGATAATATTTTAATCGTTCATAACTACCAATGTTTTAAAATTCTAGCTTCCATCTACGATTTGGCTCGGCGGCTTCTTCAACCCTCAGTCTTTCTTGACAGCAATTATGCAGCAGACCGCCCGCAAGAACGAATGGCCCCTGGATAAAATGTGTCTTTTTTGCGACGTAACAAAAAAGCAAAAGAAAGAAATCAAGTACGTATACAAACCTATCATAAAAATTCATACCCTCCATGTATCCGAAAATAAAAATGTTAAGTATAATATCCTCGTTAAATGAATTTTACTATAAAATTCATTAAATCATATACCAAAGCTTTCGAACAGAATTTAAATCATTGTAAAGGAGGAAAGAATCAATTTGGACTCAGAAAGGCATATTTGGCTCGCAAATGTGTCGCAATATGTTCAGACATAACCTATAAACTTGACCTAAGCGGCCAATATGAGTCAAATAAGTGGTTTTTTCGGACCGAAGTTATGACTAAAAAAAATCAGTTTTCACGCTAGTAGCCCGAAAGTACAATTTTCGGGCCCGTACCGGAAACGAATATTGTACTTTCCGACTACTAGCGTGAAAAATAGTATACAGCCCTTGGGAGCGCAAAAATGAGCTAACCTTTAGCAAACTTTTGATGACCTTGCCTTCGGCTCGGACATCAATTTGGGTTTGCTAAAGGATAACTCATTTTGGACTCCCTCGGGACTGTAATATACTATTTATTCCTCACTGCATTGACTAGTTGAAATAAAAGTGATATTTATCTTTCAGTGCACCACCACGAGAGGGCGCCTACATAAGCGGTCTCTACATGGAGGGCGCTCGGTGGGACATAGGCCAGGGCTCGATAGCCGATTCGATCCTGAAGGAGCTGTTTCCAACGATTCCGGTTATCTACATCAAGGCCGTCACCCAGGACAAGGTGGAGCTCAAGAACATGTACGAGTGTCCGGTTTACAGAACACGACAGCGCGGGGCGACCTTCGTCTGGACGTTCAATCTGAAAACCAGGGAGAGAGCTGCCAAGTGGGTACTGGCTGGAGTGGCCATCCTTCTACAGATATAAATAGTTTTTTTAAGTACCTGAATATTGTGCTGTTTAAAGTGCTGTGATTTTGTTAAATTGTCTATTAAGTTATTTTGTACCGTTGTTAGTGAAGAGCGTTTTAAAAATTTTATTGCTCTTAAAAAGAGGTCAATAAAATAATTTTTTTATCATAGATTAAAAGTCATCTTTTATTTTATCTTATTATAGGCACGATGTATTTTTTTTTTTTTTTTTTTTTTTTTTTTTTTATTGGATGATTTTTTATGAGAAAAGCGATGGTAAATAGACTGCGGGAATAATAAGTTTATTTCTTATAAATAAAATCCATTCAACTTTTTATTAACGGTTGCGCTTCTTTATTACCGATCCTAAAAGCATTCGCCTGAATCGTTTGTTTTACTTCAGAAATCACCGGAGAGAAACTATCGTAGCTCTTTGAAAAAAAAAAAAAAAAAAAAATACATTAGCGAGTTTAAAATAAATATCTTCGGTACCGGTAAAACTAACTTCCAGTTTTGAATAAACTGACAATTAGTATATTTATCTCTTACATAACATTACTTCAGTTTGAGAAATTTTTAAATTTAAATTTCCAAATGAAAGTTAAGGTAATGCAAAACATGAATACGTTTTTTTTTTGGTTTATCTTATGCCATATTCAAATTATTCTTGTAAGTCAAAGAAGGTTGATCCTTTGATTTAGCCCAAATAAGTAGAAAGCAAATTCTTATTAGTCCCGATTTGAAAAGACGATTCGATCGTTAGGTGAAAATAATAAAATTTCTCTCGACAAAGTCAGGAGTCGGAATGTGTCACATGGAATCAAAAGGTCATCAGCGGCATATGAATAATTTGCATCGAAAAAATTTTCTTTTTCCCAAAAGTAAAAATTATTACTTTTAAATTTGACATCTTCCTGGTTACAGTCTCGTGTACTGGCAGTGAAAAAAAAGCTTTTCATTCTCGATTGTTCCTCCAGGAAAAATCAATTAAACACGACGGACGTGAACCCCGTACACGATTGTCAAACATCGAGTTACGTAAATACGAAATGAAGAAACCTCGGGCTCTTCCGTCATGGAATAAACTCAGTTCACGTACGACCGATAACATAAAGCGCGTCGTCCTCATGCAGGAGAAAATCCGCGACAACAGCTGCGAAACAGCTAAAACCACGAACGGTCTTGAAGAAAAAAAAGAAAAAAAACTCGACATAATATATCTCTTATTGGAAACCCGCGCTTGGCTTTCTTTCTCCTGCGTTGCTGCTGCAGCGAGGTTTGCATAAAACAAAAACGTCCGCTCGCTTTCTGAGGTACTTTAATATTCCGCTGGTCACTCTCGCGGATTTGCGAATTGGATTTTAATTACAAAAGCGCGAGAGAATTTCTAACGTTCGGGGTTTCTTATGTTGGTAATTAAGCGATTCGCGACTTTTTCCCCTCTCTTTACGAGAGCATCCGAGAGAATTGCTTTATCCGAGCTACGGAAAAACTGGATCGACGCTTGGTTTTTAGAACTGTTGTTTAAAGAAGTATTTACAAAATTAGCAATTGAAAATTGTTTTATTTATTGATTGAAAATCATCAACGGACTTTACATGTCCTTCAATAAATGTTTAATTTAGGTAAATTTTATTAACAGCAACAGTAGTTTTATTCAAATCGAAAGTATTGTTATCAAATATTTTTCTTAAAATTTGTTGAATTTTTTTTTTGAAAAATATTGGTTTTTTGGAACTAAAAATTTTTTAAACTATGATCGTAAAATTGATCTATTTAATAATTATTGTTTAACTTAATTTAGACTAAAAATGACATAGTTTATTTAAAAAAATATAATTATAATAATGTGATTAAGCAACATTATTAATTGTACATTATTATGATTCAATGTGACTCACGATCTAGTTTAATAAATAAACAAATAAAATTCAAAGTAAATAATTTCAGGTTTTTATTTCAGGCAAAATCAAACTAATTTTATAATTAAATTAGATTGAAAAAATTAATTAATTTTAATAATTTATATTGGAAAACAGTACATCAAATCAACTCAAATAAAACTTGATCTGTTTATCAAATAGAAATCGATAAAAGTTTTAATTAAGTTAGGAAAAATAAAATAAAATCATTAATTGTGTGTACCCACTAAAAACCTTTTCATTTCCTTTCTAATCTGTATGAGTACGAAGTTAAACTTACATAGTCGACCACTAACGTGTTGAAATTTAAAACGTGTGTGCGGTCGAAAATTTCTTTAACGGCGGTTAACGTACCGAGAGAAAATTTTCAGGTGACATTGACGTGTGTTCCTGTTCAACACGAACTCTACGAGTTAATCAGTTGTTTCGTTCGAATTTAAACACTAAAGTTCGGTTAATTTGCTGTGCAGGATAAACATCAATTTCTATTTTTACTAAAATATATTCCAAAATTCGCTAAAAAAATTTATGCATCTTTATACAAACTTTCATTTAAAAGCTAAACATTTTTAAAGTTTTATTAAAAAATACTTTTGATGAAAAAGTTTGATGAATAATTAATGTTATATTATATTTATGCATTGTTTAAAAAAAAACAAACGAAAAATGATTCTTAATCACAGAAAGTAAATCGGTTAACTTAGTAGAGCTTTCGACTCAAAAGGATCAAGCCCGGCTCTGCTCCGGCTTCTCACCACAGTATTAATTCATTGAAAAAAAAAAAAAAAAAAAAAAAAAAAAAAAAAAAAAAAAAACAATTAATTAATGTAATTTTTGATTGATAGCTTTTAAAGCTCAATTACAATAAACATTTTAATAAAAAAAATTTTCACTTTTTTTTATCTTTACATTTCAAAATTTTTTCTTCCGTAATCTTAAAAAATAGCGGCTTTTTGATAGCCTGCTCTATTTATTGCAAGGTCGAGTCAAATTCAAGGTTATGCGCAGAGAGAGAGAGAGAATCCGTAGAAGTGATCAGATTTTCAGCTTATCTGTCCGAAGCAGCGCCAAAAACTTCTTGAAATGTTTGTTTGACAGTATTGACGAGTTACTCAGGGGCTGAAACACAAAAAAATTTGTCTCAATTAAAAAAAAATCTAATTGCATTATTTTTAATAAGGTTGTAGTACCATGAGATAGAGACTACAGAAACAGTGTATTTTTAAAAATAGCGTGACTCACTTTAATTTTCTCAACATTCAATGAATTATGAGTTGTGAGCCAACGTGCTCCAAAGTGATTTTCTTTGCTGTACGGACGACTCACTTCGATAACAATTTTAGTTGCTACGATGAGCCCGACAATCAGGATAAGCTTGAAGAACAACAATTTTTCCCTACAGATTATACGCATTTTCATCTCTCCGATAAAAGTCATTTATTTCATAAGCTCGAAAAATGTTTATCTGTTATAACAATGTTGTTCTTTTTCTCATACATAACCTCTGGCAATTATAAACGGTACCACTAACAGTGCACTTCAGCAAAGGTCGAAAGTTTATTTTCTTGGAGTCATGATTCAAAAAAAGAAAAAAATTTGTAAATTTTCATTTCGTTTTTTAACTAAATTAAACTTACAAAATATAAATAATCAATCTCGAATTTACCTAAATAATGGTCCAAAATAGTCCATTTATGAGTCCAAAAAACCAGAACAAGGTTTTTGGCACAGACAAAAAGTATGAAATCTGAACAAAGAAATTTAATTTATAGTAAGATTTGTTCACTTTTTAAACAATTTAAGTATAGTTCTGCAATATATATCACTTGAAAATAAAATTTACTCATCTATAATGTACATTATAAAATTGTCATTACTTTACCCTCAAAATTGAAGATTCTTATCAATTTTAAAATGGATTTATTTTAGTCTGGTATATTCCGTAAAAATAGAAAATAGTGAAATTTTTCGATTCTGCATCCCAAATTTTTCGTCCAAACTTATAAATTTAAAGAAATGTAGGACCCATCTCCAATGCAAAAGCAGCCAGCTCATTAGCATCCCGACAATGGCAGGCAACGTGAGTGAAAATATTTGCTAAAAATTCTCCCAAAAGGAGTAAAGAACTTTCGATAGCTGGAACTTCTTCTTCTTCTTCTCTGTCTCGAGGCCCACGCATGAGCACATGCACACGTTTCCGATCTGGTATTCGACACGGCGCATCGCATCGCGAAGCGACCCGAAAGTTTCACGCGGCACGTATTATTACAGTTGCAGCACACGTGTTAAGTGCACACGACTTTTCGGAAGTTCTTCGGGTTTTTTTTACATAAATAAGGTTCTAGGATTGGAGAGAGCTTGGGAAAGAGCCGAGTGTGGATTTTGATAGGGTTTTATCAACGATTTGTTATGGAATCTTGAAACATTGAAATAAACTTTAATTTAACTTTCAAGAAAAGAACGAAAAGGTCTTGTTTGTCTTTTATTTACTTTTTTTGCAAGTTACGAGTTATCGATACTGTTGTCCTTATGATCATCGATAATGAAAAAAAATTAAATGAATTATTTCAATATTTTCAATAAGGATTTATGAGTTTTATTTATTTTTAGTAATATAACAAAATTTTTATTTATAAAAATGAAGTTCTTTTTTAATTTATTAAATTTTTCAAATTGATAATTATAATTTTTATTTAATTCAGTTAAAAAAAAAATTTTAATTAAAAAATAAAGAACCCAAATTAAAATTTTTTTTTTGTAATTTTTATTATGTTTAAGTCTCATATATGAATGTTTTCATTGCACCATAGTTGTTATAGGCACAGTTTCTTTTCTTGGTATATAGAGACCAGGATTCGAACCCAAGATTTCTTTAACCGAGACTCGACTTTTCACCGACTGTGCCACAACGGGTCACGTAAATTAAAAAATTAGTTTGATCATTTTTTGTACCAGTCTTCAATTTCATATACTAATTAAAAATCTTTAAAAAAATGCTTTAATCTATAAAATATAAAAGAAAACATTAATTTTTTTAAAATTCTTTTACAATATGACAGAAAATCATTTCACCTCCGTTTGACAAAAAATTTAGTCAAACTTTTAAAATAACCTGTTACATTTTTTCGCTAATAAAGCTTTTTCAAAAAGTGTCAATAGAAACTCCCGTTTCGCTTCCATTGATAATTACAGCGGCTTTTTTTGAATTTAAATTCCCCCTGGGGTTCGTACCACAACTCGCAACCAAAAAACTTTTGTTATTTCCGAGAGCCCGGGTAACAGATACCCGATACTCAAAGTACTTCGCGAGTGTGTCTACGTAACCAAACGAACGGAATTATGACTCGCCCAACTCGCTAAGCGGATAATAACCGATATAATGGGTCACGACCGGCGTACGCTCGCATAGCAAGAAAATGACTAGAGTTTTTTTTACCTACGTCCCTCTACAAAAGCGGATCAAACAAGAGCTGCTGTACTCTCGGCGATACATTAACCATGTGATTTGACATGTAGCAGGGTTAGAAAGTTCATATGTTTGAGGAAGAGTAGGACGACGCGCACTTTCTAAAAATCAAACTTTTTTTCCAAAAAAAAGAAAAAAAAGGTTGAAGATTTTTTTATTTTATAATTAAACCGCGATAGCATTGTCATGCAAATGGGTGGAGGGTGGTTTAGCGAAATTACGGCTCCTCTTCTTTTTTTTCAGGGTCACGAGTAGCAAAGCCGCGGCGTTGTTAATTAATCTCGTCTCGTAACACCGCGAAGCAGTGAGACCCATTCAATTAGTCAGAGGCCCCGGAAGCCATCCGCACTTTCTCAGCGCGAACTGTGTTAAGCTAATATTCATTGAAAACTTCTTCTTCCGCGAGGCACTTTCTAAGGATATTTTTTTTTTTTACCATAAAAATTAAATATGAATAGTCCTGGGAGGAGTCGCTAATGGGTCGCTAAACCAGGTGTGAAAATTTAATCCGGACGAAATTGATCCTCTTTCGAAGCAGATAACATTGTTGGGGGATCAAAAAATGGAGTAGGAGTTGTTTTTTGATAGCGGTGAGAAAAAAAAAAAAAAATAGTTTAATTAATGGACTATACAGAGGAGGTTTTTGTAAGAAAACTCGCAGATTTTAGCTTTTTAAACATTTTTGTATCTCGCAGTTTCGAGATGAAGATGATAAATTGGTAAATGGGAGAGTAGTTTTGTTATTTTTGTTTCATTGTGTTTTGCAGGCTAATTAGCCTGGATAACTGAATATTTTTATGAATTTATGTAATTACAGATTTGTCGATGTACAATCTCTGGTAGCAATTAGACTAGATTAAAACCAACTTACAACTTGACAAAAACTGTTGCAAAGGATAGTATCGAATAATTTATAAAACATTTTAATTCATAAATTTTTAAATTTTGAGTATTGGACGTACTTGTATAAAACGAAAGGTTGAAAAAATCTTTGAATGAGTTTTTATCAATGAAAGATCAAATTTGATCTTATTGAATTGAGTTTGCAAAAATTAAAATAATTGTGACATTATGGCAATCAATTCAACTTAAATAGTTTTAATTAATTAATAAAACAAATGTTTTCGATTTTCACAAATTTTTTCTAAACAATAGTTAATAAAAAAGCTTCATTACGGCCGTTTCAACTTACAATGTCATCTTCAAATGAGCTTAATGTACAGTACTAAGTTATTGTATATACTCATCTGAGTTATATTAATTAATTAATTAATTAATGAATTTTCACCAAGTGAATGCAAAAGCTTTAGAATTATCAAATAGTTTTAATTTTTGTATTTACAATCTACGACCCAAATATGACTCTATTTAGTAAAATATAACTTATAAAATATAATAAACCATGTCTTGATGAGAATTGATTAATATGGTTGTGATCTACCTTAAACAAAGAATTTACACAAATTTTATAAAGTAATATTATTTTAAAAAAAAACTAAATTTATAAAAAAACAAGGTAACGTTACTTATTTAAAATATAATGAGTTATTTAATTATTATTAAATTTTGATTAGAAAAGGCAAAAAATGATTTTTTTGGCATACAAAAGCTTCAAAAGATCTGCGTCAGTCTAAGAATTTCTTCCCACCTCAAAATAATAATCAAAAAAATCAGTCAAATTCCAATCTAGCTTCGAAATTTAACGAGTCAAAAGCACCATCTCGTTAGACAATATTCCTCTTCACATGTAAATCAGCTTAGACGAGGAGAACATCGAACGAAAGGAAAGAGAAACCACGAGGAAGAGAGGTGAAAAGAAGCTTAAATGTGTCCCGCGCGCAAACTAACAACAACAATGCTGGAAAACAATGCGCGAGTAGCGTGAATGTAAAAAAACCAACAGCCGACTCTCGCGTTTAAAAGGTTAAAGAACAAAAAAAAAGGAGTTAAATTTAAAGAAGCCAGCAAGGACGATGAAAAAGACGAGTCGAGATTATTAAGATGTATTGCGACTTTTTGTTGCTCCACTTCGGTAACACAGTTTTTTACGGGCTAATTTTTCAGCCCAAGACCATGATTTAAATACCCTGGGAGAGAGGAAGATTCAATTCTTTTTTCGTGCTAATGGATTAAATTGTTTCAAATTAGGACTTAATTTATGCCTTGATTGCCTTCGTCTTGCCAATTTTTTTTTTTGGGTAATTGGTTGTATCAATTACGGGGTTTTCTTTTTAACCTGATTTCGCAGTGTAGATTTTTGTAATTTTTTTTTTTACAGGACAATGTTTTTCATGATGGAAGAGCGGGTTTCAAAAGTATTATCTTCCCTATAAAGAAAGTACGAGAAAATTCACGTTTGGCGCCTTTTCTGCCTCGCGACTACATGAGCCTTGGAGTTTAATTTTTTCGAGTTGGTTTAGAAATGCGATAGATGTGGGAACAAAGATTCAAAAGAAAGGCATATTGAAATCAAAAATTTTCTTAATTTCAAAGATAAAGTGGCTTTCATGAATAGTTTTAAAACGATTCAAAAGAAATTGGAAATTATTCAGACTCATGCGAAAAGATTCTTTGAATTTGGACGAATGAGATCTTTCGTCTTTTGGTAATCGATACCCAGCTCACTTCATGTATAGGAAATGAAAAAGAAACTATATATTTTAGCTTTACTGTGGTTAAAAAATAAACCCATGCTAATTTAAAAAAAAAATTATTATTATTATCTTTTTGAAAAAAATGTAATTGAAGAAATCGAATGTATTTTTTAATTTGTAATTTTATTGACATGAGTTTTCGTCAGGACTCTTATAAAACGGTCAGTTAAGTTTTTTGTTCTTGTCAAATTTCACTACAGTAATTATTGAAAAAATCAGACTATTGCTTTATTATTATAAGATTTTTAAATTTGAATAATCCCTTAAATAAAATGAAACCTCTACTAATTTACGTACAACGAGTAGTTCAACGAGCTAAGCATATGACTAGCAATTTGAAATACTTCGGTTTGGATCCTACTCGGCACTGATTCTGTCAAATTCAGTAAATTTAGTTAGTTATTTAATTGATAGTTGATTTAAGGTAGTAGTTCCGGCTCAGTGCACAACTCAAACTAATTCTGAAATTAAAATATGTTGTAAAAAAACACTTGATCTTTCTAAATATCACTTAAAAAATACAGGTATCCATGCTTTTTTCCGAGATAATTGAGTTAGACATTCACCAAATCACAATATATAGTAATACCTAACCTGTAAAGTTTAACATTTTTTGAACTCAATTATCTCGAAAAAAAGCATGGCTACCTGTATTTTTTAAGTGATATTTTGAAAGATCAGATGTTTATTTACAACATATTAAAAATTCAGATAGTGTTTGAGTTGTTTGCATTTTGCATGTGTTTTCCCATATATGTGTTATATATCACGGCACTACTACCTTAATGTGTAAAAATGATCAGATTTCTGATAAAAAGAAAGAGCAAATTTGTTAAAGAATAAAAATTTTAGATATATAGTTTTTTTTTTTTTTTTTTTTTTTTTTTTTTTTTTTTTTTTTTTTTTAATGAACTTTATAAAAACTTTAATTATTGTATCTTGTATATATTTTTACCTTTAAAAAACCTTGTAGTTATGTTTTGTCAGATTTATTTATTTTTGTCGGAGTTTAAACAAATATTATTTTATTACACCGTAAGTAAAATTGTTTTTTCTCACGATGATTCATTATTTTTTCATGTGATAAACTTGAATCTCTAGAACAGTGAAACTCCGATAATAGCAAACTTAGCAGTCCAGGCTTTAACTTTAATTTATCGCGGTGAAATAGAATTAACTTTTTATTTACTTTTATAGAATTTAATTTTTGCTACAGATATAGTTTTCGAATAGATTTAGCCAATTTACATAAAATAATACTTACAAAATTAACCCACACAGGCAACTACGAATCATGGAATACATAAAAATTAGTTTTATGGGATAAAAAATTGAGATAATTTTACAGCAACTAATTTTTGAAATTCAAGTGTCCTTCATATTCGAATTATCCAGGTTTCCTAGCTTTTGTAAAAAAAAATAAGCTCGCATAAATCAATCTTCCACCAAAAAAACCCATAAAATCAAATCAGTCCCCAAAGTACCCGCGGAAAGAAGACTGCACACGTAAAAAAAGTTGACGTACGCCGGTAATCCTCCGGTTGGGTCCTCCCACGCTTTGCTCCGGCGTAGCGAAAGAGAGAGTGTGACGAAGAGGAATGGACGAACCCGACGAAAGAAAGGACGGTAAGTAAGTAAGTAAAAAGTCCGAGAGTGGGGGTAAAAAAGGAAGGGTAAGGACGCGTGCGGTGCAGTTAAGAAGCGGCGCGTGAGAAATGCACACGCTCCAGAAGATCAAGAGCTAAGCGGGCAAAGAAAAGAAAAGAAAGTGCTGCTGCGGTGCGCGCAGTAGTGGTGGCGGGGAATCGGATGAGCGAGTCTAGTCTCTCATCCCCTGGAACGAGTAACTTAGTCTTGGCTCGGCGCGTGCCGGCTCAGCTGCTACTCCCACTGATTTTTTTTACTCCCAGGACGATACCGCGTGTGATCTATTTTTTTTTTTTTTATTGTGGATTTTTGGTTTGAATTGTTGCAGTGCAGATACAGTGCCAGTGATATGAATTGCGGACGGCCGTAGGATCATCACAGGCGATGGACCTTAGAATTGTAAGTTTTATTTATTTATTTATTGATAAGGTTGATAAATCAAAAAAAACATTTACAATTGCATAAAAAATGTTTAATAAAGAGAAAAAATTTTTTAAATATAAAAGCGCAAAAATCTTTTTTTTTATACATTAAAAGAAAGTTTATTTTTAACGAAGTTTAAATAAAGTATAGAACTTAGATAAAATTTTTTTTTTCTTTTTTATTTAAAAAAATACAATAAACAAAAGTAACAAATAAATTTTTACTTTTGTTTGATCAAGATAGCTGTGGAGTTTTTAAATATGTTATAATAAACATTAGAAGTCAAAAATTTTTACCTTGAAATGATTACGCAGAAGCTCTGGTTCAGTTAAAAAGTTTTTTTATTGATAAAATGAAAATTTTCAAAATTATTTAATGGAATAAAGCAGTTTTACTAGGAAAAATAATTTAATAACATGAAAAGTGTGAAAATAAAATTTTTTTTAGTGATGGAAAAAAAAGAGATTTAAAATAGTACTTTTTTTAGAATTTTTTTTTTTAATTAATAAACTTTAATTGCACTTGGTAATGTTATCATACTTCGCTACAGAAATATTTTTCATAAATCACTTACAAGTTAGAAAAACTTTTTATTAATTAAATAAAAAATAAAAATAAAAAAACTCAAAACTTAAAAAAAAATTCGTTTTCAAACGTAATGCATAAAGGACCAATAGAACACATGAGGTGTGATTTTAACAAAATAATTATGTTACTGTAAAGACGTTGAAAAAAAAGTCCTTATTTGGGTTTGCAGAATCTTTTTTTTTTAGACCTCATTAGAGGATATTTTTAATTTTATTTTTCTCTGTGCATCATTCGGATCCGAACCAACGATCCTCTATCTCAGAATCGATCTCCATACTGACTGAGCCATCACGAGTCCCACAAATCAAACCATCAATTCAATAATTCACTTTCCTCATTGACTTAAATTTTATTCAAAAATTCTCGCAAAACCCGTAGTGAAACTACTGAATAAGTAATACCAGCGTAAGGCCACGTAATAAAGTCCGCAAAAGACGAAATTAGCGAGATCGAATCAGGCGCGCCTTCGAATCACTCTCCCGCATGCAGTTACACCGTGTCCGATAATCCCGCTTCGCAGATTGGAATCGTCGTAGTTAGCATTTGCATCTTCGAGATCCCACATTACTCATGATCCATCGTCCACATCCAATCCGAGAAATCTCCACAGTCTGTCTTTACCCTACAGCTCCCGGGCTTGAGCCCTAATGACGTTATTGTGTCCCTGATTTATCCTCTCTGGACCCGGCAAAAAATCCATTGTTTCTAAAAATCCAGGGTGAAACACACGATCGGGAATGTTAATACGAGGCATCATAGGAGTCGATTAGTCACAATTATTCACAGGAATTCGCCCCTCGATACCCGTCGAACCCATTAAACTTTCTCCCTTCCTGTCTAGCATCCCAACCTCACAGGGGTAAGGAGAAAAAGCGCCAATGAATGCGCGCGGTTGTCTCACGCGATGGGCTGAAAAAAAAAGCGCGCCAATTAGGTATCTCCTCTCTGTCTTATTGATAAACAAATTTTGCGGGTTGATGAATAAGGCACGCGGACTCGTTTTTTCTTATTTTCGAGCGATTTAATTAGGGGGTACACAATGGCTACTTTTTTTTGAAAAAAGTAAAATCCTCTTGTTTTTTGTTTGACCGCGACGCTTCTTGACCTCCAAACGATTGTTTCGCAAAAGACAAATTTAGCCGTTCCGACACTGTTACCCACGAGATGTGAAATTAGTAGGAAGTAATTGATTTTGATCGGATGTCGAGATACCAGAGAGTTTGTATTTGAATGGGCGCATGCGCAGTCAAATAAAATTAAAGCGAGTAGTAAAGAGCCACCAGATAAATCTAATTGCACGGTAGACCACACAATGAAAGATCTTATATAAAGGAAAGTTATGTTTATCCTCCTCCTTCTCCCGTGGGTTGATTTTCAAGATCCCAAGAACAATAAGAAAGGGAACAATAATGCACCTCGCCCAATACATAACGATAATCCCATAGGATTCTTTAAACCATCCTATAAGAGATAGATCGGATCTCAGGAATGGTATTTCCTCGGCGGGGGTCGGCTAACGGTCCATTGTGGGCAAGGACGTGGGAGTGCTGCCTAACCCTTTCCGCGAGGAAGATGCGAGAAAGTGACGCGACGACGAGGAATAATAAGTTTCGAGGTATTTACAATTGGCTTAATGGCTTTATTACACGGGACCTTTTATTTATGACGTCGCGTACGGCTACTGAATTATTCATGCGAATGGTGGGGCAGTTTTCACTTTTCGAGTGCGCGTATTGTCTTCTCGGGATGTCTACGGGCTTGATATTTCCTGGTGGTTTTTCGAGACTTTTATAATTCGCTTGTTTCCGTGATTGGGTTTGTGAAAACAGCGAGGTTTGATGTATTTGGGATGTTTTTTATTTTATTTGAATGAAAAAAAAAATTTATTTATTTTTTATATAAATTATTAACTCCGAAAATTTATTATTGAAATTTTTTTTATAAATATTGAGATCGGGACATGAACCGGAGACCTTTTCATTACAAGTCGGCCTCGGTACTGACTGAGCTATAATCAGTTCCAACAGTGAACGAATCGGTTTGTTTACGAAAGTTTCAGATTGGCTGGTACATTATTTATAAATCAAAAAATTTATTAATTTAAAATCATTATCATTTCTCACGAGCATCACTGCACTTTTTTTATTATAATTGACGATTGTTGTATTCTTGAGTATTTCATAGGTAGAGAACCTGAAAATTTTGCATCAGAAAATAACTAAATTTTCCAATAATTAATAATAATAAAATCGTTGTACTACATCAAAACATTAAAAAAAATAAAATATAGAATTTTTGCAGGTTTTAAAATTACTTTAGATATGCCCAAAAACTATGTCAATGGAAAAGCACTTTGATCTGCTTTGACATAATTGAAATTCTATCACAACAACCGATACGAAAAACGAAATCGTTCAGCCCAGTTTCACTTTAAATTTTTCTTCCAACATTCTTTAAAAGCTCGCAATAATTCATACTCCCAATAACTTATTTCTGTCCCAATTACCGTGCATACCAGAAACCAAGCCACCTCCGCGTTCGATTAAAACATCCCACCAAAAAAAGAAGGATTCGGAATCAGATATGAGATTAAAGGACTCTGGTACCGACGCATTCGCATCAACATTTCAGATTTCGAATTAGTTTTTAAAGTAGGTGTTAGCTTCCTAGTAGGTAGATATAATCTCGCGCATTACCCATACGCGTATCAAATTAATTAATATTCCAGAGCAATCGAACTGGTTTCCGAAGATCCGCGTTGCTTTCACTGATACCCGCAGCCCGGACATATTCCTCCCTGATAAAAACCTTGAACTACTTGTTTGGGATAATTTCCATCAACGTATCGACCGCACTGGAAGGAAGAGCCTTTTGGTTTGACATTAATCTCCTGCACTTTCACGCTCGGATGTGTCAACAAGCCTAGTTTTAATGCGAGGGTATTTACATGCTGTTTCACCCGTCACGGCATTAACTTTAAACTTCGAGCTGTCGGTTGAGATTCCATCATTGGGACGAGAGAGAAAACCCGGGTTTAATTTTTTAGAGCAGGGGTGAACATAGGGAAATATCAATTTTGAAGAGGTTGTTTCGTTGATAAATAATGCACGCATGCGCATCTTCAATAAAAAGTTTTCTCTTTGAGGAGCCGCGTTTATGATCTATTGGAAATCCGCGGACGATAACTCTGACGCTCTTGAACTAAACTATTGGTCTGTTTTTACGAGACACTGTAGAAGAAAAGGAATTTTAGAAAACCATACGGTGTAAAAAGTTTCAATGTTCACTGAACTTTAATTCTAGTAATTCAGAAAAATATGCGGAGACTGGATAGAATTTCAATAAACTTGAACGGGGTTGCCAACTAGTTAAAATTTTTAATATTTATTGCTTGTTTTTTTTTTTAAGTAACAAAAAATAATTATTGCGTACTGTTTTTTGTTTTTGTTTTTTATTTCAATAAAAAAAAAAAAATTAAATTATAAAAGTGGTTTTAGTTTTTTAAATTTTGTTCTACATATATAGATATGTTTTTAATTATTATAACGTCATTAATTCTATTTTTTATTAATTCTACTTAATTTTTTCTTGGTATTTTAAATAAAAAATTTAAAATTCATTAAAATTAATTGTATATTTTCAAAATAATGATTGCCAACCCTAATGATTGGTGACTTGGTACTTATCGAATTGAGAGAAAAGAATATTTTCATTCGAACATTAAAAGACATTTATTTTAGTGAATTTCTATGAATTATAAATTATTAAGCATTTCGAAAAAACAAACAAACATATAAATAAATAAAAATTTGAATATTAGTCCGAACTATTCGGCTCGATGATTAAAATTATTAAATTACTATCACGTATCATATATTAAAATTAGTAGCGTTCAACCAAAATACAAAAATTCTATAAAAATTATGGTAACTCATAATTAATGGTAACTTTCGATACAAACTGCCCTATTAAAACAAGTAAAATAATTCATAAAAACCCATATTAAACAAATCCTTTCACTCCAAGTCGTTGCAAGCCCAGTTGCATAAATTAAAACAGCATGAATGGAATCACCGTTCAATTAAAATTCATGATTTTCCCGGGCGAGAAAAATCCCGCAAGGTCACTCTCCCCTTCCCAAGCCCTTCCATACCTCAAAAAAAAAAAAAAAAAAAAAAAAAAAGGAAAAAATGAGCCTGTAATTTCGTAATAATAAGCTTCGGGTACAGAAAGAAAGGCCCACTTACCTACATCGCTCTCGTCTCGATTTATCACGCTGTTGCAGCGTCGGCGAGAGTCAAACGAGTTCGTGACACTTACGTGCATCATCTCCTCGACCGTTTTTTGTTGTTCCAGGACCCCGAGAGAGGAGAAAAGAGTTTTGTCGCTGTTGTTTGCTTCTTCTTCTTCTTCTTTTAATTGATGGCTTTAGGTCGCTCGCTCGCGTTGTTGTTGTTTTCCGCTCTCGTGTTCGGGGGGATTGAGTTTCGTTTTTTGGATTGTCTCGATTTACCGGACTCTTCGAAAGTCATTTTGTTTCCTTTACCTTCCTCTACCTTCCTTTTTTTTTTTTTATAGTTTTGCGCTGTGCTGCAATTAGAATATACCATTGAATTAAGTCGAAAGTGAGAAGTGAATTTTACAAATTGCTGAACTTGGTTTTTTAATGTTTGGAGAAGAAATAAAGGAGGGGAGGGGGGAAATTGCTGGGTGCAAACGTGTAATTTACTCGCTAACAATGTGTTTTACGCTTTATTAATCTCCATTACTTTTTCAATTAGCTGCGCAAAGAAACTGTTGTAAAAAAATGTATCTTTCTTTGTGTTGACTTTTGGTATATTTTTTGTTGAAAAAACAAAAAATTTAATAAATAACTTATGAATTACTGGGTGCACCGAAACGGCTATCGTGTAATTATATTATTATATCGTAAACATAGGTATGTTCCTATGGAATCTAGACTTTCATGCAGTTTAATTTTTTTTTTTTCTCATAAAAAATATTTTCTTGCAAATAATATGGCTCAGCGAAATATAACGGAATCTCTTCAAATGAAGTATTACTCGATAAAGATATTTGAACGTAGTTTTGAGTTTTTGAATGAAAACTTAATTTTTTTATTAAAGTAAACAAGCATTTAATTCTTTTTCAAATAAATTAATAGCTAAAATCCACTTTATAAGCTTATTTTATTTATAGATTTATAATTAGTATTGTTTTATTATTAACAAACATTAATTTATTGAAATGAAATAAGAAGTATTGTAATTACTATTTAATAAATTATTTTAATCTTAGAATCTTAAGTAACATAATTCAAAGACGATCTAGTACAGGTTTCAACAGTATTAGTTACTTCAATTTCAAGTCTTCTTATTAGTTTTCATTTAGTTTGGATACGTTTACCAGAAGATCACTAATAAGTTTAAAACCGGTAGTGTACCGTCTTTCATTAATATTATTTAAGATTCTAAAATTAAAGTAATTCATTAAATAAATGAAACTGGCAGTAAACTAGTTTAAAAACTAATACAACCGAGTCGATTAATTCCAAACTCGGTTGTACAAGTACTCTAAAAAACTTAATTGAGCTTTAATAAAATAATGATTTTTTATTTCAGGGGCTATTGCTGCTCCTACTGCTGGCGTACGCGAGCGGCACCTGCACCCACACGTCGGGGAGCCATGGGCCCCCGATACCCTTGCAGCACCCTCCGGTGTTGCCCGCCCCGAACCATCACCGTCGTCAGTTGGCCCCGCAGCGTCCCCAGCGGGAGCTCAGCGAGTTCCTGGTGCCCCCGCCGATGCCCTTGAACTTCCGGGGTCCCAGAGGACCTCCCCCGCCCAGGGTCCCGCGCCGGTACCAGCCGAAGTACTTCTCCAAGTTGATGACCTGGCTCAACCCGTTCAAACCGGGATCGGAGGAAGCGGCCAAACCACCACCGGTGGCCAATAGCATAAACAACAACAACAAAGTCGTCATGCCCCCGCAGCAGCCGCTTCAACCGCAGCCCGCGGCTTCCCAGCAGCGGCTCCACGTAGCCCAGTACGCCCCGCAGCAGCCGTAAGTACCGCATTTGAATACTTACATTTACTTTCCCCCGCCCGCCCGCGTGACCGCGAAAGCCGTCGCTACCAGTCGGCTTATTAATTAGACTCACGTCGGGGGACGAGAAAGTCAAGATGCACGACTCGCGCTTGAGGATTACTCGATGATGTTGTAACGCTCGATTTCGGGATTTACGAGCCAAGACTTTAGAGATATCAATATTTTACTCTCGGTACTAACGAGCCAAAACCGAGAAACTTCTTCTTCTTTGGTTCACGCTTAATTAGGGATAACTAGTAATTGCTTCCGGAACCCGCGGCACTCTGTGTTATGATAAGCTTAATTGAACCGATTAATCATATCCACGAGAGCATTCTCCGGAATTTCGCTAATTGACCGCGATTGACACCCTCGGAATGCGTACTTTCACCTTGAAAATAATTAGCGTCTTTTCAAATAGATACGTAGGCCCGGGCACGCTTTACGACTCCCAAGCCCAGCCGACCAACCACCAGCAGAGCAATCACCAGCAGACCTCGGGCATAACGACCTGGATGAACGGTAAGCCTTGCAATCCCTGCAACCAGGTGCCCTGGGTTCCGATGTTCCCCGAGAACTACCCAAGCCAGTACGCTCCGAACTCGGGACAGAACACCTACCTGCCCCCGGTCACGAGCCAGGAGACGCACCACCAGAACCCCTACGTCGGAGTTATGCCACCCCTCGCCGAGGCCCAGCCGTTCCACCAGCAACAGGGGTCTGGTTTCAACCACCAGCCCCAAGCGAGCTTCAGTAGTGGGCCGAGTAGTTTCGAGCATCACTCTGCTTCGAGTTACGATAGTCAGCCCCCGAGTAGCTTTGATCACCAGTCTAGTTTCAACGGTCCATCTCCGGGTAACTTTGACCACCATTCACCTCCGAGCTTCAATGGACCATCATCGGGTAACTTCGACCACCATTCACCGCCAAGCTTCAATGGACCATCATCGGGTAACTTCGACCACCATTCACCGCCAAGCTTCAACGGTCCACCCTCGGGAAGTTACGATAATCACCCGTCCAATAGCCAGCCAGCAGGTGATTTCGACCATCATCCATCGTCGAGCTTCAACAGCCCATCCTCGGGAAATTTCGACCACCCACCGTCGAACTTCAACAGCCAACCCCCAGGAAACTTCGATCTTCACCCACCGTCGAACTTCAACAGCCAACCCCCAGGGAACTTCGATCATCACCCACCGAGCTTTAACGGCCAACCTCCTGGTAACTTCGACTCTCACCAGTCGAGTATCGAGCTGGATCATCCTCCTCCGGACCACGACTCCCAAAACTTCGAGGACCATCCACCTTCGTCCAGCGACGAGCAGCATCACCAGTCCAGCCAGATAATCGGGGTGGTCAAGGAGGCGCCCAACCGAGAGCCCGACCACGCGGAGTCTCGTCCGGTGTACGTCGGCACCTCGAGTCAAGCCCCGCCAACCCTGACCCCCCGGCCCCTGGGCACGAAGACCTTCCACTTCCAGCGTTCCCCGATAATCGACCTGAGCGTCGCCGGGGAGTCGACCACCACGACCACCACCACCACTTCGAGGCCGGTGTACCGATTGGAGTCCAAGGACAAGAAGCCAATCCCGACGTTGAAGCCCAAACCGCAACCGGTGACGACGATATCGTCGGTCAGCGTGATAGACTACATCGTGGACGAGACGGCCTTCGCCTCGAGCGAGGAGAGAGACATCCCTAGCGCTACCACGACCTCTACCACCACGGAGAGGATACCTGACCAGCGGTCCCAGGAGTCCTTCATAGAAACTCTAGTCCAGTCGTACGAGATTTTCAGGAAAGACGGGGACGACGATAAGAGGATCAACGTCAAGCCATCGCCGACGCCACCGCCGCAGGGGCAGTACAACGAGACCGAGGATTCGAGCGCGAGCAAGGAATCCATCGTGATGCCCAGCAAGTCCGAGAGCGGGGAGAAGAACAAAAAGGTCAGTATAGTGCACGATTCTTTGTCGATAGGCCGGCTCTGATACGCAGAAAAGGCCATAAATTCCGGTCGGGTATATCGAGGGATCGGGAATATGCTTTATGACTGCCAGCAGTGAAAGCAAGCCCGGGTGTAAAAAAAAAAAGAAGGATTCCTTTGGTAGCTCAGCCCGGGTATTGAAATATCCTGCCGGTATCGCGATTTCGCGCACGCGAGGATTTTCCGAATTTCGAAATAACCGGGGCCCGGTTGATCTTTCAGATAATCCAGATTATAATCCCGTACACGTCCCAGTACACGGCATCGCCGTTCCACCCCACGAGGTCCGGGATAAGCAACGGTCACGCGAGGGGAAGCAACCAGCAGCAGCATCCGGAGGAGCTGGACAACGCCGTGATCGAGGAGAGCCGACGGGTGTCCGTGACCCGGAAGCCCCCGGTCGTGGAGGAGGAGAAGAGCGACCCCTTGCGAAACAATAACCGGACGAAGAGCAAGGAGGAGCGGGAGGAGGAAGAGGCCCGACTGAGCAACACCATAGACGTGCACAGACTCCAGAAGAACATCGACAACTGGACTATCCAGGTACGTGAGGGGAATAATCGAGGGTGAAAGTTAATTGGGAGGACGAGGGATATCGAATTCGGGGATTTCGTAATGCAACGACACTTTCACCGAGTTGCAGGAGTACTCGTCCAAGAGCACCATGTCGTCGAAGAGGAGGAATTCTACCTACCCCAGGTGGCTGTCCTCGAAGCAGATCCCCGACGAGTATCTGTTGACCGCGACGGATTTGGACGAGAGCAGCGAGTACTACGACTTCACCAATGAGACGAAGGCGCACCGGGGTATCAATAGAACTACCGAGGTATGATTTTTTAATTATTGACGATGGGAATTTGAGATGCAAAAATTTTATGAAGAAAACTTTATTTTAAATAAGTGAATGACTTTGTTGATAAAAATTAATTTTCAAACGTTAATGTTGGAAATTAAAAATAATAATTTTTGAGCGTTTAAAATCTAAATTGGCGTAGATATTTTCGAATAAGTTATGAAATCTAGCGATTCGCTGACGATTGATTGGTTGAGGCAAGATTTGAATATTTTTAAAAAAACAACGAATTTTTTTACTCACAATGAAAGTTTATGCATCAAATTTATTTTAAGATCAATATGAAAAAATTTTACATCACGATTTGTTTTTTAAAAGTCTTACTCAAGGAATACTTATTGTTAATAAGCTTGTTAGAATTAAATTCGAATATAATAATCTGTTATAGAATAGATTCTTCGTGAATTTAAAGAGAGATTTAAAGAAAGTCTAGTAACCACGCACTTAAATTTTCCGGAAGTGATGAGGAAAAATTTGAAAAATTTTCTTGAAAAGCTTTAACAAAAAATTGTAAAAAAGAAAATTATTTCTCTTTCTTAATTTGTTTATCAGTTAATCAATCCATGTTGTTTACAAAAATTTCGTAATAAATTAGCGTACAGTAGCAAAAAAAAAATACAATTAAATTAAATGAACTTTTCAATTCACTAGATAATGATAATAAAAAAAATATAATTTACAATCATACCCGCAGAAACTTTCTTTGCCTCGAGATTAATTTATTTACATCCAGTCCGAGAGATAAAAAAAAACCACACAATTCTAATTCAAACTGCTCCTCTGGACGTTAATTATTTACTTGGAATGCAATTAGCGACATAGTATAATTTTCCTCCGCTTACAAGATACAAAATTAGAAAGTAAACCCCGATCCTTCCTCCTCCCCCCGCAGGTGACCTCGACGACGACGACGCCGAACCCTCCGAGCACGAGCACGACCCGGGTTAACATAATAAACGCTACGTACCCGAAGAAGCCCAAGAAGAGCAACAGCAGCAACGAGATCCTGAAGCTGAACTCGACGAAGCAGGTGTCGTCCTCCGGGGAGCAGGTGTACGTGGTCACCCCGGTCCCCACCAGGAACTCCGGGGAGCAGCTCGACAAGCGGCGCCGGAGGCCCAAGGGCAAGGAGCAGCGGGACACGGTGTCCGTGGAGCAGGCCTACCA
The DNA here is from genome assembly GCA_038277355.1 of Encarsia formosa. NCBI lineage: Eukaryota > Metazoa > Arthropoda > Insecta > Hymenoptera > Aphelinidae > Encarsia > Encarsia formosa. The sequence continues at coordinate 11,971,578 of CM076186.1, read as the reverse complement.
GGTCCTGCCCCAGGCGGTAAACAACCTCGCGGTCGTCTCCAGCGTGCCCAACTCGGCCGCCCCAGTACTCTGGGGGATAATGGAGCACGAGGAGGTCAAGGAGAACATCCAGCAGCCGAGGTGGAGGAGCGAGTCCGACGCTATCAGCGAGACTGACTCGAGCGAGGAAATACCCGCAAAAAGCCCGATACTGTACTCGGGACACTCTAAGGTAAATTGGTTTTTAAATTGATCTTCTAGTTAGAATATTATGACTTTAATAATTTTCGAAGAGATGCGAAGTATTTTAACAATTTTTTTGCTTTAATGATCAGTAAAATTATTAAAATACTAAAAATTCTTATTTAAAACTAAAATTTATACTATAAATATTTTTCACTTCAATTTTAAATAAACATCTCTAACAGACTAGATAAATACTTTTAATTGATTTTTTTTATAGCTACATAACTTTTAGATCGAAATGAAAATTGTCTTAGAAAAGTAAAAAGATGAAAAGTATTTTATTTTTCATTTTTATTGAAAGATATTTTTACTTAATTGTTTAAACATTTAAAGATCATAAGCTCTTTTTAGTTTCAATTATAGTAAACGTATTGTGTTTGTAAAAAAGAATATTAAAAAGCATAAAGTGTAATAAATTAGTTTCAAGATTTTATTTCTAATTTTACATTTAATTTACAACAATTTTAATTTATAGAAATTTTTATGGATAAAGATCCTTATTTAAATATGATTCTTATAGCTCCCATGAGATCTTTTCTTGACTAATGAAAGTAAATCAATTGAGAGTTTTGTTTAAGTTACCAAGATTTTTCTCCTTGGATAAGCATAACAGCTGACCGTACATAAAATTTTACAACCTCAATCAAAAGTAAACAGAAACTATATTTAATAAATAAATCCATAATTACCCATCTAAAATTAAAAAATTCAAGCTCTTAAGTATTGGGAGCAAACGAGAAAATAGATCCGGTACAAAGGCCCCAGCGCATTTCTCCCCCCTAAAATTTATGTAAAAAACCATAAAAAGCATCGATATGTTTTTTTTTAATAGATCCATTAATTACACAGCCTTAGCCTTTCGTAGTGAAATCATCACCTGGCGTGTATAAGCCACTGCAGAAAATTTTTACATCGGAGAAACCTCTTGGTTCCTGTAAAATTACCCCATAAATTCTCTCAAAACCGACTCATCTCTTTATTATATTTCTCCCGCCTTCCATCAAAACGCATGTTTTTTTTCTCTTGTAAAATCAAACAAGTTTCACTTATACGCTCAACCAGCGGTGAAACGAACGGACTTGATGTAATGATCATCCGGTTGATTACCCATTATTACGCTCTGTGCCTGGCAGTACTTGTTATAAAAAAGTGAAAACCCATCAGAAGGCAAACAATATTCCTCCTCCAGCTCGTTTGATTACGGATAACAATTAGAATTAATACGAGGAGTAGAAAAGCCCCCCGCGAGACTCATCAAATTTTACTTTCCGCGCACGCGCGCGCGCATGCGTGACGTCGTTGACCCTCCGCGGTTGCTTGATGAGAAGATAATTCCGTCGTTATTTTCCAGGTTTCCAGAGCCAGATGATCAGCGGCCGACGGTCCGATAAACGGATTTTGATTGAGGCTCCAGTGACTGCTCATCTTGGTGAACGTTTTTTCTGAAAATATTTTCCAACTACTAGTCGGCGAGGAAGATGAAGAAGAAAAATTTTTTTTCAATTTTTTTAAAATTAGGCTTTGTTGCTGCATTGTTTTAGGGGGGAAAATCCGGGTCGTGAAAAACTGTACGCCCGATTGATTAATCCTCTCACGAGTATATGGGAAGGTATTTTTCGAGACAAGCTCGATAATTAAGCTAAGCGAGCCATGTGAATTTTTTTTTTACCTAAAAAAAGAAAGAAAGGAATGAGGGAAAGATAAAAAAAAAAAAATTAGAAGGTATGGACGTATGATCGATCGAGAGTGCAAAGTCGTGAATATCAATCCGAGCCTGCACGACTCGGTAGTCAAGGCGAGGAATAAAAAATGTAAAAATAAGGAGAGGAGTACTTTTTCTTATTTCCCCCCTCTCCCCTAATTGCGTCGTTATAAATCCACGAAGAAGTGTGAAGACGGCTCGGGATCGAGGACGGGAGAATCTTCTCCTCCGAGGAGTCGAGAAAGCTTCTTTTAACGTGAAACGACGACAGACTATATACGTATGACCGAGTTTAGTCCTTTATTTGCTACTCCTGCGCCTCTCCCCGCGGCGTGAGTGAACAACTTCTTGGCTTACGCGACTTATTACCCCTACCCCCTCTCTCTTTTAAAAATATTTTTTATTTTCAAGTTTGGAGGAATTTAAAATGACTGTTTCAAGATTATTCAATGACTTGAACCTTTAGAAATCAGTATAAATTTTTTTTTAGAAAATTTATTTGATGACGATAATTTCATTTTTTTTTTTTTAGAAAAATCTTTTAACCAATTCGAAAATTTTTAATACAGTACAAGAAAAATTTATCTTTCAGCATTTCAACGGTCTCAGCGAAGAAAAACCTTAGCCAAAAATCTGCCACGAATAAAGTTACAACGAGGCGATTTTCGATGATTAAAATATTTCTAAACCACTTTATTTAAAATTATAATTTTTTTAGATTGGAAGAAAGTGAGCTTTGCTATCAGTCCCTTGATGCACGAGGGCAAAAAAATTTTTTTCGACACCGCAGCCATGAATAAAAAGACTCTAGCTATTTTAAAGTCATTTTATTCGCGGGTGGTATGTTGAGAATTTTTTTTTTTTTTTTTCATTATAATATAGCATCGATATGGTAGCAAAGGTCATTTTAACATTTTTTCCGTAGGTCAAAATAATAAATAAAGTCCTTTAGATAGGCATTTTTCGTTGTTGCTTTATTCGTGGCAGATTTTTGAATAAAGTCCGTCGATTTATAGAAATTCGTTCCCTCTCAATCATATTACTTACACGCATCTTATTAATCAGTTAAAATTTTGTAAAAAAGAAAAAAAGTTTTCAAAATAAGTTTCTATGACCAGAACTATGTATTGAAACCTATTGGAACCGTCATTTTGTATCCCCAATTGTGTGACTGACGAATGCTTTAGGGTTTTAAGACTTGTACATACTATGATGATTGTTGCTTGTTGTTTTTTCTACGCGCGGTTCATGAGTTATCGTAATTTATTTTTGGAAAAACCTTATCAAAAAGAGAAAGCCCGAATGATTATAATCAAAGATCTAAGCTGCATGAATATCGATCTAAGCAGAGAGAGAGTAATTTTTCTCAACGTGTGATCTTGATGGTTAAATTGGTCCGAAGCTGCGCAATTATAAAACTCAAGTCTTACGGCTTAATAACATCCTTACGGCACTAAATTAATTTACCGTAAGGATGTAAACTTTCATTAACAACAATACCAGTGTGACCGTTTAGCCACGGGCCAGGAATGTTAATTAAGGCGGAAGCATGTGTTTTGATGATAAATCGTGACGCGTTTAATTATTGTAATGGGCTGTTAATGACTAACGTTTAGCGTGAATGCGCGTTTGTTTAATTATTATTTATTCAGAGTCTAAGATTGTTTTGTAATCGCGTATCATCATGACGCTAAGCGGTTTTGACTACAATTGTATACTATACTGTTTTACCTCTTTTCTCTTTCTCTCTTAATACTGAGGATAATTGAATCAAACACTTTAATTTGTACCAATGATTGTTATTAGTGCTGGAATTTATTGTATATTGTACTTACTTTTTTTTATATCATTATTACTATTATTATTCCTATGTAATATATAATGTTTAAATATCTATAAATATAATATTATCATTTATACAAGATTATGATCTTTTACATTTATTTATTTACATTACCTGCATTATTTTTTTCATTCTTCATTTTTTTTCAAGCTAGGTGATTAATTAAAAGTACTTAATAAACGGTTTATTTACATTGATTAAGGGGTAAGTTATGAAATTTTTTTTTTACATTTATGTATAACTAAATAATATAGAATAAATTTTCAAATATCTGAGATTTGGCCTCATTGAATTTTTCTTTTGCAGAGATTTTTTTACAATTTTACCAATTGATATATTTGTTTGACTATTGGAAAGAAAATGGAAGTTTTTAATATCAGCCTAATATTTTTTATCTTACTTTTTTTTATGAAACAAATTTTGATATTCTGTAAGGTATCTTAAAATAATCTTTTGAACAAAAAATTTTAGATTCCGTTATAATGAAACGTTTTGTCATATTTGTCATGTTATTAGACTATAATAAAATTAAAAAAAAGTCAGATCTGATGTTATTTGGAAAAAATTTTCGTAAAAATACTTTTTTTTAGAACAATAGAATAATTTTGGCCTAAAAATAGTTTCATAACAAAAATTCGTGTAACCTAACAAAACCTTCCTTTGTTGACGGTAGTAACAATTTTTTCACAACCGGATTCCTGACTTACAACTCGACCCAATTCTTTGAGCAAATCATTCGACAGCCAAGTTCAATGCCCACCTCAGTCCAAAGTGATTCTTTGTTCCATCCCCGCAATCATATCGGCATGATAAACCCGTTCGACCCGAATATTCCCGAGGATCCGAAAGTAAGTAGGTGCATTCACAGTGGCCGTGGACTTGAAAAATTTTGATAATTAAGTCGAGCTACCGTGTAGTCATCGGCTAATAGGAACATAGATTAAAATAATATTCCAAGGTAACCATAAAATTCGCAACACGTTGCGTCGGAATGTACGCGACACGCATGAAAACGATGAAGAAATAAATCGAAAAGTCAATTACTTCTCGAACTCCTCTTCTTTTTTACTCAAAACTATTATATAGAGTTTGGACTTACCGTGCCGCACCTAACAGTTTATGTTGCAGTAATCACAACTCGACTACCCGAACGAAGATAAATTTTAGCCCAAAATCTGTCTCGAATAAAGTAACAACCGGAGCATTTTCGGTGAGAATTGTGAATTTTGACTACGGCAATATTTGTGTTAATGACCTTTGTTACTCGGGGGTAGAATCCACGGGGTTGGAAAAGTTTTTGTTGAGCTAAAAAAATCGAGCAAGCTGAGCCGTGAGCTTCGAACTAGCCGAAACGATTCTCGGTTGAGCCGATCTAACCGAGCAACTTAGGTAGACGCGGCATGGTTCAAACGAGAATCGTTTCGCGTTCTCGGTTTGCTCGGCTCGACCATGAACCGTCTCGGCCGCCACGGCGTACTCGGCTCGACAAAGAACCGTCTCGTCTCGGCTTGCTCGGTACGGCGCGGCTCGACCGTGGCTTGTTCGGTGCGGCGCGGCTCAGTTCGTCTTGGCTCGTCCGCGGCTCGGCTCGGCTTGGCTCGTCCGCGGCTCGGCTCGGCTTGGCTCGTCCGCGGCTCGGCTCGGCTTGGCTCGTCCGCGGCTCGGCTCGGCTTGGCTCGTCCGCGGCTCGGCTTGGCTTGGCTCGTCCGCGGCTCGGCTCGGCTTGGCTCGTCCGCGGCTCGGCTCGGCTTGGCTCGTCCTCGGCTTGGCTCGTCCGCGGCTTGGCTCGGCTTGGCTCGTCCACGGCTCGGCTCGTCTTGGCTCGACCGCGGCTCGACCGCGGCTCGGCTCGGCTTGGCTCGTCCGCGGCTCGGCTCGTCTTGGCTCGGCCGCGGCTCGGCCGCCGCGGCATACTCGGTCACTCGACTCGGCGCGCCGCGGCATACTCGGTCTCTCGGCTAGGCTGCCGCGGCATACTTGGTCTTTCGGCTAGGATACCGTACATAGTGATAATTACGCATTGGAGATGATTTCTCCAGGAAGTTTTGATTCCGAAGGGGTCAGGGGGGACACCTGATGCGTCTGGTGGTAATTACGCCTTGGAGATGATTTCCCCAGGAAGTTTTGATTCCGGAGGGGTCAGGGAGGACACCTGGTGCACCTGGTGGTAATAACGCCTTGGAGATGATTTCCCCAGGAAGTTTTGACTCCGGAGGGGTCAGGGGGGACACCTGGTGCGTCTGGTGGTAATTACGCCTTGGAGATGATTTCCCCAGGAAGTTTTGATTCCGGAGGGGTCAGGGAGGACACCTGGTGGTAATGACGCCTTGGAGATGATTTCCCCAGGAAGTTTTGACTCCGGAGGGGTCAGGGTGGAAACCTGGTGCACCTGGTGGTAATTACGCCTTGGAGATGATTTCCCCAGGAAGTTTTGACTCCGGAGGGGTCAGGGGGGACACCTGATGCACCTGGTGGTAATTACGCCGTGGAGATGATTTCCCCAGGAAGTTTTGATTCCGGAGGGGTCAGGGAGGACACCTGGTGCACCTGGTGGTAATAACGCCTTGGAGATGATTTCCCCAGGAAGTTTTGACTCCGGAGGGGTCAGGGGGGACACCTGATGTACCTGGTGGTAATTACGCCTTGGAGATGATTTCCCCAGGAAGTTTTGATTCCGGAGGGGTCAGGGAGGACACCTGGTGCACCTGGTGGTAATAACGCCTTGGAGATGATTTCCCCAGGAACTTTTGATTCCGGAGGGGTCAGGGAGGACACCTGGTGCACCTGGTGGTAATAACGCCTTGGAGATGATTTCCCCAGGAAGTTTTGACTCCGGAGGGGTCAGGGGTAGCACCTGGTGCACCTGGTGGTAATAACGCCTTGGAGATGATTTCCCCAGGAAGTTTTGACTCCGGAGGGGTCAGGGGTAGCACCTGATGCGTCTGGTGGTAATTACGCCTTGGAGATGATTTCCCCAGGAAGTTTTGACTCCAGAGGAGTCAGGGCGGAAACCTTGTAATATGCTTGACATATGGCATTTCTACAAGATAGGAAAAAATCATAATCAATGAATTATGAAGGTTTGCATCTTCGAAAATATCCGTAAACCAAATTTGAATTGAATCCGATGATTAGGAGCGTTGTAATCAAATTTTTAAAGTTGATCCCGGACGGACGGACGGACAAAAAATACGGATGCTGCGTATAATAATGTAGATAATTTATTATAATACATTTGAAAAATGTTGATTGTGGTTCAAATGCTGAATGTTTACTAACTGACTATTTAATTTTTAATAACCTGTCGCATAAATTTGAGGATATATGAGGCATCGGATGGAAAAACGACCTAACGCAAAAAATGTCGTTTCGAGAAAAATCGATCTAAAGATTGTAATCGCTTGTTTGCCACAAAAAAAAAAATTGCCACTGCAAAAAATATATATCACTACAATAAAATATCACTATTCAATAGTGCAATTCTGTTAAAATAAAAATTTTTTGTTTAAAGTTTTTTACTAAAACCATTAAATATAAACATTATCACTTAGGTCATTTTTCTATCAAACGGGTTTTTTGACAGGATTTTATGCTAATTTGAGAGCGTAAAATTTTTTTCAGTAATTTTTAATGCATACAATACAAAATACACAAACTTTTTCTTTTTTCAACACAAATTTCAACAATCAACAATTTTTTTCATTAATAATACACTGAGTATAATAGAAATAATTATAACACGTCAACAATAATCATCACAACTCAAACGTTTATTCTGTCCTTTGGCACTAATATTCGAGCTAGATGAAGTCTCAGTAGTTGTCTGAACCATTGTAACAAAAGTTTTAACTCATAAGAAGTTCAATGATCACAGCAAGCGCAAATACCCACGAGCATGCCAAGTTGATACTATCTCAGCTGATCATCAGCAGTGAGCAAGTGCTGAGCGCGCGCGACTTTTTTGCTGCATTTTACTTAAATTCTTCATGATTTATGCTATAATTTGTGTTATTTAAATTACTTTTAAGTTATAGTCTGACTAATTTGGGTCTGCTGAATCTAATAAAGCGATTTCCAGAAAAACGACCTAAGTCGACTTAGGTCGTTTTTCTATCCGACGCCTCATAATTCATAGGCAAAATTATGTTCCTTTTTTTCCTACCCAAAGCAAGTAAGGTACCTGTACCTAGTATGCCCCCTCTAAGCGGGAATCGACGTTGTGGCGAATCAAATCAATATTTTTGACGTGTAAGGTCTCATTTTAAAGGTTAATTCAAGAGCTTTAAAATGAGACCTTACACGTTCGATTTTGATCAATAAGCTTGAAATGCCAGAGGATTGACCAAGACACATTATTTAAAAATTGAGCCTTTTTTACAATTTTTTTGAAACCTTTGCAATCTGTAGAAAGAATTTAACTTTAAATTTTTATCAAAGTATATTTTTTTAGCTAGAATGTTTTTTTAGTTAAAATAAATAATAAATAAATAATAAGTAATAAAATATAAAAAAAATTTGAGACAATTAAATTTATTTTTCTTAAATAACATAAGGATAAGATTTTCTAAAAAGTAAATATGAAACTAAGGACTCTTAATATCGGTATTTCTACTAATTCGTGGGTGGGAATATTAGGTACACTGCAGAATAAAAGGTTATTCAAGAATAATACCCGTTAGAAAACGAGTTGAGCAAAAACTAAAATAGCGTTTTAAAGCTGAAATAATAACGAATCGAAGCTACTTATGAAAATTTTGGTCAGGTGTGTCTAAATCTTTTGGTAGACCTTTTAATTACAACGTAAAATAATAATGAAGATATACGAAACAAGTTTTAGCTATGAGGCGTGCGCAAAAATAATTTTCAAATGTTCTAAACAACTCAAACCTTCATAATTCATTGATTATGATTTTTTCCTATCTTGTAGAAATGCCATATGTCAAGCATATTACAAGGTTTCTGCCCTGACTCCTCCAGAGTCAAAACTTCCTGGGGAAATCATCTCCAAGGCGTAATTACCACCAGGTGCATCAGGTGTCCCCCCTGACCCCTCCGGAGTCAAAACTTCCTGGGGAAATCATCTCCAAGGCGTTATTACCACCAGGTGCACCAGGTGTCCTCCCTGACCCCTCCGGAATCAAAACTTCCTGGGGAAATCATCTCCAAGGCGTAATTACCACCAGGTGCATCAGGTGTCCCCCCTGACCCCTCCGGAGTCAAAACTTCCTGGGGAAATCATCTCCAAGGCGTAATTACCACCAGGTGCACCAGGTTTCCACCCTGACCCCTCCGGAGTCAAAACTTCCTGGGGAAATCATCTCCAAGGCGTCATTACCACCAGGTGTCCTCCCTGACCCCTCCGGAAAGAGAGGGTGTTAGTACGAATGAGAGATGTACCGCGAACTTTAAACGCTTATAAATTAAAAACTATTTCAAAATATTCAACTTTTTTTCTTTTTAATGAATAATTGAACTTATTAGATATAATAGCGTAATTTTCAGATAGTATACTTTTAGTTTAACAATAAAATAATTGGTTTGAAAAAAAAAAAACAAGTGCGGCTAATAGTACGAACGAGAGGCCATTAGTACGAGGCCTTTTGTACGAAGGCGGGCGTTAGTACGAGGCTGTTAGTACGAACGGTTGATTAGTTCGATGTTAGGTTAGATTAGGATATACAAAGCAACTAATAACGTTACTTTTGAATATATTTTAATTTATTTATTTATTAAATTTAAAAGTTCGTTGACGCAATAAGATTTGCTATACTTGCTTATTGAAGAACTGTTGAAATGGAGGTTATGGTTCTCCTCGTGGTTCTCGTACTAACAGCCGCAACAACGCGAAAAAGACCGAATGCGTGCGGTAGTACGAATTTTGAACATGAAATTGATTTTTTATTTTCAATTAAATAAATATTTTTAAAAAGTGAAGTGACAAAATCATTTATTTAACAAAAATACATTTAAAATATTTTTTTCTAAATATCTAACTAAATATCTACTCTATCTAAATAACAAAATTATTTTTGTTCGTACTAACATACGCATTCGTACAAACGCCCTCACTTACCCTATGCCGCGGCGCGCCGAGTCGAGTGACCGAGTATGCCGCGGCGGCCGAGCCGTGGCCGAGCCAAGACGAGCCGAGCCGCGGACGAGCCAAGCCGAGCCGAGCCGCGGTCGAGCCGCGGTCGAGCCAAGACGAGCCGAGCCGCGGACGAGCCAAGCCGAGCCAAGCCGCGGACGAGCCAAGCCGAGGACGAGCCAAGCCGAGCCGAGCCGCGGACGAGCCAAGCCGAGCCGAGCCGCGGACGAGCCAAGCCAAGCCGAGCCGCGGACGAGCCAAGCCGAGCCGAGCCGCGGACGAGCCAAGCCGAGCCGAGCCGCGGACGAGCCAAGACGAACCGAGCCGCGCCGCACCGAACAAGCCACGGTCGAGCCGCGCCGTACCGAGCAAGCCGAGACGAGACGGTTCTTTGTCGAGCCGAGTACGCCGTGGCGGCCGAGACGGTTCATGGTCCAGCCGAGCAAACCGAGAACGCGAAACGATTCTCGTTTGAACCATGCCGCGTCTACCTAAGTTGCTCGGTTAGATCGGCTCAACCGAGAATCGTTTCGGCTAGTTCGAAGCTCACGGCTCAGCTTGCTCGATTTTTTTAGCTCAACAAAAACTTTTCCAACCCCGTGGATCCTACCCCCGAGTAACAAAGGTCATTAACACAAATATTGCCGTAGTCAAAATTCACAATTCTCACCGAAAATGCTCCGGTTGTTACTTTATTCGAGACAGATTTTGGGCTAAAATTTATCTTCGTTCGGGTAGTCGAGTTGTGATTACTGCAACATAAACTGTTAGGTGCGGCACGGTAAGTCCAAACTCTATATAATAGTTTTGAGTAAAAAAGAAGAGGAGTTCGAGAAGTAATTGACTTTTCGATTTACTTCTTCATCGTTTTCATGCGTGTCGCGTACATTCCGACGCAACGTGTTGCGAATTTTATGGTTATCTTGGAATATTATTTTAATCTATGTTCCTATTAGCCGATGACTACTCGGTAGCCTGACTTAATTATCAAAATTTTTCAAGTCCACGGCCACTGTGAATGCACCTAGTAAAAAATAAAAATCGGGGGGGAGTAATCCAGCCGCACTCACGATTCCCTTTCATCCGGATGGATGCAGATCAAAGGCGTAGGAGGATGCAGCTCGGTTTAAAATATTTTCTCGCTCACTCTCCTCTCCTCGCAAAATGTATCAGTAGCCGAGATCGGGCACGCGACTCGTGACGCCCATAAACACTTCCTCCTCCTCCTCCCCGGGAATTGAGATGCATGCACAGGAAGAAGAAGCGTGGGAAGCACCGAAAACGGTTACGTGAGAAAAGCGTCTCCTCCCCCATTGTCATTCGGGGGGGACCAGGAGGAGGTAATTAGATCCGCGAAATATCGGAACAAGGACGACCTTAATGAGGCGAGGAGGGAAAAGTTTCCGCGTTTATGATTATTCTTCCCGATAAAATATTCCCGTAGAGAACGAATCTTGATTTATGACCCAGATTAGAGGAATTAAAAATCATTCTTGTCGTCATGGACGACCCAATTAATCCAGTTTTTCGTCACCCCGGCTTGGTTATTATCGGTGACTTTCTCTTATCTGCATGCGAGTTTATGAATTATTATTAACTAATTCCGTCTGCTGAACTAGTTGCATGAGGAACGGTGAATGTAAATATGTTTTTTGGGATTTGGTTCAGGGTCCATGATTCACCTTTTTTGACTGGGAGCTTTCCCCCTGCAAATTTACCTTGCCACCGCAATGTGACGTCTGGGTGCATTCGTCATCAAATTTAAATGCCACTTATGATGACACCTGAGAAACACAAATTTGATTTATGATAATTAAAAAAAAATTTCAATCTCTTTTGGGATGGAGGTAATAACAAAGTCGTTTTTGAGTTAGTGTGTACTTGATGATAAATTAGAAAAAAATTTGAGATTTGAATTCCAAAATATACGTGGGAGCAGTAAAATTGAATGACGTATTCAAGTGTCTTTAATTCAATTTAAATGATTTACTTTGATGACTTTATGAAGACCTTTTTAATAACAGCGTATTTGCAATTTTTCAGCGATTTGATTTATTTTACTTTCAAGAGAGTAATTAGTGTTTTTTTATTTTTATTTTTTTTAGGAAAAAGTAGTTTTGGACGTTTTTGAATACACCTTGGTTTTCACTGGTATTTTTGTTGACTGTATCGTTCGTCATTTTGACAGTCTAATACTGTTTTTCCCAGGATTTTTATAACTGCCAATTAGTTAGTACATATTTAGTATGAAAATCTCGATGAAAATCGTCTATGCATGTATGCACTTTCTACTTGTAAAATTTATTATACTCTCAAATATCTAAAATCACTTTTTCAAAAGAAAAAAAAAAAAAAAATTAATTAATTGATCACCTGAATATACTATTTGTAGCAATAATAAAATTTAATCGAGTAATATATGATAACAAAAATCAACTATTACTAGTTTCAAGTAATACTAAATTTAAAAAGAAAAAGAAAAGTTGTTTTATTGGATAATATCAATCACATTAAAATCATACCATTTTTTATCTTGATCTGAGAAATTTTAAATGTATAATTTTTTATGCCGCAATCACGGTTACGATCAAATTCATGGGACTTTATTCTACTTAAGTATGTATGAATGCCAAGAATCTCGGAAACCTCATGATTTGATTGTTTGATTTAAAAAAAAAAAGGAAATTTCGTTATAAAATGTAAATAAATATTTCAAAGTTGTCTGTAAAATCAGTACTTATACTCGCTTGTATCTCAGACTTTTCAATGCCTTGTCAGTTATGAGCTCTTTGATTTTTTAACCTGAGTTTTCGATCAAAGATTATACCTTTAAGTATCTAACATTCACACTCTACAAGTTTCTAGCCATTCATAACATTGCAATCTCAAATTAGATTTCTTAATGTTTAAACACAGTTTATTCTTTATCTCTATCTAAGGTCTAAGCCATCATAAATGGAGAGAAAAAATTATTTACTTTTATTCTTTAACAAAAAGAATTTTAAATAATAATTAACATGTATTAAAAAAAAAGTAGTATAAACTTATGCAAATGATGCCATGAGTATCAATTTTCAGAATATTATTTTTTGTAATTTCGATAATTTAGAATGAACTTTATAATCTCTATTTTGAAATTTTCATATTTTTTATCGCTTGAACTGTTTTTTCGTTTACTATTTGCAATTTTTAATAAATTGTAATTGAAAAAATTACAACCAAACTTTCAAAATGATTAATTGAGAAAAACTGAATTTTCAAAGGATCAGTTTTTGCCCAAAATACAACTTCCCTTAAGTATATATTTTAAGAAGTCGTCGTCTTCCCTACTATATTGTGAATAATACACTCTGTACTCATACGCATACAAGGTTCAACGCACTTATTTAAAAAAACTAAAAAATCCCTGCCAGTATCCGACCTAAAAAATCAGCTGATTACATCCAGGTCGAGTCCTCTTGAAACTTCTCTTATCCCTACGCGTCTAGGACGCAGGGGTAATTGATGCGTCATTAAGTTCGAGTCCCGCGGATCACTGTGATTGATGCCCCGCGTGGGCGAGGTGCGGGATGAAAGTTTTTGATACCGTGATATACTGTTTATTGCAGCCAGCAGTAATCGCGGTACATATACCTGGGGGGTATCACGTTTCAGCGGGGAATTTAAATGGGTAAATGGGTGAAATTGGCGATGAAGAGTGCGTTTGTAAACAAGCTCCCGACTGAGACTTTTTTTTTTTTTTTTAGGTATCGAATCAATTTGTCAATCTGAGCAGGTTTGTAATGAGTGTGACTAAGCACCGCTGGTTAAATGTTATTTTCATGCTGGGAAAGTTTCAGGTTTAATAACAAAATTCTCAAGTTATTTTTAAAATAATCCAGGTGGGATTAAAACGATAATAATTTAATCGAGTAAATTGAATGAAGACTTTTTAGGTAAACAAATATGATTAACGCTACTGAGTAATTTGATGCTTTGTTGTTATATTACTGGATTAATAATTTCTGATCAATAACCTTAAACAAAGTATGAATTTTGAAAATTAGGGTTTTGAATTATCAGTCAGAATCCAAAAAATGTTTTATTAAAAAAAAATGTAGCACATAGTTTAGTTTTTTCTAATACATACCTTGTGAAATAAATTGTATGTTTTATTTTATTATTATTAATTTTTTTTTATATCATTCATGCATTTTTATATGTAACCACTTTAGCAATCTTAATGTATTTATCCATCATTGTTTACGTAGCAGTATCAGCTTATGAGATATTGATTCGCACGAAAGATACGAGTGTTGTCCGTAATTCGCAATCCACTCTGATGCGATTTGGTTTTGAAATTGTTTCCGGTGGTTGTTGCTTTAATTCAAAGTTGTGAGGTGTGTGCTAATAATATTTTGTTGATTAAAAGTTTACCTCGAACGTTTACGCATGTGTGTAAAAGTTTTCTTTTGAAAAATTATTTTTTATCTTTAAATCAGCTCAAAAGTATTGGAAAATACTTCGCGCCTGAACCATGGCCACCCAAAGAGCGTACCTACAAAACTGGTCACCTTGATTTCCTAAACCGTACACGGTATTAGAACTATTATACTGGTATGATTATAATTTAATTTTTTTTATAAATTTTAATTAGTTTCAAACAAATTACAAATATTCTGGTTATAAAATATTCAAACTTGTTTTTTGTAATAAATATTTTCAGATATTTTACAATTGATTCTAAAAAACCTTAATCCTAATCATAAAATAATGTAGTGCAACAAATGGCTTGATGTCTTCCAATTTTCACTAACGATACCTTAGAAAATAATTACAGTGATAAGATCACTGATTGTATTTTTATTTATATTTCAACGATTTTATCACTATAGGATTATAAATTTTATTTATTTATTGAAACCAGATTTAAAATGTGTCACATAAATTTCTTTATAAATAATGAATCATACGACGAACTGGAAGGCATTACCAATATTCTAAAAATTTGTCACCTTATACAGTTTAAAATTCTGTATTACAATATTTACCCTCTTAAACAATATTCGCCATTATCTATTCACAGATAAGTTCGATCGAAAAAATCTTTCACACTCGGTATAACAAACAGCTCCTAGTTTGTAAGTTACAATCTAGTTTGAACAGTGGCATCCACTGGTTTAATCTGCATTTGTTGTATAGGAATAACAAGAAGACCCGAAGGGCAGCTCGGCGATACTCACGTGAGTCTAGTTGGTCTACTCTTCGTTAATTTGCCCTATTTTGATTTGTATGATTGCCACATCAACAGTTTAAGCGCCCTTTTTTCATCTCTCTCTCTCTCTCTCTCTCTCTGTCTCCCGGATGTTCCGAAGAATTTTCTTTATTGTAATAAATTAAGTTCGGGGAAAAAAAAGTGTCATGGAAGTGAAGTAATGACTCGATTGGGAGATTACAACCGATTGTTTGCTTACCGACATGTCTCGAAGTTTTTTTTATTTTACTCGTTCACTGACATTTTTTTTAAATATTGTGAATGTTGCGTATCCGAGAAGAGGTAAGTTGAATAATATTTATCGTAATTTCGACAGTAGTAGAAGAAAAAAAAAAAAAAAATCAGCTGACTGAGTTATGAGCCCGTGGTTTTATTGAACTATCGGCGTCGGCACAGATAACTATTATTTATTCAAGAGTCTGGAGTTTGTGACACTTTGTTATTCAAATAATTTGATAGTGCTGAAAGCCCCCGGAATTTGGAAATTCACAACGGATCAAGTGTCATTGTCGCGTCAAACTTTCCACTGTTAAAGTTACACTAACCAAAAAAATGGTCTCTGATTTTTTCACAAACTCACCAATATATTTCACAAATAAAACAATAGTTTTTTCACCATGGTAGCGCGGCGTCGTCGAACCAGACATTATCTTAAGCCCCGTAAGATATTAAAAGAAAAGCGCGCGCCGTAGGAGCATCGATAAGAGTTCTGTCGCGCGGAGCTCGTCGTAAAAAAGGCGCCAGTCGTTAATTACCTGCACCCGGTCGCGGAAACAGAAAAGACTTCGTCAAGACACTATGAGAGGAGAGAAGTACGACTTTGGTCGGCGAGCGAGGAGGGTCTAAATCAACGGTAATTCCATCCTTGTATGAATGATCGGGCCGCCGCAGTTATGATTTCGCTGATCTCCCGGCGCGTGTATTTTTAGCCACCTCGTACTAACTTAATTTTTTTTTTTTTTTCAAAATCGCTAACTAATTAACAAATAAATAAAAAATAAAATTCCGTAAAAACGATGAGAAGGAAAAAACAATTCTGATTCGCAGTCGTTGTCCACCTGGTACGTAGCGGGTAGAGGTTGACTTAGATGCGTCGTCCGCGGGGTTTAAGATGGTGCTGAAGAAAAGTCTGAAAAATGGCTTTAAAGTTGAGTTGGACAACAACAACCTGCTGGTCGGAACGCTGCTGCAGGAGGACGGCTCGGCGCAGAACAAGAGCAGACTCGAGCCCAGCGTCGTCCAGTCGGGGGACAAGCTCGCCGGTAGCTGCGACACGCTGGAGGAGGAGGAGACCGAAGAGGAGCCGGACGAGGCGCCGGACGGCGGATGGGGGTGGATGGTCACTATCGGTCTCATTGTTGTATTCGTAAGTAGCTCCATCCTCTTCTCTAAATCGTTGCCTTGTTATCTCGCTTTAAGCTCTCTCACACCGAGGGAATCAAACGGTTTTCAACTCGAGAATATTTGTTTGTTTAAAGACCATTATTTATTGTATTTTAGTTTCACCAATAGGACAGTATCTGTATTGTGTTGGGGCTCAGTACCAATACGACACTGAGAAAAACTATTGAACTTCAATATCAATATTGATGGACAATGTAGTATTGACTTCAATACTAACTATTTATTTTTTTTCGTGTCATCGAGAGCTTGTGTACTCCAGAGTCAAAATCAATAATTTTTTGTTACTTTCTTTTTACTTTTTCAAACATTGCGGGGGATCTGGAGCTTAAAATTGATCTTAGACTAAAAGGTTTTGAAAAAAGTGCTCTGTGAAGTTTTTAAACGATAAGCATTTCATTCGACTAATTTTTTGGTGACTCTGGATTGTACAGTTCCTTGGAATTTCATTAAAAATTGATCAAATAATGCTTTAATTTTTACATAATTATTTATTTGAAAGCACACATATTAGCTTTTAAGCATTTAAAACAAAAGTTCTGGAAATAAAAATTTTTTATATTAAAAAATCAAATTAGTCTCTGTTAATATTATACTAATATTATTTCAATATCAATAATAAAATAATAGCGATTTTAAAAACCAATTGCAATAGGCAATACAACAGTTAAAAATTTATTATAGAACAGTTAAAATTTTATTAAACAGTTTAAAAATTTTCAACATCAATACGAAATTTAACTTTTAAGTCCAAAGGTATATAGTAAGACACTATGATCATATCGATACCATGTACGAAATAAGTCAAAAAATTTTTTTGAAAACCCCCTGATTACTAGTTTGTAAGGCTGATGTAAGAGTTATAATATTACAGATTTTATAAATAAAAACAAAAGCTTATTAAAATGAATGTTTGCATAAATGACAGATTCAATAATTTGCAATAATAAAGATTTTCACAAGATTATGTATATCTAGTATGAAAATTTTACGGTACTAACTTCATTCACTATACCTTAGTAATCGATTATTAATGATGTTTATTTAAAATGACAATGATTATATATAGATCACGATCATAATTTCTTTAGAATATTCCTTTTTTAAGACGAAAGCATTTAAATTGCTTGTATATTTAGAATAGTTATTCAGAATGACATAACCTGGACCACAATCAAACTATCAAGTTTTTTTACATTTTCAACTCTCAACTCCTTAAAAACATAAAATGATGTTAATTTTTCAAAATACTATACAGAGAAAAATTTATAAGTTATCATTTCTTTTTGACAAAAAGTTTTTGTACATAAACAACTGAGTTTGCTTGGCAATAAAATTGCGTAACGATTAAAAACCCCAGGTATGCCAAATTTTCCAACTGGTTGATTACACATTGTACGTGAATAATATTCGTGAGTGATTGACTTCTTAAAATGATATTTGAACGTCTTGTAATTGCGAGAGCAAAAACTTACCATAATTCTTAAGAAATCTTTACATTGACTAATTGTTTTTTCATTATTTTTACCGAATTTTTTTTCCTCGTCATTACGTTACATTGTATGAAAAAAAGAATAATTATACCGATTATTAAATTTAGATATCCATTTTCATGACTCTGCATTTTGTAACTTTCCAAATGAGAGTTTTGAAATAAACTTATATGCTTGAAATAAACTTATAGAGCTTTTAATTTTCAATTTATTTTTTTCAAAAGGTGACGACTATTGGTCCAAATGCCTCATTCACAATTGTTTTCGGAGACTTTTTGGAAGCGACTGGTCAGGCTGGCTCGGTTACCACAGCGTTAAACTCACTTTTTAATATTAGTTACTCGTTAGCAGGTGAGACATAATACTTGATAAATCATTAAATAATTTCTTAAAACAAGTTAAAAAATACAAACAGTGATGATAAAATTTTTCTTGATTACAAATGTAAATTAAAAATATGGGTCGTATTTTGAAAAGTATTTGTTCAGATAAGAGTGATTTCCAGATGGTCTTGTTTTTGATTTTTGTTGTTTTCCGTAAAAAGTTCCAATTTTATTAATCAATATATAACTTTTGAATAATAATTCTTTCTCAATTGCGTAATGATATTTCTGACCTTCTAAACCGATAATTCTGAACAAATTTAGATTCGTCTATTACCTTGAAATTCATGTACCATGAACTCGGTAAAACTGAACAAACACCGGTCGTGTTTGCAGAATTAGTTGATTTGCGACAGGTGTTACAAGCTTCTGATAAACTTTCCAGAAATTTTTATTTACGACCGTTACTTTCCTTGATAACTATGAAATCAATTCTAATTTTAAAATTTGTTGTAACATCAAAGTAATGAAAAAACAATTCTCAGCAATAGCTTCTTATGATCATGGATTCAATACTATTTATATAATACATGTTCAAAAGATCCAATAAAAAATGGTTCAAAGGGAATATTATTATGAAAATTCTTGAAGGTCTGGTGACGAGCCCTTTGCTGAAGCAGTTCTCCATGAGGTCTATAGGGGTCATAGGTGCCATACTGTTCACCATACCAAATGTCATGATGGCGTTCATACGTCACGTCATGGAAATGGCTGTGATATTCTTTCTCCAGGGAATCGGACTTGGACTGATTTTCACAATATGCAACATCAATTTCAACGCCTACTTCGCCAAGAAGAGGTCGATGGTACTATATTAGAACAGTAAATATTAAAATCGTCGCCGAGAATCTTAACTTGAGTGTTTGCATTATACTTCTACTCACGGATTCTTTTTTTTTTCTTCACTCTTTTATCTCATCTACTCGATACGTTTTCTGATAACGTTTTGCGCGTGCTCATTTCATTGATGAATTTAACTAGTCAAATTACGTGATTTATTGCATCACGTTTTTAGAGAGAATAACGTTTTTCTAATCTGAAAAATCCTTGTGTCTGTAAAACTCATTAAATTATTTAGATTCTTATCTGTACAATGCATTTGAATTAAAAATTTTTATTTTTAGGTAATGGGCATTTCGCAGGCTGTTGTCGGCTTGGGTGGTATAATATACCCAATTGGTATTGAAAAAATGATGGAAGAATATGGCTTTCGGGGTAAGTGTGAAAGATAGACATTAAATCCATTTTAGATTATTGCATCTTAAACACTTGATTAATTATATAAATTTGGGTTACTTCCGCTAGCACTATTTTATAATACAATTTATATGTTTCTGCTTATTATCTATTGTGGCTAATGCACATACAGTCAATTTTTTGGATTCGGACTTATCAATAAGTCCTCGTTTAGATCTGTCTGAAAAATTAGAATTAAGGATCTTGATAAAGGAAGCTTTAGTGGTAGTGAAATTTAAAAAAACGTTTTTGAATATTATTGAAGTTTTCTTACTTTTATCAAAATTCACTAATACGTTAGGCAGGCTACAGTATTAGTTGTGTGAAAAAATTCAAAAAACAATTTTTTTTTCTTTCAAATATTGACAGGTACGGCCGCAATCACAGGAGCGTTGAGCCTCAACTGCATATTCGCAATGGCCCTGATGCGACCGCCAGCCAATTGGAACTTGAACAATCGACCCAAGAAGGTTGTGAAAAAGCCAGCTGAGATGAAACTAGATTTAACGGACGAAAGCAAGAAGCCGCTGGTCAAAACGAACTCCCTGCCGAAACCTCGCGAAATCCACATGCTCAACAAGTCCGAGAAGTGGAACAGCTGCAGGAGCCTGCAGGAAGACTCTCAGAGCAAAAATTCCGAACTAGTGAGTATCAATTAGTGTCCTCTATGGCTTAAGTAGTTAAGTGTCCCCATTGTTATTAAAACTCCATGAAAAATGGTATCCCCGTTTGAAAAATTTTGATAAAAACTGTCCAAAGACAGCTGAAGTAAGGGTTGCTTCAGTTACGGACGTTGAGAATGCCTCGGCGATGCAGCGGGGCCGCAGCAAGTCCCTGCTGGTCAGTAGCTGGACCGACTGGCCGAAGAACCGACGTCGAGCTGCCCTCCTGGCGAACTTCACCTCCTCCAGCTTGACCAACCTCAGGGTTCAGCCGGGAACCGAGACTCTTAACAACGCCGTAATGCTTAGAAACGCCTCGCCGGCCACCATCATCGAGGTGGAGAGCAACAACCTCGAGGATGACGAAGATGACGACGAGGAGGACGTCGGCATCACTGAGAAGACCCCAAAACTTTTTGGAGCCAGGTATGAATTTTTGAATTGTTTGGTTGAATTTAGCTTACTTTCTGTAATAGGGTTTTTAATTACATGAAATTTACAATATTTTTTATTTTATGTTCAGAGTATTGAAAAATAATCAAGAGTATATGTCTCAAAAATGAAGAACTTAGAATCGTTTGAAATTTCAAAAATTTCAATATAAATAGATATACTTTCAATGTAATTTCGGTCCCAAAAAATCAGAAGAAACACTGATTGTATATAAAATAAACAAATCGCAGATGAAACCAAAGAAATTATTAAAGATGGAAAAATGAATAAGATCAAAAGTCATAAATAATCAATGAGAAAATCAAAGATTAATTGATGAATTAATGATTGAACGCTAAAAAATTCCTTGATTACGCAAAAAAATTCAATTTTAATCAAAACTCACAAGACTATTGTTGATTTGAAGGAGTCGACGCTTACTGGACAGTCTGATAGACTTTTCCCTTCTGAAAAACCGTGGATTCATGAACATGTGTCTGGGTATAAGCTTCGTCTTCACTAGCGACTTCACCTTCGCCTCGTTTCTGCCGATGATGATGACCAGCAGAGGCTTCACCAAAGCCGACGCCACAGCTGCCATAGCCGCATCGGCCAGTGCCGAGCTCGTGTCCAGGATATGCCTCGCGATCTTCACCATATTTGTCGATGCTAGACCCAAGATCATCTTCTTTGTTGCCATGATCTGCATGACCCTTGCTAAAGTGGGTATGTATTTTATCATATATTTTAGTAGCAGGCAAAAAATTTTTATGAATAGTTTTTTTTTGAAAATCTGAAATTTTGAAATCAGCAGCCCTGATTTTAAGGACTTCTTGGTCAAAATTTTGATCCACAGCATCCTTTAAAAATTCCTGAAATTTGATAGTGTTATATGGATTCTTGTAAAAAGGTGGTTAAACCAAATTTGACGGCAGGCTGGTCTTTACTGTTTCAGCAAAAAAAATGGGATTGCCAGAGACCCATTGTCGGAATCGTTTTTGGAGGGCTAAAAAAGCTTTTTTCCGCACTCCGGCCGGGAAGCGCTACTTCCCTGCCACTGCCGCTACAGTCAGTAGCGCTTCCCGGCGCCGTCGTGCGGAAAAATAGCATACTCAACTAGGCACCTGAATGGGAAGGTCTCAGATCACATGTTTGTCACACTCGGCTACGCCTCGGATGACAATTTCATGCGATCTGAGACGTTTCCCATTCATACTGCCTAGTTAAGTAATATACTATTAAAATTTCAGAAATTTTTAATAATTTGGTTTTTTGAAAATTCAAGAATTAGATTCTGGCGGTTTTGCAAGAAGTCCTTTAAGTCATTTGTATAGAAAAGTTGTCATAAATTTTGAATATGAAAAAGAGCGCAAAAAATTATTTTTGTTTCTCCAAAACTTTTTGGGAACGCTGACTCTTTTGTTATTATGTTTTTGTTTTTTTTTTACCTTCCCTTGGATAATACAGTTTTTTTGAGAAATAATTTAAATTTTTTTCGCTTTTTATACGTACATACCGACACTTTTCACGCGAGACAATGATGAGCGAGACCATCAACCTCGTAAAAGATACAAAGTAAGAGAGGCTCGTAAAACTTTCCAAGTGTCAATTGGATTGGATCAATTTGAATAAGTTCCCCTTCTGCAACTTCCAGGCTATCTGTACCTCGAGGACACGCTCACGGGTACGATTATAATGGTGGCTGCGATAGGTGCCGTGCGCTCGTGGCTGCTCGTGCCCCAGCCTCTGGTCGTCGTCGAGAACATAAGCGTCGATCAGTTCGCCGCTGCCTACGGGGTTTTCGCCATCGTCAGCGGCGTCATTTCCGTCATGTTTGGACCATTTACCGGTAAATTTTTTTCAATTTTTATTTATTATTTTTATTTTTAATATGCGAATGAATCTTTATGAACAAGCCATGTATTTTTTAAAGTATAAGCTCATTTTTTTTATTTATTATATAATTTACAGGTTAATAAAATTCTTTTGGCAGTATAGAAAAAAAAAAAATACAATTCTTTAAAAGCCGAGGCTATTCATTTCAAAAAAATTTTTCTAAAATACATTGATAAATTTAATCCAGAAGAGTATAAATAATTGGTCAATGTAAATTTGAATGTAAAGAATTTGTGAAAAGAATGAAAATAATCTATTACTGTTTATTTAATTCAAGCAATAAATAAATAAAAGAATAAAATTTCTTTTATGATCACAACAAAATAATTTAATTAGTAAAGTTCATAATATAATTTATAATTTCCAGAACTGATGAATAAATTAAAAATATCGTAATGCACAATTTATTTGAGGATGAGAAAGATTAACCGATTGAAAAACTAATAATTTTTTTTCATTAAATTGGTCATTGAATTTAATAACTTTTACAAAAAATAGAGTCAAAATAAAAAAATTTACAAGGACCAAAAACTATAAAAACGAAGAAATAAAAAATAGTCTTTTGTTCTGATATAATTGCAGAATTATTTATCAAATAAAGAAATTAAAACTAATTCTAAATTTTTTATTTACAGGTCTCATTAAAGACTGGACAGATAGTTTTGTCGTGTGCCAAATCGTACTTTTAATAATGAACGCGTTGTTTATTATTCCCTGGGGAATGGAAATCATGTTTGAAAGTAAAAAAAGTGCCAAAAAGTGAATAAAGACTGGAATTAAAAAAAAGGATTACCGAAAAGAATATAAGAATATATTAAAAAAGTGATGTTCGATATGGTATTACATTGTTTCTAGCAGTGCTTGTTGTTGACTTACGTTGTTATTTGCGAAAGTTTATTAGCAAAATACTTATACTACTTGTAAACTATTTTACTATTATTTTATAAACTAAGTTTTGAATAGGAATATTAATTAGAGTAAGTTTTAATTATTAGATCGTTGTAAATTATTTTTACTTTCTGATTTTTAAAGAATTCCTGCAGAATTAATGTTACCGTAGTCCCTGTAGGCGATCGTCCCGACGTACGCGAGTGTCGATAGGTTTGCCTACCCTGCAGGGGCTCATATTTTTTGTGCATAAAAGAGTCTAAAAGAAATAAAACTAATCTAATTTTCATACAGTTTTTATTTATTTATAGTTTCTTAAACATAGGTACACATTAAGAACATTCCGCGTTCAACAGATGACCAAAGTCATTGTCCTTAGAATACTTTTTTTTTTTTTGTTGGTTTTTTTTTCATCCTTATTTTATTAAAAAATAAATTACAAAGCAGTCATTTTATTTCTAAAATATACAGTGTCTTACAGTTAAAGTAACAATTAACTCCAATGCAAAGAGAAGCATCCCTCACCTCTGCAGAATCACTCTCTTAAGATCTAACACAAGTAGCATTAAAAAATACAAAAAAAAAAAGACATAAAAATAATGTACAAGTTAACGGTGTGAATTCAAAATTTACGCGCTCACTTTTTGGTTTCGGGGCTCGATTTTTATCCTGAAGCCGTCGGACCTCTTCAGTATGATGTCAACCTGAAGCTTGAAGTCCTGCTCGGTCAGGTCCGAGAGGATTTTGTAGTTTCTCAAAACAGTCGACAGTAGAACTTTGAGCTTCAACATAGCGTATTTGCGGCCAACGCAGGATCTAAAAGAAAAAAATTTGATTTTTGGATTTAGCCTCTTACAGAAAATATTATTTTTATTCGAGGAAGAAAAACTAAAAAAAATCTTTTGAACCTTGGTCCAGCACTGAATGGAATGTAAGCGTAGTAATGCCTATCCTGAGTTTTTTCCGGAAGGAAGTTGTCGGGGTCGAACACATCGGGATTCGGGTAGTATTCCTCCAGACGGTGAGTTCTGAATTGCGGAATGACGACGGTGGCGCCAGTTGGGACAATGTAATCACCGGATGCTGAAAAATTTTTTTTTTTTTGAAATTAGCTAGTTCAGATTTTCTTTTTAATTTTAAATTTACGAAAAAACGCTTAAATGATTAGTTAAAATAGATTGGTTGTATATTACTAAATGTACTTAGTATTGTTAATTTGACGTTTGATTCTGTGTTTGTAATTTTATTTAAATTAATTTTAATTAATGAATTTAATTTAATTTTGTATCAAATTTCAAAATTCTAAAATATATAGCAGGTTTTCACTATACTAGTACAGTTTAAAAAAAAAAATTGTGTCATTTAGATTGGTACAGTCAGTTACGAACCTAATTTAACATCTTGGTTAAGTTTTCTTGCAATGGCGGGTACAGGTGGGAACAGCCTGAGAGTTTCCAAGATTACCCTCTCGAGGTACTTCATCTCCAAAGTGTCGGCGAAAGTGCAAGCCCGGTCGGATCCTTTGAAAATGTCGTCGAGCTCTTCCATAACTCTAGCCTGAAATTCAATCATTTAAATCAAATGGAATAATTACTCAATCCTATGATATAAACAGTCAATTGAAATCAACGATTTGAAAATCCAGAAAATACATCCTAAAGAAAACAGTTTGTATTACAAAGTCAAAAAGTATTAAAACTTTTTTTTTGTCTTCATCATTTTATTTTTTCCCTAAAACAGTACTAGAAGATCAAAATATTACTCAGAAACAGTAAAAATATTTTTATTTATTTAATTTTTCAAACGAAATTGTAATTTAAAACATTTTTAATATAATTTTTTTGACCATAATGCATAAATTATACTACTTTAGAACTATTTTCTTAAATTGTAAGCGCTTTAATAATTTTATTTCTAAAGTTTCACTTTGACTTTTCCCGCATTTTTAATCAATAATCAACGCTTCGGCCTTAAAAACAATTGATGATTCAGGTGGTTTTTTGAGGCTAAGAACAAATAATTTCCCTTGTAATTTTTCGTGGCTCAGTGTAAATTCAAGTTACCAATTAATTTCGATCGAATGGGAGACGCAGAAAAAGGAAAAGTCCTTTTTAAAAAACTCTGCACCCAGTGTCACACCAGTGAAAAGGGGGGCAGTCACAAACAAGGACCTAACCTATCTGGAATTGTGGGCAGACCTTCCGGATGTAAGTTTATTACTGTACTCCATAAAAAAAATATTCAAATAAAAAATTTATTTAGAACATCGATACTTTACAATTGTTTGAAATTGTCAGTAAGATTAAAATTTTTTTAACGATTAAACAATTAAGAGATTTATTAAAAAATTAAGAACACTTGTATTACCAACAGTTAAGTATTGAATTGGTCATCCGAAGACCACATTGTAAGTGGCTGGTGTGAAAAGCGAAAACAAGTGTTTTTTGATTTTTCAATATTTTAAATTTTCAACAATGGAATTTCAACATTTAACAATTATTATTTCAGCAATGCCGGGTTTCTCGTACTCAACCGCAATGTCGAGTGCCAACATAACGTGGAGCGAGAGCAAGCTGGACGAATACTTAACGAACCCCAGGAAGTTTCTGCCCGGTGGAAAAATGGTTTTCGCGGGTATAAAGAAGGACGACGAGAGAAGAGACTTAATCGCGTACTTGAAAAAAATCTAGCTCGACGATGAGCTTGAGAAATAAGTTACCTGTATGTCCTGGTGAATCCCGAGCACGCACAGGACGAAGCTCGAACCTGCTGCCGTAGTGTCATGTCCCTGTAAAGTACGAAAACTGTATTAACTAAGTTTTTTTTTTATGGTGTTATTAAGTGTCGAAGAAAGTATTTAAACCTCGAACATGATGGTGTCGACTTCCTCCTTGATTTCCTCGTCGGTCAACTGTTCCCCGTTTTTCCTCAGCTCCAGCATCAGGTCCAGGAAGGCGAGTCTTCTCTTTTCCCCTGTTGATGGGTTTTTAATTAGGGTTTGTTAATGATGTTAGCGATTATTTGAATGGAATATGAAAATAAAAATTGAGTAGAGAATAAAAAGTGTTAGACATCGATAAATCAGCGAAACGTGAGTGACGGACGGAATTTGAATAATTTGCATTTAGTTTAATTTTTGAATGTCGTCAAATAAACTTGAAGATGAACTAGATCACACATAAATTTTTTCTTTTCATATGACTCACATGTTGGAATTGTTTTGAAATACGGGTTATATAAGCTATTGAAGTTTGTAATAGAAAAATTTTTCCCACGTCATAGACCTCAAAGCGTTAATATTTTTTTTTCTATTGTTGGGCAATGAGTAATGGAATAATTTAATTGATTGGAGTATCGCGGTAACAATTTATGTATGGTTTACCTGGCTATGACGCATAAATATCATTAATAATTACAATTAGTATAAAGTATAAATTGAAATTGAAGTTTTATTAATTTCAATTGATTCATTTGTAAATAACTGTTCTAAAAAAAGATTCATTTGATTCAAACATGATCAAAACAAAGTGTATCAAAAACTGAATAATGTACAGTCAAAATTAAAATTGTATTAATTAATTTTATGCACGAACTTCAAAATAACATGATTTGAAGTTTTTTCTCATAAATCGAAATCAAAACAAAGTTCAGAAAAGACTTATTTTAAAGTGATATAAAAATTGAAGTCTCGTCTGTTAATAGATTCATTTAATGTGAATCATTTGCATATAACAGTTCTAAAAAATGGTTTGTTTAAAATTATTTCTCATGATTCAAAGTTCGAAGAAATCGCACAAAAATTCCTAAATTTGCTTTTAAAATGAAATAAAAATTTAACGTTACCAAAAATCATTGTTTGTTTCGAAAAATTTGTAAGAAACTGATATGTATCGTTGTTTTATAACAACCATTAAAAAAAACAATATGATTTGTACGTTTGGAAAAATGAATTCTAGTACTTTTTTAATCTCTTCGCTCTTTGAATATTAAAAAAAAAATTAATTAATTTAAGTTTGAAAGAAAAAACAAAGTTCGGACTAACCAACGTCGTTCTCGTCGATCTCGTCCAGATCATCCCTGACGTACTTCATCTTGGGCTGAGTGTCGGTCTTGCCATTGCTGGTCGAGCCTTTTTTGAGCTCCTTCATGACCGACTCAACGACCGGCGAGGTTATTTTTCCGTCCCCGGACTCGGCCTTGCGCTTCCTGATGACCCTGGAGGTCAGACTGTGGATGGTGTCCAGGAACTTCTGCTGCTGCTTAGCGAACGCCGTGAACTGGAAGGTCGCGTCCAGACGCAGCAGGAAGTTGTACTGCCTCTGGTGTATGATGTTGCACATTCTACGTAAAAGAAGCAGAAAAAACAAAAAAAAATTTTAAGTAAAGAATCGCGTGACATAATTCCCTTGGTTTGGTTTCTGTCTGTTGCGCGAGCTTTTTTGAATTTATGAATTATTGACTCCGGATATGCAAGCGGTACGACGTGACGCAAGTCGTTGAGAAAATTTAAGCTTTTTTACATTTGACGCAGTGACCGGGTTTTGATTTGATAATTTTTTTGTTTACATCGGTTTTAGTTGATTGAGTGTTGCATCAAGAGTATGGATTAGAATAAATTAGTGGGGTTTATCCGAAAATAGGACTATATCGTTTTGAAATACGAAAGTTGTTCGGATTAATCTTTGCATAGGATTATTTCTGTGTTGCCTTATCAAAGATTAATATAACTTTTGGGATGTTTATCTGTACAGATAATCACCTATTCATAACATCAATTTTAAAACTGATTTCAAAAACTTATATGTAGATTACAAATGATTCAAAAGAAATTGAGAGCCGGTAAATTTTTTTCTTCTAATTTTCTGTCTGGAACTTCTTGCGATTGGATTGCTGTTAGTTTATCATTCTTAAAATGATTTTTATATCTTTATGTATAAAACCACAATATTAATGCAGTTTGATATGAACATATAAAAATCATAAATAAAATCTAAGCTTATTTTGATCGTTTTTGATACTAAACAATGAACCTGCACTAATATATTGTGTATCTTTTTTAGTTGCTATGAGCTTTTATAATATTATCAGCACTTTTAAACCGGAACCTCGCACTTTTTTTCTTTATCCTTTCATTTTTAGGAAAAAATATTTTCAGATACAACTTTTATAAGTATAACGATGTATTTTTTCGCCTTAGAAATATCATATTTACAAGATCAAAATTTTATGACTCTGGTTTGAAAATATTTTTTCATTAAAATTCATACAAAAATAAAGAAATGCGAGCTATCAGAATTTAAGCGGTGCAATAGGCTTAGAGCACAAATTTTTTGAAAACAATCTGAAAGTGCAAAAAAATAATCCAAAGAACCGATCATTTCCTCATTAGTAAAACAAAATGACCAAAAAAGAAGCTGCATTATAAAATTTCCCAGTGATCAAGACTGATCCGAAAACTATAAATTCCCAAAAAATTCTGTCCTTCCAAAAATTTAGAAAAAAAAAAAAATACTTCAGTAAACTCACTTCATGACGGCCATGGCGTAATCGAAGCTGCTCTTCTCCTTCTGGGTACCGCGGACGCCCATGGCGGTCTCGAGGAGGATGTCAACGGTCACACTGGACATGTAGTCGTGGCAGTCGAACTCCTTGCCGACCTCGCTCCTCAGCCTATTCACCAGGTCTATGCTGTTCTCGTGGAAGAGGGGCACGAACGACTTTAGGACGTTCAAGTGGAAGGTCGGGGCGATTATCTTTCGGTGGCTGCGCCATTTCTCTCCCGTGCTTATCAGCAGACCCTCACCCAACCATGGCGCGAAAAACCTAATTTTCAAATTAAGTTTGAAGGGACGTTTTATTTTTTAGCGACTTGAGTTTCTTAGATAAAATCATTTTTGCGAGATAAGATACTGCAAAGTAAAATCCATACTTTTTGTATTCTTAATGATTGATAAAACTTTTACCATAATATTATTTTATAAAATAAAAAAATTAATGATAATAATTATATAATTTAGTAATAAGAAGTTTATAAAATAATAGTAGATAAATATCAATCTCTTGGACTTTTTTTTATAATTGAAATACTTTTTTAATCCGTTACCTGTACTCCGGGGACTTGTCGATGTGTACGTGGCTCCCCAGGATGATCTCGATGTCATGGGGGTCGGTAAGGAAAACGACGAGCTTAGGGCCCAGGAACGCCCTGGTAACCCTTCCGTAGACGTCGTACTTCAAAACCTCGGTCAGTACGTCCTGCGGCTTGACGCCCCAAGCCATGAGGGCGTTACCGAAGAACGGTACGGTTTTCGGACCTGCAATTACCCCGGTTATGTTTATACTTTCTTTCTTTTTTTTTTTTTTTGTTCTTCGCGATCGAGCACCGGAAATCGATCTCGTTTTTTTCAGACCAATTGGTAAATTGATTATCGCATCCATATTTTAAAATCAACCCACGGTGGTGCATCGTAAATTTATTACCAGTTTTTTTTTTTTTTTTTTTTTTTTTATATGCGTTCAGAGTGAAGCGAAAATAAATTGTTTTAACCCAATATATTTGATTCGATAGGTTTTAATATTTATAACTTTTTTTTTTATCCGGGTAAACTTTACATAACAAAAGTGAATTTCAAACAATAAAGAAATAAATTAAATATATTTTTAAGTATTGTTTCTGGGATTCGATTTCAAAACTAAACGATGTTACTTTTGCTTCGCTAAAAGCGTTCGAATGTAAAAAAATAAATAAATGCAAAAGGTGTACCTGGAAGTTTATTGCCGAGCCTTACAATGCGGGAAGTCTCGATGTAGTAGTGAGCTGCGGCCAGAGCCGCGATTACTAGTGCCAACGGCCAGAAAAGGCTCGTTGGCAGATAAGACGTGCTCACCGGTACCACGTCCATTTTTATTTATTTAATATTCTTTCTAAAACCACCAAGCTTTTTTTTTTATCTGTAATTTAAAAGTTTGAAAAATTACTTTCAAAATAGAATTTAATTTTTAAGTCTTGGCTAATCTATATATTGCTAATACATGAAATTTAAATGATCGATTTTTTATGTATTTAAAATAAAAAGTTATCAATTATTTGGTAGATCTGAGCACCTTTTTTTTTAAATGAAATCAACTATGAACTGAAAATTTATAAATAAAAATTTCAAATTATAAATTATTATTAGTTTTCATCAATTTAAAAGCTTTAGTATTAAACAAATTTTTTTATTTATTATTATTCTTTCAGATTTGACCTAATTTTCACTAAAATATACTGTTTATTAATAATCAATTGAGCCATCATAAACTTTGCACTCAAACAAATTAATCTAATTATTAGAATAAAAAAAAATAAAAAAAATAATCACTCAATCTTCACACACCGAAAACAAAAAGAACTAGACAGAAAAAATAAAATAAAACACAACGACCATAAAATTGAATCACTGAAGAGCAAAATAAAAAATAAAAAAAATAACTGCACTTTGAAAGCTCGGTGCTCGAAGCTTAACTGTGAGCGCAAGTGTCCGAGGTGGTGGGTCTTATACCAGGTGGAGTTTCGGGGAAAAAAATTCCATATCTCGCCGCGCGGGGTTCATTTAAACGCGGTGACCTTTTTTACGCCGCCACCTGTGCCGATCGTCCGCAACGCGCATCCACTGCTTTTTGCATCGCAAATATGAAAAGAAGAAGAGAAAGAGAGAAAAAAAGCAATATTGTCGAGCTTGTGTTGCAATACGCCGATACGAGATCTGGTTCAAACTTACCGGGATGGGTATTTAAATTTAGCGGGTTCTTGCAAGCTCGACTAGCTTTTTTTTTATTTGATGGTTTTTTGATTAATTTGATTTTTTATACGATGCTTGTGAATAATTTATAAACATATGACAGTTTTTAGTATCAATTTTTTTGTAAATAATTTATTTTAAAATGAACAACTGTTTGTTATTTTAAATGTATTCATACATTTTAAACTCAATTAATTTATAGTTTTATTTTTTAAATCAAAAGCTCTGAATTTGTTTTTAAAGAAATGTATATGTAAAAATGTAATAAACTAATATAAAAAAAAGTGAAAATTCTTGATTGTATTTCGCGCTTCCTCCTTCAAGATCAAATACGTAGTACCCCTTTCCCGTGCCCCAAATACCACACATTCAAAGCATAAAGATCAAAAAACAGTGGCGCCACCACACGCCTCGCGGCGGGTGCGCAGGGTACAAGACCTCATTCCGTTTTCTAGTGCGAACGCTATCACACGTTCAGAGCGTTGCTCCGTGTAAAGTGTGAATTATATTGAATTATATTGAAGATCCAGAAGAAGATTTTTTACGACGAGGCATCTCTTCAGCAAGGAGGAAAGGGGTGTATCGTTCATGACTCGCTCGAGCTGTTCGAAGCGAGTGCAGGGGGCCCTGGCCTTCCTGAACGCATGCACGGGGCTTTGCCGAGGACTGTCCGAGGCAAAGCTCATAACCCTAAAAAACGTTCACGACTCGCTCGAGCTGTTCAAAGCGAGTCAGGAGACTATGTCATCCTGAACGCATTCTCGTGGCTTTGCCGAGGTCTGTCCGAGGCAAAGCTCACTCATCAAGATAATAACCCTAAAAGACGTTCACTACTCGCTCGAGCTGATCGCAGCGAGTGCAGGAGACTCTGAGTCGTCCTTGAACGCATTCACGTAGCTTTGCCGAGGTCTGTCCGAGGCAAGCTCGCTCATCACAAAAAGACGTTCTTGACTCGCTCGAGCTTCTCGAGCGAGTGCAGAAGACTATGTCTTCTTGAACGCAATCCACGTCATTCACGTGGATCTCCCTAAAAGACGTTCACGACTCGCTCGAGCTTCTCGAGCGAGTCAGGAGACTATGTCATCCTGAACGCATACACGTGGCTTTACCACTGTCTGAGGCAAAGTTCTCTTATTCCTGTGGAAGATGTTCACGACTAGTTCGAGCTGACCGCAGCGAGCGCAGGAGACTCTGAGTCATCCTGTGCGCAGGCCTACGCATGCATGGCTTTGCCGAGGACTGTCCGAGGCAAGGCTCATAACCATGAATGACGCTCACGACTCGCTCGAGCTGTGTTCGAGCGAGTGCGGGAGTCTGCAGTAAGTAGCTTCCTAAACGCATGCACGTGGCTTTGCCGAAGGCTGTTCGAGGCAAGACCATTCACTCCTGACTCCTGAGCGACACCGCTCGACATGACGCATCACGGACGATAATCGTCCGTGTGACGCATGCAGCTCGCCGCGGCGAGTAGGTCAACGTGCTGCCGCCATTGCACAGTTTCCTACCCATCGACTTGGCAGTAATCAGTTGTTTTGTCTTGGGACACAACAAGATCGACAAACATTGTCGGGTTTTTTACTGGTGCAGATTGGTAAGATATTTAACATCTGCGTTGCTGTGATCGAGGGATCACTAGATGATGGGCATGCGCGGCAGGAGTGCGTGCAGCGTGGCTGCTGCACTGGGAAAAATGTGCTCGAGTTACGGCTCAAGAATGAAGAGGTTATGTCTCTACGCCGCGCTCAGTAACTGCTTCATATGTGAGCCGAATTTGACGCACGCACTGCGATTGGCTGCGATTTGGTATTTGGTACTACGTAGTGGTGCAAATTTTCAACACCGTGCGCCATATTTGTTGCACCGTGGAGAAGAAACGATCCACCTTGTCGATTCCATTACGGCGCTACGGGTGGCTCGATTACGGATCACATTTTTCCCAGTGTGGCCCGCATGCTGCGGCCCGGTGAATCCTCACTAGATGCAAAGGGATCTCAGGTGATTTGAGGTTAATACGGGGTATAGTTTTTGAGGAATGGATTTTTATATCACATGGATATGGATGCCCGATGCGTGCTTCACGTGGAGCTCCATGATGCGCTCACGTCATCGCAAGCGCATGCCGGCACGCTACTCCTCGTTTCCTTTTATAATGTAAAGGTTGGTAAAGGTTCTCTCGCTCGAACTCTTTAAGGTTGTATATGCAGCCGGTGCGAGAGAAAACGCTATACTTTGACGAGTAGTCATAGGACTCTCCGTCTCTCTCGCACTCGTGAAAAAGATGGCGTCTAACCTAAGATTTTACATTTGATGAAGTTTCAAAGACCTCATCACGTAGGATAAGGGTCTGTTTGAATGAATGACTGCGTAAGTTTACGCACATTAAGAAAAAGAAGAAAAGAAAGGAAAAAGTTTTATTTCCCTTTTTTGTCTTATACGATCGAGATCAGCATCGATTCATCGATCGTTTACGCTCGTTCGATTTGAGGAGCGTGAATTCCGAGTCTCGACTCTCCCTGTCTGCTACACCTGCACGGCGCGGCAGTGACTGCTCTCGCTATGCAGTAGGCGACTATGTGATTGTGGTATAATGTGTCAAGTGTAGTTTACCATGCCACAGGCCTATTTTTTATTGAATTATATTGATAAGAAACAATGTTTATTATATATTGCATTAAGATTGAATCTATGATCTGCTCAACGACAGGGCGACAGCTCTTTTATAACTTGAGGATTTGTAATTTGCAACTTGATATTAGAAAGCTTTTCTGGGTACTTTTTCTGGAAGATTAGTTCCAGCTGATCATTTTATTAATGAAAGTGTTATGGAGAGAGTGTGAATGAGTGTTTCTGGACCATGACAGAGGTCATGGTAAACAATGGTTTTTTCTCATGAAATATGACTTGAGCTATATCAGTCAAGACTACCTAGAATTGTGATGATGAATTTTGGTTGTAAGTGGTTAATTTTTTGAAAACAAATTTGAAAATTGTTTATTGACAGTGTACAGTGAGCGACTCTCTAAAGCTCAATTACCTATGAAGGAAGGATTGTTACTTTTGAGTGAAATGGTTTTTTGAAACTTAAAGAATTCATAGCTCACGGGCAAACTTGCACACTATTTCTAAAATACAAAGATTCTGTCTGGCCCTCAAGATTCAATGATATATATAACCCGCTAGAGAGGATTTGGATTATTGATTTACTTTAACATGACAGCATTGGTAAGATTTATCTCAGACAAGATAAGTATCAATTTGTCAGGAAAACTGCACAATAGAGATGGAAGTGCTTTAGTGTTCAACAGGTGAAGGATTGAAAGACTCTGGCATAAATTGAGAGTCTATTACTGCAATGAGTAAACTGAAGGCTTTATATTCTTGTTTCTGTGAGCGATAAATCTGACTTATTAATCAACACGGATGACTTCTTACCTCACAGTAACTTGGTCCTTCAAGTGTAGTATTTCTGTGGTCAGGCCACAATGTGCGTTGAAACATTTAGTGTTTTTTCCTTTAACTACACTCTGCCTTTGAGAATTTTTTCATTTGATTTAAGTTTTTGAAGAATGATACAGGATTGTAAGGATGTGCACAATTACTGTTAGGGTCTATTATCACTCTCTATAAATCTTGGTTGACAGTCAATGGAGCTGATGTGAATATGAATTGTTAATTCGATTATATATCAGGCTTGAAAGCCTTAGAGAGAGCAACATTTATTTCTATAGTATTTTTATACTAGCCCATGATCATATGGAGAGGATTGATTTTTAGAACCTTGCAGATTTTATTTGTCAAGGCATGAATTTTTTGATTATGAAGAATATTTCAATTTGCACAAGTCAGACTCTTGACTAATTTTGAATGTGGAGTTGTGTGGAATCTATGTGTGATTCTAAGTCAGAGTATGAAGGAAGGTTTGTTTGGTTTTTATTTGCTGCTTATTGGTAAAAAGGAGTGAAAGACATCTAAGATCTATTGGTATGATAAAAGAAAGTGCAGGTGAAGATTTTTGGATAGTCAAGACCAAATTTGAGCAAGGACACTGGGTAGGAATTTTGACTTGTGAGTGATACTCCTTCATTTTTTGCATTTATATCATCTCGTTGGAAGATTAATGAATTTGGGTTAAGTTAATTCTGTCACCAACTTACACCTACTCTAGCCATGTTTATACATGGATTTTATTTGGTAAGTTGAGGATAAGCTCAAAAAATTACCCTATAGGCAAGGTCATGCGAGATAAAGCTAATTTTTGTTATATTTATTATATTGGCAAGTCAGGATCTGATGATATTGGCGGGTGTTATTATAATATACCTTTATCTGTTAGTTAAAGATATAATTGTCTATTATTTATGATTTCTTGATTAATTGATATTTAACTTTTTCATATTACATGATAGTTATTTTGTTATTTTAAATACAACACCTCTTACCTTCTAGTGATCCATCGCTTGGAAAGGTTTGATGAATATAACTTTATTGTTGATTTAATTTTCATGGTTATTTGCTTAGTTATTGGGTTTTTGACTTAAAAATAACAATTTAATATGAAAAAAAAAAAAAAAAAAAAAAAGAGAGAGAGAGAGGAAATGATTTATCATCAATTGAAATACATCTATGATTGCAGGAATAATCATAAGTAGTAATTAAAAACTGTCATTTGCTCAGTTATTTTTATGAATTCTTGGTCAGACATTAATTGCAGGAATGAGTCATGGTTGATAAAATTTTGATTTTATTTGAATCTTAACTTGGGAATGATTCTGAATAGTCAGTAAGATGGAGAATTTGAATAATGGAGGTAAGATAATGAGACTATGGATAGTGATATTTAATGAAAGCTCATTGATGGCATTGATTGCTGGATTATTTGCCTTATTGATCGAATTCTTAATCATGGAATCATTTGTTTTATCAATCTGGTTATTAATTTTTTCCATTTTATTGATCAGATTTGTTGGTCAACAAATGTGATTTTTGTAGGATTTGCTGGAAGCTGCAAGATTGATTGAGGAAAGACCGTTTTGATTTTTGAAGGTATGGAATAAAACTCCATAACAATTCTATTTGGATAGAGACTGACTTTTCATTTGGCGGGACACCCAGAGAGATGGACTATTCATCAAGTTTGTTTTGTACGATCAAGACTTTGGTAATTTTAAATCGTTTTCAGAAAGTAAGTCTGAATATACAATGGATAGTGTTATATACTTGCAACGATATATAGTTTTCCTATCAACAACAACTGATTTTTGTCATTGTCGCTTGGAGAATTCCGTATTCACACTTTACTGCCGTAGATTGCTTTAAACGTCTACGTATTTGATCTTGAAGGAGGAAGCGCGAAATACAATTATACAATTGAACGAATTTCAGTGAAGTTCAATTACAATTGTATGAGCGCTTCCTCCGAAAGATCAATCTCCCACCCAGAGATTTCCCTCAATTTTTAGGAAAAATTTTTTCCCTTTGAATCTACGGCTGAGCTTTAAAGAAATGAGGTCTTGTACCCTGCGCACCCGCCGCGAGGCGTGTGGTGGCGCCACTGTTTTTTAATCTTTATGCTTTGAATGTGTGGTATTTGGGGCACGGGAAAGGGGTACTACGTATTTGATCTTTCGGAGGAAGCGCTCATACAATTGTAATTGAACTTCACTGAAGTTCGTTCAATTGTATAATTGTTCCTATTGTATAAAGTTTTGCGTAAACTTTTGATTCGTGAGCTGATTGGTGGAGAAACTTTTAAAATATTTGAAAAGTGTACTTTGATTTTGAGGTGAGGATTGTTGTTTTTTTTCCAACGAGCGCAATCAGAAGAGCTGTTGATTAAAAACTATAAATTCAAAAAGTTTTTCGTGATTAAAAAAATTGTAATTTTCGGCTGGTTTTTAAGATTTGCCCCTAGATGGCTACCAGTTTTTCAAACCCTCAATCGAATCATTAACCCTTTAGCCATATATAGAAGGGTTCTATTATTTTTATTTAAGTTTGAAATTAATTTTATAGTGTTCTAAGTAACAGTGAAGTGATTTGGAAAAGTGATGTAGTGACAGTGGACTGCCTGGCTCGGTAAGATATTAAACGTTTTTATTTTTAAATCGTCATTGCTCCAGATACAATTAATTAATCGCCTTAGAAATTAGACACAATGTTTTTGAAGATCTTTAGTGAATACAAAAAATAAATTTTTTACCAAAAAATCTCAGTTCTTGAAACGTTCATTTTATTATTTATTCATAAACCTTTGATACATCAAATCATGCCATTATTCTACCAGGATGTCTAAAAACCCGTTTGAAAAAATGAAAATAAATTTTTGAGTTACACCGGTTTTCAAAAGTATAAACGAATTCTTATGTTTTAACGTTTATGAAAGCATTCCGTGCCTTCCAACAAAAAAAGAAGCACAATCTTGAAAGTTCCAAAGTACAATAATGACAATAAAATTTATAATTATTTTAGAATTATATCGTTATTCGGCGTGGGCCCTCAATTGTTATCTAGCCATTGTAATCTATCAATAAATCATAAAAATTGACGATTTTTTTAAAAATTTCAAAATCTGAATAATAATAATTTTTAATGATGAGGAAAGTTGAAAAGGAAAAAAGGCTTGCACTAATGAGTAATGATAGCCCATTAACGCTCATGAACTTTTCCAAACTTATTGTTGTCTTTCATTAAAGATTCAAAAAATTCGAAAGTGCTCCACTTACCTTTGCACGTGGAATATTCTTTATCAGCTAGTGACATCACAAAGTGCACGTGTTAATTGTAACCCAAAGATGTTTTAAAAACAAAAGCTTGGCGTACGATAAATTCTTAGTTTTCTTCCTTACACGTAATAGTAGTTTTTCTACAAAACTTCGTATTAATTTGAATTTAAACTAC
Source organism: Encarsia formosa (assembly GCA_038277355.1). Taxonomy (NCBI): domain Eukaryota; kingdom Metazoa; phylum Arthropoda; class Insecta; order Hymenoptera; family Aphelinidae; genus Encarsia; species Encarsia formosa. Next base: position 11,933,397 of record CM076186.1, on the reverse strand, counting down.
TCCATAAAATTGATTTTTAATCATATTAAAATTCAAGACTTGTCTATTTTTTTCTACGAATTTTTCTATTTACGGAATAATTTGAACTTCCCGTCTACTGTTTCAAAATGTATGTATATTTTTGTATAATTAAGGGTTGATCCACTTAATGCTATGATATAATTTATTGTGAAATTAATTTTATCTTGTAATTTTAAAAATTCAGAGTGATCGGATATTTCCCATAAATAATGAATGAGCGAAACTCATTAAAATCATTCGATTGCATGACCCAATTTCCCTCTGTGACATTCATAATGCAATTTAGGTACAAAACAATACAACTCTTTTCGTTTAGATTACGTACATCATATTTTCTTGTATTATGAAGTGCCGTCTATTTTCGCGTAAACTAGGTGATTTCATTATAATTATTTATAGGGTGCAAAATTTTTTATTTTTAAATGATTTTTGAAGGGATCTAAGTTTTAGGTAAATTTTATCTGTTTCAGTATAAAAACTAGTTGACACAAAATTTTAATTTTAATTTTATGCATTTATTATATTGTAAAACGAGACAAAGTTACTGAAAAAAAAAAAATTAGGTATTGTTTGATTGAGTCATTAAGAAACTGAATTCAGAAATGCATTTCCAAAAATTTCAAAAGCGAAAGCTTCAAAACAAACTTCAAATATGACGTAAGTATTTAGTTTGTATTCCAAAAAAGGTCAATGTCAAGGCGTGGATTCGCTCGAGAATAATTGGGCTATATAAATCAAATGCACATATTTTATCGAAAATTAACCAAATTTTTTTTGAAAAAATTTCAATTTAAACGTCCGGTGTTTTGTGCATTTTCTTGTTGACTTACTATTATTATTTTAAAAAATTTTCTATTTGTTTCTTTTTTGATAATGAATGCTGGATTAGTGTTAAGATTTGTTGAAATTAAAAAAAATGTGTGTCGAACAACTTTATAAATATTGAGTATGGAAATTTTTTGCATTGTCTTATGAAAATTTATTTTATGACTAATCGATATTTGGTTTATCAAGTCAGAATTTACGCACACAAAATTCTAATTTTTGCTTTGAACATATAAAAAACAGAAGCTTGAGCATCAAACGTATTTGTAACGTTTTTAGCGATTTGAAAACTACTAAACAGGTGAAAAAGCTTTTGAAAAATACCGGAAGCTTTGTTGCGACTTTAGTAAAATGTATATTATAATTGATTAAAAAATAATTTTTTTGGTTAATCTTTTAATTAAAAATTAAAAACAGAATGAAATATAAATTGCTACAAACTTTTGTTAAATAAACTGATTATTGAAACTTAAATATTGAATAATTGAATTATGACGAACCTAGCTAATTTGTAATTTTAACAGCATTATTAAATTCGAAAAATTGAACTTAGTTATGGTATTAACAATTTTTTTTTTTTATAATAGAACTGCTTTTGTTCTCAATTCATTAATAAAACAAAAAATATTAATTTTTTATAATTTATACCCAGTCATAGATCTTTTTCTAAATGAAATCAAGTAGATTAAGTATTAGTGCAAATGATATGAATAAAACAAGAAATTAAATTTTTCTAATTAATTCTTTATTGAAAAATAAATTGTACTGCAAAAATCACCTACATATTGCTCTACTTTTTTCAAAATATGTAATTCTAATCATTTCCAAGAACTTAATTTTTACATTTAACTCGTATCAGTTGAGTTCAAGAATGATTTATGAAATACATTATCAATTTTTTATTTATATTATAATCTTTTTACTAATTAAATTTTTAATTTTACGCAATGAAGTCTCACAGTCCAAATTTTTTTTTTTATTTTACAATCTAGCTTTTGATGATAAAAATGATTTAAAAGATAATCTTTTTCGAAAATCGATTTAATCTTACGTAAGAAGTCGTTAGCCCGAGATTAAAATTTTTCAAACAACACTTCTCTTAAAAAAAAACCACCTCGATTATAAATTTCAAATAACCTCGTAAACCGATCGATACTCTAACGGGCGTAACATACGTTCAAAGTAGACTCAGGTGATTATCTCTCGAGCAATTAAAGCAGCCCCCCCTCGATGATCGTTACGTACGCGTGGGAGCGTAAACCTGCGAGGGGTTGCCTACCCCCTTAAAAAAAAAAAAACTATAGCTAGCCAGCGTCCGCCGGAAGTGACGCAGGGCCTGGAAACTGCGTCCGGAAATCGAGCCCCTTTCGAATGAAAAAAAATTACCCGAACTCCCCCGGCGAGCATTAATAGCGCCTGTGTGTGCTGGGAGTAATTTTATTTAAATTATTCTACGCGCCAACTGGAAGTTTTCTTATCTCGGGCGACATGCGTGCAGTTTTTATTTCCGGGATCATGATTTTTTTTTTTTTTTACGACTCCGGCTAAATTACAATGCGGCGTGTCCTTGCATGACAAGATTTTACGTTGAGATTGAAGGGTGCGGGAGTAATAAGTCGGTGTTTCAATGGCAATAGTTAGTTTATTGTAAGTGGTTTTTTTTAAATATAAAATTACAAAAGCTTAACTGCAATTCCCCTTAAGGCACTAGTATGATACAACTTAGATTAAAGTAAGATGATCATTGGAAAGCGCTACTTGTTTACTATAGTAGTAGTTTGTATATGTATTTATAAAAAATATTTTTATTTACTAATCAAAAGGCCTTTTGTTATTATAATTATTATTATTGTATGTATATGATATTTAATATTTAATAAGTTTGTGCGTGATGGCAATATATTTTGGCTCTCTGACAAACGTCAAATCTGCATTGTGATTGCAAAAATACAGAATTTTACGTTTGTATTACGCTTAGAAAAATTTTCCAATAAATCATTAAGTATTTCATTGCGTTAAAAATGGCAATTTCTTAAAAGACTAGTATTCACAAAATGGCTCAAAATAATGCTGCTTGGATCCACATTATGAATCTCTCGATAGACATTATTTCACTAAACCTAAGTTTTCTTAACTTAAATATATTTGATATTTACAAGTTTGAGTTAATGTTAATCGATAATAAGAATATATAATACTTAACGCTAAATTATAATTTGAGTTATTTTCTATAGTTTTATGATTCGTGATTCATAAAAGTATAGAAAAAATATAAAAGATCTTTAGCACTTCATTAAGGTCGCAAGTTTTTAACAGTATACTTAGGTACTAATCGAATGATTTTAAGATTTACCATGTACACAAACAAAAGTGAGAAGCAACAATAGGTCTTCACATTCGTTGTTACAATTCTACTGACATAAGTACAAACCTACATGATTCGTAATATAAAAACTGTTACAAATATACACAATCTCTCAACATAATAATTGGTCCCTACAACATAATAAAAATAATTTACGCATCAACTCTGCACTCGAGCACTTGGTGACCTTGGAAGGCACTCAAAGATACACATTGTTAATAAAAAGAGGTAGTTTAAGAAGATTTTTTGGTTGATCCTTAAGTTTAGTGATGACGGGGTCGGTGTCCAGGCACACTATATGTACAACAAAAAAAAAAGGGGGGGTAAAGGCACCGTTATTACACACAGCCGCCATTGTACAACGCTCGTGCTCCTCTTCGTATATGTATAAGTATACTCGTCCTTCGGATTTTCAACGTCCAGAGCTGATTATTGTTGTTTTTTTGTTGTTTGCATGACTTGTTTCCCACAGCGTGGCGGGTTCCAGCCACCCTTGTTTGAAGGAACAAAATTACTGCGTTATCTCGACGCGCATCGCTGCGGATAACGGACGCCGCTGGTGCATTATTTCGTTGATCGTGGTTAATCGCACTGAAATGACAAGAGAAAGTTGAAGTTAGTTTTTTTTTTGTTTGGTTTGGGAGCTCTGAGTGATTGGTTAATGCTAATTTTTATTTGACGGGGAGAGAGAAAGGATTGTTGAGTTCTGTAGTACAGTGTTTTGTACTTGTAAACTGCCCTTTTAAAAGAGATATTTTTTTTGTTTCTTTTGTCTTGAGCAATAAGAATTTCATGGCACGTGCGGATTTGAATGTTACAATTTTATTCTGAAATATTAAGAGCTTAGGTAAATTATCCACTAAACCACCTGTTGAATAGGGTTGGCAACCGGTACTTCAAAAATATATTTTTTTTAAAGTATTCGATTTTTAATGAATTTTAACATTTTTTTTAGAATTTTTAAATCAAAATTGAGCAAGAAGAAAATTAAGAAAAGTTTTTAAAACTACGGGTTGATGGCGTCATTAACCCGAAATTCCATTAAAAGTATATCTATATATATTGAAATTTAAAAAAATTCAATCACTTGTAGTTCTTTTAATTTTAGTTTTTTTTAAAAAGGAAAAAATACGTGTCGATTATTTTTCGATATTTTAACTAAATAAGCAAAAAAATATTATAAATTTCAAAAAGTTGCCACCCCTATTACTTTTGATGCTAATAAAAAAATGAATAATTAATTGCTAAAAATCGAGTTAACAAAATAACTATCATTTTAAGATCAAAATAAAATTTAGTCCTAATTTTTAACTCGGAATGAAAAACCGAATAATCTAATCTTGCTTATGACTTCAAGTTTACTATAATTATTATTTTGGTTTCACTATTTAGTAATAAAACTTCAGCAAAAGCTTAGCTTATGATTTAAATCATTGAATTTTTCGAGAATTCAGGGTTCGATTTTTAAAAAATTAATCTTCGTAAAATTAAAAATGATAAATTTAGTTGTTTACAGAATATTCAAAAAATTTAAAATTAATAGAGGTCCGGTGACCTATATGTAGACAGAGCGCATGACTCATATATTTTGGTAATCTTGAGTTCAATCCCCCTGCGAGAAATTTCCGCCAGAATATTGCCAGACAGTGGGCAGATTTAGCGAAATTGGGCAGAAATTTAGTAGGGTTAATCGCCAGATTCTTGACAGAAGGCCAATGTTTTACGCATAGGGATTCTGGCGAGCTATAGCCTAAACCTTTTTATTTTAAATTGTAACATTGATTACTAACAAAAATATGTTATGTTTCATAACTTGACTCTGAAATTTTTCTTTTTTTTTTTTCCTTATGTTGAACATTTTTCTCATCCATTTTGATGTAATTTTAAAATATTATTCACACAATACCAGCCCTGCTGTATAGCCACACGTGTGGCATACGTGTGCCACACGTACAATGGACTTGAACAAATTTTTTTTCTTTTTCTAAATATTTTAACACCTATGGAGTCAGGGCGGAGACCTAGTGCATAGGATAGCGATTACAACCTGGACATGATTTCCCCAGGAAGTTTTGACTCTGAAGGGGTCAGGACGGACACCTGGTGCACTTGATAATGATTACGCCTTGAGGATGATTTCCCCAGGAAGTTTTGACTCTGAAGGGGTCAGGACGGACACCTGGTGCACTTGATGATGATTACGCCTTGGAGATGATTTCCTCAGGAAGTTTGGACTCCGGAGGGGCCAGGGCGAATACCTGGTGATCCTGGTTATACTGAGGCCTTGGAGATGATTTCCCCAGGAAGTTTGCACTCCGGAGGGGTCAGGCTGAACACCTGGTGCACCTGGTATTAATTACGCCTTGGAGAAGATTTCCCCAGGAAGTTAGGACTCCGGGGGGGTCAGGGCGAACACCTGGTGCACCTGATGATACTTACGCCTTGGAGATGATTTCCTCAGGAAGTTTGGACTCCGGAGGGGCCAGGGTGGATACCTGGTGCACCTGGTAATACTTACAACTTGGAGATAATTTCCCCAGGAAGTTTGGACTCCGGAGAGGTCAGGCTGAACACCTGGTGCACCTGGTGATACTTACGCCTCGGAGATGATTTCCTCAGGAAGTTTGGACTCCGGAGGGGTTAGGGCGTACACCCGGTGCACCTGGTGATACTTACGCCTTGGAGATGATTTTTTCAGAAAGTTTTGATCCCAGTGGGTTCACATCATTAAGTTTACTATTAGGATAGCATCTTCAGAGTTGGGTTATTACCGGGTACACCAAGTATTTTCCCTGGCCCATCCAGGGTCAAAATTTCTTGATAAAATCATCTCCAAGGCGTAAGTATCACCAGGGGCACCAGGTGTCCGCCCTGGCCCCTCCGGAGTCCAAACTTCCTGAGGAAATCATCTCCAAGGCGTAAGTATCACCAGGTGCACCAGGTATCCGCCCTGGCCTTCTGGGGAAATTATCTCCAAGGCGTAAGTATTACCAGGTGCACCAGGTATCCGCCCTGGCCCCTCCGGAGTCAAAACTTCTAAGGGAAATCATCTCCAAGGCGTAAGTATCACCAGGTGCACCAGGTGTCCGCCCTGACCCCTCCGGAGTCGAAACTGCCTGGGAAAATCATCTCCAAGGCGTAAATATCACCAGGTGCACCAGGTGTTCAGCCTGACCCCTCCGGAGTCCAAACTTCCTGGGGAAATCATCTCCAAGGTTTCAGTATAACCAGGTGCACCAGGTATCTGCCCTGGCCCCTCCGAGGTCCAAACTTCCTGAGGAAATCATCTCCCTGGCGTAAGTATCACCAGGTGCACCAGGTATACGCCCTGGCCTCTCCGGAGTCAAAACTTCCTGGGGAAATCATCTCCAGGTTGTAATCGCTATCCTATGCGCTAGGTCACTGCCCTGACTCCATAGGTGTTAAAATATTTAGCAAAAGAAAAAAAATTTGTTCAAGTCCATTGTACGTGTGGCTATACAGCAGGGAGAGGTTAGGATTTTCAAACAGCAAGCATAATTCATCGATTAAAAATTAAAATTATATTTCTATAAAATTATTTGATTATTTTTTATCAATTTTGTAACATCGGAGCTGCATGCTGCTGCTCCGATTTGTAAACTAACCTCTCATCAACGCATCTAGGTACATATACATATATGTATATATATAGACATATACATAAAATAATAAGCTTGACAGAAATTTCTGCCCACTATCTGGCGGGCACCCCAGACGTTCTGTTGAAACTTCTAGCAGGGCCTCGATTAGGTTCTGTCATATTAGATAAATTAAATAAAAAAAATAAGGATGAAAATATTGTGAAATCGATGCTTAAAAATATAAATACTAATCATTTTTTTTATCAAATAAAAGTCAATGAAGGTAATTTTATCTTTAATTTTTATAAGTGTAATCTTCAGCAATTTTGTCGCTTTCTCGGTCGCTTTTTTATTTTACCAACCTTTTTTTAAATCTAGACATTTTTAAATTTTCTTCATCGTTTTACGGGAATTAAAAAAAAATTAAAGAAAGTTTTGACGAAAAATAACTTCTAAAATCGCTTCATTATTTCCTCAAAACTTAAGTCTCAAAACTTTTCCCTACGCATTCGAAATTAAAAAAAAAAAAAACCATTTGTCTGTTCAAAAAGAAAAGCCCAACGTCACGCTAGCTCAAATATCATGCAACGCAATTACAATTATTTAGATTTTTTTTTTCGTAAATGATCCCCCGGGGAAGATAACAAGAAGCTCGAGTCGTCCCTTCCTTGCTTCTTCGTACAACACTGCTTTCCCCTCGACGCTTCCCCCCTAATATTTTCGAAAAAGGAAAAGATAAACAATCGTAGAAAGCCGTTTGAACGATCGATCGGCTCACCCTACCTGGTAGGAAAGCAGCGTCTTGAAATGCATTTTCGCAGCCTCGTGGGAAAGGTATATACACACATAAAACGGAAGTGTGAAAAACCAGCGGGGAGTCGGGGCACCGATTGATTCGATAGGCATTAACTTTCCTTGCCGGGAAAACTCTTCGAGGGGGAAGTTTTTCTTACTAAGGGGTGGATCGTGCATGTCTCGGTTATGGCGGGAAAAACTCGATACTCGGAAGTTGTTGACTGCTCCGGGGCGGGAACCGGTTTGTAACGAAACGTTTGCTTTTATTTTATTTTATTTTTATTATGGTTTCTCATAAAAAAAGATGTACAAAATTTTCTTTTATAACATGGTCTCAATTTTTTCCATATAAAATGAGTTATACAGACTTTTTGTAATAAAAAAGAAACTGTTTTAAACAGTCAAAAACGAAAATCTTTGAAATACCGTAATAAAAGACAATTATTAAAGAATTTAAAAAACTCGAATTTCTTTGGGATTTCTCGTTCGAAGCCTTCAGGGGGAACTTTAGTACATATTTTGAAAAAAAGGGCACAGTGGAATTAGTGTAATGGGAGAAGAAAGTCGAAGACAAGACAGCGAAGTTATTAAATTAAAGTGTCGCGGTGGGTTCCAGTGTCTCGTGGATGACCTCACTTACCAATTGTTGGTTATTTAAGAGCGCCGCGCTCTTTCTTTTTCTCCTTATTATACGTGTCTCTCACACGATTTCTCGGTGTTTCACGCTCTTAACTTTCATCTCTGAAAATTCCTGCCTGATGTGCACTTATTAAACGATCCAGACAATTTACTAGAGACTCACTGTTTGACTGACTAAAAAAAATAAAATAAGAAGAGCAGTCTCATTACGATCAATAACTGGGAACGCGTTGGACTCATTAAATCAGACTTGAAAAATAAAATCTACTACCAACTTGAAAAAAAAAGAGACTTGCAGGGTGTATAAAAAAATAGTAAATCGACAATTTACTATTAGGTTACCATTTAATAGCCATTTACTGGCCATTCCATAGACTCAAACTAGTATTTTGCTAGTTACTGGCAATCCTCATTTCTAGGGTAGTTTTTCATAATAGGGTTGGTAACCGATATTTTAAAAATATTTTTTTTCTAAAAGTACTCGATTTTTAATGAATTTTAACATTTTTTAGGATTTTTAAATCAAAATTGTTCAAGAAAAAAATTAAGAAGAGTTTTTGAAACTACGGTCTGATGACGTCATTGGACCAAAATCCCATTAGAAATATATCTATATACATTGAAATATTAAAAATTTTAAGCACTTGTAGTTCCTTCAATTTTTGTTTTTTTAAAACACTTGTCGATTATTTTTCGATATTCTAACTTAATAAGCAACAAAACACTATAAATTTAAAAAGTTGTCAACCCTATTTTCACCTTTATCTGTAATCAAACAAAAAAATATCTTCCTCCTATCAGCTACGTAATTTCATTTCATTTTCTAGTTTGAACGTGTTTATTTCCAAACAGTCGAGAGACCAAAGGTTCAGAAGGGTACACAGTAAGGAAGAGAAGAAAAAAAAAAAGGTGAAAAATCGATCGTCGAAAAATAACACCGTTACCACTAGTAGCATCGACCGGAAATTTCGAGGCTCGAAACGCGAACCGGCTCGTGATTATACGAGCGAGACAGGAATAAGGAAGAGGGGCCGGGACCGACCACTACACAAAGCGTGCTCGATGCGGGCTGGCTGCGCTAACAAACCCCCGCACTTGTGTTGTTACGCACCGAGCTTATCGTTACGTTTTTGTTTAGAGACCATTTTTCCTGCCACCGTTCAGCCTTGAACCCACCGGCGGTCTTTTTTTTTTTTTTTGTTCGCTCGCATTATCTTTAATTGGGGGACAAAGGACGGCTTCCCTCGCTTCGTATTACCTTTGTCCGACTTTTTGATTTAATTTGACTTTTTGGTGTTGTTGCGGCTAACCATGGTGGATTTAAATCAGGAAAGGAGGTGCAAGTGCTTTTTTGGCTGCGCGGGATTGAGTAAGACACTTACAGGGTGCGGGATATGAAATTAATATAATTTTTGTTCGCGTCGAATGCAAGTACACTTCACTTGCAGATATGTGTTCGGATGCGACATCTAGTGGTAAAGTATGAAAAATTCATAATTTCAGAGAATTTTGAAGTATTCAACTTTTTTGAAATGTAGAGCGCTTTTGGTTTCCGACATCCTGACATCTATTGGATTAGAAAAAAATGATTTTCTATATAAACTTTGAATTCAGACTAATAATTTTTATTTATAATTTATAATTGTTATTTATAATTGGTATACAGCAGCTAGCGGCTAAGCGAAAAAAGTAAATTTATTCAAAAGGGAAGACGCTTTTCGTAACTGAGTGCATAACTATCAACCTCGAGACCTGGTATTGAAAAATTAAATTTTGCAGTAAATTTTGAAAATATGGTTCAAAGTATTTCAGGACATGTACATTTTTCATTTATGGATATAACGACGACACCTAGCGGCGTGCAACAGAAACATTCCGGTTATTCGAATTACTTTAGGAAATGCACTTGCCGATTATAGCTTCAATTACGGCACCTAGCCCCGAGAAATTAATATTTTTTAAGAGGGGAGGACAATGATATTTCAAGTGCGAGTCGTATTAACCAAATGTTGCCACAAGCCCGCTTTCTCGAAACTAAAATGTGTAAATTAAGCCCTAGATTCCACATGTCACTCTCCCGGCCGGGCCAAGCTCGCAGTCAGCCCCATGCGAATTTCATAGGTTTCTCACGCGTTTATCGCGAACTACCGAGCCGACCTTGAGCCAGAAGAAGAAGAAGGGCAACATATGGTCCCGATAGCAGAGTTTAAAGGCACGTTCCTCGCGCCCACTACCATATGTTGCTCCTATGTATTTTCTTCATTTTTTTTTTTTTTTTTAACTCTGCAGCTCTCCTGCTGTTGCTCCACCAATTTTTACGCCCTGACCCGTTGTTTGGTCGCGTGACGTATCGCTAGCCTTAAGGTGCTTGCCCTTTGTGGGACCCTCGATTCCTTCCCCCCCAACGACTTTCGATTCCCCTGCAAGAATGGATAGTTTCGACGTCTACGGACTTGTATTTTCACCTTTTCTATAGAAATAATTATAATAGAGTGAGAAAAGTTTTATTTGTGTTATGTGTATACTCAACAATATGCAGACTGATTTGTAGATGTTTTAGAAAATTTCGATCAATACTACTATTGTCAGAGGGATAATTTAAGATTTCTAAAGTAAACATTTTTCTTACAAAATTATACCTAGGTATCTTTTTGAAAGAGTTTTGATTTCAGAGTTAGACGAATCATCGAATTGAATTATGGGGTTTTATTTGTAATTATATTAGTTGACTGTACAATAAACATTGCTATTAACAACCGAGCGCAAGAGTTCTTATAGTCTATTAAACTAATAAAATTATTAAAACTTAGTACTATAACCCTTAATTATGATAATTAAGTTTTTGGTAACTTTATGACAAATTTAGGGTGAAAGAGAATTTTTTTTTCTAAGTATGTACATAATTTTTTTCTTTTCCTTTTTTTTTTTGAACTTGAAATATCGGGTTTCAGGGTAAGTTGACGTACAGCACGCGACCGGAAACGACGAAAAATCTGCGCGAATTCAGTGAGTTTAACGATGAGGTCCTTGTAAGAAGGACTATACAGTGCGTACTTAGAGTATTATACATATTACATTCATTCAAATCGGGATGAAAGAACTCGGGTGGGCTTCCGGTAGCATATGGGGCTGGACCATTTCCGCCTCAAGACTTTTTCTTTCCTTTCTTCGTTTTTTTTTTTTTTTTTTTTTTTTTTTTTTTGTTTTATTATATTCCTATACTCGGTTCTTTTTTTTTATTTTTCTTTGAGACGTCGAGGACGACCCCAGCTCATTTGCGTACCAAAAATTGGTTAGGACTAATGCTCGATTTTGAAGAACTCTCGAAGTAACACTTTCAGACATGATTATTAATTTGGATCGTACGTTTTCCTGTCTTTGAAGTTCGCTATTGTAATGCATGTCGGGGCAGACGTCTTATTCAAATTGCGCGAAGTTGAAAGTACGGTACGAGGAAAAACATTATTGCAATGTGCATGTAGTGAAGGTTCCGGAAGTCATAAAAAAAAAGTTATGTTATAGGTTAATGTCGAATCTTCACTTGTAAGAAAGAATAAAAAAGAAACTTAGCTTTACGAACATTACAAATTTGAAGTTTATAATTTCTTGAAAAAATTGAATTAATGTTATAAATACTAATTAAAACTATTGAGAAGATTTGAATATCAGTTAGTAAGCCGACAAACACTTTATCTCGAAAATTATAACTAGATTTTGACTTCTAGATTGATAAAATTTTTTTTTCAAATTTAAATAATAAGATTTCCAGTCGAAATCTTTGAAAAGCGAAAAAAGATAGACTTAGATTTATAAATGTATACTTATAGGTTTCGAGAATTTTTGAAAATCTTTGATTCGAGGAAGCTCCTCGAACGATTTTGTTATTTTACTTCCAATAAAAGCAAGAATGTGAGATACAACTATTTACTCAAACTTTTAAGATCCTAAATTCAACGCGGTATTAAAATCAAAGTGACACACTCTGTCTTTTAAAAAAACACTCCAAACCGTAAAAGAAAACCATTAAATTCAAAGCACGCGCGCGAGAAAAAATTAATTTTCTCGTAAAAATCACTCCGCGTGCACGCAGACACCCAAAAAAAAACATCCGAACGAATCAGTTTTTCCCACACCCTAAAAATACACTATGCGTTTCCTGATGTAGAAAAAAAAAAAAAAAAAAATGTGGTAGCAGTGCATCCTTATCATTGTCGGCATCCTTCGGGAAGTCGGGCGCCACGTGGCCGGCGGAGTGGCCGTTTTTCCTTCGCGAGTAATGACACTTCTATTTCGGGAACCGCACACGTGCGCAGCCTGCGGGACTCCGAAACACGAGTTTTTACTCGCGACGCTTCCTCTATATTTTTTTTACTTTTTTAAAAGTCTTTCGTGTAAACTACTTTAGTTTTTATCCTGAAGGGACTGCAGGTTTGTTTTGGATAAGAAGACGGTTGCTTTGAGCTGTTTTTTGCGGGAGTAATTTTTTCGAAGGGTAAGTTTGAGGAGCTAATTTGATATAATATGAGTACTAAATGAGTACAATAATTTTATAAATCACTAGATTTTGGCCAAATATAGCCAATAAATGGCTAATTTATAGAGAAAATAATCGAGAAAATAATCGCAACTAGCCAAAAAAGGTAAAAATCTGATTATATAATTTATAGTAATTTTTTCAAAGGGGAAGTTTGGAAGGCTAATTTGATATAATAGCCAAAATAAAGTCAAATGAATCTAAATGAGTACTATAATTTTATAATAAAACTAGATTATGACCAGTTATAGCCAATGAATGACCAATTTATAGTAAAAATAATCGCAACAAGCCAAAAAATGGCAAAAATCTGATTATATAACTTATAACTATTGCACAACAATGTATTAATGTCCTATAATGAACTATAGAAATTTTCATCTTCAGAATATAAAAATTGTCTTTTGAGTAAATTAATGATGAATAAGAGGGAAGCATGTCCGAGTTTTGAAAATAAAGTTCTTTTTGGTGGAAGAAAAGTACGTTCGGTCGGTCGACATTTGGACTAATAATCGGTTCCCGCTATGCACATGCTATCCGAAAAAAACTAGGGAATTACCGCAGTCGACCCCCTTTTTTACTCCCGTAATAGCCACCTTCATGTTTGTTTAAGCTTACCCTTTCAGAAAACAGGTACAATGCATTTTCGGAGTAATTTTGCTTAATGATGACACACGTTTCATATTTTTTGTTGAGTTTAGGAAAAAATAGCTCTATTTACTTTTTTACAGTCTGTTCCTGGTTCAAGCTTTTCAAGTCATTGCATTTCACACAACATTATTCAAGTATAAAATTAGATTTGTTAAATTAAATTTTTTATTTTATTTTCAACAAATAAAAAAAAAAAGGTTTTGTTAGGTATACACGAGGTGTGAACTAATAGTAGCTACGTGTCAATAAGTGCCTCGAGCAAGCTCTCCTTTGGAAGTATTAAAATTCGTGACCACTTAGTCTAAAAAATTCAAAGAGCATAGTTTTTGTTTGCTCTCAATAACAACGCCCGACAAAAACCCTCCTCTAATTTGTCGTGCCCGAAGACAAAATGTTCCTGCCCCAATTACCTCCTCTCTCTCCCCCCAACAACACATGTCTTTAAAAAAAAAATATCAGTCAGCTCACCTCAAAATCGCTAGTGCGGACCGTGTCTCCGACGTCAGACGTGGGCGAGTCTCTGGGGCAGTCGACACTGTTCCTGCTCCCACCAGCTGACGACGTCCATGAACTCGGTCGGGTTTTCCCCCAGGTCCTGTCTGTAGTAGGTGGTGGTGGGGAGGCCCTCGGCGCTGACGTACACCAGCTGGTCCTCGATCTTGAGGGGCACGAACCTGCCCGTCTCCGGGTTCTCTATGAGGATCTCCCCGACGTAGGGTGACACTGGGGTGTTGTTGGCATCCTCTTGAACGTCATCCTCCAGGAGGTGGACCTCACGTTTGATCTCGTTAGTTTGGAGCACTACTTGCTGGTAGAGCAGGTTGTTGTTGTTGCTACTGGTCGTGTTGTTGTTGTTGTTGCGGTTCACCAGGGGCTCGATGTTCTCCTCGTCTCCGAAACTCTCGGGCGACTGCTTCGTTGCGTAGTAGACTGTCTGAAGGGCCCTGCGGCGTGTTGCCGAGCTGCGATTCTGGTTCTCGGAAAGTCTGAAAAATTAAGCGTTTACAATTAAGGTACAAATGTATAAAAAATTAATTTTCGAAAATGTCTTTTAATTAATGAATTTTTTGAAATTCCAAATGTATTAAGTAGCTATCGTCATACTGCGTAAGCTTTTTATTCGTAAGGTGATTGGTGGAGAAGTTTTTAAAATATTCGAGAAGCATATTTTGAGGTTAAGATTGTCGGTTTTTTCTTTACCCATAGTGTATAATGTAAAATTTACAAATGTGAAAAAATTAAAGGGTACGTTTGACTTTTAGGTAAATTTTTGTCTGTGTATAATTTTTAAATAAGGAAAAATTATTATGCACTAAAACTTTTTAAATGGAGGTCAAGGGAACAAATCTATCTGTAGATCACAAAAACTAGCAATACAAAAAAAAAAAACAAAACACTTATCAAAGAAATCTTCTCTGGGTCAAAGTACCCCCGAACTCACCTGTTCTGAATCCTGATGTCATCTTTGAATCTCTTAGCATCTTTCTTTTCATCCTCCTCATCCTCCAATCCATAGCCCTCCGGGTCGTTACCCTCGTCATCTAGCTCCAAGCCCACCACGTCCCCGGAGCCGTTGTGGGTCCCGCTTCCGGAGTAGCCGCTTCCAGTGGGCGAGGGTATCATTATGGAGGAGTCGTCGGGTCGCATCTGACTGGCGGCGTCGTACTCTAGCCCGTCGGCCTCGGCCAGGAGTCTCTGGAGTCCCCTTATGTACTCCACGGCCATCCTCAGGGTCTCCACCTTCGATAGCTTCTTGCCCCGGTCCCCGTAACCCTGGGCCACGTGACCCGGGATGTGCTGGCGCAAAGTGGCGAACCCGTTGTTGACCTGCGGGAGATCGAGCGTCGTGTATCGTATTAACGTGGCGGGATTAAGTAAATTGGAGGCAATGAATGACTCAAGGATGAGATGCGGTGGTTCATTCTAGTTAGCTTAATCAAATTCGAGAGCTTTTTTTTTAAGTGGGTTTGAGAGACGACGACGCTTTTGATCGATCCGTGCGGTCCCGTATGTCTCTCTCAAAGGCTGTTTTGAAAATTTTATTACTTCTTCTCGCGGGCGTTAATACCATTTGATAGAGTTATATTTTTAAATTACAAGTTTACGCTTGTTTTTGTACTGAATTTTTCAGAACAATACATTCTCTTGTCAAGGAAATAAATAAAGTTTGGCTGGAAGCAATGTAAATACGAGCGGTCGATGAAAGAAAAAATAGCAGGTTCGATTCTCAATTTTGAATGAAAAATTTAAAAAGTGATGTCCACACCAGTGGTCAATGAAAGAAAAAATCACGGGTCCGATTCTCGGTGGCAATAAAGCCTTATCTTTATTGTGGTATAGGGTAACACTAGCGCCGCGTATATTGATGCAATAATACGCAACAATCATTTTTTTCCTCACTCCAGCTGGGAAGCGCTATACTTCCCTGACGCTACAGTTAGTAGCGCTTCACGGTGCCATCGTGCGGAAAAATCGTATGTACTCAACTTGGCAGCTGAATGGGAAAGCCTTAGATCGGACGACAATTTCATGTGATCTGAGACACTTCCCATTCCAGCAGCCTAGTTAGGTAATATACTATTAAAAGAGCTATTCAAATTTGTAGAAAATTGGTTTATTGGTTATTCGTAGACAAACCTGTTTGACGCGGTTCCTTTCGCGGGCGTTCCTCTTCGCGACGGCGATCGGGGGTGGCTGGCCGTTCTTCCCGTGCTTCTTTAGCCTGGACGGATCGTAAGCCGGCATTTGTTGTTGCTGTTGCTGTTGTCTCTTCGCATTAGCATCGGCGTCCTGAACATTGTTGTTGACGTTTATAACGCTGACGTTGTTCTTGGGTACAATGCTGGTGGGTCGGTTGTTGTTCGTGGCGATGATGTTCCGCTCGTTGTCCTGGAGCGTCCTCAGCAGCTCCTGGTTGTTGTAGACCAAACCCATGGTAGACATGATTATTAAAAAAAAAAAAAAAAAAAAAAAAAAAACAAAAACCAAGAGCCTTTGATTTATCTTCTTATTCTCGTTGAGAACTGAAAGACACTTATTATTCACAGAGCACCATCACCATCCGCAGCACTTCACGACGCACACACCGCGGACGTAGCGCGAGGAATGAGCATGGCGCCGAAAAACCCGGCGCGTATAACGTACGAGCCGAGTCCTGCGCGCGCGCAGAGAAGGGCGAGTCGCGTGCGTGCAACTGCCCTAGCAAGGGAACCCGGAGGGAGGGAGATCCGGTCCGGAAGGAAGGGAAGTGGGGGACCCGGAGCACGCGCCGCGCTCGCGCGCTTGGTTTACCTGCGTGTACCGTTTCGGGTAAAAAAGGGGGAAAAACCCGTGGACGAAGGTGAGTTTCGAGTTTTTTAATTTCAAATAACGCCCTGGAAATAGGGTGTTTAAAAAACTCTTGGGTGGATTGAGAATTTTTGTGGCCAAAGGTGGTCTTCAAATGCTGCGCTGGCCAATTCTGGCAAGTTTATGTAATTTCAAAAAAATACTCAGGAAAATAAATTTAAACCTTTGATAAACATTAAACTGGATCATGGCTAGTTAAGTAGCTAAAAACTGCTCTTAATTCATACAAGAACAACTTTTTGATTCGTTTGGGGTACCATGTGGGTTTGGCTAGAAATCGAAGTATAAATTTTCGAAACTTCCGTTCTCATGGGAATAATTTTTTGTTTTGTGTATGGTACCCAGAACTCAGAAACATCATTTCTCTGTAATGGTTAATTGAGAGTAGAGCAATATAAATTGACGACACGAGTCTCGAATCAACTTCCTAGATGGATGATTCATGTATCTATCAAAATTTGAACTTCTTCGTTTAAACCATTCGTCATTTCTCTCCTGAATGATGATACAATGAATTTTGAAGAGCATCAAACTTATTATTTTTTCGAAACTCTCTACTACCAGGGTTGGTTTAACAATCATACAAAATAATGTTATTCAATGACGATCATTAGTTAAATAATGAATTATATCTGTGACAACCTAGTTCGTTGAACTCATGATAAATAACAAAAAAATTGTACAACGCTCAAAGTAGCCATTCGAATAAGCTCAGAAATAAGAAGAAGCATTCCATTTAAATCTCTCAGGCGGCAGTAGATTTTAAAAAACCTTGGGCCGCAGCGCGAACTACTAACGTTCGCAAAAATATTAAACTTTTCTTCTTCTTCTTCTTTTAGAATTCTTGCTTCGCGCACCCTTGTGTAGGTAGTACAGGATCAGGTAAAGCCTGCATCAACCCTCGTCCCGTAAGCGCATTGTGCGTCGCTGCGCACGAGGGGAGGAGAATAAAGAACAGTGGAAGGGGACCCATACGAGCGAGCGAGTTTCATTTCGGTCCCCCGAGTTTTTCGATCAGTCCGGGGGTTTTTTAAAGGACGATGATATTTATTTCGGGGCAACTGGTTCCTCTCGAAAAATTTGAATTTCAATTTTTCGACCCGCGTTTAAATGGCGATAGGACGAGTTAGACGCGGATAATTACGGGAGGGGGGGAAGCTTGTCTCTGGACGAGCGGCAATTATCGGTAAGTGTAGGAAGTTAATTTTTTTTTTGCAGCATGATGAAAAGCTTTCGGTTGGGGACCTGTAATTTTGAGAGGAGCAATTTTGCAGGGAAGGAAAAAAAAAGAAAGCGCGCGTGCACGGTATGCCCGGGTACGGAGGCTTTCGATAAATTTCATTCAAATTCAAATTTGAGAAAGGCTGAAAAAAAATTGAGCGCGGCGATGATCATATGAATTACCTGCGTTTTCTGTCTCTCGGAATTTGATTCTAATAATTTACATGAATAATTGTTGATGTTAAGTAAATTTGATTTGGGTTGTTGAAAGATTGGATCTGAATGTGACATATACATTCTATTTGTAGAAGAGTTTGGTCTAAAAAATATTATTTAGATGGTCTCGGCGAAGAAAAACCTTAGCCCAAAGTCTGCCACGAATAAAGTTACAATGGAGGGATGGCCAATAAAATGTCTCTGAAAGACTTCATTTAATATTTTAGCTTTAGGAGATTGGGCGGAATTGACTTTTGCTACCATACCGTTGATATGTTATAATAAAAAAAATTTGGCGACACTCCAGCCACGAATAAAATGACTCTGCGATTTTTATTAGCTGAAAACTTAGACTCATTTTATTCACGGCTGGTGTGTCGACAATTTTTTTATTTTTTTTAATATATCAACGACATAGCAGTAAAGGTCATGTGGGGTTAGGTGCGCCGGGTTTTGGTGAAATAATAACTCGAAGTTTAATATTTTTAGACTAGAAAATTTATTTGAACAAGCTCGATGCGAACAGCTCGCAGAGCAAAACTAGACTGTTGTTCTCGGCCTGCCGGCTCGTTACCGCAGGTCAAAAGGGCCCTGAAGTACTTAGTGAATCATCACACTGAAGTATTTCAGGTATAATTAAGGCATCGGGTGTTGGAGCCTTCGTTCGGCTCAGCAGGAATCGTACCTGCGTCAAAATAGAGCCTGAACGGAAAATTCCATCACTCGATCGCCACATACTCCCTTACCAGTGATAACGTTAAAGTAAAAAAATTATATGACATAATTACAAATTGGAGTATTGAAAAAAATAGTACTTGATAATTTAATTGATATTAATTATAACAAATTACATATTAAAAAAATTTTCAATGACATTCGGTCGTTTGCTTAAAAAAATTTGAGAAAGAAAATTTGTAAAAAAAATAATCATACACATTTTATCGAAGATATTCGGTAGTCGATTCATTCGTTGTTTCAAAACATACAATTTCACAAAATACAATTTTGCATTCAATATGTCACTGAAACTTTCATTTAAAAAAATCACAACACTGCACTACACTATGAAAAACCAGCCTGAAGACGATCGGCAAAGCGTACTCGCCTGCCAGATCGCGTTTTGAACCACGATTCTTCAGCTGTGCCAGTCAGCTCGCGTGCGTTGTCATTTTCATCGTTGTTTGGAGTAGTGCTAACTGGTGGACAGTTGTCCTCGCTGCTGTTTCCGTTGTTGTTATTGTTGTTTGCCTGTGATAGTTGCTCACCGGTGTCGTTTAATACAAAAGCAGGCTTGAGTCTATCGATCGTGACTCTTGTATTCTTGCCACTTTTCAAAATAACGAAAGTTTTGTCGTTTCTTTCGATTACTTCGAAAGGGCCGTCATACGGGTTTTGCAGCGGTCTTTTTACAGTGTCGTTTCGTAAAAACACATGCGAACATGTTGCCAAATCTTTGAAAACAAATGGCTTTGTTGTACCGTGGCGAGTCGCTGCCACAGGCTTTAAATTCTCGATAGTTTTGCGAAGTCTTGCCACGAAATCTGTGTGAATTTGCGTTGCACTTGGTGCGAAAAATTCTCCAGGCAAGCGAATTGATTCTCCGTACGTGAGTTCAGCAGGTGTTGACTTCAGATCTTCTTTAAAAGCAGTTCGCATGCCCAACAGTACGATAGGAAGTACGTCGCTCCAAGATACTGTCTCGTGGCATTTTATTGATGCTTTTAATTGCCGATGAACTCGCTCAACCATACCATTTGCTTGAGCGTGAAAAGATGTTGTACGGAGATGAGTGATGCCAAGAAGTTTTCTGAGCTCGTTGAACAGGTCCGATTCGAACTGGCGTCCTTGGTCCGTCGTGACCTTGAGTGGAACACCAAATCGCGAGATCCAGTCCAAGAGTGCTCTCGCCACAGTCTCAGCAGTCATGTCGACCAGTGGTGTGGCCTCAATCCATCTTGTGTATCGGTCGATGCAGGTCAGGATGTACCGGAAATCTCGTGACGGTTCCAGCGGTCCGACCAAGTCGCAGTGAACGTGAAGAAATCTTTCGCTGACACCTTCAAATTCACCAAGAGGAGAGTGTACGTGCCTTGAAGTCTTTGCTCGCTGACACGGTAAACAAGTTCTGGCCCAAGATTTACAATCTTTCACAATGGACGGCCAAATGAACCTTTGCGTAATGAGTTTCTGAGTAGCTCGTACACCTGGATGAGATAAATTATGAAGATTATTGAATACTCTCCGTCGAAGAGATTTTGGCACAAAAGGTCGGATGTTTTTCGTCGAAACATCACAATAGATGCCTAATTGCGTCTCGGGCAATCGAACCATCTTCAATTGCAGGGAGTGGTCGTTGTTATTCAGCATCTGCACTAATTCTTCATCATTAGACTGTGCAGCTGCAATTTCTTCGGTGTTTACTGTCAAACTTACCTCACCGATTCTCGACAGGAGGTCGGCGACGACATTGTCTTTGCCTGCAATGTGCCTAATATCGGTCGTAAATTGTCCGATATAATCCAGGTGTCGGGTTGCTCGTGGTGTGCTTTTGTCCAGGCCTTGCTCGAATGCGTAAGTTAAAGCGGCATGATCGGTGAAGATAATAAAATATCTGCCCTCGACGGCCCACCTGAACTTTTTTACTGCTGCGTATGCACCGTACAATTCGCGATCGTATGCACTGTACTTACGCTGTGCTGGATTTAGCGCCTTGTTGAAGAATGCCAATGGTTGCCAAATTTTGTTGACAAACTGTTGCAACGTTCCACCAACAGCGAAATCCGAAGCATCGACGGTGATTGAAAGTAACGCGCCCGGGACAGGGTGAACCAGCAGCGTGGCGCTCGAGAGTGCGTTCTTTATTTCCTCGAATGCATTTTTGTCTTCGTCAGTCCACTCGATAGGCGTGCTGCCCTTCTTTTTACCTTTCAAAAGATCGTTGAGCGGTTGTTGCAGATGAGCGGCACGAGGGATGAATCTGCGATAAAAATTTATCGCACCGTTGAAACTGCGCAGGTCTTTCGCGGTCGCCGGAAGGGGGATCTTTTTGATCGCCTCTACACGCTCCTCGAGCGGGCGTATTCCCTCGGCGTTGACCTTGTAGCCAAGGTACTCCACTTCCGGTTGACCAAACACACACTTCGCGGGATTTATCACCACACCGTATTTGCTCAATCTTTCGAACAGGAGCCTTAAATGTTGCAAATGTTGCTCCGCGTTTTCACTCGCGACTAGATAATCATCCGTATAAGGGAATACAAAGTCAAGACCTTCAGTTATTTCATCGCTGAATGCCTGAAAGGTTTGACCCGCGCCCCGTAAACCAAACGGAGTGCGCAAAAACTCGAAGAGTCCGAACGGCGTAGTCACTGTTGTCTTGTGAATATCCTCCTCGGCGACGGGGATTTGATGATAAGCTCGGACTAAATCGATCTTCGAGAAAACACGTTTTCCGCTGAGGTTATGCGTGAAATTTTCGATGTGACGCATTGGATTTCGGTTCGGTTTAGTGCGTTTATTAACGTGCCTGTAGTCTCCGACCGGGCGTATCCCGTTATCTTTCTTGAAGACAACGTGTATCGGGGAGGCCCACTGGCTGTTTTTTACGCGTCGCACTATTCCGAGTCGCTCCATTTCTTCAAATTCGGCTTTTACGATTTTCAGCCGATCTTCGGTTAAGCGACGAGGACGGCTGAACACTGGTGGTCCGGGTGTAGTTTCGATGTAGTGCCTTACGTTGTGTTTTACATCGTGGCCAATCTCAGCTACAGGGCGAACGATGTCCGGGAACTCAGCTAGCAGTCGATGGTAAGGTGAGTCGCCGTGGATTGCGCGTACTGTCGGGAAGTCGTCACCAACGGCATGTCCTGCAGCACATAGTTCGGTCGCGTTGTCGATCAGTCGATTATTGCGTGGATCAACAAGTAATCCGTAGTGGGCGAGAAAATCATAGCCAATAATCGGTTGTTCAACGTCTGCGATAATAAATCGCCAGGTGAACTGCCGTCGTAGGCCAAAATCGAGCATTATAAGTTCACTACCGTATGTACTTATCGGCGTACCGTTCGCCGCGAATAACGTGCACTTTGATTTTTCGCGTTGGCCACGGAACAACACTCGCGGAAAAACACACAACTCGGCACCTGTGTCCACCATAAAGGTCTTTTTCGAGTAATTGTCTTTCACATACAAACGGCGAACACTGGGGTCGTTTTTAATTGCCGCAATTAAAGACGCCCCAACTAGTTTTTTTTAAACTTGCACGGATCACGACACTTGGTAGCCTTTTCGGCATAATTTTCGTGGTACCAGCAGAGATCTGGGTTTCGAGGAGCTGATGGACTTCGCCCACGCGAACTGCCGCGCGATTGTGAACGGCCGCGGTACTTTTGCTGTTTCTCAAGACGACTGAGACGCGAAGTCACCTCGTCTAACTTCTTTAATACCGCCTGCAGCTCGCTGCCATCACTTTTGCTTACTGCAGCTATCTTGGCGGGTTCGTGTGCCACTGCTGCTATCCTCGGTCCACGGGCTGCATCGATTACATGGATCGAGTCCGCTGTTTCTGCAGGCTGCTCCAGCGACTTCTCTTTTATTGTCGCCAGGATCCGTTGGGTGTCCACTGGCAGTCGTTTTAGCCAGAAATTTCGGAGTAAGTCGTCCGTTACTGGCAAATCTTTGGCCAACGTTTTCATCTTGCGCAGCATCTGCACAGGAGTGTAGTCGCCCAGTTGCACGGGTTCGAGCAGTTTGCCTAACCGTGTCTCAGTCGAATCCGATGTCCTCTCAATTATTTTATTCTTCACCTCGGTATATTTTCCGTCATACACCGGGTCGTCGAGCACATCGTCCATCATGCTCGAGTACTTCTGGTCAAGCGCGCCAACCAGGTACGTGAACTTCGAAGCTTCCGAAGTAACACGCGACGACTTGAAATTCGCTTCAAGCCTCCTGAACCACCCCCTCGGATTTTCAGGCCAAAAGGGTGGTGCGCTCATTCCGATGCCATTTACACTCCCTTCGGCTGCAGCAGCCAAAGCTGCTGCGGCAGCCTTGATTGCGTCATCCGTGACTTGGGTAGTCCCAGAGCCGGATTCGTTGACGCTGACAATTCCGTCCTCGTTCACCATTTTTCACCAACAAAATCGCACAAATATATGCCCACAAACACAAAACACTAATCACGTCGGGGTCACCAATTTGTGGGGTTAGGTGCGCCGGGTTTTGGTGAAATAATAACTCGAAGTTTAATATTTTTAGACTAGAAAATTTATTTGAACAAGCTCGATGCGAACAGCTCGCAGAGCAAAACTAGACTGTTGTTCTCGGCCTGCCGGCTCGTTACCGCAGGTCAAAAGGGCCCTGAAGTACTTAGTGAATCATCACACTGAAGTATTTCAGGTATAATTAAGGCATCGGGTGTTGGAGCCTTCGTTCGGCTCAGCAGGAATCGTACCTGCGTCAAAATAGAGCCTGAACGGAAAATTCCATCACTCGATCGCCACAGTCATTTTAACATTTTTTAATGATAAATTGAACATTTTGAAATTTTAAAGTTTTTTAGAGACATTTTAATCGCCAAAAGTACCCCCAGTGTAACTTTATTCGTGGCAGATTTTGGGCTAAGGTTTTTTTTTCCGCTAGGACCATCGATTTATTAAATTTGGTCAGGTAATTTTTTTAAAATTTAAGCATAAGTTTGAGATATAATATTCAAACTTCGATTTGAAAAATTGATACTTTTGAAATTTTACCATGAAATCGTCTAATAAAAAAAATGATTTTTTGTTATAGTATTGTAAAATCAGCTTCATCTCAAAAAAAAAAAAAAACCATTTTTCGTGAGTTCAAAAAAGAAGAAATAAAAAGAGCTCCGTTCATTCACAGTTGCATAAATCCAGGTTTAATGATCCCCCTGGTTCGGATAAAGGTGGAGTAGGCGATAAAAGTGTATAGGATTTAACGGATGAATGAAAGGTTTTCATACAGATAAATAAAACGTCGAATCGTTTTAAATTCAATTCAACTGACAAATAAAAGCCGACAGAGCAACGCAATAAAACCTCGTTGGCACGCGACCCCAGCTCTAATCGTAAAACCGCCCGCCCATCGTTATTATAAGCCGCTCTACGAGTCCCAAGGCGCGTTCGGATAAAAACGCGATCTAAGGTAAAGAAGATAAGAAATGCTATATCGACAGTGATAAAGGGTGCATCGGGATGATTCATTACAAATAGTGGCATACGTTCAGCTAGCGTTTTAGTTTATTTAATTTTAGATAAGTCAAGTTCTGATTTGATCAGCGAGGATCCTTGATATTTCATCTAGGTTGATTGAAAAAATTAAATGAATTTTTTTCTTGCTAACAGAACTTGATATTTTTTAGAGTAAATTAATTAAATATTAATTTAAGAGTAAATCTCTTCTTTTCTCACATTTTATACTTAGTGGCTAATTTTACTTTTTATTTTTATATTTAATAACGAAAAAAATTGAAAAAAGAAATAGAAAAAATTAAAGCTTTTGAGACTTTTAGTTAAGTGTGCCTAGTACTAGATGAAGAGAGTCTAGTAACTCGAAATCGGTCCTAGGATGGTAATTTGTTTAAATTATTATAAATTAAAATTTATTTTTAATTAAATTATTTAAATTGTTATGTGACACTGTGTGTACTGACTCAAGTTTAAAATTTAATTTTTACTATTTCTTTTTTCAATTCGTTTCGTTATTAAAAATAAAAATAAAAAGTAAAATTAGCTACTGTGTGGTATGTCATGAGAGAAATGAATAAATTTATCTTATCAAAAAAACTCAAGAAAACTATGTTTGTTTTCAAAATTTTTGGAATTTTTTAGTGTCTAGATGCCATTTATTTTGCAGATATTTTGTAACCAATTTTTATATGAATTTTGTTCAAATTTACAGTTTTTCCTGCAATTTTAACTTACAGCAAAAATTAAAAATTTTTGAATTATGATTATTAAAAATTATTATATACATTTTAAAAATATTATTTTACCAAGTATAATCAATACATGAAAATTTTTTATAAGTCATTAGAGCAAAAAATTTCGAAAGTCTAATATTTTACGTAAAAAAGTTCAAACTAATTTTTAAAATAATTTTTTTCTTAAGAATCCAAAAATAAAATCGTCAACTCTGAAAAAAAACTTATATTTTAGTTATACACCATTGAAAAACTTCTTGAGTTCATTAAAAAAAATTGTGACACATGCGCGCTGCTAATGAAACCTTGAAAATTCATGGAAAATCCATTCATCACACAGTCAATCGTCCCGCATGCTTTTTTCGATTTCCTTAAAAAAAAATCTGAACGATTCTCAGCCGTTCGATATACTATTTATCACAGAAATTTTAAACTTTAAAACCCAATTTAAAAAGTGTAACAGCCCCCAAACCGTATGACATTTTTCCCGTTAGAAGTTCTTGTAAACCATCCGGATTTGACTTTCTCTCCGGATTGTTTTTCTGTCGCTTCTGGTTTCATCTTACTAAATCCTCGATTATTATGATCCTGTGTTCCACTTGGTATCGTGATACAGTTTTACTTTGTACTTACGTGCGAATCAATAAATTAAACAAAAAATTAGGTTACGAGCAAAAATATATTTAACAAATAAATGTGTTGCCAAATGTACTTCTGATTTTAAATTTTATTTTTTACACTTGAATAAAAAAAATCATTAGCAAATATAAAGAGTAAAAATTCAAGCAAAAAACTAAGTATTGAGTTAACATTATAAAAGTCATTTTAAATTTATACTTGCAAAAGACATGTGCTTCATGTATGAATATTTATTGATTTACAAATAAAGCTTCATTTACAAAATACACTATTTTTCCTATTACCAGTTCGGGAAACAGACAAACTTTAAAAACTGATTTCAACTTTTTTTCTTCGGCGAGAAGTATATCTCTACTTTTCAGAGCTTTCCCAAAAGCTTCATCCAATTCTTTACCATCACGGAGAAAGAGGTACATCATGAAACTTGGTGTACAGCGCCATCGTTTTACATGATGCGTGGTGCAGCGTGATTCCAAGTCACACTTCGTATTTCCAAGTGCATGCACCGTGTTTTCCAGTGCAAAATTTTTAGAGAGACAATTTCGATAGAGCAGACGACGGCGCCGAGGACGGCGCTCGGAACACCGACGTAACCAGTTTTTCAAAGTTTTACACTAAAAATTGTGTACGATTCTTACTTTGAAATGTTCTTGCTATCTTTCCTAACAAATTTATAAACTTCAATTATGATTTCGAACTTGATATCTATATTTATACGATTTTAAAGTTTCGAGGTTAGAGATTCAGCAGAACTTGAGTAACCGAGAAAAAAGCATGCGTCAAATGCGTACACTGGAAAACACCGTGCACACATTGTGTTTCATAGTGTGTCTCCTTCTCCGTGATATATTTCGAAGGTTTCCCTGTTTCTGTTCACATTGTACGTGGCAATAAAATCTTCATTTTTTAATAATAAAGTTAACTTTTTGGGACGCTCAACCATGTTGAAAATATTCAACAGAGATATTCCATTGTACACGATGCGATCCTTCATTCTTCGCAATTCCGTCGAACAAGCTTCGTAAATTTCAAAATGCCATCGATGAAGTATCAAATATTCTAAATTTCCACGATAAACCAGTCGGCCACTAAACATCAACTTGGCCAATTTTTCAACTATAGTTTTTTTCATTGTTTCAGAAGCGATATCTAATGCACGGTTTCCGTGTCTATCTAAAAGATCCAGCTTTGCACCGCGTTCCAACAGCATACATGAGATTTCTTTGTTTGCTTCGATAAGCTCGATTTTAAGTGCGAAACTGGATCTATGACAAACAATGTGTAAGGCTGTTTCTCTTCCAAATCCAAATTGCTTGTTGATTTGAGAGTGCGCTCCTTTTTCCAGAAGCAATTTTATTATTCTCGGTTCTAAAGAACGCTGACACGCTAAGTACAGAGGATTCTAGTCATCATCTATTTTTGCGTGAACGTCAGCACCGCGATTCAATAACAACGAGACAAAGTCTGTATTACCTGCCTTGATTGAGAGCTGCAGTGGTGTAAACTTACCACCGTAACTATCGTAATAAATTGCGTCGTTTACGGATAGCCCGCGGTCAAGTAATAATTTAAGAATATCCAGACCTCCTGATGAGCGGGGCCTGAAGGTGCAAGTTTGAAAAACTTGACCTATAGCACTTTTGAAATTCTTATCAATGAAAAAGTTAACAAGCTCTTTGACATTCTGAACGTTGGCGTGTTCCATTAAATGAAATGTGAAGAACTCATTCACGGGTGCTCCGTTGTTTATAAATAATTTCATCATTTTCAAGTGCTCGGAATCCATGGTTGGCTTCATGAGGTGCCACCATGCATAGTGTAATAAATATTCTCGATGCGATGCATCTTGGTCCAGTACTTTGCGTGCTTTATCGATGTCCTTGTTCCTTACAGCTTCTTTAAAAATTTCATTCTTTTGATAGAGGTTTTTGTCACTCATTTTCATGTGGACTAGCTTAAAGAGAGTTACCGGTGATTTCTAACCTCTTCACCGCTGTCTAAGCTCTTCAATAGCAGTTATTAGCTCTGTAAATTTATAGTTTGCTTGTACTCTCATGCAAGAAATTTTTTTTTTAATTGTTAGTTATTTTTTACTGGATAAAAGACTTACTTGAAACCTACTGCAGTTTTTGTGTAATTTTTTCCGAAGAGATTCTGTAACTCGTCTGTGATTTCTGTTGTTTATGTTCACAATTCATATATTTACTGTTTTTTTATTTACCGATGCTAATTACACTTAATTCTTCTATACATATAT
This sequence comes from Encarsia formosa, assembly GCA_038277355.1. Classification (NCBI taxonomy): domain Eukaryota; kingdom Metazoa; phylum Arthropoda; class Insecta; order Hymenoptera; family Aphelinidae; genus Encarsia; species Encarsia formosa. The sequence goes on along the minus strand of CM076186.1, from coordinate 11,905,338 downwards.
AGAATCCACAAAGTAGTAGAAACACGCAACAGTCTCGAGTATTTTCAAGTGGCGGAAAAATATTTTGAGGTTAGTTTTATGAAAATGTGTCGCAAATACCGCGCATTTTGAAATAGTTGAGGCTGCGATTACATGGGCAATTTTTTCAGCCAAAATTGAGCGGCAATTTGAATTTGGCTATTAAAAAATTGATATAATTTTTGTAAAAAATAAAACAATAAGTACTGAAAAATTGTGGAAGCTCTTTAAAATGATATTTTATTAATTTTCAACATTGAAAAAATTTTTTCTTGTTAAATTTAGAGGGTTTATAATTTCTCAAATTCAAATTACCGCTCAATTTTGCCTGAAAAAACTGTCCATGTAATCGGACCCTCAAGTTCTTTTTCTTAGACGCTGGCGCCAAATATGATTGTGTTAACTGTTAACATGCAATAAACAAATTAGTGAGCGATTTTTTAGAACCTTAAATTTAATTTGATACAAATTAATGACGGTAGTTTCATTAAAATTAGCATACAGACCGAAATAAAAAAATTTGAGATGATAAATATTTTCAATGAATAAAATTAAATTTAAATTCTAATTGACGATATTTAACTTTTTACTGTAGTATCCTTAAAAAAAATTTCATACCACAAAAAAAAAAATAGTAAAAATTTTTGACGAAAATAAAATTACATTAATAAAACTAATTATTGAACACTCTTCATTAATTCTCGTCGATATGCATTCTAGAAATACATTTCAAGTTTTGTTAAAAAGTACGGGCACTGAGTTTGAAATATGTGTGACAACGCGCAATAATGAGATAATTTTATTAACTAAATGGATTATTTACATTTATTGTAAATTTATTTATTTTTAAAATAAGTACAATATTATTCATCATAGAAAAATATGAAAAAACAATAGATTTATTTGGTAATTAATGCATTACACTCTAATACTTAGTTAAGTATAAAGCAATAAAGTACGTACTCAATATTATGAGATTTATGACTAAAGCAGTAAAATTCCTTGTAAATGTAGTCATTGTTTATTTTTAAAAAATTAAGGGATAAAAAGACTCAAGTCCTTGGTCGACCGTACTTTACAACTGTTATCAACCCTTGGAAAATTTGTCACAAAATTTGTTTTCTAAGAGAAATTTTTTCCCCACCGCTGAATCCCCGTCTAAAAATTATCAAAAAATTCAAAAACCGTCCGTACATCTCCTCTACAAAAAAAAAGTGGGTTCCTCCTCCTCCTCCCGATAATTTCATCCGATCCTCGGGTACAAGGAAGAAGGAGTATCCCCCGGAAGCCCCGCGTAAGCGTGCTCGGGTATCCTGTTGCCCGCTCGTCACAAAAACTCGGGTCCCCCCCGCATCAGCGCCATCAATCCGGTTAGCAGCGAGAGATTAAAAAGTGTTTTTCGACCGGGGGTTGGGCCACTACTCCATACAAATCATTTTTCGAACGCCGTTACCTCCCGAGCGAGCGTCATCCCCGGGCGCGCGCGCGCCGAGATACGAGCTATAAAGTAGGTCGGCTTACCTACCTTTTCTTCTTATTTTTTAGGGTGCCTCGCCTCCGAGCGTATAAAATTTTATGTCGCGCGGGGGGCTTTGGCTCGGATCTTCCTCCTTTTTTTTTCTTATTCTCGTCGGGATTTAGGGTGCCTCGGATCTCTCTCTCTCTCTCTCTTTTTTTTTTTACGAGAGAGGAGCTCTCTCTGATTATTTTATTGTTGTTATGTATGAGGTAGGAAGAAAAAAGTGTTCTTTGAGATCCTAGGAGAGGGTTTTTTTTTTTTTTTTTTTTTTTTTATTCTTGTAAAAGCTGTTGAATGAAAATTTTTTAAATTGTACCTATGCGCTGAGAATACGGAATTTTTTCGGTTGTTTAATGTTTATTCATCGGTTTATTAGAGAGTTTAGGGTTGTAAAAAAAACTTGGTGCATGAGAACGACCGACGTTGAGAAAGAAAATTAAAAAAAAAATGTATTTTTTACGTGGAAAAATTATACATAGTCTAAATGTGGTCTTAATGGAGGTTGTAAAAACCAGTAAAAAAATAAAAATAAAAAACGTATAAATTATTTACAGTGTACAGGCTCTCTGAATTTTTCAAACTCGAAAAATATCATTTTTACATTTAAATTTAATTAAAATTATAAATTTTTTAGTATGCATGCGTTAAATTTATTTATGTAAATAATATATACTTTCAGTACGTCTATCTCATCTAAACAAAAAAGTATCCTTGATAAAAAATCTTTTATACGGAAAATGAAGACATAAACCTTTACGACCGATGGTCATCAAGAACCAAAGACATAAACCATCGAATCAAACTAAAAAAAGAATAAGGCCTTTAAAGAGTCTCTTTGACGTCCTGGTCCTACTATCATCAAATCTAAACAAAGTGCCTACCAGCTGCCCCGTTGACACAAAGATGCTGTCTGTGCCTGCGACACCTTATCTCTCATAACAGCTCCGGGAACAAAGCGCTAGAGCGAGGTCAAGGTCCCGACTTAAAAATAGAATCCGCGAAAAAAAAGTGTGCTTGCCAATCACTAGGTTGAGTCTACGGGGGGATTATATTAAGCGATTGTTATTGCGCACGTGCGCGAGCCAGCGAGGGGCGAGAGCGATTTTAATATAATGCTTTTGTCCCGCCTCATTATGCGTCTCTCTCGTTTTCGGCCTATATAGTAATTGATAGCGTGCTGAAATGCCTGATTAAGGTCTTTATTCGGGCGGACGTCATATTTTTTCACTGTTTTAATGAAAGGCGGTCCTTCGTGCGTAACTATTCAAATACTGGTTTTTTTTTTTTTTGTCGCCCCGAGAGGAAGAAAAAAGAGAGATCGAGGGGGTGCTTATTACAGGTTTGAATTTTTGAAAAATCTTTCTGGAACGCTTTTCCCCATTGTAGAGGAAATTTAGAGAAAGGAAGAGTCAAAAAATTGTGATCCGTCATACGAAGAATGATTGAATCGAGTCTTTTCAGAGATACCTGAGGAACGAAGCTTCATTGTTACGAATATATCTATGACGAATTTTAATGTACCAACTAAAAAACTTAAAAACTAGGACTGACCTTTTTTCATCCCCTAGACTGGTGATTTCAATGCCGGAAACGACATGTTCTTAAGCAGGTCAAAGGTCACTGGTTTTTTTATACCTTAATAAAGAAGAATCATCGTTGTATCAAGATTTATGTCGATGAATAGTGACTAAACTAAAAAGTATTAAAAATTAGAAGTCAGTTTTTTGTAAAATCATGCTAAGGAATTGAAAAAACTTGAAAAATGAAATCCTCTTTTATTCTATCCCTAGCTAGAGATTTTAATGCCAGAAATAAAAGTTTTTTGGACAGGTCAGAGATCAGTTTTTTTGAATAGTATTTATCGGTTGATTTATCCAGAAAAAACTGAATGTATATAAGTATACATTGCAAGTATGGTTTTTTTTTAAAGTTTTGATGATACCTTGCATTGTCAACAAAAACAATGTATTTTGGTATAAGTATGACAAAGGTACTCTTCATAAAAAAAACTGCAAATTCGAGTATAAACTTGAGTCCAAAGACAGTCTCTTAATGAAACTTAAACTTACAAAACATCAAGTTTTATAAGTCTTTGAAAACTTAAATCGATCCTTACAATATCAAGTCATAGCATTGTTTGCAACCCCCTTCGCCGCACTTCAAAAAAAAAGAAGCGCAGCGCAACAGTTGAAAAAAAACTCTCTCGAAACAAAAGAAGCGCCGATAGAGGAGTTGAAAAATAAGTGTCGCTGCAGCAGCCCCGCTTGGTCTATTTATCTACCCCCTCGCTCGCTCGGTCTTTGTCGGAGGGATGGATGCTGCGTAGGGGACGCGTGTCCGCGCACGTGTCCCCGAGCGACCCCCTCGTACCGGGGTGTGCAGGTATGTACCACCACCGAGCGCGCGAGCGTCAAGTTCATGCCGTAAGCGAGCAGATGCTGCGAATCTCGCTACCCCGACAATCCTTCGGGGGGTGTTTAATGATTTCGATGCAGGGACCGATGGGTCGTATCACTTGTTACGAGACTGGGTACACCGATTCTCGGTAGTTTTGGAATTTTTCGGGGTTTGTTGGTACTGACACTAAAAATTATTAAATTATCATTTTTTATGGGGTCTAACGAACTCAAATGGGTTTTGTCTCTTAAACTCTGATGTTTTCTACTACTCAATAAAGCAAATTCTGTAAAAAGAGAGATTGAGAGTGGTACTGATTTTATACAAACATCAAAGTAAAAAAATGAGCATGTTATATTTAAAAATTGTTATGGTTTATTCAGTTCTATAAATTTTCATCAACAAATTAAATATCTCGGGAGTAATAATGTTTCGTAATAATTTGAAAGTCCACTAATCAGAGCTACTGACACCTTAACAAAAACTCAAATTGGCTAATAAAGAATAGTTGTACTTTAACCTCATTAAAAATTAGGTTAAAAAGAATATTTACAGCTATTCTTTTTGTATTACATTGTTGCTTATCCATTTCTAATGTTTAAGTATAAGTTTCATTCTTATAAGTTACCATGAGTGATTTCAAATTCATCATTTTTTCATACAATGTATTCAATTGGCTTCAGCTTGTTCAAAAAATATGAAATAAACAAATGAGAAAAGTATTGCTAGTTTTCAGTAAAACATTTTGACAAATCAGTGAAGTTTTTATATTTCTTATTATAAATCTATCAGTTCTTATGTTAGTTCCTGGTCAGTGGACTAACTAATAGACTTATTTACGTGGCAAATACAGTAAAACCTCTCTAATTCGAAACTCAACTGTCTGAGCATCAACTTCGAATTATAGAGGATTTCGAATTATAGAGGTAAGTTTAGTGAACTTTGAAAAAAAATTCGAATTAAGGAGATTTCACCAATAGAAACTTCGGAGTAATCCTGAAGAATCTTTTTTTTATTTTTTAAAAAAGTCGATAAAGTACTCAAAGGAATGCTGTGAGAACTAGCTATTTGTGTTTTCGATTTTTCACTAAGTTCAACTTCTCGAATTATGTCAACTTTTTCTTTAAGAGTAAGTGACCGATATTTTTACTCGCCATGTTGTCTATTTGACAGTAACTTCGAATTATAGAGGTAGAAATACATGAATAAGTCGTTCAAGGGACAAAAAGCTACTTCGAATTATGGAGGTTTCGAAATTTCGAAACTTCGTATTCCAGAGATAATTTTACATTAGCCAGCATAGAAAATTCAAGAGTCTGAGGCCTAACTTCGAATTAGAGAGGATTTCAAATTATAGAGGTTCGAATTAGAGAGGTTTTACTGTACTTTAAACTGTTTAAACAAAAAAAAATTACAAGAAATGATTTGACATACTGCCCCGATAAAATAAATAATTTCTCATTTTAATATACAATTCAAGGGTTTTTCAAATAGATAATATATAAAATATTTCAAATATTTGTATCTTAAATACTACTGAAACGTCAGAATCACTCAACAAAAAAAAGGTGATAATTTTGGATTACGGTACACAGGGTATACAAAGTAACTTCCCGGAAAGTATAAAAAAAAATAGACAAAGTTTACCTGGTCGATGACCCCCAACAAAGGGTACCTCGAAGAAAAAAGACAAAAAAAACCTTTTTTTTTTTTTCGAAATAGGGCAATAAATTTTCCGGCATTATGTACAAACACTCGGATGCTTTTCCGATCAGAATCCTTTGAAGCACCACCTCCACCGATAAACCTCGATAGCACCTCGATTCTTTTCATCCTCGGAGATAAAAAAGAACGAAATAAAAGATTGGGGGAAGGGGAACTCCTATACCAAACATGGGTACACTGTAGAGAGATTTTTCGAGTCTCTCGAAGGGGGTGATTATGCGCGCATATGGCCAACGCTGGTGCACAATGGGGTCTTGAAATAATAAGGGACTGTTTATGTACTGGCACGCCGCCTCGTGCTTCCGACGACCCACGCGGTCTTAATTTTTTTTTTCTCCTCTCTTTCTTTATTCTTCTTTTTTTTTGTTTAGACTTTGGACGTCGTCATCCAGCGATTGATTAAGTACGAACTTCAAAATTTTTGAGGGACGTACGCAGCCCGGGGGAAGAAGATTTAATATCGACGCAAAAGGGGATCCACGTCGGATATTACAATGCCGATAGCGAAAAATCAATAAAACGGCTTCGGCTTCTGGGATTATTTTTCGGGAGCCGACATGCAAATCCGCGGTATCCTAAACAATTGCGCTTGGCTGCATGCATAAAAGATGCGACTGCAGCTTTTGTCCGTAAATCAGTTCGACAGTCCGCTTACACATACGCGTTTTATACAGATCTCTCTCTTTCTCTCTCTGCGCATGCGCACTTAAATTGAACGTATCTCGGTAGCGATCCCTGAAAATTTGTTGATAAAAAACAATGCCTGGTTTCTCAAAAGCAAAGCTCACCGCAACTTGACCCCCGTAGTATAGTGCATCCCCCGCGGGGAGGACAAAGAATAATGGTGGCCCGGGGCTCCCTTTTGTCGAAATAATATAAAAACGGTGCGTAGCGTTATAAAGCGGGGGAATGAAAAGATTTCCACGTGGACGGGCGCTAGGTGCGCTGTATTACGCAAGTGCGCCCGGGCTCTTTTTTTTTTTTTATTCCTTCTTGTTCTTCTTCTTCTTCATCGTCTTATTTATTCTTTCAAGCCACCCCATGCTGGCTCCAGCGAGTGAAGTTTCTTCTTTGAGACTTTCTTTACGATCGTTCTTTTTTAACTCCGAGGAGAGTTGCCCAGGGGGGTGGAAGTAATGGCTTTTTGTTTGGTACTGCGAGAAGCCCGTTTATAGGTCGAGCAATGCGCAACGAGACTCGCGAATCACTGTGACGTTTGCAATGTACGTTAGTGGTACATTTCATTAAGCAATTTATTATTTTAAAATGTTGATGTAGTGCAATTGAGTAGTTAATGGATCGATTCATAGATGGCGCTGGTGTCCGAAATATTACTCGTTATCAAAGTAGAGAACGGTTTAGCATACACATATAATTCTCTGACCTTAATTCGTAGTTATCAGACCAACTTGTAAGTGGAGTATTCATCGTAAAACTTACTCATTATCAAAGTAGAAGTCTACATAGCTCTTAGTTCTGCTAGACAGTCAATGCATCGGTCTGAAATGTATTAAAAAAAAAAAACTAATAGCTATAGCTTTAATGATTGGTAAATTGTCTTTTCAGTATTCCAATAGTTTTATGTATACATAGAGCAAATTGTCATAAATAAATTTTTTTTAGTTCTCATACAAGTTATAAAATTGCCCCATAGACGGCGTTTCAACTAAAAAACTTAATACAAAAAAAGACTACATAAAACTTTTTTTTTACGTTACTCAACAGTACATAAATCGTCCAGTAGAAAGCTTTATTATGACAGTAATGAAAAATAGGACAACAAATGTTTTCCCCCATTTGCAATTACGAGAACTCATTACGTACTGCCAATAGAAAAAATTTCAGTTGATAATAACCAACCTTAAAAAAATGATAACTTTGCTTACAACAACGAACGTGCACTACTCGGAAAAAAGACCCCCCGGGTAAAAGGTCCCCCTCCACTTGTGCCCGAAAACAATCAGGGTCACGCAAGTGTAAAACTAAACTGGCTTACCTGCATCGGCATGTGGTGCTGCACCCCAACCCTCCAAAGGGCCACCCCCCAGGGGTTGCAATTGCGCTCGCTCCCCCGGATATTACTCCCCACCCCGCGTACTTCCGAGCCGATTTTTATCTTTCCAAGCCCGCGATTATGATGTAGAAACTACGCGCTTTTTCAGGTCGCACCCACCCATTACTATGAAAAATCTCGTAAATCTCCCGGGTGCCACAATGAGATCTTTTTTTTTTTTCTCGAGTACAAGGGACTGGAAGCCACAATGTGCACTAATTTTCGGTACGTCTCTATTCTGAAAATCCTCGAACACAGGTTTTTCTTTCTCTCTCAATGGCGCTTGCACCTTCTCGAGTGCCTGGTATAAGAATGAAGAATATTCTCTATTTTCCTACTGCTTCTTCTTTTTTTTTATTCTCTCTCGTTGTTCAAAGGGACTTTTTCGCTCTTGTGTGCGAGGAAAAACGCGTTTGTCGGTCGATTTAGCCCCTGAGGACCGAGGTGCGAGGTGCACACTCGACCGAGAGTGAATTATGGCTCCGATACAAAATTAACACGTAAGCCCGGGAACCCTAATAAAACCAAAAGATGCAGTTTCGAGGAAGCTACACCCACGAATATACATATGAACCCGAACGGAGCCTTCTTCCCATTCAGAATTGACGTTTTTCCTCGGACAGGATGTTGGGATAAACCGTTCAAACAGCCAGATGCCGAACGAACTCGTTGACCAACCCATTGACCTCACGCTTGATCAAACAGCTCCCGGCCAGGGCAATTAAAAAAAAAATCCGGCACGCGTCCGTCCAGCCCGAGTATTTTCGGGTATAGCAGCACAAAGGACCTCTCCCCACCCTCGAGCGGACCCGAGATTTATTCCCGAAGGGGGAGAGAAAGCAAAGGGACCCATTGTGACGCCCGAAAAATTGATCGCGTCACGGACACGCGTACCGTATATGTTTCTTACGGGCAGCGGACTTTGAGGAGCTGATTTATACCGCGAAGATGGACGTATATTGTTTTAAGGGATTTACGGCTGAGGGATTGATCGGGCTGTTTTGTTGTGTTGCTGTTGCACCTTAATTTTTGTCACGATCGACAGCCTTAAACGCCGCTAACGTTTTCATCCGGAGACGCGGGAGATTTATCTCCCTTAAAAAGTCGAATGGTTTCGGTAAGGAAGGCTTTAGGATAGCAAAAGATTGAGAATAATTACTGTAGTTGCTGTCGACGTAAGATATGTCTACGGATGTTATACAGTTTATTCGTATTGTTAGTGTATAATTTTTTTTCCGGCTATGTCACTTTATAGTTCCAAAATGAGGTATTATAAAATGAAAAAATACTCATTTTTAGGTTAGGTTTGATGATTTAATTTTTAGGTTAGGGTATTTCTTAACGATAAAAATACTGTTTTTATAATTTAAAATATTACTTTCAAGTATTTATGTTAGTTAAATATACACACAGAATCTATTAAAATGAAATTGATACAATTATAAAAAATTATTACTGAGGACTGAAAATTTTAGGTTCGGTACCATAATTTTACCGAACCCTTTGTAAAATTAATCTTTTTTTGTTGATTATTTCTAATAACTTCTGTTGAAATAAATTAGATTGTTTTAAAATTTGTATTTTACTTGATAAATACATAATTTTTTTACAAAAAAGGTTTCTAACCTTAAATTTCCGGAGCAGACAACGTACCCTACAATTGTATACAAAACCGGAAATTTTTCCGGTAAATTCAGTATTATTTTTAATCCGTATTTAATTGGTAAATTACAAATCGTTTCGATATTTTACTTTAAGCTCAGAGATGAATCACGCCGATTTAAGATATTAATTTAATAGATCAATCTAATAGCCGACTTAAGATGTTTACCCGAAGTCTTCCGCTAAGCCGTAGATTATACAACACACTGTTTCTTTTTTCCAGTCCGGAAAGAAAAAAATTTGTTTTCATCAATCTCACCGGTAAAAAAAGGAAGCCGGGGGACCAGCCAAACATTCACAGCTAATCCACTTACACCTTCGAAAAAAGGAAGAAGAATCCGCCCCGATCACATCATTCCTTTCCTCCGCGCCTTTCCTTTCAACGATTCGACTCGATAGTTCTTAAAAAAAACGCGTCGTGATTTGGGGTGAATTCTCGTCTTGCGAGAGGTGAAAATTTGAATTTGTTCTTAAATTTGATTTTTTTTTTTCATACGGATGGTTACTAATGAACTCGAGGTGGTTGACTGATGATGGAGCCGAGATTTCGTTATGTAAATGCGCGATCAATTTGTGCGTGAAATCCGAAAGGCCGGGACGGTTTGCGATTGGACATTCATTGTTCGCGTTGAGTTTTTGTTACCGTGATTCGCAATTACTCGCAATGTGAGCGAATTTAATGATGTTCAATAACTTTCTTACCGATGCGTGGAATATTTTTAATTGCAAAAATGTAAGGGTTTCTCAATGTGGTAGCAGAAATATGAATCTTGATAGTATTTATAGCTAACAGGAATGATCATAAAACTCGACATGGATATCTAAAGGTCAAATAAATTAATTACAAATTAATTATAATGTGCGTAGATCTTGATAGTAATGAAAATAGATTTATTTAAAAAAATTTTAAAATATAATATAAAAAATACTTACTTTTGAACAAAAAAGCAAAAATTTTTAGTTGTAAAAAAATACTTTCAATTAAAATTAATAAATGATATACAAAAAGTACATCTTGCAAGATCGCCAAAATCTGATGCTATTGCTATTTAGAAAGTAAAATTTAAAAAAAAAAAAAAAAAAAAATTAAAATCAAATACATTAATTACTTTTTTTTTTTTTTTTTTTTTTTTTTTTACATGATTACATGGACTGGGCAGTGGACATAGATAATTTTTTTCATGTATACATACGAAGCGGGGCTCGAGCATAGGTCAGCCGGATTACAATTTAAAAATCATGCGTTTTACTCATTGATGTATATCCAACTACAAATTTTACTCTTTCTGAAGAAATTAAAGATTTAATATTTTAAATACTATTTTAGTTATTATAATTTCAAGGCCAAAAGTTTACAAAATAAAAATTAACTTTGATTTTTCAACTTGATAAAACTCCCGTCAAAGCCGAAATCAAATTAGATTACGACACTTTGTCACGCTCGACTGCTTCAAACTCCCAAAAAAAAAGTGTCCAACGTAATTTATCTTCCCCGCTGAATCCCGATCCTCCCATTCCGTACGTCAGTAGGATAAAAAAACCGAAATCACACGCACGACGAATTTACAGGGAAACGTTACAGTCAACAAACTCGAATTCGATTCAGCCTAAGATGAAAGAAAATCGGGTAAACCCGTATGACAGGAGATCGACTCCGTAGCAGGGAGGACGATGACCGATCGAATTTCTATCCCCGATTTGTCCCTTGCTTTCCATTTATCTCCGGTGACAATGGACCCTGGAAGTCCTCGAGAAGGTTTCCGGGAAAGCTCACGATTATTATTTTTGGCTGAAAGGGAAATGATTGCGCATAAAATTCCCTTGGACCTTTTTCACCGACCAAATTACAGGAGGGGAAAAATATTAAAGACAGCGAGAGGAGCGTTGAAAGTAGCTGGAAGAAACACTCCAAAATTGGCCTTTTAAATATCAGCTTAAAATTCCTTCCTCGGCGTTTTAATAAACACACTTGGGAGTTCTCGAGTCCCCGGGCGAGGATCATCGAGATGAATCAAGGATGTTATATGAGTCTGAATTTTATCTGCTTCGTAATTATTGCAGCCTATTTTTTTATTGTACTTGCTGAATTGCGGATTTATGCTGTTTACTTCGAAAACATATTTTTAATATCCTTTTTAAGGATAGAAGTAGTTTTTTTAGTTTTTTCTAGATTAACTAAAAAACTTTTAAAACGAAAAAAACTTTGTCCTGTTATAAAAGTCCTGAATAGTCCTGGCCAGCCCATTTTGAACGGGACAAGAGTACGAGAGTTTGAGATAATATTTTTATCTGATAGTCCTGTGATAGTTCTGTCATAGTTCTTCCATAGTCCTGTCATAGTCCCAGTGTGTAACTTTTTATTTTTAAGTTTAAGAAAAAAATTTTTATTTTAAAAAATTGCTTAGAAATATGAATTGGATCATCTATCTAAAATCCATGCACTAGCTACTTAATAAACTAAACCTAGTATTTTGCAAGTAACTAGCCATTAAATGGCTATTTAAAGGATAATCTAATTCTGATTTCTTATGGGGTAGTATAAACTTAAATTTACATTTTAAATAATTAAAGCAAAGTCATCTCGTACTTTCGCAATAATTTATCTTCGTAAGCATTGTTTCATTATTTATTAAATCATTTGTCTCACACGTATAATTGATGACAAACTTTCCCGTATTGACACCGAAAACCATTTTGTCCTTGAGCCCTCAATCGATAATAAACACTCACTTTTCAATAAATTATCCATCTGAAGTCAAACTTCACATCTGTCTCTTCAAAGCGTTCATCGAAAACTTAAACGCATCGAGCATGACAATCAAGTTTAAAGTTACAATTATTAAACCAGGGACACGACTTTTCGACCCGCAGGTGCGAAGAAGAGAGAGAGCGAAACTAAAAATGAAAAAAAAGAAGCTTCGCACTTATGCACTTACGCTCGGTGCGAAAAACTCTCCTAAGATGTTAATCTCGGCTAATCCGGCAAAACGCCGCCAATTTATTCGAGCGGCTCCCAATCACTTCACCTGCCTATTACGACGCGTGTCCGGGCCACGTGCTCGGCTCAGTTTTAACCAGCTTTTTTACCTTTTATTTTACTTCTCCGCATCCATCCCGACCAGCTCGAAATATAATTGGCAGCGATGCACCTGTCCTTACCCGCGCGCTCGATTTTCTTTTTCTTCTGTTCTTTTCGCTCTCTCTCCTCTCGTCCGTTATCGGACACTTTCGGGGGCTTCTTTATCGCCCTTTTCGATTGAGTGCTGACGCGCCGCCTCGCCTTTTATGAAGTTCGCTGCCTTTGTAATTGGACGGTAATAACGATTTAGCCGGTCTGATGCGGAGGCCTTAGGATTGTAAAGATTCTTATTTTTCGAATTTAAATACTTGCTCGATGATCTGGTGATGAGCTTCGAGTGAGGTGGTGAATTATTTATCGGAGAGTCGTTACGTCAGTCCTTTATGATGATCACTGATTTTAGATTATGCTTATTCCTTTTAATACCGCTCGACGTTAAGATCCATACGATTGGCGTTGAAAGGTACTTTAATAATTTTAATTTACGATAAGATATTTTTTTGAGCAGGTTAGATAGAGTTAGATTAAATTTGATTAGAAAGTGGTGCAATTTTTTTAATATCTTTGATAAAGTCTGTTCTGCCATTGAAAACTAAAAAAAATTAAAAACTAGCAGTAATATAGAACAATTAATGAATATATGGACTATTGTCTAGAATGGACCGAACATGACTTTTACATGATTTCAATATTGTCTGGGACTTACACCTACTATTTTGTGAGCTACTTAGCATTACGAAAACTATAGAAAAGTTATTTTTATTTAACATATAAAGTAGTAAAATTGTGCCAAGTTGATAGGCTTAATCAAATTCAAAGCATACCTGGCAGATAAAATTATTTGATTTTTATTAATAAAACTCTGACAGTAGTATCAAAACCATATCCTGAAATTTGTAAAAAGAGAGCTTGCATTTTGACCAAAATATAGCTCTCGTAAAAATTGAGTTATTTTCAGTAAACCATTTTAAGAGTGTTGTCATAATTTGTTTTATGGCACACTTTTTTTTGAATAAGTGTTCACAATATACTTATATAATTTGTTAAAAATAACACTCATACAATTTTTTTCAAGATTTTTAGAATAAAAATTCTTTGAAAATCCTCAAATTATTTGTCATTATTAGACTAATAAAGTAATTGACCTGCTTTTTACCCTCGATCTAAATGTTATGCCCCGTCTACACCGGCGGTTCAACCGCGTCTCGGCTTAACTTTGTTTAAAGAATTTTTCAATGTTTCCGTTGGATTAAAGGATTAATTTGTACTGTAAAAATATGAAATAATTTATAAGATGTTTACATCCTGAACTTCAATTCCGATGGCAACATGGAAAAATTCTTTAAAAAAAGTTAAGCCGAGACGCGGTTGAACCGCCAGTGTAGGCTTCCAACGAAAAACACATTAAATTTTCTAGAAGAGTATTGAAACCCATCTTGAAATCAAGAGGATCAGATTTTGTCCAAAATGCATAGCCTCCTTCAACTTGGTCAGATTAGTCAATCGTAATAAGTCAAGATAGATCACTACACCATCGTAGTTATCACCGATAAAATTCAGTTTCCAGAACCCCGATAATCAAAAGTATCTTTTTACTGACCCTCTCCAGATATACAATCTCCCTCCCTCCAGATTAAATTTCTAATTTCTCTCAAGAAATCAAGATATACCGCGAATAAGTCAGCCGCAATAATTGATACGTCGCATTTTCAGGCTCGGCTCGCAAAGTCGAAAAATCGCACGCACTGCGGCCGCTCCCCCTTCTCGCCGAAAACGATCCGGATCAGGAGCCGTGCCGAATCTACTCGACTCGAGCTGCTGGCCGCGGGCCCTTTATAGCCTTTGTCTCGGGGAAGAGTGCATTATGCATAGAAGAAGAAGAAGCGGCGTTCCAGGTGTTGCCGGCCGGGCTACCTCTTTCTACCGTCTTCGTTATTACCTGTTGTTGCCTACTCAGAAATTGAAATTTTTCAATTACACCGGAGACCAGGCGCCGCCCGGAGGTGAAGTTGGTGGATTCGGATCTGGGTGGATGCGAGCAATGTTTTAGCGAGCTTGGGGAATTAAAAACACTGTGATGAGCTGCTGACGACTCGTTACTGCAGCTGCTGTTGTTTTCGAGACGAATTAAAAGAATTGTTTCTCTTTCTTTTCTTTTTTACTTTACCAGGGGCTGGCTTATTACGGGTGATGGTACAGGTATGAGAAGTACTTTTTTCTTGTTTGTTTTGGAGTTACCAGGAGACATATTGTTGATACAGAAGTAATGAAAAATTTTTGTTGATCTCGCGTCGATTAATGAAAAATTTTCCGGCGATATAGTCGCTTTTTTATTTTTTCAATTGTAGTTTATATTATCAAGTAATCTTTAATCCATCTTGTTTCTTCACAATGTATGTATTTATTACATAATAATAGAAAACATTAGATTTATAAGTGACTTCAAGTCATTATCTAGACTTTTGACTATCAAACTGAATATTTCTAATTGAAAACAAACCATTATGACTAAAGTAGAATTTCTCAGAGTAAAAATATAATCATTTATTTTCTAATTATTTTATTTTCACCAATTTAAAACAAAACTCAGCTCAGATTATGTAAAACCTCCGAAAAATTAGATGCAAATGCAACAGTAAGCGCCAACTTAATGATCCCCTCGGCAATTACGGAACTTTCTCTATCGATTGTCCCCGCAACCTTCGATTACGTCGTCGTCGATATGACATTCCCGACGAGGACAGACCAAAAAAATGAGAGAGAATCGTCATCATCATCTTAACCACCCGAATTACCCGGCGCGGCTTTGCTCGCGGTAAAAAACCGAAAAGTGTCCCGGACTTACGCAACGACGCGGGTATAATAATCCTGCAAGGTGCACGCGACCGGTGTACATAAAATTTTCATCTCCGCCGGTGCAGCGGGTAAGGAAAAAAAAAGAGGAGGGGGGGGGAAGAAAGCAAAGGTGTTCGCGTGGCCCGATGCATGCGTGGAAGGAGGACGAAAGAAGAAGAAATATGGACGCGTGGCGCAGGTGCGCGCGTGCCGGGCTGAGTGTACGTTGGAAAGTATCGTTTTGAATTCGGACGCACTGCGGGCGTTTTTATCTGGGGACGCTAGCTTGCCGGAAGTGAGCTACGCTAGAAACACTAATGTGTCGGGTTTGAGTGATTGAGAGAACTTGCTTATCATTGTCTACGGTCGGGTTTTTTAATTGGGAAAGGTGTTACAAAGAAATTGACAAGATCAAGGGCGGTGGATTCTTGAGATGGTTGTTGGAATTTAGACTCATCGACGAAAATTTATTTACTTTTTTGCAAGTTTAATAGGGCAGAAGTGCGATTTTCATTGTACTATTACAAAAGACTTTTTCGAACTTATTTACCGTTTCGCGCGCTTTATTTCCATTTAGGTCCAATCAAAGCTCAAATAAAAAAATTGAATTCTTGTAAACGAGAGTGCTAAATTTTTTCAATGAGTACTTTTTTGATGCAACAAAGATTTCAGTTTTACAAGATTTTATGGAATTTTTTGAAATGAGATCAATAATTGGCACACACACATATTTATAACAAAAATTGAAAACTAATCTTAAAAATCTATTTTTTGGGGTTACAAGGTTTGAATAATTTGAGGGGTTTATTGAAAAAAAAAATTTTAAAGACCAAATAACTTTAAAAAAAACAATTTCTACTCAATTATACATTGAAAATACTAAATAAATATTCTGACTACATAACAAAAATTAATTTTACAGTCTACGTTGCATGGTCCAAGGCTTTCAAATAGAAAATTTTTTTTTCAATTGCAAACACCGCATTTTTCTTTTTTCATACCAAATAATTTATAAAAAATTACAAATTTAAATGAAATATAAATGCAGAATCAAAAACCTACTACCAAATATCGATCCATAAAAAAACTAAATTTCTCCCTAAAAATCACTCATGTAAGCATCGATATCAAGCCCACTGGATCATTAAAATTCAATCAAACCGATGACAAGACCGATAAACTTTTACGACATTTCAAAATTCAATCTAAAAAAGGCCCTTCGATTAGCCCCCTAAATTAATAATTCGAGCTATCAAAGCTAAATTAGTTAGCTACCCCTACCACTCCGCGCACCGGCACGCGTCCCTTTCGGAAAGTAAAAGGAAGAAAGAACCAGAAGAAGAAGAAGAGGAGGTATAAGAACGACGGTTAGCAACTTACCTGCATCGTGCATGGCGTTATTTTTAAAGACGCTGTTTATAGTTACCAAGCGCCCTGGCGATTGTTATGGGGAGCCAGACAGCCAGCGAATATGTTAATCGACGGTGATGCGATCCCAGGGGTTGCTGCACCCGATCGAGTAGCATGCGCCAGATCGTCAAGTTTTATGGGCCTTATTTTCGGGGGATAAGTGATTTTTTCGAAGAGGCGAGTACTTACTTGTTCGCGATTATGTGAGCGATCGAAATTGAAGGGCTTTTTTTGGGAGTTTGCAGTAGTACCCGCGAAAACGAGCAAATTGAATGTTCGCGGAGCGGGATTTTTTTTCGAAATGGAGGGACTGTGCAGTGGAGCACTAATGGAATCGTATCGACAAAAAGGTCTTGATGCTCGACTAAAATCTCTTAAAAGAAATATTTTTTAGATGATTTGTAAAAGATATGAAAATTAACACTTTTTAGAGATCTGACTGAGGGTATACATGTAAAACTATAATTTTTTTAAAAGATTCAAGTTACGTAATTACTGAGTCTTTCAATGGATATCGATAATTGATTTTAAAAATACTTTATAGATAAATGAGCAGTTTATGCTACAAGTACTTTAAAAATCAAAAATAATAAAATTTGATTAATTTACAAAGCGTGTTCCTCCATTTTTAAACTCTTCACTTCATTTCGGAGTTTCTGTTTAGGCCAACAATCTTATATCAGTGCTCTCTCAGAAGGGCCGAGTTAGACCGGTTTTTAGGATCAATTTATTTTTATCTTAAAAGTCCTGTGGATAATTTTTTTTTTAATTTCAACTTTTTTCATGGAATTAAAATATCCATAATGTCAAAAAATAAGGTTTCTTCAGTGTTGAAATTTTAAAAGTTAATCAAATACCGATAAACGTTATTAAAACTCATACGGAACGTTTTTGATGAGACATAATCTTATTTCGGAAGACCAACAATTATAATTTCAAAATTTTTTAATTAGCCACGATGAAAAGAAGAAAAAGTCGAGCACGATTTAACGGAGACAATTTCAATTTTATTAATTTATTCAGACACGTCACCCCGTTGACAAGTTACAAAGACAATTTTTGCTTCAAGCTGCAACTTTTATATTACGACCAAATTAGTCTCGCGTAAGGTCATTTTTTTCTCCCGAATAACTTTAAGTACACATTGTGCGTAAACATCAATGCGTTTTCGGTCATTATGTAAATGTCGTGCGTTCAAAAGCTCAAGTATATATTTTATATAAAACGGACGTTTTTCGTGATGCAATGACAATTTTACTCGAGCTAATTTATCGATTAACATGTTTTTTTGGTCTGATGTGTTGTTTCTCTATTATTATTTATGTTGATTTTCGACGGTTATAACAAAAAGTTACAGTTTCTGGTGATTATATTTTTGGAGAGACAGTAAACTTAGTATTAGATTGAAGTAATTTTTGTGGTGAGCTAAGTAAAAATGCTTTTTTTGCGCCAGCACCAGCCCGGAATTTTTTTAATAATCATTCTACACTTAAAAATAAGTGTTTTTTTTACCAAATTTTAGAAAAATGTTTTATAAAAAATTATACAATCTCATATTGTTCATTTTTAGAATAGAATTAAATTTTTGAAAATATTCATGAATAAATAGTTTTATATTCGTCAAGTTATATTAAATCTACTTATCGAAAAAATTAATTATTGAATTATTTAAATTTTATCACACTTATCCTCCAAAAAAAATTTTCTATTGATCTGAACTGTGTAAATTTAAAACTTATCAAAGCTTTCATTGGATCTTTGTAAAATAATTTTTTTTTTTTTTTTTTTTTAAATCATCATTGACATTTGACATACTATTAGCAAAGTATATTTCAATTGGGATTAATGAAAAAAATTCGAGAACTGAAACCCGTAAGTCTCTTTAAATTTAAGTGCTAAAAGTTAATTTAAATTTTCGCTATGACATCCTAAGAAATCGAACCGCGAATTCGCCACGCACAATTTCAGCAGTAAACACCGCGCGACCCGCGAGAAAACAAATTACTCGGAAGGAGTAAAAATATTCTCTCGGTGTTTTTTTCTCTCTCTGCTCGCAAAGTACACTTAAAAATACCACTACCCACCCCTCTTTAAGTTCCTCGGTCTCCATGTATCAGCTGCCCCGGCACGCGTCAACTCATAATAATAATCTACTCCGTCCGCGGCCCTCGATAAGGAAGCGAACTCCGACGGCACGCGTAACTCATTAGGAGTGGACCCGCGATACGATCTGGACAGGTGCTCTCTCGCTTCTCTCTCCCTCTCTTCCCTCTCTGCATTAATCTCTCCCTGCGGTTTTTCGGACCCAAGAACGTTTTTATCTAGCCCGGGTCTATTCTAGGAATGACTTTTTTCTACCGCACCGTTGTTGGTTTTTCGATTATTAATTCGTGGTGCCCTTTTTTTTATTTATACGGCTTAATTCTTCTTTTTTTTTACCCTCTGCTTCTTCTGCTTCTTCTCGTGTAATTAATTTTTTACCCGGGCCACGCGCGCGGGCTGATCTCGAAATGCGTTTTTAAGCACCTGCCCGGCACACGTGCCCCCGCTTAAATTGTTTTTCGCTCAAGGGCCTTCGAGTGAAATGAACATTTTCTACTTTCCTTCTGCGGATGTGCCTCTTTGTTATTGTTTTCGATTATATTAATCGATTTTTTCGAAGCTGAGTTGAATTATCATTGTCGGGTAATGGTACCAAAATAACGAGTTTGCGCGTGTGTGTATGCGGAAATTACTTTATTTGAAAGATGTTGGCCTTAATTTTATTGTTTCAAATTCATATCAAGCTTTGAATTTCCCGCTTAAAGTTTTAACGATAATTAGGCGGGCTTTTTGAAAAATTTCACCTGAAGCTGGGTTGATTTTGTCATTTTCAATTTGTAACGAGTTAAATTTTCTGTAATAACTGTAGAAATAGGATTCGATCATGGCTTTTTTGATTATTATATTTAAAAGTAAAAATATTACTTTCTTTCAGTAGTGTAGCTATCGTTAGTTATGAATTATTTTGTATTTGTACAAACTAAAACGTTAACTTCTCACCAAAATGGCCGTTTTACAATTTTTACAGTAGAAAGTACTTTTCATCAGCGGAATTGAATTGTACCAAAGAATATCAAGTTTTCACAGCAGCGTTGACAATTTCAAAAAATCTCGCGAAGACTGTATGAAACTTTTTGGCGGGATTTTTAAAATTAATTTAAAACTGCGCACCAAATCGGTGACCTTAGAATCGGCGCACTCCGCCCGAATACAAATTCAGCTCGGCCGGCGATGTAAAAAAAAACCTCATCGGCGGGTCTTTCGACCCACTTCGGGGTCCGAAATTTCTCGGATTTCATCACCGAAAGAAAATCGTTTAACGTTTATTCTCTTTTTGCTCGTGCTCGCGCAAGAAAGTTTTCGGCTCGGGCCGCGAGCGCGAAAAAAGTGCTCTACATGCGTAATTAACCCGGCGCGTACACGTGTTTACGCGCGTGCTGCAGTGAAAGTGACGCAGCTGACGTGCAGCACGCGCCCCGCGAAACGCGCCTGGAGTCCGGCAACCGGCATCTCTCGCAAGGTTGACCGGCTTAGGATTAGCGATAGACTCGCTTTACGTTCAATTGTTTTTTTAAAACTAAATGGTTTTTTTTTTGGAGGAGAGTGGGGGATGAGGTGAAAGAAAAGGAGGAAGCTTTTGTGTTTACATGACAGGTGAGATTGAAATTAATTCGGGAGTGATTGAGCGCAAGGAGAATGAATAAGCGGTATGAAATTCAAGAAAAGCAGGTGGAAACTTACGAAACTCATCGGTTGGATTTTTTTTTTCTCTATTTAACCATGAATTCAACAATTAATCGGAAAGAAAATATATGTATAATCATTGAAGCAAACTTACAATAAACTGACTTTATTAGTTTGATGTTGAGAATAAAAAATTCTTGACCTCTATATTCGTTTTAAGCTTTAATAAAATATTTATCTTTTAAGTTATTGTAGTAGCTAACTATACTTATGTAACTTTTATTATTATCTTTGTTATCTAAAAAAAGGAAGTTCAAATAATTAGATGAATTTACTATTTATAAACAATTAATTCCTACATGTCACTAAAATATACAAAATGAACATTCAAACTTCGACTGCCCAAGACAGTGTCAAATAATTGAGGTAAGAAACACATTTCTAAAGGTTACTATTATTATTGTAATCATCATCAAAATCGTTGAAATAATTAAACTGTCGATTGACAGGAACTAAAAACGTTTATTTATAACAATATAAGTCTCGCTGCAGTTTTGACGTAGCTGTGATGTCATCAGGCTAGAATTAACAAACTGGCTGAAATTGCTTTGAAACGATCTAGAGTATTCAAGTATTATTATCAAAATATCGAGATAATTTTGCACTTTTCAATACAAAGACTTCGACAGTCCGTTTACAGTTAATAAATAAAAATCTAACGGAACACAGTACGAAAACCATTTTTAAACTTCCACTAAAAGAAAAAAAAAGGGGGGTTTAAAAAAAAAAAGCACCAGACTCGCAGACACTTTAGACTCAATTATTGCAAGAGTCTCGGGGGCCTTACTTACGCATGCACACCTCGTGACCCAAAAAAGGGTTAACAAAGAATTTCGAAAAAAGAAAGAAAAGAAAAGAAAGAAAAAAATAAGGGCTTTGTGGTGCACGGTCGAAACAGAGCTTCTCGGTAATCCGAATTAAAAATGCAACACCCCGGGATAAAAAGAAAGAAAGAGAGAGAGAGAAAGGAAGAAGCCAATCCATCTCCCACACGCGAAACCGGCAATCATCTTTCGAATCCAATAAAGCCCGCCCGGAGTTATAGTATCAATTGGATCCCGAGAACGAGAGCAGTGGTACCAGACGAGTAAGAAAATATAAATAAGCCGGGGCTGCGGGATAAGGAAGCGAAAAAATAAAAGGAGTCAATAATCGTTGACCGAAGTAGGTCCGTGGGCCAGTGGGACTACGCACCAAAAAACATGCATGCATGCGTGCATGCCCACATCGGAGAAAGGGCCCGCGAGTGTCGATTTCTCTGAATGATCGTACGACCCGAGCAATGCGGGCCGACTTCTTCTTCTTTCGAAAGGGTAATTAAGCTTAGGATACGACCTTATTGCCTCGCTTGCTCCCGTGTAAGGTTGCTTGATTTATGTTACGAGCTTTTATTGGCTTTATTAAAATTCTCTTGATGGGCACTTGGTACTATGTACTCTTAAGTCTAGTTTTTTCTTTATCGTGATTATACTTTTATTTTTAGATAGTTTGCTTAGTATGACTTTGGTACCGAAAAAAAGTGAAGACTAAACTATACTGATAATCATTTATTAGCAACAAATACACTTTTCATAAACAATTTATTATCAAACATTATGGAATTTCTGCACCCAAAAAATAAAAGTCACTACTTTTATATTTATAAACTTAGAACTTCTTTCAACTCAATTTCGAACATGTCTTGATACCACTGACTGCTTTGCTTGTAATTTTCAATAAAATCGTCTTTGTTCTCGAAAATAGAGGTATTAACATTCAAATCATGTACTATTTTTTTCGAAAGCTCATTGATTTTAATATTTTTTTCAGCTTCTGGGGGTGAGTAATTGCAAACATTCAAAGATTGGTTTGGTCCAAATAATTTCCCAATAATCAAATGTGCAAAAATTAAATTGCGATTGTCCAAACAAAGGTTCAAGCTTGAATCCTGGAGATTATTTTGACTGTTCGAAGAATCTATTTTTAAATAGCTCAAAGGATTATCTGCGACTCTATCGTCAAAATTCACTGTTTTTAACTCTAAAATTTCACTCAAATCGTTCCTAGAGCTAAATATTGTTTTAGCTCTGTACGAAAAGTAAGAATGGATATAATTGAAAAAATTATTTATTGAACTCTTAAAATAAGAGTGAGAAGTAGGATTTTCTTCGAAACAGGCATCTGTAATCTGATTCTTATTTGGCATAGACTTAGTCAAAACTTCATCTTCGTCCATGTTCTCAATAAATTCGGCGAAGTAATTGTACTCGTCAACATTCTGATTTAATAAATTAATCTCGTCTATTGAAAAAGCGTTAGCTTCTGGTAAAATTTTAAAGTTCGGAAGCTTCCAGGTAAACCAACTATTAAAGGTATTTTCAGTTGTGATATTTTCTAAAGCTGTCTGACCCTTTTCAATTTCGTATTTTTGGTAAGTGTCGCTGATTTTTTGTATCAAAGATTCCTTCAAGATTGTCTCGACATCCTCACCATTACATCGTGGATCAACTGTTTTGTAATAATTTTTTAATTGCAATTCTGAATTGGATGCACTATCATCTTTGATAATGAAAGAAGCATTACCAGATAAATGAAGATCGATTTCATTTTTATATTCTTGTAAACGGTCGAAAGTAATGTTATGCTCATTTGGAAGATTGATCAAACCCATTTTCCATTTTGTAAACGGACTCAAAATGTAATTTCCTTTTTTTATTTCTTCATATTCTAGATTTCTACTCTTCGGTTCGCCTTTTGAATTAGTCTCAAAACTGTACCAAAGAGCATATTTTTTCATAGGAAACACAAAAGTATTATTGTCAAATCGGTATTGGGAGTACCCAGAATTAACCATCACGATCTTAAATGCGTTCAGAAGATGATTTAGCTCAGATTGTTTTGATTTATTTTTTGTTTTGAAATCAAGAGCTAATAGTTTATACTTGACAGCGTCATAATTAATTTCTGACCTTCCTATATTTGCGACAAGTGTTATTTCCTTACCGGACAATAAATCTGAGATTTGGTTTTTATATTGTTCATTCTTCCATACGAAAAACGGTTTCGTTGACTCACCTCGACTGTCAAACTCACCAACGCCAAAGCTGTTTCCATTAATTGAATGAAAGTTTTTATATTTCTGTAAATTGTCAGAGATGATCTTTACTTGCTCCATAACTTGTTGCATTTTTTCATCTAAATCATCAGTCAAAACAAGGTTGTCTGGAAGTTCAATTTCTTTCAAATAAAGATGCGCATATGGAAATACAAACTGTTTAAAGGTGTCGACACTGGCTCTGTAATTTTCTAGTATCATATTGGATTTAACGAGTGTTTCTAACTGGTTAATAGATTCTCCAACAACTGGATCGACGATGCTTATTCTATTCGCCTGAACAGAGTTGACTTTCCCAATGTAATCGATAAGTGTTTGCTGCTGCTGATAGTCTTGTATGTGTTCGTAAACGGTAATGAGTGTATTCATGGCAGCGTCAAGATCATTAACAGACTTTTCAAAATCTCCGGCCATTTTGTAGCCCTTAGTCATTTTTTTTATCTCTGATTTTATAATCTTCAATTTATTTTGTACCTGCCACTTGGTGACATCAAGAGCCACTTTTGACTGGGAACCTAATTTAACCTGTATGTTATGAATCTCATCTTCCATCTTTTCTATAGTGGGAGATATGGTAGACTGAATTTTTTCCTCGTAATTTTTTAATTCTTTGCCTTTGTTTATATTCTTCATAATTGCATCTGTTATCGTTTGCAAAGCTACTTCATTATTTTTGTAACTTTCAACAAGTTTCATTACTCCCGAGCCAAGTTGGAAACCTTTTTCGGCTAAACCCAAATAAAAACTTGTTTTATCTGGTTCTTCTTCTTTTTCGGGCTCATCACTGAAGGTTATTATGCTGATGCGGTTTTTTATTTTCTGATACTCTTGGTAAAATTTGTTTTCTAGTAGTTCAATTTTTCTAACGTTGTACCGATTTGTATCTATTGCACTCAATTCTTCTTCGATGTTTGATATTTTCTCTAATATCTCATCAGCGTATTTAACTTTATTTTTACTTACTTCTTCGCTAACATCTGCTAAGTATTTTCTAAACCGCTCAATCTTGGTGTTCATTTCATCCGATAGAATGTCCCGACTTGCTTGCATCTGGTTAAAAAAACTGGAAGTTTGTTCCACATCCGACACACTATCCACGCTAAAACTGCTCATAACGTTTTCATCCAGAACTAAGTCTTTCACCAAACCACTGGTTCCTTCAATGACAGTACCAGCAATAGTACCGACAGGACCTAAATATTTCAATGCTCCACTTGTGAATTCGATGACATCAAACATCAACTTCAAGTTCAATTTGTCTCTTAGTTCAGCTTTTTTCTTTTCTAATTCTACGGTTTTATGTTCATTTTGTTTGATTTTTCTTTCAACATCTTGTATTAACTTTCTTATGTCCGAATCGATTCTTTCATTTATTTGTTTTATCTTGACGTTGACTTCATTTTCAATTAAATTACTGGCTTCTTTGATTTTATCGTTTATAATAAGTCTATCTTGTTTTCTTTTTCTGTCTATTATGTCAGCTTTATTTTTTTCTGCTTGGTAATTTTTCAATTCCTCTATATTTTTTTTCAGTAACGACAGATAATCTTCTACATCTGTTATTAACAAGTTATCTAAGTTGTC
Source organism: Encarsia formosa (assembly GCA_038277355.1). NCBI lineage: Eukaryota > Metazoa > Arthropoda > Insecta > Hymenoptera > Aphelinidae > Encarsia > Encarsia formosa. The sequence goes on along the minus strand of CM076186.1, from coordinate 11,880,176 downwards.
TTTCAAACCGTCAATCCTGTTTGAAATTGACGTGTACAAATAATTAAGCGATTTTTTGTATTGATCAAGCTCGTTTTTATCCACCTTAGAGTCTTTCAAATTTTTTGAAAATTCTTGCACTCGATGAAGTAATGACTGGTACAATGGAATAAATCCAGCACCAATGTCCAACTCGTAATATTGTCTCTCTAATTTAAGTTGTTCGTCAAATAATCCAAGCAAATGATACATATTTCCAACCTTTTTATCATTGTCTAATCTTTTCAGAAATTCTAATAAAACCGATGACCCTACATACGATGATAAATTCTGGCGCAAATAGCTTTTGTACTCGCTTATTATATCAGATGGATTATATATTGGGTTCATTTCATCGGGTTTTTTTGTACCAAGTGTAATTCCAGGTTTTCCAGGTGATCCTGACAAAGCACGAGTGATGTTTTTTTCTGAAAGGTGATGCAAAAATAATTCATTTTCAGGATTACATCTAACGTAAAGCCTATCTCCGTGTTTACCTCCAAGTCCCGCAGCCCCACCAGCTCCATCTCTTCCTTGATCACCGGGGCCCTGGTGCTTAACAATCCCAGAATTTCCATTCAATTCCAGCAATTGGATGAATCCAGGCTTACCTCCTAAACCTCCTTTTCCACCATCTCCTCCGTTCCCTCCAGGACTTCCCTTCAATCCACTAAATCTGAAATTACATTCAGTCTTTTTGACAGGATAAATGCCCAACCAGTAAGAAGGGCTACAATCGCATGGAGGAGTTTCGCACTTGAACTTACCTGCGAAATTCGTGTTTTTCACCTGCGTGGAACACGAATCACCAGGATGTGATGTAAGTGTAGCGTTGCTTCCATCCTTTCCAGGCTCACCAGGGCAACCAGGCTGACCAGTACCGCCTTTTCCTCCATCGGAAATGATTTTCAAATTACCTCCACGTATGAATTTATCACCGATGCCAAAAAATATTCCCCCGGGACCACCTGGCTTACCTTGCTTACCGTTAGATCCAGGAGTCTTACATTTGTTCTCATAAATTTTTGAATCACCATGTAAGCCAGTTAAACTGATTGTTCGCTTACCTATGACTTCCCATCTTGGAGCTATGAAAGTGATCGAATCACCGAGGCTGTTGATGTCATCGTCGATGAAAATCTTGTCCAATGCAAAAACAGCAATACTGCCAGGTTTTTCATCTTCTAAGTAGTCGCAATCATTTTTCATGTAGTTGAGACTTTTTATTTTCTTTATGCTGATGTAGTTGCCTTTAATGAGTTTGTAGGTTCCCATGCACTTTTGATTGATGCTAATTTTCAATACAAAGTTCAAAACGTCGTTTAGTTCTTTGAATTGTAATTCTGATATCGACTTATTCATTACATAACCATATTCTGTTATATTTAAGTTTTTTATTGTAAGTAAAAACTGTTGCAAGTTGCTCCGATTTATTACTAGATCTTCTTGCCAATCTTCGCGGTAAAAATAACTGCTCTCCGTAAAAACACTTAAGTGTTTTTGAAAATTATAATCTGAAAGTTTGGCATACAAACTGTCGAGAAATTGATACCACTTTTTCAAATCATCTACGAGTTCATGATTACTTGATTCTATAAATTCAGCTTCAGGAGCCAATGATTTGAAGGTTTTTTCTAGTTCATAAATTATCTTTGAATTATCGTGATTCATTTTTCTGCACGAAGTTTTAAATTTTTTACTTTGAAAATTCTAAAAATAATTTCTTTAGTTATTAAATAAAAAAATTAATTATAAATGACTAAATGACAAATTTTTACCTTGTTATAAGTTATTTCATGAGGAACGGTTTATTAAATTTTATTTTAATGAAATTTAGAATATTGTATTGAAAAAAACTCCGCTGTATTAAAGTCACATTCAGTCAGAAATATTAGAGCCGACTGTAAGTGTAATAAAGAGCTGTTTTTAAAATTTTAATCTTCATGTACCTCATATATCGAATAAAAGCTTACAACACTTGTGTAATCACTTCAAAAGTAGATTAACTTTGAAGGTAAATTTCGTGAATTCATAAGAATTTTCAACTGTTCAGATCAGAAAAAAATTAAAAAAAAAAATTTTTCATCAGTTATTATAGTTAAGTTTTTTATTTTTTCACAATTTTATTTTTTGAATAAGAAAACAGACTTAAGGCAAAATCCTAAGAAGCCAAAGACGAAAGTTAGAAAACGCAAGCAATTGCAAAGATGATAAGGAAATGTTTCAAATTTTATGTTGTTTTCATCCTAAAATATGTTAGTTCAAAGACAAAAGATATTAAACCAAAAGCACACCCGATCACAAAAATAACCAGTGGATAATAAATATTTTTCTTTGGTTTAAATTTAATTTCTTTTACCAATCTCTTGTTATCATTAAAATATTTTTTTGCCAGTTGAATCGGATTTCTAAGACCAAATTCAATTATCTGTTGAAATTTTTTGTCAAATGCTTTCACAAATGGTGAATTTTTCGAAAAAAGGTGTACAAAGTAGTCTTTCATGATAACCGGATGAGCTATTTTCATAGCTGGTGACTTATCTGGATTACGATATTTTTGCATCAAATACTTTGCAAAAATAACAGAATTAAAACAGAAACGATCTTTTCGAGCAACAAGTTGTTGATAGCATTCTACTTCTTCATTTGTTATTGGGATTAAATGTGCTTTTAAGTTTTTCATAAATTCACCATCGATTTTATCAGGACGAGCATAAGAGAAATGCGCGTAAGTAGGAAACGAAGGATGTTTAGCTTCTTCCAAAGCATCATAAACAATTTCTTTGCGCAAGATAACTTTGTCGTCGGAAAAAACTGCAAAAATATCGCTTGAATACTGTATTGATAACAGGGCAAGAACCAAATAAATAAATTTTTCAAAACACTTTAGTGATTTCTTGGGAAGCGATACGCCTAACAGCAATGCAAATATGTAAAATGGTGACCAAAAACTTGATTTTAGCTTACCCATCTTTATTACAATCAAAGTAATGAGTATTATGAAAGCAGTCAAAGTGGACTGCAACATGATCGTGGAAAAGATTCCTGAATCATTGGATGCAGAATAGCGAATGGGTACAACAAAGCTTATGTCAGCATCATCAACAGCTTTTCCAAATAAAAACGCGCCACTTTTGAAAAAATTTGCGATCTGAAATCCAAGAGGGTGAGCATGTATAGTCACGTCTGCTTCCCTTTTTTCTACAGTATCGTAGATCACACTGATAGACATGATGTTCTTGTCAACTTTGACGTAGTCAAAAGTGAAATTCAAAGCTGAAGACGTCAGTTTCCAAAATCCATAAAACTGTTCATATTCTTTAATTTATCGGGGAAAATTTCTCCAGTTCACAAGCTGTCTCGATGATAGCTTTCAAAGAATGGGTTATAGTTTCGTACGGTTGCATCTTCATCATATATGGTCACGATAGAAAAATCCAAAAATTTTAAATCCCAAGCTAAAGTGAACAACTCTTTGAAGTGCGTGCGAATAGGCGAGGTATCACCGGTTAGGATAAGTAAAAATTTTGGTCGTGGTTGTAAAGAATTTTGCTCAGCAATAAAGTTTAAATTATCTTTGATACTCTGGGCGTTAAAATTATGTGCGTGTACTGAGATGTATAAATCTGAAGCTAATGCAGAGCTATTACTTGGGATTTTCGCGTCATTGTTGATGATAAATGTTGGAATTTCTCGTGCAAGTTTTCCAACAACCAAGTTTACAGAATCATTTCCATTTTTTAAGATAGTAATCTGAGGTGGATTAATTTTTAGAATTTTCTTAATCACTGTATCTATGGAAAAGCTCTTTAATTGAGGCATAGATTCTACAAAAATGCAAGCACTCATAAAGTAAAAGATTTTTTCAAAAAGTTTGAACATGTTTTATTATTCGTTGGTGAGGACTGACTGTTGTTAAAAACGTTTCTATGGTTAAAATTTTTTTTTATTCGTTTATTATTATTCTAAAATACTTGAAATAGTACGATTTCAAATTGTAACTCGATATTTCATCAATACGCAATATTGATTGAAATTTCAAAGTTATGCTGGGACTTTACAGAAAAAGTTCGAATCATTGTTTCCAATATTTCATACATTTTTTTGTGTAATGTTGAGTAAATAAGCGGATATAAAAATTTTCTTCATAATATTTATAAATTGTAAAATAGTCATTGTAAAGCATTTATATTTAAAATACCAAAAAAAAAAAATCGTTTATCACGCAATTTTTGTAATTTTTGTCATAGTTTATTGAACACATTTCATAGGTCGTTTTTATGTAAAGAAAAATATTTACGTACATGTTTCATAAAAAAAAAAAAAAAATTCTTAAATCACTTATTTATACTATAGTAAAAATTATTAATTTGTTATTGAAATCAACCGATTGTAAATTTGCTCCATACAAGTATCCAAAGTTATACATTGCTGGTTACACATAATTCTTACAATTCGGTATTATACATACAGTATAAAAAAATTTTTTTTCGATTTTTTGAATACTCTACTGCATAAAATGTGTTTTCAAAACTGTTCCAAACCGTAAAAAAAAAGTTTATAAAAACCGAAAGAAAAAAAAAATACCCTACCCGTTAAACAATTACTATGAAAAAATTCTAAAACCTATCATTGCTGCGGTTCAGTATGTGTTGTAAAAAATTATCCACCGAAAGTAAAAAAGTTCATAAAACAAGGTTACGCTGTGAAAAAATAAAAATCGATTTCGTATTCACGTGCTCGAAGCATTTCCAAAAATCACCGCACCCACAAATCACGAGTACATGCAGCATCCACGTCGCTTCCGGATGCTCACGCCTCTCCAGGTCCGCCCCGTGCGTGCACGGCTCGTATCCGACTACATTTTTTCCCCTCCCTTGGATCTCTCTCTCTCTCTCTCTCAACAAAGTGTTTTTTTAGCGAACGGATGGGGGTGGACTTATTTTTAGCGAGTGGGACGGCTCGCATGAGTTGCGCTGGACGTGCAGGTTTCCACTTACATGTGAAGGAAAACGATCTGGGGCAATTGTTTTGTAAAGAGAGCTACATTCTTTTCCTTAAAAATTAAAAATTATTTAGTATGAATTATGTATAATAATAAAATTATTATGTGATTTGTTCCTTAATAATAATATTTACAATATTTATTTATGGTCTCTCTGTTAAAAGTGTGAATTAGGTTACCTATTGAATGATCATTTACTGGCCACAAAAACTAGTATTTTGCCAGTAACTAGCCATTTAGTGGCCATTAAATAGAACCTGATTCTTATTTTTTACAGGGTAAATACTTAAAATACAATGAATTTGTCAATTTTTTTCACATTCAGAATGTCTGTTAAAACCTTATGTGTACAAAAGCATGTCGCTTGCTTAACTAGTTCCAAAACAAAAAAAAATAGAATGTGATTAAATTTTTTATAATTTATAAAATGTTATTTTAATTATTTTTTATTTTATTCAATAAAAATTTTTCATAATGTCAGTACATCTATTAAAGCAATTACCAAATTTTTAAAAATTTTTAACTCTAATTTTTGAATATTATAATTTGTATTTGACAAATTGTTGTTGAGTTTATGTAAGCTGATCAATTGATAACTGAAACAAAAAATTTAGTGAAAAATTCAAAAACGCTAGAGTTTTTATATTTCTCTCTTGAAAAAATGTAATATTTAAACATCTCCGTTCTCTCAACATCGGTTGCGTAAAAATTCAGGGGTATCGGGTTCCTTCTTGAACAAGCCACTCAAAAACCGTAGCTGTAAAACAGAATTTTTGCTTGTAATTAAGGCAAACACCCTCGAGAAACGAACTCGTAGGATCCGAAAATTCGAGGATGGATAGTCGAGAAACTGCACCCGAAAGGCTGCCAACTCCCCCTCCCTCTTCCTCATCATTCCAAGCTACCGAAAATATTATTCTAGGACGCCAAGACAAACTGCCTCGCTTCAGTCCTCTTCTGTTGTTTTTCTTCTTCTTTTTCTCTACCTCCTGCCGCACCATCGAGGAAGTGTCTGCGAGAACAAGTCCCTCTTTTTTTTTTTGAGAGATTTGTCGGTAACGAGGTCACAAAGGGATGATTATGGGGATGTTTTTTTTTCGAGTTCACTCTTGCAGGAGACGAAAATTCGGAGTAGCCGAGATTTTTTTGTACGGGGGTGGCGGAGTGTTGTTTGAGATAACTTTGATGTGTTTTTTTAATTTAAGGGATCGATTGTGAAATGCAACAATGTGACTGGAATGAAAACGAATAAAAGTATGACGAGTGTCGAGTAATGCAGAGAATCGTTTCTACGGAATCGAATGCGATATATTGTTCGAAGGCTAATTTTATGTATTGGTATCTGTAATCGATAATTTAGTAGGTTATTTATATAGATGACGGTTTGAAAAAATTAGTTTCTATGTGCAGTTATTTGAAACACTTTATTTTCTAGTTTAAATTTTTTAAATCTCAGTGACAATGCAACTTTGAAAATAATTATAATAGTTGTTTTTATTCTACAAAAATTATAGCAACAGTCGCAGTGAAGAACTGTACACTAAAACATGTCTATATATTTCAGTTTATATTTATTTTGGATTCATTTTGTGATAACTGATTTGTGTGTATCTAGAGTTGTAGAAAAAAATAATTTTATTAGTCCAGTTATAAAAAAAATTTTAGAATTAAATTTTTCTCGAATTTCAATATTCAACAATAAAGAGAACACTGTTGCAAATTTTATACATGTTGACTTGATTATCAAAAATATTGCACTTAAGGTACCAACATTTATCGTAGATGTGAATGATACAAGAGTTTCAAACAGTACTCAAAAAATGTTGAATATGAACTATGCGTTGAGTTCAGATTTGTTTCTAACGGTAGCAGAGGCAAATAATTTAAATGTCCAGAAAATAAAAAATATTTCAAATTTAGTTGCCGTATCGAACTCTTTATATCCAAGGGCAAAATTTTTAATCATACTAATTGGTGATGTATCAAAAAATCTTAATATTGAAAGTTTAATTATTTACTCTTGGGATCTAAAATTTTTGGACTTTTCCATATTGTCTGTTGACGAAGACAAAAATATAACGATTCGATGTTATAATCCATTTTTGAAAAAATATCATCGTGAAGATTTACTGGAGGGAGAAATTTTTCCCGACAAGACGAAAAATTTAAACGGGTTCAAAATTAAGACTCTTCTGTTCATCAGACCACCACACATTGAGTTTTACAACAAGTCAAATGAAATCATAGTCGATGGTTTCAATTATGGATTCTGGAAACTGACGCGACAAGCTTTGAATTTCACGTTCGAGTACGTGGAAATCCATAAAAAAAATCTTCCATACAGTTATTATTTTGATAAAGTTAAAAAAGGCGTTATAGATACGACTATCAATACACATGTCCTTGGATTACAAGTCAATAGCCTGTACAAAAGAGGCGACGTGCTTTTCGGAAAAGTTACTAGGCAAGCCGATATAAGCTTGATAGTGCCCATTCTTTACGCCACTACCAAAAATTTTGAAATGTCATCAAAAATAATTTTACACTTTTTCTTGACAGCTTTGATTATTTTTGTCGTAATGGTTGTAGTCAGGCTAACTAAACTCTCTCGACAGCGATGGTCACCTTTTTACGCATTTGCATTGCTTTTTGGTATCACTGTTTCTAATAAACCTCGCAAAAGTACTGAAAAATTGATTTTTATTGTCCTCGCTGCATTATCTCTGCAATACTCGAGCAACATATTTGCGGTTTTTTCCGATGCCGAGGTTGTAAAAAATGAAGAAATTTTCTACGATGCCTTAGAGGAAATTAAAAATCCTTCGTTTCCCATATACATGCACAACACTTATTTTTCAAAAGACTCCGACGATGTTCGCGATGATGAAATTATGAGGAATTTGAAGGCGCACTCGATCCCAATCGAGTTTGCAGATCAGTGCTTTAAAAAGCTTGCTTCCGGAAAAGACTGTTTCTGTATATATTCTACAATTGGTGCAATGTACATGGCAAAAAAATATTGCAATCCAGATAAGTCACCAGCGATGAAAATCTCTCAGCCCACTGTGGTTAGCGACTTCTTTGCTCCAATTTACGCCAAAAGTTTTCCTTTGGCTAAAAAATTTGACGTTAAATTTCAACAGATAATTGAATCGGGTCTTCAGGATTCAATTTATTATGGAAAGAAATATATGGAGTCTTACAAATCAGTAAATCAAACCGTTGCGTTCAAAACCAACAACGGTATCAGTTATGAAGATGTTATTTTCATGATTGGATGCACTTTTAGCTCTGTAACATTTATTTTTGAACTAGTTTCCAAATATTTGTTTGGATCTAAAGGGGTTACAATCAACACAAAAAAGTTATTCAAGGGCTAAAAAAATTAATTAAATGTATAGAAATGGAAGTTACACGCTTCTTTTTATTTTTATTAACTTTTAAAGCAAATTATAAAACTTTCATGTTTATACAGCTTAAATAATTCATCAGTTTTAAGTAATTGCAGTTTTAATAATTTATGAAGTAATATTAATCAATGTATAAACGTTTAAAAAAATATATTAATTTATCATGGAAACACTATTAGCAACAGTCGTTTCTAGACAACTTTTGAACTATGTCACTATTTTTTAAAGCAATTTTTTATTTATTTCTTGTTTGTACTTGCAAATCAATGTGTTTTTTTAAAAACTACACTCTTGAAGCAATAATTAAGAAAATTTTAGAGTTACATTCATCGCAAATTACTATTTTACAATCGGGAAAAACTGAAGTTACAAACACTTGCAAACTGAACTTGATTATAAGAAGAATTGCTCGAGAAATTCCTACGTTTATTGTTGAGACGAATGACGTAGAAGTGTTTAAAAATAGACAAAATAATATTCGCGCTCATAATTCAGATTTATATCTCATCGCAGAATACGCTGTAGATGACTATTTTCATCGGATAGAAAAAATTATAAATTTTATTTTTGAATCAAATTCTTTGCAGCCTAGAGCTAAGTGCTTAGTTATACTGATCGAAGAAACATCACCGTTCCATGCCCAATTCAAAGAGTTATTCAGTTATGCTTGGGATTTAAAATTTTTGGATTTTTCTGTTATAATTGTTCTTGCCAAGGGTAATTCAATCATTCGATACTATAATCCGTTTTTTGAAAATTATCATCGAAATGATATTATCATGGGAGAAATTTTTCCAGATAAACTGAAAAACATGATTGGGTATAAGATTAGATCTCTGCTATACAATCAACGTCCACATATCGAATTTTTTAACAAATCAAATAAAAATACAATGAATGGTATAAATTATGTGTTTTGGAATCTTACAGCCACAGCTTTAAATTTTACACTGGATTACGTGGAAGTTCAGGATTATTTTCCAGTAACATATGTTTTTGAAAAATTAGAAAAAAATGATATTGACACTTTGATTGTCCCTCGACTTTTGGGATTGCAGGTAACAAAACCTTACCAAAAAGGTGTTCTTCTCTTTGGAAGAGTTGTGAGAGAATCAGACATGAAATTGGTTGGACCAATTATTTACGCCAGTTCTAAAAATCCTGAAATTTATTTAATAATTTCAATGCACACTATATCAACAGCTTTTATTATACTTACTATAATGGTAGTAGTTAAATTTTGTAAGTTTAATGTAACTATTTGGTCTCCAATGTATATATTTGCATTTTTGTTTGGTATTACTGTCCGTAAAAAACCAAAGAAATGGCCAGAAAGGCTAATTTATATTAGTCTGACGACATTGTCTTTGCAGTACTCAAGCGATATATTTGCAATATTCTCTGATGACGATGTTGTGAGAAGTGAAGAAGTTGTCTATGACGCTTTTGAAGAAATAAAAGATCCCTCGTTGCCGATATTTGTACAGCATACTTTTCTTCCTGGCAAAGAAAGAAACTATGAAGATGAAGTTACTAAGAACTTAAAAGCACACTCAATATCAATAGAGTATGATCAAATATGTTACGAGAAACTTGCAAGTCTAAAAGATCGTTTTTGTTTCAATTCTGCTGTCAAAGCCAAGTACATGATACAAAAGTATCGTAATCCAGATAATTCACCAGCCATGAAAGTTATAAAACCCACTTTAGTATACGATTTTTCTGTAAACGTTTTCGCAAAAGGTTCTCCGTACATCAAAAAAATCGATAAAAAATTTCAACAAATACTCGAATCTGGAATTCAAGATTCAATTTTCCATGTAAAAAAATATTTTGAAGACTGCGAAAATTCAAAAAACTCTCACGTTGAATTTGAATCAAAGAAAAATATTTATTTCCCGCTTTTTATTTTGATGTTGGGATGCATTTTGGGTACTACGACTTTTGCCTTTGAACTAGTATTCTTTCGTATTTTGACAAGCTCTTACTTCTGAATTTGTTCAATACCATAATTAAATCAGTAGTATTTTTATTTATATACATAAAAAAAATTGATGGAAAATATTAAAAAATTCGTAAGGCCTACTTGATCAATTTTAAGAATTAAATGAAAAAAAAAAAAAAAAACTTCTAATAAGATGTAAAACCGGGTAAAAAGAAAAAAAAAATTCTTAACCTATAACATTTTTAATAATTTATTAAGTCACATTCACTGCAGTGCATGTAGGGTTTTGAAAAAAGTATTGATTCGTTACAGAAACACTTTCAGTAATAGTCGTTCCTCGGCAACTAACACAAAGCATGTCTAGATTTTTAAAAACAATTTTTTACTTTGCTGTTATCTGTGAAACAATTTCACCAAAAAATGAAACAATTGATGTATTGGTCAATAAAATTCTAGAGTTAAATCCATCTCAAATTACTGTTTTTCAATCTTAAATTACTGCAGACCCAAATTATGCTCGACTAAACTTAATTATTGGCAGATTCACTCGAGAATTTCCTACAATTATAGCTGCAAATGTGTCAAAAGTATTAAAAAATAGAATGGAAATGAAAAATACCCCTACCACATTGAATTCAGATTTATACGTCATGATTGGGAAAGCGAAAGATCACAATTTTCATAAGATAAAGAATGATTTAAATATTATTGCTGAATTAAGTCCTTTCCAACTAAGATCAAAATGTTTGGTTATTTTGATGAGTAATACTACGAACTCGATACATATTCAAAAACTATTTAAAGATGCTTGGAGTTTAAAATTTTTGGATTTTACTATTCTGATTTTTCAAGATAAAGAAAATTCAACTGTACGATACTATACTCCTTTCTTCCAAACACATCATCGAACTGACTCATCAACGACACAAATTTTTCCTGACAAACTAAAGAACATCAATGGATACAAAATAAAGTCATTGCTTTTTAATTATTCTCCACATATAAATTATACAAACAAATCAAATGAGATCACAGTGGAAGGCCTTAATTATGTGTTTTGGAACCTCATGGCAACATCTTTAAACTTTAACATTGACTATGTGGAAATTCGCGACTACGTTTCACTAAACTGTTCTTTTGAAAAAGTAAAAAACGGTGAGATCGACTTTTCAATAATTCCTAGAATTCTCGGATTACAAGTAACGAGTTTTTACAGAGAACGCGCGGTTCTCTTTGGAAGAGTTGTGAGAGGAGCCAAAATGAGCCTGGTTGGACCAATTGTTTACACCAAAACCAGTAAATCAAAAATTTATGTAACAATTCTTATGCATACCAGTTTAACGGCTCTAATTGTACTTTTAACCACACGGAAAAAATAAAATCGACGCATGCATCGGTGAATTTGGGATGCGCGCATCGCGAACAGCTGCGACCTTTCCGTCGCTGAGTTTACGACGCAAGCGTCGCTAATTCAGCGATGGAACATCGCTAGTCGGCGGTGTAAGATGATAGCAAAGGCAGCAGAAGCTGAAGTCTTTTATAAATTTGAGCCGAAGTCAATTTGCAACCTATAGATTCAGTATTAGGTATTGTGGTCCTACAATACATATAGTAATACAGCTGAAAGCGTGAATTCGAGGCGCGAGCGGTGGAGTTGAATCTGTCGGTAAAAGGTAGATTAGCTGCCGCTGCCTTTGCTATTATCTTACACCGCCGACTAGCGATGTTCCGTCGCTGAATTAGCGACTCTTGCGTCGTAAACTCAGCGACGGAAAGGTCGCAGCCGTTTGCGATGCGCGCATCGCAAATTCACCGATGCATGCGTCGGTTTTATTTTTTCCGTGCATGATTGTAATAAGATTGTGCAAGTTAACTTCTGCTATTTGGTCTCCAATTTATGTTTTTGCATTATTATTTGGTGTTACTGTTCACAAAAAGCCAAAGAAACATTTTGAGAGATTGATTCATGTCAGTCTTGCTTTATTGTCTTTGCAGTACTCGAGCTTTATGTTTGCAATTTTTTCCGATGACGATGTTGCACGGAGAGAAAAAATACAGAAATTTACTCATTTACAGAAAAATAGCGCTCGGAAGTATTTTTCTATTCGGGAGCGCGTGATTCTGATTGGCTCGCTACTGTACGGCTTAAGATTTTTTCTGTGCGCTCACACAAAATTCACGCGCTATCCTGAAGCACAAATTTCTTGCGCGACGTAAATTTCTGTATTTTTTCTCTCCGTGTGTGAAAAATGAAGAAATTAACTATAACGCCTTCGAAGAAATAAAAAAACCTTCATTGCCGATGTTTGTACATCATTCTTTTCTGCCTAAAGAAAAAAATAGTAGCGACGAGGTTAATTATTATTTAAAAGCACACTCCATACCGGTAGAGTATGACGCTGAATGTTATGAGAAGCTTGCAAGTCAGAAAGATCGTTTCTGTTTTAATTCTGCGGTTAAAGCTAAATTTATGATCAATAAATATCGTAATCCCGATAAGTCGTCAGCCATGAAAATCGTTCAGCCTACTTTGATTAGCGACTTTTTTGTTAACGTTTTTGTTAAGGGCTCTCCGTACATTAAAAAGTTTGACAAAAAATTTCAACAAATACAGGAGTCAGGTATAAAAAATTCGATCTATTACGTTGAAAAATATTTTGAGACACAAAAAAAATCAAAGAGCCAGCAAGTTGAATTTGAAGCAAAGAAAAGCATCACTTTTCTTCTTGTTATGTTCATATTAGGATGTAGTTTTAGCATTCTGATTTTGGTATTTGAATTGATAAACTTTCGTGTTTAAAGAAAACCATGTTCATAAATTTTTTCAATACCGTTTGAATGTAATTCAAAATTTAGAAACTAAAAGTATAGATGACCTTGCTTGAAGTTAGTTATTGTTATTATAAAACTTTAAATCAATATCATAGAATTGATTTTGCGCTTTTTAAACCGGAAAAGTATTATTAGTATATTACTTAACTAGGCAGTATGAATGGGAAACGTCTCAGATCGCATGAAATTGTCGTCCGAGGCGTAGCCGAGTCTGACAAACATGTGATCTGAGACCTTCCCATTCAGGTGCCTAGTTGAGTATGCTATTTTTCCACACGACGGCGCCGGGAAGCGCTACTGACTGTAGCGGCAGCGGCAGGGAAGTAGCGCTTCCCGGCCGGAGTGCGGAAAAAAATATTCACTTGAAAAAACAGTGTACATTTCAAAAAAGCATTTTTAGTCACAGTTGCACCTAAATGAGACATGAGAAAACACGACTTCATTTTTCAAAGCTTTTACTGTGCCTATTGTATTAATTTTTGTTTATAATTTATCAGCGGTTAGTTGGACCAATACTTTTTAAAAAAACCTTTGGAAATGAGATTTACATAGCGATTGTTAAATACAACTGCTTGACAATTTTGATTGTACTTTTCACACTGGCTCTAGTTAAAACGTGCAAACTTGATGTTGACGTTTGGTCAAGATTTTATGTTTTAGCATTGCTGTTCGGTATTACAGTTATTAAGGAGCTGAAAAGATTTGTTGAGAGACTGATTTACATAAGTCTTGCACTGCTGTCCATACAATACTCGAGTGATGTATTTGCAGCTTTATCAGATAACGAGGTTGTTAAAAACGAAGAAATTGTTTACGACGCTCTCGATGAAATCAAGCATCCCAGCTTTCCCATTTACTTGGCCAAAACTAATTTTCAAGGTGAAATGGATAACTACGACGAAGTTATACAAAAAATGAAGGCGAATTCGAAGATAATTGATGTACCAGCAGAGTGCTACAGAAAACTTCTCTTCCAAAAAAATTGTTTCTGCTTTAGTTCTTCGGTCCTTACCCAGTATGTAAAACGGAAGTTTCGTAATCCAGATAACTCACCGGTCATAAAGGAAATTAATCCTATGATAATGGGAGACTATTTTGTACAAACTTTCGCAAAGGGTTCGCCGTACCTAAAAAAATTTGACAAAAAGTATCAACAGATATTCGAAGCTGGTATTCAAAAGTCAATTTTTCACGAGAATAAATATTATGAAGATGGTGAAAAAGTAAAAAATGATAAAGTCGAGTTTGAACCGAAGAAAGAAATAATACATCCGCTACTTATTTTTGTGTTTGGATGCATTGTCAGTATTTTGATTGCTTTGATTGAAGTTCTCAGCTCTGTATTTTAAATTCAAAGTAAAACATTTTATAACAAGTTGCAGATGATTAAGAATTGCACTCAAAAAAGAATTTTTTCAGAAAAAATTTATTATATTTCATGGTAGACTACGACAGTAGCTCACACTAAATTGAATAAATCTTTTAGAATTAAATTAGTCTAAAGTAACAATTTTCTGTATATTATTTGACATTCAGTTTAGCTTTAGGACCATGGTTTGGTGTTACACTTAAATTTTATTTATTAAAAAAAAAAAGTAAATTGAGTATAGCTTAATTTATCTCAGGAGCAGTACTTAGATAAACATACAATACATTGAAAAAAAATTATTTTCAACCTCCATTTCCGTTGCACTTTTTCATACTTTGGTTTCGAACATTTTTCTAAAAAATATTAACATAAAATTTATTTAGTAAAAAAAAAAATTTCCAAACCAAAATATGGAAAAATGCCTTTAAAATGTAGGCTGAAGAAATTTTTTTTAAGTATATTGTATGGTTCTCTAGTGCACCTTAGCTCAGCTTAGCTAAATTCAATTTATTTTTTTTAATAAATAAAATACAAGAGAAACCCTGGTAACTTAGAATTTGACAGTCCAGTAATTTTAACAAATTTTGTATTTTCTAAAAAGTAAGCTTTTAGATATTTTGTTCCTAAGTCCGAATAAATATTTAAACTAATTGATTAAATTCATTATTTTTGATCAAATGTTTTCTATGAAATCACAGTTTTTATGACAGTGTATATTAAAAATAAATAAAGTTTGCGGTGAAAAAAGAAAATATAAAATGAATTTAATTTTTCACAAACATGCATCGACATGCTCCCCCGTAAAAACATACATTTCAGCACAAAAAAAGACGTAAAAAAAAAGATCAAAACCGCAATAAAAAAAAAATTGAATGACAAAAATATTTTCGAGCGTGACCGTGCCATTGACCCAATAATCATCCGGTAACAAGAAAAAAGGTCATTTTCCGCGCAGCACCTAAAAGAATAGCGAACGCCTAAAGAAAAGGATATAAATTTCAGGGGCGACAATGGACCGGTGCGTGGCAGTGGTCAGTCTCGTCACGCGTCCGCGGACATTATACAAGCACGTCGAAAGAAGAGAAAAATGGTGCGCCCTTAAATTCCGCAAACGTCCTGTCCATTCGTTTTCCCTCAATAGAAAATTTTCTCCCTACGCCCCCACAAAAACGACCAAGGAATGACCGCAAGAAGAAGTCAGCGGGACCCTCCGATTCAATTAAAACCGTATGAGGACAATGCATCCACCAAGAAAGAGAGGAAAAAAAAAAAATTCGCCCGCAGCGGGGAGGATGCCATAGGTGCATGAGCCCCCTAATGGGCCTAGAATTAAGATTTTTTTGCTAGGAAGTACGAGCTGGCTTTTTTTTCGAGGGTAAATATTGACCCTCGTCGGAGTTGAATTACGGCGTCTTCCGCATGCAGATTCGGGGAGCCACCGGTGGACCAGAAGAAAGTGTCCTCTGTTTCTAAAAGCGCAAACACGGGGCTAAAAAGGCACCTTTGGATTGCAAATAATGGGACCTCCCGGGCGTCGTTATGTTCGTTCGTTTGTTCTCTGTTTGTGTGTTTTGGGAACATTCTTGTTGACTGACTTTTTCTCGATTATTACCCGGCACTGTCAAACAGTCCTTTCTTTCCACTGTTTTACGCCTGGGGGGCCTGGGTCTTTAAATGTAGCCCACTGAGATTTACGCAAAAGATTATGTGGCGTTTTTTCAGCAACAAAGATGATTGTACCTAAAAAATGACCTTTGGTGACGGTAGCTTATTGAAATAATATTTTTTGACTTTCATGGTTGCAAGTAAGATATTTTGAACGAATCCCTACCAAGTCTCAATATTTTTCTTGAAATTTATTTTTTTTATCAATATTATTTGTATCTCGTTTTTTTTTTTTAAATTATAACTGTAAATTGGGTTAAAAGTGAAAATAAAGTCTAGTAATGTGCGTGAAAATAAGCTTTCAAAGCCAAATTTAAGGGTTAGAGCTGTTTTTTCATTTATCGTGGCTTAATAAAACCATAACTGATCTTTACACTTTTTTTTTGTAGATTATATGAGTTATATTATTAATGTCACAAAATTTTAACAGCAGGTTCAGTACCTTTAAATTCATATCAATCAAGAATCTCGCTCTCCATGTATTAAGATATAAATCGGTTTGATTTATTAAAATCATTTATATACAATTTTACATTTATTTATTTATTTTTTTTTCACAATATCATAATGGCGCTAATCAAAAATACCCACATTACTAACATTAGCAGTTAATCTTATTGGCCACTCGGTGATATATACTTAATTTACACATAATTTTAATCTTGAAAAAGAAGAGATCTATTAAGTTCGACATAGTACAGTAAGGGACCATAAAGTCTGTTTCACCTGAACAAAAATTAAAAATTATTTTGGTCATAAATTGACGAAAAATCCAGTCCTTGTTATCAACCTTAATACACTGATCTATTTTCAGAAAATTGTTTCTAACAATTGCTTAGATGATTGATTATATTAAAATGAAATTTATAAAGAAAAAAAAAACTCTCCCTGGCTGCGAATACTATACATAGAATAAAATTAGAAAATCATAAACCACGAAAAAGCACAAATTTGTAGCCAAGGGTGACCCCATCGATCTCCCAACTTTTATTAAAAAAATTAGTAGAAAACCTGGTGTACAAATAAATTTTTTGGCACGCGGACGTCGCATCAATCATCCCCAAAGAAAGGCCCTGCCGTCTTCCTTCAACCCTTTTCATCGCCGCAGATGTGTCCCTCCATTCAAAATACCATCGCGCATTGTGTCCCCCAAAACCAATAATGTCTTTTTTAAGTTCCCGTTCTCCAATTTCAGGGAAAATCGTAGGTCCATATCGAATCGTCAAAAAAAAAAAAAAAAAAAAAAAACCAAAAGGTCACGCATGCAGCAGCTCGAGAGGTTTCTGCGGTCATAATCTCGGTCAAACAACAACTCGAGGCGTCAATAATATTGACAGATCGAAATCTCTTTCTCCGATTTTCCAACTACAAGAGGGCATTAAGCGATAAAAAGCCCAATAAGGGCGTATCCCTCCCTCATCCCGACAATAAAAGTCAATCCTCCGGTAGGGCAATAAATAAAGGACGATGGGGGCGCGAAAAAAAAAGTTGAATAAAAGTGGAAAAGTCACTCGATCGCGCGTGTGGTCGAGAAGACAACGAGAAGAATAAAGACCAGAAGAAGAAGAAGAAGACCCCGCTGACTCGGCAGTCTTATTCTTTCCGGGTATTAAAATCCCGGGCGTGCGCGCATGCGCCCCCCTTACAAAAAAGGCGTATGATGACGGGGTCGCGTGCGAGGAGTAGGTGAAAAAGAAGGCAACCCCGCGGGGGCGCGAACCCAAGCGGGGGGTTGAGCGGACAATGGGGACTGACTTCCGAGAGATCCACATTCGAGTACGGGGCGTTTGGTTTGGATCGCTGGCTTTTCCGATATCCCCCGCCGATCGTTTGTGCGGATTTTAAAAAGAGAGACTGCCGGAGCCATTCGTTATAATATCAATGATTTCAACCTATTCTTTGGGTTCATTCTAAGCAGGGACAGTTTTTTGGTGCGGTTGGAGAATGCGGTTTTTTGATTTATACTTAGCGGTGTGATTAATGAGACGCGGTTTTTCCGAGTATCCGGGTATCTTTAAGTGCGGATTTTAAGGGTACCAGGTGCAAAAATTTTTAATGTGGAACGAATTTACTGTTGCAGATTGATGACTCAATTTTACGGTGGTTCCGGTCTTGTAAATTTTTTTCAAACTGGAAAATTTTATTATTATTATTATTTTTTTTTTTTATATAAAAACAGATAAATGTATTATTTGATTACAAGATATGTTGAACTTGAAATTAAAAATAATTAAATAGTCAAATCTGAATTTTGAATTTTGTAATGGCATCCTCGATCAATATAATCCATGCATGAGGATCTCAAAAAGTTCTTCAAAAATACTTTAGAAGAATTTTAACATAACTATTTTGTTCAGAAACATCATTGTTGGTATCATCAATATTTCAATTTCATTGAACCTCAACAGCGTAAATTATTGCACAGAATAGCTCAGATTGATCTTATTGACCCAGAACTTCAAATTATAAATTTTTAACTGTAAAAAAATTTTAATTTAAAACAACTCTAGATAAAAAAATAATAATAAAACTGTTTAATACTCTGTTCTTTAAGTTAAGGAGGCTTGGCAGTTTTTTCAAAATCCATAAACAAAACCCAAAAAAAATTCTTGTAGATTCCTTGAAATAAGACAAACAACTTTCCTATTTTACACAACAATGGTTGTCGGATCCGTTTTCGAGAAAAAAAACAGTTTAGAAACTTTTTTTCAACATATTGTACTCTTATGGGAAAAAACATTTAAAAATTCCGCAAACAAGTCAGGTGTCATTTTAAAAGTAAAAATTAGAAAATTATTTAAAAATTATAAAAATTTGGGATTATTGGACTAATTTCTAAGAAAAACTAAAAATTTCGGTATATAACCTCCAAAACATGCAATTTTTGAACGTTTTTTAAAATTTTTATCTTACGTTTTGTTCTACAGCTATGTTAATAATAATCATGATAAACAAAAAAAAAGAATACTTTTTTTTTATTTTAAATTCTATGTACCGCAAGAGCCCCCCGGTATATACGACCCCTACGCTGCCAAGCCTCCTTGAGGTCAATTTTCAAATAACTATATCAAAGTCTGCATTTAAAATAGCTTCACAATTCATCTGCAGCTTTAAAATAAAAAAAGTTGCTTTTAAAAATAAACATGACTAATACTAAGTAATCAATTGCATACATAAATTTTCTGTTCAAACATAAAACGGATAAAAGTCAAAAAGTTGGTCGGTTTGTTCAGCCAGAAAATTCGTTAAAAAAAGTATCTAATAAATGGACAAAAGTATTTTTTTATCATTATTTCAAAAATCATTCAAATAAAAAAACTGCATTCATTAAATCTTCCTACAGTCAAAATTCACCGTAGAAAAAACAAACAGCCCACCGCGCTATTTTCAAAAATTGCCACCACTCGAGAAAAAAAAAAAAACAACCTCCAAAGTCGTGAGAATATTTTTTCCCCGCTTTCTTCCAAAAAACCCTAATAAAAAAAAATCTAGGTGAAAAACAAAGGAAACCTTGGCGCCACCGCTTACGCAGACTCGAAAAAAGCGAGTCTTTAGCGCTGCATCATCATCATCTTCATGATCATTAAAGCTGCTGTAACTGCGCAATCCAAACACTTTAAAAGAGCATTAATCAGCGCCAAAATCTGCGCTATCACTTTTCCAACCGCCCCCTTCTTCGTAAAGAAAATCCCGATTGCATCGGCGCCGGGATCCGATCCGTATCGCCCAACACCGGGACTTTTATATGTGGAAGAAAAGAGCGATGGGATGGTCGCGTGGGGATCGCGACTACTTTTTTTCTTTTTTCGGAAAATTTTTCGGTCGAGCGAGTTCGTGATGGAAAAAGTGTTGGAGTTCAGGGTGAAGTCGAAAGGATCGATGCCCGGCGCTTTTATTATTCACGATGCTAGCGATACTAATATCCTGGCGAAAGTGTTGGAAATGATTTATTACGACATAGAAAAATTTAGGAATGGTGACTTTGATGCAACTCAAATAATTTTGAAAAAAAAAGTTAATTTCATATTGGGTCAGTAATTTTAATTCCTAAGTTTTTATTGTGTAAAAAAATTAATTAGATATTTACTGTCAGGTTCATATAAGTCAAAAAACTTAATATTCTTGAAGTATTTTTCAAACGATTAAAAATTTTCGGTTTAAATGAGAACTATGATGAAAAAATATTAATACTATACTTTTATTGTTTTTTGCGTGGCAACTATTTTGTTTATAAAAAATTGAATTTCCAAAAATTTATATTGTTATAATTTATATATTTCATTAAAAAATGCTTGATCAATCTAAAATACTAATTTTATTAAAATTGTTGAAATTCTTAACTAAACTTGACAGGTAGAAAAATATTAATTATTTTTATTGCCATATTTTAATTTTTCAGAGAATATTATTACTTTATCGGCGTATCTTATTTTAGCTTCAAGGCGAGTACTAGAATCGTTTTTCAGTATAATAGTCTTTAAAAAAAATTTTATTTTAGTAACCATGAAAAATATGAGCTTCTTTTTCAGTTAAAAATAGAATTAAAATAAAATATTTCTGTTTCAACGGTAGTCCAATAATTGGTAAATCAATAAATCGAACTTAACAACTTTAATTTTGTGTTTACTTTCCGTTACAGATCGCACCCAATGACATAACTCTATTTTCTGAAATTTATTTCGAAGTCCTCAGCACCACGGGGTACTCGCTCCATCCAAAATTTTCCGTAAAACAAGGCAGCAATAAAACCTTAAATTGATTACTACCCACATGCTAGTCGCTATAAAAATCATCTCGACCGAGATAACGTCCCCAGCGGGAGTTCGACAATGGACCCCACAAATTGACCCGTGTTTTTCTCATTATCTGTCTCATAATCGCAAGGATTGGGAATATAAACCGTATCTCCCGAGATCTCGGGTCCTTTTCTTCGAGGGGAAAAATCTTCGGGGAAAATCAGAGCCCGGCACACTCGACCGGACTCGAATCCCGCGCATTATGTAGGGTAAGTGGTGTGAAGACTTCTTCTTTCTTTCTTCTTTTTTTTTGCGGACCTGCCGCGGTATTGATGAAAGTGAAGACGACGAGAGAGCTTTTGTTCGGGATTTAAGGTACGGTGTCCTGCACTTGAATGACTGACCGACGCGTTTAGATCGATCATCATTGGGGGCATTCTTTTGTCTTCACTTTTCACGGGCATGCAAAAAGTATCGGATTTTTAACGATGCATCGTCTGTTTTTTTTTTTGTAATTTTATTGGTATTTGGGAATTGTTTCTATGTAAGTGTACTTTTTGGTTAGAATTAAAGATGAATAAATTAATCGATGGTCCCAGAGAAGAAAAGCCTTGGTCCAAGATCTGGCACGAATAAAGTAATAAAGGGGCGACTAAAATGTCTCCAAACACGGTATTTATGATTTTAGCATGCGGTAATAGAAGTGAAAATGATCTGTGCTACCAATGAGTTGATACACAGGTGCGAAGATTATTTCTGGACCTACTAGCCACGAATAAAATAACTACAAGTTTTTAGCTTATAAAAGTCCCAAGGGTAGTTTTATTGTAGAATTTTTTGAAGTATTTTTTGCCCCCATAGATCAACCCATTGGTAGCACGGATCATTTTCACTTCCATTCCACTCGCATGCTAAAACCATAAATAAAGTGGTTTTAAGACATTTTAAACGCCGCAAGTACCCCTGTTGTCTTTCTTTGCGCCGAATTATGGTCTAAGGTTCTTCTTTGCTGGGACTTTGAGATAATTAAAAAATAAAAAACTCTAGTAAAAATGTTGATATCTAAAATCTGTTAGTAGATTTAATTATTTAATTTAAATAATTTTCATTTCATTTACCAAGGAGCTGACAATGTGGTTCAAATTTTTAAAAAAAGGGTAGCCCGAACAGATTCCCCGAGAAAAATAAGCATGCACATCGAGGTGTGAAAAAAAATCCCGAGTCCGATGAACCCTTCTCTCGGGGAGGGGGGGAGATAAAAAATGTAAAACCTATACTCCCGGGCATTAAAGGAGCTGCAGACACCTTAGGTAAGCTTACGCACGAAACTAATCAGCGGTCAGCGAGCACGGGGGGAAGTTAAAAGAAGAGGGCCCTTTATACTCTGTCGGCTGCTGCTGGAGGATAAACAACGAGCCAGCCAGAGATTAGGACGGCCTCGCGTGCTTGGAAGAGCTTCAGAGGGAGGAACAACATTACCCCCGAGCGATTTTAAAAAGGGACGATGAGTTTCGTACCTCGCGGCCTGGCATGCCTTACTTTTTTTTTTCTTCTTTCACTTTCGCGGACCCTTGCGAGCTGCAGTTTGTGATGGGGGCTTGATTGAATTCGAATCCGGGAAATAGAGTTAATAAATAGTACGAATTCTTAGGGTTGATGGAAATTTAGATTGATAAAGGGTTTTGTAGAAGTCAGGGAATTTAAATATCGTGACAATCCTAGTTAATCAATCTATTGAAGCTAGATGTGAACCGGAATGAAGTATAGGATCAAACTGTACATCAATATTTGCAGGAAAGACGAAAATGCTAAAAATCAGTTGAGCTCACTTCTCATTTACACTGCACATTGTACAATGTTTATTCATAAAGTTTTTAAGAATCTAAAATTCCTCCTTTAAAAGTTAAAAAACTCAGCGGTGTCTATCTATCGAATCCCAAGACGATTTTTTATCAATTTGTTCATATGTTCTTACTTCAAAACTAAATATGATGATAAAAACGCATTATATGAAAGCTTTGTAACCTCACAAATACATTTTGGTGTTTACTTTAATGATAAAATTTAAACTTTTCCTTAATGGAGAGAAGTTTTTGATAACGGATAATCATTATAGGTAATAATCAGTTTGCTTAAGCTGTTTACGATCGGGCTGTGTGCAATCGGATTACGTACCGAACGCATGAAAACCTATTTTGGCTATTCGTTCTCAAATACTTCTCTCCATGAAGGAAGAATCCCAATTTTATCATTAAAGTAAGCACCAAAGCGTATTTATGAGGTTAAAAAACTTCCATATAGTGCATTTTTATAATGTGGTTTTTTAAATGTGGAATTACAGGACATGAGTCGTACGTTGCGGCCAAATTTTTTTATTTTTGCGCATATAAATCTCGAAGATTTTAAAATGTTCTAATTCCAGGGCGCTAATTTAAGAGGCTTAGTTAAGACACCTCACGGGTAGGAACCCACACGTACGCGTGGCGGCCGATGTGTTCGTGCGCACTCCGAAAGTGCACGAAGATGAAGAGAAGCCCGAGCTCGCTGCAGGATCGCTTTCTTCTTCCTCCTCCTCCTCCAACAGCAGGTCCCTAAGATTAAAAGTAGTCTGCAGGTTTTTCGGGTGCACGCATCCTTCTCGCGTGCTCCCGCTCTCTCCGTTTTTTTTTCTTCTTCTTCTTCTTCATCTCTCCCGGCTCTTCTCTCATACAGGTTGAGATTGACCGATTGCAGCGGACTTCGGGGAAGCCGGGATTGCTTAGGACCCCCAAGTGTACGTTATACACACCGGTGTAAAAAAAATTTATCACCCCAGAAGTTTCCATGACACTCGTTGAGTGTAGCAAAGTAGGTAAGGTAATTTAGTCACCGAGAGAAAGAGGGGGGGGGGGGGGGAACTAATCTTCTCGCGCTCTAAGAATTTAAGGGTATAATAAGAAACGACCGAAAACGTGCCTGAGACAATGGACACTGCAGGTTGGTCAAGCGACAAGTGCACCGTCCACTCGCAACGACGAGTGGGAGGAGTAATAAGCATCGAGATAAAAGATAAATCACGTACAAACACGGTACCCAATAGAGAGAAAGAGAGAGAGAGAGAGATTATTTACAAGTGGTCTCGTTCGAGACTGCACTTGTCGTACCTGGCCCGGGATTTATTTCATTCCAGAGATTTGAACTTTTCAGCGGGCGGAGCTTTACCACCGAATTAGCCTGACTAGGGGAGGTTTTTTCGGACATTGTTAGGCTGGCCCAAACGTGCTCGAGATGGGAACTGATATACCCCGCGATTATGACCTTTTGGAAACTAATTTGCATTTGTCACCTTCTTAGCACACTAACTTCGGGCGTTTAAATATTTGTTCAGATAATAAGTGCAGCGGAGTGTTGGTGTTATTTAATTTATTTTTATTCCACTCGGTCATGTAATTGGCGCTTTTCGATATGTCAGTTCTGTGGAAAAAGTTTTACATTCTTCCAGCGTTAAAAAATAGGATGAGTTTGTGAAAATTCCACAACATCGTATGATAGAATTTAGCAGCGAGTGTCAAACGGAGTATAAGAGGTGTGTTTGGTTATCAATTAGTGATATAAAATGACGAGGACGTCTCGGGACAGTCATCGTCCCAGGACGGTCTTTGCAAAAAAAAAAAAAAATTGAAGGACGGGAATTTTTTGTAAAGCACGTTTGAACAAAACACGCTCAAAGGGGCTAATTTTGGGAAAAAAGTTTTTGGGAAAAATTTTCAATTGGGAAAAGAGTCCAGCCACCTCCGAGAAACATGCTAGCACTTTAAAAAATACGGCAACCGGGCCTACTTTTTGAGTTATAATTCAACAGCAAAGTTAATGTTTTAGTCTTTGGGTTTACCGGAGTCCCGACGCCATGAGAGCGAGAGAGACAGAGTGAGCGCCTCAAAAGTGAATGAGAGCCACTGGAGGGTACGAACGACCTTAAAACCCTTTTTGCTAGGGGAAAGGGGATGGCGGAGGGGGATTGACGTCAGGACACCCCTTTGCCTCGAAGGGTTGGCACACCCATGCAAAATAGGTTATATCCGTTCGCTTAAACTGTTTCCGATTGGGCCTCACACTGTACGCAATCGTATTGAAATTTCATACCTGGGAGTTGGAACAAAAGCTACTTTGAATTGAGCACAATAAATCATAATTGAGTACAATAGAGAACTACAATAGAGAAGATTCTGCAATCTTGCGAATTGTCTAGGTTTTAAATATCATCTGAGCCTTGGCCAGGGCCCGGTTAGCTCTCAAATTTTGACCGGGGCCCGTGCTGGCAATCTTTAGAACCCATAGAAGTTCCAGAAATTTGTCTATAAATTATATCATTAAATTGGAAATATGTGTTGTCAAATAATATTTTAATGCCTTCACCCCGGTAAGAGCCTAAGCCAATTTCTCAGCGGGGCTTATTAACGTCCTGCTAATTTTGTCACTGAACTATGCAGAGTCTATAATGAGTTCAGCTTAGGTAAAGCCAATTATTAAAATATTTCGGGGGGTGTGTGTGGCTCTAAATTATAAAGACAGGGTCAAAACTTAGGTTAATATATAGGACCCTGCATTGGTCTTGGCAGTTTGAGAGTAATTTTTAACTTAGAAAATATACGTCGAGAATAATTTTAATTAATTTAATTATAGCTTATATATTATATAAGATCATCACAGATGAATTGTTGTAAGGTTTTTGTTATTTTGAAATTACCTAGTTCATAATTCATTGATAGATTAAATTTTTGTACACAGCAGAAGACAACATAACCTATTAAAAAAAATTTTTTACTTAATATACACACGAAGTTGGGCAAATGAACCTCTGCCCTACCGGAGCCTTCCCAGCGCCCTGTAAAATTTCCTACTTAGGCCTCGGTCGGAGGAATAAATTTTGGCAGTATGGGGCCTGATAATAAATGCGGGCGCTGGTAGGGCACTACTAAATTTTTGCTATAAAACAATGGATTAGTGATGAAGTGAGTTCAAAAATCAACAAATTTAAAATTGTTCAATTACTTTTATTAAAATTCATCATTGTAAAAAAAACATGTTTTTTTTTTTTTTTTTTTTTTCAAGTTTTTATATACTGTCAATTTGGATGAATTTAGAAACACCCTTACATATACAATACCGAATATCTTTATCCAAATAAGGATAATAATTGCATTTACCACCTCGTTTTACTTTGTAATATTCATTGCATTTGTTTGAACAATCTTTATTGTCAAGCACAAGTGTCTTAATGTAGGACTTTCCAAGATTTTTTATGAAACAGTCTCCTAAAAAAAAGATTGCATTAGAAAATGGTATTAAAAATTAATCTATAATTATAAAAAATTGAAAGAATAGTAATTGGTCGTATGCTTATTGAAAAAAATCTAAAATGCTTTCACCAATAATAATTGTATCTTTAGGTTCGAACGAAATGAAAAATTCAGAGTAAGTTGATTGATCGAGAATATAAATTTTTTTAATACAAAAATTGATTATTACCCTAAATTTAAACTTACGTTTTGACACTGAATTTTTACTGTAAGGTAGACCAGCGTACACATATGCGATACAAATGAAAAGAGTAATTAAAAAAATCTTCATTTTGTCAAGTAATTTTTCCAAGCCCACGACTGGTCTTAGCTAAAATGATGCTAACCTTTTTATTCTCAAATTTTTGGCAATTATAGTTACATATACAACTGAATAAACTCCGAACATTTTTTATTGCTAGAACTTAATACTCTTTATCTTTCCCGAAAACATGTGTCAATTTTCATTTCATTGTGGGTGAATAAAAAAAAATTAAGTACCAGCGCTGATTAAAGAAAATTCGTGGTATTATTTTGATCGCTTTTTCAAATAATAATATTATTTTCAAAAAATCACGTCGTAAAAAATAGTATACACATAGTAAAGAAAAATTATTAAGTGTAGATCTTTCCACAAATTAAATAATTTAAATTTTTAATTGATAATTATTTTTTATGGAAAGATTTTAAAGCTACCTGTTTTTTGATATATAATTACGAGTTTAGTTATTTTATAAAATTATTAATTTTGGGAACGGTAGTTTTCAAAAAAAAATTTACAAATAAAACTCATAAATACTGCACTCTTTGAAAAAAAAAAATTCTTTATAACAAATGTTATAGTTTGAAAAGCTATTAAGTAAATTAAAATTAACTAAAAAATGATCCAAAATAAATGAGAAAATTTTTTATTACATTAATATTACGTATTTGAGTTAAATCGGCAAAAAAGATGACTTAAATTTTTTTTAGTTATCTATAGGTTTATCACTCAAAAAATGTTAAAAATATAGATACAGATTAAAAAAAGCATTTGAATTTTTGAAAATTATGTTTTTTAAATAATAATTAATCTCCTGCTAGTCATTTTTTAATTGAAGAACTTTTAGTCGATGGAACAGAAACGGTTTGATGTAATCAAATTAAAAAAATTTAAACTGTTTTTAATTATAATTTTTTTAATTTATAGGCAATATAAAGGATATTTTAAAACTATCATATGAATAAAAATTAGTATGAAAATTAGGTTTACAGTCACTTTTGAAAATCGATTTCATCGTAAGTTTTATAATGAATTTAATTATTAAAATTGTAATTTTCAATTTTAAACGTCACCAATATTTTATTTTCATAAAAAATTCAATGTGAATTCGTCTTAGTTTCTAACAAATTAAAACTTTCAAATAAATATGCAAAAAGATTTTGTAAAATAAAGTAGAATTTCTGTCCGGTCTTATTCTTATAAAAGATTTTATCCAATTTATTTTTTTCATTATAGTTGAAATAAATATTAAAAAAAAAATTTTAAATTGATTTTACTTTAATTTTACGTTAAAAGTACTCTTTTGATTTTTCAAATTGTAAATTTGATTTAAAACTTGTAAATCTTACTTTGGTTGGGATTACGGTACACAATATAAAAAAAAGTTTTGGTAAAATTACCTCGATCATCGATATAAAAATCGAGAACATCGTTGATCGAGGTAAATTTACATCGTTGACCGTAGTAAATTTACCCCGCTCTCAATGGTAACTTAACCAAAAAATGTAAATTTACAAATTACTCCGCTGGTCCACGTTCCTATTTTTTACATCGTTGATCGGTGTAGATTTACCGAATTTCAGTAAAACTACATAACTCAACGGTGTAAATTTACGATTTCTGGTTAATTTACATCGATGAGCTAGATAATTTTACTTAAACTATTTTTTACAGTGCATGTTGCAATATTTATACGAGCTAAAAGTTTTAAAAAATGATCAAATTTTACGAATTTAAATGAAATTAACGAAATTATAAAATTTAAAAATAAGTGATGGAAAAAAATTACTTGCTATAATTATCTTTTAGACTTTACTCTAAGTTGATAAAAAAATTAATCGATTGAAAAAAAATCAGTTAATTTATTGAGTTTAAAAAAATTTTCAATTAATCATGAGACTCGAATTCTATTAAACTTTTATTATTTCAAATGCAAAATTTTTAAAATAATTAATTAATAAAATAAAAAATTTATTTTTGGATTAATTAAATATCAGTTTAAATTTTATATTAAAAATTTGAAATTCGGAAAGGAAAAGGTTGCAGGAAAAAATGAAATAACAAGCATCATTTTTATATTTAATCATATCGTAACTATTTATTATTAAATAATAATAATAATAATAATAATAATTATAATAATAATAACGTGAGATCTTGTCGATCGATATAAAAAAGGCAGGCGGCAATATAATAAAATATATTCAATATATACACACTCGTAATAAATTTTACAGCCGTTCGTACAATAAGGGTTTGTCCTTCATCGCAGTTTGAGAAAATAAGGCACTGGCACATGACCGGCATCTCTTACAAACATAAAAAGGAGAGATTCTCGCTCGTTAATCATCGCATTATCAACTCCGCTAGCTTCCCCACCCACCGACCCAAAGAGATGTTTTTTTATTTTTTTTTTCGGGTGCGCACCCTGAATTCAAAAGAGGACGACGCTTCCTTTATTCGGTGTCGGTCGGCGGGTTTATAAATTTATCTCCCGGTCGCGCTTTACCATACAATGCGATGAAGATATATCATTAAAATTCGGGGTGTTGAGAAGTTCTTATTTACATGGTACACATTGTCGTCTTCCACACTACCGAATTCCGCCTTTCTCTCTCTTTCTCTAGCATACATTTACAAAATCGTTGTTTCTTTTTTATAAAAAAATATATAAACTATCTACAGTGGTTTTGCTAATAATGGCCCCTCGAATATAAGTTACACTGAAGTCTTGGTTATCCGAACTCGCGGCTCGTGTGACTAGATTTTTCATTCGTTTCTTTTCACCCTGAAGATCCGTTGTACAGAGTCCTCGGTGTATGTACAATAAACTCCGGCTTCTGTAAACAAAAAAGAAAAAAACATCTCATTAGTATATACACATATTTTTCACTCTAAAATATTACAAAGTTCCAGATTTTTCCCGAAAAAAAAAAAAAAAAAAAATATATTCATGCATCGTAAAGAAAGAGGGGAAAAAGTTGATTGATGCGAGCAGGAGGACACAATGCGAGGCGCGAATAAAAAGGTCCTGCCCTCCGGAATCGAAATATCGTGGAGGGAGAGGGGGAGAGAGAAAAAAAGAAGAGAAGGGAGCAGAAGAAAATGAGGGGGAGGAAAAAAGCGAGAGAGATGCTATTGAAAGAAAGAAAAAAAGGAAGAAGAAACGCGTAGCTGCACGCATGAAAGGGAACAAAAGCGGGGGGACCCGTGAATGGGCCCATTGTGACGGGGGTACGGGGGCCGTACGTACAGGGCGCAAGGTCACATGCAAGGGGTTGAAAAAAACTAAGTACTCGGAGTGGTACCAACCTGGACATTCACGGCTGCTCTTCCACGGGCGGCTGCCAGTGGTAGGATAGGTAGTCTAGTAACACCGCGTCCTCGGGGCTCATGGGCTCGTAGCCCTCGTAGCTGTAGTTGGGGTTGGGGTTGCTGTAGCTGCCGTACCCCTGGCTGCCCCCGGTGGAGCTGGAGTCCGAGACGAAGCTGGGCGTCGGGGAGTTCGAGGGCTCGGCTACGTAGACCGGGCTGGCGTGCCCGAGTTGGTGGTAGACCGTGTGGTGTTGTTGCTGCTGGCCGGGTTGCTGGTAGTGGAGTCCGTACTGGTGCTGGTCCTCGCAGGACTCTGTCTTGATCTCGAACTTGATTATCTCCGGCTGGTGGTGCTGGTGCTGGTACTGCTCCAGAGTCGGCGAGCCGAGGGACGACTGGGCTGGCGAGCCAATGCTGCTCGCACCCGAGGACGTCGACGACTGGGAGCTGACGTCGCTGTCATGCTCGTCAATAAGGGCCTGGAGGTTCCTTATGTACTCGACCGCCATCCTCAGGGTCTCGACTTTGGAGAGCTTTTTGCTGCCCGCTCGGGCTCCACCCTGGGTACCCTCGGTACTGTTTCCCAAGGCCTGGGCCAGGGTCTGAGGTATGTGTTGCCTCAGGGTGGCGAATCCGTTGTTCACTTGCTTGACGCGGTTCCTCTCGCGGGCGTTCCTCCGCGCGACCGAGGCCGGCTGGGAGGACGAGGGCGTAGACTGCGCGTACATCTTGCGCTTCTGCTGAGCCTTGCTCTCGCTCGAGGAGGTGTTGGCGACGATGACGTTGCTACGGGGTAGCTGCTGCGGGTGGTAATGCACGGACAACATGTTGTCGACAAGTGTCATCTGTTCACACACTAATAAACAACCCGCACGTGCTCGCTGGTACACTGGTAGCGCGAGGGTAAAAAAAAAAAAAAAAAAAAAAACAACAAGAAACTTCGAAGGAATGAAAAAAAAAGTCGCGGCTGGCGCTGCGAAAGAACAGTTCGGCAGGAGTGGCGGCTCCCGAAATAACTCGAGAGCGGCGGGAGCTGGGCCTTATATACGTCCCTGCGGAGAGACACGCGCCTCGAATCCCCTCCACCCTGTGCGTGTGCTGCTGCCGGCACGCACATCGTCTCTCTCTCTCTATCCCTCGGGCCCTTCTTCGGACGTGCGTCGGGGTAGGGATGGTCGTGCGTCCCTTCGCTCGGAAGGCTGCACGCTGCTGCCACCACACGCTCAACAAGTGCTCCCGACCAACACCGAGCCGAGTTGCAGTCTGGTCGAACTCTCGGGTTGTAGCCAGAGCGCGTGTTTTTTTCGAAATTATGAATTTTTTTTTTTTTCTAATTGTTTGGGTTTGCTAATAGCGTTACCACGATGAAATTTTTCTGGGTTTCAGGCATGGATTTTGTTCATTATGATCCTAGGAGTGAAAATATTATGTTTTACATTCTTGTTGTGAAAAATAATAAACTGTTGATAGATTGTTTTTTATGGAACGTTAAATCAATCAATTGTTGAATTAAGTCGAATTTTCTGATTACCTACGAGATCTAGTAGTCCCTCCTCGGTACAGTCCTGCAAAGTGGCGCCACTAATGATCTGACTACCTCAGTATATAGTCCTGTATAGTCCTGAATAGTCCTGGCCCAGCCTATTTTGAACGGGACAGGACTACGAGAACTTCATATAGTATTTTTATTTGATAGTCCTGTGACAGTCCTGTCAAAACAGGACCAAGTGCGTAACCGCTTGGTACGACTTGCATTAACGATATTCATGAACGCGGGCCTATGATCCCCTGCAGATGGTTATGGGAAAATACCATTTCTGATATCTAGAGCTCAAGAAGGAGCAAGCCGATTCAGAAATAATTTTGAGGCAGCTTGACAAAAAAGTGAGAAAAAATCAGGATCCAAATACTGTATCAAAATATGAGGAGTACAATTGTTAGAAAAACAAACTTGTCCCTCCACCCCTACCAGACACTTAGAAACTAGGGCCGGTCAGCACGTCGATTTCGGGAGCCAATTACAACCCCGCACTTTGTAAAATGCAAATTTTGTCCCCCTCGGTCACGTGTTTACGCATTACTCCGGCGGTCGGCGTAATAACAACCCCAGAAGTTTTGCGCAACCCCCTTGATCATGAACTTGGCGAGCGGTTGCGCAGCCCAAGCTTACCCACATCATCAACCTCGAGCGAGAGTGAACGCCGCGGCACGCGACTTGCCATCCCTTCCCCTCGCGACTTTCGCTCGCGGAATCTCGCTTCCCCCCCACTCTGGCTACCTACCAAGATCAAGTGCATCACTCTTAATTTCGCTCGATACTCCCGCGCTTATTCAGCATCGATAAAGTTAGGCGGTTCTTTTGGTGTATTTGATAATGTCATCAGGCTAGGCCTGCATTCCGGGAGCATCAGAAGTCCGAGGAGGGGGGAGATGCGTCCGCTCGACTTTTTTTTTCGAGTTGAGAGAGGGGCGGGGAGAGAGAAACCGGCAGCGCGGCTAAAAAGACCGGTCCACCGAAAGAGCGAAGGTGATGCGTTATGGAGGGAAAAAAAAGAAGGAAGGAAGGAAGGTACTTTGATTTTTCGATAAAGGGTTGTTATTAGGGACCCGTCGCGATAAAAAAGTTTGTGAAGCGCGTTTGGGTGGAGTAAAAACTGCTGATGGGCTTTTTCAGAAAAATTTTACCGAGGAGAGTGTTTGTAATTGGTATTGGGTACTGTGAAGACTGGAATTATTTATTTTGGTAGGGCTACTGTTCGATTTGTTGAGAATGAACCTTCAAATGTTGATAATTATTGATGCAGATAAATTTTTCACAAAAATATGCTAGTACACTTATATTTCGAACAGTAAGTTAAAACTCGGTTTTCTGTCAAAAAAAGTGATCTTACTCGCAATCAAGGCGGCTACTGTTTGTAATTACTACATCTAACTGTATAACTACGCAATCTCAAATCTCATGGAGTTAGCATAAGCTGATTCCAAATAGGATCTTAATTAGTTTTTTTCCTACTTGTCAACTGACAATTTTTGGCAGAAAGTAACATTTCATTTATTATGCGTCCAAAAATAAAAAAAGTGACTACAACTGGTTACGAAAACACGTCGCGGGAGTCTATACGATCCACAACACATAATGCGAGTTTCCCCCACCTCAGATCTGGCGCGCGCCGAGTTCTCCCCACCTCTGCGTCGGGGTTGGTGCTCCCGGTCCGGTGGTTTTTTATACTCCGTGATTTTTGAGATGATTAGCCGCGGGACCTTAATAACGCAACCAGGGCTTTTTATTACCCGGCGACAACGCCTGCTTCGGGGAAATCGATCGGGGGGACCGCAATTATTATTTGCCGAAACATTGCGACGCGCACTGGGAATATTAATAAACTCGAGTGGGGCCTAAGGCCGTTTTAGGGGATCCCAATCGCGGGTATGTATCTTGTGTGGGGTCTTGAGTTTCTTCGATAAAAATGGGAATTATGTGGTACGTAATGACAAGATACATGATTTTGGGTACGGGTCATGCGGAATTTTTATTTGTTTCACATGCGCTGGATATAAATTTATAACTTACAAAAAAGTTTATTGGTGAGACTAAGTTTGGGATCGTGTAATGGAAAAAATGAGCGAGATGAGCATTCAATAATTTTATTAAAACTTACAACATTTAATCAAATACAGAATATTCAAACTCTTATTTGAAAATACTCAAACTTTAAAGCACTGTAAAGTCAATAAATACACAACAAAACATTTTACTTAATTAATCATTTGATTTTATTTTCATTCTAATTAATGGGTAAAGCTCAAAGAAAAAAGTTGAAATGCTTATAAGACAACCAATTGCAAAAATCATGAGGGGATCATTGATATCACTGATGGGTTCAAAGTTGACTTTTCGATTTTTCGACACATCGTAAGGGTCTATATACATTTTTCCATGATGAATTGAATTTTGGAGACCCGATTCAAATACTTGTTGAAACTTTTCATTGAAATTTTTAACATACACAGAATTTTTCGCAAAGATCGGAACAAAAAAGTCATTGAATATAATTGGCTTGACAATTTTCATAGTTGGAGACTTATCGGGATTTAGATATTTTTGAATCATGTACTTCGCTTGAATGGTAGAACCAAAACCAAAACAATTTTTATTCGCAGAAAGTTTTTCGAAGCATTCGAGAAACTTCTTTACACGTACAGCAGATGCTATTAAATTTTGTATCACCTTGTCGTATTTATTAACATTGTCGCGAAAATAAGAATCAAGCATGTATATCGGAAATGTAGGATGATTGATTTCTTCAAAGGAATCATAAATAATTTCTTCATTCTTAACAACATCGTGATCAGAGAAAATTGAAAATACGCTGCTTGAATATTGTATTGAAAATACAGCAAGATTTATAAAAATCAGTATTTCAAAACAATTCCGTGGTTTTTTAAGCACTGTAACACCAAATACATTATGTAATGACCAAATGACGGAGTTGAGTTTACGTAATTTTACAATGATCATTGTCAAAAGTATAATTAAAGCGGTTAAGAAAAAGTGCACAAAAATTTTCGAATAAATTTCAAAGGTGGTGGTATTGGTATTAAAGATTATTGGTCCTGTTAAAACCATATTAGCTTCTACGAAAACTTTTCCAGTAACAATTCCTCTTTTGTGAGCATCAATCAGTTGTATTCCGAGGGTGTGTAGGAAGATCGAAGTGTCAATCTCATCTTTTTCAATTTTTTCAAAAACGTAATTATTTGGAAAGAAAAAATGATAGATTTTGGTATAATCAAATGTAAAATTCAAAGATTCAGATGTAAGTTTTAAAAATCCATAGTAAACACAATTTATTTTTAATTCGTTTGAATCATTTTTAAACTCGATGTGCGGAGGATAATTGTGAAGAATTGTTTGGATTTTATGTCCATTCATGTCTCTTATTTTATCAGGAAATAACTGTCCCTTTGATAAATCGTTTCGATAATAAGTTTTAAAGAATTGATTATAGTATCGAATGATTGAATTTTCGTTACCCTGAACACTTAAAAAGGTAAAGTCTAAAAATTTCAAATCCCAAGCATCGAGAAGTAAATTTTTTATATAAACGTTTATAGGCTTAGGGTCGCCAATCAGTATAACCAAAAATTTTGCTCTTGGATGTAAAGGATTCGATTTGGCTGTGAAACCCAAGATATTTTTGATTTTATAAACGTTAAAATTGTATATATTTTCGATTACAATGAATAAATTTGACTTTAAACCTGAGTTTATGTTTGTCATTTTTTGCGTAATGTTTAAAATTTCCGTATTGTTTGGATCCAGAATGAAACTTGGGACCTCACATGCAATTTTTTCGAGAATCAAAAATTTGAATTTTGTATAATTTTTTGTTGTCATTTTCAGTTCAGGAAAAATCGAAATTTGAGTAGGATTTATTTCTAAAATACCATCTATGACTTCATCGATTGAATTATTTTTCGGTAAAGCTGCTGACTTGCAACAAAAAATGATCAGAAAACTTATTGTTTCAAAATACTGGAACATCTTCAATCTATTAACGCTCATAAGCGTCTGTTACTGCATGAAATATTCTCTTATCTTTTAAAAAGTCGATAATTTAATAAATGCTGTATATGCTTAAATGAACATTTAATAATAACATAAGTAAATGAATATTCCAAATATTGCATTAATTAAAAAAAATGTACATATTTGATCAATACTTTATGTTGATTACTCTTTAAAATGCAAAATAATCAAATTTTAATATTAGTTATTGTAAAAAAAAATTGAATTTATCATGATTGAATAATAATCGGGTGAAAAGAAAAAAAACCCTTTTAATGATTAATTATGAAATAAAAAAATTCAAAGATGAACTGTTTTTTTTTTTTTCAAACAGCACCATCAAAGTTTCAAGCATTACAAACTACAAAAACGGTTGAAAAAAAAAAAAAAAAAAAACTAAAAAAATTTTATAAACCCTTTTGACATGTGTATAATGCTTGATCCCGAAAGTGAAACTATGTATCTCGTGCTCAGTCAACAAACAAACCGCCAGATTCTTTCGCAACGCAGCCTCGCTTAACATCTCAAAAGTCTAACGTGACTTCGCACCCGAAAACGGTGTTAAAAGGACAAGAAAAAAAGAAACCGCACGTCGCGTGTGTTACTCCAAAGCATTGGCTTATGAATGCTCGAGATAAGCTTCATAACGGTCTAGCGCCACGCGCGCGTGCAGATTTCTTTTTCTGCAAATTTTACATTCAGCGAAGTACACTGTAACTTCCAATTGGGGATCATCTTACCTTCAAAGAACTTTTTTCAAATGATTGCTTGCATTTATATGCTCTGCGTTGGAAGAAACGTTACTAGTAAACATCCAAAAATTTTATTTTTAACTTTGTTTACATACTGAAAATCAAGGCCAAAGACAAAAATCATTCTTAGTGAGAAAATTGAGAGATTCTGATTTAATTTTTAATTTTTTTGTTGACAACTAATCGATCAGCATAATATTTTTTAAAACATACTCATAATGATAGTTTAAATAAAAATTCTGTTTGTAGAGTAGTCAAATTTTAACTGATATTTTATTTTAGTCAAATTTATAAAATAAGCTTACCGTTACATATGTTTTGCTACACAGTAGCTTCTTCAGACGGTAATCGTTTCAAAATTTGACTACTCAATAAACAGAGTTTTTATTTAAACTATCATTATGTTAATCCATTTTCATTAAGTAGAGGCAATGTCAACTGATAACATACTCATGATCTAAAAGAAAACGAATAATGCCAAATAATCATTTTAATTCTGTACCCGACTTGACCTCGCTAAATCGTAAGCCCAAAATGAGTTACAAAAAGTACCTTACTTTGGTCCGACTGCCATAACCAGAACCATACAGCAGTAAAAAGTGGTAAGGATCGATAACGGAACACAATGAGAAAAATGAAATCAATTTACAGCTCGGTTAATAAAGTACGGTCACGCGCGAGGTGCAAAATCTCATTACCTCTCGCCTCCCGTCCATTCAATCCCGCTCGTTTAATTTAGCCCTGCACTCGTCCTTATTAAAAAAGAAGATAATAACCCGAACTCGTAATAACAACAACAACAAACGAAGACCTACTTCCAGAAATTAAGAAATTATCATTTCTCGGGCCCTCAGCATCCGGCCCTTTGTGATCCCGGTGCACCAGAAGAATAAAGAGATAACGGTTCTTGGATGCGTGCGTGGGTGCCTTTTTCGCCAAAAAGTAAATCACGGGTGCCCCAGGGTGGTGGGAAGTTTAAGGAAAGAGCAAGAAGTGTGTTATTAAGAGGGAAACGAGTGCGAGAAGAAGGTCGATTTGTCGCGGTTTATTGAGAGGGAGGAACGAGCGATGATAGCTGTGGGGAGATTCATGGCGGGCGATTTTGAGGGGGAGTATTATTTACCGATCAGCGGCTGCTTTTTTTGCACCTTCGAGATTGAATGTGCAGAAGAAAGTTTCAGATGGGAAGAGTTCGGAAAAAAATTTTTTTTTCTGGTGCACTTCCTGGTGGAGATTGTCGGCTGGGATGATGATAAACTGAAATATTGTTTGAATAGTATGATAACTTATTTTGTAAAACCAGCCAGTTTATTTTGATTATTAAATAATTTAATTTATATAAATTTTTTTTTTTTTTCAGAATTTTGCTATGATTTATTTTAGGCAGCAGAAATACTGCAAATATATTTTAATTTGTCCATGAAATGTTTGAAATTATTTTCACAGAATCAGAGAATGTTTATTATTACACTTGTACCTTTTATTTACTTGTTTATAATCTATTTTTAAATAATTAAACTAGACTTACCTCGAAATCATCAGTGGTAAAAATTTAACCCACATTTTTTAAATCGGATTAAAGATCAATCACTCTGGTGTCGCGGGCGTAAAAACATCCGTTGATTATTAAATAATTTAATTCATATAAATTTTTTTTTTTTCAGAATTTTGCTATGATTTATTTTAGACATTAGAAATACTGTAAATATATTTTAATTTGTTTATTACTTGAAACGTTCGAAATTATTCTTCCAGTATCAGATTATGTTCATTATGATACTTGTACCTTATATTCACTCATTTTTAATCTATTTTTAATTGTTTAAACTAGCTTTTCTTCGAAATAACCAGTGGTAAAAATTTAACCCACATTTTTTCTATAGGATTAAAGATCAATAAGTCTGGTGGCGTAAAAACATTGGTTGATTATTAAATAATTTAATTTATATAAATTTTATTTTCAGAATTTTTCTATGATTTATTTTAGGCAGCAGAAATACTGGAAATATATTTTAATTTGTCCATTAGTTAAAATAGATTTGTTTATCATGACACTTTTACCCTATATTTACTCGTTTTCAATCTATTTTTAATTAATTAAACTAGCCATACCGCGAAATTAGCAGTGATAAAAATTTAACCCACATTTTTTCGATCGAATTAAAGATCAATCACTCCGGGTGGCGTAAAAACATCCGTATCAACCAAATTAAAACCGAATTAACATCTTAATCTAAATAACGTTGCTTTCACAAGTGCGTACGATTGTATATTAAGTAGTCGCTTACCGTACATCGTAACGCATTAATTCGGCCTGATGTATACACAATCGACCTTATTTGCAGCACGTGCAGGCCCCAGCCAATTTTTATTTCCGATTTCCCAAATGAATGGGGGGGGGGGAGGTAGGGGGATAACAAATAAATTAATGAGCCGTAAAATGACGTCGGCGGCATCCTTAAATAAGTTTTCGTGAAACTCGGTTTGCATAACATGCTGCATCGATCATGAATGCGCTCCAGGTAAGCTAATGATCGAACGAGTATGCGAGGGCCCAAAAAAAAGTGCTGCGTTGGTTCATTCTACTTTCTACCTGATGAGCTCTTAAATGAAAGATAAGAGCGAGATGAAAGATTTTTGCCGATTCGGGGGCTCACTGCGCCTCTCTCGATACTCGGACCGATAAGTTACATTTGGGTCGGTGTGCTCGCTTGTTTTCATTTTTTGTTTATATTATGTACGCACTGTACGATGAGTAAATACTGTTATTACGAGGCTGTTATTTTTAAATTATCCCTTCTTTTGAGATGCTTAATGGTTATTATATTGATACTTTTAGTGATAATTGAGTGTTGATAGGGAGAATTTTTTTTTTTTTTTACAAGTATACTTGGTGTAACACATAAATAAAAGACATAGGTTATTAAATTGATTAGATGACACCAATTTTAAAGGACTACATAAACCACAGAATTTTCTTTGAAAACCTTTGGTAACGCGAATATTGAGAAATTTTATCCTTCCCGGAAAAGTCATTTCAAAATCGATTCGATGGGTCAAGTCGGTCAACTTCTGACGCTGGACTGTCCTTTGGATCGCGATGAAAAATTAAAACCCAACTAGGAACTCATCGTCCACCGGTGAGTCCATTATGAGTACTGAATGACGTTTTGTTCGGCATTATGTGTCATAGGGGGTTTTTTCGCGGTAAAATCCGCTCCGTCGAGAAGAATATAAAAATGGAGGAGGAAAACAAATGGGCCACTCCACCGACAAAACCTCGAAGCGTTCGAAAAATCACGCAAAATCCTCCAAGAGTCCCTGTTTTTGTCGAAGACAATGGGGGGGCCGGCCCGCTTGCGCCGAGCCGTCGAACATAATGCGCTTTTGGAGTGTCCGAGCGGGCCGGACCCCCCGCGGACCCCGGAGAGATCTCGAGGCACTAATCGAGATAACCAGCGATCTCTCTTGGTAAACAAATTTTCTGGAAATAAAGTGTTTGGACTCATTGGTATCATCGACAGGGGATTACCTGGAGGTTTACCGTAATAGGGATTAATAATCGACGTAATTATTTTATTTTTTTTTGATTTGTGGACGGATGGAAATTAATTTTTATATACTTTTGTACTTAGATTATGCAAATTTTGAGCCATTTGATAAAATAAATTTAAACGACTTATTGCGAATTCGACAAAATTAATCTGTTTACGAGAATCTCGAAAGACCTATTGTTGAAAATTCTTGAAATTTCAATGTATTTTTTGAATATACTCAGAAGATGTCAACCTATTTCGATGTAAGTTTTCAGGGAGCACTCTCAGAGTAAGATTGCATTTTTTTTAATAGTATAAAAACTGTTTATATTTTTAAAAAATTTTCAAATTTGAAAAATTCAGTTTTTAGTAAATTTAGCATAAACTTTTACTTATTTGGTACCTATTGAATGCGGTTTCTTTCAGAAACTGTAAAATCAAAACCTTTTGAAATTTTTCCCTGAAATTTTAACACAGTATTTTAGAGATATTTTACAAAATTATAAAAAGTTGGTTTTTTGAAATTTTTACTTATAGCCACGGCCCTTGAAAAATTCAAGTTTTAATCTTTTGAAAAAAACCAAGAACTCAAAATAATACCGTTTTTCCGATAAGAATAGTTATCTTACCCTGGCCTGTTATCGAAATGGGTGCAAACATTTTCTTTCGACTACACAAAAAAACATACTTTCTATTTAAAAAACACATAATATAATTTGGTTTGCACTAACATAAATTTTACTATCTTTCATTTTACTTTTCCAGTGTACACTGTGCGCCCTCGTATCATGTAAAACCAAAAGTTTGACGACCTCATGCTTTTTTTTTTACCTGCACATATGTTCGAGTACTCGTACGAAGAAATTTCAAAAATTTTCGGGAAAAAAAAAAGAATAAATAAATTCGTCCCTCCCTACCCTCCCTCGGAGGATTTCGGGCGTGAAACGAGTAGCCAAGCGCGGGGGCCGCAGCACCTCAAATCGAGCGTAAAGCTAAAGTGACACCCGAAAAATATCGGGGAATTTCGGGGACCACCTCGAGCAATATCGATTTTCGAGTCGATCGCACCCAGCATCTGTCGCGTGGCCCAAGCAGGTTGCAGCCGAGCGATTATACACCCGGGGTATCGATTTTCCTCCCCGCAAAACATATTCGGCTCTCGATTTATCGGACTATCTCCTGCATCAGATCCATACGGGGATTATAATATTCATCTCGGCTTACCGAGTTTTGTAATAACAATAAAAACCCAGCTTGAGTTTTGAGATTACTTACCCTAGGAGAGATCTTTCGAGAAATCAAGCGTTTCCTGCTTCCTGCAGATTAAAATCGGTGGATGCAAAACACGAGGAGCAATTTATCTGACGGACGTCTTAAAGACCTTCGATACTGGAGTTCCTAGGAAAATACGACGGACGGATGGCTTTATTATACCGGAGAAGACGGTTTACCTACATACGGGCGCCCCGCAAAATCATCGATGATCCCGGGCACGTACACCTCAGCGACCTTGCAGCCTGCAACGACTTTTTTTTTTTTTCTCTCCCCGGCAATCAGCTGTCCCTCTTATTTTCGAATGCAGAGTGCAGTTTTGCGGGGCTCGAAAATTATTGTAAACAAGCAATAGTGTCGAGTTGTTTCTTTGTGGTGAGCAGGAACTGTAGGATAGAGTTGTGTGGTCGTTTATTAATGAGGTGGAAAATTAAAACGTGAGTATGAAAAAAAATTAGGATCGATAGATATGTTTGCTCAGGGATTAATGAAAATAGATTGATGGGTCGAACTGGTCGATAAATGAAAGGTTCGTATACTACAAAATATTATAATTCTTTTTGGGTTCTTTCTTTTATCTTAGGATTTTTTTTTAAAGTTAACCGTATGTATAATCAAAACTAACAAAACGTTTGAAAATAAAAGATCCATCAAACAACCAAATAAACCAAGATACACAAAAAGGGCCCAAAATCCGCTCTAAATCGTTATAATCACCCTGATCTCCAGTCATGTAGTAGGGCAGTAAACAGGAGATGATCCGCTTATCCATAGCGAACTCCGTACAAAAATTTCCCTCAACCTGTATTTTAAACCAAATTTTTAAGATAAACCTTCCCCCCTCCCCTGCTCCCAATTATGCACCGCACGCGATCAAGGCACACACATACACACACACCCGGGATGGATAAATCGGTCTCGTGGCAGCTGCCACGCGCGCGTGTCACCTGCCCTCCCTGGTCCGGTGACATTCGAATGAAGGACTGGCCGCGCAAAAAATTAAGAAGCCACTCGTGATTTCGAATTTTCTACAAAACGTCCTCACCGATTTTATTTTTTCACGTAACGAGATCGACTCCCTGTTTTTTTTTTACCAAAGGGCTTGAAGTTATGAAATCGTCAGTTTCAAGGTCCACCTGCGCGGGCATACCGTTAAACGAGATCTCGTTAGGGGCTGGGCGTCAGCTCGTTTCGGGGGCTCTAAATTTAACGCCGCTCTTTCATCTTTTCTCAGAGGTTTTTTTTTTATTCTTCTTCTTTTTTTTTCAATCATATTTTTACGCTCGCGAAAAACGCACCGAGATTTTCGGTGTCGCGTTACCCGCGCGGAGTTTTTTAGAGGGCAGTTGTTTATGAGAATCGATTTTTATTCAGGTTAATTGGTTATCGGGGTTTTGGATTTTAAGCAAGAAATGATAGGTTTTAAAAAAAATTATCAATAAAACATGTTGGTACAGCAAAAAAAACGGAATAAAAGTAAAAATAGTATTAAAAACTGAACGCAAGAAATTCATTTCATTTTAAAGATTTTTATTGTTTCCATACTCAAAATATAGTGAAATTTTTTTACAGCTTTTTTAATAATTAAGATTTACGATAATAACGCCTGAATCAAACATAAAAATTACTGAAACAGCATATTAAAAATGTTGCTTGCATGCATGCTTGTAATAATCAATGAAATTAGAATTACAAATATTTTTCAACCCCTTGAATCTTTTAAAACATAAGTCAA
This sequence comes from Encarsia formosa, assembly GCA_038277355.1. Classification (NCBI taxonomy): domain Eukaryota; kingdom Metazoa; phylum Arthropoda; class Insecta; order Hymenoptera; family Aphelinidae; genus Encarsia; species Encarsia formosa. The sequence continues at coordinate 11,837,437 of CM076186.1, read as the reverse complement.
TCATTAAATGTAAATTCATAATTATTATCGTCGGCTTGGATAAGTCTCTTAATTCTAAACCTGAAAAATATAATTTTATAGACAATAGTGAGAATACTTAAGATGTACCCGACCATAAAAATAATCAGTGGATAGATAATATTTTTCTTTGGTTCAAATTCAATTCCTTCGTTTTTTAATTTTTCATAAGTAATAGAATACTTTTTCGTGTAAAAAATCGACTTTTGGAGACCCGACTCAAATAACTGTTGAAATTTTTTATCAAATTTTTTTATATAGGGTGAACCTTTGGCATAAACCGGTGCAAAAAAGTCTCCAATTACGATGGGCCAAGCTAATTTCATGGCCAGTGAGTTATCTGGATTACGATACTTTTGGATCATGCAGTTTGCAGAAACGGCGGAATTGAAGCAGAAACAATCCTTTAGCGTGGCAAGTTTTTTTTTTACACTCTAATCTATCAGCTACAACAACTGTATTTGCTGCTAAGTTTTGAATGGCTACATCGTCGTTGTCATTTTTTGGGCTCTTGAAATAAGTATTGAGCATGTAAATAGGGAATGTAGGACGTTTAATTTTTTCCAAAGCATCGTAAATGATTTCTTTATTTTTCACAACGTCGTCATCGGAAAAAACTGCAAATATGTCGCTTGAATATTGTACGGATAGTACAGCAAGGTAAGCGTAAATTAATTTCTCAAAACTTTTTTGTGGTTTTTTCTGTACAGTGATACCAAATAACAAAGCCAAAACATAAAATAATGACCAAATGATAGGATTGAGTTCACACAATTTCATCAAAAATATTGTGACAAATACAATTAATGCTGTTAGACAAGAGTACTTGATGATTGTTATAATTTCAGACTTTTGCGTCTTGATGTGGAGAATAGGTGCGACTATGTGCATGTTGGCTTCATTAATAACTTTTCCAATAAGAAAGGAACGATTTAGTTTTAAATTAGTCAGTTGTACTCCAACAGCTAGTCCAAACATAAGTGTATCAATTTCACCTTTTTCAATTTTTTTTAAACAGTAACTATCTGGAAGAGTATTTTTCTTAATTTCTACAGAATCGAAATCAAAATTTAAAGCTGCTGATGCAAATTTCCAAAATCCATAATCAACACCACTAATCGTTACATCACCGGATTTATTGGCAACAGTGTCAGTACTATAGCAGAAACGATCCTTTTGTGATGCAATTTTTTCATAGCATTCTGTTTGATCAACTGCTAGTATTGCATGGGCTTTTAAATTCTTGATAACTTCGTCATCGTCGTCGTGTTTTCCGTTTTGAAAATAAATGTTAGGCATGTATATAGGCAATGAAGGATGTTTGATTTCTTCAAAAGCATCGTAAACGATTTCTTCACTTTTAACGACGTCGTCATCAGAGAAAACTGCAAATATATCGCTCGAATATTGCAAAGACAGCACACAGAGGATGATGAATTTCAATAGTGTTCTGTGGTACTTTAGAGACAGTAATACCAAAAAGTAATTCAACAACATAAAAAGGATTCCAGAAAATAAAATAAAATCTAAAAAGTTTTACTATAAACATCATGAGAACTATGATTAAAGTAGTCAAACAACTGTATTCAATTATATATAGTCATGTAAATTTCATGTTTTTTGTTGTTAGCGTAAAAATTGGTACGATTAAGTACATGTTAGCACTTCTTAAAACATTTCCAAACAGAAGTGCATGTTTTTCATATTGATCTACGACCACCGTGCCAAGTGGATGAGTTACAATTTAAGCATCAATTTCACATTTTTTTATTTTATCATGGTTTGATTGAGTTGGAATATTATTTTTGTGAGTTTCTACAAAATCAAATGTAAAGTTCAAAGATGTTGATGAAAGTTTCCAAAATGCATAATTAACATCATCTATTACTAATTCGTTTGATTTATTCGTAAAGACAATGTGCGGTGGTCTATTGAAGAGAATCATTTTAATCTTGTGGCCATTCATATTTTTTAATTTATCAGGAAAAATGTCTCCCACAACCATATTCGATTAAAACTATTGAAAAACGGATTAAAGTTCAAAATGTTTGAATCATTGTTACTTTCTAATGTCAAAAGAGAAAAATCTAAAAATTTCATGTTCCAAGCAGCAGCAAATAATTTTTCAAAATCAGTTCGTAATAAAGTAGTATCCCCAATTAAAATAACCAAACACTTTGGTCTTGGTTGAAAGAAATTTAATTCAATTGTGAAATTCAAATTATTTTCAAACTTCTGAGAGCTAAAACTTTTTGCATGTTCAACCATAATGTATAAGTCTGAATATAATGTATTGCGCATGACTTTCATGTACTGGCTATTATTTGTCTCTAGTATTTTTTGAATATTGATGTTGAATATTGGGAGTTCACATGTAATCATTTTAAGAATCATATTAAATTGCGTACTGTTGCCGATCAAAGTTTTTTCACTCTAAAAAACAGAAACCTGAGATATCTTCAGTTTTGAAATTTCTCTGATTGTGAGGTTTATTGAATTATTTATTGCTAGAAACGATGATTTCGATATGTAAAATATCGTGAAATAGACTACTGTTTTCAATAATCTACACATGCTTTATTATTTGGTTCTGTTGTTTGACTATTTGTAGAAGTGGTTTTATTTTAGAATAATTTATTTTCAAACAATACTTTGATGCAAGTTTTTTTATACTGTAAACTGTAAAGTCATTTCATTAAATCGAATTTTAATTCATAGATTTTTGTTTCTGTCGCAGGTTCGTAAATATTCAATTATTTGAACCGTAAAGTTAAGAGTCATCCAATGAAATTGAAATTTGTAAATAAGGTTCGACTTCATTCTTCAATTTTATGAAATTTATAAAACAGTATTTTATTTAGTTTTTTTTTTTTTAATGTATTTTAATGAAAATTTAGAAATAACAAATATTTCGAAAGCAAAAGTTATAAAGATCAGATCATGTGTACTGTGTTAACTGAAAACCTGAAAAATATAGTTTCCCAGACAAAAGTCATAATACCCAAGATGCACCCAACTATAAAAATAATCAGTGGATAGCTAATGTTTTTCTTTGGTTCAAACTCAATTACATTGTTTTCTGCTTTTCCATTAGTATAAGAATATTTTTGAGCATTAAAAACCGATTTTCTGACTCCTGATTCAAATACCTGTTGGAATTTTTTATCAAATTTTTTCATAAAAGGGGAGGCTTTGGCATAAACCGGCGCAAAAAAGTCTCCAACCACAATGGGCCGAGCTAATTTCATAGTCGGTGACTTATCTGGATTACAATACTTTTGGATCATGTAGTTCGCAGCAACGGCAGAGTTCAAACAGAAACGATCTTTTAGTGAGGCCAGTTTTTCATAACACTCCAAACGATCAACTACTATTTCTGCATGTGCTTTTAAATTTTTAATGACTTCATCATCACTGTCATTCTTTTGGCTCTTAAAATAAGTATTGAGCATGTAAATAGGGAATGTGGGACGTTTAATTTCTTCCAAAGCATCGTAAATGATTTCTTTATTTTTCACAACGTCGTCATCGGAAAAAACTGCGAATATGTCGCTTGAATATTGCACGGATAGTAGAGCAAGAAGTATGTATATTAATTTTTCAAGAGTCTTTTGTGGTTTTTTTTCTACCGAGATCCCAAACAACAATGCCAGAACATAAAATGGTGACCAAATGACAGTATCGAGTTTACATAATTTCATTATAATTATTGTGACAGATACTATAAAGGCTGTCAGACAGGAGTACTTAATGACTGTTAAAATTTCAGACTTTTTTATTTTATTGAAAAGAATGGGTGTAACTAAATGCATGTTGGCTCCATTTATAACTTTTCCAATAAGAAGAGCGTTTTTTAGCTGCAAATTAGTTAGCTGTACTCCAACGAGTAGCCCAATAATAAACGTGTCGATTTCATTGTTTTCAATTTTTCGTAGACAGTAACCGTCTGTAAGAGTATTTTTGTTAATTTCTACAAAATTAAAACCAAAATTTAAAGCTGTAGATGTTAGTTTCCAGAAAACATAATTAACACCACTTATTTTGATTTCACTGGATTCATTAGTAAACTCAATGTGCGGTGGTTTATTATACAATAGCGTTTTAATTTTAAAACCTTTCATGTTTTTTAGTTTGTCAGGAAACAACTGTTCTGTTACTAAATTTTGTTGTTGATAATTATCGAAAAATGGATTATAGGTTTCAACAGCCACCTCATCGCTCAACATCAAAATTGAAAAATCTAAAAATTTCAATTTCCATGCATCAAAAAAAAGCTTCTTGAAATGGTTGCGCAAAGATCTGGAATTGCCAATTAAAACTATCAAGAATTTCGGCCTTGGATGCAAAAAATTTGATTCAGCAATAAAATTTAGATTCATCATGATATTGTGAACGACAAAATTATGTGCATATTCAATCATGATGCACAGTTCTGAATTGAACGCAATGTGAGTTTTCACAAATTTATCATTTTTGTTCAATGTTTTTGTGTAGTTTAAATCAATGACAAACGTAGGAATATGAAGAGATATTTTTTTCAAAGTCCAGTCGATTTGTAGATAGTTCATGGAAGTTTGTTCACTCAAAAATATTGACACTATAGAAGGATTTAGCTGCGAAATTTTATTGATTATTGTATTGATAGAATTATTAGTCGATAATGATGATTTGCCGGTGAAAATAATCATAGAATAGATTACAATGTTGAATGATGAAGACATGTTTGATTGTTCATCTCTTACATTCGACTGTTGCTGAAATTGTTTCAATGGCACAACAATATTTTTATGGTAAACAATATTCTTCAGATGAAATAAATGCTATACGAGCTTCAATGGCCTAGCAAATCAAAATCACCGGATTAATTTTAAAGTCTTCAGATAAAAATGGAGATAATATTTTATTAAGTACTTGTGAGACACACGTTGTAAGTAATGATGACTTTCGAATTATTCGATGAAAAAACCTCGAATATATCAGTCAAAATAGTTTTACTTCTTACAATCCGTTTATTTCATTTACCAACTAAAATATTTTATTATTATGAAAACTCATCATTAAACATGTTTTATTGTTTCACGCTAATACGCAACTGTTACTGAAAGTATTTCTATGGTTAAACAATAGTCAATAAATGCTTAAATTAATAATGTGTACGTTTGAATATTTTATTTATTGATTAAAAAAAATTGTGCAATTGTATTGAAAACGAGAGCCATTGAATCGATTCCAAAGCGATAATAAAGATAAAAATGGTTATAGCTGTTGATCGTCATTCAATTCAACGAAATTTCTCATCATAGATTTCTGTTTTTGTCGCAGTTTTGTGAATATTTTAAGTACATGGCGCGAGTGTTTTTATGGTAAATTAATTTATTACCAATCGATACTTGAATAAAGGTTCCACTATTTTAAATGTAAACTGCAGAGTCATTCAATGAAATATAATTTTTAGTAGAAATTGACCTCTGCTTTTGACGTAGATTTGTAAAAAATTTAGTAAATATTACTTGCAATAAATAAACATAGAATCTATCGAAGATTTAGAATTCACCATCAAAAGAAGAAAAATTGTAAAAATTTCGTACACGCAACTCTCGCTGTAAAGACTTTCTGAGTATGAAACTCTTCCTCTGTATACCCATTTTTTTATATAAATATATGGTAGGTGTACCTAATATGGCCCTGTGCCTAATATGCCCCCCCCCCCCCGCCCCTGTTATTTTGAATATGCTCGATATGCGGAATCTCTACAAGGTAGTTTACTTTTTAGAAAATCCTATCCTAATGTTATTTAAGAAAAATAAATTTAATTGTTTCAAAGCTTTTTTTTCGTTTCATAACTAAAAAAACATTTTTCTCAAAAAACAAACTTTGATAAAAATTTAAAGTTGTAATTTTTCTACTGGTTGCAAAGCTTTAAAAAACATTGTAAAAAAGGCTCAATTTTTAAATAAATCATTTTAATAATAATAAAAATTTTGAAGTTTTTTAAATCTCATATCCTGATTGATTTAAAAAATAGGAACAAATCGCAATTAATAAATTACTTCAAGGGGACCATATTAGGTACACAAATTTTTGGTGTCTTAAAAAAGCGTGTTTTGGTAAATCCTCTGGCATTTCAAGCTTATTGATCAAAATCTAAAGCTCTTGAATTAACCTTTACAATGAGACCTTACACGTCAAAAAATATTGGTTTGATTCGCCACAACGTCGATTCTCGCTTAGGGGGGCCATACTAGGTACAGCTACCTTAATTTATAGCGGGAGTTGAAAATCAATTAATTATAACGTTAAAATAGCGATTGTTTAAAACTTTGGCGATTTTTAACTCAAAAACAATGCATTTTTGAAAAAAAAATTTAGAGAACTTTTTCATTGTTTTGATTTAAAAAATCTGGAAATATTTTTTTTATCGAAAGAATTTTTTTTAAAAGTTATTAAAATTTGTTGATGACAAATTATCTGAAAACTTCTGGTATTTCTGACTTATTTATTCATGTTCAGTGGACAAAACTAAGTAAAAATCATTTTCTAAAGTAAGTGGATCTCAAAATCTAAAAAAATTAGCCTAATATTCGTACACTCGGGCTCGTTCCGAGCGGTGCAGCATTAGTTGTGGAAGCGCAGCGCGAAACAATAAATTAATTTTACAATTCTTACGGATGAGATCACTAAACGATTTTTTTGATATATAGTTATTTAATAAATTCTCAACAAAAAAAATAGTATTATAATAAACTTCCAAAGCTCGGAAAATTGAAAATGAGGGTCAGAAAAAAAATTCCCGAAACTCGCGTACCCTTAAATGAGGACTCGGATCTAAAAAAAACCTTACTAGATAGAATACTAGAGAAGTAAGGTTGTTTTTATATCCAAGTCCTCAAATACGATACAAAATCTGGAAAAAAAATTTCAGGTGGTTTGGAGAAAAAGTTTTGAGAGTTTTGTACGATTTGAAATGAAATGAGCCAGTTGTTTTATTTGAGAATTACAATCATAGTACACTGTCTCGTAACAAAAAATTTGTTATAATTATATTTAAATTTCAATAATTTGTTGTGAACATATTATTTACCGATGAAATCTTACGTTGACCTTCATTTTTTCTGTAAAGGTGTATTGAATTTTAAGAGATCAAGAAAAATTATAAATCTTAAAACAGTGTTACAAGGACAGAAAAAAAAACAGAAATTTACTGTGGTAAGCTAACACGAAAAAATCGTGTGTGAACCTTACGCAGAAAAAATCCTAAGCGCTACTGTAAGAGAGCCAATCAAAATCACTGCGTAAGGTTAACACACGATTTTTTCGTGTTAGCTTACCACAGTAAATTTCTGTTTTTTTTTCTCTCCGTGTAGCAATGAATTATTTTATTTTTTGATAGTAGATTAAGATACAAGTGCGTGTTTTAGCGCCCTAGTTGAGCGAGGGTTATAATACACTATTCTTAATAGATTTTTCATAATTTGTGTATTAACAATTATTTTATGACAGGGTGTGGAGGCATACATTTTTGGCACACGATACGCAGGCAAGTTAGATACGTGCATACTTTTACGCAGTTTCATGAATATTTATTTTTTACATTACAAAATATCAATAAATTTTATTACAGTTTTTTTTCTGATTTCGACTGAAAACAACAAAGCATCACTCGAACATGATAATTTACTCAAACATGTATTGTTATTTTAAACATTAATCATTAAACCTTTTACAACAGAGAAGAAACGGACAAGAACAAATCTTAAACGTGTTAAACAATTCATTTTACTTCCGATCTTACCATAAAAATTGAACTTCATTAAAAACTCAGATACTACTAATATTTTGAAAGCAAAAACCGAGACAAAAACTATAATGAGATCGTTCAAATTAATGTATCCTCTTGACCGCTCGCTTAACTGTGAAGTTTGAAAATAGTAAGGATGCATTAATGTTAATTAAGTTTTTGCATAATAATGAATTTGAAAATGTGCTTCTAAATATTAACAAAATATTTGAAATAGTTTCTCACATCTTGGTAAGAATAATTTTTAAGCTTTTAAATAATTTTTATGATCAGATCACTTACTTTACCATTATAATAATTGAAGATTTTTCAGTATACATCGGTATAAATCTTTCACTTGATTCTAAAATAAACTAGTTCAAACACAAAATTTAAAGCACTGAAAACGCATCCGGTAACAAGGATAGCTAGTGGGTATCTAATACTTTTTTTTGGTTTAAACTCAATATCCTCGTTTTTTGGTTTATTCATCGTCTCAATGTACTTTTTTCCGTGAAAAATTGAATCTTGAAGTCCAGATTCAAAAATTTGTTGAAATTTCTTCTCAAACTTTCTTAAATACGGTGAGCCTTTTGCGTAAATATGCACAAAAAAATCACTAACTATGATCGGCTCGGCTAGCTTCATAGATGGCGAATTATCTGGATTGCGATACTTTTGGATCATATAGTTAGCAAAAATAGCAGAATTAAAGCAAAAACGATCCTTGTTCGCGGCAAGTTTTTCATAACATTCTGTTTGATCAACTGTCAGTATCGCATGTGCTCTCAAATTCTTAATAACTTCGTCATCGTCGTCACGTATTCCGCCTTGAAAATGAGTGCTAGGCCTGTGTATAGGAAATGAAGGATTTTTTATCTCTTCAAAAGCATCGTAAATTGTTTCTTCATTTATTATAACATCATCATCGGAGAAAACTGCAAATATATCACTCGAATATTGCATAGACATTATGGCGAGAATGATAAAAATAAATTTTTCAATTCTTCCGTGAGGTGTTTTAAAAGCAGTGATACCAAAAAGTAATGCGAATATGTAAAAGGGGTTCCAGAAAACCAGATTAAATCTAAACAGTCTTACTAAAACCATCGTGAGAACTATGATCAAAGTAGTTAAGCAAGTATATTGAAGTATGGTTACGTAAATTTCATCATTATTTTTATTTGTGTAAAAAATGGGTACTATCAAGTGCATGTTAGCATTTCTTACAACTTTTCCAAAAAGAAATGCACCTTTTTTATATTGATCTGCGACTACTATCCCGAGTGGATAAGTTGCAATTGAAGTATCTATTTTACCCTGATCAATCATTTTGTATTGAATTTCTGCTTGAAAATTATTTTTGTGGATTTCTACAAAATCTAATGTAAAGTTTAAAGATACAGATGAAAGTTTCAAAAAAGCATAATTAAAACCATTTATTAATAATTCATTTGATTTATTTGTAACCTCAATGTGTGGTGATCGAATAAAGAGAACCATTTTAATCTTGTGTCCATTCATGTTTTTTAATTTATCAGGAAAAATGTCTCCCATAGCTGTATTATTTCGATTGAAGGTTTTCAAAAATGGATTGAAGTATAAGATATTTAAATCATCGTTATTATTTAATGTTATTATAGAAAAATCTAAAAATTTCATGTTCCAAGCTGCAGTAAATAATTTTTCAAAATGTGTATGTAATAATGAAGTGTCCTCAATGAGAAAAACTAAACACCTTGGTCTTGGTTGCATGAAATTTAATTCAGTTACAAAAATCAAATTCTTTTCGACCTTTTCAGTACTGAAACTTTTTGCATGTTCAACCATAATGTATAAGTCTGAGTTTAATGCAGTGCGAATGTCTTTTATATATTGACTATCATTTGACATTAATGCTTTTCCGATATTGATGTTGAACATTGGGACTTCATTTGTAATCATTTTAAAAATCGAATTGAATTGCGTATAGTTGCTGATTAAAGTTTTTCCACTGTGAAAAATAGAAACTTGAGATATTTTAAGTTCTAAAATTTTTCTGATGGCCAGGTTCATTGAATTATTTCTTGGTAGAAACGATGATCTCGATATGTAAAATATCATAAAATAGACAGCGGGTTTTATTAATCTACACATGTTTTATTGTTTGGTTCTGTTGTGCGACTGTTGCTAGAAGTAGTTTTATTCTAATGTTCATTTATATTGAAAACTGAAAAGTCATTCAAATAAACGAAAATTCAAATCATAGATTTCTGTTTTTGTCGCAGATTTGTGAATATTTTAAGTACATGGTGCGAGTGTTTCTTTGGTAAATTAGTATACTACCAATCGATACCTTAATGAAGGTTATTTATTTTAAAAGTAAACTGCAGACTCATTTGATGAAATATAATCTTTTGTAGATAATTGACTTCTGCTGTTGTCGTAGATTTGTTAAAAATTTAGTAAATAATGCTTGCAGTGAATAAATATAAAAAAATCAAAAATTGAACTTCATTACAAACTGAAATACTACTAATATTTTGATAGCAAAAACTATAAAGAGATCATTCAAATGAATTTATTCTCTTAACCGCTAGCCTACTTGTAAATATTAAAAATAGTAAGGTAGCATTTATGTTAATTAATTTTAAATAGTGTTTGAAATAGCTTCTCAAATCTTGGTAAGAATAATTTTTAAGCTTATAAATAATTTTTACAATCAGTACACCTGATTTACCGACTATAATATTTTACTGTCAACAAAATTTATCGATCTGAAACTCTCTTTTGATCCTAAAATAAACAACTTCAAAAGCAAAACTTGAAACACTGAAAATGCACCCGATACAGAAAATAGTAAGCGGGTATCTAATACTTTTCTTTGGTTTGAATTCAATATCCTCATTTTTTGGTTTTTTTATTGTCTCAACGTACTTTTTCCCATGAAAAATTGAATCTCGCAGTCCAGATTCATAAATTTGTCGGAATTTTTTCTCAAACTTTTTGATGAATGGCGAGCCTTTTGCGTAAATATGCACAAAAAAGTCACCAAGTATTATCGGCTTAGCTAGTTTCATAGCTGGCGACTTGTCTGGATTACGATACTTTTGGATCATGTACTTTGCAGCAATAGCAGAGTTGAAGCAGAAACGATTCTTTTTTGAAGCAACTTTTATATAACATTCTGTTCGATCATCTGACTGCGTTGCGTGTGCTTTTAAATTCTTAATAACTTCGTCGTCGTCGTCACGTTTTTCGCTTTGAAAATGAGCGCTAGGCATGTATATAGGAAATGAAGGATTTTTTACCTCTTCAAAGGCATCGTAAATTTTTTCTTCATTTTTTACAACGTCGTCATCGGAAAAAACTGCAAATATGTTACTAGAATATTGCAAAGACAGCACAGCGAGGACAATAAAAATCAATTTTTCAACACTTTTGTGTGGTTTTTTAAAAACAGTGATACCTAAAAGTAATGCAAACACGTAAAAAGGATTCCAAAAAACTAAATTAAATTTTAACAGTCTTACTAAAACCATCGTGAGAACTATAATTAAAGTAGTTAAACAAGTGTACTTTACTATGGTCATGTAAATTTCATTTTTGTTATTGTTAGTGTAAGAAATTGGTACTATCAAGTGCATGTTAGCACTTCTTATAACATTTCCAAACAGCAATACACCTTTTTGATATTGATCTACGACGACCGTCCCAAGCGGATGAGTTATGATTGAAGCATCGATTTCACCTTTTCCAATTTTATCATAGTATAAGTTCGTTTGAATATTATTCCTGTAAGTCTCAACGAAATCAAATGTAAAGTTCAAAGATGCAGACGAAAGTTTCCAAAATGCATAATTATGACCATTTATGACTAATTTATTTGATATATTCGTAAGCTCAATGTGCGGGGGTTTGTTAAAAAGGAGCATTTTGATTTTGTAGCCATTCATGTTTTTTAATTTATCAGGAAAAAGTTCTCCCGCAAATGAATTGTTATAATCAAAAGTTTTGAAAAACGGATCATAATAAAAAATTTTTAATTCCCTGTAACTATTTATAGTCAAAATAGAAAAATCTAAAAACTTCAAGTTCCATGTCTCAATCAGTAATTTTTGGAAATGCACATATGAAGATCTAGAGTCACCCAATAAGATTAAAGAACATTTTGGTCTTGGTTGCAAAAAACTCAATTTTGTAACAAAATTTAAATTCTTTTTAAACTTTTGAATATTGAAACTTTTTGCATGTTCAACCATAATATACAAGTCTGAATTTAATGCTGGTTGAATGTCCTTTATACATTGGCTGTTATTTGACATTAATGCTTTTTGGATATCGATGTTGAATACTGGGATTTCACCTATAATCATCTTAAGAATCAAAGTTAATTGCGTAAAGTGGCTGGCTGAAGTATTTTCGTCTTGGAAAATTGAAATCTGAGTTGGGCCCACTTTAAAAATTTGTTTGATGTCTAGATCAATCGAACTATTTATTGATAAAAGTGCTGATTCATACAATGAAAGTATCATTGAATAAACCACTATTTTTACAAATCCACACATCCTGTATTATTCAGTTCTGTTATGCGACTGTTACCGAACGTGTTTCTATGGTAAATTAATTTATTTTCAATCGATCTACTAACAAGAGTCTAATTATCTGTATTCACAAAGAAAAAATTAATAAAAGAATATACTAAGCCAATGCAAAAAAAAACTGTATAAAAATAAAAAATCATAATAAATTTAAAAAATTAAAAATCTAACAGTTACTAAAATTAAGTTAACTCAACATGAAAACATAAAGTCTAAAATGAAAGTTGTAGAAATAATAAACCAACCGGACCCAATGGGTAAGAACTACTTTTCTTTGGTTTGAATTCAAATACTTCTCAGTGATTCAAGTAATTTCAGTTTTCAAATACTTCTCATTATCAGTTCATCTGGTATGCCGAATATTATATCACTGATCAAAATCATCGGTTTGATTTTATTTTAATCTTAAAACACACAAATTCAAAAACAAAATTTAAAACACTGAAAATACATCCGATCACAAAAATAGCGAGTGGGTATCTAATACTTTTCTTTGGATTGAATTCAACATCCTGATTTTTTGGCTTATTTATGGAGTCAACAATCATGAAAAATTGAATCTCGAAGACCAGACTCATATAATATTTGTTGAAATTTTTTGTGTGAAAATTGAAATTTTCTGTGAAAATACCCTCACTAGATAGGAATGCCATAAGAGTTAGGTTGTTTTTTGATTCAAAGGACTGAAGTTCCAAAAACCGAAATTTTCCAAGAAGTAGAATCTAGAAACTCTTAATTCTAAACTAGACAAGTTCAAAAAAGAAATTCCCTGCAGTTTATTCCGGTTCCGGGGGAGTTGACTGTATCAAAATGTAAATCTGGAGATTCAAATAATTTTAGTTTTTAAATACTTTTCATTGTCAGTTCATTTGGTTTAGCGACTATTATACTTCACTGATCAAAATCATCGGTTTGATTTTGTCCCTTTATAAAAGAGAGCTATTGCCTTCTTGCGTAAGCCTAAGTTTTTTGAACGTAAGCTGATTGGTTGAGAAGTTTAAAAAATTTTTGAAAAGTGCATTTTACTATATGCATTTTACATTTCCTATGTGTGCTTGCAGCGGGATCAGAAGACTAGTTTTTATCCTTAAGTAGACGAGTTCAAAAACAAAATTTAAAACACTGGAAATACATCCGATCACAAAAATAGCAAGTGGGTATCTAATACTTTTCTTAGGTTTGAATTCAACATCCTTATTTTTTGGTTTATATATCGTTTCAATATACTTTTTTCCATGAAAAATTGAATCTCGAAGACCAGACTCATATATTTGTTGAAATTTTTTGTTAAATTTTTTGATATAAGGTGAACCTTTTGCATAAACGGGCACATAGAAATCGGTTAATACTTTCGGCTTGGTCATTTTCATGGCTTGTGTTTTATCGGGATTGAGATATTGCTGGATCCTATACTTTGCGGTAACACCAGTAGTAAAACAGAAACGATCCTTTTGTAAGGCAAGTTTTTTGTAACATTCTAATCGATCGGCTGATAATATTGCATGGGCTTTTAAATTTTTAATTACTTCATCGTTGATGTTGTCATATTTTTCACTGTGGAAATAAGCGTTCTGCTTGTATATAGGAAGTGAAGGATTTTTTATCTCTTCAAGAGGATCGTAAATTTTTTCTTCATTTTTTACAACGTCATCATCGGAAAAAATTGCAAATATATCGCTAGAATATTGCAAAGACAGTACAGCGAGGATGATGAAAATTAATTTTTCAATACCCTTCAGTGGTTTTTTAAAAACAGTAATACCAAAAAGTAATGCAAATACGTAAAAGGGATTCCAGAAAACCATATTAAATTTAAACAATCTCACTAATACCATTGTGAGAACTATAATTAGAGCAGTCAAACAAGTGTACTTAACTATAGTCATGTAAATTTCATGTTTGCTGCTATTAGTGTAAAGAATTGGTACTACCAGATACATGTCAGCACTTTTTATAACTTTTCCAAATAGTAATGCACCTCTTTCGTAATAATCTACGACTATCGACGCAAGTGGATAACTTATAATTGAAGCATCGATTTCAAGTTTTTCAATTTTATCAAGGTATGGTTTGCTTTGAAAGTTATTTTTGTAAGTTTCTACAAAATCTAATGTAAAGTTCAAAGACGCAGACGAAAGTTTCCAAAATGCATAATTATAACCATTTATTACTAGTTCATTAGACATATTCGTAAACTCAATGTGCGGGGGATTGTTAAAAAGAAGCACTTTAATTTTGTAGCCATTCATGTTTTTTAATTTATCAGGAAAAATATCTCCCATAGCTATATTATTTCGATTGAAGGTTTTGAAAAATGGATTGAAGTATAAGATATTTAAATCATCGTTATTATTTACTGTTATTATAGAAAAATCTAAAAATTTTATGTTCCAAGCTGCAGCAAATAATTTTTCAAAATGTGTATGTAATGACGTAGTGTCCCCAATTAAAATGACCAAACATTTTGGTCTTGGTTGAAAGGAATTAAATTCAAGTACAAAATCCAAATTCTTTTCAAACTTTTGGGCACTGAAATTTTTCGCATGTTCAACCATAATGTATAAGTCTGAGTTTAATGCAGTGCGAATGTCTTTTATGTATCGGCTATCATTAGACTCTAATGTTTTTTGATTATTGATATTGAATGTAGGGAGTTCTGATGTAATCATTTTAAGAATCAAATTGGATTGCGTACTGTTGCTGGTTAAAGTTTTTTCACTGTAAAAAACAGAAACCTGATATATCTTGAGTTTTGAAATTTCTTTGATTGCAATATTAGTTGGATCATTTCTTGGCAAAAACACTGATTCCGATACGCAAAATATCATAAAATAGACAACGACTTTTATAAATCTACACATTCTATTGTATAATTCTGTTGTACGACTGTTGCTAGAAGTGGTTTTATTCTAATGTTCATTTACACTGAAAACTGAAAAGTTGTTCAATTCAACGGAATTTTAAATCATAGATTTCTGTTTTTTCCGCAGATTTATGAATATTTTAAGTTCATGTTGCGAGTGTTTTTATGGCAAATTAGTTTATTACCAATCGATACTTTGAAGGTTCCATTATTTTAAATGTAAACTGCAGAGTCATTTCAATAAAATATAATTTTTTGTAGATAGTTGAATTGGTTTTTTTTAAATCTATTTTATAGAATAAATCTCATTTTAATCTTAATACAAGTAATCTCAAAAATAAAAGTAACAATACTAATGATACATCCGATAACAAATTGAAAAAGTGGGTAAGAAATACTTTTCTTTGGTTCAAATTCAACTCCTTGATTTTTTGATTGTTCATCAGCATTCAAATACTTTTTACCATGAAAAATTGAGTCATGAAGACCAGATTCGAATATTTGTTGGAACTTCTTATCCAATTTCTTCATGTAAGGCGAGCCTTTTGCATAAACGGGTACAAAAAAGTCACCCAGTACAATAGGCTGAAGTAATTTCATAGCTGGCGATTTGTCTGGATTTCTATACTTTTGAATCATATACCTAGCTTGAATTGCCGAGTTAAAGCAAAAACGATCTTTTTGGGTAGCTAATTTTGGGTAACATTCGTTTCGATCACCTGATTTCGAATGGGCTTTTAAATTTTGAATAACTTTATCATCATCGTAATAATTTTCATTTTGAAAATAAGTGTTAAGCAGATATATCGGAAACGAAGGATGGCTTATTTCTTTGAAGGCATCGTAAACGATTTCTTCACTCTTCACAACATCATCATTGGAAAAAATTGCAAATATGTCACTTGAATATTGTATCGATAGAATAGCAAAACTGATATAGATAAACTTCTCGAAAAATTTCTGAGGCTTTTTATTTACAGTCAGTCCAAACAATAACGCAAGCACGTAAAGTGGGGACCAAACGAGCGATGAAACTTTACATGACTTAATTACAAACATCGTGACTAATATTATGAAAGCTGTCAAACTGAAATATACAATGATTGTAACGTTAATTTTTGAGTTAATAGTGTTAGTGGTGTACAGAACTGGTCCAGTTAAACTCATCTCGGCTTCCCTTATGATCTTTCCAAAGAGGAATAAACCCTTTTTGTAGAAACTTGCTATTCGCATTCCGAGTATGTGTCCGATAATCGAGACATCAACTTCATCTTTGATAATCTTTTCGTAAAAGTAAGATGTTAGAATATTGTTTTTATAAATCTCAACATGGTTAAATCTGAAATTTAAGGACGCAGCTGAAAGCTTCCAAAATCCCCAGTTGATACCATTGACTACTATTTGATTTGTATAATTTACGTAATCAACGTGCGGTACTTTGTTGAACAAGAGCGTTCTCATTTTGTAACCATTCATATTTTTGAGTTTGTCTGGAAATAACTGTTCCGTTGATAAATCGTTTTGGTGATGATTGTTAAAAAATGGATTGTAATACTGAATTACTATATTCTCATTGTCATGAACAATTAAGAGAGAAAAATCTAAAAATTTTAAATTCCAAGCATCGATAAATAATTTTTGAAAATGTAAAGATTTAGAGTCACCGAACAGTAAAACCAAAAATTTTGCTCTGGGAGGTAAAGAGTTTAGCTCAGCAATCAAGTTCAAATTCTTTTCAATTTTTTGAACACTTGAATTTGCACGATCCACTAAGACGAATAAATCGGAATTCAACAGAAGCGAAGTGTTGATATTTTTTTGACTACTGTTCAAAAGTTTCGTATCACTTGTATCAATTATAAATGTCGGCACAACCCTTGTAATTTTTTTGATAATCATGTTAATTTGTGTAAGATTTGTGGTTGCAGTTTTTTCACTACGAAAAAAAGTTATTTGAAATGGATTGAGTTGCAAGACTTTCTTAGCTATCACATGAACATGTTTGTGTTTTTGTGAATGAATAGATCTGCAAGTATAAATAGTCACAATATAAATTACTATTTTAAAAAATTGAAACATGTCTGATGGTTTAGGACTCATATACGACTGTTACTAATGGTGATTCTACATTGAAACAGTGTTTTTTGTGCAATACTTCTCTTCAGTTTTCTGTTTAAAATCAATAGTAGTGAAAGTTTAATATTTTTAATCTAATCTAATGGTAGAGATTTATTGATTTTAAGTTTGAAAAATTTCAACCCAGCTGTGACATATATTTGCAGTTTAAATAAAAAAATTTTTTTTTCATTTGTGTTTGTGGCATCTTATAGATACTGATGACACATAGTAATGCGAATAACATGTAAATTTGTAAAATTTGATGTGACCTTGGTGCACGAAATTTAATGGATGAAGTCATCAAATTAGACGTTGCGTACCGATTCATCCACGATGCTTAAAACAACCCATTTGAATCAAAAAGTGCAATTTGATCCAGAAAAAACACCTCCCATTTGATGTCCAACCTCCCCAAATCCAACCCCCGAAATCAAAAGAAGCCGATCTGATCAACGTAATCTCTTTGATCGATCTAATAAAGCCAGGCTCACCCCCTCTTGTAATAAAAAAGCCTTCGCTGAATCGAATTTCCTCAAATCTAGAAAAAAACCCGGAATCGGTAAAAACAGCAGTGATTCACTCGGCCCTGAGCAGCTGCTATTATAGCGCAGGAGCCGTAGGTTTAAGGTAGTAATTGCAGGTAGCAGGCCCGCATAATATCATGAGCTGACGTTTTCGATACTTATAACTTGAAAAAAAAGGCGATCGCTCCTTCTTCCTTTTTTCATTCAATTATTGTATTTTCGTTGCTTCTGGATAATATTTTTTTTTTTTTTTTTGGCTGCGGGTCCGGTCTGCTCAATTTGAAAGCGAATCTGAAATATGTGTATAAAATCTTATTGACCGTAACATATCTTCCAATGGTAAGAAAATAATGTTATTTTTAATTTCACAATTTTGAATCGTATTGTGACATTTTTTCAAACTTTAGTAAACAAGTTGCAAGACGTAAGATGCGGGATAAGAAAAAAAAATATATGCATGAATTTTATTTTGCGACATTACTTTTGTATTTCATTTCTGGTAATAAAATATCAATAGAACTAATAAAACAAATAAAATAACAATGTCTGATTAATTTGAATTATTAACTGACAAAAATTTTGATCAATACTTCTAAAAATACTAAAAAATTAAAAAAAATTGATTTATCAAGAATTTAATTTATTACCTGACACTTGGTTGGTGAAACTTGGCTTTAAAAAATTAAAAAAAAATCATTTCCAGTTATAGTACGAAATAATTGTTAGTAAATTACATCACTCTTTTATTTTATTTCTGATAATAAATAATAATAACAACAATAAATGAAAAAACGATTATTGATTCCACTATACTGCCATAAATCACAAAGAAGCTATAATCTAGTACTCATGATGACAAAGACCATCAGACTCGCCATAAATCTTCTTTGTTGCGCAACCCTTTTCCCAAAGGCCAGGATAATTTTCCGGAAGGCAAATCCTATTAGGCTCAAGACCGATGACCACGCACCGCAACAATAACAACAAATCAGAGCTAAAGGGGGGCTCCGATGCACCGTGATGATAAATCTTATTAAGCGACAATGCAGCGAGTTTAGAAGAAGATTCCCCATAAAACATATCTAAACCAGAATTCGGCTCATTATATTCTCCCCCTTACCTCCGCATATCTCATTTCTGGTCCCGTCCAGCGATAAATACGGTTTTAATTGACTGTCAATTTTAATCCGGTAGCTTCTTATTTTGTTCCTCCTCCTTCTTCTCTTGGTCGGCATCCCTTGAACATGTCTACTTTTGCCTCGCGCCACGAATTTACGACCCCGGCGGAGATTTTCGCGGACGCGATTAAGTTATAAATGCAGCCAGCCGGAGGACGATTGAATTTTCGATCGGGCTGGATCGGAGATGCCCCCAGATGAGGAGGACGATCCTGTGGGTCCACTTTTTTATTTACCTTTTTTTTTGCTTCTGCATAAAGTAATTGGAGTTAATAAAACTCGATCGCTGGGGCTTTTTAACTCAATCATACTCGCATTATAATGACCGACCGGATTATAATCGAATTAAGAGAGTCGTTATATCTTTTTTTTTTTTTTTCTCTAGAGATTTAAAAGTTACTAATTTATTGTGCTGAAACGGGTAATTTTGAAGTTTTTTTTTAAATTTTGTAAAAGAATTTTTTGAATTTTTTGACTAAGAGAGCAAAAACCTAAATCGAAAACTGTTATAGTTATAAAACTTTTCACATTTATTTTTCTGAAATATTGAATTTTTTAAATAGAATTTATTATTTAAGTACATTTGACGAAAAAATTGATGTATAACAATCGAAGATGGCATGTACAACGTTGATGTTTATTCAGAATTTTATCTCTTAAAAATTTTCAGCATTTGAATAAATTAAAGTAATTACAAAATTGAATGGATATTATGTCTAAGTCTTGACTTTTAACGAATACAATTAAAAAAAAATTTTTTAATTTTTACTACAAATTCAAACTACATACAATTTTTTTTAAATATTATTTTTATGGTTCAGTTGAAAATCTATGTACGTAAATGTCAAACATTTCTTTCTTTCTCAATTTCTATTTTTAATATCATCTTTCGTCTACAAGACAATTAAAATTTTGATTCCTATTTATAAAATAAGTATTTTTCAATAGTCGTCATGAAAGTAAAAAATTTTGATAAAATTTAGGAAAAACTAGAACCGTTGGAAATACCCTGAGGTGTTTCACTCGGTCCTTTATTTTTTTCGGCGCCCCGTTCTTTATTTCCTACACTCGAGCTTTCTAAAAAAGTGCGTGTGTTTGAAAATAATTATTCGTATCCGGCCTCCAAGTTTACAACCCCGGAGCCCTTGAGCGCCCGCAACAGGTTGAAAATTTACAACTCCCCTCGACGATAAAAACGAACCGAGCCCAAACAATACCAACCACTTGTTTTGGTTTATTTTTCGGCTTTTCTTCCCCAGAAAAATCATAGTCCGTATACTTGTTTGTACGAAAAAAAAGAAGAAGGAATTTCGGCAGGTTGGTCCGCAAACAGCTTTATCACTTGCTAATTAAGGGCGCGCGCGGCGGGTTCTAGCAATAGAGCCGGCTCTGACGCAATAAAACGTTAATACATCCTTTTATAGCCCTCCCGACCCGTACTAAAATGTTTATTCTTCACAGAAATTTTGCGGGCTTTTTTTTTCTTGGGGAGATTTCTTTTCCACTTTTTTTTTCTTCTTTTATGTACTAGATTAGAATTTCTATGAGTGTTTGCTGCTAAAATCCTGCACGTGCCGGCTCGCCCAATTTGTTTTCCATTAGAGCACACCGAGGAACGGGGACACATGGGTTCATTAAAATAACTTGGTGGTGGATATTTTTTTTTTTCGGCACCAGGTGACCACAAGAAGTCGATTAATTTAACATACTCAGGGAATTAAGTTATGTTTGATGGAGTTAAAATTCAAAAGATTTTGTACGTATACACATTTTTTGTTATTGTTATAATTTCTTTACATAAATTTTTAAATAACATAAGGTTTAAAAAAAATTAATGTTTTTTTATTTATCGTTTTTCATAATTAGTAATCAAAAATTAAAAATATTATATTAAAAAATTAAATGTATTTATTATAAAATAATATAATCTTATTAAATTTAAAAAATAAAATGTAATATTGTATTGGTATATAATTGTTTAAATTAAGTTTATTAATTTTTTAGTAAAAAAATGATCAACAAATTTTTTTTTTCAAACCAAGCAACGTTTTCACAAATTTTTGTATCATTCAGACTACTTTTTTAAAAATATTTTTTACTTTTTTCTTTGGTTTTCATTAATTGAAAAGCTGTTAATAATATTTTTGATTTTTTAAAACAAAAAAGGTCAATAGAATAATCGAAATTTGATCACCCACTCAAGTATGCCAGAAACCTCATAAGTTATCAAACAGTTACTCACAAAATGTATATTATAAAAAAATTTTCAAAATTCAGGCTTGAACTAAATATAACATTTCAAATTTATTAAATATTTTTGTGTTTGATTATGAATAAATTATTTCTGGCAATGAAGGAGATCCGTCTGCAGCTCGCATTGAATTCACTATTTTTTGCTAAAATCATAAACACTGTTCCGCATCCCTTCTAGACATCCACTCGACCCTCCCAAGTAAGAGCGCAAACAGTCACAGACTTATATAAAAACCATCCTTCAATCCAACGCAACCAAAGCTGATCAAACATCGTCCCGTCTTTGGGCACCACTGTGTCCACAGCTAAAAAAAAAAAAACTCCTGCTCTAGACTAAAAGTTACCCAACGGAAGCCAAGCAAAAAAATCACTCCAACTGCAGTCCGTTTTCCGTTGTCGCACTTACCCACCCATCCTCAAATTTCAAGGAAAAGATCGCTCGCAATCTCCCTCCCCCCACTGTAGGTACCCCGAGACACGCGTCGTCGTTCGTTCGATACCCAAAACGTCCAAACAAGAAGCGGCGTACGACGGTAAATTTTCGGGCCTCCACCTGCCCCAAGATCGAGATACTAATTACGCGGAGGCAGAGCCACGCTTGACACGTTCCTGTCGGTCCGATATTCTCGAATTACGAGCGCTCGGTCATTAGGGAATCAATCGGTAAATTGGAGCCCACCGGGAACTAGAGTCCCTTGTCTATTATGCTAAACCTTAATTAGACCAAGTAGCCCCAAGACGTTTTTCTCCGAACGGGCTTCTGCCCCACTTAGCATAAGAATCCCGGGATGAAAGGAAAAAGAAAGATTCCTGATTAAGACCTCGACTCAGCGTCAAAGTCTAAGCCAGTTTTGCATGCTAGCAAGAAAGAGGAGAGGAGAAGATCGGAATCGCAATCGGACGGATGGATGCATAATGGATGCACGGGACTGGGCTTGCCAAATTTCCTGCAAAGGACCAGCCACCGGTAATTGACCCTTGAATTATTCATTGTGACTGCACGAGAGAAGGAGGAGGAGGATGAGATTTTTTTTTATTGTACCGGGGAGCTCTTATTGATACGCGATGTCATTATTGCTTGATTGAACGATCAAAGATTCTGGCTCGTGTGTGGCTTTTTTGTGACCCGATCGGTGGTGTGTTTGCTCTTTTTTTTGCTCTGGGGTTCGTAGGTAGGAGAATTGAGTTGTTGGCTTTGGATTCGATTGAGTTGTTCTCTTGTTTTGTAGATGATTGGTAATGGTTGAGCCATCTATGTCTTTGCAATATTGTCTTATGGATTGAAAACAATAATTAAATAATGTACGCATTTATGTGTCTTAATATACTCGAAATTAAATTGTTTTTTTATGATACTCATAGTATTTAACTGAATTGCAAGAAGACTAAAAAACAAAAAAATATAATTTTGTTTAAGACTATAATTTTATACTTATAAAGAATTATTGATTAATGTAAGTTGTCTGATGAAGGTGCTGTGCACTGAAACGATCGTTACGACACATTTTTGTGTAAATTATTTTAATAAATAGGGATTAAGATTGTCAACACATTTATAGTGTTTTATTTTATCAACCTTGTAAGAATTATTGAACTAGAATTAACAGATAAGGTCGTATTGTGTAATTTTTATGTATATTTTATCATATTAAAAAAAAAATCCATGTTGTTTATTAGTTGTGATTGAAATTTCCATCAGGGAATGGGTAGTACTTGGACATGGATACTAAAGACAACCTTAGTACAAGATGCTCAATAATTGATAAATAAACAAACGAGTAAACAACAAAACATTCGGTCCTGTAACAACTATCACCATCTTAAAAAACCTTCCTTAAGAAAAACATCCCGTCACAGTTACATCATCCACATCGCATCCCAAAGAAAAAACAAAAATTTCAAGTCTCCAAAAACCCGAAAAAGACGGAAAAAAACTTCCCAACAGCGAGCAAATATTAATCCTCCCGGTTTCCAAGAGCCCGCCAGATTAAAAAAAGGTAGTCGGAGAAGGTAAGTAAACCCGGTATCACCGATAAGGAGGGGGGGCCGGGGTAGGTAGCCGACGAATATAAAGCACCGCTTGGGCGCGTGGCAGCTGCACGCGCGTATCTCTCCCTCCTCTCCTCTCTCCCTTCGTCGCGCGTACAAAGCGGGTACCTATATTTTCCCGGGAGGACAATGCGTCGGGTCATCGACACTTTGGAAAGTAATTAATCGTTATTTGGTAGGGCCAGGGTTGAGAAGTTTACGATGGTTGGGGGTAATTACGACACTTATCTCTTGGATACTGCGCGTGGTAATTTTATGTCATTTTTACTTTGGGACCCAAGAGTCTCGTTTGTACGGTGTATTTGTCGTGAAAAAAACGTTTCGTGGTTGTTATTATACACCGGTTTTTGGTTACAGTGTCCTGGGCTCGAAATTGCAGTGGATTATCCGACCGAAATTTGAGGGAGTTGGTAATAAATAAACGTTTTGGTACTTTTGTTATGATGCAATTACGTAATCGTGAAAATGACAAAATTTACTTTTCTTGTAAATGTAACAAATGTCAGTATTTGTGTTATTTTTAAGACTGGAAATCGCTGCGAAAATACAAACTTTTGGGAGCCATTCAGTTTAAAAAAAAAAAAAAAACACTCTAAACCCAAAAGATTAAAAAATGTCCCTTAATGGTACAGCCTCGCGAGTCATCTTTTCGGTCTAGAGTGTATTTAAAGCTTTGGAGAATTATTTATTTAATTTATTTAAAATAATTCAAGATTAGACATTATTACCTCTGTAAAACTTTAAAACCTCAACTATTTTGAATTGTTAAAAAGTGTAAGGTCTTCTTTCACAAGTCTTGTATCAAGCTTCATAATGAGACCTTAAACGTTGAAAGATATTGTTTTGATGATCAGTAGTAACAATTTTTGCTTATAATCAAACAACTTTCAAAAAATATACTTTCCGACGCAATAAAATTGTTTGTAACTAGACTCTTGCAGAAACACAGTATTTTAAAATTAGTCAGTCCTAAAAATAAACCATAACCAAACTTTTGTTATAAAACTGATTCCAAATAAAAATTATTTTCCATCCCCATAATATATAGCCAAAACAAGCTAAAAAATTATTTGAATTTTACAGTAATTTGATCACGAAATTAAAAAATTAAAAAACTAAAAAAAAATAACAAAGGTCTTATTTTTTCCTGATTTTGTCAAGTAATATCAAAAATACCTAGTTAACTTCGAGCCACTCCCAAAATTTGAATAATAATAATCCTAAAGACCTTGTATCAATCGTTGGAGGACGAATACCTACATTAGACGAGAGGAGGGCAGATGTGCGTTAGAAAGCTATGGTGCGAGATAACCGCGCGCGCGTTATATGGTAGCGGCGAGTTCCTTTAGACAAAGCCGGCAGATGTTGCTAGGCTTTCACTCAGTTTGATTTTTTTTTTTTTTTTTTTTTTTTTATCCTTCCGAAATCATAAAATCGTTGGGTATTACCTTCTTTTTTCTTTTTTTTTGAAAATTCTTCCTTTGAGGGACTGTCTTGTGACCTTCACAATCGTAAATTATTTGGTATTGTGAAACCGATAGTAACGTCAAATGTGCATTTGACGAAAGTAGTCGTCTGCTCATTGGCTCAGCCACTTTCTAACCTCTGTATTTTAACCAATGAGATCTCATATTTACAAGAACAATAAATCAATTGCTTATAATTATTGCTACAGGCTCCTAATGAATGTTTTTAAACAAGAACAATCGAAGTCAGATTTTTTTCGATTTTTGCGTGAAGTTACATTGAAATCTGTGGGCGAGAAATTAATTATTTAATTAAGCACATGTAAATTTGAGAAATTTGAAATGTTTGTAACTTTTTTCACAAGCTCCTCAGGGCTTTGAAATTTTAGCTGAGCTATTTAATTTTGACAATCAATGGGCTAGATCCAATCGGTAGGGAACCTCCTTGAACTTTGAGAGATTAAACATTCCTGGATTTTCATCAAAGTTTTCGCCAAGTACACCGACCAATTCCGAGACCACCGGACTTGTCACCTGCGACGTCAACTTATCTGCTCCTCCGATCAGCTGCTCTGTCGCGCTGCGGGGACGGAAAATTTTTCGGAAGGCCGAGTAATGACGTTTAATGACGGCTCGGCTTGGCTGCTGCATAAATAATTCTTCCCGCTCCTCCCTGTCTTAACGAAATTATTAAAATTTTCGGTTACTGCTTTTCATTAAAACTTTTTGGGAATTTACAGTTAGGTAGTTTTTGGAAGTGGAGATAATTGAGGGTTGACAACGGTGACAAGTTACCGTATACCAAGACTCCCGGTCTCCCGTTTCTCGGCGCTTTTTTTTTTTTTTTGATGTTTTTACAGTAGCAAGAGAGTCTTAAAAGGTTTCAGTTATGATTCCACCCCTGGCGATTCGAGTGTAATTGGTCGACGATAATTTATTCAATACGAGGAGAGAGAATCGCTCTTTATAAGTACAGGAGCGCGAGGATACGATGATGATGCGTGACGCTAACTGAATTGAAGTTCGAGATGTTACAGCTGCTTGGGGAAGTCGCTTATGGTTTCCGTGATTCGCGCGCGTGCACATCGGCCAACCCCCCCGAATTAAACAGCGATCGCTACCGGGAATTGAAGTTGAGTACTTCGTGATTTGAGGTTATGTGACGTGGTGATAAGTGTAATCGATCACTTGTCTTTTCATGATTATGTACTAGTACTGTAATCAGTTTTACATTGTATTTCTATTGTTCTATAGTTATTATAATAATCGTAATATGTATTTGTAGATATATCATTACAGATATTTTTTTAAATGGTCACATTTCTGACAAATAAAAAACTTTTGTCAAATTCTAATGACATTTTCGTTTTGAAAAACTTTATGTACTAGTACTGTAATCAATTTTACATTGTATTTCTATTATTCTATTAAATGGTCACATTTCTGACAAATAAAAAATTTTTGTCAAAATCTAATGTCAATTTGGTTTTGAAAAACTTTTATCATTAATATTAATTTTAATAACAAACTTTACAAACTTTTATAAATATTGTCAGTTGATAACCGTCATAATTGAAATTGTCTTTAAGCTGTTTTCAGAATTTTTCAAAAATAATTGTCATTAATATGCAATAAGTTAATTTGACTCTGACTGTCTTCAGACATGTAAGTCACGTCATCTCTGCTTGTATCACGCGGGTGTCCAGTCGAAAATACCAAATAACTCAGAATCCAAAAAAGTGTCTCGAACCTGCAGCCCGCAGACGAATTTATGGGGACATACCGACTCTCGCGTCGTTTTCAGGTAGCCTGTAATCATCTCTCCAAAACTAGTCTCCCGTCACCATAAATATCCCCCGGTCGGGAGAAATTCTTTCACTCGTCATAAGCGTCCCATTGTCGCGTGGCGGATTCGTTTCAGACCCGTATGATCGGACCCCCGCGATAAGCCGCTCTCTTCTTCTTCTGCTCGTCCTATGGTGTTTTGAAATTTAATACAGAGGCGCCTGCCCTTAAGATGCCCCTGCGCGATATTCGCTGGTGGCTCGAGATTCCTTGGGCTTATCGAGATCACGACCTTTTTAGATAAGCGGGGATTTAGGGAACATTAGGGAACTTTGCATAAATCTTTGTATAGCTAGACTGCAATTATTTATGGGGTTTGTACCGGGTTGTTGTGTGGTCGGTTAAACTTCTGGGCGGGTTTTTTGACGCCTGAACTGGAATTTGGAATTAGTAAGAAAAGTCAATTAAGACAATTTTGTATGAAAAAGTACTTTCTCTATGAGAATTTTTACTTAAATTAGTGGCTTGAATTTATTTTAAAATATTTGCCCGGATTATTAAAACAAAGTCATAAATCCAGAAAATTATTTTCAAAATAATTTTCCAGATAAGTTTTCAATTCTCCCAATAGTCTCTGGTTCATTTCTAACTATTTTTTTAAATTTTTTATAGAATTTATTTTTAAAATATTTGTCCGGATTATTATTACAAAGTCATCATAAATCCAGAAAATTATTTTTAAATGAGTTTCCAATACTCCCAATAGACTCTGGTTCATCTCTAAATATTTTTTTTTTTTTTTTTATGTATATAGTTGATCAAATCATAAAAATATAGCAGCCGATCAGCTGATACCCATCCCAAGAATTTTCTCTCACCCAGTCAATTTTATTTATCAAACAAACCAAAGTCCTTTTATTTTATCTTGGTCCTTAATTAAGAAATTTAAATTTTTGATCCTGAAATATTCCCGGGTTCGAGGCGAGTCGCGTCTGATAAAAAATTTAAATAAACACCAACCAGCAGCACGCGCATCTAAACCGCAGTCGGGTATAACGAGTGCGCCCTCGTCAATTTGCCAAAGTACACGGTGTCCACCCCGAAAACCGGTTGTCCAAGATCGGAGGGCCCAGGCCGTTAAACTCTCCGCGAGTCCAAAATTCTTCAAAAATTGTCGCTCTTCGGGTACCCAACGACGACGACGATGATTAAAATAAAAACAAACGCCGACCGCTCACAATTAAATCCCCGTTTAAAATTTATTTTTTTCGAGGTAATCAGAGGTGTATGACTTTTTCGAGCGTTTTAAGAACGCGGAAGATTGATCAGAGCAATTGGTTAATTTATCGGGGCGATGATTATTATCGCTTTTTAAATGTTTCGAACGCCTTTGATACCGGTAGTTTTAAAGCTGGGCGCGTAATGTAACAATCAATTTTTTGGAGTGAACGTAGTGACGTAATTGTGTGTTGAATCGTAAGCGTCAGGGAAGAGTTTTTGGCCGTTTAAATTGGCTGTTTGATTACCGATTTTCAGCTTCAGAAATCTATGATTCTTTTTTACAACATTTTTTACCTCATATTTCATACATATCTAGTGATATTTATAATATACCGTGGTCAAAGGTTATTTTTAAACCATAAATTTTTTTGTTATTAAACATTTAAATAGTTTATTTTAATGAATTTTTAGGTAATAGATTGATTATGAAATATTACTACTAATGTCATTTGGACTTTCAATAATTTACTACTTCAGGTATACATGTTTTACTCAATAGTGATATGCAAATCAACTTGATGTTTGATTATAAAACCTTCCTATTAAAAATCTAAAATAAATATCTACACTCCTTGTAAGAAATGTAAATTAAGTTATCTATTAAATAGCTATAAAATCGCTAGTTACTAGCAAAATAATAGGTTAACTATTAAAAATAGCTAGTAAATGGGTATTCAATAAGTAACCTAATTCACACTTCTTACAGGGGCTTGAAAACGCCTTTTTGAGTGAATACTTGGTTGGAAAAAAGCTCGCACAATTTTTACTGAATTTTTAACCATAAATTTTTACACTGATTCCCATGTAAAACTGTTCTGTAGAATTTCTACAGAAATTCTGTAGGAAATTGGGCATATAGAATCTCTGTAGAAACTCAATAGAATACATAAAAAAAAAATTAATATCATCTGATAATCTTAAACAAAAAGGTGATCTGCTCCGGGGATGTACCTGGGGTATTCTGGAAAGACAAATGTTATGTCGAATGATTCTATAGACGTGGACAATCCGGATACCACAGTCCGGAACGACCTGGATACAACTTTTATTGTGATTTAAAACTAAAAATAGCAGATTGTTTTTAGATATCAGGCACTTGGTGCAAGCAGTGGTGACTACTCTCTGTGGATGATTTCTCCAGGAAGATTCGAAACCGGAGTGGTTAGGGCGGGCACCTGGTGCAAGGGATGGTAATATAGTGGTAATATCAATTATAAAATAACATTGAAATCGGCTGTTTAGTTGAAAATATTTGACCGAATTTTCAATAACATTGTTAAAAACAGTTTGGACATTTACTAACTATTTATTATTCTTCAGAGGTATTTTCAAAAAAAATTTTTGGACTATAAAAAATCCCATCCTATCCCTATATGTAGGTTGAATCAATCAACGGGGGTACAAAAAAGAAAAGGATATTTTTTTTTTTTTTTTTGACAAAGCACGTACGCCACCCTCACTCTCACTTTTGGCTTCCTCTCCTTCTTCTCTGGATGAAAGAAAAAAGAAGGAGGAGAAGAATAAAGAGGAGAAAAAAAAAGAGTCGTCGATCTCTTAAAAGCGATCTCCCTCCACTCGACTACGGAGCAACTTTATAAATGCCCAAGGTGAAGGAACCGGAGAAGAAGAAGAAGAAGGAAGGCTTTGGAAGTGCACCGGTCGCGCGCGCGACCCAAGCAGGAGTAGGGATCCGATGGCGCGTGGCTCTCTCTCTCTCCCGATCGCTCGCGTAATACTTAACCGACCGGCTGCCTGCCTGCGCTGCTGGATCTTTTTTTCTTTTTTTTTTGGCTTTTGTAATCTTGACGCAGTTATGCATAATTTTAATTTATTGGTTTTCAAACAAAAATTTTTGGTTTTTTAGGCTTTGGTAATAGTTTGGTACCGACAAAGCCGGGATTCTTCAATGGAATTCAAATGCTTAGAATTATGTATAATTGAGAGTATGTAATCAAATTTTTTAGAATACTATCAATTTTGGATCTTGATTTTCAAATTTGAAACTATAAAAAATTTTTATGAAAAAAGACTCATAAATTTTTAGTGTAAAGTACCGTATTTGTGAGTAAAATCTCAATTATTTTAGAATTTCGTACAAAAATTAGGATGAGTTGAAAATTTTTAAATTTAACTTTTTATTTCGAGTCTTTATCTTTTTTTCATGTGACACCTCATTTAATAATTTTTATTGTAAAATATAATTTTTTAATTTTGGGATTAAAATTTTAGGTAAAAAAAGAATAAGAGTTCAATTTTTACTGAAATTTTAACTAAATTTTTAATTCTTGATAACGCTTTACCAAATTTGAGATTTATTTTCAATTTTGAAGGTGCACTTTCAACGTTAAGTCGTTAATCGTCAAAAAATTTCATCATCTAGAAAAGTTTTATTAATTATTTTTGGGATAAAATTTTTATTAAAGAAGGAACAATCTGGTAAAACCACTTTTTTTAATGAATGTATCGAAAAAATAAAAAAATTCATTTTTTTAACTAAAAAACACATTTAATAACTTTCAGAACGCATAAATTATGATAGTTTCGTCTAATTATCTCAATTTAATTTATGTATTTTTAATATAACCAATTTAAATTTATTTAATATAAAAACAAAAAGTATCGAATCAATCAAAAATTTGTAAAACAGTCCAAATTGTAGATTGAAAATAATTAGTTGCAACATAACTAATTTCAAGAATATGCTATAATTTTTTCAGAATTTTTCGGCATTATTAGTTAATAACTAGTAACTACGAACTTTAATAATAGCAAGTTTCATTCATAATAAAATATTTTTTTTTAGAAATATAGTTTGAGACAATGAATCAAATCTCTGTAACACTTTCTCCCATACAGTTACTACCACCCATGATCCCTCAAAAGAATTTCCCAATTTCATAATTTATAGTTTCATCGTTACAGTTATCAGCAACACCTCCTCCAAAATTTCCCAAAAACCAAGCAACACCCAGAAGATGACGCAAAGGCGCCAGACGCGTGCCTGCACTATGTAATCACGGCTTCCCCACCGGGTGCATCTACGAGCTAGCCCACCACAATTATTTTCATTAAAACGCGATCGCGGAATAAATCACGGACCAAAATTACAACTCGCCTAGGCCGTCCCATCCCGTGATTTACCTTTTCTATCGCCGTGGGTAGTCCCTAATTTATTTTATTAGGTACTAATCACTGTGGTTCCTAATTGAGACGCACGATTTTTTTACTTGACCGGTCGGTTCATTAATTTTATTCTGATTACACACTGCACTTCAACTTAGAAAGTTAAAAAAAAACTCGTTTTTTCGTAAATTACGGAGCCTTTTTTAGATTTATCGCTCCGGTAACGGGTTACCGTGCGGTGCGGTTTTTATAATTAAGACTAAATTTTTTTTTTTTCTCTTTCTTAAAAATGAACAATACTTGTTTGGAAAATTTTTCATCAAAAACGTCAGATAATTATTATTGATCAATCTTGCCAGGGAGCTCGGCCGGGGAAGATCCGAGATAACAATGTAGTCCGCTCGCTCCCGGAAGAATGTCAACCGCGATATGCGCCCCGAAATTAGCATTCGTGCATGTAATAATCTGATAATTTTTGGCTGAAATTGATCGATGCGACAGCCTGATCCTCTCCCTTTTTTTCCCAAAAAGAAAAAAAAAAATACAGCTGATTTTGTTACCGTTATAAAACTCCCGGGCGCAGGTGTTACGCTTTTGAGCCAATAAAATTTGCGCGCGCGCGACTCTTCGCCGCTTCTGATGATTACATTAAAATAAAAACCCACCGCGCGCGCCCTCTTATCGTTAATTTTGATCTTTAGCGTTAAATCAAATCCTGCGAGAGCGCGCGGGGACCCTGCAATTAAACCACGCGCGCGATGCCATGTCAATTTCGAAATTTACCATATAAATAAACTCCTTAACGTATGAAAAATATTGAGGGAGATTAAAAAATCGTGACAATTTTTTATCGATGCGCTCGGGTGAGTTAACGAACTCTAATATCTTTTTCCTTGTTAGTTTTGAATTATGGATAACATGGTTCTTTCGAATAAAGTAACGATGGAGTTTGTGTTTTATTACGGAGGCTTTATTGATAAAAATAAATACAAAACGAAGAGTTACTGTTTTTACAGTCGATAAATCAATAATTGGCCCTTTACACTATTGAGCGTGCTGCAACAGCAAATTTTCAAACTTCATTACAAAACATTTTTAAATTCAAATCATGCTCAAAAATACGAGTTAAGATAAGGGGGTTAAAATAATTATAAGTGGATTTATTACATTATTCAATGGTTTGCAGTTAATTTTTGAGGAATGCGGAACCTTAAAGATCACATAAGAATATTTATTGATATTTTTTACAACAAATTTTTCTGAACGGAAAATTTTATAGCAAATAAAAATACAAAAAATAAATTGTAATTTAATTTGATTTTCGATTATTTAATATTGGTGATTGTAAAATGCAATAATTACTTGGTGCACTGAGGTAGATAAAAAATGTTTCATTTCAGATTTGATTATTTATTAATTTTATTTTTCTACCTTTCCTTACTTATTTTGCCAATGAAAAATAAAAACAAATAAAATAATTAGAAACAAAACAACATATATTTGTAATTAATTATTTATCAAAAGTTTACAAATGCATAGTTTCTAAATTTCAACAATCGCATACTTCCTGTACATTCTTTAAAAAAAATAATTGATTATGTCTAAAGGTTAAATAATGATAAAATATTTTTTAATTGGGTTTTTTTTACTTTTTCAAATGAGGACACATCTAAATAATTACTCAACTCGCCATATTTTACTATCTCAGCAATCAAAACAATCTCTACATTTATTAAGACTTTTGCAATGAATTAAATACCATGGTTAATAACGTATGATAATGATTGTCTACAAGTTTTTAATGACAATCTGTACAATCAAAATTTTTAGTTCAAGCTTTTGATTTAAAAAACAAAATTTCGCTTTATTTAAATCTTAAAATAAGTTCCGAGACGAAACTTATGCTACTGATAACGCTTCCGATCATAAAAATAACAAGTGGGTAAGTTATATTTTTCTTTGGTTCATGTTTAAACTGCTGGATATTCGAATTTCTGACAGTTTCAAAATATTTTTTCGAGTTAATAATCGAATCTTGAAGACCTGCCTCAAAAATTTGTTGAAACTTTTTGTCAAATTTTTTTATGTACGGAGAACCTTTTGCAAAAATTGGTACAAAAAAGTCATTCATTACAACAGGCTGAACAAACTTTATTTTATCCGGGATATGGTACTTATTGATCATATGTTTAGTGTAAATTGCAGATGAGAAACAAAAGCGATCTTTTTTGATAGCAAGTTTTTGAAAGCATTCTTCTGGTTTATTTATCAATTTTGCGTGCGTTTTCAAATTAAGAACAACTTTATCGTAATTTTTCATTTCATCTGGGAAAAGAGCAAAGTGCATATATATTGGAAGCGAAGGATGTTTGATTTCCTGAAAGGTGTCGTAAGCGTCTTCTTTATTTTTTAAAACATTGTCATCAGAAAAAATTGCGAATATGTCACTCGAATACTGAATTGACACGATTGTAAGACTAATATAAATCAATCTTTCAAAATTTTTGCGAGGTTTTTTGTTGGCTGTAACTCCAAACAACAATGCATATATGTAAAATGGCGTCCATAATGCTTGGGTTAACTTATTTAATTTTACCACGATAACTGTGATAAGTACAATTGAAGCTGTTAAGCAAGTATATTCAATAATTGTCAAATAAATTTCAAGCTTGCTGACTGTGATGTAGAATATGGGTCCAGTTAATCCCATCTCAGCTTCTTTAATGACTCTACCAAAGAGAACCTTACCGCTTTTATATGGATTTGTGAGATGTACTCCAAGGATGTAAAGAACAATCGATGAGTCGGTCTCACCTTTTTCAATCTTATGAGAAGCTTCATCAAACGGAGGTAGCTCATTATAGATTTCTGTAAAATGTAGCTCAAAATTAAAAAATTCCGAGGTACGTTTGAAAATTCTGTAAAATGTCCCATCAATAGTCATTCTATTTGATTTGTTGAGAAACTCGATGTGAGGTGGCATGTTGAAGAGTATGGATTTTATTTTATAACCATTCATGTTCTTGAGTTTATTTTTGAAAAGTTCCTGAACTGATAAAAGGTTTCGGTCATAACTTTGGAAGAAGGGTTGTAATCATAAACGATTGAATTTTTGTTTTCAGTTAGAGTAACAACAGAGAAATCCAAAAATTTCAATCCCCAAGCGTAAACTAACAAATTGTTAATATTCATTCCAAGTGAAATAGGGTCACAGATTATTATGATTAAAAATTTAGCTCTTGGTGGTAAAGAATTTACTTCAGCAATAAATCTTAAATTTTCCTTGATTTTCTGAATACATAATTTATGCTCATATTCAACCGTAATATACAGATCTGATTTTAAGACAGTAAAAATGTTGATCATCTCTTGAATGTTATTTTTCAATGCTTTTTTACTTTCGTTATCAATGTTAATAACAAATGTGGGAATTTCTCTAGTGATTTTTTCAAAAATGAAGTCAACTTGAGTTGAATGTGCAGGTGCTGACAGACCCGTGTGAAAAATTGAAATCTGATGCGGATTGAGTTCCTGAATTTTTTTAACAATTAAATCAGTTTGTAGTGTAGATACTGATTCACAAACACAATTAGTGATTAAATAAACAGCTATTGTAAGAAATTGATACATCTTTTATTTTTGACAGTTAATATGCAACTGTACGGATAACATTTTCATTATGAATGCTTGTTTCTCATGGAATTAATAGCAAGTTTTAAGATTAAGTGCAAAGATTGAAGAAAAAGACTAATGGTAAATAATTATAACATATTGATCCTGGGTAAGTAGTATACAATAATTATAACCCAAGAACATTAAGGTGTAAATAGAAACTGTTTCGTTTATAAATTCCTTTACTAACTTGGGTTGTGATGAGCAAAAGATGTAAAACTTAGGGACAGAAATACAAAATTTTGTATAGTGTACTTATAATCTATTAATAATCATAACATATATCCAATTGAAAAATTACAAGACCATCATTCCAATATTTTAATATTTTAGAGGTCTAATAACTAAATGATTATCGAAGAACTTTTCAGTTACAAAATAAAATTTTTTTTTTTTTCATAGTGTTAGTGTCCCATTTGCTGCAAACTACCCTATTCCTAACCACTCCGTGCTGTTCCCATGGGGCCCGAATATATATAGTAATACAAATTGCATATGGTTGTCAAGAATAGGATCGTTAGCAGCGATAGGGACACTTACCTTGTTTATAGTTTTTTGAACAATACAACACATTATTAATCCAACAAGCAGAGAATGATTCGATACAATTGCAACACGCAATACGAATTTGAACACTTCTTTCATTAAAAACTGTATTATTCACAATTTCAAATTCAAACTATTTATTTCAAAAACAAAATTTTAATTTATTTGAACTTTAGAAGGAAGACAATATTTGAACCCTTGTGTTCATAGACAAAACATATCATACCAAAAATATTTCCCATTACAAAAATAACGAGTGGATAAGTGATATTTTTCTTTGGTTTAAATTTAAGTTTCAGGCTTTTCGAGTGTTTTTCAGATCCAAATTTTTTTTTTGAAATAGGCATTGAATCTCGTAGACCTGCCTCAAAAATTTGTTGAAACTTTTTGTCAAATTTTTTTATGTACGGAGAGCCTTTCGCAAAAATTGGTACAAAAAAGTCATTCAACACAACAGGCGGAACAATTTTCATGGCAGATGAATTATCTGGATTACGATATTTATTGATCATATGTTTAGCGTACACCGCAGACGTAAAACAAAAGCGATCTTTTTTAATAGCAAGTTTTTGAAAGCATTCTTCTGGTTTGTTCATAAATTTTGCGTGCGTTTTCAAATTACGAACAACTTTATCGTAATTTTTCATTTCACCTGAATAAAGAGTGGAATGCACGTATATTGGAAACGAAGGATGTTGAATTTCTTCAAACGCATTGTAATCTATTTCTTCAGTTTTCAGAACGTAGTCGTCAGAAAAAATGGCGAATATATCGCTCGTATACTGTATTGACAATACTGCTAGACTAATATGAAATAATCTTTCTAGATTTTTGTGCGGTTTTTTGTGTGCTGTAACACCAAATAGCAATGCAAATATGTAAAGTGGCGTCCACAAAGTTTGCGTAAGTTTGAATAACTTCACCGAAATCATTACAATAAATATTATTAAAACTGTTGAAAAAGAATATGGGATAATTGTCAAAAAAATTTCAAGCTGATTAACTGTGAACTGAAAAATGGGTCCAGTCAAACTCATCTCAGCCTCTAGAATAACTTTTCCAAAGAGAAATTCACCTTTTTTATAAGGGTTTGCAAGTTGTGCTCCAAGAATATGAATGGCAACTGATGTGTCGATTTCACTTTTTTCAATTTTATGAAAAACCTGCCTTAGAGGAAGTTCATCATAATAAATTTCTATAAAACTTAATTTGAAGTTCAAGCTGTCCAAGGTAACTTTTAAAAATTCGTAAAAAGGCCCATTTATCGTTATTCTATTTGATTCATTAGCAATTTTGATGTGCGGTGGTATGGTAAAGAGCATAGATTTTATTTTATGACCATTCATGTTTTTTAATTTATCCTGAAAGAGTTCTGTTACTAACAAATTATTTCGGTGATAACTTTGAAAAAACGGATTATAGTCTTGAACTACTGACTGTCCTTTGTTGATAATAGTCACAATGGTAAAATCCAAAAAATTCAATGCCCAAGCTTTGGTGAACAAATTTTTAAAATCAATTTCAATTGGATTGAAGTCACAAAGCCATATGATTAGAAATTTCGATCTCTGTGGCAATGGATTCAGCACAGCTATAAAGTTTAAATACTCTTCAATGATCTGAGTATTTAAATTGCATTTGTGTTCAATTGTGATATATAGGTCAGATCTTAAGACTCTTAGAGTGATTACTAAGTCGTCAGTTTCATTTTTCAATGCTTTTTTACTTTGGGTATCAATATTTATGACAAATGAAGGAATCTCGCTTGTGAGTTTTTCAAGTATGAAATTTGCAGTTGCTGGGGTTAATTTTTCACTTTGAAAAATTGAAATCTGATACGGATCGAGTTCTTGGATTTTTTCAACTATTGTATTAACCGAATCAATCTGTATTGAAGACACAGTCGAGTAAGTACAAATAATCATGAAAAAAAGCATCTTTTCAAAAAATTTACATATGTTTTATTATCCAGTTCTGATTCACAACTATTATGAGTAATGTTTACATGGTAAATAAAGTTCTTTTTCATAAATCAATAACTATTTTCAAGATAAAGTGCAAAGATTCGAAGAAAAAAATTGCTGTCAGGTAATTTCAACATATTATCGATCTTGTCCTGTAAAGTACAATAATTACTAGGCTGACCGTAAAAATTCTACCCTAAAACTTTTTTTAAAACTTTTTTTTTATAGGTTGAAGATATTAAAATGATGAGTGAAAAAAAAAACCTCTTCGAGATTCAAAGCCCATATGAATTTTTCCAGATAATAGGTGAAAAAAAAATCTCGGACAAAGCCGCTGACTGATCAGCATAAAAAAGAGTCTCGCACTCTCATCAAGAAAAAAAGTCACCAAATCACCAACCCGAGCGTAGAAAATCCAGAATCCCCAGAGAAGCAGAAGAAGTAGGAAAAAAAAGAGAGAGAATAAGGAACCCATTCTTCCGTAAAAAAGCGGGGATCGATTTTACAGATCTAACGACAGCCGAAGAAAGAAAGAAAGTAAAAACTCGGTCCCGCCGTAAATTCATAAATCATCGAAGAAGGTGCGCAGGCCGTATAGAGAGAGAAGAGAGGAAAAAAAAAACATAATAATACACGCGCCAAGGCGGTGCAGATGCAGCACACTTGTTTGATCGGTGACTTAACTGATATCTACACGCACGAGAGAGAGAGAGAGAGAGAGCTGGTAAATTTATAAGATCGGGATCGGATTCGGTGACGGAGCTCGCAGCACCTGCCCTGACGCGCGCCGCCTTGCAGTGTACTTTTATTTTACCCGACGCACTTTTAACGCGACTTACTGCACTTTGGGCGAAGAAAAAAAAGGTTTCGGAATCGAGCGAATTTTTTTACCAGTGGAGCAAGCTGTATTGAATAGATTTACGGTTGATCAGTAAAGAGTTTAAAGAGTAGGATTATTTAAGATTTCCTAATAACTGGAATTGGGTTTCGGGTAAAAATAAAACAAGATCTAGAATGAAGTAAAATACAAAATAAAATTTAAATATCGATAAAATATTAATTCCTTTTAATTTGATTTGAAAAAAATTAGTAAATATCCCATGTAGAAAAATTATAGATAGACCATATATAGACTATATATGAACCACCATACCTAAACCATACATAGGAATCAACACCTATTGACATTTTTTATAGACACTCAGAATTTTAAGAGAAAAAAAACCATTTTCACAAAAATTATGTTTTTACATAAATAACTATGACCTTGTTTGTAAAACATATATTTTTTAAATCTTTAAGATACTTAGTAATTAACTATTGAAAACAAAATTAACTGTAATTGAAAGATCAAAGATTTAAAATTAAATTTTAAGACTACAATTTATCAAAAAATTATTTGAAAAGATGAAAATAATAACTATGTAAAGCAACCTAAAATTTTCATTGTTGATTCCACATTTAGCTAACAAAACTATGGCTAACAGTAGATTATAGTTCAGCTCACTTTTTTTTAGTGTTTAATTGATATTTTTAACTCAAATTCCATAATATCTAAACAATACATTTACAGATAAGTGAATAAAGTTTATTGATTAATTAATGGACCACCAAGAAAATGCAAACCATGGAAATATGAAAGTTTTTTTAATTACAAAATGACTTCTCCAAACTCCATTGATAATTTTAAAACTATTTTGATAAAAAGTTGATATTGAAAACCTTAAATGAACCCATCCAGCTAACAAGCATCGATCACCTCTCTCGGACATGAATTACGACACCAATATATGTATTTTTTTTTCCTGCTAATTAAGTTAGCGACGTCCCTACCCGAGATCGGATCCCGGATTAGCCGGGCGCAGTCCTGGTGAAAATTCCATTCTCAAAATTTTTGAAATTAGCTCATGCAGCCTTCCTTTCAATTCGCCGCGTAAAAAAAAAAAAAAAAAAAAAAAAGTGTCCTCCGTGTAATTGGACCCCTCGAAACAATTACGCATAACTGGCGGGACCCGACAAAGCAAACCGTCCGGATTGAAAAGTCCCACCGAAAATTGCATAATCGAGGGGCCGTTATGAACACATTCCACCTACCTGACCCGCCTCGCTTTTTTGTTTTCGGAACCTGCCGACTTTTCCGGCGCCAAAGTTTCCGCCCCGTCAGTGGCAGGTGCCTCAGAGATGCGAGGCGTTAGATGATTTTTACGACGAGACTGGATCTTGGCTTGCGTTTTTTTCTTCTTCTTCCTGTTTGCGGGGTTAATTAGGTGAGGTTCGAATCCGTAAAATTTCAAAGGTTTCGGGGGATGTTTTGACGAGTGAGTAAACAAAAATCTAGAGTTTACGAGTTTAGTAACAAAGGCGTTGATAATCGGCAGGGCGGTTGTAACAAATGATTCATATACAAACATAAATATGAGCAACAAGTCTTTTCAAAGCAACATCTTCTATTTACAAAATGTTAGTTTTTCTACAGAGGTGTAATAACCATTATTCTTATAGGTTCTAAGAAAACTGGATTCAAACTGAAATTACTTAATATAAGTACTTAGATTCTTCAAAGACTTTACGTAAATTGAACAGTAAAGCCATAAATTCCATACTGTTCCAGAACACCTACTGGTCTATTTTTTCCGAGAAGATAGGTTGAATTTGATGTGGGTAATTAAGTGATCTAGAAAAATGGGTTTAAAAAAAAATCTTTTAATCATGAACAGACCACCTAGTCTACCAATTATAATATTTTAAGATTCTCTACATTTCATCAATTTGAAAATTTCTTTTGATCCTAAAGTAAACAAGCTCAATAACAAAATTAAAAACACTGAAAATGCATCCAGTAACAAATATAGCGAGCGGGTATCTAATACTTTTCTTTGGTTTGAATTCAACGTCCTGATTTTTTGGTTTATTTGCTGATTTAAGATACTTTTTTCCGTGAAAAATGGAATCTCGCAGTCCAGATTCATAAATTTGTTGAAACTTCTTGTCAAACTTTTTGATATACGGTGAACCTTTTGCGTAAATATACACAAGAAAATCAGCAAGTATTATCGGCTTCGCTAGTTTCATAGCTGGCGAATTGTCTGGGTTACGATACTTTTGGATCATGTACCTTGCCTGAATAATAGTAGCATAGCAGAAACGATTTTTTTGTAAAGCAAGCTTTTCAAAACATTCTGTAGTTCATGTGCTTTTAAATTTTTAACAATTTCATCGTCATCATCACGTTTTCCATTTTGAAAATAATTTTTGGGCATGTATATAGGAAATGAAGGATCTTTGATTTCTTTAATGGCATCGTAAACTATCTCTTCATTTTTTACAACATCGTCATCGGAAAAAACTGCAAATATGTACGTCGAATATTGCAAAGACAGCATAGCAAGAATGATAAAAATTAATTTTTCAGTGCTTTTTTTGGTTTTTTAAAAACAGTGATACCAAAAAATAATGCGAATACGTAAAAGGGATTCCAAAAAACTACACTAAATTTAAAGAGTCTTACTAAAACCATCGTAAGAACTATGATTATAGTGGTAAAACATGTGTATTTAAATAGGGTCATGTAAATTTCATTTTTGTTATTGTTAGTGTAAAAAATGGGTACTACTAAGTTCATGTTAGCATTTCTTATAATTTTTCCAAAAAGAAATTCGCCGTTTTCATTTCGATTCACGACCATCGCCCCTAGTGGATAAGGTAAAATTGAAGCATCGATTTTATCTTGTGCAATCATTTTTGGTTGTCTTTCGGTTGAAAAATTATTTTTGTGAATTTCTACAAAATCAAACGTAAAGTTCAAAGATGAAAGTTTCAAAAATGCATAATTAACACCATTTATGACTAATTCATTCGATTTATTCGTAAACTCAATGTGCGGGGGTCTATTGCAGAGAATCATTTTAATCTTGTGGCCATTCATGTTGTTCAATTTATCAGGAAAAAGATCTCCCACAGCTAAATTATTTCGATTAAAACTATTGAAAAATGGATTAAAGTTCAAAATTTTTGAATCATTGTTACTTTCTAATGTCAAAATAGAAAAATCTAAAAATTTTAAGTTCCAAGCTGATGCAAATAATTTATCAAAATATGTATGTAACAATGTAGTGTTCCCTATTAAGATAACCAAAACCTTTGGTCTTGGTTGGAAGGAATTAAATTCAAGTACAAAATTCCAATTCTTTTCAAACTTTTGAATGTTCGACCATAATGTATAACTCTGAGTTTAATGCTGTGTGAATGTCTTTTATGTATTGACTATCATTTGACACTAATGTTTTTTGAATATTGATGTTGAATGTCGGGAGTTCACATGTAATCATTTTGAATTTCGAACAGTTGCTGATTAAAGTTTTTTCACTGTGAAAAATAGAAACTTGAGATATCTTAAGTTTCACAATTTCTCTGATTGCAAGATTAATTGTTGGCAATAATACTGATTCCGACATGCAAAATAGACTGCTGTTTTTAATAGTCTACACATGTTTTATTGTTTGGTAGTGCTGTTCGACTGTTTGTAGAAGTGATTTTATTTTAAAATAATTTCTTTTCAATCGATACTTTAATGAAGGCGTTTGTTTGTTGTTCATATAGTAAGCTGAAAAGTCATTTAATTAAACGGAATTTTAAATAAAAAATTTCCGTTTTGGTAGCAGATTTGTGAATATTTTAAATAGTGCTAGTGTTTCCATGATAAATTAATTTAATACAATCGATACTCTAATGAAGGTTCCATTATTTTAACTGTAGACTGAAGATTCATTCAATAAAATCTATTTTTGTAAATAATAGTTTAGTGCTTTTGTCGCAGACTTGTAAATAATTAAGGTACATAATGCAAGCAAAGAATAAACATACAAAATCACCATTAAAGTATTAAGAAAAATTGTAAAAATTTAAAACATTGTACTCTTACTATAAGGACTCTCTGTTTATGAACCTCCTTTTGCACAACCCTTTTTTGTTCCTCATAGCGGCAGCTGGCATCATCTCGTAACAAAAAATTAGTTTTACTTATTCTAAAACATAAAAACATCAATGATTCGTTGCAATAATCTTACACAGCTTTGTTTGGCCCTCTTTAAGAAAGTTTGAATGTTTCCCGCACGTACGAGTGTGTAAAAAAATAAAATAAAAATTTGTCCCTGCGTGCTGTCAGTGGGTTAAGAGCCGGAGTTGCGGTGCACCGCGTTCGCGCGTCGCGATCGTTACCTTGAGTCGCGTGTCTGCGACAATCTTGTCCTCGCGCCCGCAGCTTCAATAACTCAAGTCTTGCACCGTTCGCTCGTTGCATACGCAAAATTACCGTCGCTACTTGCTTTCTTCTTTAAAATAATCACCGCTGAATAATAAAAAATCCTCACCTGATGAAAGAATAAAAAAAAAAAAAAAAAAAAAAAAAAAATCAAATGAGCTGAGTAGGATAAAATTAAATTTTCGAGCACTCAAACTTGAATACTTTTGGCTTGCAAATTTTTTTTTTGGGTTGGCCCTCCATTCAGTCAAAAATAAATATACATTTATTTATAATTTTGGTATTTTTCACTGAAAAAAAATAAAATCCAAACAATTACTAACCAAATTTATTTGCTTTGAAATGAATTTTCCCAACAAAAACTGTCTATGAAAATATTACTAAATCAAAAGAGAGTTTGTATTTTAGCAAAAACCTTATTCTCATGTTTTTTAGACTCTGAAAAAGTGACGTTTCTACCATTTTATAGATGAATAATGGCCATTTACTTTTTTAGGCCTAAAAATTGTACTTGTCATTTTCATTTATTTACTAAACGAACATGCTCAGAATGAAAAAATTATTACATAACCTTAATCTTTTGAAAAATCAACTCTTGGCCAAAATGCAGGCCCTCCATTGAACACACTAAAATTAAAAAAAAAAAAAAACCTTATCTTTATCTATTTGATAGCAATATTTTAGTTCATAGAAGAACTCAAAAAAATCTACGTACAAAAATCCAGTGTTTACATTAAAAATACAGCCTCAACAAGTTTTCATGATTTTATCGATTTTCAATGATTTTATCGATTTTTTCGTAGAAAACAATATCTTTGGACCACGCTCTTATAGAAAAAATATCAAGCCCTTGCCTTTTCTTTGTGGAACCGACCCCCAGTGGCCCTTTGAATATCGATCGATCCACAGACTCACCGGTCCAATTTAAAAAATCCACGGGCAATCAAGATCGAGGGGGAGAGCAAACAAACGGCGAGGATTTTTTTGAAAAATAGCCGCGAGGGTCTTAGCACCTCCTTAACAATTTTTTTCTCACCTCCTCCTCCCCCCCAATAATAATCTTTTCTCGCCTCGGTAACAATGTGTTATTACTGGGCGTGCGTATGCCAACGTCTCATTTCAAGTTCTCTGAGTTTTTTATCTTTTTTAATTACCGTGCGCCTTTTTCGGGAGTATAGCGGGCAAACAATACGTAATTGATATGATTGGAGCGTGTGGGTTTTTTCGGGGCGTTGTTAACCTCGTTACCGACACCGTGAAATTGGGCCCTGATAAATCCCCCGCCGGCCAAAGGACCATTTAACACTCGCGGAGTCGTTATTTCTGATTACGATTGGGACCAATTTTGGCGAGTGCGCGGGATGATTACCGGAGTTTGGGCCACTTAGCTGGTGGAAAAACATCGAGTTAGGGGGCTTCGGGTTGGCCCACCCTGAGATTTGAAAAAATAATAATTATTTGAAAGATGTCATTAAAATCTTTGAGGTACTTTTTTTATTTTTTAAGAATATTTTTGTTGGTTTTATAAAAAAAACTAGGATGTTTTGAATACTTGAAATTGAGGTTCTAACAGTTGTGATGGG
Organism: Encarsia formosa; assembly: GCA_038277355.1. Classification (NCBI taxonomy): domain Eukaryota; kingdom Metazoa; phylum Arthropoda; class Insecta; order Hymenoptera; family Aphelinidae; genus Encarsia; species Encarsia formosa. Next base: position 11,793,397 of record CM076186.1, on the reverse strand, counting down.
AGAAGTAGACTACTTCGAGCTGATTTTTTTAGAGATGTCTATTGTTTTTGGTAAACTTTAGTCAGGTTTTCCTGTTTTTTGAATATTTCGTTATTTTATAAGTCAAGGTATAAGACACAAAAAATTCTCTTTTGAGTGCATAAATCCCATGGTCAATAACTCAAAAATTATTATTATTGGCTAAAAGAACAATAGTATAAACTTTTTGAAATTAAAAAAAAAACTTTTGTTTTTACATTATCGCTTTCAGAGCGATAAAAATTTCCGCATTTTTCAAAACTGTCTTTTTGTTTGGATTTTCAAAATTTAAAAACAATTCATGGATTGCAAAGAGTACAAACGACTGAGTACAGAGACATTTTTTCTAATTTAATAAATTTAAAATGATTTTAATATTTTAATACTAAAAATATTACTGTTTTTATTTTCGAATGAAATCTTCGAGGTACCTCATAAGGAAGATAAAACGAGGTCAAAAAAGCTTAAATAATTCATATTACCCATTTGATTGTTAGTTCTAGACGTAAAATTTTCTCTCTCTCAATCAAACACAAATCCTTAAACTCTATTCCCGAAAAACACTCAAAAATCACAAAACACTTAATGCTTCGTGGCGCCTCAACAGACTTTGCAGTCTCTATGCAAATACACTCCAAAACACTCAACTCGAAGCTAGTTTAATAATCCTCCTATCTATAACATGATCGAAACAAGCTCACAGTCTTACGTAAACAAGCGGCAATAAAACCTCTAAAATACACCGGTGACTGCACCGCCGCCGCCAAATTAAGCAATCATCCGGGTGGACAAAGCAGCCCACAAAAAAAAAAAAAACAAGAAGCCATCCCGCATAACCAGGCCGGCGATGTTTAATTAGGCGGCTCGCCGAAGATATTTTATATCTCGAGGACCCGTTCAAGGATGTCGCGTGGCCGATGCAAATATAACCCGAGCGAGATGCAGCAGCCTACTCGGAATTCGGTCCTCTTCACGATCACAATCCTTGCTATTTTATTGACCTGCCTAGGAATCGGACCTAGACCTCGGGTATTTTAACGAACCGCGGGCACCTGGAGCAATAACAAGCGGTGCAAAAACAAATTTTACGGCTGGGAATGAATGCGCGCCCGGGCTTAGGGGATACCTTAAAAGTTATTCGATAATTACCTTCTTCTATCCTGTTACTGATATTTTATCAGATTTGATAAAATCGCTCGGCTGGGGAATTAGCGCAAACAGATGTTTTACTATTTTCTTGGATTCGGTGGTTTATTGTGGATGGATGGGTATTTTATTGTTGGCTTTGTGTGCGGTAGACCCTTGAATTCAAAGTTTATGTGAGAGTTTGATGCTTTCGGTGGATTATCCAGTGCAGTAAAAAATTTGAATTTTGGTAAAAAAAATATTGAAAAATTACATATTAAATTAAATGATGTACACTCTATGCTTCAGAAAATCACAGTAAAGTTACGGTTGAATGACAGTAAAGTTACGGTTTTTATACTGACACAAATTCAAATAATGATGACATTGTACATGATTCATTTGTTCAACAATGAGAATCTTTTTTTTTCATTAAATTTAAAAATATTAAACAATAACGATATATATAACACAATGAAATCCAACCTTGCAAGTAAAGTAAGTAAGCTAAAAATTTATTCAGCGTCTGTAGTTTTTATAGTTAATTTTCTTTATTATTAAAACGGACAAATATACTAAATTTCAATTATCAAATATACAGCTATAAATCAGGTACAAATAACTCAGCTTTACAGCCCTATAAGAAATGTGAATTAGGTTATCCATTTAATGGCCATTTACTGGCTATTTCATTGACCCATTCTAATAATTGTCGAGTACTTAGCCATTTAATTGCTATTAAATGGATAACCTAATTCACATTTATTACAGGGAGGTGTACATATTAAATACATTATTTTTATTTATTTAACAACAGCTTTTAATGTATGTTTTTACATCCTCGCCCGTTGCTGTAATTTACGTATATTACTTGCCAAATATAATATGAAAGAAAGATGAGAATAAAGTTAGATTAAATCGAAAAAGCCCCCAGAATTTGACTATTTTAAATTAAAGTTATCACAATAGTCAGTATCCCGCAGGACGACCGTACAAACAGCTTGTCAAAACGACTCGTTAATTCTCCAGATATCCCAAACAAAAAAAACTACCAACAAACTCGGTGTATAAAAAAGTGACCATAAATAAGAAGTTCGATCCGGTAGATATGATCTGTCGGTGCAGGCCTTCGCGGGCCCGCATCCAAATAGTGAAAAGACGCGGGTAGGAAACAAGAAGAAGAAGAAGGAGAAGCAGGAGAAAGTGAAATGAGTAAGCGACCGAGCGAATTCACCTTCGGAGCCATTACCATAAATACATTGTTCACGAGATGCTGCTGGTGCGGGTGTCGCCTTTTAAATTAGTCGACGTTTACTTTACGAGACGCGTTCGCCGTTTTCGCTACTTGGAATTGTCGGGGGCTACTGGTTTTTCAATTCGGGGTCGGCGAGGTGTGAACGAGCTGGATTCTTAGATGGGATTTATTGCTTCATTTGTGCATTGAAAATGGAGTGTAAGATTCTTTTTTTGGAGTGAAAAGGTTTATTGGGTGGAAAATGAGTCTTGGATACCGGGAAAATTTGTTTATTCTGCAGTTTGAACGTGAATGCAGAGTGAAAAATATATGCATTAATTTGAAGCGATTTTGGGTGGGTTGAGAATAGTATATTCCTGTACAAGTAAGAGAAACGCGTCGTTTCCACGAGAGTTGGATGTTTCAGCACGAGACGAAGTCGAGTGCTGAAACATCCAACTCTCGTGGAAACGACGCGTTTCCCTTACTTGTACAGGACTGTGCTTTCTCAAATTTGATGGATAATCATTATTTAAGCATTTAAAGTATTCTCACATTCGATTGTGGTGCTGTGTTTTTTGTTTCTCAATTTTGTTGGTTATAAGTTCGAATGTTTTGGTCTGCTTAGCTTAATGTGTTGGTTAGTTGATTGAATCTGAGTGTCTTGCTTTAATCATTACTTTTGCTTTAAACAGCATTTTTTTATGTATTAAATAGTTTTTTTTTAATTGCATTTTATAAAACATTTGCTAATTTATTTTTGAGTTCTGTTGAAAAAGCCTCTTTGATAGGCACCTATGTATGTATACCTCAAGCTGTCATTTCTACCAGTAAATTTTTAATATTAAAGTTTCATTAGTTTTTAATAAATAACAGTTGTTCAAATTTGTTTTTCATCACTCTTTTACTGCGTAGCACACAGTGTGTTATGCTTAATGTTATTATGCTACTGGTTGTTTTTTTTTACCCACCTGTGCGTTTTTTCTGTATGTATGAATTATTTTTAAAATTTTAGTGTTTATTCTGATTCCCACGCGCGTAGTGCACTAAATTTTTTGTGAATAACCATTTTATTTCATTTTTTAAAATCCAACCTCCAAATTGAAAAAAGTAATTTTTTAATCTGAAAAATTATTGAATTTAAAAAAAAAAAATTTTGTTTTGATTGTTTTATACAATAATTTAAAGTATATTTTTATTGAAATTATTGACAAACGTTTTTACCAAAATCATTTAATTTTTAATCATTATGTTTTTGAGGTTGTTGATTAGAAAATCTGTTAACAGCATCGTTCATGTTTTTTCCATGGGAACAAAAACTATGGTGGAAAAGGCCCGTTTCCACCCATGTTTTGAGTGTGGAAACGTGCCGTTTCCATGATCAGATTTGAGAAAGTAAAATTCAAAAATCAATCTTCAATTCTTAGGTTATTGGGAATTTTCAAATAATGTGCTTCAGTTATTATACTTGTAATTGTTTATTATGTTATTGTAAAGAAACATTTTTGTAATAAAATTATTAATAAATTTATACAACTCTACTGACCATTTAAAACACTTAAAAAAAAAAAAAAAAGATTAGAAAATTTACAAAGAATTAGATTATTATTACATATTTTTTAATTTTCCTTTTTTATTAAGATAAAAGCTGCTAAAAATGTTAAAAATTTGATTTATTTAAATTCCTAGAAACTGCCCATACAATTTTCATAGCATCCAAAAATTGTGAAAGTTATATGTCCAGATTATTCGGAAAATCTTTTTAAGAAAAAATCGTAGTTTCTGAAATAAGCAAAAATATTTTTAAACCTGAAATTAAATATTTTATTATGGTAATATGTTAGTAGTATTGTAATAAGGACAATCTATTATGGTAAAAAAAATTGTTTTGCGCTTTACACTGGGAAAAAGAAATTATAACTACAGTATGACCTCGCGGATAGTCCAAACCTCGGACATTGTCCAAAAATCAAAGGAGCCGCCATGGACAATTCGCAAGGTTCTTGATCCTGATGGGTGCACAATGCGCGAGGTCCTACTGTATTAACCTTTTACGCAGGTTGTGGAGGTACAAAATTTGAAATTATCAGTTAACAAATAGGAGTCAACCGTTACTGAATATTCATGAACTTAAATTAAACCTCATTCATGTATACTCAAAAATGTGTATTTATAGTTTCATTTCCTCAGTAACAGTTCACTAAAAGCCGTAAAAATCAAATGAAGCTCTCAACCGACACCTGCATAATCCAACCCTTACGCAACAACCGAAAAACACTTCCGAATCGCGCGTCGTTAATATAAAAAATCAAACGCAGTAGAAGATTTCACAATACCCGGGCAGCCGGGAGGGAGAATCGTGAAAAGAAATCGAGAGAGAAAAAGCAAGCGAGCGAAAACGATACTATACGCATACATCGGACCCGGGTTTTTCGGACAAAGACGGACACGCGTACGCCCGGCGAGCACACCTGCCTCCCCCCGCGCAACTCGCAGGTGGCTCGATCACACGCACGCGACCCGCACACATGTATAGGTACGCAGCGTGGCTTATGCATATTGCGACGGATTTTTGGGGTGCACCCACTATATGCGCGTGCGCGACGCGTGCTCTTGTCTCCTCCGCCCTGTTGGGGTGGCTTGTGACGGAATGGACCTGCGGCATGGTGGATTTCGTTCCGGGATGCTTTTAGTCTTTCGAGGTTTTTTTTTAGCGATGGAATTTTTGACGAAGTTTTTTGTATTGTATGATAGTACAGCTGAATAGTTTAATGGAAATATATTTTTTAGTCTATATAAATTCTTATTTAGATCAATTACAGTAAGCTTTTTACGAAATTATGTAGTTTAGAATGAATTTTCTTTTGCTAAGAAAAAGTATTTCGTTGAAAAAAATTTAAATCTTGGTTGGAAATAAATTTCAAGTTCTCAAAATTTATAAGTCTTTTGACTTATTATAAATTTTATTCAATATTGTACTTGATTAACTAATTTAATTTTTTATTAAATTAAATTAATTTTCTATTTTTTTTTTTCGAGTGAAAACGTTTGAGAATGATTTTTAAGATATTAAAATTTTTTGACTCAGTTATAGTCATGGAATTTATTATCATTGAAAATTAAATTATTTTTACACAATTAGATATGTCCATTTTTCAGTTTCAAAACAGACTACCTTCAAAAATAATTCAATCTTAAAATTTGATGAAAATTTTTGAAAGATGCCCAATTCTTATATTTTTTATAGATTTATTTATAGTTAAATTTATATTTTATCCTTTGATACAAAAAATTGTAACTAGCTTATTTAAAAAAGATATTATATCAAAATTTTAGAAATTTGAATGAGAAAGTTGTTGATTGATAAAATTCATATTTTATAAATATATATTTTATATGTATAAATTAATTCTGTATTAAAGGACATTAATGTCCGTTGATGATGATAAATAAATAAATAAATTTATGTAATAAAAATTTTATGAATGAAAGCAACAATTTTTCACAATACCATTCAAGCCTATTCATGAGTTAAGAACTCAACCAAATTCAAAAAGTTGAATTTTTCCAAGTCTTAAAAGATGTCCAAGTCGATTTTAGTAAATTTATTTTTAATTTTTTCAATTTTTTATCAAAAATTTTTTCAATTCTCATGTTTTTGTGAATCTTACGCTTGGTTCCTCAAGCAAACTCGTTTTTCCCAAAACAAAAGTTTATAGTTTCACAAGTCCAGACAAACAAAACTGCGCTTTCAGAGTAGTAGGTGTACCCCGGTTGTAAATCATCACCGCGAGAATCATGTTTTCCTCGGCATAAAAAAATTGAATCGACACACCAGCTATCTGAAATCTAAAATGCTTTATTCCTCCTGCTCAACCCCGCTTGTTTATACTACACCCGTAATTGATGATTTTTTCTCTCGTTCACCCGCTTGACCACAAAAAATTGTCAACCGCGTTGTCCCGGATGAAAAATAACCTTATTCTCGAAAATCTTGAGAATGGCGGCCTTTGACGACGCGTGCCCACCCGCGGAACCCGCACAATGGCCTTATCTCGGGATCCCTGCTTAGCGGCGGGGGGCTGAACCTAAACTGAGACTCGCGCCTTCGGGCATAAATGATGATGACATCAATTTTTTTTTAACTTTCTCGGGTTATGATGATGAAGATCGAGAGGTAAATAAAACCGAGGTCGATCTTGTTATATAGTCCGACATCGATTTTAAAGTGCAAATATGCGGGATGATTGGGAGTTGCGAAACTTTGGTTGTGGTTTGACTTCAGATGTGGGTTAAGCGAGCGATTATCGTGTAGTTTGCGGCTTGTAATGTAATGACGACTTTTTGGCGGGAGTGACTTTTGCGTGAAAGTCGAGCGATTTTTTTGATTATTTTGTTTTTTCTTTTTGAAAGTGTGTGTAATTGATTTAAATGTATGTTTAATGGTTTATTTATTGATTAATTTGGTAAAAAAATATAGTAAAAATATAATATTTTTTTTTGATTTAGAAAGGTTTGAATTTTTGAAGTTGTAGTACTCCATTTTTCGAAATTTACATTCCTAAGAAGTTTTTCTCTAAAAGTTATTATTTTAATTAAAAAAATTGTTTAATTTAGATATTTGATTATTTTAAGATTATTTTTGCAAAAAAAAACTCCAATTTATGATTTCAGTTTTTCTAGTACGCCAGTACAAAAAAAATTTTAATTAAATTATGAAAAGAATCTTGAAAAGTGAATTTCGTTAGAAGAAAAATTTTGAGATATATTTTTATCTTGAAGTGAGAATATTCATGAAACCTGTTTTTTATAGTTATCCAACAACAATTAATTAAGAAAATTATTTCGAAGCCCTTATTGAAGAAATAACTAATTGCCACCTCAAGATAAAAAAAAAAAAAAACAAAACAAAAAAAAAAACAGACGTTCAAAGTCAAAAAGAACTTTGCGATGTAAACTTTCTATGCATAAATCAGCTGTTAAACCGCAAAAAATTGACTTCTTCAGGTGGCCCAGAAAATTCGTACCCGACTTGCTTTTGAAGTACAACCCGGCCCGCAAAAACAAAAAAAGGCGATTAAAGTGAGTACCTTTTTTTCTCGAGTCAAAGTTTCGTCAGTGGCTTGCACGTGTTACATGAAAAAGAAAAAAGAAACGGGCCGTTTTTTCATTTATTTATAATGTTAACTGGTTGTATTCACTGCCAAATTACTGTAATTAAAATTGAAAAAAAAAGTTCCAACTCAAAATGTAATTTTATTAATAAAAAAGTTAAACACTACAATATATAATTAACAATCTAGCTTTTTAATTGAAAAATATAATACGAAAATTAATTTTCTGCGAGAAAGATTTGTAAGATTTTGGAAAAGACGATTATTTATTCATAACAGTATATATTAATAAATACAATAAATAATCCTACTTCAATATTACTTTATAAATAAAAATAATTTTTTTTTAATATTTTTGGTCATTCAAAAAAAAATTTTCGGTGCATACAATATTTTTGCGAGAAAGATTTATAAGATTTTGAGCGAGATTATTATTTATTCATAAAAAAGTATATTAACAAATACAATAAATTATCTTACTTCAATACTGTTTTATTAATAAAAAAACATTTTTTTAAATATTTTTGATCATCGAAAAAAAAAAAAAAATTCTGTGCATACATCAACACTTAAGAAAAACACTCCTCCACAATTGAAAACCCAACTGACGGCTCGTAACAATGAATATTTCAAGTTCGTCTATTTGTACTCTTACATTATTCAAGTGCTTTTGTCGAAAAATGAAAAACGATGCTCCAACCCTTTTTCACGCCAAACACACACTTACACTCGATAGTTTGCTCGCCAAATACGAAAACCTGGCCGCCGCACCTGGCCAGCGCACCCCCGACTCTCTCGTCCTCTTTTCCCCCCGGTTCGATTTACCACTTCGGCGATGCTATTTCCGGGTGCGTATTTCACGAAGGTGACTTTGCGAATTTTTTTGCTCGACGGACTTTACACTTTTTTTAATGGTGTGTTCGAAAACACGATGGATAATTTTCAAAAAAAATTACGCAGGAAATTTTGGAAAAAGTGTCTATTTCTTTTTTAAAATTTTTAAATGTTATGATTGATATATTTGGCTACGAAAAATCTGGAAAATTCATTTAAAACATAAAAATGTTTTCCAGTTTTCCGGGTTTTCCCCAAAAAAATAGAAAATACATAAAGGTCCAGAAAAATCCAGTGGCAGTATATAAGAAGGGTCAATTTCGGCTTTATAGATCAGTCTGGGAAACCCATGCCCAACGTCCAAGTCTTCGTTTATATTGAGATTTTTCTCGTTCAATTCCAGTCAATACATATATACATACATATATAAGTTTGAATCTGTTACGAAAAAAATTTTTACAGATTGAATTATAGAAAAAAATAGGTTTCAATGCTATCAAAACAATATACAAAAAAAATTGATTATGATTTTTCAACTCTCAATATGCTTTTTTCGATAATTTTTCATAATAAAAACTATATTAGAGTATGCATACTCAATAACGAGATTAATTCGATATCGCTTCAAGCAATTATGTGAATTGATAAAAGACTCTCAGTGTCTGCGGAAGGCCGGTCAGTGCGTAATTAGATGCATAAGTCGCAGCTACTATTCTTGATTTGAAATCGTCAAACGTTATTTCATAATATTTAATGGAAAAACCATAAAATGAACCAAAAAATTCACTACAATAAATCTCACATTCTCATACACGATGGTAAGTCAAGCATTGTCTTTTAATTAATAATACAATAAGTACTTTTTTTTTTTTTTATTGCAATAAGTACTTTAGATAAGTTCTTTTCTCAATTTATTTCATAAAATTTTCAATTTATAGAATAAACTTGTTATTTATCTAATATTCAATAGCTTTTTTTTTCTTTTAAGTACATGTGTATTTATTATTGAATAGCATTAATTAATTTTTATCTTTAAACGACAGAAGATGACGACACATGCTCACAAACGGCCGAGACGTTGAGTAGTAAAAAGTTCATTTCCTCAAGATGCGAAGATGTGTTTTCCAGATTCGCTCGTGTCATAATTGGCTTCATCATAGTGTTGATAGTGATTTTAATTGGAACTATAACAATATACTGTTTTACCGAAAAAAGTGAGTTTTTTTTTTTTATTATAATTTTCTCATCAATCACATACTATAGTAAAACCCATTAAATCTGAATAATCAATGTTCAGGTGGTGAAAATTATCATTGCAATGAGGAGGTATCCCCGTTCTGCAACAAGCTCATATTCAGTGACGAAAATCAGATCCGGACCTACGACCTCTCCACCGGTCACTCGAATTTTCTGTGGGAAGACAAAAATGACGTCACTACCTTCGATGTGGGTGAGAAGACGATTTTCTGGAGTGAGGAAAATGTACCGGTCATCAGAGACCTTGACCAGTCCCTCAACCTAACCCATTCGAAGAAACTGAAACCTCAAGCCATCGCACTGGACTCCCTGACCAAAAAGTTCTACATAGTGGATAAAGTTACTGGGACTCTGAGCGTCATAGACATGAACAATAAGTACTACGGCATAGTGCTGTCCGACCTGGTCGACCCGAGTGACATAGTCTTGGACATCCAGGAAGGCTTGATGTTTATAACCCAGCACCTGCAATCGGTAAGTTCGCACGCAATCTTCGTGCTGGTTTTTTATTAGTAACACTTTTTACCTTCGTAGATCATGAGGGCTAATTTGGATGGTACCAACGCAACCACCATAGCTAAGAGCCAGGGCGTATCGGCAATAGCGCTGGACCACAAGGAGAAGAAGATATTCTGGGCAGTGACCTTCGTCAGCGACGACTACGGGATCATCTGCGCAAACTACGACGGAAAAAACCGGACCATCCTGACCGAGCTATCTATTCCCGTAAGAAGCCTGACCTTCCTGGACAACAACCTGTTCTGGTTGTCTTCGGAGAACTGGAAGCGAAACGCGTCCATATGGTCCTGCAACCTGAACCACGGAACCTGCAAGAACCACACAAAGTTCCCGTTGTTCTTCCACAAGCCCAAGACCATCAAGACCTACGTGCCCCAAATATCGTCGGACAGAGAGCTGTCAAACCCCTGCGAAGTCAACAACGGGAACTGTTCTGATCTGTGTTTTGTTGGTTACCAAAGAACCAAGACTTGCGCTTGCAGGGTTGGGTACGAGTTGAACTCTGACCAGCAGACTTGTAAACCCGTGTCCAGCTACCTCATCTACATGGAGAAGAACCACGTGAGAGGGATAATCCCGGACTTGAAGCCTGGTAGCACCTTCAGGGACACGGTAATACCAACCCCCATAACCATGAACTACCTGAGCTTCAGGAACTTCATAAACTTCGACTACGACGTCCAGAGGGACAACTTTTACTACAGTGACTCGGCCTCGATATACCTTATGAAACTGATAAACGACGGCGAGACCAGAAACCTGGTGAAGACCAAGACCTTCGACCGAATAAACAGCCTTGCTTACGACAAGATCTCCAACAACGTGTACTACTCCTACACCTCTGGTGCCTACGTCGAGGAGAACTCGATAATGCTGATGCACGTTAGTGACCGGATGGACGGTCTGATCCTGAAGACGGCTCATCCCTTCGAGGTCAACCGGGACAACAACAACCCGGCCAGATGTCTGGTGGTGAGCCCCAACAAGGGCCTTGTGTTTTTCACAAAGTGGGAGTCGGGCAAGGACGTCCACGTGATGAACGTTAACGGTACCGAGCGCAAGAACCTCCACACCCTGCCCTACATATCCACCGACAAGCTCATCCTGGCTCTCGACTCCGACGAGGAGTGGATCTACGTCGGCTACAGCTCTGAGAAGATCTTCATATTCCGGGCCAACTACAACTTCACCGACGTCCAGGCCATGAACGACACCCTGCCCATGACCGACATTAAGTCCATGTACGTTTACGGAGACCACCTGTACGTCAGCAACTCCTCAGCCATTTGGAGAATGGACAAGAGAACCGGGGCCAACCCGACCAAGATAGTGCCCAACTACGACAAAATCGTTGACAAGACCATCTACGGGGTCAAGGTCTACAACGCGTCCGTCGACAACCAAGGCAACCAGTGCGCTGCCAATAACGGAGACTGCGAGGAGTTTTGCTTCTCAAAGCCTCTGAAGACCTGTGGATGCGGGGACAAAAAAGAGCTGCAGGCTAGCGATGGACGGTGCTTCTTATCGGGTATCGTATAGTGGGCAATTTTTTTTTGTGATAGCAACTTTTCGTCTTGTGTACGTGAATATTAGAAACTGCGAGAGGTTGAAATTTGTGAAAAGTGTACAGCAGCAAGTGTAACGTTAAATCGAATTTTTCAAATAAAATATTGAGTAACGTAATTTGATTAAATCTAAAATTTTTTTTTGAATTTGTCAAGTTGTATTACGCTCATATTAAATTGAAAAAAAAAATCATTTTGTTTGTTTGAAAAAATTATTTGTAGGAAATATGACGATTTATTAGATATATTTTTCATTAAAATTTTGAAATTTTTTATCAGGGGGGTTAGAAAAAAATGCCGTGGAGGCGCCACTGGCAAAGGCTCCCTATCTGCTCAACGGGTTAGACGAAGAAAGAGATATATTCATTTCATCCTTGTCTAACCCGTTGAGCAGATAGGGGGCCTTTGCCAGTGGCGCCTCCACGGCATTTTTTTATAACCCCCCTCATAAACCCATTACATTTTTAAATAATTTTTTTATCACATTCACCGGACATATCATTTTTTTTTTTTTTTTTTTATTAAGAATCATTATTAATTTATGTGGTTAGCATGTATACTTATGAATATTTCGGAAATTTTTAAGGTCTGTAACCCCTTTAACTTTAATTTTTTTGAAAAAAATGTGTTGATTATTTCATGATTTACTATCCAGAGTGCATAAACAAACTAAATAATTTTTTCTGTTTATCTTCGCTTTTGAGAACAAACTAAAAATAATTTTTGTAAAAAGGTTAATGGTAAAAGATTTGTGTCAAAATAAGAAAAGAATAATGAAAATTAAGATAATAAGTGTTAAACGTATGTAAATGTAGTTTTAGTTGTTTTAATAAATCACGAAGTTTCAAGAGATAAACTACTCTCAATCATTTATTGACGTTTGAACAATGTGTTCTAAAAATATATGTCCACATGCACTGATTAAACGCGTCTGTGATAGTGCTCGACGCTATACGACATGACGACAACTAGCGGGTAATTAAATGTAGAAATTGCTACGATTTATTTATCGCGCTAAACATAAGATACTTGAACTATACTTGAACTTATTCGAAGAAAAAGATAACGTAAAAAAAGGAAGCAAAATATTTGTCTCAATGCTGTTTTTGCTCAAAAATTTTATTTTTTCAATTGATGTAACATTTTTTATTTATTTATTGTTTATTTATTCGAAATTAGAATTTTAAATACAGATATTTTATTACAGTCATTTCGTTTTGTTTATTCATGATAAATATTTCACGATTTAGGTGCAATTTACCAGATCTTCGTAATCTCTCATGCACCCGCAGAATTTTTTAGGCTTCGAAAAGCAAAATTCTTTACAGTCGCCATTATTTTTCAAACAGGGGCTTTCATTTTTATTAAAAATTATTTTCGTGTTGATAACTTTCATACCGGATATTTTCTTCACCGAATTAATGTAATCATCCAACGGAGGTACAATTCTAACAGGACTTTCGTGCGTTTCTTTATTAAAGCGCCAGATACTGGTAAAATTGCTGAAATAAATGTACTCTTTGTTGACAAAAACAGACGTCATGTTGTCTACAGGTACAGCATAGCAAGGCGCAACTTCGTTTTCGTAATTCCAATTCGCGTAGGAGATACAATTATCATTCTGACTTACAAAATAAATTTTATTTTCGCCTCTGTCCACAGCTACAACAGAATTCGAGGTTTGAATTTTACTTAACCAGTTTAAATTTTCACTAGCCGATCCGTCAACGTTCACGCCTTGGATTAATTGAGAGTCCGATTTTTTGGTATAAATTAGGTAACCCGAGTAATCATGAATGTACAAGTGATAAAGCTCGTTCATAAAACCAGTACCCTGCGTTATGACTCTCTGAAAATTTTTTTTCGAATTGACGTTTGAAAATATTTCCAAAGAGTACGTGTCGCGGTAGTAACGGGTATAATTGGGATTCGCACATGTCTTCAGGTAATAAAGGTTGTTTGAAAATCTGTCTAAAGCAAGATCTTTGATGACGCAGTACGAGCTTCCGGATTTTGTTATCAGTTCCTGTCGACCTTCCCTCATGATTTTCATTTTGTAAATGGCGTTACCGTCCGTGAAAATGAAGTTGTCGTTTCGTAAATCGTAATCGAAGAATATCGTGTTTTTGTCTTTCCAAAAATTGATCGAAATAGTTGTCGGCAAAATCACGTCTTTGAAACCGCTTCGATTTTCAGTAGATATAGCTCTTACGACGTCATTTTCTGTGTACAGAATGTAATCGGTCACAGAAGTGCAAGTCTCGGAATCTATACTGAGCTCATACCCAACGTGACAAGCGCAGGTTCTTTTTCTTCCTGAAGTCAGGAGACACAGATCGGAACAATTACCGTTGTTCATTTCGCATGGATTTTTAAATTTGTCCGACGAGGTTGATTCAACGCTTGCTCTGAATATTCTTGGATTTTCAAAAGTTATCGGGAGGATTTTATGATTCTCGCATGTTTCTTGATCGATGGAACACAAAAAACCAGAATTTTTTTTCAAGCCCTTTAGGTGAGAATAGGGTTGCCAAAATAGTTGATCTTCGGTTATCACCAGGCCCATCACGGGAAACTTGATTTGTTTGAACAATACCTCGTTGTGACCATCGTAGTTTATCGAGATAATTCCGGAAAGTTCAGCTACGAAAAAAATTCTTTTTTTTTTACGATCCAAAGCTATTTCGGTAACTTTTTTGTCTTGAACAATCCTCGTTAAATTTGTCCCATCCAAATTTACCCGTAGTATCTGAAAATATAATTAAATAGTGTTTTAGTTTAGAAAAAGGAAATCAAATAAAAATAAATTATTAGGTTTGTCTAGCTTCATTGGATAGTAGATCAAAAAATACCTTACTCATATTTTTCTTAACGAAATTAAATGAAACTTGAAGGATTATTGTTAGACTTTTGATGTTTCGAGATATGCTAACTACATAAATTAGTAGTGATAACATCAAAATTTTTAATATTAAAAAAATGATATCACTGGTAAACCTACGCTGTAAGAAATGTGAATTAGATTATCCATTTAATAGCCATTTACTGGCTATTTCATAAACTCAATATAGTATTTTTCTAGTAACTAGCCATTAAATGGCTATTAAATGGATAACCTAATTCAAATTTCTTACAGGGATGATAAAAAATTATTAAAACAATTCTTTTCTTACCGATCTTAAGTGCTGAACAACGAACATCACACCTTCCTGGACGTCTAAAACAATGTCGTGCAAATCTTCAATGTCAGACAAGATGACATTGTGGCAGTTGTAATTGCTGTAACTGCCATTGTTGTAATCTGAAACAGAACTATGGCTCATCAAGTCGAGTACAACGATAGTCTCGGCCACTTGATCCAAAATGTATATCTTTTTTGTCAAAGAATCTACCGCGATAGCTTTGGGCTTGATTCTTTTTGGGTATGCGAACCAACCAAACGTATCTGAAAATGACTGGATGGTTGTTGAATTTTCTTCGACGTAAAATATTGTTGAGTCAACTACGTCGAGTGCTATGATTTCATTTTTGACCTCAAATGCAGAGACTTGCTTTGACTCCAAATTGTAAATTTTGATTTTATTCGCGTCACTGAAAACTATTTTCTTTTTTAGATCGGGTTTTTCTAGTCCTTTGACGTTAATTTCAGAATCAAGATCTAAAAAATAAATATTAAGTTTGTTATATAGTTGTCAATCACTGTGAAAATAATTTGAATCAAGGTACCTTTATTTTTTTCGACTGTTTTGTTGTGTTCAGAAGCATGATCTAGGAAATTTCGAAAAAATTACTTTTATTTACTTCATCAACTGTCTTATTATTTTTAGGCTCATGGTTAACTAAGAAAATTTTTTTGATAAACAATTTGATATCACTTACCATTATTATTCTTTTCTTTTAAGATTCAAGAAATAGCCTCAACTATCTTTTTTACAATATTAAATAATTTTAATTTTTCCTGGTAGCAATGATAATCAAAATTGGGCTTTTGTTGGCTTGTTTCTGGCTATTTATTAGAATGAGTCTATAAAATGGCCTAAAACAAGCCACTTAATGGGTGATTTACTAGGTTTAAGTTAATAAATTTTTTTTTTTTATTTAATAAAAAAAACTTGTGTAAATAAATAAAGTTTTAAGAAAGTACCTTACTTTTTTCTATATTTGTCTGCTGTACTGTTCTATTTTTTTCACTTTCTTGATAACCTACAAAAATTGAAAAACATTAATTTATTTTACATTTATTATAATGGTTTAAAGCCTGAATTTGTTGTTAAAATAAAATTTTTAAAAATCTATCAGTTTAATGTAAGGTAAAGATGCCAATTATGATTACAAAAATCGCTACTTTTCAGCATTTTGAATTTTATTGAAAAAACAAAGCATATTAGACTAAATCTTTTTTTACATACTTAAATTTTAGGTTCTTAGAAACTTAAATAAATTTTTTTAATATGATAATTGTATTTATTTATTGAATAATTAATGTTTAAAGTCAAGACCTTTTATGCCTCCGTTTAAAGTCAAGGCCCCAGTTTATTAGACAACTTCAGCTTTGGCCCCAGTTTATGGAACACTTTTACACGTGAAATACCGTCTGTGACTTAAGTGCCCCAGTTGATGAAACGGAATCGTCAAAATTCGAGGGTATTATCACTCTCAAACACAAACAAATTAAAAATCTAACATGAAAATTAGATAAACCGTTCCATCAACTGGGGTATGTAAGTCACAGACGGAATTTTACGTGTAAAAGTGTTTCATAAACTGGGGCCAAAGCTGAAGTTGTCTAATAAACTGGGGTCAAAAGGTCTTGTCTTTAAACATTGATTATTCAATAAATAAATACAATTTTCATATAAAAAAAATGTACTTAAGCTCCTAAGACCCTAAAATTTAAGTATATAAAAAAATATTTACTCTAACATGCTTTGTTTTTTCAATAAAATTCAAAATGCTGAAAAGTAGCGATTTTTGTGATCATAATTGGCATCTTTACCTTATTTAAAATTGTAATTTACTTACTTTTTCCTGAATGAATAAATACAGTGATGAGAACTGCAGCTGATAAAAAACACAATACGCTTATGATCATCACTATGCGATACCTGGTAATAATTTTATTAAACCTTGGTTGAATGTAATACTTTTTTTTTAGTCTGGAGTTCAAGTTGGTGGTTGATGATTTGATTTCAACTGAAATGAGCGTTCAAAAAATTAATTACGTTTCGTGGTGAAATTTTTCTAAGACTATGGTTTTTTTCAATTTCTAACTCACTGTCACTCATTATGAGCACATCTGAATTATCACAATGGTCATTTTGACTCATTTTGATTTCAAAATGGAGCTGAGACTGTAGAATGCATGCAGTCCGTAGCACTTTCAACAGAGAACTGCTGCTTTTACTTACTGTCGGAAATGCATTTTGTATATCAACGCCATAGGAAGTTACTCATGTATCGTTCGACTTATCATAAATATTACGCGGGGACTCACAAAATTTCAGTTGAGTAATAATGATTTTTGAATTATGTACGTTACATAAATAAAATATATTCAATTTTTAAATATAAAAAATTGTACATACGGTAATCGAAAACATCTTAGAAAATGTTTGAAAGCTTCTAATATTTTTAATTCTGACACTATTAGAAACTTTGTTTAAAGCACGCGTAAAATTGTTTAAATTAACAACAAGATATCGGTGGAAAAAATTTCATTAGAAAAATTAAAATTTTTCGATTGAAAAATATTTTGAAATCATGATTTAGTTATGGTATGTACTTTATTTTTGATAAAATTGAATAAATTATTAAAATAGTTCACTAATTAATGATGTATAAAATACTAGCTTGATAATGTTAGTTCAATTTTTTAAGCTCGTTAAGATCAATCACTAATCAATATATTATTGATGTATAAAACCAATTTCAGCATTTGATGATTTTAGAGATAAAAAAGTTAAGAAAAAATAGTTCATTAAGTTTTTTATTTCTGTTTCAAACTTTACAATTTCACGAACAATGAGTAGAATCATACAATAAGTGTCTTCCATGTTCACATCCACATGATTTTTTAGGCTTCGAGAAGCAAAATTGCTGACAATTTCCATTATTTTTTAAACAGAGGTTTTCTTTTTTATGAAAAATCGTAGTGGTACTAAATATTTTCACGCCAGATATTTTTTTATCAAAATTAAAGTCATCAAACGAAGGTACGATACGAGTGGACGTACCTGTTTCATGATCAAAACGCCAAATACTAGTAAGATTACTGAAATAAATGTATTTTTTGTTTACAGAAAATGATGTCATGTTGTTTACTGGTACTTCGCAACCGGGAAATTCATTTTCAGAATTCCATTCTACATAAAATATAAATTTGTTTTGAAAAACATAGTAAATTCGGTTTTCATCGCTGTCCAGTGCTATAACAGGATTGGAAGTCTGAACTTTACTCAACCAATTTGAATTTTGGGTTTCTGTACCATCAAGATTTTTTACCTGAATCATTTGTGAATCGGAATCTATCGTATAAATGAGGTAACCTAAGTCATCATGAACGTATACGTGATGTATTTTTGTACCTTCAAGTTGTATATTATGCATTAATAATATTTTTTGAAATGGATTTTCCGAATTGATATTCGAAATAAGCATTAAATGATATAAATAATAATCATCATAATATTCACGACATTTTTTTAAATAGTATAGATTATTGGAAAGCTTGTCGAAAGCAAGGTCTTCAAAATAACAATTAGAATCCTGTTCAACAACGTAGGTTTGTTGACCTTCATTTACAAGATTTATTTTATAAATAGTATTACCATCTGTAAAAATAAAATTATCGTTTCTCAAGTCGTAATCGAAATCAACAACGCTTTTATTTTTCGCAAAATTCACTGAAATAGGTGTTGGTAAGATAATGTCTCTAAACGTGCTTCGATTTTCAGTAGAAATAGCTCGTACAATGTCATTTTCCGAGTAAATAAAGTAGTCGGTCACCGATACGCAGGACTCGAAATCGGTGTCAAGTTCAAATCCTAAATGACACGCGCAAGATCTTCTTTTTTCTGAAGTCAAAAGACACAGATCCGAGCAATTACCGTTGTTTATTTCGCATGGATTTTTCATTTTATCTGCTGGTGAAAAGTCAACGCTTCCCTTGAATATTTTTGGATTTTCAAAATAAATCGGCAGTGTTTTGTGCTTGTCGCACGTCCTTTGATTGGCTGAGCACAAGTAAAAAAAACTTTTTTTCAATCCCATCAAATGAGAATAAGGTTGCCAAAATATTTGATCTTCGACGATTGCCAAACTCATAACATGGTACTTGAATTTTTTGAACTGCAACTCGTCTTGTCCATCGTAATCAACAGAAATAATTCCAGAAAATTTATCTACGTAAAAAAGTCTTTTTCTCTTTCGATCCAATGTTATTTCTGTAACTTTTCTATTTTTTACAATCGAAGTTAAATTTTTTCCATCCAGATTCACTCGCAATATCTGAAATTTTAACAGTAATTTTTTATTAAAAAAGAAAATCTTCAGAAATATTATTAACTTTAATATAGATTCAATTTACTGATTTTGAATATTGAATAATAAACATAACTCCGTGGTTTGTATCTAAAACAATGTCATGTAGGTTTTCAAGATCTGATAAAACTATACCATGACTATTGTAAATATTATGACTGTAATAATCGTAGTTGCTATCAAAGCCTCGGCTGATCATGTCCATGACAGTAATTGTTCCAAACATTTGATCCAGAATGTAGACTTTTTTAGTCAAAGAATCAATTGCTATAGCCTTTGGCTGGATTCTTTTCGGGTATGAAGCATTACCGAAAGTTTGAGAATATGATTTGAGGACTTTTGAATTATCCTCGACGTAGAAAATTGACGAGTCAACTACGTCAAGTGCCACGATTTCATTTCTAGCTTCTAATAAATCGGATATTTTTTTCGTTTTTATATCGTAATGCTTTATTTTATTGTAATCGGTAAAAATTATTTTTTCCGAAAAATTAAAGTTTCTTGGCTGTTCGACTTCGCCATCAGTGTCATAGTCTAAAATTAAAAAAAAAAAGTAATAAAAAATTTATTCAACTGAATTTATTCACAAAATTTAAGTTCCGACTTTAATGAATCGATTTACTTTTATTTACTTCTTCATCTGTTTCATCGGTCTCCATTTTACCTGAGAAGGTAATTTGAATTAGACACAAATTCTAAGCTTTTTTTGTATTTAATTCATATTAAAGAAAATTTGAATGAGCTGCTTACTTTCATATAATACTTCCTCTTCTCCGTTATTTTCAGTTTCAGAAACTGCATAAGACAATGAAGCATTTTTATTATTGTACAAGCTATTAAAGTAAACTGTCTTACCTTCTTTTGCATCGATTTTTCCTGTAGGTGCAGAATCTTAAGAGTTGCAAAAGATGTTTTTATGATTAATTATTTGTAACAGTTATTCATTAAAAAAATATAAAACCGTTGAATCAACTAACTTTTACTTGTCTCCTTCCCAGTCATATTATTTTCACTCTCTTGGTGATCTGAAATAAATTTTTTAAGTATGCATTAAGGAATAAACTTAAAACTCACATCAATTTCATGTTAAAACAGTTAACCAACCTTTGCCTGTTGGAATTAAAATACTGATAAAAAATACAGCAACTAAAAAACAACATACACCTATAACCACTGTGCGATATTTTGAGTCAATTTTTTTAAACCATGGCGGGATATAATATGCTTCTCTATTTTGTTGTCTGGTGTTTAAGTCGATGGTAGAAGATTTACTTTCAACTAAAATAAATTAGACAAATATAAATAAAAAAATATACCAATTAAATTAAACAAATTATATATTCAGTAACCCACTATCACTCATTATGAGCGCATCCGAATTTTCACAGTGATCCTTCAGACTCATTTTTGAAAATTTCGCAGAGTATTAAGTAAATTTTTAATGCGGTCTGAAGCACTTACAACAGAGAACTGCTGAAATGCATTTTCTATCAACGCCATAGGAAGTTACTCATGTTCCGTTTTAAAGTTATCATAAATATAACGGAGGGGAATCACAAATATTACACATGATAAGGATGATGCAGTTTTTTAAAAATACGTCAGAACGTTTTCATAACTATGATAAGCAAAAAAAATTTATATTTATTCAAATAAAATTTATGTAATAAACGTAATGATTGTTTTTAAATTGTTGTTGGTTGGGGGAAACCAATACTTTTTAACAAAACATTGTAGATCGAATGACAAATTAATGAAATTGTGACGCTACAGACCACTGTTACCAAAATTGCAAAATAAAAAAACCCTAACCGCTGGTTTAATATTAACCAGGATTAAATACAAAATATTTTTTTCAGCGAAGTAGGTATTTTATAAAATAAATTGAAAAAAAAGTAGGTACCACAGATTCATCCATATTTGTAAGACCACAGACCACTTTTATGAAAGTAATGCTTGCAACCAGCCGAAATGAAGCTACCAAGAGTACAGAACGTTGTTCTCTCTTACAACAGCCGACAATAAAAATCCGCGAGGACCCGGCAATTAAGGTGAGTTTACAAAGGCCGGTATTAAGTCGCGGGATAACAACAGTCCCGGTTTCTCGGTGCAGGAAGCGATCTATCAGCTACCGTATGCCAGCGACGACAGCACCAGCTTCCCTAAACCCTTTCTGGGGTCCTCTGTTATTACAGCCTTCGACGAATTAGGAAGAGTTGCTTATTTTCTGAGGCCCACTGTGCACGTGCAACCCGTCGCGGATTAGATTTTTGACGCAACCTTGTTATTACTGGGCCCCCCTTTTTTATGTGGACCAAAGGGTTGCTGCTGACATTTTGATTTTGATTTTGATTTTTCTTTTCTTTTGGGACGATTACCTGGGGTCCTGACGAAAGGGTCAGAATGAAGTTTTTTAAATTTACTAATGTGAGCTTCGAAAAAATTGTTGAGCCTGATGTTTCTGAAAGGTATCAATATCCTCTGAGGATAAAAACAGTAGAGTTATTAGGCTCATTTTTTATTCACAAACAATTACAAGAATTCAAAATTAAAAAATTTAGTTTTCTTAAAATTAATATCCTTGCAATGATTTGTTTAAAAAATTTAAGAAATAAATATTGTTTGTATTTTTTTTTTATTTTTAGGTACCACAATTTTAATCTACAGGTACCATAAAAAGATCCACAGAAAAAAATCGTGGATTGTGATAGTCGCACTACTGTCGTCTTGAGAGATTGAGTCTCTATCTTTGCAAAGCATAAAGTTTCAAAATTTTTCAGTATTTTTACAAATTAATAGAGAAAAAACTAAATAAAAAAAATAATTGATAAATATTATACACATACATTTTTCAATAGACAGAATCTTTAAGAATATTGGTTGAAAAAAAAGTTTTTTTAATTATCATTCAGACCTCTTATGAAGTCTATAAGTGATGTATGCAAGTGATATAAATATTATTAATATCTGTCTTATTGGTTCCGACATTCCTTCAAAAACAATGTTAATATAAAATCAATAAGATTAAAAAATAAAAATTCGGTCATTTCATAGTTTAATCTGTAAAACGGTTGTCGATAGTCCGAAGTGTATGAGTTTCGAGAAAACTATCGGTGCACTGCCGGGTGGCCGGTGGCACGCGAGTTTGTAGGGGAGAGGGGGGTATTTTGGACAGTTGCACTCGGTCACTGCAAGTATTATTAAAAAAAAATAACCTCACTTTTTCTGTGGTCAAAAATTATTTAGCCCCATTAATGTTGCAATAAGCAATAAGTTTAGCAAAGTTTTATTACTTAAATAACGTTAAAAAAACTAAAATTTAGGATATTATGAGACTATTACAGTGGGGTTATTTGGACAGTGACGGAGGCTATTTGGACAGTAGATGGAGGCTATTCGGACAAAAGTAATTTCACACGTATTTATCTAATAAATGTCACTTAAAAATACTTCATTTCAACTAATGGATCCTATTTTATCAAAAAATCACTGCCAGCAGCTCATTTGAAAATTTTATACTAGTTTTTGTCGAGTTTGTTTGACTATCACTGCACACAGCGGGACAAAGACCATCACAACGTGTGACTTGAACGTCAGAGCGGACGACAATTTTTGTGTTAGATTTCACATGTACTCTAAACAGTAATAATCAAATTAATAGAACCAAATATGGTTTTTTTGAGTCAAATACATCTAGTATTTGACGAACGTATAAAAATTTTGCCTTATTATATTTAATTTTATTTTAAATTAGCTTCTTTTAAAATGTCCAAATAGCCCCCTGATTTCTGTTCAAATAGCCCCCAATTTTTTTTTTTTTTTCAATTGACATTTATTTAATTATAACCAATAACTGTAATATAAATTTTGTACGAAAACAAAGCTAAGGACTTGAATTTTTGTTTAGTTATTTTATGTTATTATTCTTTAATCATTTTTGTAGGTTTTTTAAAGCAAAAAACAATTGAAAAAAACGGTTTTTTTAACGAGAAATCAATGCTGTTAATTTAGTATTTTTTTTTTAAGTAATATTTTTGTTTGAACTTCGCTTTTTTTCTAAAATATAAAAGAGACTTTATACTGTCTCCTACTATTTTTTATTTTACTACTCACTGAATTTTTTTTTTAAATAATAGCGAATGTCCGAATTACCTCCCGGTCCAAAATACCCCCCTTTCCCCTACGAGCGTGACGCGCGTGCAGGCTCGTGTGTACACACGCGTCCCTGCCTGCAGTCGGTGTGTACACAAAAGCAAGAGGGTGCAGCGCCAGCTGCGGCCACCCCCACTGCACCACCATTTACACTGCTACGGTGTTTGCCTTTTTTTTTTTACCTCTTCGCTTTCGAGATTTCTTTTACGTACAACAGAACACTTAGTATTCATTTTAAAAAAGTGTACTTGGAATGTTTTAGATTGGGAAGGAAGGGGGATTAAGAATTGAGTGTCTTATAAAATGTAAATGATTATTTTGAATGCTTTGTTTGTTTATTAATAATATAAACAATTGAAAAAATCCTGACTCAACAATTTATTGAGTTTTTGTTTTTTTTCTGATTTTTTTTTTTTTTTTGCCCTTTATTGGTAACTTTAATCAAATCAGCAGATTTCCAGGTAAAGTATTTCCTTGCTGAAACCATCGATTTATGAAAATAGTATAATAGTAACATACTATAAGAATATAATATATGGATTATTTTAAATTCATATGAGTAACTTAAATCAAATAAATACAATCCACGTACATTAAATTTTCCATCTCATATAAGATTACTTCATGCATATGGACGCACATGATACATCTTTCATATAAATATTTCAGTACTTTTATTTTTTTTTTAATTTTAGCATTTATTAACCATTAAGATTGTTATGCTAAATTTTCAGTACTATATTAAAAAAAAATTTATTTAGCAGTTTCTATCTGGGTTGTTTTTTACAATATATTATACTATATCTATCGATTTTTCTGATATTATTAACTCAATCAATAAACTCAATCAATAAATAGGAGATCCGCATTAAACAGTGAAAATAAGTAATTTTTTAAATTTTCTTTGATTATTCTGCGATTTTTCAAAAATTTTTCTTCAAATTACGGGGGACATAGTATATCTTACTAATAAAAATTATTTTAGACTAAATTTTTTTGAAAAAAAGTGCTTTGTGAAGTTTTAAAACTATGTGAACTTTAACAGTTGAAAAAAATATAATAATTCTAGTATACTCGCAGCTCACTTTTAAAATTAAAGCTAGAGTTTGAATAATACATTGTAGACGTCACTGTACACCACTCCGCGTATGGATTTTCTTTTATTCATACCTGTTCAATATCCAATACCCAACGCTTTTTATTGAAAATTTCATCAGAAAGAAAAAAAAGAAAGGGTTCCTATGCTCTGGAAAAATCCGGGACAATGGTTACCCAACGCACAGCGTAGAAATTTCCCCCACGCGGGGAAAAATAAAGGGTCAGGAGAGAGATTTCGATACCGCATCGACGCCTTGGATGCACGATCATCATCGGGAAGAAAGGGTTCAGCTGCGTCGTCACCTACACCCAGGCCCCGTTCCAATAATTCGACACATCAAAGGAGAGAAAATAAAAATAACAATAAAATCATTCCTCTACCTGCAGCTGCTCGTTTCTTCGATCTTCCTCGAGTGCCGTTTCGGGCACGCGACTCGCCTTTGTCGCGTCTCGGGTTTCACAGGCCACGCGCTGATTTTTCAACGGATGCTTTTCTTTTTTGGCATGCGTGGAGGGAAATTTAAACAAAGGGTTTTTCGTGAATTTTCATACGATTTATTTTTTCGAGGCTTTGTGGGGACTATGCTACCGTGTGTAGGGTAGACAATGACGCGATTTTCGGAAAAGTATGGGACTTGGATTTTACAACCCTTTTCAGGGGTTCCCGAGATTATAGCGCGATTTATTTTAGAAAGAAAAATCTTATTTTAAGGGGGAGGGGGATTTTAAATTTGGTATAGTTGACGTATAGAGATTGTTTATTGATTGATAAAGCCGACAAAGTTTTGGAAGAGATTTTTGAGAGAGAAAATAATCTTAGTGAATCAATAATTTTAAAGTCTTAGAAAAAACAATTTTTCATAAAAAGTATAAATAAAGTTTGATAATTATATAATTGAATAATCTAAAAATGTTGCTTGAAATTAAAAACTTTTAGAAACGTGAAGAGATTAGAAAAGTTATAATTCATATAGTATGTATTGAAGATAGTGTATTTTTGGATGTAGTAGAATAAATGACCACAAAAATTTAAATAAATAAAATCACTATACTAGAGAGAAAACATTTTTTTTACACTTTATTTATCGATAAACAATACATATAAAGTACAAAGTCAATATTAACAAATTCACTCTTTCAATCGTAAAGGTAGTTCGCAGAAAAAAATAAAGATACTAGCAGCACACCCTATGTCAAAAATAATCAGCTGATTATTGATATTTATAGTTGGCTCAAAGACTACAATATGGTTTTCTGTTTTTTTCTGATTTTCAAAATATTTTTTTGCATCAAGATCGTGGTCCCGAAGACCTGATTCAAGTATTTGTCCAAACATTTTATCAAATTTTTTCACGAATGGAGAAATCTTTGCGAAAACAGGTACAAAATAATTGCTCATTACAATAGGTTTTGCTATTTTCATAGCCGGTGACTTGTCCGGATTGCGATACTTTAATATCATGTACTTCGCTTGAATCGCCGAATTGAAGCAGAATTGATTTTTGTTAGCAGCGAGTTTTTCGTAGCAATCTTCGTCGTACTTTATTGCAGATGCTTGCGATTTCAAACCGTGTATGATTTCGTCTTTGTAACTTTCATCGTCTTTGAAAAAAGTATTGGGCACGTACATAGGAAACGAGGGACTTTTGATTTCTTTGAAGGCATCGTAGACGATTTCCTCATTTTTCATAACTTTATAGTCGGAGAAAACTGCGAAAATGTTGCTCGAGTACTGTATAGACAAAACAGCAAGACTTAGGTAAATCAAGCACTCGAAACTTTTTCTAGGTTTTTTATGAACAGTGATACCGAATAACATTGCTAGCAAGTAAAAGGGCGACCAAAAGTTCGAATTTATTTTACACAATTTAATTACAAATCTTGTTACGACTATGATTGAAGCAGTCAAAATCGAGTGCTATTCAAGATGGTCAGATAAAACTTAAGCTTATTGTTGCTTTTTGAATAAATAATAGGCACGATTGAGTACATTTCAGCTTCTCTAAAAATTTTTCCTATTAGTAAGGTACCTTTTTTTTGATAGTTCGTAAGTTGCACACCTAGAATGGACGGAGAAACAGTTGCGTCAATCTCGCCATCCTCGATTTTTTGGAAAATGTAATTGCTCGGAACGTCACTTTTATGAATTTCTACGTATTTGAAAGAAAAATTCAAAGCTCTTGAAGTAAGTTTCCAAAATGCGTAATTAACACCGTTTACAACTAACTCATTTGTTTTATTAGAGAACTCAACTTTTGGTAGTCTGTTGAAAAGAATCATTTTTATTTTGTAACCGTTTATGTTTTTCAATTTATCGGGGAAAAGTTCCCTCGAATGGATATCGTACTGTTCATGAATCTCATAGAATGGGTTATAAGTTTGAATGATTGAGTTACCATATTGATCAATAGTCAGTATGGAAAAATCTAAAAACTTTAACTCCCAAGATTTAGCAAACAACTTTTTAAAATCATTTAGCAATAATTTAGTGTCACCAATGATTAAGGGCAAAAATTTTGCTCTTGGTTGAGAAGAGTTTAATTCAGCAATAAAATTTAAATCATATTCCAATTTCTGAACACTGAAATTAAGTGCGAGCTATACTGAGATGTACAAGTGTTTATCATCTCTTCAGAGATATTCAAAGTTTTCGTATCTTTTAAATCAATGACAAATGATGGGATCTTACACTTTATTTTTTCAAGAATCGAGTTAAATTTTTCAGTTTCCTTACTCAAAAAAATGCACAGTCGAAAAGAGTTAACGTCTAGAATTTTATTGATAATTACCTCAGTTGAATAATTTTTTGGTAAAAGCTTACATTCACAAGCACAAATATTCACCATACAAGCTAATATTTTTAAAAACCGGGACATGTTTTGTTTTATCAGAAATGATTTGACTTTGGAACTAAAAACATGACGGTAGAAAAATGAAAAAAATTTTAGTCAGTACTGCAATGAATATTATCAACGTTGAATAATTTATTTGTCAATGAAATAATCAATAAAATGAAAATAAAGTACGAATAATATGTAAAATTTGTCCGCATACAAAGAAAAAAAAAAATTTCAATCAATAACACTAAAACTGAGGATTATCGATTTGTATTATAAAAAAATTTCTCTTCCATTTTTAGAAGATATCAGAAAAAAAAAAACATCGATATTTATTTTTAATCAAATTGGAAGTTTACAATTTCAAAAATAAAAAATAGAGTTGCAAAAATAAACCCAACTGCTAAAAGAACTACCGGGTAGAAGATACTATGCACCGGTTCATGCGAAATATTCTGATTTTTTGGCTTATAAGTTTCCAAATATTTTTTTCCGTGATAAACCGAATCTTGAAGACCAGATTCGTATATTTTTTGAAACATATGATCAAATTTATTTCTGTAAGGTGAGCCTTTAGCAAAAATATGGACAAAAAAGTCCCCGAGTATGATGGGATAAGCAATTTTCATGGCTTTCGAGTTATCTGGATTACGATACTTTTGTATCATGTACTTCGCTTGAATCGCAGAATTCAAACAAAAACGATCTTTTTTAACAGCCAGTTTTTCATAGCATTCGAGAGGTTTATTGATTAATACAGAATTTGCTTTTAAATTTTTAATGACTTCGTCTTCAAACTTTTCATTACCTTGGAACCAAGTTTTACCCACGTAAAGAGTTAAAGATGGATGTTTGATTTCCTCAAAGGCATCGTAAATAATCTCTTCGTTCTTCAAAACCTCTTTGTCGGAGAAAATGGCAAATATGTCACTGGAGTATTGTATGGACAATATTGCAAAGCTAATGTAGATCAGTTTCTCAAAAAATTTCTCCGGCTTCTTGTTAACTGTGATACCAAAGAGCAGAGCGAATACGTAAACTGGTGTCCAAACCAGTACCGGAAGTTGAAATAGTTTCACCAAGGTCATTGTGACGAGTATTATTAAAATTGTGACCAACGAGTCGGTTATGAATTTAAGATCTCTTTTGGACTTTTGATGCTTGTAAAAAATCGGCACGATCAGATGCATGTTTGCTTCTCTAACAACTTTTCCAAGCAGAAATGCACCTTTTTTGTAAAGATTTGTGAGCTGACTACCAAGACCAAAGGCTGTGATCGACAAGTCTATCTCACGTTTTTCAATTTTTTCAAAAATTTCACTGACTGCGATGTCGGTTTTATGAATTTTCGCATAAACCAATGTGAAATTTAAAGCTTCAGATGTAAGTTTCCAAAATCCATAGTTATTACCGTCGACTATGATTTCATTGGATTTATTAATGAACTCTATGTGGGGAGGTCTAACGTAAAGAATCGTTTTAATTTCCTCACCATTCATGTTTGTAAGTTTATCAGGAAAAAGTTCCCGCGTAAGTAAGTCGTAACTATAATATTTTTTGAAAAATGGATTGTAATGTCTGATAATTGATGTTCCGTTACTGTTTACAATCAAAATAGAAAAATTCAAAAACTTCAAACTCCAAGCAAATGCAAACAACTTTTTTAAATCTATAGTCATTGGTTTGGAATCATTGATCAGAATAAGCAATAATTTTTCTCTCGGATGTGAAGGGTTCGATTTAACAATTGAATTCAAAATGTTGTTGATTCTCTGAGAATCGAGATTTGGTCCAAATTCAAATAAGATGTGAAAGTGTAAATTTATAATTTGATTACTTCTGTTCGATCCCACTGTTTCATTAATGTCTATGATAAAAGTTGGAATCATACTTATAATTTTTCTGAGTACGAATTTCATCTGCGCTGGAGATTTTTTATTTTGATATAGGCAAATTGTAGTAGGTTTGAGATTCAAAATTTTATCAATAACTTGATCGATAGAATTGTTTTTTAAAATCATTGCAGATTCAAAACGAAAACAAATCAATAAAAAAATTACACCATAAACATGTTTCATCTTTCAGAACTAACAAGCAACTGTTTTCAAAAATGTCTCAATTTACCAGTTTTTTTTTCGAATCGATAAAAAAAAAAAAAAAAAAAAATGACATGACTGGAAAAATCAGTAAGCTATTGAATTGAAAAATTTTAATGTCTCTGTGTTTTTGTATTGATTTCAAGATGTGAAAATTTCTGAGTAACTGCATTTGCATTTTTTATGTTTTTTTTTTTTTTTATTCGTGAGTAACTAAGTTGATGAAAAGTCGTCATCCTTTCTATTATGATGAAAAATTTTTCAACAATCATGACAATGTAGAAGTAAGAATATTTATAAAATAAATACTTAAATAAAAAATTTTAATTATTTTCACACTCGCAACGCCATCCATGAAGTAATGCATTGAAAATTATAAGTTTTTCAACATTGACGATAATGAATTCAAGTATGAAAATCCGAAAATTTGTTGAAATTTTTTGCCAAATTTTTTTACATACGGAGAAGCCTTTGCAAATACGAAAACAAAGAAATCACCGAATATGACTGGTTTAATTAATTTCATAGCTGCTGATTTATCTGAATTCCTATATTTTTGAATCATGTGACTTGCAAAAATCTTGGAATTCAAACAGAAGCGATACTTTCTAGAGGCGAGTTGTTTGTAGCATTCTTCTGATGTATCCATCAATAGCGAATGGTTATTTAAATTTTGAATTACTTCGTCGTAATTTTGACTTTCATCTCGTAAAAAAGAGGCTTCCTTATAAATGGGGAGAGTGGGGTGGTAGATTTCTTTGAGAGCATCATAAACAATTTCTTCATTATCTAAAACGTTGTCATCAGAAAAAATATCAAATACATTACTCGAATATTGCATGGACAGAAGTACAATTATGGTATAAATTATCCTCTCAACCAGTTTTCGTGGTTTTTTATCGACAGTGATACCAAAAAGCAATGCAAATACATACAAAGGTGTCCATATAGGCATAGTAAATTTACACAGTCTGACTATAATCGATGTCGTTAGTATGACTAAAGCTGTTAAAGAAAAATACAAAATTATGGGCGAATCCATTTGGGAATCATAAGTAATATTTTTATAATTGGCCCAACCAAGTAAAAATCGGATTGTTTAACAACTGTTCCAAAAATAATCAAGCCTTTTTTATAAAGACTTACAACCTGTAATTCCAGGATGATCGCAAGATTTAATGTATCTATTTCATTGTTCGCAATTTTTTCTATGCAGTAATTGCTTGGAACATTTTTTTTATGAATTTCCAGGTAACTGAACGTAAAATTCAAAGTTTTTGATGTAATTTTGAAAAATCCTTGATTAATACCATCGAAAATTATTTGATTGGATTCATTGGAAAATTCTATGTGTGGTGGTCTATGGAAGAGAATCGTTTTAATTTGGAATCCATTCATATTTTTGAGTTTATCTGGAAACAATGGCCCTGAAGATAAATCATATCGAAGATAAGTTTCAAAAAATGGATTATAACTACGAATGATAGAACTACTGTTATCCCGAACAATCGAAATTGTAAAATCCAAAAACTTTAAATTCCAAGCATAGGTAAACAATTCCTTAAAGTTGATGTGAGTTGATCTATAGTAACCAATGAGTATTAATAAAAACTTCACCCTTGGTTGGAGAGAGTTAGACACAGCAATAAAATCTAAAATATTCTTGATTTTCTGAATTTTGAAATTATCTTCATCTTCAATTACAATGTTCAAATCTGAATTATACACTGAACGAGTTAATAGCGTTTTTCGAGAACTGTTTACTATTTCTGTTTCATCAGCATTAATCATAATTGTTGGTAGGCGAGTTGTTTTTTCCAAAATAAAATTTGTAATTAAATTTCTTTACTTTTAAAATAACAAATCTGATACGTATGTAGATCTTGAATTTTTTCAATCAAATAAATTATATCATTTTTTATCAAAGATGTAGTTCTACAAACATAAATAGTTTTTGAAATTGCAATGATAAACCATATTATTTTTACAAATCCAGACATGTTTTACCGCTCAGTGTTAGTGATAACAAACTGATGTACAGTAAGTTTCTGCAGCAAGAAATCCTTTTTTAAAACAAATCAATATCCCCTTTAAATTTGTTTTTTACCAATTAACCTAAAAATGTCCTTGCGGAGAGGTTGAAAACTATTTTATTTTAAAGTGATTTCATTTAAAAGGAATATGTATGGTCTAGAAATTATTTTAAATTCTAAACATGTTTTTTAAAGATAGAAATGACGATGAGAAAAATTCAGAGATATTGCGAGGATTTATCACTTTGTTTTATTTTTAATTACATTTTTTACTTTTTGATTTTTAATGTTTAATGATAATCATGGATCACTTTAAAGTAGTAGTCATAGTACAAAGTGCAATAAACAATTTTACAGTCTACATATTTGAAGATATTTTTACATGAAAGAGTTATAAGTCCTACAGATGACTTAAATAGACACAAAATAAATAAATTTTATTGTCACTGTATTTTTGTATTGATTTTTACTAGGAAAAATTAACGAGTAACTGCATTTAAATTTTTTACTTACATTTTTTTTAATAAACTTTAATTTAGATAATGAAAACTTTAATTTAGAAATGAAAACTTTCATGAATCAATCTTTTGAAATAAAATTTCAAATTTGGTATTCTTTGAATTTTGAAGTATATAATTTCAAAGACAAAAATCAGAGTGCCGAAAACACATCCCAAAGCAAAAAAAATAAGAGGGCAAGTAATATCTTTTTTTGGTAAAAATTCAGCTTCAAAATTTTTGAATTTTTGGTCAGTTTCAAAATATTTTTTTGCATCAGGTATATTATCCCTAAGACCAGATTCGAGAATTTGCTGGAATTTTTTATCAAATTTCTTCATGTAAGGAGAATTTTTTGCAAAAACGTGGACAAAAAAGTCATTCATTACGACAGGCTCTGCTAGTTTCATGGGCGGTGGCTTCTTCAAATTGCGATATGTTTGAATAACGTGCTTTGTAAAAATCGCGGCATTACAACAAAAACGATCCTTAAAAATAGCAAGTTTTTTGTAGCATTCTCTCGAAAACACCATGGGTATAGAATGTGCTTTTAAATTTCGAAGAATTTCGTCATCGTAAATATTTTCACTCACATAATAACTTTCGTATATGTATATTGGAAACGAAGGTTGTTTGATTTCTTCAAAAGCGTCATAAACGACTTCCTTGGTTTGAATAACATTGTTATTAGAGAATACAGCAAATATGTCACCTGAATATTGTATGGACAATATAGAAAAACTGATATAAATTAATTTTTCAAAATATTTATCTGGCTTTTTATTAACAGTTATTCCGAACAGCAACGCTAGTACGTAAAGTGGTGACCATACGTCTAGGTTCAGTTCGAACAGTCTAACTATTAACATTGTTGCAACTACAATCAAAGCTGTTAAACATGAGTACAAAATGATCGTCAGATAAGTTTCAGAGTTTTCGGCGCTGGTAGTGTAATAAATAGGTGCAGCCAAAGATATCTCAGCTTCTCTAACAATTTTTCCAAAAAGAAGTACGTCTTTTTTGTATAGTTCAACAACGATTGATCCAAGAGCATGCGAGTCTATCGAAGCTTCTATATCACCGTCTTCAAATTTTTTTAAATAGTAAGTCATGGAAATAACGTCATTATGAATTTCTGTATAATCAAATTTAAAATTTAATGCTCGTGGTATGAGTTTCCAGAAATCGTAATTAACTCCGTTAACTGTTAATTCATTTGATTTGTTGAAAAACTCTATGATTGGTGGCATGATAAAAAGAACAGTTTTAATTTTATGGCCATTCATGTCTATCAGTTTATCTGGAAAGATATGTTCTTTGTGAGACAAATCGATTCGATGATAAATTTCAAAAAATGGATTATAGTATCTTATAACCAAGTTACTCGTCATTATTAAAATAGAAAAATCCGAAAATTTTAAGCCCCAAGCTTCAACGAATAATTTTTTAAAATGAATGTTAATGTTTTTAGAATCACCAATTAGTATAATCAAAAAATTAGCTCTTGGTTGCAAAGAATTGAACTTAGCAATTACGTTGAAAATATTCCTGATTTTCTGAGCACTAAAATTAATAGAATTTTCAAGTGTGACAAACAAATTTGAATCAAATGCCTTGTGAATAAATGTTATTTTCTGAGTGACGTTCAGAATTTCTAGATCATTAACATCAATCATGATCGTTGGAATCGTACCAGTGACTTTATTTAGAATAAAATTTGTGCCTAAAACTTCTTCACTTTGGAAAACAGAAATCTGATAGGGATTGAGCTCTTGAATTTTATTGATAATTAAGTCAAGTGAATCATTTTTTAAAAAATATTCGGACTTACATGTGCAAATAATTAATAAAAATGTTACGAAAAACCAAAACATTTTCGATATATGTACCATATGGTTCCAAATTGTAAATTTTTCCAGGGTTTTCTGCGATGAATAGCAGTTTTCCTTCAATCCATACAGGGTAAAGTTTCTATATTAAATTTTTTGTATTTATACTGAAAAATAGGTTAATAAAGTTAATAATTTTCGACATGCAACGTATTTGATTGCTGAATGTTGAATAAAAAAAGATTAACAATTATTGAAATCTATCAAAGATGAAGGAACAAATTATTTTTATAAATCTGGACGTCTTTTACCGCGCATTTGTAATAAACTACTGCGATCATGAAGTATGAAACATCAAGAAAATGCTGTTCTAAATTAATAACAATAATGTTATATTTGATTGCCCCACAATACCTTAATGATGGCTCTACTGGAAAATTGGAAACTTTCCACTTAGATACTTAAAGCATTTTATTTCAAGTTTAAATCACTTTATTTTAAAATACATACTTAATATCCATGTTTTTTAATTTTAAAATGTGCAGGATGAACTGCAAAAAAAAAATTTTCATTATCAACGTTGAACGATTTAATTGACAATGATTTTTAAAAAATAGTGAGAACCACGAGGAGAACTAAATTGAAATAATCAATTAATTTGAAATTATAATACAAATGAAAAGTATAATACTTGTCCCCATTAAAAAAAAATTAACTTTAATGAAAAAATACTGTGCTTGAGAATAATCGATCCGTAATTTATAAAATTTCTTCTCAGTTATAGATGATATAACAACAAACCGTGTTATTACCAAACATTAACTAAAAACTTCATTTTTGTTCAAACCAAAAGTTTTTTTATTTCAAAAATAAAATACTAAAAATGAACCCACTTACCAAAATAACTAATGTAAATTTTTGGTTGGCTCACACATAATATTCTGATCTATTTTTTTATTAAAGTTTCCAAGTATTTTTTTCTATGATAAAAATCACTTATTAGAAAGGATAAAAATATTTTTCTTGAAAAAAAATTTATTTTATCCATAAAATTTGAACTGTTCTTAATTTTTTGAATTTCCCTGCGAGAAATTTCCGCCAGAATATTGCCAGACAGTGGGCAGATTTAGCGAAATTGGGCAGAAATTTAGTAGGGTTAATCGCCAGATTCTTGACAGAAGGCCAATGCTTTACGCATAGGGATTCTGGCGAGCTATAACGTAAACCTTTTTATTTTAAATTGTAACATTTATTACTAACAAAAATATGTTCAGTATCATAACTTGACTTTGAAATTTTTCTTTTATTTTTTTCCTTATGTTGAACATTTTTCTCATCCATTTTGATGTAATTTTAAAATATTATTCACACAATACCAGCCCTGCTGTATAGCCACACGTGTGGCATACGTGTACCACACGTACAATGGACTTGAACAAATTTTTTTTCTTTTGCTAAATATTTTAACACCTATGGAGTCAGGGCGGAGACCTAGTGCATAGGATAGCGATTACAACCTGGACATGATTTCCCCAGGAAGTTTTGACTCCGGAGGGGCCAGGGCGGATACCTGGTGCACTTGGTGATACTGACGCCTTGGAGATGATTTCCCCAGGAAGTTTGGACTCCGGAGGGGTCAGGCTGAACACCTGGTGCACCTGGTGATACTTACGCCTTGGAGATGATTTCCTCAGGAAGTTTGGACTCCGGACTGGCCAGGGCGGATACCTGGTGCACCTGGTTATACTGAGGCCTTGGAGATGATTTCCCCAGAAAGTTTGGACTCCGGAGGGGTTAGGGCGTACACCCGGTGCACCTGGTATTAATTACGCCTAGGAGATGATTTCCCCAGGAAGTAAGGACTCCGGGGGGGTCAGGGCGGACACCTGGTGCACCTGGTGATACTTACGCCTTGGAGATGATTTTCTCAGAAAGTTTTGATCCCAGTGGGTTCACATCATCAAGTTTACTATTAGGATAGCATCTTCAGAGTGTGATTATTACCGGGTACACCAAGTATTTTCCCTAGCCCATCCAGGGTCAAAATTTCTTGATAAAATCATCTCCAAGGCGTAAGTATCACCAGGTGCACCAGGTGTCCGCCCTGGCCCCTCCGGAGTCAAAACTTTCTAGGGAAATCATCTCCAAGGCCTCAGTATAACCAGGTGCACCAAGCATCCGCCCTGGCCCCTCTGGAGTCAAAACTTCCTGGGAAAATTATCTCCAAGGCGTAAGTATCACCAGGTTCACCAGGTGTCCGCCCTGACCCCTCCGGAGTCAAAACTTTCTAGGGAAATCATCTCCAAGGCCTCAGTATAACCAGGTGCACCAAGCATCCGCCCTGGCCCCTCTGGAGTCAAAACTTCCTGGGAAAATTATCTCCAAGGCGTAAGTATCACCAGGTTCACCAGGTGTCCGCCCTGACCCCTCCGGAGTCGAAACTTCCTGGGAAAATCATCTCCAAGGCGTAAATATCACCAAGTGCACCAGGTGTTCAGCCTGACCCCTCCGGACTCAAAACTTCCTTGGGAAATCATCTCCAGGTTGTAATCGCTATCCTACGCGCTAGGTCACTGCCCTGACTCCATAGGTGTTAAAATATTTAGCAAAAGAAAAAAAAATTGTTCAAGTCCATTGTACGTGTGGCTATACAGCAGGGAGAGGTTAGGATTTTCAAACAGCAAGCATGATTCATCGATTAAAATTATATTTCTATAAAATTATTTGATTATTTTTTATCAATTTTGTAACATCGGAGCTAGATGCTGCTGCTCCGATTTGTAAACTAACCTCTCATCAACGAATCAACATATACATATATGTATGTATATATATATATATATATAGACATATACATAAAATAATAAGCTTGACAGAATTTTCTGCCCACTATCTGGCGGGCAACCCAGACGTTCTGTTGAAACTTCTAGCAGGGTTTATAAATTTATTTTTCAGACCTGTGATGGTATTGCCTTGCATGTTATTTACGTTTCCAGAACCTTTTAATCTTAAAACCATCCATATATTAATGAAATTGAAGTTGTAAATGCATTTAAAATTTTAAGTTTTTCAACATTAAAGAAAATGAATTCATATATAAACATTAAAAAACTTAGACCACGACCGGTTACAAAAATAATGAGTTGTTTGTAGATATTTTTGGTTGGTTCAAAAACAATAACTTGGTTTTTTAATTTCGATTCAACTTCAGAGTATTTTTTTGCGCAAGGAATTGAATTTTGAAATCCTGCCTCAAAAATTTGTTGAAATTTTTTGTTAAATTTTTTTACGTACCTTTGCAAATGCGAAAACAAAAAAATCTCCAAGTATAACTAGTTGGATTAATTTTATAGTTGGTGATTTATCTGGATTACTATATTCTTGAATCATGTGGCTAGCAAAAATCTTAGAACTCAAACAGAAGCGATACTTTTTAGAGGCGATTTCTTCGTAGCATTCTTGTGGTTTATCCATTGGCGCTGAAAATGATTATTTAAATTTTGAATTACTTCGTCGTAATTTTGACTTTCATCTCGTAAAAAAGAGGCTTCCTTATAAATGGGAAGAGTGGGGTGGTAGATTTCTTTTAGAGCATCATAAACAATTTCTTCATTATCTAAAACGTTGTCATCAGAAAAAATAGCAAATACATTACTCGAATATTGCATCGACAGTAGAACAATTATGGTATAAATTAACCTCTCAACCAGTTTTCGTGGTTTTTTATCGACAGTGATACCAAAAAGCAATGCAAATACATACAAAGGTGACCATATAGGCATGGTAAATTTACACAGTCTGACTATAATCGATGTCGTTAGTATGACTAAAGCTGTTAAAGAAAAATACAAAATTATGGTCGAATCCATTTGGGAATCATAAGTAATATTTTTTATAATTGGCCCAACCAAGTAAAACTCGGATTGCTTAACAACTGTTCCAAAAATAATCAAGCCTTTTTTGTAATGACTTACAATCTGTAATCCCAAGATCATTGCAGCATTCATTGTATCTATTTCATTGTTCACAATTTTTTCTATGAAGTAATAGCTGGGAATATCATTTTTATAAATTTTTAGATAATTAAATGTAAAATTTAAAGTTTTTGATGTAATTTTGAAAAATCCCTGATTAACACCATCGACAATTATTTGTTACTTTTTTTTAGAATTTAAATTGAAATTTATATCTAGCTAGCTTGACGATTAACTAAAATTTTCTGATAGAGTTAAGGAATACTATTAAACTCACAAAGATAATTTTCTCAAATTCAACCTCAAAGGTGCTTTCCAAAATCCGAGACTGACGTTAAAACCCCAAGTTCATGATCGGTTGTTAATTGTTATAATTTCGGAATGATATGCAAGTTCAAAGATAAAAATTAGGATGCTAATAATGCATCCAACTGCAAAAATAATTAGAGGGTTATCAATATCTTTTTTTGGTTTGAATTCTATTTTTTGATTTTTTGATTTCAAATTAATTTTAAAGTATTTTTTTGCCTGAGGTATTGAATCTTGTAGTCCTGCTTCGAAAATTTGTTGAAATTTTTTATCAAATTTTTTGATAAACGGAAAACCATTTGCATAAATAGGAACAAAAAAATCACCGAGAATAAGTGGTTGAACAATTTTCATGACTTGTGATTTATCTGCATTGAGATATTTTTGAATCATGAAATTTGCATTAATTTTAGAACTCACACAAAAACAATTATTTTCAGAAGCAAGTTTTTCGTAGCATTCAGTTGATTTATTTATGGTGGTAGAATGCTTTTTTAAATTTTGAATGACTTTATCATAATTTTTCATTTCACCTTGAAAAGCAGTTGGAATCATATAAATGGGAAATGAAGGATGTTTGACTTCTTCAAATGCATCAAAAGCAATATCTTTATTTTTAACAACATTGTCGTCAGAAAAAGTAGCAAAGACATGACTTGAATATTGCAGAGAAAGTACAGCAAGAATGATATAAATTAATTTCTCAATTAGTTTTTTTGGCTTCTTATGGACGGTGATACCAAACAGCAATGCGAATATATATAAAGGTGACCAAAGAAGTGAATTAAGCTTACACAGTCTGATTATAACAATTGTGATTATAATGATTAAAGCGGTAAAACAGAAGTACCTAATCATCGTTAAATAAATTTCAGAATCGTAAGTTTTTGTGTAAATGAAGGGCCCAATCAAGTACAAATTGGCTTCCCTAACAACTTTTCCAAAAATCATTTTACCTTTTTTGTATGGATCTACGATTTGTAATCCCAAGTTTGCTGTACAAATAATTGTATCTATTTCATTTCTCTCAATTTTTTCCATGTAATAATTGTTTGGAACATCATTGTAATAAATTTCCAGATAATGAAATGAAAAATTCAAAGATTTTGATGTAAGTTTGAAAAACCCATTGTTAACACCGTTGACAATTATTTGATTTGATTCATTAGTAACTTCTAAATGTGGTGGTCTATTGAATAAAAGCGTTTTAATTTTGAACCCATTCATATCTTTGAGTTTATCTGGAAACAATTGTCCAAAAAATAAATCATATCGATGATAAGTGTCAAAAAAAGGATTGTAAGTTCGAATGATTGAATTTTTGTTGTCATAAGTAAATAAAATAGAAAAATCTAAAAACTTCAAAGTCCAAGCATAAGTAAACATTTCTTTAAATTTGCAGATGGGAGCTAATCGAGAATCATAGATCAGAATAACTAAAAATTTAGATCTCGGTCGTTTATAATCGGATTTAGCAATAAAATTTAAAATATTCTCGATTTTTTGAATTTTCAAAATAGTTGCTTTTTCGATTATGACATAAAAATCTGAATTAAAAATCTGAAAATCCCTTTCTTTGCAGGTAATAAATGATTCTTGAGTGCTGTTTGTCAATTCTGTTTCATTAATATCAATTATAACTATTGGAACTGTGTAAGAGATTTTTCTTAAAATATAGCTTGTGACTGTAGATTCATCACTTCGAAAAACGGAAATCTGATACGGGTGAAGTTCTCGAATTTTATTGATAACTAAATTAAAGGAATTGTGTATTGATGAAGGTGCCTGTCCATAAGTGAAGATAATTGCTGAAAGTGTGACGACAGACCAAAAAAATTTCATAATTTCGGACATGTTTTATGATTCTGTGCCAATATACAACTGTTTTCTATGACTTTTTTCCAGGTTTTCATTCGATCAATACCAAGAAAATAGGTTAAGTAAATTTAGTTTCATTAACAAATATCGATGGATTTGATCAATGCACGTTTAAAATACATGTACAAGTATTATGAGGAAAAAAATAACAGTCACAAAAAATGTAACAGAAATTTATTAATTTTATCGAACAAGGGTAGGTTTCATGACATGTTTATTTAAAAACTACTGCACACTAACAATGAATTTTGTTGATTATTAAATGATAAGAATTTTTTTTATAATAATAAATGTTGGAAGGCGAGTTGTTTTTTCCAAAATAAAATACGTAATTAAATTTTCTTCATATTTAATATTAGAATTCTGATACGGATGAAGATCTTGAACTTTACTGATAATTAAACCAAATGTATCAGTTTTTAAGAAAGGCATAGTTCCACAAGTACAAATAATTGTTAAAATGGCACCGAAAAACCATA
Organism: Encarsia formosa; assembly: GCA_038277355.1. Lineage (NCBI taxonomy): Eukaryota > Metazoa > Arthropoda > Insecta > Hymenoptera > Aphelinidae > Encarsia > Encarsia formosa. The sequence continues at coordinate 11,753,010 of CM076186.1, read as the reverse complement.
TAATTTTTAAAAATTCCAACATCGTGTGTTTGAATATGATTTTTGTTTGTTTTTTTTTTTTTAAAGTAATTAATGTTAAAAACTAATATAAATTATATAAAAAAAAAAAAAAATTGTAGTGTAAAAAGTATTAAGTTGGAGTAAACTTCTGTCAGGCTGTGAAGTCACTAACTGAAAGTTTTTAATTGATTTTAATTTACGATTAGTGCTGACTTACAATTCTAACCTTAATCTTTTCCAAATATAGTTATGTTAATTTTTTTGAAGCGTAGCTTCTATACTTACGTTATAACTCTGCACGTAACATATAGTATATACTAATTATTCATCATGTCCGTGGTCAGAGTAAAATGAAAAAAGTGATCGTCAGATGAGAGCGTCATTTATCACCGTCATTTGCCTCCGTCACGCGGAATAAAGAGATCCCACCATGGCGAATAGAGGGGCCTCAGGAAGTTTAATTCAATAACAACGTTTTGCAACCAATAAAAGTAACCGAGAAGATACGTGTCGACGTCGTCCGGTAGACCCCGGGTGCACCAGGTCTAAAAAACTCAACGGCGACGACTTCCCCAGGAAGTTTCGTCAAATATCGATATTTTGCGCCCAAAAAAATGTAACCGAGAGGATGTCGACATCGTCTGGTGGACCCGGGTGCACCAGGTCGAAAAAACTCGACGGCGACGACTTCCCCAGGAAGTTTGATTTAAAATCGATGTTTTGCGACCATACAAACGCAACCGAGAGGATGTCGACGTCGTCCGGTAGACCCGGGTGCACCAGGTCGAAAAAACTCGACGGCGACGACTTCCCCAGGAAGTTTCGTAAAATATCGATGTTATATAAGTTAACTTATATGCCCGAAGGGTCTCGTCATCGACCCTTTACACCCGGGTGCACCCAAAACTTGTCGGTGACAACTTCTTCAGGCAGTTTAGTTAAACAACGATGATTTGAAAAAAACATTAGTACAATAATTCAAAATACAATTTAAATCTTCTGTCTGCACTAAACGACTGAAGCTACGCTTCTATCGGCTGTCCCATGACGGGTGCTCTTTTTTTATAAACGGAAAACCTTTTGCATAAACGGGAACAAAAAAATTACGAAGAATAAGTGGTTGAATAACTTTCATGACTTGTGATCTATCTAAATTAAGATATTTTTGAATCATGAACTTTGCTTGAATATTAGAACTCACACAAAAACAATTATTTTCAGAAGCAAGTTTTTCGAAGCATTCTACCAATGTATTTTTTGATTTTGAATGTTTTTTTTAATTTTGAATGACTTCATCATAATTTTTCATTTCAACTTGAAATGATGAGGAAATTCTGTAAATGGGAATTGAAGGATGTTTAATTTCGTCAAATGCATCATAAGCAATTTCTTTAATTTCAACGACTTCGCCATCGGAAAAGATAGCAAACATAGTACTTGAATATTGCAGGGAAAGTACAGCAAGACTGATATAAACTAGTTTTTCAATCAATTTTCGTGGCTTTTTATTTACAGTAATACCAAATAACAAAGCAAATACATAAAGTGGCGACCAAACGAGTGAAGCGAATTTACAAAATCTTATAATAACAATGATAAGTAATATGATTGAAAATGTTAAAGAGAAGTATATGATTATTTTTGTATAAATTTTAGAATTATGAATACTAGTATAGTGTAAAGGTTCAACCAGATGCAAATCTGCATCTCTAACAAATATTCCAAAGATCAATTCTCCTTTTTTGTTCGTATTTACAACCAATGATCCCAAATTAACCCTTAAAGTACACACCCAAATCCAGAACTGCCACACTGACAGTTATGTGGGGTATTTTACACCCCGTGTGTACTTTAAGGGTTAAGTACTAATACTAGGGTATCAATTTCATTCTTTTTAATTTTTTCCAATAAATAACTATTGGAAACATCACTATGAAAAATTTCCTGATAATCAAATCTAAAGTTTAAAGCATCTGATGTAAGTTTGAAAAATCCGTAATTAATGCCATTGACAGTTATTCTATTAGATCTATTGGCGAACTCTATTTGTGGCGGTCTATTGATCAGAATCGTCGTAATTTTGAATTTGTTCATATTTTTGAGTTTATCAGAAAACAACGGCCCTGAAGATAAATCATATCGATCATAAGTATTAAAAAAAGGATTGTGATTTCGAATGACAAAATTCTTGTTGTCATGAACAATTAACAAGGAAAAATCTAAAAACTTCAAAGTCCAGTCATAGGTAAACAACTCCATAAATTTGCAGATGTAAGGTAATCTAGAATCATTGATCAGCATAACTAAAAGCTTAGCTCTTGATTGCAAAGACTCAGATTGAGCAATAAAGTTTAAAAAATTTTTGATTTTTTGAATTTTGATATTATATGCATCCTCGATTATGACGTAAAAATCTGAATTCCACTCTGTGTGGGTGATAAATGCTTCTCGTGTGCTGCTTCTTAATTCTGTTTCATTAATATCAATCATAACTATTGGAACTGTGTAAAAGATTTTTCTTAAAATATAATTTGTGACTGTAGATTTTGCACTTTGAAAAACAGAAATCTGATACGGGTGTAGTTCTTGAATTTTATTGATAACTAAATTAAAGAAATTGGGTATTGATGAAGGTGCCTGTCCATAAATGCAGGTACCTGCTAAAAGTGTAAAGACAGAACATAAAACTTTCATTACTCCAGATATGTTTTATGATTCAGTGCTAATGTCTAAATGCTTTTCAGGAGTTTCTATGGCTTTTTTTAGTTTTCCATTCGATCAATACCAAAAAAAATAGGTTAAGCAAAGGTAGTAGTGTTACAAGTTGCAACGCGTTTGATCCATGTCCGTCTAAAAGACATGTACAACTACTATGAAGAAAAAAAATTGAAAGTCATCGTAAAGCTAACGAAATATTATACCATTTTTTTTCAATCAGGGTATATTTTATACACGTAAATTTAAAAACTATTGCACATTAACAATGAATTTCGTTTATAATTGTATTATAAGAATTCTTTTTTGTAAAAGATGTGTCCATAATTATAAGTAATTACTGAAAATTTCAGAAACGTCCAAATACATATACAGTGTCGACATATGCTTGAAACATTCACTTTAAGCAAAAAAACGCTGAGAATTATCATAGTTTATTATAATATTTGGTGAGTTCAAGTGCAAAAATTATAATGCCAATAATGCATCCAACTGCAAAAATAAAAAGCGGGTATGTAACATCTTTCTTCGATTCAAACTTAACTCCCAAACTCTTTAACTTTTCATTGGCTTCAAAATACTTTTTTGTGTGAAATATCGAATCCCGCATACCAGATTCAAATACTTGACGAAATTTTTTATCGAATTTTCTTATATACGGAGAGTTTTTTGCGAATATGTGTGCGAAAAAGTCACCAAGTATAACTGGTCGAACAATTTTCATAGTTGGCGACTTATCTGGGTTGGCATATTTTTTCATCATATACTTTATCTTTATTGCAGAGTTAAAACAAAAACGATCCTTTTTGGTAGCAAGTTTTTCATAGCATTCTTTACTTTGATCAATCAGTGTCGAATGTGCTTTTAAATTCTGAATCACTCTATCATTATGATTTTTTTCGCTCTGAAAAAATGTATTATGTACGTAAATAGGAAACGAAGGATTTTCAATCTCGTCTAACGCATTATAATCAATTTCTTTGTTCGTTACAACTTCTTCGTCGGAAAAAATTGCAAATATATCGCTTGAATACTGGATTGACAGTAGGGCAAGAGAAATAAAAATTTGTTTTTCCAAACGTTTTAGTGGCTTATCATTAACTACGATACCTAACAGCAATGCAAACACATAAAATGGAGTCCAGAAAGCTGATGTAACTCTACATAACTTTATGACTATTGTTATGAATATTATGATCAAAGTGGTTAAACAAAAGTGCATATCGATCGTTAAATACATTTTGGACTCACTGCTTCTGCTATAAATAACCGGTCCAGCTAGACATATTTCGGCATCCCGCACAACGATACCTATGAGAAAGTAACCTTTTTGGTAAAGATTTGTAAGTTGTGTTCCAACTGGATGACCCACCATCGACACATCAACCGTATCTTTTTCAATCTTCTCAAAATAATAAGTGGTTGAAATATCATTACTGTAAATTTTTACAAAATCAAATCTAAAGTTCAAAGATGTGGATGAAAGTTTCCAAAACCTATAGTTGAAACCATCGACTTTTATGTGATTGGATTCGTTAAAAAATTCTAAATGTGGTGGCCTATTGTACAGAAGCGTTTTAATTTTAAATTTATTCATATTTACAAGTTTATCTGGAAAAAGTTTTCCCGCAGATACATCTTGTCGATGATACTTTTCAAAGAACGGATTATAATTTCGAATCATTGGGTTTTCATTGTTGCTTACGATCAAAATGGAAAAATCCAAAAATTTTAAATCCCAAGCGTCAATAAATAAATTTTCAAAACGTATACGAATTGATCTAGAACTATCTAACAGTATAACTAAAAAACTTTGCTCTTGGGCCTGTAGAATTTGATTGAATAATAAATTTTAAAACTTTTTTAATTCTCTGAAATTTGAAAGACTGTGAATTTTCTATTATCACGTACAAATCTGAATTCAAAGCTGTGCGGGTATTCATCATTTCTAGAGTTCTGTTCCAAAATTTGTTTTCACTAATGTCAACCATAATTGTTGGAATTGTGCAAGCTACTTTTCTTAAAATTAAGTTTGTGACTCTTATAACTTCACTTTTGAAAACAGTTATCTGATATACATTTAGTTCTTGAATTTTACTGACAATTAAGTCAATGGAATCATTTTCCGATAAAGATGTCAGCTTACAAGTGTAAATAATCAGTGAAAATGTAACCCACTGCCGACTTAGTTTTAAAAATCCAGACATGTTCTATTTATCCGATGCCTTACTACTGCCATGAAAAATATTTGTACAGCAAAACAATATTTTTTTAATCAATAGTCTAATTAAACCTTTTTTTTCATAGTAATTAACCTCACGACAGCCTTGTTAGCCTCTTTCTTTCAAATAATGGCGTTTAGAACCTTGGTGCTTCTTTTATTTTAAGCCATGTATATTCCAAGAAAAAAGTAATTATGCCAAAAACACATCCCACAGTTAAAACAAGAAGAGGAAAAAAAATATATTTTTTAGGTTCATACGATATGATTTGATTTTTTGTTTTTTCGTCAGTTTCAAAGTATTGTTTTGAATTGAATATTGAATTTTGAAGTCCAGATTCAAGTACTTGCTGAAATTTTTTATCAATTTTTTTAATGTATGGAGAACCTTTTGCAAACATATGTAGTATAAGGTCATTCGTAATTGCAGGTTTGACAACCTTCATAAGTGATGGCTTACCTATACTGCGATATTTTTGAATGACATACTTAGTAAAAGTCGCGTCGTTAAAACAAAATCGATCTTTTTGAGATGCCAGTTTTTCGTAACATTCTATTGAACCCTCTATTGGTATTGAATTTGCTTTCAGCTTACTTATGACTTTGCTTATGACTTCATCGGTGGAGTTATTATCGTCCGGAAACAAACCGTAATAAATGTAAATGGGAAACGAAGGTTTTTTAATTTCTTCAAATGGATCAAAAACAATTTCATCGTTTGTTACGACTTCTTCATCGCAGAAAACTGCAAGTATGTCACTCGAATATTGTATTGACAATACAGCAAGGCAGAGATAGATCGATTTTTCAAGACTTTTTTTTGGTACTTGAGTAACACCAGAGCCAAATAACAATGCTAATACATAAAACGGAGACCAAATTTTGTTATTGAATTTATAAAATTTAATTACAGTCATCATCACAAGTATGATCAAAGCTGTCAAACACGAGAACAGAATGATCGTTACGTAAACATCGGTATTATTATTCCTGGTGGTATAAAGAATTGGAACAGCGAAACCCATTTCAACATCTGTAACAACTTTTCCAAAAAGGAGTATGCCTTCTTTGTAATATTTTACGGTTTGTGCTCCCAGAGTGACTCCGTCCAATCCGACTTCCAGATCACTGTTTTCTAATTTTTCCAAATAAAAATCGACTGAGAAATCACCTTCAAGAACGTGTACATAATCAAATTCAAAATTCAAAGCTTTGGCCATAAGATTCCAAAAACCATAATTAGCGCCACTAACAGTTATTTCTTTTGATTTATTAGTGTATTCGAGGATTGGAGGCCATGTTTTTTAATTTGTCAGGACACAATTCCACAAGAGATAAGTCATTACGATCATAATTGTTAAAAAATGGATTATACTATCGAACGATGGGATTTTTGTTACTCTCAAGAACAATCTAAAAATTTCAAGCTCCAAGCGAAAATGAATAGGTTTTTCAAATGGATGTTTGTAGATTTAGAACCACTGATAAGTACAATAAGAAATTTTGCTCTTGGATGCAAAGCATTAAATTTTGCAATAAAATTTAAGTATTTCTTAATTTTTTTAATCCTAAAATGCTGAGAATTTTCAATTTCTACGTATAAACTAGGATTCAGTGCTTTATGAGTGGTACTCGTTTCTTCAATGACGATCAATAGTTCTGTTTTATCATCGTCAATCATGATTGTCGAAATCCTGATGATGCCTTCTTACAAAATAAAATTTTTGACCGTAGTTTCTTTACTTTGATAGACAGTAATCTGATACGGATGAAGGTCTTGAATTTTATTTATAATTAAATCAACTGTATCATTTTTCAATGAAGATGTGGTCCCGTAAACACAAAAAATTATTGAAAGTGAACAGAAAAACCAAATTATTTTGGTAAATCTTGACATGCTTAAACTATTTTTTAATGAACCAATATCTCTATTATGTTAATTTGTTTATTTTTCTATAAGTGGCTCTGTAAAAAATTCAAAACTATTCAGTCTTAAATTAAATCACTTTATTAATAGAGAACTTACAACTCATTAGTTGTTTTTGTTTCAAATTATGGATATTGTTCCAAGATAAAAATCAGATTTTTTTCAAAGATTAAAATCAATATACAAAGTATTCACCTAACTGCAAAAAATAATAAGAATGTAAATATAAAATTTCTCTAAGTTTCCTCTAAGGCATCGTGAATATAATACTAAACATTAATTTTCCTCTCAACCCATGTTGAAACAAATCTTGAATAATATTACTAGAATATTTATAAACACTTAAAACATTGCAGATATACTTTTTAGTAGCTACGCCATATTTTATTACAGTAAGACCTCGTGCATTGTCCAAACCGAGGTCCAAACCTCGGAAATTGAGTCCGTAAAACCTTGGACATTGTCCAAAAATCAAAAAGCCGCCATCTATAATTCGCGAGATTCTCGGTCCCAATGGGTGGACAATGCGCGAGGTCCTACTGTACAAAAAAGGCAGTTTCGCCGAAATTTTATTTCTACATCGGTCTTATAGTTTAATGAATTGCTACTGACCTTTAAACTCAGTACAGTTAAAAAATATTTTTATGGTTCTATTCTCAAATTAATGTTAAAATTTATCAGCAATCAATTCTGCTAAGGTTTTACAAATAGCTACAGTTTTGTTGGATTTTTAATATTTTGATTTTAAAATATGTAACTTCTAAGACGAAAACCAAAGTTCTAAAAACGCACCCAAGGGCAAGAGTAATAAGAGGATAGATTATATCTTTTTTTGGTTTGAATTCAATTTTTTGACTTTTTGATTTTCTAGTTTTAATGTATTTTTTTGCGTTAGGTATTGAATCTTGTAATCCTGCTTCGTAAATTTGTTGAAATTTTCTATAAAATTTTTTGATTAACGGGAAACCTTTTGCATATGCGGGAACAAAAAAATCTCCAAGTATTACAGAATAAGTTATTTTAATCATCGGTGTCTTATCTAGATTGCGATATTTTTTAATAAAGCCGCTTGCATGAATCTTAGAATTCAAACAGAAGCGATAGTTTTTAGTTGAGAGTTTTTCGTAGCATGCAGTAATGATGATGGCATTCGTTTTCAAATTTTGTATGACTTCGTCGTAACATTTCATTTCACCTCGAAAATCATTAGGTCCAATATAAATGGGAAACGAAGGATGTTTAACTAGTTTAAAGGCGTCATACGCTATTTCTTCAGTTTTCAAAACGTCACTGTCTGAAAAATCAGCAAATATGTAAGTCGCTCGAATATTGCATAGAAAGTATATAGCAAGTATTAAATAAATTAATCTTTATATTAGTTTTTGAGGCTTCTTATAGACAGTGATACCAAACAACAATGCAAATATATATAAAGGTGACCAAACTAGTAAGTTTAATTTACACAGTTTTACTATTAGAATTGTGACTAATATGATCAAGGCTGTCGAACATAAATACAAAACCATTGTTGCGTAAATATTAGAATCGCGAGTAGTCATATGAAAGATCGGTCCAATCAAGTGTAGATCTGCATCTCTAACAATTTTTTCAAAGATCATCAAGCCTTCTTTGTATTGACTTACAACCAATAATTCCAGGTTAAGTGCTAGTACTAGGGTATCAAATTCATTTTTTTCAACTTTTTCCAAAAAATAGAGGCTCGGAATGTCTCTATTAAAAATTTCCACATAATCAAATTCAAAGCTTCTGATGTAAGTTTGAAAAATCCATGATTAACGCCATTGACAGTTATTTGATTGGATTTATTGGCCAACTCGATGTGAGGTGGTCTAATAAACAAAATTGTTTTAATTTTGAATCTATTCATATTTTGTTGTTTTTCTGGAAACAATTGCCTTGAAGACAAATCATCTCGATGATAAGTATTAAAAAAAGAATTGTAAGTTCGAATGATTGAATTTTTGTAGTCATGAACTAATAAAATCGAGAAATCTAAAAACTTCAAACTCCAAGCATATGTTAACAAACTTTTAAATCTGTGGATGTGAGTTGATTTAGAATCACCAATCAGCAGAACTAAACACTTAGTTCTTGGTCGTGAAGAATCGGAATCAGCAATGAGGTTTAGAGTCATCTTAATATTCTGTATTGTTAAATAAGTTGTATCTTCGATAAAAACGTACAAGTTTGAAAGTCGCACTTTTCGAAGCATTATTTCTTGAGTATTATTTAATAAATGTGTTTTATTAATATCGACTATTATTGTTGGAATTAAGCGTGTAATATCTCTCATAATAAAGTTAGTGACTGTTGTAACTTTACTTTTAAATACCAAAATCTGGTATGGATCAAATTGTCGAATTTTGTTTACAACTAAGTTTAACGAATTCTTTATTGATAAAGGTGTGCATCCATAAATGCAGATGACTGTTAAGGGTGTAAAGATAGACCAAATTATTTTCATTTTTTCGGATATGTTTTGATTTAGTGCCAATGTGCAACTATTTTTCAGGTGTTTCTTTGGCTTTTTTCAGGTTTCCATTCAATGGTTTGATCGAGATCGTAAATACATGTACAATCATTGTGAAGAAAAAAAAATTACGAGGGGTATTCAAAAAGTATATTTCCCTAAAAATAAAAACAACTTTTGGATTATCAAAATATATTTATCTATTCTTCAATATTTAAACAATTTTTCTACATATTCACCTTTCACTTAAAAATATTTTTCATGTTTGTTTTAAAGTTTAAACAATGTTTATTGTTTATTAAAATGCGTGTCCTTTGTTTAGAGAACTGTTTTGACGGCTTTTTAGATCTTTTTATTTCAGTGGAGCGATGGACACGCAAGCTTTCTATTAACTTTGAAAAAGATGATGTATGCTCGGTACCACGTCTGCAAATTAGACTGAATGATCAAAAACTTTGTTATTCTAAATTTTTCAGTAAAAAATTTTGATTTTTTGTAGCAGCACTGAAGCTACTCAAAGAACTCTTTTAGAAAATTCTCTTGGGCTTCGCTTGAGAGGAGTTTTGGGTTCTTTCGGGACTACACAAAACCGATCCTTATTAATAATGTGAATGCTCGACTTCAATGTAAAATTTCTAAATAACAACTTTTTGATCATTCAGACTAACTTGCAGGCTTCGTACAGAGCAAATATCATCTTTATTCAAAGTTGAAAGAAAGTTTGCATGTCCATTACTTCACTCAAATAAAAAAGATCTCAAAAGTCGTCAAATTATAACTCCAAACAAAGGACGGGCTTTTTAATAAATAATGATTGTTTAAAATTTAAAACAAATATGAAAATGTTTTTAACTGACAGGGAAATATGTAAAAAAATTGTTTTAATGTTCAATAATAGATACATATGTATATTTTAATAATCTAAAGTGTTGTTTTAATTTTTTTCCTGGGTTAGTAGGAAAATGTAACGAAAGATTGAATTATTATTGTAAATCAGAATATTGATTTTGCAGGTTAATAAACAAACTACTGCATACTCACAGCATTCGCGCTAATTTCCTTTAAAAGAAGTAGTTTTATTTATCAATAACCGCATTATTAAGTACATTTGCTTTGCAGTTATCCTAACGATGGCTTGACTGGAAAATCGAAATCTATTACTCTTATTTTAAATTCATATCGTTTTATTTGAAAAAAAAATATATATAAGGTAGGTGTACCTAATATGGCCCTGTGCCTAATATAGCCCCCCTGTTATTTTGAATATGCTCGATATGCGGCATCTCTACAAGGTAGGAAGAAGTCAAAAACACTGAATTATGAAGTTTTCAGTTGTTTAGAACATTTGAAAATTATTTTTGCGCACGCCTTATAGCTAAAACTCGTTTCGTATACCTTCGTTATTATTTTACGTTGTGATTAAATGGTCTGCCAAAATATTTAGACACAACTGACCAAAATTTTCATAAGTAGCTTCGATTCGTTATTGTTTCAGCTTTAAAATGCGATTTTAGTTTTTGTTCAACTCGTTTTCTAACGGGTTTTATTCTTAAATAACTTTTTATACTGCAGTGTACCTAATATGGCCCCTCACGCATTAGTAGAAATACCGATATTAAAAATCCTGAGTTTCATATTTACTTTTTAGAAAATCCGATCCTAATGTTATTTAAAAGATAAATAAAGTTAATTGTTTCGAAGCTTTTTTCATTTTATAACTAAAAAAACATTCTAGCTCAAAAAACAAACTTTGATAAAAATTTAAAGTTGAAATTTTTCTACTGGTTGCAAAGCTTTCAAAAAAATTGAAAAAAAGGCTCAATTTTTAAATAAATCATTTTTAAAATAATAAAAATTTTGAAGTTTTTTTAATCTCATATCCTGATCAAATAGAATAGGATCAAATAGAAATTAATAAACAACTTTAAGGGGACCATATTAGGTACACAAATTATTGGTGTCTTAAAAAAACGCGTTTTGATAAATCCTCTGGCATTTCAAGCTTATTGATCAAAATCGAACGCGTAAGGTCTCATTTTAAAGCTCTTGAATTAACCTTTAAAATGAGACCTTACAAGTCAAAAAATATTGATTTGATTCGCCACAACGTCGATTCTCGCTTAGGGGGGCCATACTAGGTACAGGTACCTTGTATATATTTTCCGAATTTCCATAATAAAATTTTTACCAAACAATGAAAATAAAAAAAAAATCGAAAAACTTCAAACTCGTATTTAATCAGAATCAACGCTCAACCCAACTAAAAACTCAGCTTTCTGTTGTGAAGAATCAACTTGAATTAACTGGAAAACACCGATAAAGTAGCATTTGTGCCCTTCATCAATTCATATAATTGACCTATTCCTAGATTTTCCTTCGTCGGTCTCTTTGGTGCGATAAAGACCGGGTGGTCGTCTAATTTACATGCCCCGAAAAATCTATTCGACCATATGGGCCGGCCCCCACTTGACGCTTTTTCCTCGGACTTTTTCTTCTCTACTGCCGCGTACACCAAAGATCCCTCTTACTTCCGGCCCGCCTAAGCCCTTTTTTCGAAGCAAGACCCGGCTGTATTTTAATGAGGGCTCGGTTTTTGTTATTTTAATGTTTGGGATTTTTTTTGGTGAATTTTACGGTTGGTTTGAAATTTTTTTTTATTCGCGGTTGAAAAAATTGCTCTGTCATGGTAACGTTGTAAAATCTAATGGTATTTTTTTAAACTCTCGAATTTGAATTTTTTTTTTTTATTGCTTGAATAATGCATGGGAATTTCAGTCTTTTATATTCGCAGCGAGGTCTAAAATTGCACTTTGAAGATCCTAAAGCGCGAAGATTACATAAATTATTTCGACATACACCGGTAAATTCAAGGTTGATCGATCGCTTTTCGGAATTTTGAAATTTCAATTTACCGATTACCCAGCCTTCATAGATTTCCGCGTAACTCAACCGAATGATCGTAAAACTTACGTATTTCAGTGAAATTAACCGCCCGTAAATGCGTTGTTCTACACGGTTGACCGAGACACACTGACTTTTTAACGCGCAATTTTGTAAAACACCGCGCGCGCCCGTAATAATAATAAATGCAACGAAATACGATGAGGCACCCAGAAAAGTGAGAGTAGAGAGTAAAAAAAAAGGGCGAAGTGCACCGAGAGAAAGAGAAGAAAAAAAGCGCGACGGTTTACGATCGACTCGTGGCGCGAAAGACGCAGTTTCGAGTCACGTACGCGCATAATAAAAATATGAATTTTTTTCTTTGTCCTGCGAGCTTGTTGAACTCAAAATTTCATGTTGGTCGTCTTGCTTTCTAAAGGGTTAACTTTGATAATTGTAAATCATTTCCGATCATAATACGAACCAAATTTTTGAAATTTTTATACTTAATTTAAGATAAAATTTTCGATTAAACTTTGATTACTTTTTTTTTTAATCAATTTTACGAATTTTTTGGTATTTTTGTATGTGTACAAATTGTGAGTTTACTTTACTCAAACTTTTTAATTTACAGTCATAATATCAAATTGTACAATTTAAAACATAAAAAAATATATAATAAGTCAAAATTACAATTACTCATTTTATTATTATTATTATTTTTTTTTTAATTTTCACGGGTTTTTAGTCTTTTTTATATGAAACTGAAATGAAAAGTATTTTTACTTGAAATTTTAATTTTACAGACAAAGCAGTCTAATACTGATATTTATGAAAGTATAGAAATTTAAGCAAAAGAAAATAAGATTTTTAACCTAATTAGAGTGTTTTAAACAGAAAAATAATTATTTAATTGGTGTTGGATTGTATAATTAGGATTTTAAATACATTTTCTTACCATAGTTTTACTTTTTGCTATGATCTTACAGATAACAGACAACAATCTATATAGTCGCCACATTCAAAATTCAAAATTCGTACTATACACCAAAAAATCAAAATATTATTTAGAAACGAAATGAAATAGTATATTACTTAACTAGGCAGTATGAATGGGAAACGTCTCAGATCGCATGAAATTGTCGTCCGAGGCGTAGCCGAGTGTGACAAACATGTGATCTGAGACCTTCCCATTCAGGTGCCTAGTTGAGTATGCTATTTTTCCGCACGACGGCGCCGGGAAGCGCTACTGACTGTAGCGGCAGCGGCAGGGAAGTAGCGCTTCCCGGCCGGAGTGCGGAAAAATAATTTTAATTGAGGAATAAACGTTAAAAAAAAAAGTTACAAAAAAGTTCCTCGAAATAAACAGAAAAATTAAAGTCCGCTCGATACGTTTGCGGTCGCCTGCTCGAGAGAACAAACCTCGGAATAAAAAAAAAAAAGAGTTTCGGTCAAAAACCGCGCGCGGTTTTGTTAAGTGCCTGCACGCGCCCGCTCACTATTATTATCTCGCACCTCCGAAATTGAATGCCAGCCGCGAGTTTGAAAAACACTCCCCAAAGGTGATTAAGACTGGGGGAGTTTTCGTAGGGTGCAGCGCGGGAGGATCCTAAGTGATTGCAGACTCGGGCTTCTGTGAATTTGGGAAGGGAGGAGTCGAGCCAGGATTCCCGAAATGTAGACTAGAGGGGTTTTCGAGAAGTTGGAAGGGCGTTAGAAAAATGAAGGAGAAGTGTTAGATAACTGCTAACTTATGGGTTTTACTGCTTGGTTGGTTTTTCTCTGAGTCATGTTACATTCTTTTTTGATGGCATAATTTATTTCTTCAATAATGAATAAAAAGAATTTTTTTTTTTTTTTTTTTTTTAATTCTGATTAAATAATTTTATAATGTCTTATTTTTTGCAAGAAAATTCTTATTTTACAACGTTATTAGTTAAAATGTTATTAATTTAATACACCATAAGTATGATTGATTATTTAACGTAAAAAAAAATCATTGTTGAAATAAAATTTCTGACGTAATTTAATAAATTATTAAGTTTAATCCACAGATAATAAATTTTCAAAAAATATTCACTGATAAAGAATACTATACTAAATTACAATTAAATTTTTTACACATCGAGTTACAGTAGACAAAAATAAATGATTCAAATTTTCAAATTATAAAATTTATTTTCTCTCTTATTTGTGACAACCTGCCAAAAGTCTAGATTTGTAAATTACCAAAATCTATTCTAAATTTATTTCCATAAAGCGATGAATATAAAACTATCTGTAAAATACTAATCAATCAATGTATGAAATTTTCTGAGTTTACAAACAAATTTGATTTTGTTAAAATCAACTATTATTCAACTTAAAAAAAGCTATATTTTATTTTAAACTACGTAAAACACTAAGAAAAAAAAGTTGGACTTTTAACCTGGAAAAAAGGTCGGAAACTTCTCTTTTTCTAAAAACTAAAAGTCACTTTATTTTATTAGAAACCAAATTTGATTGAAATTTCCAAGAAAATGTAAGTATCAGTAAATTTTTGAACAAATGTTCCAAAAAAAGAAATCCCTAGATTACCTGCATAGTTACACAAACTTCAATCGCATGTGAATGTCAAGCCCGCAGCACCTTCCTCTGACATTTAAACTACAGAGTTTTAGGTGATTAAGGTGAAAATCACTTTTATCTTCGAGTCGAATTCACTTTTGCAAAAAATGCCGACGGCTTCTAATTTAGAGCTCCAAATAACATTTTTTAGGGGACAAAATTTAACCGTAACGCCGCATGAAATATTTATTCCGAAAAAAAACTTCCCAAATTACAACCGCAAACAGAGAAGATTTGAAGTCAAGTCCTCCCCCCACCCGTGAGGGGTCATTAGGTAGCCAGGGGGGGACTTTAAAAATTTCAAACCTCGCCCTCATCAAAACTCGCCCGAAGTGTCGCAGGGTAAAAAAAATTCTCCGACAAATTGTCCAAATTTCCATGATTGAAGAAAAGAAGAGGAGGACGTGTACAGGTATAACTTCAAAGAACGAATTACGGACTGTAATTTTGTCCTGGAAGTAATGGCCCGCGACACGTAATCACCCGGCCGTGAATTTATAAAGGGACAGTTACGGAAATTTACGAGTATTACGTAAATTATTGGATGATGGTGGTGTTTGCTTATTTGTGGATTTGGCTGGTCAATGACTCGAGAAATGCAAATACTTTACTTCAAATAGAGATGCTGCTTGAAGTTACTTTAATTGCTTGCTACCGTTATTGAAATTGGCAGCTCATTTTTTTTTTTTTTTTTTTATTAAGGTAAAAATTTTTGAGTTTAAAAAGATGTCTTCAGAAGAAATGAAGATATTATATTTAATGGGATTTTTTAATATATTAATTTTCAAAGGTATTCAGTGAAAATTGATTTTTTTTAAATCTAAAAGTCTTTCGAAAGAAAAAAATTTTATTAGAAAGAACTTCTACGGCTGCTTAATTTTTTTATGTTGGCAGCATTATTTGAATTGAAAAATTAATACAATAATATCAAACAGAGTTTAATTTATGCACTATTGTTTTAACTAGCATCTTCTCTATTAAATAAAAATCAAAGGCTATGAACTACCCTAAGATATACATATGTTATCTTTTGAAAAAAAAAAAAAAAAAAAAAAAAAAAAAAATTATCATAATCATTGATAATTTATTAACTTTGTTTCTCTCAATAATCACCTTGAATTTTTTTTTTTTTTCAATTCGATAGATTGGCTTGGTTATATTGTTATTGGTACTTTAGCATCGAGTACTCATGATTTTACGAAATTCTCCGTCGTACGAATAAGTTTTGTACCGATAATATTTTAGTTGCCAGTCTAGTGTTCGGACATTAAGCCATTTGTTTTCTATTCAAAATTTCATATTTTTTATAGATACCGTCAAAAGCTGAAAATTTTTTATATAATATACAATTAGACGGTACCTTCTTGTTTTGAAAATTTTCACCAATGATGGGAAAGCATAATAGTGATTTGAATATCTTTAAAAGCAAAATTTTAAATATTTTTATCGTAAAAACAGTGTATTTCACAGCTTTTTTGTGAGAAATTACTGGTTTGTCCCATTTTTTAGTATGAGGTATAGGAATCATGTAAGCTCAAAATTAAACTACGTCAAACTGATTGACATCTTGTACTAGTCCAGTTCTCACGCCACAATAACTATTTACTCTTGCAAAATAATTTCAATACAATTTAAAAAATTCAGTGGAATTTAAAAAAATAAACCATCAAATTATGTACTTCACAAAGCCCAAATAAGCTCGCAGTCTAACTGTCTACTTTAGCATAAAAGCTTCCAGTGAATTTCGTCAAAATTCTCAAACTCGCTGCTCCAATTTCCATCATGCTCAACCTCGTCGCTCCTAAAAATGAAACGAATAAATTCAAATTAGATAGCCCCAAGAAAGAAGAGAAAGAGATAGGAATAAATCTAATAACCTCGCTGACAGCTTAGTAACAACTCAATCAATCAATAGCGAGGCTGCTGTTGCAGAAAAAAAAAAAAAAAAAAAAAAAAATACATCCAAAAATCATTCAAATGAGTTGCGTGATGCCGGCCGAAGAGGGAACAAGAAGTAGCTAAGCTAAGCGTGATTTACAGTGTTCGAGGCCTGATGATGCAGCCAGGGCAGGTGCACGCGCGCGCTGGGCCACGCGTCGCGGTTCGTTTAGTAGCCCCAGGATCATCGCCCCCCTCCCCTAAGTTCTTCTTGTTTTTTTTTTTCTTTTTGGTCTTGCTTGCTCCTGGAGGTTCTTCGACCGATGTTTTGGACGATGAAGGCTGCGGCGGGCCTCGGGATTTATTTACCCGAATAAATTTACCGAGCTTTGTTTTAATTGTTACCCTCTATCTACCGCTCGCTTTTCGTTGTTCTTGATTAATAGAGAATTTTATTCCGGGGGGGGGGGGGGGAGTTTTTAATTGTGATGTATATCTGGATGTATTGGATCTGGTTCATGAGGAGGTTTTTTTAATTGGGAGCAGGAGTTGATTGATTGCTTTGGTTTAAATTACGTACATATTTAAAATAATGAAAAATAAAAGTGATTGTTTGAAATTTTAATGGTGTGCAAGAGTGAAAAAAGACAGGTTTGAACAATATAAATAATTGTAATGATAATAATTAAAAAAAATTTATTAATGCTATGTAAGTGAAAAAAATGCTTAGTTACGGTGGAAAAAAAGATTTAAAAGTTTTAGTTAATAATTCATCTTTATTACTAGACTATCAACGAAGAAATATTTCTGCAGAATCAACAAACCATAATTTATTTTTTTTAAATTTGAAGCTAGATTCTTAAATCAAAAACTAGGTTCAAAAGCTACAAAAGCAATAAATCAATCGCAAGCAGTAAATAATAAATTAAAAAAATTAATGGAATTATAAAAATAAATAAAATAAAACATTAAAAAAAACATGTTAATTTTCAGTACATAAATTACTGATAAATAAGAAAACAAAAAATAAAGTAAAAAATAAAAAATTCGAAAAAAAGTTTGACAGAGGATCCAAAATAATTGTAGGTAAGAATGCTTGTCCATTCAACTTCAATTGAACAAATTAACCTAAAATACTCTTAGACAAAGAAGTTTGATAATCCAAGCAATTCTTGTTTTTTCAAATTCACCTTAAACATATTCGTTAAGAAATAAAATTCAATCAGTACAAAACATCACAATATAGCTTTTGAACCGCGCTAACTCAATGGTACGGTACCAAGTTGTGCGTGCAATGCCCCGGTAACGATTGTATAACAAATCAACCGAAATTGAATAAGGTATACACTTGTACAAAAAAAAAGAGAAAAATAAATGAACCGATCAGAGGAAGAAAAAAAGCCCCCACAGAAGCGAACCGCGGCTCGATAAAAGCCAAGACAAAAGAGAGTTTACCTAAAAGGCGCGTGCTCGAATCATCATCGCTGCATGGTCCGGTGGTCCGGAACCCCCGTAAACTTCTGCATCTCACTTTTTTTTTTCTCTCTCTCTCTCTCTCTCTCTCTCCCTCGCGATCATCGCTGGATATAAAAAAGAAAGATTTCGAGCCGCCCGAGCGTGAAACCGCGGTCGCGTGGGCAATCGCGGGGGTCCATTACGTTTGTTAAAATAAGAAGCGCGTGCGGGTTTTATGAATAAATGAGATCGGTCGGTTGGATCGAGATTTTTTTACGTACCTGAATGAAATTGGGTTTTTTCAGAGTGCTGGATATTTTTTTTTTTTTTAAGGGGAAGTATCGGGCTTCGATGTTTTGTTGATTCGATGATTACGCCAAATTTTTTTTTTCGTTCAAAAAACTTATACACCTGTTTTTTAGGGTATCTTGAAATTATTTTTAATTATTTTTTAAAATAAATAATATTTTTAAATCTACATGGATCTATTTTTGATTAAATTTTAATTTTTCAATGAATGTGATTTTTAAATAAATTTTTATTGCTTGACTGTATTAAAAATTGATTTTACTTACACGTGTAACTTATTCATGGTAGAGCTATAGGTTGTAAGCATTTTATGTATTGCTTACTTTGAAATGAAGATAGCATGAATGTAGTTTAAATTTTACGATTAGTCCTATTTCTATTTTGTATACAGATTTTTATTTATTTTTTTATTTATTTATATATTTGTTATAATTCTTTTACAATGTAAGCCATTAACTATGTACAAATTTTTTACTTCTATAGGTTGTAACAAAGATTGCTGTGTTGCATATATTTATGGTTGTATAAATAATAATAATAATAATAATAATCAAAAGTTTTTTATCTAGTAGGTTTACTCAGATCTATTATCCATCGAGTTGACTTAATAATTAGATCTTGAAAAAACTTTTATAAACCACAAAATCCAGTTTTAGGAGACTTTAAAAATGAATTTAAAATTTGATGCGAAATATGACTAATTTTCTGACTAGTTTCTCTACGATGAGTTCCAAAGATGAAGTTTTTGAACTGATAAATTTAAGTCTATACTTGAGTCGAAAAACTTCAGTTTTCAAACTTGAATTGAAGAAAATGATGTAGCTTTGATGCTAAAACAATAAAAGTTTAAAACTATTTATTAAAATTATAAGAAATGAGTTCTGAAAAAATCTCTTAGAAAGAATTAATGTAGAGAACTCTACCTTAGCTTTTGAAATACTCTGCAGCATTATTTTGGAAAATTTCATTTTTATCATACTATCAGAATTAAAAATATTTTACGAAACACAATGAAATAAACCATCCAAGTTTTTACCGTTCTCGCAACCGCATGATTTCTCAGGTCTGGAAAAGCAAATCTCTTCGCAGTTACCGTTCTTGTAGGCACACGGGTTATCTTTATCATTAAAAACTTTGTCTGTAGTAAATGCTTTGACGCCTGATATTTTTTTTACCGAGTTGGTACCGTATTTTGGCACAATTTGAAGCGGTTTTTCATTATTGTTCTTATCCAAACGCCAGATACTCGTCAGATTACTCACGTAAATATACTGTTTGTTAACGGACATTGACATCATATTTTCAACTGGTACAGAATGGCTGCGCTTGATTTCATTTTTTAAGTCCAAATCAACGTGAGCGATGAAATTCTTTTGGTTTTCGTCAACAAAGTAAATTTCATTCTCGTCATGGTCCACTGCCAATGTTAGATTCGGAGTGACAATGTTGCTTAGTTGAATCAAACTTTTGGGGTCAGCTGTTCCATCGAGTCTTATTGAATGAATGTCTTTATCGTCATGCCATCTTGTGTACAGAAGGTAGCCTGAGTCTGCTAAAACGTGCAATCGATATATTCTATCTTGAGCAGACGTAGTTTTTAAAATTGTTTTTTGAAAGTTAATGTTCGAGTTGACGTTTGAAATTACGTTCAAAAATCCTTGGCCAAGTCTATAAATAAGTTTTTGAAAGTAATAAAGATTGTTTGAAAGCCTATCGTAAGAAATATCCTTTATGAGAAAGTTTGATGTTGTCATTACTATGTGCAAGTTGAAATAGTCTGAGTCTGTCAATAACATTTGAGGACTGTCATCCATGATTTTCATTTTTTATATAGACATACTATCCGAGAACATAAAATTATCGTTTCTTAAATCATAATCAAAGTCAATGGTATTTTCAGTAAATCTGGTCGTAAAAAGTTTTGGTATGATGATGTCTTTAAATGTCGCTTGATTTTTACCGGAAATCGCTCCAACTATATTATTTTCAGTGTACACAATGAAATCAGTTACCGGTGAACAAGTTTTATCGTCTTTACTTAGTTCGAGTCCCACGTGACAAGCACAACTTCTATGTTGCGCTGAGGTTAGTAAGCATAGATCTGAGCAATCTCCATTATTAGTTTTACAAGGATTATTCATTTCATACAATGAGATGAGATCCGCATGACCTTTAAAATTTTTTAAATTATCACCGTAAATTGTAAAAGACTCGTGGTTTTCACAAGTTTCGTTGAAAACACTGCAAGAAAATAATGTGTTTCTTTTTAATCCATTTAGAAGTAGGTAAGGCATCCAAAATAGTTTATCAGAGATTACTTCTAAGCTCAGAACGGGAAACTCAAAATTTTTGAAAACTACTTCATGTTGCCCCTCATAATCGATGGAAGCTATTTCGGTGCCATCGACGAACAAAAATTTTTTTCTTTCACGATCCAAACTAATTTTTGTGATACTTTTATCTTTGACCATAGCGGTAAGATTTGTGCCATCAAGGTTTGCTCGTAGAATCTAAAAATAATTTCTAACTCTTTAAAAATTCAAACAATTAATTTTTTTTTTAATATAAACTTTTATTTTTGCTTACAGATTTCGAATATTGAACAATAAACATGAAGCCATGTTGAATATCTAAAGCAATGTCTTGGGGATCTTCGAGATCTGACAGAACAACTCCGTAGTAATTATTAACATTGTCTATCACCGTAACTGGTCCAACATATTCATCTAAAATGTATATTTTCTTCGTAAGAGTATCGATTTTAAATGTTTTTGGCTGAATTGTTTTCGGAAATTTGACTTTATCTTTAGATGCCGGAAACGAATTTAAAGTTGATGAATCAGCTTCGATGTATAATATTGATGAGTTGACAACTTCAAGCGTTATGATATCACTCGTGACATTCGACAAAGTCGAAGTTTTCTTTGTTTTGAGATCGAAAATTTTCAACTTATTTGCGTCACTGAATATAATTTTTTCCAACAAATCTAATTTTTCTACGCCTGCGTCATCTTTTATTGCATGATGAAGTTGATGAATCACTTTCAGCTAGATTATCTAATTTTATTAGAAAATTCATAAAATAACTAATATCAAATATTACTGAATTTATTTCAGGTATATGTCAATAGTTTTTTTGCTCACCGTCACTCACGAAAAGTACTTCTGAATTTTCACCAAGATTTTTGTTCATGATTACACAAAATTAAATTTGTTACATCTAAACGGGTATGAAAATTTAAACTGACTCGACTAAGCAAATTTCTGCATCAAAATATCATTTATTAGTTGCTATCGTCTTTCGAGACAAATTTTTAAAATATTTTTATCAGTAACTCAGAATTCTCACAAACTTATCACAGTGCACGAAAAAAAATTGTAATATTTTTATTTTCAAAAATTTATGTCTTCGCAATGATTGTATGATTTACTGAGAAATTTATATAGTATTTTTTTCTATTTTGATAATAAAATTTAATCTTTTAATAAATTTGGTTTTTAGACAAATCAATTATAAATTTGTGTACGTTACATTATGCATTTGTAGACTAGTTAAGTATTTGATGTAATATGAATTTTATTAAGGTTAATTAATAAATAAGCTTAGTCAACTTACTTTCATATAACTTGATATTTATTTTATTTTTCTTATAAGTGCAACAACTGCAACCTTGAATGATTATCTTATTTGCAAACTGGATTTTGTACCAATAAGATTTATTTCGAAACAATATCATTATTATTAAACAATCACTCTTATTTTTTATTACAATTAGTTTATTAAATTTGGAATATTTCACTAATGACAATGTAATGAATTTTCCAAATTCTGTCCATCTACGCAGCCGCATGATTTTTTAGGTTTCGAAAAACAAAATTGCTCACAGTTACCGTTTTTGTAGGCGCACGGGTTTTCATTTTTGTTAAAAGTTCGACTAGTGCTGAAAACTTTGACACCAGATATCTTTTTTACAGTATTGGTAATGTGCTTCGGAACAATTTGAACGACGTTTTCACACTTTTCTTTATCTAGGCGCCAAATACTAGTTTGGTTACTGACAAAAATATACTGTTTGTTAATAGACATTGAGGTCATATTGTTTACGGGTACAGAGTGGCTGTGCATAGTTAAGTCTTGGAAACCTAAATTTGCGTGAGAAATAAAATTCTTTTTGTTTTCATCAACAAAGTAAATTTGATTATCGTCATAATCTATAGCCAAAATAATTTTGAAAGTGGAGATTTGTATGAGTTGGTGCAGACTGATGGTTTCTGATCCATCTAGCTTCATTGAGTGAATATCTTTATCTTCATTCCATCTTACATATATGAGGTAACCCAAATTTTCCCAAACATACAAACGGCTAACCTGATCATTTGAGTTCCCAGTTTTTAATATAATTTTTTTGAAATTACTATCAGAATTGATGTTGGAAAGTATAGTCATAAGACCTCCCGCATTTATATCATTTGACTGTTCAAAGTAATAAAGATTATTTGAAAGTCTATCAAAAGAAATGTCATTTATATGGTTATAAGAATCAGCCGAAACAACTAATTTTTGAGGACTACCATCCATGATCTTCATTTTGTATATAGAATTACCATCCGAGAAAATAAAATTATCGTTTCTTAAATCATAGTCATAGTCAACAGTGAATTTAACTTCTGAAAATTTTGCTGTGAAAGGTTTTGGTATGATCATGTCTTTAAATGCGTTCTGGTTTTCTACAGAAACCGCTCTTACAATATTATTTTCCGTGTAAATGATGAAATCGGTAACCGGAGAACAGGATTTCGTGTCATTATTTAGTTTAAACCCCAAGTGACAAGCACAACTTTTACTTTGCTTTGAGGTTAGTAGACATAGATCAGAACAACCTCCGTTATTAGTTTTACAAGGATTATTCATTTCATATAATGAACTAAGATCCACGTGGCCCTTAAACATTTTCAAGTTTTCACTGTAGATCGGAAAATTTTTATGGTTTTCACAAGTTTTATTAAAGATGCCGCAAGAAAACAAAGAATTTCTTTTTAATCCGTTAAAGTGAGGATAAGGCTGCCAAAACAGTTGGTCTCCGATTATTTCCAAGTTCATAACTGGAGATTCAAAGTTTTCAAAAACTACTTCGTTCAGTCCCTCGTAATCGACGGAACTAATTTTAGAATCTTCATGAACGAAAAATATATTTTTTCTTTTACGGTCCAAAGCTATATTCGTGACTCTTTTGTCTTTGACTATTGCAGTGAGGTTCGTCCCGTCAAGGTTCGCTCGTAAAATCTGAAAACAATATAAAATAAAGTTATCTTTACTAAAAAATATATCGCTTGTACCTATTGGACATATTTATACTATTTATACATAATACGTTCATGTAAATTTTTTTTTCAAATACATAGATTGATGAATTAACTTACTGTTCTTGAATATTGAACAATAAACATGAAGCCATGTTGAATATCTATGACAATATCTTGTGGATCTCCAAGATCTGACAGAACAACTCCGTAGTAACTATTAACCATGTCTATCACCGTAACTGTTCCAACATATTCATCTAAAATGTATATTTTCTTCGTAAGAGTATCAACAGCAAATGTTTTGGGTTGAATAGTTACAGGAAGAGGGACATCATCGATAGTTTCCGAATAAGAGCTTAACGTCGATGAGTTGGCTTCAATGTAAAATATTGATCTATTTACTACTTCAATAGCGGTGATTTCATTTGTAGTTTCCAGAAAAACTGATGTCTCTTTTGTTTTGAGATCAAAAATTTTTATTTTGTTCAAGTCACTAAAAATAATTTTTTGTGAAAAATTTAATTCTTCTAACTCTAACTCAATTTCACTTTCATGATCTATTTAAGAAAAAAAAATTTTATTAGTAGATATAGTGTTAAAAAAAAATGAAGTATTATTTCATTTGAAAGCTTACTCTTTTTCGATAATAAGTGGATAAGCAGCAAAACTGTTAAAATCGTTAATACACCTATAATAATAATAATTGCAGAATTTCTTGATAAAAATTTTTGAAGACTTTTCGGAGTGTTAGACTTGATAATGTTGAACCTGGCACTGAAAGTTGATGGTTCATCATCAGCTGAAATATTGAATTAATAAAATAACAAAAAATTCGATTAATTTTGTAGGTTTCGGCTTACCTTCAGTAAACATAAGTACTTCAGAGTTTTCGCAATGATCTTTTTGGCTCATAATTATTTTTTTTTTCGATTGAATAACTTGTTATTCAGAAAAAACAACTCTGTGAAGCTCCACGTTGAAACGACACTCTTCAACTGCGCTGATCTTTCATGGTAGGAAATGCTTCTTTCAATTTTTTTATCAAAAGCTAGGAAGTTACTCACATGAATTGTTATTATCAGAGCTACGATAAAAATTACTCTCGCTGTGTTTAATATAGTTTTTACATTTTTTTAAATTCATTTACTTTTACTAAATTTTTTTGTACAAAGTCAAGGTCGCTCATGAAAAAAAAAGGTTTGTACAAGTTTTTATTCGTATTATTTATACATGAGCTAGGCTCGAAGCATTTTATGTAAAATTCATCATCTCGAAACGAAAACAGCACGATTTGTAAATAAATGAGTCCGATCGATCCTCGGAACCAGAAATAAATGCGGCTTAAAAGCCACACTAACGATCGGAATCAAAATTCAATCTCGGTATAATATCATCATACACAATTACGGAAAAAATATCGAGGCACAAACTTTTGTAATTTCGGGTGGACGAGCTAAGATAAAAAAAAAGAGAGGGAAGAAGCCAAACCGATACCGAAACGAATCGAGCGATGATTCTTCGGTCGCGGCTGTTTTTTTTTTTTTCTTTTTTTTCTTCCTTCGTTGTCGGTGGGGCCAAAAACGGTTTTTTCGAGCCGGTGGTAAAAAATCACCGCCGCGAGATTATTCATGATCCACTGGGTAATTGAGATGTTAGGGAAGAAGAGAACAAAAAGTGCCTTACTGGGGATCCATTCTTTTGTGACTGGCGGAATTATTTCTCGTTTCGAATCACTTAAACCCCGGGGTTGTTTAAAAGCTCGGATCGGGTTGAATTAAAGGAAATATTCGGGTATTACCGATTGAATTTAAATTTTTGTTTTTACGGTATTTCTTACGGTGTTTTTTTTTAATTTGTTGGGTGTATTACGTCATTGCGTGTGTGGTTTAGTCTAATTTATTGAAAAGAAGTTGTAATCATTATTTTTAAAACATGGAAGCATGTTCAAGATATCGAACATAAAACAATCAGTACAGCTTTTGTGTCATATTCTAAAACTGGAGTGTTCGCATTTAGTACAAATAGCTCGAGTAAGCCTGTACTTTATTAAAAAAAAAAAACTTTAAATTTAAAAAAAAATGAAAATCAAATCATTCATAAAAGTTTTTATTTGGATTAAACTGATAATTATTATAATTCAGTTAACTTTTGGAAGTAAACAATACAGCTCATTCAGAAAGGACGATAAAAAGATTATTAAGCCGATTACTTCGGTAAGTCTACTTGTAAAACTAGAATAAAAATATTTTTGTAAACACTGTTTTAATTTAAATAGCTGCGTCTTTTCGATCAATGTTTTTCAAATGGCTCAAAGGAGATTGTTGTCATTGGAAATTTGAGTAATTTTCAGTTAAAGGATTATTATCGAAAAAATATAAAAACTGTCGCTCTTTTAGATGTAAGCCATGCCGTAATTTCAGAAGCAAAAATTAAACTTTACGGAAAAGATCCTCCCGAAATTTTTTTCCGACTACATCCGGCTAAATATTTTTTTGTTGACGAAATTGATTTGTCATATTTAAGATTAGCTTTGCACAAACTGAGAAACTCAGTCTGGTGGAACGCTTACGGATTTTACATAATTCGAAAAATTTCCTTTAATAGCTGCGATGAAGCTTATGATTTTTTGAAGATCGCTTGGAGTTTTAACATTCTTTCAGCTATATTTATATGCATGGATTTTGAATTCAAAATTAGAATTCATACTTTTAATCCCTATGCGGATTTTGCTCCCGCTGTTTGGATCAAGTACGACAGTAAATTGCAAAGTAATGGACATCCGATGGCTCTTTTTGAATATAATTTTACTGAATCGAGTGGTAAAAGCTTAAGAATTAATTTTTTCATTTGATCTGTATTTCAATTACTTATTTTAAAATTAAATTTTCAGACAAAAATTATCAATGCAAAAATTTATATTTTGACAAGACTCGTTGCTTGTCCGGGTATCCTGTAACTATCGCTGACAATGACTTCTTTTATGATCCTACTATACCAAGTCCGTATAAGTTTCGCGCACCCTTCGGAAAAATTTTGAAAGAAATTTTTTCACCACTGCAACCCAAAGTTTATATTGAAGTGGTTCCCCACAACAGTTATTCAATAAATCAAGATGGAACAAATATTGGACCATCTTTGCTCAAACTTCTGAATGGGAAATTTGACGCCAGAGCTGCGGTTTCGAGCCAGAAGTTTTCCGGTGATTTTTGGAGATACGACCTCAACTTGTTTATCAGAACAGGAATTTGTTACGCAGTGGCTACTAAAACTGCATCTTGGAGCGAGTATTTTCAAAAAAATTACTTCCTGATTATATTTGCAACAACGACATTCATTCTTTTGATCATCGAAACTGGCATAAAATGCATCTCGAAACGTTACAAAATTGAGGTTGTAATGAACCTCGTGCGAGCTTCGATTGGCGTTGCAACACTTTGGAAGCCTAAGAAATCATTTCAAAAATTTATATTTTTACTTATAATATTTCCTTTCATCGTCGTAACTCCTTTTTTGCAAAGCGAGCTGACTTCTTTAATCGCTGTATCGCCAGCAAAAAAAATTAAAATTGAAAGTGTGGACGATCTTATAAACAATGGATACAAAGTTTTCACAAGATTCCAATTTCTTCTGTATTTCGTATCATCCAAATATTACAGTAGAATTCAAACTTCCGATGAAATATGTTTTGAGTCATTAAAAAAGGGTGTGAGCAAAAATGCTTATGCTCACCAGTGTATGTATCTCGAAAATATGACGCAGTTACTAGATAACGTTGAGATTATACGGGACCGTTATCTACAGGGATTTCTAACCTCAAATTTTCCTGCAGACTACCCTTTACTTCCCCGAATCCGTAATATTTACTATAAACTGTATGAAGGAGGAGTTATTTCAAATATTTTCGAGCAGTCAAAGGTACTAAAAAAAGTGCTGAAAAACGATACAGTCAGTGATATCAACCTGAACGAGTTAGGATACGTATTTTACCTTCAGATAATCGGTTTTTCATTCGCTTTACTTGTGTTTTTGATTGAATTCGTAGTATCAAAGTTTCTATGTTACTTCAAGATTTTTAATTGGGAGTAAAAAAATTCGAATTATTAAATCTAAAACAACGCAGTTTAGTATTGAGTTTGAATTACACAGTTTTTTACTTGTTATATTGATATTGATTATTGAAAAAATCATGTAAGAACATGTGAAAGAATCAATGCCACTGTAGTTTCTATAGAATGTCCTGTAATACTATCTTCGAGTTAAGTTACACTGTATAAAAATCGTTTGAAAAAAAATAAGAACCTTTAATCCTTTAAGAACTTTTCATTAATTATTTTACAATATTTAGCGATTTACATTTCATTTATGCGAAGTTAAGCTCAAAGAGCCATTGATAATCAAAAGACAACTAAATTATAAAAAAAATTTGATTGCCTACAAATTTTTTTCCAACAATGCAGCACATCTTCCCTCTTACTTTTTTTTCAGCAAACTAGGAGTTACTATAAACCGATGATATCCCAGAGTTCACACTTTGACAAGAGAAGGAAAACAGAGCGGCAGACGCGTTGGGTCAACACCAACTCGGTCGCTGAAAGGTGCAGAACATCAAGGCACACACAGATACACTCTTTACCCGGAACGGATCCGCTATCGGTATGTACACGTGTTTTGTTTAAGACACTGGCGCGTGTCCCCGAGACGGTTTTTATCCTTATCGGGTGTACTCGCGATAAATTTATTTTTCGGAAATTCGTAAAAATTTTCTTGGACTGTTTGTGGATAGTCAACGCTTTTGTATCACACCTAGACAATCGGGAAGAGTGTGAAGAAGTATCGGGATTACGATACGGAACTGCACGTTTTTTTAGCTTAGCGGGGGGATTGTCTTATCAAAAAGAGGATTTTTTTTTGTTAATGTTTTTGGCGGTATCTGAGTTGAGATAATGAACGGAAAAAAGTTATTATTATGTACTTAGATGTTTTTCCAAAATAACTTTTAAAAAGATTGAAAATTTGCTATGAAATGCTTTGAAATAATTTTACTTACATAAGATAAGAAGTAAAAACATTTTTGGATACAGTTTTTCAAACATTGATGTTTCGAATCAAAATGTTATCTTACATTTTCTACAATTTATTGTCTGAAAACATTGGCTCTAAAAATCGTTTTTACCTCAAAAAAACCTCTTCAAGGCCAAACTGTTCCCAGCTAAACAGTAAAAACTCAAATTTTCAGGAAGCTCAAATCCTCTTTGCGAACAATGCCCGTACTTCCGTAAAAAAGCCTGCGAAAAATTGAATCAACACTCGAGAATAGCCCCCAAAAAGGTTATTCAAGCATCAACGTCCTCCTCCCCGAAAGATTACAATAAACAGGATTCGTACGATAGTCCCTGCAACCCCTCGAAACATCACAAAAAAAAAATCTCTCGTTTTTCGAAACCCCTTACATAATAAAACTGCACAACAAACGAGCATTCAAGTCTCCAAAAGAGAGATCCCCGTTGTTGGCACCCCGGAAGTTGCGGGCGGCGGCACATGCGTACTTGTTTGTCTTGCTCCTCCCCCCGGTCGCGCATTCCCCGCCTTATACTCCCCCGCGCTCTTATCGCGTGTCGCCATCTTGGAGAGATGAGCCAACGATGTGAAATCTACCTACGCCATTGTGCATGAAGGCGAGATAAGATTTTTGAGAGAAATACCTGCCTTTTTTAAATGTTTTATGAACGTTTTTTCTTTCATCGACGGAAAATATTTTTAGAAAGCGGGTGCTGTTGTACTTAAGTGTATATAGATATTTTGAGTATTTATGCAACGCCAAATATTCTTTGGATTTTATCTTACAGTTTAAGGCTTAAACTTTAAGCTTTGAGAAAAAAGTTAAGATTGATCAATTTTTCAATTTTTAGACTCTGACCTAATAAGTTCGCTGGAGCAAAAATGCCACACATCGAAGATCGAATAATTAGGTCACAAAAACAACTTGTGAATGTATTCCGAAGTCGATCCAAGCAATTAAGAATGTTTTCATTTTTTTATATTTTCATGTTTATGTATTTTTACGAGCTAAACAAAACAATAAAATTGTAAGCTAGATATCTCGCGACCTACTGGACAAAATTAAATTTTTTCTGCGACCTTCTGTACTAAATTTAAATGTTATAGTTGAAAATTGATTTTTAAATACAAAAAGTTAAAAAATATTCTTTCTTTTTAACTTAACATTTAAAAATTGATTACATCAAAGAAATACTATATACTCTCGCGTGCAAAGCCTAAAAAATAAATCAGTCTAAATAAATATCGTTTTTTTGACAATAACTTATTTTTTAGGGTTCGGTTACATAGCACAAAATTCAGTCCGGAAATGGACCTGTTCAAATACGTTCAGCCAATGAAACCTTTTTTCAACCATAAATATTCAATGTGATTGAGGTCGTGCTAGTTTAATGTTTATTAGAACCGAGTAGCAATTGATTCAACAAGAATACTAAATTATGAAAAATTTCTCAAAAGTTTTTTTTAGTTTAAGATTACGGTATCAGCTATTGTTAGCTAAAAATAGATTAAGGTTTTAAGAGTTATAAAGTTCCAGCTGAAAAAAAGTTCTTTAGTCTCAATATTCCAGGTACTCATATAGTGTAATTTTGCTCGTCATGAAGCTACTTTTAATACTAGCTGTCTGTGCTTCAATCCCAACTGTGAGTACATCACGTATGAAATTAAAATAATTGACCATTAGTAATTTTTTCTTGAAATTTAGTTCAAACATTGAACGATAAGACGTTTGACAGAAAAATTTTAACTAGTTATATTAAAACCATTATTGTACAAATTTAATATATTTTTTATCTTATAGCTTATGCCAGATGTAAAGTGTACAACTTCTACAATGGTCAGGACGAAGGTTTTCACAATGGAGTTTATTGCAGCAACAAATGCATTGAGAAGTTCGGGGACGAGTTCAAGGGTGAATGTGATGCACTACCAAATAATTCAACCGAACCGGTGTGCGTTTGCATTCCGAATGTGGGAATTGAACGTAGAGCTCAAGTACCTCTTCACAATAATATTCACTAAAGTTTTAATGTAAAGTTTACGATGAAATAAAAAAATAAAAGTTTTTTAGTTTTTCGATATTAAAGATAGTTTCATTTCCAGATCAACAAGTAAGTATTCACAATTTCATATACTAGCGTTAGTCGATAAATTGATGGACTGAGATTGTATATTTGAAGCCATCAGGAAAAAACAGCAAAACTAAAAATTTTTTTATTTAATAATGGAGCATATTTATAGAAGAATCAAATTGTAAGAGCGTAATTAGTTGGAAAAACCTTGTTTTTTTTTTTGGTTCTAAATCTACGAACGTTTGAGAAAATTTTTATTGAAATTGTAGTACATAGTATATGCAGTACGTAACTATTTTCAAAAGTTTATTAGTTTAAGATAATGATATCAGACGTAAAAAGTTTACGCAGCATTGTAATTTTTCGAAATTAAAAAATTCTATTTCAAGAAAAAATATTTCAGCCTCGCAGTTGCTGTGTTTTACCAACATTTATTTATCAATCACGAAACTTCTTATGATGTTTATTATTAGTACATCAATAACAGCAGTTATTACAGCAAGTAGGTTATGTTTGAATAATTTCAGTTTAACTTTTTTCTTCAACAAAAAAAAATTTTATTTTATCATTTTGTTACACGATGTACATTCACGAAATAATTTTTTTATGTGATTTTGATGTTAAAGTTTTTCCAATGTGCAAGGTGCACAACCCCAAAACTAAAACATACGAAGGTTCGCATAACGTCGTTGGATGCACCAATTATTGCATTGAAACTTACGGTGACATCTTCAGGGGCTTGTGTGTTGGTATCGTATAAGAAAAACAGTTTACCAAGTAAAAATGAAAAAAACGTTATTTATGAAAAAAATTATACTTGCATGAAATAACTTTTTTTTTGTTTTTTTTTTTTAATGTTAAAGCTTATCTAATGTGTGAGGTACGTAACCCCATCACTGGCAAATACGAATCATTGTATCGAGACTAACAACGATAGTACCAGGGGCGATTGTGATAATGTTAATGGCGAAGTCTTGCACTGAGAGAAGGATTTGGTTCAAGGAACCAAATATATTTGGTTGAAAAGAAATCGGATAGTTTGGTTGTGGAAACCAAATGTTTGGTCCACACTCCACGCGTAAAAATCGAGCTTTTATTTTTTATTTTAAAAACAAATTTTATTTATGATTGTATTATTTTATTGTTTATTGTTGTAATAATTTGCTTAAATCGGTTACCTTTATTCTTGTTAAATGTATAAGAATATATTTTAATTTCAAATTTCAGCAATAAATTTCGAAGAATTAATTAAGTTTATTTAAATATGAGTTTTCTCTTGACAACAAAATTGTTTTTCTCTACGAAGTTAAATCAAATTACTAATCGTTTTCAATCTAATATAGCACCGATCATTTTAATAAATTTTTCGTGAGTTCGTAATTTTCTGAATTACCGCAAAAAATTTTTTGAGGTTATAACAGCGAACTGTTTGACGATAAAGAAGATCATTCTAACAGTGCTATGAAACCTGCCGTCTACAATAGTTACCCCGACTGAAATTTCAGAAATAAATGTAAGATGTTTCAATGAAAATAAATAATAAATTTTTAAGAGCTTCTTAACGTTATGTGTGTCATTTTATTTTTTATGCAACTGTTTGAGTTACTTTTAAAATTTAATTCAATTTAATAAGTATAGGTCAGTTTTTATTTTTGTACGAGTGGCTAATGAACTTAAATATAGTCATAAGTGCATCGCCAAGTACGCTGTCTCTTGTAAGAAAAAATGTTAGCATGCTGTTATGAGTTGAGAATCAGTTCATTTTTGAAACAATTAAATTATTAATGACGTACCAGTGACGACCTCGACCGCTACAATAGAAAAACCAGACGTCATTAGCGCTGTCCACAAAGGTCAGTCAGCTCATTCAAAAATGCTAATCTCCTTTTCTTCGGAAAAAAAAGTAAAGACGTCTTTGTCCCTAAACACGACTGCGTAAATCCAGAAAAAAAGACGGCCACGCGTCGTTTTCGTACGTGACGAGAATAAATCCCCCGAAAAAATCCGATAAGATCCTACCCGCAAGCGCCACCTCAATCCTCGTGCCTGCGAATTATATTAATGGGAAGAAGCTGGCCACGACTTCATTATTTAGAAAGATCTTAGGCGCCTCCTCTCAAATTACCCCGCTGCTGTTTTATTTTTTGTTCCAGCCGACCGCACGCACGCGGATATTAAAAAATTCTCATTGTTTTCGTTTTTGAATGCGAAATGAGCGAATCCTTACGAATAATATTATACGGTGTAAGGTACCCCTTCGGTGTGGTTTTTGACGCTGAATTTTGTAGCTTCCAGCATCCGGATATTCGAGATTGGTGTTACGGTAGCTTTCATCATGCGTGAAATCGAAACAATGTTTCGTAATTTTTGGTGACAAAAAAAATGAGGAGACTGTGCCAGTTCTTGCTAAACAACAGTAGCTTCAATACTCGTTTAGTAGTTTTATAGAAGTACCAAGGTTGATTTAGTAAGATTGTAAACACTTACAGAAAGTTTTTTTTAAAGTTATTTATTTATTCATTGAAAATATATTGTTTTAACATCCTACAGTGAGTGTCAAAAATATTCACTGGGTATTATTTGTACCAAAGAATTTGGTATCTAAACACCAGTTATAAAAACAAAAATAAAAAAGACGCTATTTTTCAACAAAAAAAGCTCGAAAAGATGTGAATATTTTAGAGTGGTTTGAATGATTCTCATAAGTTGATTAAATTTAAGATTTTTTTTAGTCTAGTCTTGGTTTCAAGACAATACCAAGACAAGACTTGAATTTTTGCCTTTTTTCAAGACCAAGACAAGACTTAGCCAAATCTTGGTCTTGTCTTGGTCTCGGCAAGCACTAATCGTCATAGCAGACAAATTTCTCCCAACCCAGCAGATTCGTCCTTGCGGGGCCTACCTTGAAAAGAAAGTAGGCACCAACAGGTCGATAATTCGCCCTCGTAACTCACGACGGTCGTACGCGTGACCGAGATTGGCCATTACGATTTGTCACCAGCTGCGCGCTCTTCTTCTTCTTCCAGGCTTCCGTAAACACGAGAAAATTGTCACCTTGACCGTGCATCAGATAAACCCTTGGGTCGCTCCACTGACCTTCGGCAAAATTTTTACCAAGAATTTGGAGCTTCAAAGTCGGTGGCGGTGGCGCCTCCCTAATCTCTTGGACTAGGTGTCGAGCTAAGGCGCGCGCGGGCGCGATGACTGTTATTATCTGTTGACAAGATTCGTTTTTGGGGTGTGTTTTTGCGGTACCGAGAATCAAGTCCACGCGCACCTTTTCGAGAAAAAAAAAATAAATAATAACAGCTAGACTTGTTTTTTTTCGATTTTGATCTGGGACGCGTAGGAGTAAATATTTTTGGAGGATGGTATCTTGCCCCCGATAGATACTGCAAAAATATTTTTTTGGGTACCGAGAAGACGTGCCAGAAGAAGTGTTTTAGGTATGATTGTTTATAATAATTTGATAGAATAATTTTAAACAGATTAATTTTAGTGTAACAACAAACAGTATTTTGAAACAATTTTTAGATTTTCAAGCGGATCATTATTTAAATCAACTATTATGACCTGAATTTCTACCAAAATATCAAGGCATTGGAACTTATTGCAAAATAAAAATGTATTCATTGAGTTGATAATATAAAGTTCATCAGGAACTAAATTGTTTATTAGGTGATAAAAGTCTTAGAGACATAGCAAAAAAAATTGTAACTAATAATTTTCACTCTGAAAACAGCGTTTGATACTACTGATTACATAATTTATTTCATATTATCTCATTTTATTTTATTAATATTGTACCTTATCAATTTCTGAGACTTAAGGTCAAAAAAGGACGTTCAACTTTGACGTCACAAGTCAAATCCTCTCGTATGACAATTTTCCAATGTACCAAAAATCATTTTACAGTAAATAAACCAATAAAATCTCACTTTTTTGGAGGCTCTTCCACGACTTATACAATTCGAGAGCTTCAACAAACCAAAAAATTCTAGCACAATATTTTCTTTCCTAAACTCAACCTCAAAATTCATCACCCAAGCAAAACAAACTCCCAACAAGGACAAAAAAAAAAAAAAAAAAAGAATAAAAAAGAAGAATCAGAGGAAAAAAAAAGGTAAGGCTTTATACTCGAAACATATCACTTTTCACTTGCAAGGCATTCAAGTAGCCTGCAGCAGCTGTAGGTACGCGGGTCTGCGAGGGAATCGCTTTCAAATTATCCTCCGGGGTAAATGGATACTTCTTGCATCTAATTTTCGGTTGCTCCCTCCGTACAGCCCTTTATTGACAATGAGAGGTCTTTGAAGTTGGACCGTCCTTAATTGCTTCGCTTCGTGCGTGCATGCGTATGTGTGTGGATTTTTGCTGGCTACCTTTTAACGACTTCATGCGTGCCGGAGAGCCCGAGTGTGATTTGTTTAGCGGGGGCCAAATGAGCTCGGGACCTGACTTAATGCCATGCCTGCCTCACTGTCGGGGGCCAACGATTTAAGGGGCTAAGTACCGGCCTGTGTTTTACAATTGGATGTGCTACCGACCGGAGAGGATGAGAAATATTTTTGGGTGCTTGTGATTTGGCTTCTAGAATATTTGGTTAGTCTAAGATTGAAAGTTTTTTTTTTTTTTTTTTTTTATTAAGATTGAAAGTTATTATGAGAAGGAAGGAATTGGGCAGCGAATTTCAATAGACCGAGATTGGATTAAAAATATATTCAAGAGTCTGTAACAGTTAATCTTTTGACCAATTGCTTGAACTGTGCAGGGGAAAACGATTTGAAACTTGAAAGAGAAAAATGTATTTATTTGAACAATATTCAATAATGAGTAATTTCCTATTTTGTAGGAATGAAGACTTATTTCAAAGTTACAGGATATAAGGTTGAAAAAAAAAAACTTAATTTTTTTATTAAATACAAATTAAACTTATTAATACTGATTACTCAAACAGTAACTAGGTATAAAAAACCTTTTTTTTATATACCTAGTTACTGTTTTTTTTTTTTTTTTTTTTTTTTTTTTTTAATATAAACTAATTCATAACATGACAATGCTATGAAATAAACATCACTTTAATGTTATTCTAGTAATATAAGGATATTATTTGTGAAAATCAAGTGCATAGTTCAAAAATAACATAAATATCAAACGAACACGTTCAGTAGTCTCAATTATTTATTAAATTTTTCAGCCCACGCTAATTGTAACAACAAGAGTACATGGATGCAGCATTATTTATTTAAAAATATGAAAACGTGTGTTTTTATTCAAGTATGAATTAAAGAAGTCAAACCATAAAAGTTTTACATTTTCTCACAGTAATTACCATAAATAAAACTAGCCTCAAGTGTTGTAGGAAATTTTTACTGTTCTGTAGCTTACAATTGAATGTTTTATGACAAAAACGTGGGTACTATCATTTGCAGAAACTAACTTTACTTTTATTTACACACAAAATATTAATAAAGATTTTTAATTATTTTGAGCTTTAAGATTAATTATAAAGCTTAGGTTTTTTAATTTTTATCTTATAGTACATAAATTCATAGATAAAAGTCAGAGTACTGAAAATGCATCCAATAATTAAAATCATAAACTCGTAATAAGCCATGCATTCTTTCGGTTCGAACGTAATCTTCAGTTTTTTCGACAATTCGTCATCTTCGTAATAAACTTTTGCGTAAAAAGTTGAGTCGTGAAGACCAGACTCGAATATCTGTTGAAACTTCTTATCAAATTTCCTTAAGTACGGAGAACCCTTAGCAAAGAGATGCACCAAGTAGTCATTGAGTATTACCGGCTCAACAATTTTCATAGCTGGCGACTCGTCTGGATCACGATACTTCTGCATCATGTATTTTGTCATGACCCCAGGATTGAAACAAAAACGATCTTTTTTTATTGCGAGTCACCTCAAACAGTCGTTTGCGTAATCGATCGGTATCGATTGGGCTTGCAGATTACTGATAACTTCGTCGTCGTCGTATACCTCCTCATTGGGAAACAAAGATTCCAGCTTGTATATTGGGAACGAAGGATGTTTGATCTCTTCGAAGGCGTCGTAAAAGATCTCTTCGTTTTTTATCACCTCGTCGTCGGAAAAAACGGAAAATATGTCGCTAGAGTATCGTATGGACAGTATCGCAAAGCTAATGTAGACAATCTTTTCAAAAAACTTCTGCGGTTTTCTGTCCACTGTAATACCAAACAACAATGCAAATACGTAAAACGGTGACCAAACGAGGGCTGTAAATTTGTGCAGTTTGACAATTGCCATAGTGACAAGTACGATCAGAGCTGTTAGGCTTGAGTACAGAATAATTGTCAAGTAAATCTGAAACTGGTTGTTCGTTACGGTGTAAAGACTTGGTCCTACCAAGTGCAAATCGGCTTCTCTCAAGGCTTTACCAAAGAGTAGTGACCCTTTTTTATAGTGACTAGCTACTTGTAAGCCTAGAAGGTGGGGATTGATCGATATGTCGATTTCACCCTTTTCAACTTTTTCGAAAAAGTGACTGACCAGAATATCATCTTCGTAAATATCTACGTAATCAAATTCAAAGTTTAAAGCTGCAGATATAAGCTTTAGAAATCCATAATTGATACCATCAACCACGATTTTATTTGATTTGTAAGAATATCTTATGAGAGGTGGTCTGTTGAAGAGTAGCGTTTTAATTTTAAATCCATTAAGGTTTTCCAATGTATCTGGAAATAGCAATCCTACAGAGATGCCTTTTTGATAGTAGCCGTTGAAAAATGGATTGTAACTCCAGATGATTGCTTTATTTTCTTCATAGATAATAAAAATGGAAAAAGCTGTAAATTTCATCTCCCAAGCATCTGCCAACAAATTCTTTAAATTTACTTTTAAACTAGAATCACTGATCAATATAACTAAACATTTTGTTCTTGGTTGTAATGGATTTGACTCAGCAATGAAGTTTAAATTTTGTAGTATTTTCTGATCATTAAAATCGTTAACATGTTCAATTATTATCCACAGATCTGAGTTTAATTGACTGTTAATCAAGTCTTGAGGTCTGTTATCTGATATGTTGGTGTTTTTTTCATTAATGATAAGTACTGGAATTTTATGAGTAATTTTTTCTAAAATCGAATTGAATATTACTGAGTTTGTAGCTACTGTTACTTTAGAATATAATATAGATAACTGACATGGATTTAGATTCAAAATTTTATCGACGATTGAATCATAAAAACTATAATTACGTGAAAGCGTAAGTTCGCAATAGTTGACAATCATAGAATAAATCACTATTTGAAATAATTTAGGCATCTTTATTTATTTGGTTAATGTCAATTTTTTTTTATTGATATTTTATTCAATATAAGGTCTGGTGAAGGTGCACACGAACTAAAAAATGCAGCTTGCACTGAACTGTAGTAGAAACATTTAATCGATCTTGTAAAAGTGTTTGAAAGCATGAATAAAATTTTTTTTATAGTTCCTCATACCTTCATTTATCTAGATAATGATTGTTATAATGTTTTCCATACTTTCTTAAACATCCTATTTTAATTCAGTATAGTAAGCAACTTCAAAAACCAGAGTAAGAAAACTCAACATACATCCAGCTATGAAAATAATGAGAGGGTAACTAACATCTAATTTCATTGCAAATTCAAATTTTTGAACTTTTGGATTCTTTTGAGTTTTTAAATATTTTTTAGCGTGAAAAATGGAGTCTTGAAGACCAGATTCAAATACCTGTTGGAACTTGGTGTTCAATTTTTTTATGTACGGAGAACTTTTTGCAAAAATTGGTACAAAAAAGTCATTCATAACAACCGGCTTAATAATTTTGATGCTTGATGAGTTGTCTGGATTACGATACTTATTGATCATATGCATAGCAAATATTGCAGAAGTAAAGCAAAATCGATCTTTCTGATAAGCTAGTTTTTTATAACAATCTTCTGAATCCTTGATGGGCACTGAACGTGCTTTTAAATAACGAATAATTTCATCTCCTTCGTAATTTTTTTCATACATGAAATAAGTGTTTAGCATGTGTATCGGAAATGTAGGATTTTTAACTTCTTCCAAAGCATTGTAAACGATCTCAACCGTTTTCATAATACCACGATCGGAGAATATTGCAAACACGTCGCTCGAATATTGGATTGATAATACTGCAAGAGTGATGAAAACCAACCTTTCAAAAAACTTTTGTGGCTTCTTATTGACAACAATTCCGAATAGCAATTCAAGTACGTAAAATGGTGACCAAGTACTGGACCTCAATTTACACAGCTTAATCACAATCGTTGCCACGAGTATAATAAAAGCCGTGATGGAAGAGTAGAAGAAAATTTTTAAATAAATATCAAACTTAGTATTAAAGCTAGTATAAACAATAGGACCAACTAGGCTCATCTCGGCCGCTCTCAGAACTTTTCCGAAAAGAAACTCACCGCTCTTATAATGGCTTACAATCAGTACTCCAAGGTTATGAGTATTGATTAAAGTGTCAATTTCACCTTTTTCAATTTTTTTAAAGTAGTATGTGTGAGGTAGATTATGATCATAAATTTCTAAATAATTGAATTTGAAATTCAAAGCTGCCGAGGTTAGTTTCCAAAATCCATAGTTGATACCATCTATCACAATTTTATTCGATTCGTTGGCAAACAAAATATTCGGTGGTTCTTGAAAGAGAACTGTATTAATTTCAAATTCGTTCATGTTTTTTAGTTTATCAGGAAATAATTGCCCTGAATAAATATTGCTTCGATTATAAGTGTTAAAAAATGGATTATAATTTCTAATGATTCCATAATCTTCGTTTTTTAGAATCATAGAAAAATCTAAATATTTCAGATCCCAAGCATATATAAACAACTCTTTTAGCTGTACATGCATTAATCCTGTATAGTCAATTAGTACTAATAAAAACTTTGGCCTTGGCTGTAAAAAATTTACTTTTGCAATGAAATTTAAAATATTTTTTGTTTTATCAACATTAAAATTAGATGCATGCTCAACCGTAACGTATAAATCTGAGTTTAGTGCAATGCCAGTGCTCGCGAATTTTTCAGTGCTGTTTAATTCTTTTGTATGGATCACGTCAGCAACACATGTTGGAATCTTAGAAATGATTTTTTCAAAAATCGAATCAAAATTTTTCACTGCAGTCTCTTGATTTAGAATAATAGAAATCTGGTATAGCTGCAGTTCTATAATTTTACCAATCAAACTTTTTTTTGAAAAAGTTGAACCACTAATAAAAATTATGAAAAAGTAAATTATACTTTGTATGAGACGAGACATTTTATGGCTTGACCAATGCGTTACTGCTACCAAATGAATTTAACAGAACAAAAAATTTATATTCCGAATCGATATTATAGTTAAGTAAATGGTGGATAGTTGAAATTGTTTGAATTGAAAATTGTGACCCGACATTCGATTGATCCGTAATATCGATCATGGATAAAAAATAGGTTGAGTCCACAAAAAGTAATACATTTTTTTTAACTTAATTTT
This sequence comes from Encarsia formosa, assembly GCA_038277355.1. NCBI lineage: Eukaryota > Metazoa > Arthropoda > Insecta > Hymenoptera > Aphelinidae > Encarsia > Encarsia formosa. The sequence goes on along the minus strand of CM076186.1, from coordinate 11,712,576 downwards.
TTGGTACAGTTCTGTTTTTTTACTGTATTATTGCCATTAAGTTTAAAAAACCTTTGTCAATTAATCATATGTCTTAAATAATTGAACAATTAGCTAAACAAAATAAACCAAAAAAAACTATATTATGTACATAAAAATCTTTTTATAGCTTAGCTTTTCCAAGACACGAACCAAAAAAATTTAGTGCAGTAAAAAGTCTGAGAAAATCACTGTAATCTTCAAAAATCTAACCGCAGCCTGCACCTTTTTAAAATCAAAATCGTTCCAGAGAAGCTTCGTTAATCCTTCGGGAACCCAAAGATTTCAGGAGCATATGTGAAGAAGCTGTAAAGAGTCACAGAAGTGTGACTAAAATTTTCGGGTGGGGTCGTTTGTTAAATACTATCGTTCATCTGGTCCAAGGAATAAGTCGTAGCTCGGTGATCTGATTTTAGAAGAAAAGATTAAGTTTTATCTCCTAGTTTTACCATAAAAATTACATTTCAGTTTTTTTTAATAGAAAATATACATTTTTTATTGTTTAAACAAATATTTTACCCTAATTGTCAGATTTGATCTTAAAAACAGTTGTAAAATTGTTCTTTATGTTTAAAAAATTGTAAAATAATTATCTCGATAGCAGGGTTGGTCAACGATCTGATGTCAGATTTTTTTTTTTTTTTTTTCAAAAAATAAGTTCAGATCGAAAAAATAAAGTTCGGATTGTTTGACAATTTTCAAAAAATCCTACTTCGGATCGTTGACCAACCCTGCTCGATAGTTATTAATTCATCTAAATTTAATAAATGTTTCCATCGACTGATTTTAAACTTTATAAATATTTTCATCGGTTTTAGAGTCAAATTACTATTCTAAACTTATATCCCAAAGGTTGTACTTTTCCTACTCAGAAGCTACATCTTATTGATTAAAACAAATTATCAAAAGAACAAATTAACTATTAATTTGTTTTTTCACATTTTCAAACCAATAGCGCCAGGCTGTTTTTCCAAGGAAAATCCCTACCATCTATTCTATTTAAAACTCCTTAGCCACCGTACAAAGTGTCACAAGTGAACCTCGCAATCCTCGTAGGAGCCGTAGGCCTCTATAAACACGTCGTTTTTCCTTTAAGGTATCGCATTACGAACAGATGCTCCTCCGTCCGTCCCCCCTTCTGTCCATCCGAAAAGTCAAGCGGTCCCCGAAGGAAAAATGGCTGGGCATAATGAAGGATCACTCTCGTCGGTTTTTCGCAGCCTTTGACGCGCGATTCGTCTCGGCCAGCCAGACACCGCAAAACTCGCCTTGTGAGGTCGCTCCCGAATGAATTATAGCATTTAATATTTTAAATATTTCCGGGGGTGCCCCATTAGACTCGAAAATTAAAAATCAATGAACGCGACACCTGGAAAAGTTTTCTAAGAAGCCGCTTTTGCGAGTAACAGTAAATTAAAAAAAGAGGCAGCTTCAGAGCAGCCAAATTTTTCGTAATATCTTCGTGACCGTATTCAATTACCCGGGGAGATAAATCACCTTGCAAGGTCGAAGTAGTACGTAACATGTAAAAACCGCAGGATCTTACTTACCGGACGGCTACCGTAATCGACACCTACCAGGCCAGGCGTCGAAGCTCGCGCTGACCAGAAATCGGAGAATATTACGGGGAAAGCGCTGCCGAAAAAACAGGGCTTCATCGCGTGCGCGCGTGCGACGCCCGGCGTCCAGCACGCGACTCGAATCCGGGTGCTTTTTTTTTAAAAAACGCGCGAGAGCGGGAACTCTTTTTTTTTTTTTTTTAATTGGATGATGATGATTTTCGGTGGGTAATTCGAGAAAAAATTTTGTGGCGCGAGAGCACTTAAAAAAGTGAAAAAACTTTTAATATGAGAGGAGTGTGTTTGGTTAGTGATTGGTGTAGGAATTTAAATTTATACCTTCCGTATTAAATTTTGTAAAATTAGAGAACCAAACAGATTGTTGAAGATTATAAAAAAGAAGTAGGTAGAATAATGAATAAATCAATAATTTAATTTTTTTTTTAATGATTCATAGTTAAACACATTTTTTCACTAACCACAGTGCTCTTCTGAACTAAAAACTACAAAATAATCTTACAATTTATTCTAAATTATAATTAAAAAAAAAAAAAAAAGGAGGCACAAATAAATTGTTTATAATAAAAAATATAATTTAATTAAATAATTTTTTTAACTACAAACTGAAAGATTTTTAACATGGATGTTTGATTGTGCACATTACATGTATGTTGTTTACGAATTATTATTAATTGTTTTACTAATTATTATTGGTTTTTATTAAAACTAAATAAATATTCAAATATTATAATAATACACTTTATGACGTCAAATACTGCAAGTCCGTTTTTTCTGGACTTATTGAATTCATGTTCTACATTGAAAAATCCATCAAATGAAAAATTCTGGAAAAATAAGATTGCTTTACGATGCAAAGTTTCCAATACACTTTAAAAAATTTCGATCGCCCCGAATAAGCAATATTGGTTACAACATTCATAGCTGTCCTAATTTAGAATATCAAAAATTCAACCTAAAATTGACATTTTTACCGCTTTTTTAGAAAACCCATGAATTTTTTTTATAAAAAAAGATACGCACCCCACCAACTCGATTATTCCCGTTTCGACACTCTGAATCAATAGTGCAAAAACCGTCGATAATCAATTTTCCCCTACGTCAACAGAAAAAATCGTCGCACACGCTAACCGCATCCATTTAAATCACCCAGAGAATAAAGAAAAAATTCCGACCCCAGCATTAGCAAAAAAAAAAAAAAAAAAGAGGCATTGTCGCGAAAATCGCTCCAAATTCGGGTTCGACCAACCCCACAGAGAGCAGCGGAAGGAAGAAAAGAGATCCGACTTTCACTTTCGAACCCTCTTCTGTGGGTCAGGTATAACGAAAGTCGTTGAACGAAAAAAAAAGAGAGAGAGAAGAAGGAGAAGAAAAAATAGAGTAGATTCCGGCTTCCGGCTAGCTAAGGATCCCGTTCCCCGAGCATTGTGTCTGTCTGCAGTGCTTCCTCCTCTTAGAAACGGACTGGTTTTTATGGGGCGATTGAAATTAATTGCCGGGGCTGCATGGGACACTTTTTTTTAATTTTTTGACAGTTATCGATCGTGAACTGTAGGTACAATGTTTTTACCTCGAGGATCCTCGCCTTTTTACTGCCCTACTGTTGTACTAGTTTTAAGTTTGATGGGGCACCGGTTTTGTTACTAGTTTAGTGACACTAGGATAGTTTTTTTTTTTTTTTTTTTTTTTTTTTAAAGCAGCTAGGATTGGAATGAGAATTTTTTGAATGTACAGCGGAAGGTTTTGATTTTTCAGGTGTATTATTTTATCTAGTTACTTTTTAAAAAATCGAGATTTGGAAATTGAATTTTACAGTTAACAAATCAAAAATCACTAAATGAGTGACGTGCTTTTGATAGTTGAAAATGATTCTTAAGTATCTTCATTAAATTCTTAATGAAAAGTATTCTTAAGTATTGTTTAGGATTGACAATAATTGTTATGGACAGTGTCATCGTATCCTTGGCTATGGTCATTTCTAATCAAATTTCTCAAAACTAAATTCTGAGTCCAAAAGATTTGAAAAAAGATGGAGGTATGATCAATTTCAAACTTATGAGAAAGTCAATTTTTTAATTCAAAACAAACTTAAAGTTTTTACAATAATTTTTGTAGTTAATTGCAAGAGCCGATATTTGTAAAATTAAAATTTGTTAATTTTCTCACTCGTTTATTTTTCAAAACAACAAAATACAAACAATCACATAATTTAAAAATATAGCAAAGTACTTAAAAACTAACTCTTATTCTACTTTAAACATATGATAATTCAATAATAAAAGTCAATAACTGTAAAATTGACAATCGTATAGTAGATACTACTATTCGTTTTAAATACAACATTTTTATTTATTGATTCAAAAGACTCAAATTACTTTTTTTATTTATTTGGATAATAATTATGATTACATTATTTTTTTAAATATTTAAATTTATTTCACTATTGTAAGTGACTTCAAAAACAAGAGTGAGAAAACTGAGCGCGCACCCAGCTATAAAAATAATTAGAGGGTAACCTATATATTTTTTTGTTTCAAATTCAATTTTCTGAAATTTTGATTTTTTATTATTATCGAAATATTCATTTGCGAGAAAAATTGAATTTTGAAGACCAGATTCGAAGATTTGTTGAAATTTATAATCAAGCTTTTTTATGTAAGGAGAACCTTTTGCAAAAACGTGTACGAAAAAGTCGTTCATTATCATAGGCGCAGCGATTTTCATGGCTGATGAGTTATCCGGGTTGCGATATTTTTGGATCATGTATCTGGCCAAAGTTGCCGAACTAAAACAAAATCGATCCTTTTGAGAAGCAAGTTTTTTAAAACATTCTACGTGATTCTCAATTGGTACGGAAAGCCTTTTCAAATTGCGAATAACTTCGTCATCGTCGTAGTCTTCATCGCTCTGAAAATAAGTGTCGAGCATGTGTATGGGAAACGAAGGATTTTTTATTTCTTCCAGGGCGTCAAAGAAAATTTCTTCATTTTTTTCTACATCACCATCGGAAAAAATTGCAAATACATCGCTTGAATATTGTATCGACAATACGGCAAGAATGATGAAAACCAACCTCTCGAAGTATTTTCGCGGCTTCTTGCTGACAGTGAAACCAAAAAGAAGTGCAAATACATAAAATGTTGACCAAATAGGTACATTGAACTTGAATAATTTGACTAGTATCATCGTGAAAAGTATTATAGAAACTGTTAAACAGGTATGCAGAAAAATTTTAAAATAAATGTCGGACGAATTGTTTTTTGTATGGAATATCGGCACGACTAGATTCAATTCAGCTTCTCTGACGACTGCCCCGAAAAGAAATGCACCTTTTTTGTAATAGCTCACAAGTTGTATTCCAAGACAGTGGGCATTGATTGTGATGTCAATTTCATCGATTTCAAGTTTGCGAAAATAGTAAGAGCGTGGAAGATATTTTTCATGCACTTCAACGTGATCGAAAGAAAAATTTAAAGCAGCAGCGGTAAGTTTCCAAAAACCATAGCTTACGCCGTTTAATATTAATTTGTTTGATTTATTAGAAAATAGTATGTGAGGTGGGTGATCAAAGACAATTGTTTTCATCTTGTATCCATTCATGTTTTTTAGTTTTTCAGGAAAAATTTCTCCCTTTGATAAGTAGCTTCGGTGATATCTATGAAAAAACGGATCATAATTTCAAATGATCGAATCACCTTTGTCATTCATAATCAAAATAGAAAAATCCAAAAATTTCAGTGCCCAAGCGTAAGTGAACAATTTTTTGAAATGGATGTGTATTGATCTGGTATCGCCAATCAGTATTAATAATAACTTCGCTCTTGGTTGTAAAGGGTTTGATTTAGCAATGAAGTTTAAAATACTTTTCATTTTTTGAGAATTAAAATTATGTGCATGTTCAATTATACAGTTCAAATCTGACATCGATGCCTTATGGACGTTTTTCATTTCTTGAGTGCTTTCGTTTGATCTTTTGGCGTAATTTATTTTGATGATAAGTTTTGGGATTTTACTGGTAATTTTTTCGAAAATTAAATTGAAAGTTTTTGAAACTACGTCAGTTTGAAAAATATAAATCTGATGTAAATTGAGTTCTTGAATTTTACTGATTATTGAATCAAAAGAATCATTTGATGAAGTAATCATAATTAACGAAAATATAACTAAATAAGAAATTTTTTTCATTGTTAGAAACATTTTTTATTGTTCGAGGCTGATATGCAACTGTTTTTGCTAATGTTTCTACGGTGAATAAAAATTTTTTATTCAATCGATAACTCACTGAACTTCAAGCTTAAATAATAGTACATTTATAAAAAAGTTGGTTTCTGGGTTAAAAAAACAAGATGTACAAAGGTTTTTTTTTTACTTTTTTAACTATTTGATAGCAGATGTACAATGTCCAATGTCGATGTATATCAAGTACAATTTTTGTAAAAAAATGTAACTAATGCATGAATTTTTATTGAATAAGCATGCCTACTTTTACTTGAAATTTTAATATGATTCTGTCTCGATTTTATAATATGCATACTCAAAAGTAATGACGAATAGCCCAAAACTGCAGCCTAGGGCAAAAATAACAAGAGAGTAGCTAATATTTGTCTTTGATTCAAACTCGACTTCTTCCTTTGTTGATTTCTTATCAGCATTCAAACACATTTTACCGTGAAAAATTGAGTCTTTGAGACCAGATTCGAATATCTGCTGAAATTTCTCATCAAACTTTTTTAAGAACGGCGAACCCTTTGCAAAAACATGCACAAAAAAGTCGTTCATTATCATGGGCCGAATGATTTTCATAGCCGTTGAGTTATCTGGATTACGATTTTTCTGCATGGTGTACTGTGCAAATATCGCTGAACTGAAGCAGAATCGATCTTTATGAGTAGCAAGTTTTCTAAAACAATCTTTGGAATCCTTAATCGGAATCGAATTTTCTTTCAAATTATGAACAACCTCGTCATCGTGATACTTAGTCTCGCTCTGGAAGTAAGTGTCAAGCATGTATATGGGAAACGAAGGATTTTTAATTTCTTCCAGGGCGTCGAAGAAAATTTCTTCATTTTTTAAGACGTCGCCATCGGAAAAAATTGCAAATATGTTGCTTGAGTACTGTATCGACAATACCGCAATGCCGATGTAAATCAGTCTCTCGAAAAATTTCTTCGGCTTCTTCTTTATGGTTATACCAAAAAGCAGTGCAAATACGTACAACGGTGACCAAACTTTGACACTAAACTTACAAAACTTAACCACTATCATTGTAGCCAGTATGATGAAAGCCGTTGAACAGGTATGCATGAAGATTGTTAAATAAATCCCAGACGTGCTGACTTTGGTATGAAAGACAGGCGCAACCAAGTTCATTTCAAGATTCTCTGACGACTGTACCAAAAAGTAAAGCACCCCTTTTGTAGTAGTTCATGAGATGTATTCCAAGACTGTGGGCGTTGATTAAGATGTCGATTTCATTGATTTCAAGTTTGCTAAAATAGTAAGAGTGCGGAAGGAACTTTTCGTGTACTTCAACGTAATCGAATGTAAAATTCAAAGCTGCAGATGAAAGTTTCAGAAACCCGTAATTAACGCCGCTTATTATGAACTTGTTTGATTTGTTGATGTACTCGGTATGCGGTGGGTCGTTGCAGAGAATTGTTTTCATTTTGCAGCTATTCATGTTTTTTAGTTTTTTAGTTTTTTAGGAAAAATTTGTCCTGATGATAAGCTACTGCGATGGTATTTTTTAAAAAATCGGTCGTAATAAAGAATTTTAGGTTCTTCATTGCCGGACGTAAACAAAATTGTAAGATCCAAAAATTTTAATGTCCAACCGTATTTTAACAATTCTTTTGTATGAGTGTGTGGTATTGATTTAGAATCGCCGAGTAAAATGATTAAAAATTTTACTCTTGGAGCAAGAGAATTCAACGCAATAATGAAATTAAAAATATTTTTAATCTTCTGAACATTGAAACTGTATACGTTTTCTAGAGTAATATATAAGTTAAAGTGAAATAGCATGTTTATAATATTTTCAGTGTTGTTTTTGAATATTTTGTCTCATTTATATCAATGATAGTAGCTGGGAGTTTACGAGTGATTTTATCAAGCGTCAGGTCGACTCGCGAATGATTCAAAACTGGAAAATCTTTACTACGGAAAATCAAAATTTGAAATGAATTCAGACCCACAATTTTATCGATGACTGGAACGGTCGAATTATTACTTGTTAAAAATGTAGTTTCGACAAACAAGCGAATGATCACTAAACAAATGATTACATTCAGAGATTGATGCATGCTTTATTGTTTGATAATTCAGTTATGACTGTTTTAAATATGTTTTAAGGATAAAACGCAATTTTTTTTCAATCAATACTACAATCATTTTTTTAAACAGAATTTTTACTGAATATAAACAGTAAGTTTCATGTTTGAAAAATGTAAAAATTATTTTTCCTCGTGTAGAAATATTTTTTCATTAGGTTACTTTATTTTTTTGCAACTCATAAATAAACAACTTATAAATTAGATTTTATTTTAATTGTGAAATATGAAAATTTAAATCCAAACTTCAGGATGAAAGCAATGCACTCAGTTTCAAAATTCGTTATTTATTAATTTTTGTTCTTTGAAAAAACACTTAAATTTTCCGATAAATCAATAAAGTAATTTTTTTTTTTTTTTTTTTTTTTTAATCATCAAAACTATATATGATTCTCAAGCAGACATAAAAACAAAAAACCATTTTATTTTTTTGTAAAAATTAAAATTTAAGACTTTTCAGAAAAATATTTTTACAACTTTTTGGAGTTGAATAGTTTAAAAATTTGTTTTCACGTGAATTTTAAAATTTTACACGTAATTTCAAGAATAAGACTGAATATGCCATACAGGCACCCAGTTAAAAAAATCATTAGCGGGTAACTGATGTCTTTTTTCGATTCGAACTCTACCCTCAGATTTTTTGACTTTAGATTTTTACAGCACTCTTTCGGCTCACTTATTTTTACCGAGTGGGTTTTTAAATCCCGAATAACTTCATCGTACTCGCTCAAGTTGCCCTGGAAGTACGAGTGATGCAAGTTTATGGTGAATCTGGGATGCTTGACTTGCTCCAGAGCATCGTAAACGGTAACTTCGTTTTGCAAAACCTCGTCATCGGAAAAAATGGCGAATATGTTGCTCGAGTATTGCACGGACAACAAAGCAAGACTTATGTAAATCAATCTCTCAAAAAGATTACGAGGTCTTTTATTGACTGTTACTCCAAACAACAGTGCGAATGCATAAAATGGGCTCCATATTGTTGATATGAGCTTGGACAATTTAATGACAACCATCGTGACGAGAATTATCAAGGCTGTCAAACTCGAGTACCTGATGATAGCTAAACAAATTTGAAATTTTCTATTATTGACCCTGGTGTAAAATAAGGGCCCGGTCAGGCACATGTCGGCTTCTCTTACAACTTTTCCAAACAAAAGGGACTTTTTACGAAAGCGACTCACGATCTGAGTCCCGAGATTGTTGCCATAAAGTGACATGTCTATTTTACCCTTTTCTATTTTTTCGAAGTAGCAAGCCTGTGAAAAGGTGTAGTTATAAATTTCTACGTAATCGAATTCGAAGTTTAAAGAGTCAGATGTGAGTTTCCAGAATCCATAGTTAACACCTTTGACTGCTATGACATTAGATTTATTGACGAATTCTATGTGCGGAGGATTCTCAAAGAAAATAGTTTTATCTTGTGCCCGTTCATGTTTTTCATTTTACCTGGAAATAATTGTCCCTCTGATGAATCATGACGATGATGAATTCTAAAAAATGGATCGTAGTATTGAATAATTGGATTTTTATTATCGTTTACAATCAAAATGGTGAAATCCAAAAACTTCATATCCCAAGCAAAAATGAACAATTTTTCGAAATTGATATTGATTGATTTAGTATTGCCGATCAGTATAAGCAAAAATTTCTGCCTTGGTTAAAAAGAATTTGATTCAACAACAAAGTACAAACTGTTTTCGATACTTTTTACATTGAATTCATGAGAGTCCTCGATTTTGATGTACATATCTAATTTCAACGCAACTTGAGAATTGAATACATCTGTATCCTTTCCATCGATCATAAGTACTGGAATTTTATTAGAAATCTTTTTAAGAATCAGATTGAACGATTTGTTTTTAGTACTTGTAAAAATACAAATTTGGGATAAATTAAGTTCCAGAACCTTGAATCAGCTTTTAATAGTAACGTAAATTTTGCAAAGGTATAACTTATTATAATATGCATTATTATTTTATGTAGTAAGAACATGTTTTATCGTTAAATTCCGACATGGAACTGTTGTTAAAAGTGTTTCTTCGGTAAAAAATAATTTCCTTTTCAATCAATATACTATATTTACATTCAGTAGGCATTCTGTAAATTATTTATGTTGATATAATGAAAAAAATTAGTTTCAGTTTGAAGAGGATAATGAGCCCAGGCAGTTAATTTGTTGAAAATTGAATGAATTTACTCATCGTTGAGTACGGAAAACACCCCATTGATCAATATAAACTTTAAAATAATAGAATAAAACCAATGCAACCTGATTCGCACAAAGAGAAAAAAAAATGCTGAAATTCAGTTAGCGAAACGTACACTTGCAGGGCAACTTCGGGATTCCGCTACGGGCCCTCGAAAAACTGGAATTTTTAGACGATTTTTCATACCCGGACGTCACCGCACCGATGAGAAAAATTCTCTCATTTGCATATTATAAAGTACACGGTCCGGTTGCGAAATGAAAAAAAAGACACGCGAGCGAGCGGTGTGTAGAAACGTTTTGGCACCTTTCGTCTATTCGGCCGTTATTTCTCATTCTCTATCGTAAATTCGTGGTTTTTTTATCTCTTGTTTGGTTTACTGTGTAACGGGTTTTATTCACGAAGTTGATTGTCTCGTTTCTTCATAATACTTGGTATTTGAATTGCTCCGCTATTTTTTAAATGTGAACAATTCGATACTTTTAACGAAAAGAAGCCAGTAGGGTCAGTTTAGTGATATGATGAGCAACTTTTGGAAAAAAGAAACGTCATAACACGATTTTACAATATAATTTTTTTTTACGAGATGTTGAATTTACAATTTTTTTAGTAAATATATTCATAATTTTTTTATTTTAATTAATTTTTTAATGTATTTTAATTATGTTCATTTGATGTTTTGATTAAATAAATATTACAACTAGTCATGTCATAATTGAATTTGAATTACAAAATATGTTGAACAATTGAAATTAATTCTTTAAGAAATAGAGAGGACATGAAAATTTAATTTATGCAGTGTGATTCGTTTTATAACATACCCGCGTATATTATACTATTTTTGAATATTTCAACTTATAGGATGCGGTTACATGGTCAGTTTTTTCAGCTAAAAATGAGCGTTAATTTAAATTTAGTTATTAAAAAATTGATAAAATTTTTGTAAAACAGGATCAAACACACTGAAAAATTATGGAAACTCTTTATTATGATTTTTTATTAATTTTCAACATTAAAAAAAATTTTCTTAGTAATTTGGATGGTTTATTCAAATTAGTGTTCAATTTTGGCTGAAAAAACGGCCCATGTAAATTCAAAAGTTTCAATCTTATTTATTTTAATTAAAAAACAAGATTATTAACTTTAATTCAATAAAATCCAAAGTAATAGATTTTTAAACTTTTCGGAAATTTCATTTTGAACAGCTCACGGGTAAACATCGGATCTCGTAACTAATCTCTTTTTTTTTATATGATTTTTCACGTAGAAACCCTGATTAATTTCAGCCGAGTGTATCATCCCTCGAGATACGCACGCTCCCATTCGATCATAGAACAAACCTCGAATCATCATCATCACCCCCGACGCAAGATCAAAAGTGAAAACTCTCATCTCGGGACCCCGCCTTAGCCAAAAAAAAATTTTTCCAGCCGTCATAACACTAACGAGTGGGCGGCTGGGGAAGAAAAAGGGCGCCGCGAGATACCGAGATATACAGGCGCCGGGGCGAAGATGCCCCTCGTAGATCAAAAAAAATTGTAGGAGGCGTGAAAATTGTATCGGAGTGAGAAAAAAAGAAGGGCGGGACTCGTGCGCGCTTTTCAGTTTGGGTTGTTATTACCGTGATTGACTTTTTTGAATGGAACTGGATCGGCTATCTGGGGGTGTCGAGGGTATTGGGATTTTTTTAAGTGCTTTTGTTTTCCAGGACGTGTGGATGGGAGTGGAAGATGCTCCTTGGGTTCTGTTGAAAAGTGAAATTTATGCTTTTAAAATCTTTTTTGTTTCTGAAAAAAAGAAGGTTGGTCTGAAACCAAAGGCAATACCACCTGATATTTTTTATCAAAACATTAATACTTCAAAAGACTTCATGCGAAATCGCTAGATTTGATTTTAGAGTTTTTGAAAAAATTTTAAAATTCCTGAAATTTAAATATATTCTCAGGAAACTAAAAAAAAAGATTATTTAATTTATTTGCATAGTAGGCACTTTTTCTAATTTTTCATTAATAAACAATGAAATAGTTTAATTATTTAATTTAATTAAATTTAATAGAGATCATTTTAATTTTATTATTTAATTATTCAATTTATTATTTTATTTTAATATTTAATTTAATAATCAAAAAAAAAAATTATTAGATGATAATAATTAACAAGCAGTATTGAATCGATATAAATTGTACATTTATTAAATTCTGTTTTATGCTAAATATATTCAGTTGTTTGATTATTTTTACTTAAATAAACTATACGTCAATGACAAAAAAAGAATAAAAGCAAAAAAAATAAATCATAGCCCGAATCCGTCGACATCGTTTCATATTTACTATCATCCAAAACGCTACCACAAAGAAAAAAAAAAAAAAAAAAAAAATCAAAGTTTACCCAGAAAATCCAAAATTTCTCCACCGTTATAAATCAAAGCTCCACGAAAAGAAAAAAAATCCAATTAAAGCCTCTAACGGAACCTGCCGGTGGATAAATCATCCCCAAAGTAGGTGTTTATACTGCTCCGAAGAAGAAAAACCGGTTTTCCCGGGGGGCTCCGTACCAGTAGAAATGTTCCTCCCCCGACCCTCGAGTAACTCGAGAGGAAGCGCACACGTGAAGGATAAACAGTCGTCCCGGAAGCCGACGGGCTTAATCGATGGGACAATATTTGGGGACCCATAAACGCTCGCTCCCGTTGTAATGGACGCGGAAAAGTCCCCGGGTTTTCCTGCACTCGACAAACAAGACCTTTGTCAACCCGAGCGGATGTGTAATTTTTTTTTCCTTTGGTGTTCCTTTGTACCAGATATTTTTCAAGAGATTACTTAGAGGTAAGGGCATTTCTCATGATTACCGTGTGTTGGGCGATGAATTTTTTAAGACTTTAATTGATGTTGGGAATTTAAGATCTTTTATTTAGTCCTTTTGAAATTAATTTATTTATTGATTTCTAATAAAAGAGACAAGACCGTATTACATACAAAATATTGTTATAACAAAAAAACGTAATAAATAGGTAATTTGATATTCAAGAAGCATATTTTAACATATTATTGGATAATTTTTGCGCATTATAGAATGATAAATCAAAAATATCGATTTCTATTCACAAAATCTGGAAAAAACCAGATAAATTTAGAATTATTCAAATAATTATTAATATAATCGTATTTCAAATCAGATGTATAATATACCAAATTAAGCTTATTTTGGAAGATTAAAGATATATTAATCATTTTTAAATTAAGAAATTTTTTTTTTACAAAATCGATTTTTATTTACAAAATTTTATTTTGGAAAAAACCAGATAAATTTAGAATCATTCAATTAATGATTAATGTAATCGTAACTTCAAATCAGATGTACCAAATTAATTCTTTTTCGGAAGATTAAAATTTTATTCATCATTTTTAATTAAAACCAAATCAACATAAAAAACTAAAAAAACTGAAATTACATTTAAGATTGTTCATCATTGTACGGCGAAGCTATCGATTAAACAAAGACGCTTTATCATGCACTTGAACCGTTTAATTTTTATCAATTACCTTATTCAAAAGATAACAATGAATACGCAACTAATGGATCGTCTCAGTTTGAACTTCGCCAGGCTTAAACGATCATCATGAAGTATCAAATTTTGTTCATTTTCGCTAGCTTAATAGCCTTTACTTATGGTAAAAAGTTTTTAAAAATATAAAACGTTAATTTGAGTGCATAAGTAAATTGTGTCTATTTTAAGCTGGGCCGTTCATCGTTGGAGGGTCGGACGCCCCGGAAGGGAAATATACGTATCAAGTGTTTTTGAAAAACGGCGACAAGTTTCGATGTGGTGGCTCGATACTTAACAAGCGCTACATTCTCACCGTAGGCCACTGCATTAAAGAGTAAATTCGTCTAATTACTTATTTATTAATTTATTTATTTTAAGTAATAGGCTTTGAGAAATATTCACAAACTTATTTCTACTTTTAAATTATAATATATTTTTTATATATTTTTTTTAATTTTATATTTATTGATTTTCTAGTAATTTTATTTTTAATTTTTTGTGTTATATTATTTTTTACTTTCTTCCTGCGGCCGATAAATCTTAAAATTATAATTTTTATAGCTTAAAACATAAGTTACAAAATTGTACGAATAATTGGTTTAAAAGTAAACTAGAGTTTTATATTTAAATGATTTTCAACTAAAGTATTAAAAACATCATAATTTATTTTCAATAATTCAAAAAAAATCTACTTCAAAATATGTAAAATAGTTTCACAGGATTATTAATATCGATTTTTCATAGGTCTTGACTTTTAAATTAAACTTTTCTGTTTATTAAGAAATTGAGAATTTATTCTGAAATTCATAAATTTACCATTATAAATTTACTACTAATCAGAGAATTTTGTAGTTTTTACAGTCGAAAACATCAAATCTTAATCTACATTTTTGGTTTACTTGTTCCAATTTTTAATAATGAAAATTAATTTTATCAAAATCAGAGTGAAAAATCCATCCACGCTGAAAGTCGTGGTGGGAACAACGAAATTCCTCGACGAAACCGCGACCGCTTACGGGGTGGAATCGGTAATTATTCACGAGAATTACTCGGTGAGTTGAAAGACATAACATTAATTCAAAAAGTAAAATTTTTGGCAAAGTTATTGAAGTACCGATTTTCAGAGACCCGGGGGCAACCACGCAGTCAACGACATAGCCCTGATTCGCACGAGTAGCGACATAGTCTTCGGGGAGAAGGTCCAGCCAGTCGGGCTGCCGAGCGACGAGATCAAAGACGACGCCGTCGTCACCCTCACCGGCTGGGGAACTTTATCGGTAGCTTTTTATCTGTTTTTTGTTATTAATGAGGGAGCATCGATCAAAATAATTATGAAAATTTAATGTGGTTTTTGGAGCGACCGAATTGAAATTTTCGAGATTTATCGGCTTGATTTATTTATGACGAAAAAATTTCAATACGGAGACACCCATTATATTGTAATTAACATCGTATGAAAATAATCATTAAATAATATGGTATGATAATAATCTTGTAGGTTGCATTTTTCAATGAAATAATATCTGAGCACAAGGAAATATTTTTTTTTTTAAATTAACATATTTATGAGGAAAAAGTTTGTATTAATTAATGCATGCTAACTAAAAAAATGATAATTAATTTTTTCATTTAATTTTGGAAAGTTTCATTCATGAATTTTTATGGAAAAATATTTTTGGATCAGATTATTGCCAAAGTCAAAAAGTTTGTCACAAAATGTATTTAAGCTTTAAAAAAAAATTAAAAAAAAAAAAAAAAATTTTTTATATGAAAACTGACTTAAAAAAGGTACTTCTAGGGTCAAAAACTTCCTGATAAAGTATTTTAACAATCATAGTTGTTTTAAACGTAAGAATAATAAAAAAAATTGGAGAAAAAAACTGTCCTTAACTTCACAAAGAATTATCTAAGTTGGACCTTAAAATATTTTTTCCTGAAAATTAATGAAGAAATGATGAAAATACGAGCTTCCAGAATTTTCTTGGGCAATAGACTTCAAGAGCGAATTTTCGAAAAATTAATCAAAAATCGTTTATTTAAATGATCTGCTAACAAAGAGTAAATACGCTTTGTGGGATACTAATTGTATTAAAATTTTATAAGTTTCTTTCTTTTGCTAAATAAGTCTTTTAAGACAGTTTTTATTTTATTCATGGATCATTTTTCAAAATTATTGCATAAAGTCGATTGTATTAGGATAATTCTGAAACGACTTCGTTTTTTCATAAATTTTCAGGAGAAAATTTATGAAAGTAAAATTTTGTTAATTTTGTTCATGTCCTGTAAATATTTTTGAGACAAAACTAAAAAATACTAATTTCAATTTTTAATTATTTCTACCAGTACCAAGGACAAAACCCAAAAACGCTGCAGCAGATAGATCTGGCCGTACACAATCAATCCCAGTGCAAGCAGAAGTGGTTCTTCTCGAAATTCATAACTATCGAGGACAGCATGATGTGCACGAGCGCCCAGCCTGGACGCGGCGTCTGTAACGTGAGTAATGCTTAGCACAAGTGGATAAGTCTCGAGATTAAATTTCGTAAACACGTGGATTTTAACAATTTCCAGGGAGATTCCGGAAGTCCTTTGGTCCAGGCGCTAGACAACGGCTGGGTTCAAGTGGGCGTCGTGTCCTTTGGATGGCCATGCGCCGGCGGACATCTGCCAGACGTCTACACACGCGTGTCGAGCTACGTCGACTGGATAAACAAGAATCAGCACTGAGACTCTCTTATTTTTATTTCCTTTTTTTTAAGTTTGTAAGAGGAGAAATGAAATTCGAGTTTGATACTCTAAAAAGTAGAAGATGGATTTACCGATGAACCTACTAGTTAATTGTTCTCAGAAAACTAGAGAAATTTATTTTTTTTTTTTATCTAGTGAACACGATGTTCGCTAGATTTATTGTTAAATTAAAATAATAATTATTTATTTTTGGTATAAAGCTTTTATTTTTTTACAAATTATGTTTACATTTTGCGAATAAAATTCTTTCTTGATGATTTAGCGATAATAAATATTTACAATTAAATTTATTTTTTCGCTCTTTGGATATAATCAAAATAAATTCAAATCAAAATTTCGGATCTTGGTTATCATTTTTTAACATCGAAAATAAAATTTAAAATTTAAAATGATATAAATTTTTACTTATTTTGTTTTTTAATTAAAAAATTGTTTACTAGATTTTATTTTGCTCTTGTATCATTGCAAAAAATCAAAGTTTTTTTAATCTTATCGCTGATGAGAATAATCTGATTGTCATGCAGGTTTAGATAAGTCTTTACTTGAAATTTGATTATATTTTTTAGAAACTTATTTTAATCTGGTCTAATTGACCTATTTCTGCTCAATCGACTAATAACGCAATAAATATTCCCTGGCCTACATTTCTTATACCATTCGAATACAATTAACGAAGAGTATGTTTTTCAATTTCTAGCAGGATACACAATTTTAAAGCGAAATCACATTAGTCTTTTATGCTTATCAGATTTTTCAAATTTCTGTAAAAAAATTAAAAAACGAATGTAAAATAAAAACAAATGTTTCTGCAGCTAGCTAAACTAATACTTGAGCGTTCAACTGGGCAAAAACTGAATGTAAATTCTAAAATTTTTGACTTAATAAAATTCCTTTCTGCGAGGTGATAACAATCACACGTCTCCAGCCTAATCTCCAGTGGATCTTGAAGCCCGAGTCTTCAAAAAAAGTGAAACTTCCCTCAAAACCCTCCAGTCTCCGCCGTATCGTAAAACTCTTCCGAAATCACTTAGCAAGTCGTAAAGTATGGCAGGGAAAAAACTTCTCGGAAGCTGACACTTTTCAATTTTTCAGCCAAGCGTTGGCTGCTTTTCCAGACAACTTCAGAGTCCTGTTTACATCCATTATTTATCCGTGGCTCTCGATGACTATCAACTCGCACGTGCGCGGTGCTTGTGTTGTATAATACTTACGACTTGTTAGGCGCGACGGTGGCTAATTGAGTCGTCGTCGTCGTAGTCCGAGGCGCCCGTCTTCCGCACTTGATTGATCCTCACGAATTTTACTGCTCCGAGGGACTTTCTAATTCCATCCTAAGGAGCGCCGATGATTTACGGACGGTGGGTTCTACGAAAATCAATAATTAGGTCATGAGCTGGGTTAACCTGGTTTGTTCATTTGTCAGACGTTTTGGTGGTTGTACGGTGGGGTATGCAACCACCCACTGCACTGTTAGCAAGTTACTAATGACTTTTTCCATGGAATTTTCTTGCAAATCTGCATAATGTATTAAATTTTGGTTTAGGCTGATTTTTTACTGATGTATGCATATCGTACAAAGAGTTGAATTGAGTTTTTTTTGTTTAATAATTTTATTTATCAAAAAATTAAATTTTAAATTTCACCCTCCATAATTAGTAAAATATTTCTTTTTGAATCATCTGGGGCTAAGCCATTTAACAAATTTAATCCACAGTTTTACGAGCAATTTTAAAGTAAATAAAATTATTTTTGAGAAATCGATTTTTAAATGTTTAATTTAAAAAATTTTAAAAAAATTTATTTTAACATTAAAGTTATACTTATAAATCATTTTAAAAACAATCCATAGCCAGATCTCGAGTATTAAAAGTTTTTTTTATCTATATATGATTGAACTCTGTGATGAGTTAGAAAAAAAAACCTCATAAAGTGTTACAGCATTCAGTAGCTTGGAATGAAAGCATAAAATGCACGGAAATTCATAATAAATTAAATTCATTGAAAATTTATTGTAATTTGATGAATATTTTTGATACAGCTTTGAGATAAGAATTTGACTTGGTAGGCTTTAATTGAAAATTTCGACGCTTTTCAACAAAACGTACCTGAGCATTAGTTGAAAGATAAAAAATTGCTCATCTAAGTTATTGCTGATTATTTTTCAAACCTATTGTCAAAAATCAATAAAAAGAACTGACTCATTAGCTTACGCTAGAATAAAAAGTCAAATTTTTCTTCAATAACCGATGAAATAAATCCCACTAAAATCAGATGACATAAAACAGCCCAAAGTGTTAGCTCGCGTAACCACCGCGCTATTATTATTCACTTAGATCATGGGTTAGATACTCCCATACGGCTCACGATGCATCAACTTAAAAAAAAGTTCCGTATAACGCTACCAGGAAAAATAAATGGATCCTCGCTCTGAATTTTTTTTCTTCCCTCTTCTAACCCGGTGCTCTAATACCCCCTAAAAGTCTCGTTTGTCAAGTCAACGCGTTCCGTTGCACCTACCCGAGATACTCATCGAAGATGCGCGCGAAATTCGAAAAAAAAACCGGGGGGAGATATAAATCGAGGGAGGGCCGAGTGTTCTAGGGAGCTTAGGCTAATCTAAAACGCATCTCGGATGGACGCACCCGGAGGCTTAGCCAGCTGCATTCGGCTACCGAGGATGGGTTTTTTTTGTTCTTCTTCTTTTTTTGAAATGTTGTGCATCTTGCACCCTTCCGTGTGAGTAACGAGGGCATGCAAGCAAGACTTTGTGGTTTTTTGAGTTGATTTTGAGGTAGAGTTTAAAACTCTTTATTGTAGTGTAGATAATTTTACGTTGTTAATGAAGTAATGTGATTAAATACTGCTGCAATGGTTGTATATGTGTCACGATAAGAGTTCGTTAATAAAATTAATTATATTTTGAAAAAAAAATTAAAATGGGAATGTTTTTGAAAAATAATACAAGATCTAAGGACAAAGCTATAATTTTTTTTTATTTTATTCAAATTTCTTGGTCAAACCCAAAATTTATTGTTCTAAGAAAAAAAATTGAACACAGTTGATAGTTTACGTCGATGATTGTAAAAAAATATATATATATTTTGTACTGTAATTAAATTAAATACAATTTTACAGTTTCATCTAATCAGGTCTACTGCAGAAGAATTTTGTGTAAATATTAAAAAAATGACAGATTCTAAATGGTTTTTTTTTCGCCATCTTGGGTCCCTCGTTTATTATGCAGGTGCATTTCCACTTTTGACTGTCCGTTGACCAATCGCAAATGCCTTTATATTCCTGACCGAGCCAATCGATGCATTTATTACTGCATTCGACTGTGCTTTGCAGACCTAAAGTCTTATTGGTTTTTAGATCGTTCACTTCACACTTTGCTGGTGCTAAAATATCAAATATGAAACTTTTATTATATGCACAGTTATATTAACATTCAAATTTTCAAATTCATACCTGCTTTTGTAGGAACTGTAGTTGTTATAAGCAAAACACTAGAAACCAGAATAGAAATTAATCTCATAGTAGAATAATAACTTATAATTGAGTAGCAGCTGAGCAGCTGCCGAATTTTAATTATTTTTTCAGAAACTATACTACAGTTTTGATAACCTGGAAACGGTATCGTTATCTCGAACTACCTACCGTAAAAATATTCCTCAGTCACGTAATACTCGTAAAACTCATTATTTTCTTTTATTTTTGATTGATATTGATTTTCATTGATAAAATTTCCAAATTCACTAACATTTGACGCTCAATTGGAGTGTTTAAGTTTTATAACCTTGAAACATTTGTTACGTGACTCATGACAAGACTTTATCTGAAATATTAATTTTACCAATAATTTTGAAAAATTTATTTATGATTTGTTATGAAAGCTTGACAAGGTCTTTGCTGAAAATCAGTTTACCATAAATTATTTTCTCTAAAATTATTTTAAAAATTTTAAAGATTTTTCGTTTACTTAGAATTTATTTCGATACGTGCTATCAATTCTTTTGTATAAATAATGAAGTATAAACAAAAAAATAATTCCGGAAACTAATTTTTAATTTTACGCAATATTTAAAAATATGGAATAAAATTTTTTGACTTTGAATTACCAAGAATGAGGTCTTTTCACATGCAGGGTAATTTCATATCAAATAAAAAAAACCAAGTTAATATTAATTTTTAGGTCCTTTTTGTAACATAAGATGAAGCTTTGCCTTACATAAGCCTTAGAAAAAATGTTTGATAAAAGGTTTGCCTCGGATGAAATAATTATTGAAGCGGGCATGCAATAACATACTTTATCAAAAGTATTGTAATGCTTACACTGACTTACACTTTTTTCCAGAAATCGATCAAAAATAATTTTTAAAATATGTAACATTTACTTTAGTCAAAAATATCGCCTATTTTCGTCACTGATCCAATCAGGTACGTTATTGTAGTGGCACTTCAACAATGAACGTTATTGCAGTCCAGATTTATCCTACTGATCTAACCCATAGATACCCAATTGTAAAAAAAATGCCAGCACCATAGAAAGTCTCGCCACCGGTCCAAACCCCATGCACAGCAATTATCAGGTAGTAGCCAACCCCATCCGTCCGTCCGAAAATCCCCGCAGCGAAAATAGCCCCGCTGGTCGGTTATTATCTCGGTGGGTAGTTGAAGGCCCGGCTCTATCTTGTTAGCGCTCTCTATCTCCCGAAGCCCGGGCTAGATATAGATAAAGCACCTACCCGAGATACCTAATTAGGGGGTGCCGAGGAGGTACCTAATTATCGTAGTTCGTCGCGTGGCCCTGGTGATACCGGGGATTTAGATTACGGAGGTGTTTCCCGGCCTTGCTGATACGGGGGGCGACTGTCGACGAGGACTATTTTTCTTTCTTCAAAGTCTTGTTTGTAATTGGCGGGTTCGACCAGCAGAGATGAGAATTGTCCAGACGTGATGACTGGTATTACTCTGAAAAATAACTTTGGGTACCATTTTCTTTTTTTTTTTTTTGTGGACAGTGTTGCAGATTTTGAAGATTTGAGAGTGCTAGAGCACAATGGAATCGGTATTTTTAAATGTTGTTGGGACAAAGAGTATGCACAGTTGATAAAAAAGATATAAATGTAAGAGCTGTAAGTATTATGATAAGGGCCTGACAATTAAAAAAGTTATGTTATAATATTTTTTAAAATTTTAACAAATTAAAAATTGTTATGTTGTCTGAAAATTGGAACTTTATCATACCTAATTTTGGAAAAAATTGCTCTAAAAATTCAAACTTTTGTTATAAGACTGTTTTTAGGTCAAAATTATTCACTTTTACTATGATCCGTCGTATAGTTGGGCTAAACAATTATTTGAATTTTTATGGTGCAAAGAAAAAAAAAAAAAAAAAAAACAAAACAAAACAATTTGGTTATTTTGACGCTAACAATATTTTTACAAAACAAAAATATCAAAACGTTTTATTGCATAAACGTATCGATTAGATCAAAATTTTTTAACTAATAATTTTATCTTTTTAAATAAATTTCTGAAAGCAATCATCTCAACAAAACATACGACAATTTTATGAGCTTCGTTTGTTAGAAATATAACTATGTAAAACCTGTTTGTTTGTTTGTTTGTTTTTTTTTTTTTTTTTTTTTTTAATAAAAATACTAATGATAATAATCCACGTTTTCGACGGTTTTAACATTAGACATAGTTGGTTTCTTCTTTTTATAACTTTTACAATATTTTGTATTTTTAATACATGACAACAATCTATTTATAGATGTAGACCAATGGAATCTAAAAGTTATAAATAAAATATATATTTTTGAAAAAATATACATATACATAAATGTAGACATTCTTAGCGCACTTAAAAATTAAGAACTCGAGTGACAACTGTTGACAGAGGTTTACCGAGCATATCCCCTGCAAGATTAACTTTTTTTCTTAAGCCTTCGCAACCCCTCCTACAAGATTTCCAAGTCCCACCCGCAAAAATTCCGCACTTTTGACCGTAGAAAAAAAAAAGAAGTGCGTCTTGGACACCAGATCAAAGTCCCCCCGGCAAAGGAAGGAAGAAGAGAAAAGAAAAACACAGAGTCAGAAACCTACGTCAATTACCTGCTCGGGGACTAAACACCTTTTCACCTCGATCCGGCTACCTACCTAATGACGAGCTGGGCGGGGGCGGCGACACAGAGTTTAGGTGAAAGCCGAGGGATCACAGGGTGCCGCTGCGTGCACGCGACCGTGGGCGGGAAAAACGTCCCGCAGGCGCGCGACCAAGAAATTCCGTCATTTTTTGGAAACATTTTTTTCTTTTTTTGGACGATGATGATGATGATGATTTTTTTATGCAAAAATTGGGATACACCTGTTTGCGAGCGGGAATTGATGGTTTTGTTTTTGGGGTTAGGGATTGAATAATTGATCTTTCGAAAGGAGAAAGTTGGAAAATTGATTTTTTGGTTTTTTGCTTGGAAGCCAGGAGAAGGAAATTTTAGTAATTGATGGTTTTTGCCATTTTTAAACCTGCTTAATTTGAATATATTTTTTGAAGTCAAAATTTTTTGGATTCGCTATGGTTATAGTACATTCGCGCAATCGAAGATTTCAAGGCGTGCTCTAAGCTAATAACAATTTCAAAAACTTTTTATTTTTTAAATTGAATCTTTATTAATTTGATATTGATGTAGATTTATTAATCATTTAAATTTATTTCTTCGAACAAAGATAATATTTGGAGTTTTACTAATTAATAGCCAATACTTCTTCAAAAATCACAGTCTAATAAAATATTTAGATAAATGCAGTGAATTCGTTATTTATTTATTTTTTATTGATTAAATGTTGCTATTTATTTTACTTACGTATGAATTTTTATTTTACAAGTATCATTGTTAATTGGAATAGCGAATTCTGAAAAGCGCTGATTCACCTTAGAAACAAAACTGGCAACAGTATAACTCAAGATCTGTTCTATAAAACATGTTTCAGTTTTCCAAAGTAACAATTTATTTTATTATTATTATTAGCACTTTTAAATCTAGATCTTTTTCAGAAGATAATCATTTTGATTTGATTATCAATAAATTTCTAGAACTTAATATTTCGCAAATTACCATTGTTCAAAGTCAGGATACTCAAATTACAAACTACAGCGTAAGGTTGATTGAAAAAATCTCTAATGAGATTCCAATATTTACGATCGATGTAAACAGTATGAAAGTACTAAACAGTAGCACCAGAGATGTAACTAACATCTGCAACGCTTTAAATTCTGACTTGTTCGTTATGGTCGAAAACTTTTATAGTTTCAACTTACAAAAAATCAAAAAAATCTTAAGTACCATCGCCGAGTCAAATTCTTTACCACCAAGGCCAAAATTTTTGCTAATACTTATTGGCAATGCCAAATCAAAATTTTTTGAAGAGTTGTTCACTTATGCTTGGTATTTAAAATTTTTGGATTTTACCATTTTAATTAAAAATGACAATGAAAAGCCAACAATAAGATATTACAATCCGTTTCTTAAAAGTTATCATCGACAAGATTCATTAACGCGCCATTTATTTTTCGATAAACTAAAAAATATGCATGGACAGAAGATAAAAACAATTCTCTTCGAAAATCCACCGCACATCGAATTCGTAAATAAATCCGATGAAATAATCGTCAGAGGCATCAACTTTGGATTTTGAAAAATTACATCCAAAGCTTTGAATTTTTCATTCGATTACGTGGAAATTTCTCGAAGTCATCTACCGCATAGCTACTATTTTAAAAAAATTGAGGATGACGAAATTGATATGTCACTCTATGCACACAATCTCGGGACACAAATAGCAAGTCTAACCAGAAAAAGCACACTTCTGTTTGGAAAAGTTATAAGAGAAGCTGACATGAGCTTGATCGGACCCATTTTACACATTCAGGTAAAAAATTCTGAATCTGAAATTTATTTGGCTATTCTTAGATACTCGAGTTTGACAGCTTCGATAATACTTGTCATCATGATTGCCATAAAACTGTGTAAGATGACGTCAGGACTATGGAGTTCACTTTATGTGTTTGCACTTTTGTTTGGCATTACCACTAATAAGAAGCCTCAGAAACTTTTTGAAAGATTAGTTTACATTGTTCTTGCATTCATATCTTTACAATACTCAAGCGATATATTTGCAATTTTTTCTGATGATGACATTATTAAAAACGAAGAAGTTACTTTTAACTCTTATGAGGAAATAAAACATCCCAAATTTCCCATTTACATGCATCGTTCTTATTTCCAAGGTCAATTAAATGATTACGATGAAGTTATTCGCGATTTAAAAATTCACTCAATAACGATAACTGAACCAACAGAATGTTATCAAAATCTGTCTACTCGAAAAGATCGCTTCTGCTTTAACTCCGCACTCCAAGCAAAGTATATGATTCAGAAGTATCGTAATCCAGATAACTCACCAGCTATGAAAATACTTAAGCCAGTTATTCTTGGTGACTTTTTTGTACCTGTCTACGCGAGAGGTTCTCAATATATGAAAAAAATTGATAAAAAATTTCAACAAATTTATGAATCTGGTCTTCATGATTCGATCCTTCACGCAAAAAGTTATTTTGAAGATCAGAAAACATCAATGAATCAGAAAATCGAATTCGAACCAAAGAAAGATATAACTTATCCTCTTGTAATTTTTGCAGCAGGGTGCGTTTATAGCATCCTAAATTTTGTTTATGAAATTGTCTATTTCAGAATGAAAGTAGCACCGAATTTATGAATCCATTAAATAAAAAACTTTTGACACTCCGGACGAAAATTATCGCCCACCGGGCGAACTTGGAGCCTGAAAGGCTTTTTCTTGTCCAGGGAGCAAAATTTAAAATTTAACAATTGTCTACTGAAATCATCTGATGGTTAATCTTACTTTATAAAGTATCAATTATTTTTTGAGAATCAAATTTATTTGAATTAAAAATGACAGACTAGGTTGAATTTAAGTTGACAAGTGACACTTCAATGACATACAACTATTTTCACAACATTTTTTGACATTTTAGAATGAATAATAATACGAAAACTCATATTTTTTTAGCTACGCATGCATTTTTAAAATAAAAGGCGATGTACATGTATTGGTTTATCGATTTTTAAAAAATACTGGAATATCGTAGAAACAAAACTGGTAACAGTTGCATTGCGGCAAGCCGTGGCACTGCTTTGTAAGCCATGTCTGGGTTTCTGAAATTAATAATTTATTTTTTAACAGTTTTTGGATGCGATTCTATTTCTTTACAGAAAATAAACTCAATTGATTTTGCTATCAGTAAAGTTTTTACTCTTAATCCACGCCAGATTACTAATCTTCAAGATCCAGAAACTAAAATTAAAAATTATTTTCAATTTTACTTAATTCTTAAAAAATTCACTGGTAAATTTTCAACATTTATGATCGATGTCAATGATTCAAAAGTATTCAGCAGTCACTCACATCGTATTATGTTTCATTCGGATTTGTACATCAAGATAGAATTTGCATATAATTTCAATGTTCGAAGAACTGTAGAAAATCTTAATTTCATTGCAGAGTCAAACTCTTTACCACCGAGAGCTAAATTTTTTGTCATACTAATTGGAGATCTTAAATTAACTTCAGTCGATTTTATACAGCTGTTTAATGATGCTTGGACTTTGAAATTTTTAGATTTTTCCATTTTGATTATAAATGACAATGGTGATTTGGTCATTCGATATTATAATCCATTTTTTGAAAGCTATCATCGAAAAAATGCATCCAGCGATGAATTATTTCCAGATAAATTGAAAAACATGAATGGATTCAAAATTAAAACCCTTCTTTTCAACAGACCTCCACTCATCAAATTTTCTAACAAAACAAATAAAATCACCGTTGATAACTTCAACTATGGGTTTTGGAAACTGACTTCGGCAGCTTTGAATTTTTCATTTGATTACGTAGAAATTCATAACAATGATCTTCTAGTTGATTACTACTTAGAAAAAATTGAAAAAGTCGAAATAGAGACTTTGATCAATCCCCAGTGCCTTGGCCTGCAGCTCACAAGTTATCACAAAAGAGGAGCATTTCTATTAGGTAAAGCTATTAGAGATGATGAATTGCACTTGGTTGGACCTAGTATTTACAGAAGCACTAATAATAAGTCAACAATATATTTAACTACTATTTTGTACTCGAGTTTGACAGTTTTGATCGTGCTTGTCTTAATGGTAATAATCAGATTATGCAGACTTACATCAGCCACTTGGACCCCATTTTATGTGTTTGCTTTGCTATTTGGTATCACTGACAACAGAAAACCACGCAAATGGTTTGAAAAATTGATTTATCTGATTCTTACTGTAATATCGATTCATTATTCGAGTGACATACTTTCTGTTTTTTCGGACGACGAAGTTATTAAAAATGAAGAAATCGTTTATGACCCTTTCATTGAAATTAAAAATCCCACTTTTCCGATCTACATGCATCGCACTTTGTTTCACTGTGAGGATAATTACTACGGTGATGATGAAGTTCCACATTATATGAAGACAAATTCGATATTGATTGATTTTGTCAGTGAATGTTTGATACCACTCGCAATTAACAAGGATCGCTTTTGTTTCAATGCTGGAGTTCAAACGAAGTATTACATGAGAGAGAGGAATCCTAATTCAGATAAGGCACCGTCTATGAAAGTACTAAAGCCCTCGATAATGAATGACTACTGGATACACGTTTTTGCAAAGGGATCTCCGTATATTAAAAAATTTGACAAAAAATTCCAGCAAATATTCGAGTCTGGTCTACAGGATTCAATTTATCACGGTAAAAAATATTTTGAATCTTTCGAAACAAAAATTCAAAATATTGTGTTCGAATCGAACAATAATATTACTTTTCAACTCGTTATTTTTGTTACTGGTTGCACTTTCAGTATCATTACATTCATTTTTGAATTTAAGAGTGTAATTTAATATTCAGTTTTTCAATATTCGACCCTTGTGAATACTTTAAAATTCTAAGATGTTTTGAAAAAAATTGAATGTACACTTTTTTGAATTGATAAATAAAGTATTTTAAAAATGTATTGAGTGGTAACATTTTTTTTAAATTTTGATCTTTATTTTGCTCTCAAATTAAAAATTTTAATTTTAATTTGGTTCCAAAAATGAAAGCAAAAGTTAGTTTTGATCTAGTATAGAATACATATTTTATTTACAGATTACAGAATTACAGAATTTACCCAGTACAGAATATTAGGTTCTGGTTCAACTTTTAATTTCGGTTTTGGAAACATTGCCGAATTAACTGGTATCCTAATACTTAAATTGGCAACTTTCGGTTGTATCTCAACGCCCAACAGGAAGTTAATTACAAAGCCCTGCAAATCGCAACTCCTCGATTACGCATAACTTACCTGAAAATCAAATGATTGGGCCCTGGCCCTTACAGTAAAAGTGGCCCTCCCCGCGCTTTTGTCCCTTTGTTCTTTCTCCTCCCGAATTCGTCCCGCAGCCTGCCAAGAAGCAAGGAATAAAAAAAAACCAGGAGGAGTATATCTCGGGCACGGTATCTATCAACGTCGGGCACAAAAGAGCTGTTTTATCGCTCGGGGATCAGATTAGGGAGTAATCGCGGGCGCGAGCGAACGCGCGTGCGCCCCACGATGATGATGACGAACGATAAAACTTGGGAGATGCAAATTTTTTTTTCAGTTGCTGCCAGTCTGTTGTTTACCGAAAAACCGGGTGCATAGATTTTGAATGCCGGAGGATGAGGATGCACGCAACCCAATTTAATTGGCGATGGGCCAAGATAATGCGGACCTTTTTTAATAATACACCGGCTACTACCGAGTAACCACTGGCTTTCCCTTTTTTATTTTTCTTCCTTTTTTTTTTATTCGGGACAGGAAATCATCCCCCCGGTTTATTTGACAGAGAAATTTTTCTGAGGTTGTTATTACGAGTGAGCTCGTAAATTTTAATCCTTTTTTTATTGAATTTATGTTTTTGGGTTTGGTAACTGACTTGGACATCGATATCTTCTACATCAGATTGTATAGTAAATTATTTTGAGATCCTAAGTGTAGCGATTAGCACAGATAACAAAGTATAGTTGAAAGCCCGATGGTTCGAATCTTCACGTGCTTCTGTAAAAGTACACGGACAGAAAAAAAAACAGGAATTTACTGTGGTAAGCTAACACGAAAAAATCGTGTGTTAACCTTACGCAGAAAAAATCCTAAGCGCTACTGTAGCCGAACCAATCAGGCAATCAGGTGTAACCAGAGTGATTTTGATTGGCTCTCTTACAGTAGCGCTTAGGATTTTTTCTGCGTAAGGTTCACACACGATTTTTTCGTGTTAGCTTACCACAGTAAATTCCTGTTTTTTTTCTGTCCGTGTATATTTACATTATTAATTTAAATTTGAGTACAGATAAAAATTAAAAAAAAAATAATCATTATTTTTCCTTTTAAATCCATCAGGTCGATCAGATAATATATATGTATATTTTTTTTCGGATCTAAGTTGAACAGTAAAAAGCACTAAATGCATTTAAGTGAGTTCGAGAAACGAAATTTATTTTTATGGCTCCATTCCCGTTTATGCTTTATAATGAAAAATATTTATTTTAAATGCTTTTCTTGTGAGAATGCTTGCAAATTTTAAGAATGAGGAGTTCCTCATCCGGAGTAAGTCGCACAGGATCATATGTTTATAGAAGTGACATTGGCAAACCATGGTATGGACACGATATACCTGCTTATGTTGATAAAAAAGAGCACTACGAATCGTTGGCCAAATTTCAGCGAAGACGTCAAAAGAATGTAAGATGAAACGATATTAACAAATAGTAAAATTGAAGTTACAAAAACTGCAAACCTAAATTATTTACAAAGTTCAAAATCCATGTACAGTAGCAAAGAATGATTTTTACATAACATACAAACAATAAGACGTAATTTTTTACAAAATTTAATATATTCAGTATACTTAAAAATATGTACATAAATTAATGATAAAAAGTAAAATCTAAATTTTAAATAATAAAATCATTAATTAATACAAAGTTAAAAATCGATGTACAGTAACAACGAACGATTTTTGCATAACATATATACAATAACAAGTAATTTTTAATATTTTACAAAATTTTATATATTTTTATTATACTTAAAAATATGTACATCAATTAATGTTAAAAACTAAAATCTAAAATTTAAATGATAAAATCGTTAATAAATACAAAGTTAAAAAATATTATTTATAGTACTAAAGAACTACTTTTTGCATGAAATTTATACGATCAAACCAATGGAACATAAATATTTTAAATATAATGTATATACAATTTAAACAAAATTAAATTCTATTATATTTACAGTGTAACAAATACGTTGGAGCGAATGCACCCTACGACCATCACTTCAAAAATGGTCGTGACTACACGGATCTCGCCAAAAGAGTCGGTGATAGTCCCCATGCAGGACTACCACAGATTCGCGGACATGTTCGACCAATTGATGAACCAGTACGTCGCCAACTCGAGGTTCATTCAGGAGTGGTGGGTCTACAAAGCTGCTCATGGGCTGAAGTGCCAGACGGTTCCGGCGGTGCTGCTACAGATGAGGGAAACGACTATGGACAATTGTAAAGCCATCTACCAGACCCATTTCGCGGTAACTGTTCAGCCAAGGCCATTTGAACACGTGGTGATCGATCGGTCCAAACTGAAAGAAGCTAATCCTAACTGCACTTACAACGCGCCGAGAAATTTCTTTCTCGCGAAGCGATACAGACATATCTTTAATTTCCGCGGTGGTGTTCCGGGACAGTTCTCCAGAGTAGTGTATGCGCAAAGCTACGAGACGTGTCAGCATAAGTTTAGCGACGTATCATTTAACGCGTCTCTATTTGCGTATTCACTTCTGAATGGCTGTCCCGGCTCCAACCGGAACTTATATTATTATCGGACGAAAGCCGAGAATAAGCTAAAAGAGCTTAAAGCTTTTCTTCACGCGATAACAACATCACGGCGTGACTTTCGCTTTGAAATAGTCGAGACCTGAGCGAGGAAGACTTTTCAAGTCGAAGGAAACTTCCCGGCATATTGGCGAGCTGGAGTTGATGATCAGAGAGCAGCTTCTTGCCTCATTAGACTATTGAACGAAATCCACGCGGTCAATGGCTTTGTGTCGGTCCATCCGATACTACGGTATTTCGGCAACCAGGTTGGTCACGAAGTTTCAGTTCTGGCGGAGTCCTGCGATGTCCTTCATCGGTGCGCGCCATCTGAAGAACTGCTGAGAGCAGCTTATGTAGCAGAGGCAGTTGTCATTGGTTTTTTTGAGATTCTTTACCCGAGATGCGACGAGGTATTAAAAATTGACTATTAAATTATTGATACTATTATTGACTGTTGAGCTCTATTGTTATAATTTATAATCTATTGTTTATAGAAGAATTTTTTGTCTCCTGTATCAGATCAAGCCAATGCGGCAAAACCTTATCGTGCACTCGTGAAAAAATCACCAACAAATTCAATTTCTCCCCTCAAATTTACGACCTAACAATTCAATTCCGAATCATTTGCATGAGTACATACCGCGAGTCTCATAAACCCTCGCAGCAATCGAAAACGAATCTCGAAATCTCCATTGCAACCCCCAAGGGTTCCACCTTATCTCGTTAAGTAATGAAGACGCTACCAAAAGAATCTCTCGTGGATTACCATCTAATTTCAATTGCACACCTCGCTTATCTGAATCCAAACGGAAGCATAAACATTCCCTAAGTAACACGTGTCGTCGTCCTACCAGCACCCGAAATTCTCTCTCGTGGCGATCGATCGATGATAGCTCGAAGAATTGAAGCGGTCTGATCTTTACGGGCGGGATAATTGAATCGGAGTTATTATTCGACCGGCGAGGAAATTGAATCCTCAGGTTGACCCCCGTTTCGGCGCATCCTTTGATGATTGGTACCAGCTCACGGTTACGCAATGCAACAATTTATTACTTTGTTTTTCAATTTCTTTCTTACTTACGCCTTCGTTCAATTTTTTTTTATTAACAGCCGCGTCTGGGTTGAAGAAGGTGCAACGAACCCACCCCGATGAAATGAAAAATTTAATCTTTCTCAAATACTCGTTACGCGGTCGTAATAATCCAAATCATCGGAGAGAAATTTAATTCGAAATCAATTGTAAAAGGTAACGGTGCTGCGGAATTTTGCCGGGTTCATGAACCGAGCAGAAAAAACGTGCAAAGTTCTTATAAGATTTAAATTTAGGATTATAGCTAACGGCTTTTTATTATTTTATTTTTGTTTGTAGAAGTAAGTAAATTATTTTTTTTCTTAGAGTATTTTGCTCTCCAAAATCCAGCAGCAATTTGGATAGAAGAAAAATACTCATGCAAGCAAGTAAAAATGTAACTATCTATCTAAATTTTTTACTATTATAAAATAACGTTTTCCACAATTTTGTAAAAAATAAAAGTTTTTATCTATTATAAAAAAAATACAGACGAAAAAAAATAATTTTTTGAATTATTTACAAGAACGGGTATGCAGGAAAGTTAATAAATACAAAAGATTTCTAATCATTTTATTCTACAGATTCTTGGAAATTTTCACTGTTGCTAACTTGATCTTTAGGATTTCCAGCAAAAAGCCGATGAATAAAATTCGGCTTGACGGTAGAAGGTCCACGTCCCTCATTAAGAACGCATGTGCAAATATGGTCGCGACCAAAATTTGCAGGCTTACACTGGCCTTTATAGAGTTGGCCATGCAGATCGATACAAAGATTGGTGCAGTCGACTCCGTTAATCCGACCCAAATAAACTCCGTTTTTGTAATTTTTGCACATTGCAGGACGAGTTGTAGAAGCTGCAAAAGCTGTACATAGTATTACAAAAAAAAATAATATGAATTTTTCAAATTCAAACCTTCTTCTGTAAGCACAGTTGTAATTGAGACTAAAGTGATCAATATTGTAGGTAATTTCATGATTAGTCAACAGGCCATTGTACTATTATTGTGTGATGGCTTCAACTGCTAAAATATAACTGGCGAGTTTTTGACGACGTAGCTAGCTCCTCAACTCCTAGAAAAATTCAAATTTATCTTTAAGTGTTATCCTTATCTTAAACTAACTAGTAAAAAACATAATATTTACTCAAAGCATGCAGAAATTTCAAAAAAGAAATTTTTCCTTTTAATTTTGAAAAAATAAATGTTTGTGATTAATGAACAAATGAGAACAAGTATATTTGAATTCATTAACTTTTCAATTTTAAAAAAATTAAAACTAACAAAAAATATTTGTAATTTTTAGAATTAATTATTTAGCTATAAACCATTTTTTCAAATTAACTTTTCAAAAATTCTCACAGCGTTTTGACTATGACAAGCTAATCTCAAAGTATGATTAGCAAAAAAATAATTTTCAAACACGAAGTAGATTCAGTAAGATTGTTTTGTTCCTTTTATTTCTGTATTTATTTGTACAGTCATAAATATTTTTCATAAGTAAAAATAGTTTTAGAATTGTTGAATAAAAAAGAACCAAATTGTAAAATATAGGTTAGAGAAAATACAGAAGACTCAAAAAAATACTAGTAAAACTATAAGATTTTCAAAAAAAGAATTGAGTCATCTACCCTTTGAAAAAACTAATTAAAATATTAGAATTTTAAAAAACATTTCAAGGTAAAAATTGAAAAAAATTGTTTTTAATCGTAAACAATGACTTTATCACAAAACTATTTGCAATTATTTATTAAGAATTTATGTACTTTCGCAAAGGTTTGAAACCAGACGAAATTAAAACTACGGTACAAATTGTTTCCGTGCCACATAAAAGCTCATTTGCATGCTTCCGAATTTCTTAACAATCGAGTATCCCCCTAAAAAAAAGCTCCGCAAACCCACTTTTTCGTCATAAAACAAGGGTAAAAAGCCGTGAGATAAAAATCTCCCTAAAGAGTCTCCATTACAGGAGGTAGCAGCACAGCAGAGAGGATAATGAAGAAATCGCGGGGACACACTACTCGTGGGTATCATCAGCCAGGCTAAACGATTGAACGGACGATAAATCGGATGGATTGAGATACGATCGGTCGAAAGCGCTTTCTTTGATTCTCCCGGCCGGCCGCTTAAATAAGCTCACCGGACCCAAGAGAAAGATTTAAACTTCTCCGCGGTAGCCTGCTTTTCGTAATTCGAGGATGTTATTTAGGACCCCCGGCTCGTTTGGGTGGTTAACTTATCCAAAAGCTTCGCGACGTAAATTGAAACCGCGAGGATTTTTCGGACCCAAGAGTTATGTCCGAGCGTAAAACGCGGGCTTCGGGTTGAAGCATTGCTTAATTTAAGCTTCGAAGAAAAATATTTGTTTTCGGTTACACCGTAAGTCTTGAAAGAAGATAAATACTCAAAAGTTTGTGTCGTTGAGAGATCAGCTGTTAGAGCTTTGGTTTAGTGACCGGGACGTTGTTGGTTCGAGCAGCACTGGTTTACTGTTTCCAGTAAAACAGACTATTGTTTCAATAGTCAGTAATTTGAAAAAAAAAAAAAAAAAAAATTATACTTGAGTATAGGATGATAAAATTACTTTATACATTAATTACATCTCTTATCATTAAAAAAAAACTTCAAAAGTAATTTTTTTTTTTTTTTTTTTTTTAATTTCAATCTTTAGACTGTTGGGATACAACATATTTACTTATAAACAAATACTTGTTCAATCTATTTAAAAAATTTTATTTGATAATAAGTTTACTTAAAAAACCATCAATTTCACTTATAATTTGTATTACTACAAATTGTTAACAGCTCAACAACAAACAAAAATGTATTTTAAAACAAAAACTTTTGATCATATAACCAGTTACTGAATTATTATTATGAGAATCAAATTTAAAATAATTTAAAAAATTAAAACATTAATAAATTGACCTAAAATAAATTTAAACCAACAATCTTTTACATTTATTTTTAAAAATGTGGTAAAAAAAAAAAAAACTAAAAATATCTCGTATCTAAATAGATATTCCAACAAAAACAACTCAAAAGTAATAACACTAACTTTATTATCATTCGTTTTCAGAGCTAATTTCTGGTGTTGCTAATCGGATGCACCCATAGAAAATTAAAAGTCCTCCTCCAAAAAAAGACGAAAAAGCCTGAGTTACCACCACTTACTGAAAAAAATTCGTCCGTAATAATAATAATCAGGTCCATAAAACTCAGGGCATAAAAATTTGGAGGAGGGCTTATCTCGGGGCTTCTATCGTCCCTCCCTCCCCGTAATTAAAAACCAAATCTTTACGCGATCTCCGGCAAAAGTGAGTCGGTTGCTTCTTTCATTTCACCTTTTTTTTTTTTTTTTTTCTTCCGACGAGTCACGCGCGGCTAATTAAAATAACTACAAGGGCTCGAAGACCGAAGGGCTGCTACTAGGCGATACCCTTGGCACCTATTGAATCACTAAGTAGGCCTGTCGACAGGAAGATTGCCAATTTTTTTTTTACGAGGTTTTTCGATGATGATGAAAGAGTCGATCGATTTAGTTGGAGGTCGTTTGTTTTAGTAAATTGCCTTTTTTTCAGCTCGATTCCGAGTAGAAAAAAAGAGGTTCTCTGGTTTTTTTTCGTGTAATAAGAGGCAAATAGAATTAACGATGTGTACGCGTTCATTGATGCAGCCAGGGTATTCAGCTCGTTCTTGCTCATCGATCTCGTGGCTTCTCATCCGGTTCGGGCCCTTTTGTTTTTACGACGGCGATGGCTGCTTTCTTCCTCCTCCTGTAATTATGCACGAGCAGCTTGTTTGAAAAGGACCAGCTTCCTTCTCTCAACAACTTATTCTCCGTTGTGTCCTTTGAGCGAGGGAGGCCTGCTCTTGTTTTGTACAACCTGAAAAACAAGCGAGTTTACAGGCATTAATGATGTCGCCAACGGCTCTGACGAACATAAAAGATTAAATTTTTGACGTTTTAGAACTTTTTTAGGGTATTTTGTTACAAATAATTTAAGTTTGGATGTATTGAAATGAAACAAGTCAGTATCTAATCATCACAACGTACTAGTCTGGATTACAACTTACCGGTAATTAGGAATTCTGAGCACGGACCTCAAAGAGACACCAGGGGAACCCCCGATTTAATTATTAATCAACCCGCTACGCCAACAAAAATTACTTGAGTATTTTTTCTAAAAATGTTAATGAAAATAGCTGATAGCCAAATCATAAATCAAAATAAGTAATAAAAGCCGAAGCATTAAATAACTTTATTTGAGTTTTTTCCTTTTGCTTTACTTTTGTCGTTTTTTATTAACTTTGTTATAAACCGATTTCTCAATTATTTCTACGATACTTGACCGTATGATAAATAGTATATTAGTTAATAATCTTAAAATGAATCAATATGGTATTATAAAATTAATAAGTTAGTTTGATATAAACTTGAATAAAATGAAGAGGGAATATTAAATTAGACTGTACAGGTTAGGTTTGATTTTTAATAGAATCTTTTAAATTTAATCTTCATTTTAAACGTTTTTCTGTCAGAATTTTATAAATATGTATAAAGTGTTTGCACAAGTTTACATGTTAATAATTTTTTTTAAGCATTGAAATTTAATTAAAAATTCGAGGGTACAAGAGGTAGGTTCGTCAACCCCATTAATTCGATTGAAGGCTCAATCACAACTCACTCAGGCCAAACGCAACTGGCCATCACTTGACTGTCACACCCTTGGCACGAAAAACAGGAGGAAAAATTTCGGGCGCGTAATTCGGGTGACGGACCACCGATTTAAATTCCTGCGGTCGGATCGCGCGCGGTTTTTCGGCGGGGACCCTTTTTGAAAAAAAATAAATAAAGGACGGTAGTGTCGAGAAGGGAACAACAAGGTGCACCAACCCGGGCTCGAATTTCGCGTGTTGCGCGTGCCCTTTTTTTTTCTCTCTCTCTCTGCTTCTCTCTCATCCCCCTTTTTAGAGATTTGCGCGCACGCGTCAAGCGTTTTTTTCCTTCGGCAACAGCCAGAGGTCTCGGTTGAAAAGGTACGTATGAAGCTGGAGTATGTAACAGTACACGTGTCAATCTTACATTTAATGTTGGAAGCGTAATTCAAAAAATTATATAATAAAAAATTTTAATAATCAATTAATCTTCTTTTTTTCTTTCTTTGCTTAGTTTTTATCTTATTTTTCTAAAGTAGTACTTGTATGAATCAAATTAAAGCACAGACAGTGTTTGTTTGTTTTTTTTTTTTTTTTTTTTTTTTTTTTATTATTCTTTAAATAAACTTTTGTCCGAACAGGTCGTAACTTTTAGAATAATTTTATATTAACATCGGACGTAAAATGAAATAATTAATTGAAATAATTAATTGTTTTGATTAGAATTGATAAATAAATGAATAAAAAAATATCAATGAATTAAATATCTGCTATAAACTAAAAAAATATTATTTAGAACACAAAATCAAATATTTCTAAGTTAAAAATTCAGTTTTCTAACGTTTCTTTGAAAAATTTTGTCTATTACAGATCAATCAATGTAAAGAACTTAATATTCCCACGAAAATTAGCATTGCTCAATATCAGATGTCGTGTACAAATTTCTAATTGAATGGCGCCAGCAATATTTTGTAGAATTTTATATAGAAGATTTTTATCGAAGGCTAATGAACTTATCAAACGAAAAAGACAAATTGATTTACTCGTATACATACAGTTAGATTTTTGAAGTACACAGCTGTTAGGATATTTTTTGTTCGAAAACAGTCGGTTTCGCACGAAAAACACGTGGACCCCAAAGATACAACCGAAATTTCACAGCCTCCTCAATCAAAATGGACATTAAGTCTTTGGTTCTCGGTGTACTTTTTTTCGCTTTATGTCAGCGTTAATACCTTGTAAATCGCCGGGGAACAAGATTTCGGCTTGTCGTAACTTTAAAAGAGTCTGTTGTGAATCTTTAATTAAATCTAATCACGCTCGAGCACTTAATTTATTTGATTTTGAACCGAACGATGAATTAGCATAACACGTTATTTACATTTAAACTTCTTAAAGTTATTTGCACAGGACATCATAAAGAGATTAATTTAAATGTGATTTATCTTTATTTCACAGTAGGTAAATAATCCAAAATCGATAAATTAAAAGCTACCTAAAGTATTTTCGAAATTGATTTAGGATGAAGCTTTCGAAATCGGGAATTTCCAGGAGATGCCGCAAAAAATTATGCGCGACGTCGTGTAATCTAGGCTAAGTTTGATCGAGAATCGAGATATGGAGTCATTTTTTTTCAAATTGATTAATTTATTGGAAGTATGTTATGAAATCAGAAGTATTGAATATATTTGAAAAATAATCACTTTATTATAAATTTTTACTCAAAAACAGTTAATTGAAAATAAAAAAAATTCTGTTATTGCCTTACGAGTTTGATGTTCTTCTGAAAAGTTCACAAAAGTACAGTATGTATTTTCTAAAATTATAAGTTTTTAAAAGATTTCCAGATAAATTTATGACTTGATGCTGATGCCCTTACGATGATTAAAACTACATTTCAAAACATTTTTTAAATCACCATAAATCTTGTATTTTCAATGAAAAGTCATCTCGTTTTCCACCTTGTTCATCTGATATATTCAACACCCGACATAAAATTCGACCAATTCACAACCTCAATAAAAAAATGCATTGTTCTCTTAGAATCCACTCCCAGATCTTCTTCTTCGAGTGTGACCATAAAGAAAAAAAATTGCTAAAACTAGCGTGGCCATTATTCAGGCTATCGATGCATCTAAAAACCCCACAAGGGGAGGTTAGAAGTCAGCCTAGTCCAATAAAACCTATGGTCAAAAATGCCCGCCTCCTTCTCCCCCTTCCTAGAAAGCCATAAAGACCGAGAAATAAAAGGGCTGCTGATGATGATGATGACGACGATCCGGCGCACACGTGTGCGGCGCGCGCCAACTCGCGATCGTACCTCGATACATAAAAAATATATACAACACTCTCGGGAGCCCGACTCCTTTTTTTTCTCTTACGGGCCGAATCAAATTCTGCGGCAGCACCTGCCCCGGGCGCCTGGGCAGCGATAAAAATAATCGCGCGTCGACCGGAGCCTTTACCGGATTCATCCTAAATCCTTCTGGGATTTATCATTGAGGTTCTTGCGGAATTTTGAATTGATTTGATATTGTGAAATATTTAAGAGTTTTATAGAAAAACTGCAGCTCAATACTGTTGTACGAAATTAAAAATGCACGTCAGCATTATCTGTATGTGCCATTCATATATTGACTGATGGTAGTTAATTTTAATAATTTTTTTGTTGTCTTAATTTTTTAATTTCTCGATGTTTTGAAATTATGTTAATTATATATTTTTCTCACAAGTAGATGATCAAACATTTTTCTCAAAGATGTTACAGAAACGTTTTTCATAAGAAAAAATTTAAAAAACCCTCCAATGATTCTATTAAATAGGCCTTGTTATTGATTTTTGTATAAAATTTATATCATTTTTAGCTAAATTTTAAAAATTTTTGCTCAAAGCCATACCCACTTACAGTATTCCGAAAGCGTGCATTTTATTTATAAATTTTCAGAAAAAAATATTTATTAATTTCATTTTAATGAACTTGACCATGTACAATTTCATTTCTACGTCATTTGTCTTGAAAATTTCAATTGAACATTGTCAAAATTTAAGAAATTGAATTTAATTATATTTTTTCTTAAAAATTCAATAAGAATCGAAGAAACTACGAGACTCCAGAATTCTAGTTGCACAGAAGGGTTCGAGCTCGAATTTTTCGGATCATAATGCTACAAAATGAAAAAGTCATCAAAATATCTGATCATCTTGTAAGTTATGTTGTATGAAGTAGGACTTTATATATAATGTGCACATTTACAAAATATATTTAAGAAAACATAACAAGGGTATCTTTTAAGCCATAAAACTGAATTCATTAGCCGCATAGACTTTTATCTGAAAAAAAGTGCAAACTCATCTTCCCGGATTAAAAAAAGGTACACAAGTATCGACCCTTCGTCTGGAGAGTCAAAATCACCAAATTAATTTAAGACACTCGAGCCATCTGAATAAAATTTAAATTCAAATTTCAGCGACGCTCGCCCATAATAAAAGCGACACATTGACTCTCGAGCCCCGCTCGGTACCTACTACGAGAACAAGTATTTTTATCATCTCCGGTCGTAAATCACCAAAACATTATACAAAGACTACTCCTCGAAATGATAATAACGCATTAACGAGAAATATGAGTCGGTGCAGCCTTCGCCCAGTAAAAAACCAGTAATTCGCAAATCCTAAGTAGACTGGTACGGCAGCCTTTTTATTCAAGTTTTTTTCTTCTTCTTCCTTTTTCATTTCACCCGAGCGGCTTCCCCCTCTTTATCTCTCTATTCTTCTCTCGTCCTCCGTCGAGTCGCCGGTGAGCAGCTCTTGTCATCCCCGCCCGGTCCTGGTTAGTCCTGTACCCAACCGACTCGTCCGGTTCTCCGTCTTTTTTTTTCATGCGTACACCCATCCGCCCCTTTTTTTACTACTTGATTTGGTTTTTGCGCTACCTGGTAATGTTTATGTTTTTTCTGTAGAGTGCGAATAATTTTTGTTTCTTATTTTCATTGCTCTAGAAGAAAGAATGAAGAGAAGGTTTGTAAGGAACTGAAGGACTGGTATGAATTACCTAAATGGTAAAATAAATTAATTTCATTAATGTTTGAATTTACCAGATATATATATATATATATATACTTTTTATTGAAACTTCACAATTTTATTATAAATCATAACTAACCTTTAGATATTTTATTTATTGTAATTATCTATGTGACATTACAAATCAACCAATCAGAGACGTGTATTTAGACGGTTATGGAGTTAAAATAAAAAATTTTTATTAAATCAAATATTGTATTTAAGGTAAAAAGTATTTATTACTTTCTTACTCAAAACTTTAAATTTGTTTTATTTGATTTCATTTTACTCAAATAAAATTGTATGGTTTTAAATAAATGTATTTTGACTCATCACAAAGTTTTTTTACATTTGGCGCCTCATAAGAAGGAATCTGTGATTAAACCAGATAATTTTTCCCCGGGGGAGCTCATAATGAAAATCAATGATGAGTCGTGATAAATCGATTTTGAGCCTTCAAAAATCGTGACTATGCTTGCCTTGGGTCAAATATTAATCTCTAAAAACACCCTTTTATGTTGGTAACACAACCCCTGAATATTCAATTTTAAGATCCTAATAACAGCCTTAATCAAATAACGAAACCACCATTAGATGACGTGTTCGAATCCATTTATAAGATGATCTTGCATGATACACTACAACATGTTTCGACATAGTCTATTACTTTAATTCATAGTATGTTTACGTTATTGTTGTTTAAATTTTAATTATATATATATATATATATATATATATATATATTAAATAATAAAGAATCGTATAAAATTTTAAACAGAAATTTTAATTCAACACACTTTATTTATCAATACAAGACAAAAAACATTGAACCTATGCAATAAACAAAATAAGTCTCGGGTATATTTATTGAAAAAAATCAATTCAAACTGTATGATTTTCACACGGGCGCAAACGTAAATTTCAACCTGTAATTTCACTTAAATCCATCAAAATTTTTGCTTACTTAATGGGTTAATGTTAACAACCAAAAATAAGATTCACTTGGCTGACAAATAAAAGAACACTGAAAAATTAGAAACCATAAAATAAATTCAAAAGCAAAAGATACCAAAAATACATCCAATTCCAAAAATAATTAGCTGGTTGTTGATATTACTGGTTGGTTCGAAAGTAATTCTCTGAGAATTGGATTTTTTCCAAGATTCGAAGTATTTTTTCGTCTGCGGAATCGAATCTTGAAGACCCGACTCCAATATTTGCTGAAACTTGGTATCGAATTTTTTCAAGTAAGGAGACTTTTTTGCAAAAATAAATACAAAAAAGTCAGAGAGTATAGTTGGTTCAACTATCTTCATAGATAGTGATTTATCCGGATTAGCATATTTTTGGATTATATAATTAGCGTAGATCGTAAAAGTAAAGCAAAAAAGATTTTTTAGAGTAGCAAGTTTTTCATAGCATTTATCCACCCGGTCAACCCTCGTAGAATGCGCTATTAAATTCTGAATTACTTTATCGTCGTGGTTATTTTCTTCATTAAAATGGGTGTGCTGCAAGTATATAGTGAGTGAAGGGTTTTCAATTTCTTCTAAAGCATCGTAGACGAATTCAGTATTTTCAAATACATTATTGTTTGAAAAAATTGCAAATATCTCGCTGAAATATTGTATGGACAGTACAGTAAGACTCATGAAAACAAATCTTTCAAAATTTTTGTACGGTTTTTTGTGAGATGTCACACCAAACATTAATGAAAATACATAAGGCCATGACCAAAAAGCTGACCTAACTTTACATAATTTAATCAAACACATGACAATAAGTATGATAGAAGCAGTCAAGCAGGAGTAGATTATCATCGTTGGATAAAAATCCGCAACAGCCGTTTTGACGTAACGAATTACTGTGACCAAATTCATGTCAGCTGACCTAAATGGCCTTGCCAAAATAAGCTCATCTCTTTTGTACTGATCTGTGATTACAGTTCCAAGGATGTAAGTCATAATCGATACATCAATTTTATCGACTTTGATTTTTTCAAAAACATCCATGTCTAAAATAAAGCTTTCAGTTTTTTCAACGTAACCAAATTTAAAATTAAAAGCTCCGGATGCTAGTTTTAAGAAACCGTGATTAAGCCCATTTACGGTCAGCTCATTTGATTTATTAGCAAACTCAATATGCGGTAGGCCATTGAAAGGAATCGTTTTTATTTAGTGTCCATTCATGTTTCTTAGTTTGTCAGGAAATAAAAAGCCCTCATAAAGATTACTTCGATGGTAGCTTTTGAAGAATGGATTGTAATTAAAGATTACTGAATCATTATTTTCATAGACTCTTATGATTGTAAAGTCTAAAAATTGCAAAGACCAAGCATCCATGAGTACATTTTTGATACTCGTTTCAAATGAAATTAAATTGCATGCGGTTAGTATAAGCAAACATTTTGCTCTGGGAAACAAAGAATCAATATCAGCAATGGTGGCTAATTTGGTTTTTATTTTTTGATGACTAAAATTATTTAAGTTCTCGATGAAGATGAATAAACTTGAATTTAAATCTTTACGAAAGTTGTCTTCTTTTCGACTGTTATTCAAGACTTTAGTTTTACCAATATCAACAATGTAAGCGGGCGAATGTAACGTAATTTTTTCATAAAAATTATTGAGCTCAAAATGATTTGCATTACTTTCTTCAGTTTGGAAGACATAAATCTGAGATGCGTTTAATGGCAAAATTTTGTCTATGACCGGATCAATCGAATTATTTCTTGATAAATAGGCAGAAGTGTAAGCAATCATTAAATGAATTATTATTTTGTCAAACCAAGACATGCTTGAATGTCTAATTTCTTCTGTGAACTGTCATAAAGTAAGCTTCCGTCACAAGATATGTTTTTAAATATTCTACATCAATGTATACATATCATACATCAATATTCTAATTAAATTTTAATATTACTATAAACTTTTGGTGACTATTTACAACTTTTGACATCGATTTACAAGTGAAACTGTACAATAAATGAGTTTGTAATTAAAATATTTTTCCAACTTAAGGTAGTAGTTCCGCGATATATAGCACATACATGGGAAAACACATGCAAAATGCAAACAACTAAAACACTATCTGAATTTTTAATATGTTGTGAATAAACATCTGATCTTTCAAAATATCACTTAAAATATACAGGTATCCATGCTTTTTTTCGAGATAATTGAGTTCAAAAAATGTTAAATTTTACAGGTTAGGTATTACTATATATTGTGATTTGGTGAATTTCTAACTCAATTATCTCGGAAAAAAGCATGGATACCTATATTTTTTAAGTGATATTTAGAAAGATCAACTGTTTTTTTACAACATATTTTAATTTCAGAATTAGTTTGAGCTGTGCACTGAGCCGGAACTACTACCTTAAATAATGAATAAAATTAAAAGTAAAATCCAAAAAAGAATAAACAAATGAATTCTAAAATTTTTTGGAGTAAATAAATATTTATTAATTAATTTGATTTTGCTATTTCATACCCAGAAATGTATACACAAAGCTAGTTGTAATAAAAACGAAATTAAATATAAATATTTTTAAAATAAATTGCCTTATTTTTACTGCTGCTTCCAACAATAATTTCAGCTATTTTTACAACATTATTGACCTATAAACATTACGCTTTAAAAATGACGCAGTAGATAACACTTTCCTTCCACAAAACCTCATTATCAAATCCAACAAAAGTCATCATCCAGGGTTACGAACCCACACGCATGACTCTCGAAACAGGCAAAGCAAAAGAAAGAGAGAAAAAAAAAGAAGTTGTCGATTCACCCGATCGCTGCAACCGGAGGGCAGGTCAGGGCAGTAAAAAATCAGCGGCAGGGGCAGCGGGCCGGGTTCATTACTCAAACGAGATTCCGGTCCCAAACAAAAGCTCCAAACCCCAGCCCCCGATACATGTATAGGTAGCACGCGTGCCGCCGCCGCCACTGACGCAGTGTTAAAAAGCCGCCGCCTGCACGACGCGTGCACAAGCCGGCTACAAACGCTTTTTTTTTCTCGAGCGAGCTTTATAATTGCCCCGGTGCCGCTTTTATGGCTTTCGGGTTGGTTTGGACCTTTTTTTTTCTTTATTCGGGTCTAGGATCGAGAGGTGACGAGTAGATTTATTGGGATTTTCTCGCTCGGCTGTTTGATTTTTGCACGGGGGTTTCCGAGATCGGTTTATGGCCCTGGAATAATAATGCGAACAGTTTGTGGGCTAAAGTATCGGTTTCGGACTCTATTCTTTTCTTAATCGCAGCGCGAAATATTTTTACGGCGGGTTTGTATTTGACCAAAAATTTACACATTTTCTATAAAACACTATAATTTTGAATTTTTTCAGTAAATAAAAACTAAACCTTCAAATAAAAAAATTTTAAAAATTATAATTGATTTTGACTGAATTTCTCCTCTTGAGTTTTTTAATGTTGTAAAATCATAAAAATTAAGTTATTACACAGTTTTTTTTTTTTTTTTTTTTTTTTTAATTGATAAATAAAAATAATGATTAGGGTATCTGCATTTTAGGTCACTGAAATAAAAAAAATTTTTTTGTACAAAAAATCTTTAACATTTAAAATTACAACTACCTACTTAAATTTTTAATGTTTTAAGATTTTTAAGTATTTTCTTACTTTATAAACGTGTAAATATTCATTTAAAAAATTGAAACATTTTATTTAAAAAAACAAAACGAAAA
The DNA here is from genome assembly GCA_038277355.1 of Encarsia formosa. Lineage (NCBI taxonomy): Eukaryota > Metazoa > Arthropoda > Insecta > Hymenoptera > Aphelinidae > Encarsia > Encarsia formosa. The sequence continues at coordinate 11,667,658 of CM076186.1, read as the reverse complement.
ATACTGCTAATTTAAACGATTTTTATTTTATAAGAAAGCGGTTTGGTAATACTACCAAAAAAAAATCTTAATCATCCATAAAACACTAAATTTGTAAATAAAGACTTATATTTTCTCATACAAGATACACCGCAAACTTAAGCTGGGGGACTGGTATACCTATACATTTTCTAATGAAAGACCACTTATGATAAAACCAAATTGACCCTATAAACCGTACGCCGGAATGTCCCAAATCCAGCCGAAAACTCCCTTTACGACATCTCGTAAAAGTTGATTAAAATTAAGTTCCGATTTCCTCGAATCTCAAAACTTGGTCTCCCGCAAACAAAATTGCTCGGCAGTAAAAACTCTCGGCCTTATCAAGCTCAATCATACCTTCCTCCTCCTCTTTTTTACGATCCTTTTGCCAACTCAATTCAGCAACATTTGCCAGCAATTTGGCAACTCCTGACAATTAATCATGCATGCATGAATACACACACACGTAGTTTCGAAGAACACACTTCATCTATCAAACGGGTCCGTCAAAAAACAGGGGAGAAAAAACACGTAACGCGTTGGCTCAAATTACCGGTGGTTTCTGGGTCTAAAAAGCACATAAATCTTGAGTAAAACGACCATCTGCACACGTGGGCCAATTACCTTTATCGGTTTTTTTTTTTCTCAACCTCACCTCCCCCCCTCCTTGATTTTTGGTGTTAAAATTAACTTTTAAAATACTGTAATTAGCTGGGACGAGGCCGATCGAATTTGATTGGCCGACGCGTGGACACCCCGGACTTTTAATATATTGCCCGGGCTTACAGCTGATTTTAAGATGCGCGAGCCGAGTTAAACGGTTTAAGTAAATTTTTCAGCCGAGGGTGGAATTAAGAGTCGGAGCGTTGGGTGCCGCGCCGTGCGGGATTTGTTTTTGGTGATGATCGTTTTTAACACCTTCAGAGATTATCTCGGATCGTAACTCTTGTTCTTGGTTCTTAGTTTGAGTTTTTTTTAATTATAATACTTTTAAAATCAACAAGGCTTAGAAATGGTTTTTCTTTTTTTTTTTCTTTTTTGGTGGATGTTGTTTTAGGAGCATTTTGAGGGGATGCCTGTAAAAACTCAGAATAAACGATTACTTCGGATTTTTTAATTATTATTCATGTAACAGTTTACAAATTGCATAATTTTTATGAAATAAGAATGTTAATTAGTTGTTTGTAAAAACTTTACATTGAACAATAAAAAAAATTTTATATTCTTTATTTACTGTTACATGAAATTATACATATTTTTGGAAAAAAGCATTCATGATTATAAAAATTTATTAAATTGTGTTATAAATATTATTAAAAAAGATAAATACATAATCGAAATTAATGATAGTTGTTATTTTTTTTTTACAATGATTAAGATTCCAAGTAAACATTTTCTAAAGACCTCAAAACTGTAGCAAGAATCTTATAAAACAAATAATATATAATAATTCAATAATTATATTTTTTTTTTTTTTTTTTTTTTAATTAAATACTTATGATTTTAAATAGTAATACTTAATATATTTTTACTATAATTTATTCGATTATATTTTTTTATTTTTGTGTAGTTTACATCCGACATCTCCATAGCTACAATTAATAACTTTTTAATCTTAATGGGCTAATCTAAATTTTTATACTCGTATATTGGTATTTAAATAAATAAATAAACAAATAAAATAAAATAAAATAAAATAATAAATTTTATAAGATTTAGCCCCCCGCCCTTGGTGGGCATTTTATCCTAAATCTGGAATTTCACTTACGGTTCCAACGTGAAATCTCAAGTCCATTTGTCCTTTTCATCGCGGGAATTAATCTACGCTTGAAAAACTATCGAGTACCGCAAATATAAAAGATCTCGTACTCCACCAGTACACATTAATATCTCGAAGCCAATCAATTCCCAAGCACCGCCAAAACAAAAATTCTAGGCTCCCAAAAGTGACATTAATAACGTTTTAATAAGCAGCTCCATCAAAATAAAAGGACTCGCCGGAGAGAGAAGAGTACGGCTCATGAATATTAAACAAAAATTCTTTCGGCTCGTAACTCCTTACCGAGTATCTAAATCTAACGAGGTGATCGAGCACGCACGCTTTACATCTTATTCTCGAGAAGTACCGTTGGCCATTTAGCACGATGAGCGATTTGCTTTTTCGGACCGACGAGAGATTAATCGACGGACCGGAATGAGAATCGCTTAGTTTATTGCACCGAATACTGGGGTTTTCGCCGGCTGGATATGCAACCCATTCGCGATACCCGCGGTGTCCGCCCGACTGGTTGCAGGGCTCGCAGGGGCCGAGCGAAAGGATTAAGCTGAGATAATTTGAAGAAAATTTTTTTTTTTTTAGTTGCTTCGTATGAATTTTATTGTAGTTGAGTTTGCTTCTTGAAGGAGTGTAGTATACACAGGTGTCAAAAATTAGAAATTAAATATAGTATTGATTACTTAAAACAAATTTCAACCATATGAAAATAATTTTTATCAAATAATGCAAAAGTTTTTGGATTCCATCTCTGAAAATTAAAAATTTAAATAAATTATACATGATTGAGATCTAAAATTTTATTCTCTTTTCTTAGATGTCTGTCGGATTTGTAAATAAAGCGCGAGTCACGTACCTAAACCGTCGTTCAAGGGTTCGAGCTGCATGCTTCAGTATTGTGTCTAATTTCGACTTCACATAATGTTATGTGCACTTATATTAGTTTCCAAATATTGGAAAAATTCGTAAACTTAAAAAAAAAAAAAATCAGTTTGAGAGTGTGCAATTGTGCACTCCACAGTCAAAATTAGTGATTTTTTGTAATTTTTGATGATTTTTTTACGCTTTCTAATATTACGGGGGACATACGGTGAAAATTGTCTTAGACTCCAGGGTTTTGAAAAACAGTGCTTTGTGAAGTTTTTAAATGATTATTATAAGTATTCTATTTGACTTATTTTTTTTTAATATTGATTAATTAAACAAATTTTTTTCAAATTCTATTATATAATAAAACGAAGCAATATAATAAAATTTCAAAATCTTCATTATAATCATCCGAAAATGTATTTATAAGTGCAATCGTAAGTGCTGAATTTTATTTAAACTATTAAGATGACTAATAATGTTGCTTCTATCCACAATTTTTATACAGTGAGTTATCATTACTACTATCATTTATTACTTCTATACAAAATCCTGAAATAAACGCATCACAAAATCTAAGACTTTAACTTTTTATATAATCAAATAAAATAAACATTACTTTTATAATACATAAATAAAAATAAATTTATCCATAATAATAATTTTGGCTATTAGATAGCAGCACTGAAAAAATTTAACTCAATACGAATAAATTAGCCACTGGTAAATATCACTTTATTTACCGTAATTCGAGAGAAAGTTAAAAAAAAAAAAAGGTCTAATCAAATTGCAGAGTCCAAGCACTGAAAAGTGCACCCACTTTTCAAAGCCTCCGCGTAAATAGGAAAATATTATTACGTAAAATAAACATTCTAAGAAGAAAAAAAAAGAAAAAAAAAAAAAAACCGCGCTGCGCCAATTTATATAATGCGGCGCGTTAAAATCGAGCATTTATTTTTACAACAAATTAGAATAATTCAAATACTCGTTTGAATCATAATGAAAAATAAAAGTATCCTACATGAAACTTCCGTCACAGAGGCTTAATTCATAATTAATAGGCGCGATAAACTTTCACGAGCACCGATGACTGAGATACGATAAAACCAGTTACAGGTGACGATTTATCATGATCCTCGTTCGAATAACAAAAATTCATCGTTATCCTCGGGAAAAAAAAAAAGATTGACGTGCTAATCCCAGCAGACAGTTCGAACAATGCGGCTCGAAATCCTGCTGCAGTGGTGCTCGACATCCTTTCGAATTGAGGTCGTCACGAGCAGACTTAGAGATTATTTGACGCTAATGAGACAAGACCACACCAAATAGTGTTATTAGTCGAAATTGATCGGATTTTTTCTTTTTTTTTTTAAGGTTCATTGAATGGTACCCAACAATTTTTTTAAAAATTCTTGAAGAAATTTTTTTTAGCTTGATAGTATAAAATAACTGTTCTTGGGTTGGCTAAAAATGTAGGGATTAGCAATTTATGTAAGTATATAAAAAAATGATAAAAAAATGTCCAAGTTTTTAAATTTTTATAAATCTTAATATTTTTTTTTTTCATTAAAATTTTTTTAAAGCTTACACAATATTTGAACAGCTGTTTGCTTAAATTTTGAAAATTATCAATATACACTGAAAATAAGGAATCTGAAAAGCTTCAAAAAAATCAATTTTTTTTTTTTTAAATCATCATCAAAATAATAAAAAAAAGATTAAAATTATAAGCTCATTTCTATGAATAGTATATTACTTAACTAGGCAGTATGAATGGGAAACGTCTCAGATCGCATGAAATTGTCATCCGAGGCGTAGCCGAGTGTGACAAACATGTGATCTGAGACCTTCCCATTCAGGTGCCTAGTTGAGTATGCTATTTTTCCGCACGACGGCGCCGGGAAGCGCTACTGACTGTAGCGGCAGCGGCAGGGAAGTAGCGCTTCCCGGCCGGAGTGCGGAAAAATACTTAATTTTTACAATGAGTCAGCTTTTCGTACTTATAATGATTTTCTATAATATTTCATGATACTTTATTTATCAACACAATGACACTGCAAAGATTAACAAATCAATTATTTTAAACAAAAAATAAATTCAAAGAAAAACATAAAAATACTAAAAACACGCCCAGTTGAAAAAATAATAAGCTGATTGCTAAAACTATTGACAGTTTCGAAGTTAACAACCTGAACTCCGAACTTTTTCACACTTTCTGAGTATTTTTTAGCGTGGGGAATCGAATCTCGGAGTCCAGCCTCGAGTATTTGCTAAAACTTTTCATTGAATTTCTTGACATACGGTGAACCTTTCGCCTATACGGGCGAAAAAAAAATCATTAAGTATGGTTGGTTCGGAAATTTTCATAGCCGAGGACTTGTCTCGATTCGGAAACTTCAGAATCATGTACTTTGCTAAAGTCGCGGTATTGATACAGAATCGATCCTTTTTCACGGCTAATTTTTCGTAACATCCCGTTAGTTCTTTTATCGACACCGAATAAGCCTTCAAGTTGTTAATCACTTCGTCGTTGGGATTTTTGTCTCCTTGGAAGTAAGTGTTGAGCATGTGTATGGGAAAGGAGGGATTTTTTATTTCTTCCAGGGCGTCGTAGATGACTTCTTCGTTCTTCATGACGTTGTCGTCGGAAAATATCGCGATTATGTTGCTTGAGTACTGTATCGAGAGTATTGCAAACGTCATATAATAGTATATTATAGTACGGGTGCAGCATCGTCACCAGGGCGGTTTTAAGGATCCGAGTGCGTAGCGAAGCGGAGCACGAGGTCCTTAAAGAGCCCTGGTGACGTGCTGCACCAGTGCTATATACTATTTTATAGTACGAGTCACCGAAAACACGCATCAAAAATTTGATTTTGAGGTTAAAGTGACCAGGAGTACTATAAATGACTTTTTCAAAACTTCTCTGTGGTCTTTTAGACACTTATACCAAACAGTAAACCGAACACGTAAATTGGTGACAAAACAGTTGACTTTTGGTTGAATAGTTTGATTACCAACGTTACGACGAGAATAATCGAAGCTGTCAAACTCAAGTGCATCATGATTGGTAAATAAATTTCAGGTTTGTTCAAATTGGTGTCAGTGATTGGTACGATCAGGTTCATACTGGCTCTTCTCATGGTTTTTCCTAACAACAGTGCGCCTTTTTTGTAAAAACTTGTGACTTGCATCCCGAGCACGTGCATGATTATCGAAGTCTCGATTTCGCTTTTTTCAATTTTGTCAAAAATTTACGTGTCGGAGATAAAGTCTTCGATTTCTACGTAGTCGAGTTTAAAATTCAAAGCTCCGGATGACAGTTTCAAAAATGCATGGTTTATGCCGTTTATCTCTAACTCGTTTGATCGGTTGGTAAATTCAATGTGCGGAGGAAAGTTGTATAGGATCGTTCTAATTTTGTGTCCATTCATGTTTGTTAGTTCGTCAGGGAAAATGACGCTCTCAAAAACATTGCTTTGATGGTAGCTTTTGAAGAATGGATTGTAATTAAAGATTACCGAATTACCATTTTTGTCAACTTCCAACATGGTAAAGTCCAAAAATTTGAGGGACCAAGTGTCAATGAGCAAATTTTTGTAATCAACTTCAAATTTAATGAAATCACTGAACAGTATGAGCAAACATTTTGGTCTTGGAGCTTTAGGATTGAACTCAACTATCTTATTTAACTTAGTTTTTATGTTTTCACCGCTGAAGTTATGCTCGTTTTCGATGATTACATAAAATTCTGAACTTAAATTTCAGCCGATATTTTGAGTATTATTATTAATGATTAACGATGGCATTTTACTAATTATTTTTTCATAAATTTCATTATAATTTGCAGCGTTTGAAATGTCTTTCTTGCCGCTAAGAATGTTAACTTGGGATACCTTCTGCTGCAAAATTTTACTTACAACATTATCGATGGAACTTTTTTTTGAAAGAGTCTTAGCATCACAAGCCCAGAAAACTATAAAAAAGATATATTTTTAAGATGTTGAAACATTTTTTGTACTTCAATTGCTCTTGGCTGTTACGCGACTGTTACCATGGGTTTTACTGTACTTTTTAAATCAATGCTCTAACGAATGCAACTCTGTGCTAAGTTATTCAATTTATGATTGAAAAAAGTGTTCGAACAGCAGATCTGAATATTACATGCTAATATTGATTTTTAACTGAAAATATGACACAAAAGCTATGGGTATCTATTCAGCAGGTTCCTTTTTTTTTTCTTTTTGAGCTACTGTTTTGGTCGAAACCTATCGGTGGATTTGATTTGACAAATTAACGAGTGAATTTAAAAAATTTATGTATCTAGAAAAATATGTTATCAAAAAACCAGGTTCTCAAATACTATAAGTATCACCTATGCATGCATCTTGTGTGAGTGAAAATTCATTAAAGAAGTTATACTACCCACTATGTTGTATCTTAATTTATATTTATTTAATTTTGTTAATTAGTTATATTTAAATTTTTGATGATTGTTATCCAAACTCGTAATCATCAATCCCAAGTTCAAATCCCACTCTGATATAGTAGTCACGACTTTGACCCATAAACGTCATGAGAAAATAAATTAATAAAGAAAAAAATTATTTCATGGCGATGTAAATATGAAATTTAACCAAAATTAACAAAGCCTATCTATAAAAAATGTGATTATTTTTTTTTTTACAAATAATCAATTTCAAACTGAAAATCGAGGTGACCAACTTAATCACTGTATTACCGTTCATATATCACTTCCGTAATCGTACCAAACTTAACTTTATTATCGTTAGAGAAATCAAGTAGTCATTAAGTTTGACCGAGTATCACATTCAACAAATTGAATCGGCAGTAAAACCCTCAAGCGTCCATAAAATTCCCTGTCCATTGCTCCATAAACCACCAAATCTTGACCGGTTAATAAAGTACAATACGTGAGCGGACAATAACTCATCAACTGCATTTCCTACTTCGCAGTTGCAGAAAAATGTCACAGCGCTTTCAACTTTCTTAGCTTATCTTGTTACGCAAGCTTATCGACATCCGCGTGTCTTGTGCCCTAAACTTTCTCGATAAGTTCAAGGGTCGTTGCGCAACAGTCGTTTTGTTGGTAACAGACTCGCTGACCTATAAGTTACCAGATTCCAATCTCCGAGTTCGTGACTTTTTCACCCGCTCGGGGTTGTAATCGAATTTGATGGTTCGTGTTTGTGAGGTAAAAAATTTCAATCGCGAGACAAATTTTCACACTTGAGCTTGCCTTGAAGATTTTTATTATTTTTACCCTTACAGCATTCAAAATTTTGGTACTGTGAAAATGACCCGAAGATTTTTGATGTTTATCATTTACAATCTTTTTCCTAAAAATACATCATTAAATTTTTCATTATTAATCTTTTATGAGCATATAAAAACTTATTTTTAAACACTATTTTTAACATGAATATAAAACTGTTATTGATATTTTATTTGTTTATACTCGTATGGTGAACAATAATTTTCTGTTTAAATTTATAAGCCCTATCTACATTTGTAATTTTTTCTTTGAACTATTTAATATTTAAAACTTCATTTAATCAAATGAGTGGTAATTAAATTTTTTAAATTATTGAAAAATGTTATTCAGAAGTAACAGTTACTGGAAAATCATTTTACGAAAGGAAAAACTTAAATTTATATTTCAAAACTATCAAGGCTCCAATAACCTACTCGCGTGTCTTTTTAACTAATCAAGATTTTTTATTTTACAAAAATAAATAAATTTTTGCTAAGTAATGAAATATAGATCAGTGGGGATCATGAATTTAGATGAAAATCATAATGGCACTTTGAATAAATACACTTGATTTTCACCTACGCGCACACAGTAGGCTAAGCCAATTAATTATTAATCACTCAAAATAAAAAAATTTTCTCGACCCCATGCACGGCTCAGCAATGTAATACTTAATTACAGCCATTCAAACTGGCGCGCGCGCGTTGATAAAATCAGAATTTCACGCAACTGTAATGGGCAAAGGGTGGGGGGCTTGCGACAAAAATGAAAGTAAGCCGCGCCAAAATGATAAAGTTTGTATCAATGGGAAAGAGAAAATACGTTTTAATCAAAACGAAAGAAAAACCAAAGCAAAACGAACTCGCGCACGCACAATTTAGCCGAGGGGCGAGCTAACCGGTTCTATTTACTTTTTCTTTTTTTTTTGTTTCTTCTCCGCTGACAGCAGTGACACATCACAATGAACACATTTTTTCTCTATTTTCCCGTGAAACTTTGCCGTACACCTCAGGAATTCTCTGGACCGGACTATTCGAGGCACGTGCGGGAAGATTAGGAAATTTCATTTTTCGATTCTTCGAGTGTCACGAATACTGTTGGGGGACTTTTTTTCCTATGGGAAGTTATAATCATGGGAAGAAAATCATTCTATCAATTTCACCTTAATTCAATCACAGAGGTGGCGAAATTTTCTCATTACTCAATAAAATCCAGTAATTACTTTGTCAACAATTGATTTTTACCTTCCTTGAGTATAAGTTTTTTGAAACATTTTTGATTCATTATGATATTTTTCTAAGACTCAATATATTTATATTTTATATTGATTTTTTAATTCCAATGTTTATTGAAAAAATAAATAAATAATTAAGTGAAAAATAAAAATTTAATCAACATTATTCTGGTACTTAGTCGAAAATAGCCAAAATTTTGTGAATGGATTGAGATAATGATTTGATTTTTTTACCTTTTGCCCACCCATTTATTGAAAATAAAAATTAATTAATTTAATTTATTTTTTATAAATTATAAAAACTCAAAAACAATAAAAATATTTGAAAAATTTTTTAATTTGATTTCAACAGAAGCATGTCTTAATTTTTAATTACACTGCAGCAGCAGCAGCAGTCATTACCTTTATTGAAATCAAAGAAATCATTCTTAGGCCTACGAATTATGTACAAGGATTAACACAACGTCGATTTTAAATCGATTTTATCTTAACCATTCAAAGGCATCCCTGAAAACAAGTTTTTTTAATCCTAAAAACAGTCTTTGTTATAAAACGGTAAAAACTTTGCTTCCTATCTGCTCAGGAAAGCAAAAAATCGAGGTATCATCGCTTCGTTAGCGTTTCAGCTTTAGCATCACGCTATGTATTTTAAAATCCATTACATGCGCGCTTTATCTGATTTTAAACAATCAAAAGTATACACTTATGTTACTAAATAAAATCGTGCCGGACTTGTGCAATTTTACCTTTAAAATGTTCTATTTAGATTGTTAAAAAAATTTTATGTTAGAATTACAGAAAAAATGAAGTGAAGTGTACTGTTTAGAGAGTCAGGAAATCGCATGGTTGAACTTATTTAATCAATCACTAGTTTTCAAAAACTGGTTATCGCTTAGACAAACAAAAAATTGTATAAATTAATGGTCCATAATTAAAACCTAAGTTGATTTTTGAAAAAAATTATGTAATTATAATATAATAAGAAATTAGAATAGGTTAACTAAAGATATTTTCTGATAGTAAAAATGTACTATATATTAAAACGGTACCATATCAATTTATTGTACTGTCAACTGTGGTTAAAATTTTACTAAAATTATGATTTCTCGAGCCAACCGTAACAAAGCATTAACTACAAATTTTTTCATTTTATAAGAGAAAATCATATGTAAGTTACAACATTTTGAGCTTTTTGAACAATATCATCAGTCAGTTAACAGCTATTGTAACAGTAAAAAAGAAAAGGAAACTCGAATAACTGAAAATAAACGAGATCAGTATTCATTGTATATCATTGAAATTTATATAAGCGCATTACACGGTTCATGCTCATATAAATACTCTACGCGAGTGTGTAGGTAAACTCACATAATCAATCATGAATCTTTATTAGGAGCGAAAAAACTCGAAAATTGTTGGTTAATATTCCATTTAGTATTACACAATTAACAAAAGAAAAAAACTATCCTTTCCACCATTTGGAAACAACAAAAAAATGATTGATTATTTCAAAGCTAATCAACATATGAAGTCGTAAAATCTAATGATCCATGGTGTAACCTACTACCAGACCTAGTGTACTAAAAACTGATCTTTTTTAACCCGTATTTCTAGTGTACGGTCAGTCACAATCGTCTGCCAATATCAATAACCAGAACATGAAAAATTGAGTAATTGAATTTATCAAGTAATTTATCTTTTAAATTCCTTGCGTGGTAAATACTAGATGATTTATTGATTTTCTTCAATGAAAATCATACTTCAAAAGTATATTACTTTAATAAGTTATGTAATAATAAACAAATAAAAGTTTTATAATATATGTATAGCGCACTACAGTGTTTCGTAATAGAATTAGTAGTTTATTTATGAAATTCGTTTATCCAATTTGATTATTTTTCATTTGAAGTCTACTTTAGATATTGATTTATAGTAACTTATTAATAAAAAACAAAACAAACGTTTAGTTTTTGTGAACTACACAAACTGATTTATAGGTTTTGTAGCTATCCCCAATCATAAAAAAGTACGTTGAACGTGATTGGAAAAGAACAGTATAAAAAAAAAATTGTTTCCCTGATATCCGCAGTTTTTGAGTAGCTTTCGAGTTGATAGCATTGAGTTCAAGATCAAGTTCAAAGTTAAAACCGCATTCCAACAGTAGTTTTCTCGTAAAACTACCCAAGGTGACTACGCAATCTCAGCACATTTCGTTTATGGTATAAAGTGAAACCGATCGTTGATTACATTGTTGTGGGCTGAACAAGAGTCAAGTCTATTATGTAATAAATTCGGTTAGATAGTGTATTCCGGTATTTGATTTAGTTAGATTACAATACGTGTAAAAAGATAAATTGAAACTCGATCGTATATTCCTGAATAATTTTAAAATCTTGAACTGTATCAAATGCAATCGTTTCTTAACGAACATGCACTGTAATAAAAATTGTATCATCATTAATGTTATTTTATTATGATAATTTAAATAAATTTTTTTTTAAATTGAACCTTGAGGGTACAATGTAGACAATAAATGATCATTTTTTCGAAATAATAGTTTAGATTTTTTACTTCATTTCAGATTTTTCATGTAGACAAAAACCTTTTATCCAGAACGTTTTGGCTCTTGGGATAATTTAGACCAATTTTTATTATAGGTTTCTGTTTATGTTTCAAGTTTAAAGTTGAAATAATCTATTCTAAATAAACGAAAGGCGAATTTTAAAAATCTTTATTTTTATTATAAAAAAGTCTGTCTTCTCTTCTTAGTGTCAAAATTACGATTAAAATAAACTGAAAACATCAAATTTTTTTACACTAAAGTCTTAAAAACAAAATTTTCTTTGAAAAAGAAAAAAAAAAAAAAAAAAAACAAACAAAATCAACCTAGTTTCATTTCAAAGTGGTCAAATTTAAGGTGCTTGACCTATCAGAAAATTTCAGGTGTTTATCATCAACGACCGCACCGCAAGGAGAATAAAAAGTGCCCGGTGCAAAACCAGTACGAGTTCTAAAACAAAGGAGGTGGGCCCGGACCGAATTTATCCAGAGCGCACTTGCCCCGCCAAGCAGCTGCCTTTGCGCGTGTGTGCTAAATGAAAATCCCGAGGATTCGATACGCCCACGCCGTGCCCGGAGGCAAGGAGCAGTTGCGCGGTGAATTATTTAAGGCAGCACCTTGTTTCGAGACCGGACTAAGCGCATGTAATAAACGATTTGTTTTGAGACATTTGCATTGTTACCCGCCCTCCCTTCTCCTTTCCGACAAAAGACGAGATTTTTCGGTGGTGCTCCGCAGAGGAAGTGGAGTTTTTTTTTTCATGCGGGATCTCTCGTTGATGAGTTTTATAAAAATTCAAGTCTGAATTTTTAACTTAAGGTTAATACTTCGAAAATTTCTGTAGAATTATAATAAAAAAAAATTATTACAATATCTAGACAATGGATAATAGCAAGAGCAAATTATTACAATCATACCGAAGTAAAACTATAAATAGAAGTTTTTCCATGACATTGAATGGTTTTAAAAATACTTACATCAATAAAAGATATTACGTCAAACGTTAGATTCGTGCATTCTGAAGTAATAATGTAAAACTTGTAACTCTTCAAAAACATGTCTAATCTATCATATAAAAAAAATGACTTTCAACTTTTAAACCAAAATTGCTTGGGTCGATGTGACTAGAGAAGCAGACTTTAGTAATCAACGGACATTATTCAAAACATCAGAATGAAACTTATGATTCTATTGATGATCCATAAAATTTTTCTTTACAATTTGATATACAGTGTTGACCATTTCTAATTAGAATCTGTGATAGATCAGATTTTACAAGTCGAAAATCTCTACCGAATTGATATTTTTTTAAATGACTCGATTACTAGTAGTAAGATGTCAAATCTAATAACACATTTTTCTGCAGTTCCAACCTTGATAATGAAATCATACGATGTCAAGTTCAGCAATGAATCTGATTCTGCATTCAAGAATTCAATCCACAAGTCTCTGATAGTGATTTACATCAAAGATATAACCCAAGTAAGAGAGTACATCAGCCTGGTAGTCAAACAAGTACCAATTCATCAACGTCCGAAATATTTGATCCTCTTGTTCACTCAAAATTGTGATTTCACTACTGAAATGAAAAGTATTCTGAAGACAGCCTGGCACAGAAAAATACTCGATTTATCCATCATTCACACTGACTGTGAGAGAAACTTTTTTTATTACTTCAACCCATTTGAGTCAACCATGATCAGGAAGGTATTTCATAACCAAGTTCAAGTATTTCCTGACAAGTTCAAAACCATGAAGAACTACCCTCTGAAGATAGCTTTCTCTACCCATAACCTGACCCAGAGGATGACCATTGGAGAGAAATTCGTAGACTTCATAAAAATTGACTACACCGTCAGATTTATGCTCGCAGAATCAAACTTCGACCTCAAACCAGTCTCCGGTGACGACCTACCAAAGCGAAATGACAAAAAAGACCTTAATTCGCGGTTTCATAAGCAAAAGGCCAACGCAATTGGTATAATGTCGCCGTTACGGAACCTAACAATATTTTCAAACATCTCTGACTTACCCGTTATTCCGAGCGAGCAGTTCTGCCGTGGATTCGTTACCCTCGTTCCGAAACAGTACGAGTCGATTTTCCGTCCGAAAGCTCTAGTCCTTGCAACCATACCTGCTATTTTCTCCATTTTCTTCATATGGACTGCACAGGATTAATAAAAAATTTAAGAACACATTCAGCATCGTGCAGCTGCTGGTAGGGCAGCCGCTCATACCAAAGTATCATAAAGTAGCTGTGAGAATAATATTCCCAACAGTCTGTGTGATCTACGGAATCATATCTAACGACATTTACTCGATAATCGTCAGCAGTAACTACTACATGGACGAGCTTCCGGTAAACAGCTTCGAGGATCTCGCCCACTCCGAACCAGCGAAAACCTCAAGCTCGTCAAGTTCAACTTCGATGACCAGACCTATGTGATCCTGGACGAAAAGATCAAATTCGTCAACGAATGCATTGCTGAACTGGTTAATACCAGGGATTTGATTTGCGTGGTGGACATAGTCGAGCCTGCGTCACCTTACAAAAAGAGGTTTGTTACCACTGTGAGGAGAGTCCTGGCATCTGGGATAATTTGAGTTGCCATTCAGTTGTACTTTGGGCTTTTGAAGATGAAGAATTTCGAGGTGGAAGTGGTCAAAAGCGAGAACTACGTGTCTGATAAGCTGGTAATGGTACTGATTTTTGGATATGCGGTAGCAGTTGCGGCTTTCTTTATAGAATTTTGGACATATATGTAGAAAGATCAAAGTTCTCCCGAGAATGCGTTTGTAAAAATGCTCATAGAACGAAGAACTGACCAACAGTAAGGCGCTCAATTATTATACAAGCCTCTAAGAGTTTGAACGATTCAATACTAAAGTATCAAATGTACGTATTATATATGTATTGAATGTACCTGGATTTATCCAGGTTTACATTTTTACTTTACACACTATAAAACTAAGTTAACTATACACTGTTTGTGGCAATGTTTAATTATCTCTAACAATGAGGTAGCCAAAATTTAATTAATGTTTTTATAATAATTCTTGACTGAAAATTAACTAAAATTTATTAACTGTTATAAATCTTGAAAGTTATTTTAAAGTGTAGGATATTTTTGTGCCTCGGATATACACCTAAACTTATCCAGTTCTAATTAGTCGATTACCGGTATCGACTCGTGTCCAACATGTTTGATTATTCAAAGTAGGTGATTCGGTATCTTGATGAGGGTCGCGATTTTATCTGTTGCGTCTACGCGCATTGTCGAAATTGACGTCATTAAAGTTTTCTAAATAAAAAAAGGTTATTGACAAATTGATTAAAATTTTAAGCTACAGTACAGTTGCTTAATATTATATTTATACATTATTAGTCATTTTTAAATTTTAAACAATTTCTTTCTATTTATTTTGTCATTGATTTTTTTTTAGTGCAATCGCTCTCGATAAGATCCAGATCGTTTCATAACTTTATTGATTTTATGTAAATAATTTTTATATAACATTATTATTATTTATTTATATTCCGTATTTAATTGAATTTCTATTTTATTCTAACTTTGATTCGTATAATCCATTTAGACTTCTTTCTATGTACTTATTTATTTTTGATCTGTAATTTACTATGTAAATAAGTTCGTTCTAATAAAAAAAGAAAATAGTCCTTTTCCAAATACCACCATGTTAATTATCTTTTTAAATTAAATATTCATCACAACCTATAAATTCACCGAAATCTACTCGAAACTGGATTGAAGTCCAGTATGTAGGTGGTGCGCAAGGTGCAGTCCGAGCATTTCCTCATAAACAAGCACTCGCGCTAAAACATCAAAAAATCCCGGAAACTAGTTTCAAGCATACACCACGTATTAGCGAACTTTCGCGGTAAGACACGTGAACGGACGAAAATTAAAATCCGACCGCTGCATTGTCGTTCGGAGGCGGGACACCTTTTTTGTCGCGGCAGCAACATTGAATTCGAAAACTGGTTTTTGGGGGGTGATGATTGGGCCCTTTATTCTCTCACGTAACTTCACTCGGGCTCATTAATATTTTACGGGCTGTAGGATGATTAATAAGGTGACGTGCAATTTCGCCCTCTGGGGATTATTATTCGATTATGGTATCAACAATGAAGTTGTTGAAGATCTCAGTGTCCCGATAAGTCTCATTTTAATTGAATTTTTGTAAGGATGAATAAATGATAAGGTAAAAAATATTTCCAATAAATCTTGTATCCGTCAGCAAGTATATTTGAGCCGTTCTCTGCAATAACGACCTAAGGCGCCTTAGGTCGTTTTTCCGGAGATCTCAAAAATGGGTAGACAAACTATTCAAAAGTACTCCCACCAAATATCATAAAAAAATATTGAAAATTGAAGCTTTGGTGAATTTTTAAGTGGAGGCAAAACGCGCGCTACTAGAGCCCTGAGTGGAGACACCGCGGCCGCGCCTACTCGCTGCAACTGCACATGAGTTTCCGCGCTATTGGGATGAAAAGTGCAGTCGTGGTGGGGATGAGGTCACGTGGTTCACGCGCTGTTCTAGTGGATTTAAATAGTTATGGGCAGCCATGTTGAATTTAGGGTTACGTCGTCATGCGCGCTGATCGCATTGAAAATAGTTATGTGCAGCCATATTGCTTCCCTCTCTGTGACTGCACTTTTCCTCCCAATAGCTGATTGCTTCGAGCGCATTGTATTGTAAATTGTTTTTGGTTAAAAACGTAATAATAAATTGAAAACAATCATTTTTATATCAATTTTTTAATAATATTTATATAATTGAGTAGTTCACCCGAAAAACGACCTAAGTGAAAAATTGTTGATAATGATTTTTTCTAATAAATTATTATTATTTTATTAATTTCATCATGAATATTCATTACGAGATAGTGTAACTTCCTTTTCAAAAAATTAGTTTTTTAATTCTCGACGAGTGCTTTAAAATAATACACTTCAAAAACTTTAAACCTTGTTTTCTCGAAACGATGTTTTGTCACTTAGGTCGTTATTGCAGAGAACGGCTCATTTGCTTTATTTTAAAATTGTTTATTTCCTCGTAAGTGCTGCTTTCACCGAATCGCGCTAACTTTTAGAGATAAAATAAAAAAAAGAAAAATCTCCGATATTTAAAAATAAACCAATGAACATAAACACGGTTCCCCGTATTATGTAAATTCCAATAGGCTCGAGTTTATATTTTAAAAGTTACGTAGTTTATTATTTCACGGTGGCTTCGCGAGGCACGTGAGCGAAGGTAGTTAAACTTCAATCTTAATTGTCTTGAAAAAAAAGTTTAGTCTTCAATTTGAACTTGTACGAGAGCGTTTTTGAAATGCTTTCGAAAACAGGTTGCGCGGGGCGAGGTGAGATAATGTGAAACCAAGTCAGCGTAATTTATAGGTTTAAACTTGAAGTTTTGCGACTTTGAACTTCGCGGGGTTACCGAGAGATAAGCTGCAAAAAATATGAAGTACGTTGTTATAGACCGTGGAAATCCCATAAATCATTCTCATACTTCCTAATGTGTTAACACATTAAATACTTCACTTTTTTTTTGAATTCTTAAGGCACCGTAAGACGTAAGACAAGATTTATTGATAAGGAAGACTTTATTGAATGATCAAATCAATTTTGAATAATCGATTAACAAAAATTATCAATAATTTTGAAAACAAAATTTACTAACAGTTTATATGGTATACATTTTTAATATAAATTCGTGAAATTACTAGATCAATTGATGTTTAAATTACAGAAAATTAATTGTGAGGATTGTAGTTAAATTTATAATCGTAAAAAAAAATTTTACAATTAATCATCTTAAAAAAATTCAGATGTTTTTGACCAATGGACTATTCACCAAGTTTACTTTTGTCTAGGGTATACAGTTATAATTTTTGAACACTCTTTTAAAAATAAAAGTAATAATAAAAACTTCGATAAAAACTACGTTATTTTATTATTATTATTATTATTATTTTTTTTTTTTTGAAATATTATGAACTATTAATAATTTTTAAAAAATCCATTAAATATTTGAGAAATTCGAAATATTAAGTTTAAACATAATTTATATTTTTTTGCTAATTACGCTTTGAAACCCAAAAACATTGCATACTTCTGACTTGCATACCTCATAAAATGTGACTACTTTTGACTTTAAGGCGGCTCCTGCGTTTGGTGCCGTTCCAATCGGGGGGGGGGGGGGGGGGGGTATTAAAGGGGGCTTCACTATTTTTCAACTTAATTTTATATAATTACTGTAACCAATATTATAAATCAATTTTTCAAAGTTTTTTTAAAGTGAAAATGTAAAAGTGAACAATCAAACTCACGTTTGTGAAATTTTTTAATGTCTAATTGAGGTTAGACTGAGCCGATTTTTAGCTTTACCATTTTTTTCCTTCAAAATTAGGTCGGCTACCCCTATTTTTTTTTATATCATCTTTAACGTCGAAAAATAATCTATCATTACTGATTTTACCAAAATTTACAGTCTTTTTATCTCAGAGAAATCTCAAATTAATCATATGATCCCATAAGAGCACGTGCTTAATGACAATTATTTCAATTCACAATAACTTTTAAAAACGGCCAGCAACCAGCATTTTTTTTAACATGAATCGATTTTGCAACTAATAAAGAACATACATTACTATTCTTAAATGAAGTTTTTAAGCCAAAGTCGCATGTTGGTCTACGCATTTAATAATGAATGCTTTTGCAAAAACATTGCTAATTTATATGGTATTTCCTGCCACTAACATAAAATTATACAGCGTGGCTATACTAGAAATTCTAAAAATTGTAGTTTTTGTAGAGTAGTCATGACGTATGTAGCAATTTAAATCAGTAATCGAGAGCTAAGACTTCATGCTTACTCAACCGCATTAAGAAACCACTTTTTCACGATAAATAGACCAAAAATTAACAAATCAACGAGCCATGGTTTCTTAATCTTAAATTTATCTTAATTATTTTAAATCACTTTTGCATTAATACTTCAAAAATATTTTTTTAACATACATATACGAGTATGTCTGCAAAAAAATAGAAATTTTTTTTAACTTACTTAAAAGAAAAAATTTACTAAAACCAGGACTCTTGAGTAACATACTTAAACCTCTAATGCTCTCCATTTAAATGGTGGATCATACAGTGAGCTGTGTAAAAGCTTGTTTGGTTTAACTTTCAGTCCTTGCAGATCCTTGCATTTAGTCTACAGTAGGTTTATATTTCTTATGTTAAATATGCCATTATTATTTAATTCCGTTTCCGGATATATAGCTATTTCGTATTCCGATAATCCAATTCTGCCATAAAATAGAGATGTACGGGTATTAAATAATGTTTTTTGAAAAGATAGCGGTTGTAGTCCAGTAGCTTCGCGTCTGCTATTAGAGATTGTGCATGTTGTCTGACCTGATCTGATTTCAGGATTGTAATTTTAAAAATTGAGAATCGACCTATTTTTTGAAAGTATTACGTACCGTCTGTTTGCGTGGAAGTTGAAGGAGTTAATGTCTGCGAAGTCAGATCTGTCATTTAAATTTTTATGTCTGTTCATTTCATTATTACAGACCAATCAGCTCAAAAATTAACGTCACTTTTGGTTGTACATTAATTACTTTACTAAATAAAGTCATACTTTTTATCGTACCATCGACAATTTGAAATAAAACAAAAAACTAATATTTTCAAAAGTTCTTGTGAGATAGTAAATTGACAAATGACTATCTTCATAAAAAAAAAAAAAAAAAAAAACTGTTCTTACAAACGTATTTAATTGCTTGGTACAGTAAAGATTTTGTAAGAAGTTTGATTTTAACTCGTTTCCACATGAGAAAGATTGAAGTTTTAGAGAAAACGAAAAAATGTAATCCTCAAAACAAATTAGAGCGAGGAAGTTTCGCAGATATCCCTTGCAAGATCATTTTTTTTTCTGAATAAAATTAAATAACAACTTCGTATCTGTTCTTTGATTAAATAGCCCTTGATTGTTTTTATTTATGTTTTTCACCGTGTGTGCAGATTTTCTAATTATAAACAAATTAAAAATCCCTTACATGCAATCAAAAAAGTAACTACAAAGATTTCCAAGTATTGGATAAGCTTGTTATGGTTGTGGTCCTTGCAATTAATTTTTCTCTAACAAAGTCTGCAGCTTTTGAGTAGTCTGGGACTTTTAAGGCATTCTGTAATGAAGTAACGAACGGATAAAGTTTTAATCTTTGCGGCGGTTCTATTATCACACAAACTAAGAAAAACCAGTTTTCGTTAAATTTTTAATTAAAAAATGAATTAAATCATGTTATCAAAGAATAAAATAAAATAGAATTTTGAATAGACATATCTAAAAAATATTACTTATTATCCATAGGTTCAATATTGCACAAATTTGTGAAAATAATTGAAATTTTATTTATAATTTGATTTCAAGTTTCTTACAAAACCAACTACAGAGATTGATTCGGTCACGTTAGAATTTTATCAAAAAATATTTTTATGATTATAAACTAGATAAACAACACTTTATGTCACCATTATCAATCATGCAGCCTGAAGTCTTGAAAAATAGTACTTCTCGTAACCATGGAAAATTCAAGCACCGAACTTCGCGCTTACCTAACCACCTTGAAAAACTACTAATTTACTTCACTAAAAGTAAAAAATTAGCTTTTCAAATGAGGTGTACTTAATTAAGATTAATTATTCAAAAGTGACGATTAAAGCTTCCGAAGTAATACTGTATCGCTTTAAATCAAGTCTATTTTCACTTACGGCGTTTTTATCTTACGCAGCTTACCCTAAATTCAAACGACCGCGCACGTGCTTATCGATATTCCTAAACGCAAGAATTGCGAAACTTGTGTACCTGTTTACTGACCCGTCTGGTCTCGTAGTTTTCTTGATTATTTTACAGTATGGAGCACGATAATTTATCAAAAAATTTTCCTATGGTCAATTATAAACTTTAGAAAGTATATGAATTAAATCTTCTAAGAAATTAGAAATTTATGAAATATTTAAAATAGTCTAACAAATTAATAATCTAAGATATTTCCTGTTCTATACTTGAAATATTTCAAACTTTTTTGTGTTTTGTACTTTAATATTTTGACGCCAGACAAAGGATTAGTTAAAAAAATTTTATTTCCGGGGTCAACCCTCCTTACAATAACCACTGGAATTTACTATTGAAGAACAGGATTACATCTAAATGTCAAATGTCAACGTAAGAATTTCCGTGACTGTAGGTGATGGATAAAATTTTCTAATCGGACACCTGAAGCTTAAAAAATTTTCTGATAAAATCAACCGAATGCGTCACGCATTATGGCCAATTAGGTTTCACGAAATGTGTCACGTGATAAAGGCTTAGACTTCTAAAACCACTTTTAGTTGTGCTATCAAATTCCATAATAATCGTGAATTTCGATTGAATTTTTTTAAATGGAGTCGAAAGTGTACCAGTTTGATTGCAATTTTTCACTTGGAATTGTACATATTTTAGCGTGTGTCAACTAGGCACTTTGAAAGTTTGGAGTTTGATTTTTCAATTTTTACTGAAAAAAAATTATTATTTTTTGTACTTGTATAACGTATTTACACATAGAATATTTTTTTTATTTGAAATAAAAAATCCCAAATCACTACAGCTGCCACTTCTTCAATAAAATAATAATGATAATAATCTCTAGATCTCCCTAAAACCAAATCTAAAAAAGATTTTTTTTAACTTTGAAGTTCTGAAAAAGTAAAAGTTGAAATTAGTTCAAGATATAAATCGATGCAGGATTTTAGAAACACGCGCGAAAACTCCTTTTAAAACAAAATTCCTGGAAGTATTAACTTGTAATCTTATCCTATCGTTAACTTCAACACGCTCGCCAACTCCAAAAAGACATGTTCCAAAAGGCAAAAAAAATCTTCATTGTCTTCTAGTGAGAAAAATAAATTATTTGAGTCAAATTGGGGTTTCGCAGATAACCCATACGTCCGTTCGTTTTTTTTCCCGTATATAAAATTAAAAAACAACTTTTACAAAACTTCTCTTAAGTTATCGCTTAATTGCACCGTACAACAGACTTTTTTACAATTACAAGTGGATCGTGAATGAATTAAAAAAAGGTAACTTGCACACAATGACGTAATCCTTTATAAAAACACAATAAATTTTTTCGCTACGAATTCAGCAGCTTTTGAGTCGGGTGACGCAACCTGATAAAATTTGTAATTCTTTTGCGGTACCATTACCACAAAGATTTGGAAAAACCGCTTCGTTCGATTTACGGGAAAATATAAAAATCCGTATTATGAATAATAAATTCGTTGATAAGGGCGAAAAGCTACATTTCGGTAGATTACTTTAATGGAGCAATGAGTTTAGCGGGGTAATAAAAAAAAATATTCACCTAGTATAGTTACATAACGTAAACATGGGTGCGGTTTCAGGAATGAGTTTGTGTCAACCGGAATAACAAAATAGAGTAAATAAAAAGCATCAATCTATTAAGCTGAATTTTTGAAATGTATCTTTACGGCTGACTGAGTATTCGATGATTTATTCGTTCCGAGGATCTTGTAAAGATTACGCTGGTAGCCGGTAGGTGAGCGACCTTGCGCTGGAGAAAGAAGGTGAAGGTGCGGGAATCTCGCTTCCTTCCGCATATTTCATATTTTCTTTTATTTTCGCCGACGCGTGCGACGAGTTTTCGGTTTTCACCGTCATTCATTTTGGACAAAAATTGTATTTCAAATGTGTTCTTTTGCAACTCATTATTCATATTTTGTCCGTCTTTTTTTGTTTATTACACTATTTTGTAGACGTAAAGAGATATTAAATTACTATCAATAAATAATAACAAATGAAGTTGTAGGGTAGGGTAGGGTAATCATACCGGTGGGGTAATGGGACCATGTCTGTTTATTTTTATTATTTTATCATTTTTTTCATAATTTTTTTTTTAAACTATGATAAAAAAGAAAATTATTTATGAAAAAAAAAAAAAATTGTTTTCATAATTTTTTAATGAAAATAAAAGGACATGGTCCCATTACCCCACCGGCACAATTATCCCACCCTACCCTAAAATTAATTTTTAAAAATATCTGATATTATAAGCGGTTAGTTCAAAGTAATAAATAAAACATTCTAATTTATCAGACAAAACTGCGGATTTTTTAATCCATAATTTAAGATAGCACAATTAACCGGTCATGTTTGAGTGTAACTTCTTTTCTTTTTTTTTCTGACTTTAATCTTTTTTTTTTCTTTTTGTTAGAAAAAAAAGATAAATGGAGAATTCGAAAACTTCATTTACAACTTGTAAACGCAGCATTGTCCTAGTTTCAGAGTTGAGTGCCGACAGGCAATTATTCGATCTTGAATTCAATTCAGGGATCGAAAAATGGACAGCTACAAGATTTTTTTTTTTTTTTTTTTAGATTTAGTCAGTAAATTTTTAAATCTGCATTTACCAAAGACATTACTTTTTGAACAAATTCTTGTAAATAAAAAATCCCTGTGATCATAAAATACAGTAAATGAAATCTCTTCAAAACGTATCAGATAAAACAGAGAACTTCAAAAGAATGTCGACATTCTATGCGCATTGTGATTGGTCAAAGAACAAAATTTACATTGGAAAGTCTTAATTTTAAAACTACAATTGAATTTTAAAATATTTATTGCATGTATTTTATTTGCAACTAAAACAAAATAAAGATACAAATAAAAATAATAGAAAAGTTTTGATCTGAACGTAGATTAAGTTTAATTTTCAAATTTATTTGAGAAAATTTGTATCCTTACTTGAAAAATTAACTTAATCATTTTCAAGTTCAATAATTTTCTCAGAGGCCACCGAGTGAACAACAATTTCGTTACGTTCAATCAAGTGAAATCTCGATTTTCAAAAACAATTCACCAAATAATGCTCCAGCCCGCGAAGTAGAAAAATATTCAGCTCGCCCCTTTCTAAATCTCCCACAGATAGCGAATCAGTCCAGATGCGAAGATATGATTTTATGAAAACTGTTCCACTGTAAATGGGACTTTTTATATTATTCCCCACACACACACCCAACGCACAATAATTTTATATAACAAGACCATTTTGCGGTGGCTCGAGGAAGTTGCGCCGTGCGAAATATCATTCACCCCGGCGTGATCTAATGACACGGCTCGCACATTTCCCCGAATTTTGTAAATATGTATTTATCCAGGCGCACCAACCTTTTGGTGATTAGAAAAAAATTCGCGACTAAGTGAAATCATACGTGTCCGGAGCGGTCGTCCGTCATTACGGTTATTATCACTTAGTTTTTGCCTGTGGGAAAGTTTAAGTATCCGTGAAACAGCGGCAATTAAAAAGTGTTCCTAAGTAAACAACGCACGCAGAAGTATCTTGGTTGAACGTGCAAAAAGTAAATAGAGTCTGGGGATTGCAATTAGACTGGACGATTCATTACTCGTTGCTTATTATCTTGTTTATAGATTTTAAAATTTATTTTCAAGATAAAATTAAATATAATTGCTATCAGAATACTCGACTCTGAAAAAAACGTCTAAAAAGAAAATTGGGAAGTGTGATTAGAGTGTATGAATTTAATTGTTAAAAAAAATATAATGTGTTTTAAAACTTTTTTTTTTTTATAAAGTTGACGAGTTTTCTGCCCTTTTTATTAGTTGAACAATAATCCAAATATGAGTAAAGTCAACCAGAATTGGACTTGGCTGGAACCTGAGATCGTCGTATTACGAGGCTCTCGCTCTACTAATTCAACCATCAAGCTTTGTTAGTGATATTAAATTATTGAAATGTTGACAAATACATTTAAAATTTTTTGTAGTATATAATAGTATTTTAGATTTACAATTCTTAGTAAGCATCTCGTAACATAATTTGGAAAAATTAAGATTGAGATGATAATCAAACTAGATGATTATTATTGTTAATTGTTTAATTTTTAAATTAATTTGTACCTACTTTATTTAAACATTTTTCCAATTTTAAAAAGTTGCATAAATATTTACTCAATGAATTATTTCAAATATATTCAAAAATAATTATTTATTTATAATAAGAGCATTAACTTACTTGACGCTCGCTAAGACAAGCAAAATTTTTTTTGTTATACTTGAAACTACATACAAATCATACTTAATCATCAAAAGCATAAATCTAGTTCTCCATACGATCATTAATTTCTCTGTGATAACTTTACGATCTAACGTAACCGATTACCGAAAAAAAAAAACCAAAAACAAAAACTACCTAAATTTCTACATATTTCGTATTTTCGCGCAATCGAGCCCGCGGGTCATCGTACCTTTCAAAAAGTTATTTAAAAGTTCGCCGAAATTTCTCTGGGACAAAGTAAAAGTCAAGCCCCTTCCCCCGCCCCGTAAACGCACATAGGGTTAAAAAGAGGGCAAAAAAAAGGGGGTTGGGAACCCAACCTCCTCGTAGCGCCGGGTGAAAAGTGAGAGGTGGCAGGGAAAGAAAGTGAACATATATATAGGAGCCAAGGAGCGACGCGGCCGCACGCAGTTGGCTCTGATAAGCCGAAGGCTGCACCATGACGAACTTAATGGTACTTGTGAAGTGTTTGTTCCTGGTGCTTGTACTCTCCCCCGGGTGGACCGAAGGGCAGAGAGGCTGGGGCGCGAGGTTCGGAAGGGCGCCCATACTGGAGAGGTTCGCCTGGAAGATCCTCGACTGGAACTACCCGAACGAGATCAGCAGGCAGCAAGCCATATCCAGCGGGGAGTACCAGCCGGAAAACGCCTTACCCGTGGGTGTGGAGGTCTGGAGGGACAAGCTCTTCGTCACTGTACCCAGGTGGAAGAACGGTAGGTCTATCGTTCCTAGGGAGAATTTTTTTTTAGATTAGGGAGATAAAGTTTTTTAAGACAGAGGGAATGGGGAAAATGGTTTTTTTAAGTAGGGTAAAAACAACACTTTTTACACTAGTGACTAAAACTAAGATTTTTTTCGGGTTGTGAAAATTTCTTAAAAATTTGAAAATTTGGCAGTATGTCTTTCATCCCTAGGAAGAATTTTTTTTAGATTAGGGAGATAAAGTTTTTTAAAACAGAGGGAATGGGGAAAACGGTTTTGCCAAGTAGAGTGAAAAGAACACTTTTTTGCACTAGTGACTGAAATTAAGACTTTTTTTAGGTTGTGAATATTTTTTATTTAATTTAAAAATTTGGTAGCAAGTCTTTCGTTTCTAGGAAGAATTTTTTTATACTTTAGGGAGGTAAAATTTTTTGAAACAGAGAGAATGGAAAAGAACAATTTATCGTCTTAGTGACTAAAACTAAAACTTTTTTCAGATGGTAAAAATTTTTAAAGTACGTTGCATATGTTGCGCCAAATGATGTTGTTTTAGTTAGATCAACTTTTTCTAAAATTAAAAATAAAAATTCAAGAATAATTTTTTCTTCTTTAATACTAAAAGTACAATTTTCAACAATTGCGGTATTGAAAAGAAATATTGAGAAATGTTGAGTTAAATTCTTAGTTTTGTTCTATGCATAACTTAAAATTAAATATTTCTGCAATAAGTAACGAAAATTTTTAATTCCAGCATTTTCCCTCACAGTAGCAGTTAGAGAAAAAATAAAAATTTTGCGCTCCAATAATTAGTCTGTTTTACAATATTTCCTAGTAATTTGGAAGAACATGACTATTTTCTTTCCTAAATGATAATTTAATGTGACCTAACTTAAATGTTTACTAGGTCCCATTGTCTTTACTGAAATCATAAGTTTGTAATTAATCAAAAGAATTAACAATTTTTTTTTCTAAAAATGAATTTTGAAACTCTACATCTAGTTACAATTTTTTACCTTTTTCTGAACAATTAAAATTAAAAACTATTGTTACCAAGGGAACCCTTTTTTTTGTAATAAACCATTTTTTTATACGACAAAAATTCTCTTAAATCCTTCAAAGTTGTAATTTAAATCACCAGCTTGAATAACATTTAAGTTCATGATGTAAATCTAAAAAATTTCATGAGTTTCAAGTTTCATGATCCTCTACAAAAACAGATATTTACGCAAAATCATAATCGTAAACGGTAGTTTATCACAAACAATCCAATTTAATTAATTCAAACTCTCGCTTATTAAAATCATTATTTTACGACTTCGCACGATTCATTCACGAGATACCCAGTGCTTCACTGACACCGGACACGCATTCTTCAACTTCCAGTCAAGCGGCGCTACGAAGACAAGATCTTGACTTCGCTCGCGTAATTGTCTATCACACTCGCGCTTCCATGGAATTGAAAAAACTCGGTGCTTTTACACAACTCGCTCACTCACTTTTTTTTTCTTCGCTCAATTACGCGATTCCGGGGGTGTGGGTTCATCATCGAACAATGCCGAAAGATTTGATAATTACACGCTTGTTGACACAAACTCGCGTGCGAGGTAAATAAAAAGTGCAGCATTGTGAAACTTCTTTATTTTTTTGAAGAATGAGACAGTATCGTTGCGGATGATCTTGCCTCGTTATTTATTAACTGTTAACACACTTCGTTTTCTTAATTAACGGTTGGGTTTGTACGGATGGTAACATTATATCACTAAGCGAGCAAAAAAAAAAGATTTACGAATCGTCCCGAGAATGCGCGTTTCGGTCGTAAAAAAAAGGATTGGATAATTGCACGCGATTTTTAACCGGAAGTAAGTAAGTAGATGTAGTAGAAGGGAACCACCGGTGAATAGTTAAGATTTTTATCTGAAAATAAAAGTAGTTTTTAGAAAAATTCGTGCTTTAATCATCAATGCTAATACTCTTTCAAATTTCTAAAGTCGCGAATTTTCTTCGTGTAAAATATAGATTTTGAAAGTATTTTTTTAATTTTCCGTTCTTACAAAAATAAAAATAATAATTAAAAAAAAAGCAAAAGACACGGTAAAACTTCTCAAAATTAATTCAAAAATTATATGCAACATCTGTAAACTTTGTAAGAGTATAAGAATTACACTCAATTTTTCAATATTGAATAAAGAATAATAAATTTAAAAAAAAAAAAAAAAACAAATTTTTTTAATTTTTATGTTAAAAATATTTTTTGTAATGCATTAATTAATACGAGTGAGAAAAATAAGAATTAATTGATACATCTACAATCTAAATTTTATGTCTTACAGAAGTCGGGTTTGACGTATGTAGCTAAAAAATCATTTTTATTTGTACAAAATGAATATTAAATTAATTTAATTTGAATAAATAAAATAAAGTTTACACAGTAAAATAATTGCATTGTAATTGATCAATTTTATTTATCCAATAACAAATACATTAAAATACGGTAACTCAGTTAAATACACACCTATAAATTTGCAAAAAGCGTTCAAAACCAGTTAGAAAACCATGATTCATCCAAACCTCGTAGCGTAAAATTTTTATTTCCGCCGTATTTGAAAACCGAGCGGCCGTCGTTTGAGTCCCCGGACATTCACGGTGACGCGATTTTTTCCCGAAAATAAATGTATTACGAATCCTCGGGGTGTGTTTTGGCATTCACCCTCCCGTACAAAAGGCCTGATTGACGACAAAATTTTCAGCCATTGTCAATCGCATTTCGCACCTCGCAAGAAAATCAAAGGCTGCGCGCGCCGCCCCGAAAAATCGCGAGGCGTGTCCGGCTTCCGGTAGCCTTTTGTCCGCGTTAGGGTTCTTCCCTCTTCCGCGCGCGTGCGCTTCGATGGGTGGAGGCAAAGAATAAATAAAAAAACCAACTCCCCTCCATTGTCCGCGATTCCTTTTTTTTTTATTTCTGCGGACACGCGTGTCTTTGATTATCGAGGTTTTTATTGTAGTTGCGCAACGCGGAGGATGTTCGGTAAATATTTTCAACGAGTCGCATTTAACGCCTGATCTTGGCTTGTTTGCGGTGGACTTCTGATGCCTATTGTCGGAGAATTTTTCCTTTTTTTACGGGTCTTTTAAACGGAGACGAATTTTTACACTTCTCATTGGATTTTCATTGCTTTGCGGGGGAAAATCTGTTTTCTTAGTACTTTAGTTGAGTTATTTTAGAAAGTTATTTTCTGGTTCTAATACTAAATAAATCATAAAATAATTTCTTTATAATCTTATTTGAAAAGAAATTAAAATTATGCTGTAAAAAGTTTTCAAAAAATTCAGTGGACTTTTTGGCTACAAATTAGAGAAAATGTTCTTAATAATTTTGATACTTTTTTTTTTTTTTTTTCAAATTTTGGGGTTTGCAGAAAAATAGACTTTTCTAGTTTTTCGTGTAAACTACAGATTTTTTAACCAAATTTTTGGTTTTCAAACAATAGATTACTTTCAATTTTGAAACTTGAGAAAACTCAGTATTATCTTTCAAAGTATATATTTTGATTGAAAAGGTGCGACTTATTTTTACTATTTTATAACTGTTTTTATCTTTAAATTGGCTGTGGAATTTAGTTAAACAAGAGAAACTTAAAACGTGGTATCACTTTTCTTCTGAACTCATTTAAAAATTTTAAATTTTTTCGTTGTAAAAATCTAAACAACAAAAGCTACATTATAGAAAAAAAAAGTTAAAATTTGTATGCACATAATTTACACATTTTATAGAAAAGTGTGATTAATTTGGAACCAATACCAAAAGAAAAATCTTCGATCGCAAGTGAGAAAATTTCATTTTACCCTCGGGTATAGTAAACTACACTCTTGGGAAAAATCGTCTGTTTTCTTTCCTCGAAGTAAAAATAACTTCATTCCTTTAGCGAGGCAATTCACAATTATACTCTTTGAAAACAGGTCAAGAATGCGGTGATTTGAGGAAATTTTTTTTTTTTTTTTTCAAGACTTCTCTAAGATAGAGACTTTGACAAATTTTAGAAAAACTACGTAGCAAGCTCATGTATTACAATATTTACTTTTTTACTTAGAATTTTTCATTTATCAAACAATTAGATTTTTCTCTTCGCATCTCAGCACGTCCAAAACTTCTCTTCGGGTTTGTGCATAACCGTGAAAAAAGTTGTATACTTCGTTACCCACATAACTCATTGTTAAACAATCGATTTCCTATAACATCTCAATTACGCAGGGTAAATTGAAAATCGTTGATTGATTCTTAATGCAAGACACGGTAGCATTCGGCATTCAATGAACCCAATCTCCCCATCAATCTTAATTCACTCGGTGAAAAAGAAAAGGTAAATCAAACCAGATTATAAGTGGTAGTAAACCAGATCAGCGTTATCTACGTGGATCAGCGAGTTATCTTCGAATTAGAAAACCGCCGCAGTCAAATTCAATGCGAACTTTAATCTCGCGACTAGGATCGTACATACTGCAGCCATTCTTTAGTACGTTTCCTTTCTTCCGCCTCCGACGTCTGGACCGCTTCCGCCTGAACTCCTTTACCGAACCCTTTCGAGGATCTTAATTACATACTCTTTTTGTTACAGAATCTTGGGGGCTGCGCATTTTTTTTTTTTTTTTTTTTTTTTTTTTTGTAGTGAGTACGCAGACCTTGTAAATTATCTTGGATTGATAGACTTTATGTTGAAAAAATTACTCCGAATACTTTTTGTTTAAAATTTTTAAAGAATTTTTTTATCAAAGCTACTGAAGTTAAGATTTTTTGAAAATTATGAATCTTTAAGTCATCACTACTAATTTACATAGTTAGTGTAGCCATGTATCGAAAGATAAAAGAGAGAACCCAAAAAGAATGTCAGCATTTTATTCGTGATGTGATTAGTTGAAGAACAAAAATTAAAATTTGAATTTTTTAAAACATTTTGAGAATAGATTTGATGAAAAATAATTATTTTGAAAACTTTCAAGGTCTGTAACTCCCATAATTTATATATTTTTTTTTCAAAAAGAATATTATCGTGTTTTATATTTTTCGATGTATTATGCAATAAAACTATAATTTTTTCCATTTTCATTGCATTAACAATTAAAGTGCAAAAAAAAGTTTTTTCGGTGAAAGGACGTATCGAGAAAATCCAGCGCAACTATTTTTCTTAATTGAGTTATTCGCGATAAAACCAGTAGCAGATTTTCATCAATAATTTATTACCGCGTACCCCCCAGAGAACGAGTTTTTGTGTAAACATGATCAATTATTATTTTTCGAGTGGGGCAAACTCGAGACGCCCGAACGAAATATGATTTTAATTTTCATACGGCAAAGCGATCGACGTGAATGAAGCGGGAATGAATAGAATAAAACCCGAGTCCTCTGCTTTCTTCAGGTGACTGCGTAGGCTTTGTTTTTTTTTCTCATTCTTTTTTTTTTTTGTTCTTTATTATTCTGGAGGTTCGAGTGACTTCGAGGGCTGCTCGGTCTGAATGGGGTTTTTTATATAAAATCGTATCGGGAGTAAATCGGATGCCGGGGTATTGGATTAATGCGCTTGGAGTGTTCTTTTTTTTTGCGATGAATGAGAGTACTCGAGTTGTCAGAAAAAAATTTTTTTTTTAAACTTTTTGAAATTTTGAATTTGGTGCGGTACGGTTACTTGTTAATGCCACTAAGGAAGAAAGTAGGTAATTAGATCAACAGTTAAATTTGTTTAGTTTATACAATGGAACAATTACCAATTTTTCACTGGTATAGTATGCAGAAATTGTACTTTCGAATATATATTTTTTTATGTATCTTGGCAGAAAAATAGATTATGGTAACTGTGTCTAGACTTCTTTAATTTTCATTTGAGTTTTATTTTTATTTTTTATTATTATAATTAATTTTGTTATAAAAAAAAGAAGGTGATTAGAATTTGTGTCTGTAATTGTCATAATTTTTTGCATGTATGAATTTATTTATTTTTGTCACTTAGAACCAAGGTAGTTCATGTGCCCAAATAGAGTTATTATTCATACAAATCAAATTTTTAATTTGGATATAGGTTAATTTTTATAATTTATTAAATTTAATTACAATTCTCACATTGACCAAAGTGAGACTTGACTATACTATGGGATACATTTTCGAAATTCCTACTTCTTTTATTAGAACAAATTTTTCTCATACAAGTTTCTAAATTCTATGTTGCAGGTATCCCAGCAACCTTGAACTACATACCCCTGGACTCAATCCGGGGCGGCTCCCCGAAGCTGAACCCATACCCCAACTGGGCGTCAAACGTCGCCGGGGCGTGCGGTAGCGGACTCACGACCGCGTACAGGTAAGTCAAGCCCAAAACTATTTTCTAGAAAATCCATCAAAACCGTACATAATCCCGTCAAAAACGTCTATTTCCATTCACAGAATCCACGCGGACAGTTGCGACAGGCTGTGGGTGCTGGACGTGGGGACCATTGGAATCGGTAACACCACCGTGCAGGCGTGCCCCTACACCCTGAACGTGTTCGACCTCACCACCGACAAGATCCTGAGGCAGTACAAGCTCAGGCCCGAGGACATCAACCAGGTTCGACTTTTGAGACGCCTTTTTTATGAGCGGGAGGGATTGTAAGAGTGAAAAGGTCACTTTTAACGATGTCGTAAAAACGGGAGCTCCCTTGAATTATTCATAGGGGTTTTGAATGAGCTTGACTTTGAAAATCTTTTATTTTTTTGTATTTGAGTGTAGGGTGTTGGTAAAAAGTTTCGGAAAAGATGTAATGTTTTTTTTTTTTTAACTAAGTACGAAACCAGGCAACTGATATGTATATAAATCAAGTCAGTGTAATTGAGGCTTTGATATTTATCTAAGTTTTAGTAGTAGACTACTTATTGATTTTAAAAATAGTCAATAAATCAATTTTATTCAAAAATATATATAAATGCTATTTAAAAGTATTATATTAGGCTGGTTTAAGATATATATCCTCACTCAATACCGCTGCAAAACTACTCAAAATGAAACTTTTATTCAATTTTATAAAAAATAAGTATTTCATAGGACTAATTTTTTTGTGACTGTGCAATGCATCATTTTGCTGTAGTTAAAAAACTATCGAACTATGTGTTTTTATCATTACATTTAAATTCAAAGATAACAAAAAACATAAAAATTCAAAAAAAAAATTTCACCTATAGTTCCACTTATAAATCATTTTTACCTATTACAAATCAAACAAGTACATCTCACCGCGCTAAAATCAAAAAATTCGCTTGCCCCCAGAACACATTCATAGCCAACATAGCCGTTGACCTGGGCAAGGGCGGCTGCGAGGACGCCTTCGCGTACATGTCGGACGAGCTCGGTTACGGGCTTATAGTCTACTCCTGGCAGCAGAACAAGTCCTGGCGGGTCTACCACAGCTACTTCATGCCCGACCCTCTGACCGGGGACTACAACATCGGGGGTCTGAACTTCCAGTGGGGCGAGGAGGGAATTTTCGGTATGAGCCTGTCGCCCATAGCCCTGGACGGGTTCCGGACCCTGTTCTTCCACCCCCTGAGCAGCAACAGGGAGTTTGCGGTTTCGACCAGGATCCTCAGGGACGAGAAACTCGCCGAGGATAGCTACCATGACTTCCAGGTAAAGACTTTTTATGTTTGTTTTATTATTCACTTATTTCACCGAATTTTAATTCACCGATTATAATTTTGATCGAAGATCTATTTGAGACACCGTGTCTTCAAAAATTCAGAAATTATGAATCATGTCTACAAGTTGTACTAACTTTACCGCTTTTATTATTAATTATGAGTGTCTGGTTAGTTTTGAATTCTATTCATTGAATTTAATATACTGACAATACTTCGTTATAACCTAATGTAATAATGCTGTTGACCTGCAAAATTAATGGAAAAAGTTTAATTATACAGGTCAGAGTATGAAATATGATTTATGTAAACATTTTTTGTATACAGTCTTATTAATTTAAAGTACAAAAAAAATATTCAAAGTATAAAATACGATCGAATTTTTATATTTTTAAAATTTTTATTGCAACCGAAACAATACAGTATGTACATACATTGGTTTAAAAAAAAAAAAAAAAAAATTTATTTTTTGAAAAAGTATCTAAAAGTATCTTATGGCCATTTTTAATTAAAAAAAATAAGGTTAATGATAAAATTAAATAAAGAGTGATCGCAAAAAAAAACTAACCCATATCGGAAATACTATAAGTAGTGTAGATTTCAAAACTACTTCATGAACATCATATTTTTAAAGAAACATAATTTTAAAAGAAACTTATACAGATTCGTACTTAGTGGTTAATTTTTTTTTACTTGTATTTTAATAAAATAAAAACTAATTTATTATTTATATTACATCCATTAAAAAAAAAAAAATAAAAAAATAAATAAATAAATCATGACACTGTAGGACTTTTTTTTTTTAGATTATTGCCTATATAAGATTTGAACACGGAATCTTTAGTAATCTAGCTTAGAACTTTAGTCTGATCGACAACTGAGCCATTTGAAATAATCATTTATAAAATACTCTCAAGAATGAAATAATCTTAAAGTATTCCTTTCTACAAAAGTTTTTTACTTGGCCTATAATTTTTTATCCTCACCTTAAAACATAAAAACGTCCGAGCACTTAAATAAAGAATCTAAAAAAAATTTGTATACATCGTAATCAATCAAACATCATTTTTATCGTACGTCAGCTATTAGTGAAAAATAGTTACAAAAAATTTGTCACACACCCGTACCTATTACCAACCACTTTTTTTATCAAAACTTTTCCGATACGGCACGATCAATCACCAGATAAAAAGATCCTTTTTTTCCAAATCACCATTTTTATCAGATCTAATTAGAAATACCTTCTTATTTACTCAACGCATTGGCATAATAATTGTATCTGGTTACGAAATTTCGTAGCTTTTAAAAAAAGTAAAGCTGGTAAATAAAAATACTTTTCGCCTACGAGGCGCTGCAGACAAGTTTGCCGTGATATTTCCTCAATTCCAGCAGTTTCGACCAGATCTTAATCTCCTCGGACGTTTCAATGGTGATTTCAGTGATAGTGCAATCACTTTTCGAATTATTGTATTGTTACGTCAGTGTCGAGCTGGCAATCATTAAGAACCAAACTCGAAACTCTAATAATAATAAATTCCAGCACCTGAGTTAACCGAAAATAAAAAAATCGTTAGATAATGAAGTTTTTCGAAAGTACAACACAACAACGTTCAGAAGTGTTTATCGCATCATTGTCCAGTAACACAATGGTACATACACAGTAAAATAATAAAATTTATTTTTTGTTTTTTGTGTTAATAAAATAGGTGCTACCGGAACGCGGACCTCTGGGTCACTCGACGGCCGAGATTATGGACGAAAACGGACTCCAGTTCTTCACCCTGATCGACCAGAACGCGGTCGGATGCTGGAACTCGCTCCTTCCCTATGCACCCGCGAACCAGGCCGTGGTTGCTAGACACGACGAGGCCATGATTTTCCCCGCTGACGTCAAGGTAGGTTTTTCAGTCTAACCGTAAAATATGTTCAGAAAATTCTAACGTTATGTTTTATAAACCCCGACAAAAATCTAGCAAAATAGATTTTAAAATTTTAATGGTGAAGTTTTAGTTTTCATATTATTTTGCAGGCACTTGATATTATTGTTTATTTTAACATTTCGGAAGAGTGCAATGAAAATTTAAGTCTCAAAGCTCTAAAAACATAGAATTTAATAATTTTGGTATGAAAATAGAGTATCCAAATTAAGATTAAAATAATAGTGTCATTACAGTCAATCTCGATTCAAAATACCAAGGGAGTCAGAAAAAACTTCAAATTATCGAATTTTGACTGTACTTTAAGTAAAGTATTAATAATATTTGTTTCAAAGAATGATGAAACCAGACAGGTAACATTTGATTACTTTACTTTAGTTAAAAGATTTCGCTGAGATTATTAGATCAATTTTTTAATGATCAAAATATAATTAAAACAATTTCAAAAAAATTTTGTGCGTCAACATTTTTTATTTCAAAAATGAACTAAAAAAACATAACTAACAACTTTAATTCAATAAAAGACTGAAAATATTTATTATTGTATGTAAGCTACTCTAATTATGTCCATATCCATTTATTAAAGCATTCAAATGGTTGCTCGAAATTGTTCACTGAATGTAAGGAATCCGGTAAATTTGATGGCTCATTAGGAACCAAAACCTAGAATAACGAGTGTAGCTCTACAAATTGACAATCCAATTGTCCGATACAATTCGCCTTTCCCTTTTCGCTTGGAATTGAGCAATTTTCGACTTTCATGTAATTGATGAAACAAAAATTAATTTTTAATGACGTGTATACCATTCACATGTCTCGCGTACAAATCGAGTCTATAAAATTTTATTCACTGTTGGAAAAAAGCAAGCCGTTGTTACACGTGTTTTGTGGACATTGTGATTAGTTTGTTTCAAATACGATTGGTTGATAATTAAATTTTATTATAGTAATTTTTTTCAAATAACAGGGCAATCATTAAATCAATTTTTATTTTATTACGGTTATACGGTTAATAAGTAACAATAAATCAAAATAATGTTCTTGATAAAAGTTATTATTTTTTTATTTATTCTTTGTGTAATTTATTTAAAAATAGTTTAACTGAATGATAATTAATAAAATTTTATAATGAAAAAGGTTAAAAAATAATTATAAAATATCTTAAATAAAAGTGTTTTTTTTAGTTTTTTTTTGTAATTTTTTTTTTTTTTATTTAACGTTATTAAAGAACTTTATAAATGAATAAATTCAAATTTAATTAGTTTTAATTATAAAACTATTATATTTCGCTGTATAATTTATCAAGTAGTTCAACTATTTTTCAACATAAGCGGTCGTTGGGTCAGTGGTTAGCGTGCTCGCTTCTGAAACAACGTCGTTCTTTGGGGTCTTGGGTTCGATTCTCCGCGCAACTAACTTGGAATTATTTTCTTCGTTCGTTGCGTCGGTTATGTCGATCCCTACGTTCACCCCGACTGCTTTGGAGTCGGTGTTTACCGGGGGCCATCATTTCAGCGCTGGTCGTAAGTTTATCTCGACCGGGGGCAATATTTGGGGCATACCTTCCCAATGAGCCTTACCCGCTTCGGCACTGGTCTAATCCAAGACTATCTGATTGGGGGCGATATGTGGGATCAAAAGTCCCAATGAGCCTGCCGGTTCAGCGCTGGTCTTACGATTAACTCGAATGAGGCACATACCCTGGCTTTCCCGTACTCCACATGGTCCATATGGGCCATGGGCTAATGCGAAGCAGTGTAGGGACAAAGTCGTCAATAAGCCCATACGGAGCATAAAAAGTCGCGACTATAAATAAGTATAAAAAAAAAAAAAAAAAAAATTTTTCAACATACCAAAAAAAAAAATTTTCAAACATTCATTTTGGTAGTACGTATTTATAGGAAATTATTATTTTTTACTCAGAATTTAATTATATTTTTGTCTGCAAGAGAGCATTTCCCCCAATTAGATTCTTCAAATAAAACAATTTGAAAATTTGTTACATTAAATTTAAAATCACAAAAAGATACTAGCGTACTAGGTATTGAGCGCGAATATTCGATTTGGTTTCAGGTACGACGAGGCCTTTTGTGGATCATGACCGACCGCATGCCAGTATTCCTGGAGTCAAGCCTCAACTACACCGACGTCAACTTCCGGATACTCACGGTGCCGGTCCGGGACGCGATAGCCGGCACTGTTTGCGACAACACGCCCTGGAACTACTCGGGAAATCAGCTGTATTTCGACCGATGATATGCATCAACGCTAAAAAATGCATGTGTATAAATGTGGTATTTTTATACGTGAAAATACTCAAAATCGATATTCGTTCGATTTTCTTTAGTTGATCATGATGAACTTGTCTCTGTGCAGCGCGTGTATGTGTACGTGGTGTGTGTAAAAAATTAGAGTGTTTTTCGATAAAATTTTATTTTATTGGGTAACGTTAAAAACGATTCATAAATTTTGAATTGATTGAATATCATTATATTCTAATTTTTTTATATACATAAAATGTTCAAACAGATTTCATAAAACATAAAAAAATTTTTTTTACATACGTACAAAAAATATCTTTTTTGCACGATCTGCAAGAAACGAGAATTAGATTATCCATTTTATACCCATTTAATAGCTCGTTACTAGTATTATACTAGATTGAGCCTGTAAAACAGCCATTAATTGGATAAACTAGTTATCGTTTCTTACAAGGCATTAAAAAAATCGTTTCAAATGAAATGTGCGAAACTAGGTCAGATAAATAAATAGCAAAACTACTATTTTAATATCCATAAATTCAACAAAATTAGTATTGAAATTTTCAATGATAGAAGTAATATAGTAGTTTCTTGAATGTTAGTTGATATTAACTTATGAAAATTTTATTATCTTAATGATCAATTCAATTGCTGAGAAATGATCGTAGAACTGAGTTTGCGTGAAAGAAAACTGGATTACGAGTGTCGAGTGCAAATTTTATTTCAATTAAAACTTAGCTGAATTGTGTAAATTAAACGAGTGATTTAGATTGTTTAAGATTGTTCCTAAGATTAATGAAAAATGTAATAAAAAAAAAAATCAAATGCGTGCAATGGAGTGGCTGCTTGTGATATAAAAATGTGTAACATACTGTACTGGTTACCGAACGTTTGTTATGTATATACAAAAATAAAAAAAATTTTACCAGCACAAATTCAGACTTCCATTCTTTACTAATTCTTGAAAAAAAATTTCAATTCAAAACAAAATTGAAAGAACTTTTTTACGCGGGCCTTTCAAAAATAAGGAAAAATCAACAATCATTCAAAAAATTCGAAAGTAAATAGCCCGATGAATATATTGGATAAGCAAGCGGTGGAGAAAAAAAAATTCAACGATTTCATAAGTCCAAAAAAACCTATGCTTCCAGGAGTAAAAAAACAATGATAAACTACAGTGAAATGATAAAGAAAGTAGATTCCTTACATTTGACACAACCAAGTCTCGTTCATAATTCATTGTACTTTTTTACCAACTTTTTTGCCGTTACTCGAGCGAAATTAATTATTCGCTCCGAGCGTTTAAGTGCGCTTAATTGAATTTTTATGAAAAATTCGTTCCTATTAAATTCTTAATTATTTAATCTTTGTTTAAAAGTAGTTTTTGTGATTACACCTAGTTTACAAATTTTTTTCAAGTTTGTTTATTTAATAAATTAATTACAAGATAAATAATTAAAATTCATTTAATTAATAAATAGCTTATTGAAAAATATACTTTCTCTTATACAACAACCATCCAAATTAATATTTTCAAATTTAATCTATACATGTAAAATATTACTAAATAATGTTATCAAATAATATTGTAAATAATTTTAAATTTGATGAATAAATATATAATTTATAAATTTTATATCATAACAATTTAAAAATAGGGAGAACGAAAAATATTTTAAAATTTCAATGGAGCTATCAAGTGTTTTGGCAGGAATTTGAAATTGACAGTTTATTTAATTTTTTTTAATTATTTTAACTTAAAAATTCTAAAATATACATATAATAATTCTTATTCAAAATTTAAAGTTTGCATTAGAATAGTTTCATACAGTCTTCCATCATTCATCATATCTCTGGGTCAAAAATTATTAATATTAAATTATAAAAAAATAATGTTTTAATGTTCACAAAATTAAAATAATAAAAAATAAAAATATTTTTGCTAATACTAAAAAAATGTTTTTAATTAGTCGCGTTTTCTACTGTAAAATCTATCAAGACGATCGAGTGCTTCAATAGAATCATGATGTACTTTTCAAAAAAAAGATAAAAATTGATTATTAATCTCAAAAATCTTCTAATTGAAAGCTCAAGTGTTTACCGCACTGATAAATCGACCTTTGCTCAAGGTCGAAGTGGAGCCCCAACAACTAACTAGGTGAAAGTTGTACGTTTGAGACCAGAAGTGCAACACAATTTTTTTTTGTCCAGGGGTTGCGTGCCGTGGTGAAAGCGGGTACACACACATGAGTTTGTTTACAATTTTGCAACGCGCTCTAAACAAGTTGTTTGCTCGCGAATTATGACCGCGAGCTCATATTGTGACGAAAAAAAAAAAAAAAAAAGCCAATTAAACGAGTTTCGGATAAAACTTTTAATGGTCCTCGGCGTGGGCTTAGAATCTAATTTATTCTCGCGTGAGGTATTTTATAACGAATTAAATTGGGATCTCTTACGAGTGTTTATTTTTTTGCAACTATCTATAATTTTATGTAACAGAGCGAAATTTTTGAGCAATGCTGCGAAACACTCTAATAACCCTTGATTCGTGTTATTTTGAGTGGTTTCTCGAGAAAAATTTTTTTAAACACTGTGTTTAACTCACGATTTTTGTTAGAAAAGCATACCAGTCTTTAAAATTACTCCATCGCACTCGAGCGGAAAACTCGAAAATCTGTTAGGTCAATATTTGCCTGATTACGGGCGGTAATAGGCTCGACTTCGACACGTCTCTTTCCGGACGACAGAGCAGACAAAAAAACATCCCCACAAAAACCAAAGTCAGTTTTAACGAGCTGACCCGAAACGCGTAATCCTCGATGTAACGCTATCTTTGGAAAAAATCGTGACCACGCGAATGCAGAAGGGCAGCTTTAACGACTTCCGCTGGTTCGAAAATAATAAGTTTTCTTTTACGACCCTGATTAGGACCAGACGTGCAAACTCGCGGAAATGATTTGTTGATTTTAAGCTGCGCTCCACTTGGCAGCCGTCAACACCCGTGAGAGGAACGATTCATTCGGGGCACGAACCATTTTTTTTTTTTTTACCTTTGTTTTTCCAGCGTTGTGGTCATTGGAAAATTGGGTTTTGTTGAGTCAAATTTGAGGAAACACGTTTTTTAAAATACGATCTTTGTGGTGAGAAGCTATTGTTGATGCCAGCAGATTTTATTGTTACATGTAGCTTAAATTGATGCAATAATTTGACTTAAAATTGTATTGATATTGAAAAATTTGATAAATCTTACGATTGTATTCCCTATTGCTATTGGTTTTTATAATTACTATTGTACTGACATTGGTATAGAAATTTATTGATATTACTTCTCTAGTATTGATACATTGATTAAGAATAATTTGATTTTTATAGATTAAAATTTTTTCTCCGTTTTTTACCATTTAAAAAATTTTTATTCTTTACTTGAATGCTTATAAATCAATAGTTTTAACTATAAATTTCAAATGATGTAAAAATTAATGTATTTTTTGCGTCATTTTCTTACAAATTAAGAAAAAATCAATAGTAAGTATTGAAGTCAATACTATTGGTCCCTTAAAATTTATATTGAAGTTAACAGTTATCTTTAATATTGTATTGATATTGACCACCAATAAAATACAATACAATACAATATCAATACTACTATTGCACTATTGTGAAACCCTTAGCTTCATAGAACTATCAGATAAGTTTATTTACAAAGAAATTACATAATTTAAACTTTGAATGAACTTTATCGATTATTTATAATATTTATAAAATGGCATCAATTTAAATGATCCAAACTACATTTTTAAAACTTCAAAATCTGTTTGACCGTTAATATTTAAATTTTTTTTAATTTGAGTTGTCTTTTTTTTTATAAGGCATACAAATACTGTAGTATGAATAAATGTTGATTTTAATAATAATATTTTAATTAATTTTCAAAATTAATTATTTTAAATTTTTTCATGAGACAATTGAGAGAATAATACAATAATCAATCGATGGTAGACACAGATGAAATATTATTATTATCACCAATAAATAAATAAAAATTTATTGTTTTGATATTTGGATACAAGAAAATTTTCGATATGTATTGAAAAAAAAACCAAAAATCTATGATAAATCCAGAACAAATATTACTTTTACAATTATTACCGAGGTTATTACTTTTTTTGTTTGACTAAATAAACCAAAGTCTCAAGCACTCACAAGTGTATAATTAAATAATTAACTTTAATTTACAGCTAGAAACTTCGAACAAAATCGCACAGTCTTGCGCGAAAATTAGGTAGTAAACCAGTTATAATTTTCACAGAATCACACTTGATTGATAAGTTAACTTATTCACTACTGTTAAAATTTATAAACTTTCATAATCAAATTTGATGTTTAAATTCATCATTACCAGTTTCAACAAAATCTTTGTGAAAAAATTCCACGAGATACTGCAACCGATGCTCATATTACCTCCCGACTCTCATTCTTTCACCTGCCCACATAATCGTAAAAATAAAAAGATGTCCAAAGAACCCCGCCCAAATATCTCGGACATTTTTTCTTTATTAGCTTTCGGTTATTAGATAATCCCGGCCGACACCCTTTCGAAAATCCCACGTGCCGGTAGTGGAAAAAGGAAATAAGAGGGGGGGACGCGATCGAGCCTCCAAAAGTGAGCGCAATCGGTGGGCTCGACTCGCCTTTTTTACGCAACTCTCTCGAAAAATGAGGAAAAAAAAAGAAGCAACCCCCCCGAAATGAAAAGTGAAGGGCGTAAAAGAGGGCAATTATGCGGGGCATTGTCGACGCTTGAATTGAATTTTTTCGGGACGACGGATGTCGACCAGACTACGTGCACGAAATTCTTTAGTTTTTTTTTTTTTCGCGGGTTTATATTGTTTTGGGGGTCAAAGGAGATTTTTAGCTGTGCAAAAATTCCAAAAAAAATGCATCAAATCTGGGTATGTTAGTTATGTGTAAAAATATAGATAGCAGACGTTATTGGAAAATTTTAAAACAGTTATATGAAACTTATAACAATTTCAATTAAATAGTTAATTATTTTACTAGTATACTGATAAATAATTATAAAACTGCAAAATATATGCGAATAATTGCGGAATTCGACTTTTCTCAGTATTTAAATACTTATTTTAAAATTACAAAAAAAAAAAACGGATGATTTTGTAATAAAGATTGGATAAGAAAATTAGCAGAATAAGTTAAATTTTATTTTTAATCCAAACTTTCAAAATAAATTTATTTTCCTTATAATTTTTTATTTTGTACCTTTCAATGAAAACAGTTTGCTTACATTTCGTTGTCCCAATTCAAAAACATGCTAACTCACAAATCGCGCGTAAAACATTCTAACTTACAGCCGGTTTAGAAACGCACTAAATCGATTCCGGTTAGAAAATTGCTATTTCAGACTAAATTCCATTTTTTTTTTTTTTTTTTTTTTTCCACTTACTTGAACATTGTAAATTGATTGATTGTTGAAATTTGATTTAAAAAAACAATAATAAATGCAGCTTTAAGTGTATTTTAATTTATTCATCGAAATTTTAACTTTTTTGCAAAACTTGAAAAAAAAGATGATATCTCTTGTAAAATTAAAAATCACAGGTGCAAAAGGAATTTTACTAGGTAAAATTTTTTTTTTTATTTTTAAACTACTTTATTTAAATATTTTACATTGTATCATTATGAATCACACTTGGCCGCAGTCTTTTCTCAAATTATTCACAAACAGAGTAATAAACGAGTTATCTAACGCACGTCACTTAGAAACATAAACATCTCCGAAATTACAAACGGATTTGTTCCGTTGTAAAACGCATTTCCTTGATAATTGAGAAGCTTCATCGCATCCACGTTCAGGTAAGTCCTGAAACCCATTTTCTTGGCCGCTCTTTGGGAAAAGGGCGAGGTGAATTGTCCGTAAATAATATCGGCTTTGTTGACTTTACCGAGCTCAATCGAATCTTGGATCAGCGCCGCTGCAAAGCCGTGGCCACGATGCTTTTCGTCAATACTCAATATCACTAATTCCAGCGTTCTTCTAACTGCAAAGCAAACGATAATATTTGTATTTAAATGACAAAAAATTGTAAAAATGGACTTTGAAATTTATCCACTTTAAAAAAAAAAAATATATTTAAAAAATTTTTACGCAAAAGTAATCTGTTAATACTATTACAAAATTTTATCTAATCAATACTATGACATAAATTTTTCAATTTCTGCTTTATTTATTTTATTTCTGCTTGAGTGACTTTAATTACATAATTACTTATCTTGCAAAAATTAATTTTTTGATTTTCCTTAATTTTATTTTTGAGTATAGATAATTAATTATACATGTCTTACCAGAAAATGAACAGATTTTTATAGCAAAAAAGCTTATACGCTTTTAAGAGTACTACTACCATTCAATTACTAACTTTTATATTACATTTTTTTACTAAAAAATGCTGTATTGACGACGTTTGTGTGTTCATGAAGTTGTTAAGCTAAATTTAGTCTGAAAAAAATCATGTGTGATAGCTTGGTAAGTATAAAAGCTTATAGACATTACTAAAAATACAGTAAAAGACTGTGTGTGTATATATATTGCAGAAACTTTTTAAAATAATTCTAAAATTAATTAAAATTCAATTCAAAAAATTTATCAAAATCACATA
The DNA here is from genome assembly GCA_038277355.1 of Encarsia formosa. NCBI lineage: Eukaryota > Metazoa > Arthropoda > Insecta > Hymenoptera > Aphelinidae > Encarsia > Encarsia formosa. The sequence continues at coordinate 11,623,531 of CM076186.1, read as the reverse complement.
ATTTTTTTTTTTTTATATTGTAATCAAGGTGTACTTACCATGCGGATAAGTCTGGAAAAAATTAACATCCTCCTCGGCACGGCTTATAACGCACTCGAAGTACTCCGCGAGCAGCCTGGATTTGACCTGGACCTGTCCCACAACGTCATAGTAGCCCTTCCTGGTCAACGCAAGACTCGGGTTGTCCTCGACGCACATCAAACTAACCCCGACGACGACACCCCGGTGCACGATTACGCGACAGAACGAGTTCCTCAACAGAGCCTCGTACCTCCTCATCAGGTCATCCATCATTACTGTCCTCTCCTCCTGGGTAATCCTGTCCTTGTTCTGGTCCAGGAACATCTCCAGGGTGGGCTCGCCCTTGACGAAGTTGGCCTCCAGGAGTCGCAGGATCTCCGGGTACTCGTCGGCACCCCGACAGTCGCGGATCTCGTAGTCCTGCATTGTAACTCGCGAAAGTCAAACTGAGACCACTTTTTTCACATTTTTATACTACTTCCTGATGATAAGTTGACGATGGCAGACTGGTTGGCTTTCTTGAAGTCGGCTAGTGATAAATGCAGAATTTTTTTTCGACTCGAGAGGCTTGAGACAATCTTACAGTTGGTTCGGTGTATTGGTGTATCGAATTTTTTCCAAAAGTTTGTGAGATAATTTATATGATGTTGAGACTTGGATTTCACGAGTTATTTCCAGTATTTTGCAAATCTTACGAGGATAAAATTCCAAAAAATGTTTTTTTTCTGCCGCTAGCGATGTAAATTTTTGTCGATTTCAAAAAATAAATTAAGATAAGTATTATTGCGATGGTAATGAGCATTAAAAGCTTGTATTGTTCGCACTAATTAGAATTCTATGCAATTACTTGAAACTTGTTAGGACCCGACAGCCTAACTCGTAGCAGCCGACGCCAATACTGCGCTAAGCGCACACAGACAACAGGCATGAGAGACGCACTCACATGCAAATACTTTGTTGAGTATTGGCACTTGAGATTTTTTAGTGGGACTTGACTCAACTGTTATCACGAGCTGACTGACAATTGAAGTTTGCAATGAATCATGAGCTTACAACAATTAGCAATTTTATTTATAAGAAGATAAAAATTATCTTTTACTATGATGTTCGGACAATTGATGACTAAATTTTTTATTTGTGATCTGTAATAAATTTACTGAATTTATTTTAAATAAGCTAAATCTAATTTTGTTTACGAAAATAATAGAATGAAAAATTTAAATTTTTTATCTTAAAATAATCAATTGTTTTTTTTTTAATCTCAACATACCAAATGTAGTCATTTATACTAAAAAATTATTTAATTTTGAATAAATTTAATCTTGAAATTTTTTTGTAATGCCCCGTCTATACCGGTGGTTAAACCGCGTCTCGGCTTAACTTTGTTTAAAGAATTTTGCAATGTTGTCGTTGGATTTAAGGATTGATTTGTACTCTAAAAATAGGAAATAATTTAGAAGATTAATATATTTACATCTTGAACTTCGATTCCAATGGGAATATTGCAAAATTCTTTAAACAAAGTTAAACCGAGACGACGGATATAAATCGCGTACTTCAACTTTACAGGCTATGAAGTGATCACTTCGATAGATAAATATTCAATTTAGATTAAAGCTTAAGATAAAATAATAAATATTAAAGTAAATAATAAAATAATAAATTTTTTTTAGCTTAATTCATTAAAATTTTGGAACAAGTACATACAAATATTAAAATTTTGAATTTATTAATTAATTCAAATTAATTTTTTTCTTTCTTTCTTTTTGTTAAAGGATTCATCACAAAAAAGATAACATCAATGCTTATTTAGATCACAAAATTATATTTTATTATTGTGCTTCTCTTACAATCTCCGGTTCAATGCCTTGTAAAATTGTAATGAATAATCTTTGGCGATATAAATCCACCAAAATATTTTCTGCCTCTGTGAAAGATCCCGAGACCTTCGAGTGGTGAGGGAGGATCCAGAGTAATTTCTTGCATGTCTATGAAGGGAACAACGTTTTGACCTAAGTCTCTCTTCACATCTGACATTCTTAGATGTACAAATTTTCCGTGATGCGAGTAGTCTTCTGATTGGCTCACTTTAGCTGGATCGTTTGGAGATTCCAGCACCACTTCATGTCTGAAAAAAACGGTTTCGAGTTCAATTTTTTGATTAAAATTTTTGTTTCTTACTGGTACAACTCCGACCTCTCTTTTTTACTGATTCCACTCCATGTCCACCTCTTCCATTCACTCTCTGACGTATTCAACCTTCCGGAAGTGTAATTAAACGGCGTTTGATGTACCAGTAGATAAAGATCATTTTCATAATCTCTTAATTTCAACCCAGTGACGACATTTCCAGGGCTGACGTGTACGTCGTCCAACAATATGGTATTTTTACTGTACGTGATAGTATAAACCAGATTGTTGGTCTTGAACTCAACCCATTTTCCATTTTCGTTGTTATAGCTGACTGAAACATTCTCAGACAGCAACTGGTTATCGGTGATCTCTCTAACGTCCTTCCAAGCTGGTTTGTCAGTTATGTTTCCCCTCGGCCCCATCGTACCCTGCTGGATCTGGAGGTGGAGCACTTTGTTTTTCTTTACGAATCTCACTCCCGTGACGACTCTGAAAATTGTAATGATTACTTCGTATTATTCGTTAAGCCATGCGTTAATATTTGTACTTGTTGCCTTGAACATCTGCGAGTTCTTCTTGCAAGCTAATGTAGCGCTCCACTAGCTGATCCTCGGAATCACACGTGCAAGAACAGGTGTCTATGGTGAGTGAACTTCCAACGCCTTGGGTGTACCACGAACAGTCTCCATTTTTCGATCCGTAAACTTCTTCCTCTTCGGTCAGCATCCAGTCGTATCTCCGATCGCTACCCATTGGCTTCAAATAACATGACCACATTGATCTCAGGTGAAAATTACGAAACAAAAAACAAATTCCGTATACTTACAGAATGACACAGTTGCATCCAGCGTGAGATGAACTGGCAGTCGCGAATGTGCCCGGTACATCGTCTGGATTCTGGTTGTGTTTTGCAAGGGAAAGAAATGCAATCTAATCTTTTGTCTTTGTATTCTTCGCACTTCGTCCAAAATGCTGGCCATGGACCACCTACAACGTCCGTTTGGTACAAGAAGTAAGTCTGTAAAACTCCGTTGAATTTAAAGAACGTGACACCTGAAAAAAAGTTTTTTAGTTCAAAACAAATTTTTTATCTTACAGGAATTCTATTGACCTTTCTGATAAGAGCCAGGATCGCATTTCCACACCTGTGTGGAAGCTTTGGCCATTGCTTTAAAGACCGAGTCAAAAGTGTTCTCAACGGTGTTGTTGTAGTATTCAAGCGTCATGTTTTTTTCAAGCTCAAAATGGTTTTCTGGCTCTGAAAATTAGATACTTGTTACAAAAATTATTTCATTCGATTTTATGAGTCTTCTTACTTTTTTCTAAAACTCTTTTTATATCCCAAGAGTACATTAGCATTAATAGGACTTTCGTGTCGGTTGTTACTGCCAATTCGTAGAGATCGTGGATCATTAGTTGAGCTGATTCACCCCTCAGACACATTGTATTTTGCGCCTATAACAAAAATGATATTTATCATAACAATATTGTCAAAAGTTTTTTTTATTTTACTTACCGAACTGTTTCTGAGAAGAATATTAATTATGTTATCGCCTCTGATATCTTTCTGTAATAACGCTCTGTACATTTTTCCGGCTTTATTTTTAACCTTCGAATTTGTCGGACTCAAAATTTCATTGATGAATTGCCTAACGTAACCCTCATCTAATTTATCTCTATTACGGTACATCTTCATAAAATCTTCATAGATTCGATTTATGACATCAACCTGAGCAAAGAGCTCATCTGTTTTTTCGGTCAATTTGTCACGAAAGTCGTTAGTAAGTTTGCTTATCAATCTGTCCTTCATCTCTTGAATGTCTTGAGAAATTCCACTCAACTCACGACGCATTCGGGCTCCAGATTCCGCTTTGCTTTCTGCACCCTCAAGTATACCTTCAGCACTTTGCAAACCTTTGTAGACCTTCATGGCGATGTCTAGAGCTTTTTTAGCATACAAAATTGGATTCCCAGAACATACTTGAAAACTTAATGTCAACAGTAATAGACAACAAACAGGCATAAGTAACTTCATCTTCGGTGTTTGTTTCAATTGCAGAGAGTCATGAAATAGTTACACAAGACTCGATCATCTGTTAACTGGAAAATAATGTCAATTATGTGTTTTTTTTTTTAAAATGGAAAAAAAAATTTTAGGATATTCGTAATATTTAGTATATGAATAATGAGAATCTTATTGAATCTTAAAACATTTTTAAAAGTTGTGCTTTATGCATATATTAAATTTAAATTAAATTTTTTAAGTACGGCATGTAAATAATTTAATACTTTTTTTTTTTTTTTTTTTAAATTAGATAAAAATATATGCTTACCCAAGGTTTGTTTACTATTTAGGTTTGATCGACAACTTCAATTTAAGAAAAATTGTTTTTTTTTCTTACTTTTTATAAACGATTTATCTTCAAATAAAAGATAACTTCAACTTATGATAAAATCAGCTTTGATTCATACCGCTAGATACTTTATTTACCTTCAAGTTACTAATGTAAAAATTGAGTGAATTTGAGTAATTTTTTCCATTACGATAAGAACTAAAGTACTTTTATATTAATTAAAAATTCTTTTGACTGTTCCCTTCTTCATAAATGTCATATTACATTTTTTCAAATATAGTAGTATAGATAAGATCCATTTGATCATTTTCATTAAATTTTTTCCTCAAAACTTTTTTTGTAAAAAAATGAGTTTCTCTTATCCCTGGTGTTTGTTTAAAAATTGCTTGAATTTTCTAACATTTTTTAATTATTGGCTTCTTCTGTTCACATCTTATGACATTCTCTGTCTTAGTCAATAAACTATGCTTAAACAACAGTTGAATAACTTACACATCATTCATTAAAGGACAGTTTAAAAATATTTTTCACCATAGAAACATTTGTAACAACAGTTGCTTATCGGTAATGTATCCATTGGTCAAAATAATAAAAATCGTTTACAATTATATCTTCTTGCAAATCCGCTTTTCTACCGAAAAAAAAATTTCAATGATCCAATCGTTCATCAAATCCAGGAGCTCACTTCATTTCTAATCACTGTTTATACCAGTGAAGAAACTACAACTTGATAAGAAATAAGAAACTATAACTTGATCCTTGAAAAAATCTTAAATAAAATTTCTCGAAACTGATACGTGAACCAACCCGATACCAATGTTGTTTTTTAGTTTAGTTGTTCGTTAGTTTTGAGGAATATTAAATTGACGCAACGAAGAATCGCGTTTCTTCGTTAGTTTTGAGGAGTATAGAATTGAAGCAACGAAAGAAACATCACACTGTGCTTGCGTCTGCTACGCACTGTTTTACCGAGGCTTCATTCACTTTGAGGATTATAATGAACAATGTAAGATTTATCGTCCAAAAATCTTTATAATATGTTTTTAGTTTCATTCATTGATTTGGCAAGAAGTTATCAATAGGTTTACTTTTCTGTTTTAATAATGAACAGCTAAGCACTTAACTGATCACACGAGGTTTAGGACTACCTTGAGTCTTTCTAATAACTGAATGAAAAAATTTCTGTAAGTTTTTTGCATAGTCATGTGAGCAGTGATAATTATTAGTTTCTTGCAATTTTTATAACAATATTCATTATGTGACATATTCAGTATTAAATAATTTAAAACTGTTAACGTTTAAAACAGTATTGATTATTATATAAATATACAATTTTTTCTTACTCTATGGAAACAATTGCAAAACAGTTAGTCATTCGCGCTAAACGATCAAACAATGTCTCGATTGGTTCAAATAGTTATTTTGATTATGATTATTTCTACTTGCGAATCTACTTTTTTACCAAAAAATAATTTAATTTACTCAGTCGTGCATGAAATTAAGAAACTTGATCTGTTTCAAATTACTATTTTTACTGATGATCAAAATTTAACTTCTAAAACAGCAGAAATCGGCATGATAATTAAAAAAATCTCAAAAGAAATTCCAACTATTATGATTAATCTTGATGATTCAAAAATATCAAAGAATGACACAAAAGAGATGGTAAATCTGCAAAGTGCACTAAATTCAAATTTGCACGTCATGATAGTAAACGCACTTGATTTGAATGTCATGAAGATTGAAAAAAATTTAAATTATATCATTCAATTAAACTCGTTACATTCAAGATCAAAGTTTTTAGTTCTACTCATTGGTAATTCTAGTTGTAAAATAGACTTTAAGAATCTTTTTATCAATGCTTGGGCTATGAAATTTTTGGACTTTTCTGTTTTAACAATTAACAGTACCGAAAACTTACTTATTCGAAACTATAATCCGTTCTCAAAAAGCTATCAACAAAACAATTTATCCTCAGGAGAAATTTTTCAAGACAAACTCAAAAACATGAATGGGTATAAAATTAAAACTATTCTTTTCAACAGACCACCACACATCGAGTTCACAAATGTATCAAATGACCTAACAATAAACGGTATTAACTATGGATTTTGGAAACTTGCATCTGCTCATTTAAATTTTGGATTCGATTATCAGGAAATTCATAATAACGATATACAAAGCAGTCACTATTTTAAAAAAATTGAAAATGGTGAAATTGATACATTAATTTGTTCAGGGAACTTGGGGTTGCAAATTGTAAGTCAATACAAAAAAGGTGCAATACTCTTCGGAAAAGTTTTTAGAGAAGCAGATTTGCACTTAATTGGACCGATTATTTATACCACTGCTTATAATTCTGAAATTTATTCAATAATGATTGTGTACTTTTTTTTAACAGCTTTGATTATGCTAATCACACTATTAAATGTCAGATTGTGTAAATTTAATTCTCTAATTTGGTCACCTTTTTATATATTCGCATTGTTGTTTGGTATCACTGTCCACAAGAAGCCACGGAAATTAAATGAGAGAATAATTTATCTGAGTCTTGCTTTACTTTCCTTGCAATATTCAAGTAATATATTTGCTGCTTTTTCCGATGACGGTGTTTTAAAAAATGAAGAAATCAAATTTAATGCGTTTGAAGAAATCAAACACCCTTCATATCCCATATATATAGAGCACATTAATTTTCAAGGTGAAATGAAAGATTACGATGAAGTCATTAATAGTTTAAAACATCATTCTTTACTTATAAACAAACCAATTGAATGTTACGAAAAACTGGCTAACGGAACCAAAATTTTCTGTTTGAATTCTAAGATTCATGCGAACTACATGATTCAAAAATATCATATCCTAGACAAGTCACTGTCAATGAAAATAACTTATCCAGTCATAATGAATGATTTTTTTGTTCCAGTATATGCTAAAGGCTCACCGTACCTTGAAAAATTTGACAAAAAGTTTCAACAAATTTTCGAGGCAGGGCTTCAAGATTCGATTCCTCAAGCAAAAAAATACTTTAACGTTGGAAAAAACCCGAAAAGTCGGATTTTCACTTTTGAACCAATACACAATATAAGAAAACAATTGATTTTTTTCTTGATTGGATGTGTATTCAGTTTCTTAGTTTTTGCATTCGAAATGATTTCATGGATAGGTTTCAATTACAAACGTTATATTTATATTTGAATTTCCAATCAATTAGCTTATATCATAAACTTATGAATGTTACTACAGTTACTTAATTTTATCAGCTTTCATTATTGTCGTTAGTATGGATAAAGGTCAAATCACCATTTTACGTATTTTCTTTTCTATTCAGCATCCCACATGGTAGAAAGCCACAAAAAAATTTTGATAAATTGAGTAAAGTTGGATGATTTTTAATTTTGATAATAAGGACTAAAATCGTTTTATACTGAAAAACAATTTTTCTTACCGTTATCAATTCTCTTGTTTTGATAAATAGTTTTCAAAATGAAAGTATCACTTCAGTTTTTTCGTTAACTAAATGAAAAAATTTCTTATCATTTTTTTCCAAGTTATTCATTGTAACAGTTGATAATTATTGGTTTTTCGCAGTTTCTATAATAATATTCATATTGTGTCATGTTCAGTCAATAAATATTAAATAATTTAAAACTGTTAACGTTTATTACAGTATTGATTATGAAATTTTTCTTACTCTAAGGAAATAATTGCAAAACAGTTACACATTTGCGCGAAACAATCAAACATGTCTCGATTGGTTCCAATGATCATATTTATTATGACTATTTCTATTTGTAAATCTACTTTTATACCAAAAAATAGTTCAATTCATTCAATTGTCCTTAAAATTAAAAAACGTGCTCCACTTAAAGTAACTATTTTGACTGATGATAAATCAAATTCAAACACACTAGAAATCAATGTGATACTTAAAAAAATCTCAAGAGAAATTCCAACTATCGTGATCAATCTTGATGATTCTAAAATATCAAAGAACGACACAAAACAGATAGTCAATCTGCACAGTGCACTAAACTCAAATTTGCACGTCATGGTACTAAACGCACTTGATTTGAATGTTATGAGGATCGAAAAAAATTTAAAATATATCATTCAATCAAACCCTTTGCATCCAAGATCAAAATTTTTAGTTCTACTCATTGGTAATTCCAGTTAAAAAATAGACTTTAAGAATCTTTTTATCAACGCTTGGGCTATGAAATTTTTGGACTTTTCTATTTTAACAATTAACAGAGCCGGAAATCTACTTATTCAAGACTACAATCCATTTTTGAAGAGCTATAACCAAAACGATTTAACCTCAGGAGAACTTTTTCAAGATAAACTTAAAAACATGAATGGCTACAAACTGAAAACAATTTTGTTCAACAGACCACCGCACATCGAGGTCATGAATATATCAAATGAAATAACAATAAACGGCGTTAACTATGGATTCTGGAAACTTACATCTGCTCATTTGAATTTCGGATTTGATTATAAGGAAATTCATAGTAACGATATACAAAACAGTCACTATTTGAAAAAAATTGAAAATGGGGAAATTGATACATTAATTTTTTCAGGAAACTTGGGGTTGCAAATTGTAAGTCTGTACAAAGAAGGTACAGTACTCTTCGGAAAAGTTTTTCGCGAAGCTGATTTTCACTTAAATGGACCAATTATTTATACGACTGCTTATAATTTTGAAATTTATTCAACAATGATTTTTTACTTCTTTTTGACAACTTTGGTTGTACTTATTGCATTGTTAATTGTCAGATTGTGTAAATTTAATTCACTAGTTTGGACACCTTTTTATATATTCGCATTGTTGTTTGGGATTACTGTCCATAAGAAGTCACAGAAACTAAATGAAAGAATAATTTATTTGAGTCTTGCTGTACTTTCCTTGCAATATTCGAGTAATATATTTGCCGTTTTTTCCGACGACAGCGTTGTTGAAAAGATAGATATTGTTTATGATGCCTTTCAAGAAGTTCAACATCCTTCGTTTCCCATATATTTGATTTCCACTGCTTTTCAAGGTGAAATGAAAAATTAGGATAAAGTCATTCAAAATTTAAAAAAACATTCAAAATTAATAAATATGCCGATTGAATGCTACGAAAAGCTTGCTTCTGGAAAAAATTGTTTCTGTGTGAATTCTAAGATTCATGCAAACTACATGATTCAAAAATACCGAAACCCAGATAAGTCCGCAATTATGAAAATTGTTAAACCAGTCATACTCGGTGATTTCTTTGTTCCCATTTACGCTAAAGGTTCTCCGTACGTTAAAAAATTCGACAAAAAGTTTCAACAAATTTATGAGGCAGGACTTCAAGATTCTATCCCTCAAGCAAAAAAATACTATAACGCCGACGAAAAGTCGGGAAAAGTTATCTCTTTTGAACCAACTCAAAATATTGACAATCAGTTAATTATTTTCATGATTGGATGCGTTTTAGGATTCTTGGTTTTTATGTTCGAATTAAGTTTGCAACTGAAGTTTTATTATTTTATTTGTTTTTGAAATACAATTTATGTAAAAATAATTTCTATACTTTTCTAAATTATATTTTTCACTTACTTTTTTTTCATTACAACCAATAAAATTTCATAAAAGTTAGAGTTATTTGACGTCTCAGTTCACCAATGACATCTGTAAGGTTCCCCAAAATTTTGGACAGAAACATTTGAAATGATTAATTATAACTGCAGTATTTGCTTTCAGTAAAAAATTTTGTGAAGATATTTATAATTTTTGGAATAAAAAGTAAGTGTTTAAGTAATATTTTTTGTAGATGATCATTTTTATAAGACTTTCGACTTTTGATAAGTGTCAGCCAATACAATATGAGGTAGGTGGACGAGTTACAATTTCTCATGCAGTAGAGCATTTCAAATTTGACAAGCGGTCAAGAGACCAGGATATAACTTTTTTTCCAGCCAATATAACATCAACTATCAGCTGATTATTTTGTGGTGTATGTATGTTCAGTGCCTTAACTTTTGTCATCGAACAATGCATTTTTTTCACACTAATTTTGGTGAAGCGAAATAAGTTCAAAACCATTTCCAGTGCACCATTTTCAACAAAAAGTTACTCTAACTATACAGCAAAAAAAAAGGAAGAAAAATTATGCTTACAAAAGCAGATAAAATTACGAAGGTAATAAGTAAAGGGTCTTCGAATGAAAATTGATGGTACGAAGGAAAGAAGAAGAGGAAGGCGCCTGGCACGAGCCAGCTGCGCGATGATTTAACGATCCAAACCGCTGATGCGTAATCGTGATAAAGTTATGACAGCCATGTAAGTAATTGATGATCTTCAACAGCGACGAACTAGGGTCTTTACTGATAAAACTTTGTTTTGTCGAAATTGTTAACGGTGAGTTTTAAATTTTATTGATAAATTAGAAAAAAGTTATCTACACATGGAATTTTTAACATTAGGTATTGAAGCTTATTGGTAAATTACTACCCAAATCAAAGTGATTTTTAAGTTTTTTCAAAAGTTTTATGAAGACTTTTAAGAAGACAATAGTTTTATGTAGACAAAAAATCTGTACTGTTTCTTTTGAACGAAACCAACTTTTACCAACTTTTGGCATAATAATCTTTTTCTTTGAATTAATTTTTTGCTTTATAAAATAATTTTTACTTGTGTTGTGTAATTTTAAATGAATTGATAAATAAAGTGTAAAGTTTGAAAAAAATTATTATTTAAAATGTCATAATTCAAACTCCAATAAAAATATCCTATACTCATACTCGAGTAAATTTATTAAAGTAGAAAAATTTGGTGATTTTAATATTTGAAAAGTAATTTTTTAAATTTAAATTTAAATTTAATTCGGCTTTAAAAATTTTAAAACGACAATTTTACCAAAAAAGAAGTAACTCGGCTCGACCGAACGGTTTGCAAATTTCGCGTGATCTCCGGAATCTCGCGTGCGTGTAATCAAATTTGACGTTCGATCCAGTTTTTTCAGTCTCTTAATACTTTAAAATCGCACAAGACCCGGAAGACACGCACGCGGTTTGAATAACTAATTTTATAATTACGCTCCTGTCGCGTGTTCATTGACAAAGTAAAAGATGAGCCACAGAAGCCGAAAATTCCTTTACGACAGAGTATATAAATATTATTTATGACTGCCAAACGTGATTTTCGGAAGATACATAATAATTAAGGTCCTTCGCGCTTAACTTGAGAGATAAAAAAAAAAAGAAGTAGTGGAATGTAAATTTTTTCAAGCTCTTTAAGAGATTGTGTATCTTCATAAGAATCACAGTTTATTATTGCATCGTTCATGCGTGCGCATCCTACTATTGCCGCATTGAAAAATTGTTTGGATTTATTTTAAATATTTTCATTTAATTACACCATTATTAAGTTTTATCAATTGGTAAATTTATTTAATTCAATTACTCTACCGATGAAGACCGCTATTATTCGTGAAAAAAATTACTACTACTGTTAAGCTTTTGAAACTTGATGCAGTTTGAGGCGGTTACCTACCTTGAAAAATTAGCGTGTCAATTTCATTTAAAAAATTCATAAGTGAAGTTGCGTATGAGCAAATGATCCTGTAAAAATCTGAAGTCGAGTAAATTTTAGCTGAGAATTAACTAAAAACTTGTCCTAAAAATCTGAATAAAATCAAAGATTAATGTAAAAATTAATTAGACCAAACTGTGATAAAAAAAAAAAAAAAAATAGAATATATCGAAAAAACTAAGATTTTATGAAAACAATTAGATCTATTTTTTAAAATAATGAAATATTTTAAAGTTTAAATGAACTTCCTGACTAACAAAAATAATTTTAGTACTAATTTTTCTTTTTATATGAAATATTAGCAAACATGAGCAGATTAAATTTTTCACGTATAAAAAATCTGTTTAACCGTTTAAAATAAACTTATAAATATAGTTTATTCGGTAAGCAGCCATAGCTTTAATCAATTTCTCATCTCCAGCGCATCCAAACAATCCGAAACTTTATCAAACATAACTCATAAATTTTTCTCGATTTTTCCAGTCTAAACTCTCGTATAGTTAAATTTTTTACACCCACCTCGGCTCGACTATACCCGCCTCGGTTCTTAAAACCCAATCGATCAACCAATTCTTCCCCGAAATTGAAATATTTCAAAATTCAAACGAGCCCCGACCGAAATTGCTGCAGCGGTCGGATGATCATGAAAGAGCTCGCGCGCCGCTAAAAACAAAGCGCAGCCGCTCGCGCCTAATCCGGGGAGAATAATCGGAGGCCGGTCGTAATGACTCCCCCGCAGCTGGATTCCTGCACCTGATTTCGATCTTTTTCGCCCGAAAATCCTGTATATGTACATCAAAATAAAGCCTTTCTTTTTTTATGTTTTTATCTCCGATCGAACGATCGGATGCATAGTGGGTGCAGGAAAATTAGTCGTTGCGAAAAAAAAAAGAGGAGACGGGGAGTCATCGATCATCCTTAAGGATCGTTTAAAGGGGAATATTTTTTGTTTTGACGGATTGTGAGATTAGCTTGATGGACAAATTTTTTTTTTTTTTTTTTTACGTGATTTGACAGTTTTGCTCTTTTGGTATTTGGAAAACAACACAAGTGAGTACAGTCGGAATCGAAGTCGAGATCTCTGTATTACTGGTCGAGCCCTCCATTCATGAAGAGTTCTTAAAATAGTCAAATTTTTTATTGCTAACTAGTTCTAGTTAATTGAAACGAAAAATTTTATCTAAATCTTATAATTCAAATTTGTTTATTGTTTAAATTTGAAATATTGTGTGGAACCAACTGTAGGGAAAGAAATTGGATTTTGATTCCTCGACTTTACTATTTTAAAAAATCAATACTAAACGTAAATTATAACATAGTTCATAATTATCAATTGCTTTATTTAATGACAATTAATGAAATTTTATAAAATATTAATAAATCAATAATAAAACTTAAAATAAAAAAAAATTGTTTTCGTAATTTTTTCAAAAAATTAATAATTTAATTATTTCGAATTATTCTGTTTTTTAAAGAAATTTCTTTTAAATTATAGGACGATTCTTAATTTTTTGTCATCGTTCTTGTTAAAATTGAAGAAAAAACAGAAAATAAATATTTTAGTTTTACGTAAAAATTTATCATGATTTCTACTAAAGGCGATGATTTAAAATTTTTTTTTGATTTTATTGAAAAATTCTCAAACAATGAATAATAAAAAATTTTAGGTATAAAATTTGCATTGGTTACGAAAATTGGATTATTTTTACACATTAATCAATTTCTTATAATTTCTTTAATTAAAAAAAAAAAATCACTTATTTGGAAAGACCGAAGTGAAATTTTTCTCGTAAAACACAGATCCACACTGGGAAACCCATACGGTGGTAAATCATATTTTTCCGTCAGAAGCCGAACAAAAAAGCAATTCGTTAATAATTCTCCGGGAGCAGCATCAGACTGATGCACGGCCTGCGGTGAAATCATCCTCCGCCTAACGCCCCCACCAAAGAACATTGGGTTTATACATGCTTATGAACACCCCAAGGGCAATATATAGGCAGCCAGGTATAACGATCCTACTCGATCGACTTTATTTCTTTATTTCTTTTTGTTTCGCTTTTGAGCGCATCTGAATTTGGGGGCTGATTTTTTATTCAAGGCGGTATCTTTTACTTATCGTTCGAGCCGCGATTTATGAGCTTCCGTTCGGGCGCGCGACCCTTGTCTTGCAAAGAATTTTTTGTCAAAACTTTTTTTAGCGATCTGTTGAAAAAAATAATCATAGTTTTGAATTTTTTAAGTTATAAAATTTTCAAAATTATTCATCTGTTCAAATCAGGGGGAGAAACAAAAATTTATATTATTTCAAAACTGTATTAATTTACACATAGACCAAATTGAAATTCTCTTAAAAAATAAGTTGATATCAGATTTCTTAATAAAAAAATAGTTAAAAATTGCACTCTAAATTATTTATTTTCCAAAAGTTTTTTTAATTACTTTGTTTCTTTTAATTTAAAAAAGTTAAATTTTTTTTTAAGTAAAATAGATTGAAAAAAGTTTTTACAAGTGAAAGGAACGATAAAATTTTTTCATTAAAATAGAAAAATTGATCACAAGTTACCTAATACGCACTGAAAAGTTTTATTTATTCATTTTTTTTAATTTATAAATGTGAATGAGAATATCAAATTTTAATGAATTCTTATTCTACAAAATATTTTATTTTCATAAATTTTCAACTTTTCCTAATTTATAAAATACTTCTTTTTTCTTTTTAAAAGAAGGCGTTGCTGGCATGTTTAATTTTACAAAGAACATTTATTTAGATCATTCTTGTCTATTGACACATTTACTCATTCAAATTTGAAGAATTTTAGTTTCAATAAATTTATAGTAGAAAAAAAAAAAAAAACAAGTTTTTACAAATCTTACTTGATTTTATTCAACATTGGCAAGTTAAAACACTGTAATATAAAAATTTATAAAAAGAACTTTTAAAAATGATTTGATATATACTCGTGAGAAATTGGTCATCTAGAAATACAAGTTTTCTCTTTTGCACAATTGACATCTGACCCAGGATTGAGTCTTCCTTCAAAAAATTCATGTGCCATTTTTCAGTTTACATCTTTTCCAGAAAGAAAAATAAATATAAGTCTTATTAAAAGTTTGTGCTCTAGTAACATTAAAAAGATTTTTTCCCCACATCGACCAAAAACAAAAAAGTAAGTTTTTTACTTGGCCATTGGCAGGAATTTACAGTTCATTTGATGTGTGGAAAAATATTCATTTAAGTTTTTAAAATATAGGCTGCGATGTACAGACGTCAACCTTACAAGTTATTTAACTTTTAATCTCTTAAATTTTACAATTTGATCAAAAATTGATTGATAAATATTGGATTCTGCATTTAAATTAAATATAAATAATAAATCGTTTATCAAAGTTACAAAAAGCTCTTGAAGTGATTATGAAGTTCAATTTTGATAAATTTATAATATTTTGCACTCAAAAATGTTGAAAAAATTTTTTTAACTAAAAACTTTTATACTTAATTAAAATTTACATAAATATTAAAGTACTAACATTAGGAGAAACAATATCTCATTAAAAACCTTATTTTCATTAAGGAATGAAAAACATGTGTAAAATGCAAGGGAGATATTATCAATCGCGGAACAACATCTTTTTTCTTCCTACTTTATCATAAGTGCTTTTTCAAGTCAGTATAATTTATTCTCTTTATTTACCTATTTTTTAAAAATATAAACTGAATCTAACAATCTATTAGCACAAATAAAAAAAAATTCACAATCTTGCCGCCCACTTCTCTGCAATCCTCAGACTAGTCCTTTCGATGCCGCGATTAGATTCGCAAAGCGATTATTTTTTTTTTACGATTGCATATTTATACTAAACTCCCGATCATTTTTTGACCTGCAATGCATTCGAAAGCCAGTCCATGGCTTGATCAAGTCCCTCGCCTTTTTTCGCAGAAGTCTTGAATATTTGAAAGGTTCGATTCTTGAGAGCATCCAAACCCAAAGCCTGGTGAACTTCAGCCACACTCAGACATCCAGGCATGTCTTGTTTATTGGCCAGTACTACAAGTATAGCATTTTGGAGTTCATCTTCCTGAAAAACACAAAAAAAAATTCAATAAAAATTAAAAAAAAAATTAAGTACCGTTTAAACTGTAACAGTGAGCAATAAAAAAAAATAAAAAAAAAATAAAAAACTAATAAGTAGTAGTGGACTTAAAGTGACAGAAAAAACATTTGACTAAATTTACTAAATCATTCTTCAGCAAAAAAAAAAAAAAAAAATTGAATGTCTTCTCACAATATGAATTTTATTGAATTCAATGCAGATAAAAAAATGTAACACTTGGATAAACATTTCTTGTTACAAATTGAAATTTCCTGATTACTTACTCTCAACATAGAAAGTAACTCCTCTTTGGAAATGCCTATTCTGTCTTTGTCAGCAGAATCTACGACATAAATTATAGCATCTGTATTTGAATAATAACATCTCCAATAAGGCCTGAAAAATAAAAAAAATTCATAAAAATTAAAATTAAGTGTGCAGTCAAGTCATATAAATATTGATTTTTTCTAATCAAATATACTTTAATACCTTATACTTGTTTGGCCACCAAGATCCCACACTTGAAACTTTAAATTTTTGTAAGTTACTTGTTCCACATTAAATCCTATTGTAGGTATTGTCGTCACTACTTCTCCAACCTGTAGTCTGCATTATAAAATATAAATTAAAAAATATCAATACATACATTTTATAGAGATTAAGTTTAATGAAAATAGTAGTAGAAAGTTAACAAGACTTAAAAGTATATACCTGTACAAAATTGTAGTTTTTCCTGCGCCATCCAAACCAAGAATGAGAATTCTCATCTCCCGATTCCCAAGAAGGTTACGAAAGTAACTGAGTAGTCCACCTGAAATTTGATTTAAAATTAAAAATTGATTGATAGGAAACATATTTATTAAGATATGCAACAAATTCATGTCAGACACAACAGACATTAACTTTTGAAATTTATCTGTACAATCACAAAATTGAGTCACTTTTTACTTGTATATTTCTTTCAAATTTTATTCAGATAATATTTTTTTATCAGTAAAAATAATTTATTCAAATACTTTTTTAAATAAAAATCAGTTTTCATCTAACAGCTCAAGTGATAAGCTTTATTACAAAGCTAGTAAGTACATAAAATTCCTGTAATCTTTTTGTGTAATCTAATGAACAAGTTTGTGCATGCACTTTTTATTACACAAATTAGTTCTACTAAGTAAAGTTTGTTATCTTTAATGTATAAAAAATGGGCAAGTAATAAGAATGCTTTAATCAAAAATTCATTCATAAATAAAAATTGCTCACCCATTGCAAATTACGTATTATCACAGCATAAAGTAGAGCGGTATGCAGTTCTTCGATCCTGCTTTATAGGTTATAGCGGCGTACAATTTTTTCCAAGGGATATCAAAGAAAAAATTTATTTATCAACAAAACGCCCCGAAAACGTACAAAACCGTGCCCCAATAAAACTAGTGGAGTGCACTTAGTTCTCTGCTGGACTCTATACCTATGCGGTTTTCGATGGTCTACGTGTCCAATGTCATCAGCTGGTTTGAGATGGGATTAAATAATTGTTAAATTTACCGGAATAACAATGCATCGAGCAAGATGAAGATCAACCGAAGTTTGAGTGTTTACTCAAACCTCGAACGTTAAAAAAATTAATAAATACAAAACAAATAAAGTGTATCTCAAACAACAAACTACTGCACTTACACTATTCCACTATTCGCTCGACTATTCGCAGATGTTAATTTGATTAGGCATATTTTCAAGCGTAGTCAGGCCCTGATCTGGCAGTCGAACATACATACGTGGTCGTGATAAAACGCGCTTGATTCAAACTACTAAATCAATAAGGCTTTTTAATAGCAGACGACATCTAGCAGTCAATTTTAGCTCGGGATAAAACAAACTGCCGCTACCCATTGCTTTAGCATGGGGATAGGTACTTTTTATTTTTTGTAAAATTCGTGAGATAAATGTGTTAATAAAACGGATTTGGAAAAAATTTATTTAAATACTTAAGAAGTCAAAGAATCGATAAAAAATAATCAAAATCTTGAGAAATCCGTCAGTAATTAGGTAAAAATTTGTTAAAAGTTAAAGCTATGCTACTAGGTTAGTGTATACTTGGTTTCTAGTTGAAGTTGCATTGAGAAAAATAATTAGAAGTTTATTATAATTTTATTGCAGCAATAGTCGTTAGAGTTGGATGAAATAGAAGTATCTACAGGTAAAAAGTTGTCAAATTTTGGTGACCTTACAATGTATGTTAATGATAAATTTTTCAAAGTTATAACTTATAATTCTTTTGGCTTTGCAGTGACTTTTTAAGAATGAGTGAAATTTACCATAAACTTCCAGAAGACATTAAGTTAAGATATGTGGAAAAAATATCTGTGATAAATAATTATGATCCATATACTTTTTCAAAAGACCATTTTTTAACTGAAGTTAAAGATTTTCCAACCATTTGGTTAATAGATATATCTGCTTATTTAGTGCACTCGCATAATCCATATTGTTCTCACCAACAACTAAAAGCCTTTAAAAGTTTAGAGGGCTGGAAGTATTATGATGCAGGTTTCATTAGAAATATGAACTTTGTAAAAGTTGGAGAAATTTTTGTTGTGTTAGGTGAGGTGTGTGTCAACATTAAATACATGAATATGATATAAAACACTATTTCAACTGTTATTAGATAATGCACTACTATTTAAACTTTTAATAGATCATGCACTCCCAAAGGATGAATGAGAAACTATTAAAGGCGTGGTTGATTGTTTTACCAAATGGTAGCATCTCAAGTGCTCACTGCACCTGCATGGCAGGATTAAGCGAGTGTTGCAGTCACACAGCTGCTATCGCTTTTGCTTTGCACTTTGGTACTAGCAATGAAGAACAATCTTGCACAGATAAATTATCCACTTGGACAGTGCCCAAGACAAAGTTAAATGTGGTAGCTAAGAAAATTAATCACATAGATTGGGGGAAGAATTGTACAAGTTATGATGGTAAGTCTTCTATTTTCATCATTTGAATATTAACAAAATAAAATTTTTCAAAATAAAATTTTTTTTAGATATTTACATGCAGAAAGTAGAGCCTCTAAAAGGAGAGCATCTGAAAAATTTTTTAAAAAAATTGGATGAAGCAGATCCTGAGGCATCAATTCTTAGTGTAATTGAACCTTTTGCTTCAGCAAGAATCAGTACCGCAACTACAAATTTACCCCCACTATTAACTGAACTTTATGATAAAAGTTACCGGAACCTGAGTTTAGATGAGCTCAGAAATATACCAGTTGACTTGTCAGTCACCGATCAGCAGATCAACGAGATTGCAGCTTTTGAAACAGTCCAACAAGCAGGAAAAAAAAGTTGGTATCAATTAAGGGCTGGTAGGATCACCGCTTCAAATTTCAAGAGTGCTTGCTCAACATCTATAGAAAAACCATCTATTTCTCTCATCAAAGTATTATGTTATCCTGTCAAAATGACTAAACAAGTTCCTTCTATGCAGTGGGGCATAGATCATGAAAAAGTTGCTTTGCAACATTATACTGAAAATATGAAATCAAGACACAGGAACTTCGTCGTCATTTGTAGTGGATTAATAATTTCCATGGAAAACCCCATGTTAGGTGCATCACCAGATGCCTTAGTTCGTTGTGACTGTTGTGGACCAGGTATTGTTGAGATTAAGTGCCCATTCACTTTAAAAGATCCTGCAAAAGATTTTGAAGATTTACTAAAAATGAAAGATCCTTTTATACTAAAAAACGAAGAAGGAGAATTTTTCATGAATCCATCACACAAGTATTTCTTTCAAGTTCAACTTCAGATGTACTGTGCAGAAACTCAATACTGTGATTTTGTTGTTTGGTCCAAGCGAAGAACTGTACTTCTTCGTACAGATATTGAAACTGATTTTCTCTCTGAAAATATATTAAAAGCCAAACTCTTTCATAAAAACATTATTGTTCCAGAACTTTTGGCTAGGTATTTTACTTCACCGAAAGAAAAGATATTAGAATTAGTATCAGAGAATGGTGAAAATAATGTTGAATAAGGTCAGAATAAAATCAAATTTTAAATAAAATCTTTTCAAAATTTTCTTCTTCTATCAATAATTTATTTTTTCATTTCAGAAAGTGAACAGCAACATAGTTTCTAAAATAACATTTTTCAAGTAGGAACTCTCCTTGAACTACGAAGATTCAACTGCTCATGCCAAGTTGTAATTATGTGTTAGTCTAAGTATAGGTTTTAAATTTGAATTTTTTAGTACAAGATCATACAAAATAAAACTTGATATTCAGCTTAACTGAATTTGAATATTGTACTTTAAGTGATAATTAAAGTGATATATTAGTACATAAAATAGCATTTGTCTGAAAATTATTCCTAAACTAGTTTATTCTAACAGTCTTGTAAATATATATATAAAATAAAAACGTGTTTTCAATACATACTTATCATTGGTTATTATATTTTAAAAGGACTACAGGGTATTTAAAATTATAACACAATTTAAATTTTAAGCTCAATTTCTAAAATAATTTGTATTTATTCTTAAATATATATAAACATATTTTATTTACATCATAGATATACTTACTCAAATGATACAAATATTTTCAATAAATATATCTTAATATTCTTCAAAAATTTATTCTTTTTTGACCATCGAGGGACATAAATTCATCAAAAAGCAACACACATGAACAATTTGGTCATACAGACTAATTTCTTTACTCGTACTGACCAACATTGTAACAGGGATGGTACCAGATAAAATCTGATACTTTTGTCTAATGGCCCCAATCACCCTCTCCACATGTATGCGTACATTAGCAATAGATCTGGTTTCTTGAAGTTGCATTGGGTGCAGTTGGTCTTTTCCTGAAAAAATTTTGAATTGAAAGAACTATAATAAAGAAAATATTGTTAAAAATATTCTGATTGAATTGTCATTACCTCTAGTGAAAGCTGGAATTTTCATTGTAGCTCCCACACTTTCTACAAAGTCTTGTATCAAAAAACCACGATCAGCCATAACCACATCACCATGCACAAGATGATCCAAAAATCCAGATTTTTCTGTAATAATTTTGTCGCTTGCCCTCCCACCGTAACTGTCTGAGATGAAGCAAACCGTACCTTGAGGAGTTATACCTATCAAATTTTTTGCTGTGTGATGGTGCTTATAATTTGACCAACACTCAGCTCGAGATAGAAAATTTTGTGGTCTTTCAATGAATACTTCGAAACAGTCCACAATGACTGTAATGGACTCCCCAAAACACTCTTTAAAACACTCAGGCATGGTTGCATGCAGGGTACCTCTATCGGGCCAATGGATGAAGGGATGGAAAAGGTCATACATTACATTCACACATCTTCTAAAATATCTACTCACCGTAGTTGTACAGATTCCAAATCTAAAAATCAAAAATTTATATTACTTACTTAAATTGGAAATTCCTTTGCTTGAAATTTTATCAACCTATAAGACAAGTATGAACAAGATAAATTAAGCCTCAGTTTCATTAATGTTAAAATTAATTGTTGGAAGGTGGAGAGGGATCTACAATGATTAGCAAGGTGAGGATCGATTGCTTCGTGGAGCAGGAAAAGGGTTTTACTAGTTGCAAGACCACTAAAAAATTTTGTTTTTATATCATCATTTCTAAATGCTTCCTCAGTAAGCATGAAATGATCAAATTTTTTTTCCACATCTGATTTCTCTTTGTCAGATATATCCAGTGCTTTCATAAGTTCTGTGATCTCCTCCAGTATGCCTTCTAGATCCTCCATACTTATATCCGTCTGGGTACTGGCATCTTTCATAAAGGACATATCTAAACCAGAGTCAACAGAATCATCGCCATGATATTGTGAGATAGATTTGTCAGGATTGTCTGCTTTTTCTGGAGTAGAGATGGACACACAAGACTAAAATAAATAATAAGTTAATAATAACTTTGAATCAAATTAACTATAAGCACTTCTTCCTCAATTCAAAATGAATTAGCAAAACTTACTCTATTCTCAGCTCTTTCGTATCTGGCTAGATCTGAGCCAGTTTTTAGTTCTTTGCCAATGGTGTATCCCATATTTTGACATGGAGCCCAATCAGGACTTCTTTCGTTGGGAAGTTTAGCTGGACATCCTGGGAGTAAAGCCAAAAAGCCAAACATTATGTTGTTGCATTATATAAATGAATAAAAACAAATTTACCTTTTAGAAAATGATCAGAGCAAACTCTAAGATTTCTTAGCTGAGAATCTGAAAGAGGCCCACGCTTTAGCACTCTGACCCATTTTTCTTGTCTTTTTTTTGATAAACTTATCATATAGTCAAGCTCATGTTTCTTATAGAATTTGCAACTGAGGGATAGGACACTGGGAATTGAGTAAAATTTGATTTCAGGATTTTTTGCAGAATGACTCTTGCAGCCAACCACTCCACATGAATGCACCATGTTTAATAATTACAATTTAATTTATATACTCACTTATGTTTAATGCTTTTACAATAAAAATAAAATAACTTATTGTTTACACTTTGATATTTTGAATCTGTTTTTAGGTTAAGCACTTTAACAACACTTTAATTTTCAAAAATCAACTCTTGAAACTGTTGACAATATCTATTTAAAGCTTTTTCAACCTAGATTTTTCATTTTTTATGAAAACAAATTTATAAATAAATTTTTCCCTGGAATTAAAACCTAAACTATTATGTTCACTTCACTTCTCACTTTTTTAACAAATTTTTTCCTAATTACTGACGGATTTCTCAAGACTTTTATTATTTTTTATCGATTCTTTGACTTTTAAAGTATTTAAATAAATTTTTTCCGAATCCGGTTTATTAACACATTTATCTCACGAATTTTACAAAAAATAAAAAGTACTTATCCCCATGCTAAAGCAATGGGTAGCGGCAGTTTGTTTTATCCCGAGCTAAAATTGACTGCTAGATGTCGTCTGCTATTAAAAAGCCTTATACGGGCTATGATTGATTTAAATTCAATGACTCATTATAACGGCATCTTCCGTGAAAAAATCAATTGATAAAATTCTGACGTAACTTCATTTACATTAAAAATTACACGAAAAAGTTCTGTGTTTAAAATCGATGTAGCGTAAAAATCATGATTTCTTTATGGAATAACCCTTGACTTTTTTTTATCTCTTGAAAGATAAAAATAATAATTAATCTGTTCTAGCATATCTTATAAAAATAAATAAACAATCGTCTGCTCGCAATGCTCCAAAAATAAATTAAAGCATGGTATAAGGAAAATATACCATGAATTAAAGATCGTCTAAAACCGAATCTCGACCTGTGACAGTCAGTAGTCGTAAACACGGGTCACTCTTACGGCCGCCCGAGAGCCACGAGTTTTTCCACGAGTCGGCGACGACGCTTGATTTTCACCCGAAAAATAAGCTTCAAAAGTCGAGAAAATGCAGGGACCCGCTGTTTTTATGGACGGTACCACCGAGGACCAGGTATTTGTCATATCCCGTTTATTTTTATTTCATTTCATAAGTTTTATTGAGTTTTTTAAGTAGTGGTAAATGATAGGTTAGATTCGCCAGATGCCGACTGGTTGATTTGCAAAAAATGATGTAAAATATAATAGTATTTTTTAAATTTTTAAATTTTTAATTTTAGTAAATTTGTTTCATATTTTTCTAGGCTCAGGAGTTGAGAATTTACTTCAAGAGTTTGGGTGCGGAGATCAGTGAGGACAAGTCGCCAAAGGGTATTGAAGATGACTTACACAAGATCATTGGTGTGTGCGATGCCTGCTTCAAAGAGGGAAATGAAAGTGAAATTGAAACAATTTTGAATGATATTGTTTCTATCATGATACTTGTACCAACTGATCGTGCTGAGAATATTGTATTAGCCTTTTGTGAAAAATTAACCAAAGCCCCAGGTTTCAAACTGGGACTGGTTTGTTTAAAAGCGTAAGTAGTTACATTAAACTTAAAGTAAATTACGTAAGCCCAATATTTTAATGTATTTTCCAATTGATTGTTTTTGTTTAGATTGTGGTTGCTTTTCCAATCACTGCCAGAAGATTCATCTATGAGGTATCATGTATACTACCACTTGGTTCAAATTGCCAAAAATGTTGATCAAGTTAAAGCAGTTTACAATGGAGTTGACCAGCTGAAACAGCAGTTTGCTACATGTCCACCAGCTAATGAACAAATGCAAAAACTTCTTCGTTTGTTACACGAAGTATTGCTTAGTTGTAAACAAGGGTAATTACAAACTTTTTTGTTACAAAAATACTCCCCAAAACATTTTTAACTTAATTTTAAGATTTGAAATTTTTACATTACAGAGAACAAGCAGCTGCAGTCATGGTTGAACTACTTGGAACTTACACCTCAGAAAATGCTTCTGCAGCCAGAGAAGATGCACAGCGCTGCATTCTTTCTGCACTGGCTGACCCAAACACATTTTTGTTAGACCCCCTGTTGGCCCTGAAACCAGTTAGATTTTTGGAAGGAGAACTCATTCACGACTTACTTCTCATATTTGTGCAGGAAAAATTACCAGCTTATCTGAAATTCCACAAAGAGCACAAAGAATTCGTTGAGAGCACTCTCAACCTGAACCACGAGCAGAACATGAAGAAGATGAGACTGCTTACTTTCATGCAGCTTGCCGAGACTCATCCTGAAATGTCCTTCCAGACTATCCAAGATGAGCTACAGATTGATGAGAACCAAGTTGAAAGTTTTATCATTGATGGTATGTTCTTTTTTAACCACATTTTACATCTATATTCCTACAGTAAATTTTCTCATTAAGTGCATAGTGAGTAAAATAATTTTTTACATAGTAGGGTAGACAAAAAGAATTCAATACTGACTTGGTGAATTTTTTTCATTTCACGAAGTTATCGTAAAATTCGACACAAAAATTTTTACCCCAATTTCACTACCAAAAACCAATTCTGGAAAACAATTTTATTACAAGAACCAAACTATAATGCAAAAACTACATCATTACACTAAAAACTTTTAAATTTAGGATTTTTACCTAAGAAGATGTCTAAAAAAATTGTACTGAAAATTTTGTTATTTTTTCAAAAAATATAATTAATTTTTTTTTCTCAATAAGTAATAACTAATGGATTTCCCTGTCCCTGCTTTTATTTAACACTTAAAAGCCTCTTCAGATATTAAAAAAGCGAAACATCACATCAATAAAAATCTTTAAACTGTGAACCTAGTTCCTTTAATTTATTCAAAACATTTTTGGGAAAATTTTTCAATGTAATATAATTAATTCTTCTCTATTCAGTGCTCAAGACGAAGCTCGTTAGAGCTAGGATGGACGAAGCCGGTCGCAAGGTCCTGGTCTCGAGCACGATGCACCGAACCTTTGGTCGACCCCAGTGGCTCCAGCTGCGGGACCTTTTAGCCTCCTGGAAGACTAACCTGTCTGGTGTTCAGGACGGCATGAAGAGTGTCGCCGCCGCCCAGGTAGAACTCGCGGCCAAGACTAAGGCCCCCTTGGCGATCCACTGACATTCAAGGAAATTCCACTGAGCTGGTAATCACTCGCCACCGGTGGTAATTCAAAACTCTAAGAACACTGAGTGATAAAAAAGAGAGATGACAAAATAATAGTGTCACAAGTGGGATGAATTTTCTGCTTGTAAATTGATGATTGATCAACTTTTGTAAATGGTTGCTGTTACTAGCGACATATTTTAAATGCTTTCGCTGTAGTTACATTAAGAATTTATATAAATTTTTCAATTTATTTTTTTCTTTGAACTTCTCACAGATGTCATTAAATTTTGAAATACTTATTTAAGAAAGTTTTAGAAAAACTTAACATCTTCAAGCAGTGCTTTATAAAATTATTGTAATTACTTGTATTTTATAAACTATACTCGAACTTGTGTAAAGTAGATTTGATAATTATATAAAAGTGAAACATCCTGGTTAATAACAAAAGTTTTAAGTCACGATATTAAAAAAAAAAAACTTTTTGTTAATAATAGGTTCTTAATAAATAAAATTCAATGTATGCATTTTTAATTTAAATTATTTTTTAAAAATTCAAATTAAGTATTTGATTCTGATTACTAGATACTACTATAGTCTATGATTTTTACAAGTGAAATAAAACTTGAATATTATATGTATTATGTATACATTACCGACAAAAATATACTTATTAAGGTATTTAATAAAAAATTCAATGTTTCTTTCATTTTATAACAATCACTTTATTTTCAGCCTATTGGCAAAGAATATTTTGCAAACTTTAAGCTGTTCTGGTTTTGTAATTATTGACAATATTTTTTGGCCTATTGTTGAATAATATATACCGGTTCACTCGTTGTTTAACGACTTTAGGTTTTTTTTTTCTTTTTATAACTCTATACATGGATTTTTTCATGAGTATTTACTAATCAGTCAAGTATTTGTTAAAAAAAAGTTATTGGTTTGTCATAAGTTAATATGTCTCAGAATATAAAAAATCATGAATTCTTACAGTCAATCTATTAATAAAACATGTATAAGCCAATATTTTACTGTTTTGGTTCTAGGATATTTTTCTAGGTTTATTTTTTTTATTCAAAATGGTGAATATAAAAATATATTTTCAATCGTCATTTAGAAAATATTATACTCAGAACGGCTATTAGTGTATAAATATATTTACAAAAATTCAAGTGTGCTTAAATATGAAGATTCTACTTTAAACTTCACTTTACCAGTTAATTTTTAGTTCTAGAGTTTGACTGTAAGTATACTCATAGATTGGTGCAAATTTTTAAAGAATAAAAAAAATAAAATAAAATAAAAATTTGCTTTGAAATTAACGAAATTGTTACTGCTTCAGACTGTAAATATAGTCCTCTCAAATTTTTTTTTTTTTTTTTTTTTTTTATGAAATAGAAAAATATAATTTTTTGGACTACCATATAAAAAGCTCGTCAACAATATTTTCATTCTTAGATCACATAAAATGTCAAAAATAAATTTTATATATGTTTTTTAGATACCATACTAACATTAAACGATTTAAATTTAGGTTCTTACATCATCCAAGTGCAAATTCATTTCATAATTAAAACGTAATAGAGGCTCTTTAAAAAACTATGATAAATTTTCTTTTTATATAATTAGTACAATAGCCTTTTTACATTCATATACATTCACATTCTGTAAAAATTCAAGTTTGGCTCCATCTCTGTAAACAGGATTTAAATTTCATTTGTAACAGTCCTCAATATTCTTATAAACTTACTAAAAACGGTGGGCTTATGTAATTATTATTTAAAGGTACTTTTCGATACTCGCAAACTCAATGATGAAAAAAAAAAAAAAGTCAATCCTCATTGACAATCAAGCATTACTTCTACTTTTTTTATAAATCACCGGCACGATATAAAACACTTAAAATACATTTCTTTTATTATTTCGATAAACTGACTCTATTTTGTAGCGTCTGACAAGGTTTTGAAAATAATAATCTTAAAACAGCTTTTGTTACTCAGTAATAAAATACTCATTAGTCACTAACTCTTTGTAAGATATTCTTGCATGTCGCTGCTCTATTCGGAATAATGTTTTTAATAAAAAATAAAATAAAAATATCGGTTGATGTACGAAAGTCACAGCATTGTAAAAAAAAGAAATAAAATAAAAATAATAACATCACATTTTTTTCTCCGACTTATGATTCGGATAAACTCAAAGAGTCCAAAGACTCCTTAAGTCAGATTTGAGTTGAAAATCTAGGACGCGGTAGATCACCAAAAACAGCATCGCCGTGCACGCTTTTAGCTAATGCCTTTATAGATGCTTGTATATTGTGTGGATCCATTGGATCTTCAGAAATCTAAAAAAAAAAAAAAAATTTCATTTAGTAACATGCCTAAAAGTACAAAAGCCTTCAATTACTGATTTTTTTTTTATTGAAACAATTTTATGTTCATGTTTTACACTAAGTAAATTTTGAAAAATTATCTAACTAACAAAAAAGTGATTTATTTTTCATCTAAATGATTGAAGTGAAAGAAATAATTAAAAACAGTATATTTTTTCTGTGGAAAGCCTTACATTTAATTTTAAAATAAAATTTATCAAGTTTAGAAAAATAGTTTACAAAACAGTTTCTAATAGTAAGATAATAAAAAGTTTACAAAATTACTTTGAATTTTAATAAATAAGTTTTACTTAGAAGAGAATACGTTTTACTATAATTGCTACTATCTCAAATTTATGGTATTCATTTCGTTCTCATTTATTTACAAAGGAAATATAGAGTAAATAAATAAAATTATTTCAAATTACCTGTTCATCGTTTTTATCTTGTATCCTCTGACTAAATGGATGAAAAACAGGCACGGTTACCGGCAATGACCTGGCAACTGGGGGATAGCCACCCCCGTGGTTTCTAGAGATGTGAGATGAGTCGTTTCCAGAATCTGGAAAAAAAAATCCAGCTTTAAGAATTATATTTTTTCAAACAAAGTAAATGAGTAAGTATAAAACTTAAGTAACCTTCGGCATCCGACTCAAGATCGGATACTTCTGAATTTCTGACGGTTGGAGTATCATCCATCCCTTCAAAAAAGAACAAACCCTCGCCGTCGTAGCTGGTGAATTCTGGATCCAAAACGTGATTCTCTATTTTACCATTCTGTTAAAAAAATAAAATAATTAATAAAATAAATTTTTGTTATTGTTTAGAATTTTTAATCATTTTTACTCTCAAGTGTCACTTTGAAGTCTGTAAATTTTTAACACATTAAGGCATTTTAATATATTACACCCTGAATAAGTATATTAAAATAATATCTAAAAATTCACAAAGTTAAATTTTTATTTATTTTTTTCTAATTTTTTAAAACTAATTGCTAAAAAAATTATTTAAAAAGAACTCTGTAAAAACTAATTGAATTTTTCAATTATAAAACATATTATTAAACGGTAATTTTGTGTAAATTAAAGTTACGTAATTGAAAAAAATTGTGCAAAAATTTGTACTCGGACATTAATTTTTAAATCACTGAGTGATAAAAAAAACCAAGAGTTACCCTAAGATTTAATCATTAGTAATTTTTTTTTTTTTTTTTTTTTTTTCATTACTTACCACAATAGCTTTGGAATCCTTTATCAACTTTGGAGATGCTTTGTGATTCGACACAGCATTCTTTTTGTTCAAACGAGCCGTTGCATCGACGACATCATTAGGCGAGGCAGGCTTAATAGACTGAATGGTTTCTGGAGTTGCGGGGGGAGTTTCCAGATTGCTGGAAACGTCCGTGCTTCCCTCGCTTAAAATGAGCCTAAAACATCATACATTGTTTTGTTAAAATTTGTTTCTGAATAGTGAGAATTAAAATTTATTAAACCCTCAGTGAACTTAATAATTTTAATATTATTATTGTGTATTAATATAAAAACCTTGCTAGAAATGAATGTTCGTTGTGTGCGCGCTCCCTGAATTCTTCCAAAATAGTATACTGTTCCCTGGTGTAAGCCTTGATCTTTTCATCAATCAGTTTGGCTTGTCTGTGGATGGATTCTTCAAGCTGCTGATCCAAGCCACTGAGGGCTAATCTTAAATTACTGGACAACTGAGATACTGTAGACAAAAAAAAATTTTACATTATCAGTTTGTTGTTGTTGTTGTTGTTGTATTCCTGGCAACCTCGCTTGTGGGTAAAGACCCATTACAAGGGGGGTGTCAACCACATATGTGTGAGGGACCCACGCCACCTACTCTAAGTTGTTTTATACAGTTGTCTCTGTTTTGCCTTTCTCATGCTTTTTAACGTGGTTTCTGCCCAATTCTCGTTTTTGTGTCCCTACTTTAATAACCCCCTTAAGAAACCCCGATTGAACGAATCTCTCGAGCGATGCTTGCATTTTGGTTTTCGGGGACTCAGTCGACCCTACTAGCCGCAAGCGCATCGGGATACTCAAGCTCAACCCGGTTAAGTAGTCAGCCTTACACACTTTTTCCGGTCGGGCATCGGTCGACTTTATTCCTCCGATTCGGACTCGCGGCTGGTCAATGTTTTCGGAGAGAATTTAGTCGGCCATTAGGATGTCCGAGTTGGAACAAGTGATGTAGGGCATCCTTACCTCACCTAAGCTACAGTGGACTTAATCCCGACAATTTTAACGCGTGAAAAAACACTCGAAAAAATCGCCGAGACCCGGGCTCGAACCCACGACCCCAAGATTGGAAGGCGCGCACTCTAGCTCGGAGCCACTGCGGCTCTCTACATTATCAGTTTAATAAATTTTTTCAGACACAGGCGAAGAAAATTATTATAACAAGTTATTTAATTTTTTGGAGAAATAAATACATTTCAAAAGTAATGAATTCTTGGGTTTAAAACACAAAAGGTTTTATGAAAAACTGTAACTTTTCATGAGTATTATTACAAGAATTATTGTTTAAGTTTTATGACAAATAAGATTCTCCACTTTAAACTAACCATTCTAAACTCCACTCTAAACTAACTATTTGTTAGAAAATTTTATTAAATTTCCTCAAATTTATTAAATCTATAAAACAAAAAAATATGAATGAATTTTGATTCTCCATAGAATAAATATTTACATCTAAAAATTATATATGTAAACCACACAAGGTACTCATATAAGTTACACGTGAATTTATTTATTTTTTTGAGTACCCACCAGAAAACTTGCTGAGTTGATCAAGAGGATCGAAGTCGTCCATTTTACGTCGATCTATGACTATCCTGAAGACTGGGCTGTAGTTTGGACTAGCTTTTAATCGCAGAAATTCTTCTTCGGAGCTCTGAGAAAAAATATAATACTTTTATTAATTTGATTTAAAAATTTTAGTTTAAGAATAAAAATGAGATTGTACTTACAATAAGCTTACTATTAATTAAAACCATAGCTGCACCTAATTCTCGATGTACTGCGTGGGTGTACATCAAACAGTTGTAGCAGCGATGAATAACCCAAGAGCCTATGTTTTGTACCTCAACAAGGCCTGGTTGCTCCTTCATTATATTTTCCAACTCTTTTGTAGTGGCAAGTGGCTGAATTAGAATATAAATTATTTATTTGTACACAACATGTAATATCAAAATTTGTTTGTGTACTTACATTACTAAAAAAAGCATTATCCTGCTCATTAATATTTAGGTCTTTGTCATCAATATTGACTTGATGTAAATTATTTCCTTTTGTTTTGATGGATACATTCAGACAGTTGCATGTTAAAAGCATTTTTTTAACTTTAAAAAAGAAGTAACTTCTTTGAAATTTTTTTGACTGAACTCAACTGCTTGTTTGGCAAATATATTATTTAGTTTATCATGAATCCAACTTCAAAACATTTTAGGACAGAAGTTTGTTTGAGACTTTTGTGTGACCTGTAAGAAAAAAAAAAAAAAAAAAAATGAACCATTGCACTGTTTAAATAAAATTATTTTTAGACTGCAGTTGCATATTAAACTATTTTTAGGCATTGTCAACAATAATAAATATCATTTTCTCAAACTATCAATGTTTATTCTTTGAAACCATTCAGAAAAAAAAACCTGAAAAACAAGTTTTGTAATTTATGCAAATTGAAATGTTTTTGCTCAAGAATATTTTAATCAAATTGAATGCACTGCATGTGCTTATTTTTATGTGTATATCTTCTGAATGAAAAGAATTCATAGGATAAAAATGTTAAGTATCTCATCATTATTTTGAATTAAAAATTTTGCTGATAACAATTACATTGATAGTAGCTAAATATCAGGCATTTCTATTTATAAAATTTCATTAAACAATTTTTACAGTAGTCATATGGAAACAGCTAAATAAGTTCTTTGGAAACAATCATTTAAAAAAAATAAAAATTATTAAATTAATATCATAATTTTAGTCAATTATGATATTAATCATTGATAACAAAGAATTCCAATCTTGACATAATTTGATATTTTTTTCCTAATTATCTTTTGTCATTATAACAATTTAATTATTTACTAAAAAAATGAAAACAAAGTAATAAAAATCATCATAAAAAAGCTGTTATCATTATGTCATTTACATAGCATAAAACTTATAGTTATGATAAATATTGAGGAAAATGTAAGTTTCAAACTCAAAATATTCTTAGTAAAAATTTGAAATTTCAATTGGGAGTGCTAAAAAGCTATTTAAAGTCATGTAAAACAAAACTATAAACATTGTATACAACAACACTTGGGAACCTTTGGAAAAAAAAATTGTCCTTTAAATAAATTTTCAATTAAACTGATAAATCAATTGAAAGTCAACATTAATAGGGGATGATCTATAAAATTGATTTAAAAAATTAAAAATATAATTTATACTCTTGAAATGAAACTGTAATCTTCAAATAAATAATTGAACATGTAATAAAATCAAGAAACCTTGGTATTGATTAAAGCAAAATTTATTTGGAACAATTTAAATGCATCAAATTTGATAAGTAAAATTTATAAATCATATATAACCTCAATAAACACACATATTAATAACTAGAAAAATTGTACAAGAAAACATTAAAAAAGCTATTCGATCAAGAAAGTCTTCATGAAATTCATTTTGAATGGAATTTTAAAAAATCAATTAGAAGACAGCTCTGTGGTACTAAATCTATAGTGGTACTACCAGTACCTTCATCAATAAAATAATTATTAATCAATCATAAGCTTACTATGCATACATACTGAATTTTATAAATCTTTTACTTGACAAAATTGTAAAAATCATTTAGGTCAGCAGTGGTCTATGATAAAAATTAATTTTTTTACCAGTCCCCAATCAAACACAAAATAAAAAATAAAAAACAGTTGAAAGTTACCATTGTTCAAGCAGAAAACCCCACAGTAAAAATTTATTTTGAAACAAACAAAAGAACAGTTCCCATATAAATAAAAGAACTTGGAGAAAGACTAACAAGTTACAATAAGCAAATTTGACTTTGAAACATCATGAGTGTAAACCATTCCCCGTAGCTTCTAGAAAGTATACTTCAACAATAACCTCAAAGTTTAGCTCCCTAAAACTGCACCGGAAACTTCTGAAGTCCCACGAAAAAACTACCGTTGAGCCCTAACTAACACACTCCTCTTAACTTGAATAAAAAAAAAAAGTGAGAAAGAAAGAAAAAACGACAGCCTCTCCTCAGCACTCTAACTGCTGTCTCTCTCTCTCTCTTTCTCCCATAATCACGGGCCAAACTTACACAAAAGCAATAGAAAAACATCGCAATTTCGGGTACCAGCCTGCGCCCTGCACCCACCCACTCGAAAAATGTGTTTTCGTAAACACAACCGCGATCAAGAGAGATAGAGATAGGTAGAGAGAGAGAGAAAGACACAGCCCTAGGAGAGCACTACACAAAGAAAAAAAACCGATCGGTTGATTCTTACCTGCCGGCGCTCGCGGGTTGGTTGTTTATTACCGGGTATTGTTGCAGAGGCACGTTGAACGAACGAACGACGTGCGATAATTGCAATCAGTCGTCGTGCGGACGGTCTATTAATAAAACGCCGATAGATAGGTAGAAGCGAGCTAGCGAATCGAATACCTACCTACGTAGGTACGTACTCAGTGCTGCGATGTTGCGCTGACCCGATCACACAAAGAACTGCGCGGGCCGTCCGTCGTCGGCGCAGAGCTCGCCTCGCACGAGAGACAAAGACGGACTATAGTTTGTATATATGTATACACGTGCTGCGTGGTACTGGTCTACGTGCGGAATCAAACGTTACCCCCACCCGACCCCCTATTTTCGAATTTCGGGTTTGCGAATCGCGGGGCGATATGTTTGTTGATCTATTATTTAAACTTTAGAATTACGCGATTACGTCGAGGTAACCCGGACGCGTGCAGTTAGGCTGATTTATCCAAAAGGAGTTTTTGAGAGGAGTTTTTTAGTGGTGTTGTAAGTATAGTTTGCAAGCAAGTCAAGGACAAATTTTTTTAGGTACGGTCTTTTTTTTCGTAGTACAGTGGGCCAGCTCTCGGAACAAAAGATAACTCGATTAGCGTGGGCCAAACAAACGAAATTTCTAAGACACTCGTGAACACACATTAAAAATTTAACAAGTGTAATCTAGGTAATTAAATATATATGATGATGATAAATTGCAAAAAAAAAAAATTTATAACGCTTGTTTGGTAGGGAATAAACCGAGGGGCTATGCACTCCAGAATCACTAAAAGAATCACACACAAAAATCAATATAATCAATAAAATATCAATTTCATTTCAAGTAAAAATCTTCGAAAAATATTATTTTTAACAAAATATCAACTAAAACTAATTCCAAGGCTCTAAACACTTTAAATTTCCCAAAAGAATCACAAAAGAATCAAAAAGAATCAAAAAGAATCAAAAGAATCATCAATGATTCTGGAGTGCATAGCCCCTCGGAATAAACCTAAATAAGCTAAAAATAATTATGTATAAATTATTAACTACTGTATTAATTGTGTTCAATGATAACAAAAATTATAAATAAAAGGATTAGGCTATACAATAAATTAAGTATCTTGAATTGATGTACTATACGGTAAAAATTAAATATTTTAGCTTAATCCTTATCTCCGAATACTTTCTTTCAAGTTTGTAACTGAAAAATTAAATAGAACAAAAAATAAGTTTATCTATTAGAAACATATTAATTAAATTTACTTCTTTCTGCAGTTACTAAATTAAGTAATAGTAATAAATATTTTAAATTAAAAAAATTTTTAGAATATTACACTTAAAAATTTCACATTGCATAGATGCGTTTACAACCGGGAATTGAATTTAAAGTTTTTTTACGATGAAGATTTGAACTCCGAAAATCTATCACTTTCACCGCGAGGCTTGTTTTGATCGAGCTGGATTTCGGAAACGGTGTCAGTCCTGACCATAAATTAATTCAGATTTTTAAAAAATACAAATTTCACATCCAGTGTAACCGTCCATTTTTTAAAGATTATAAATATTAATTAATAATTAATTTAAATAATTACCACATCAAAAAATTATTGATGTAAACATTAGTGATCATTTTTTTTTTTTTTTTAGCTTAGCGTTTTTGGAAACACTGCTACAACAAATTTATTTTATTTGGTTTTAGCAAAAATAATGAGAATAGATTTTTTTTTTTAAATACTTATATTGCCAATCATGTACCTAAGATAGCAAGTTGTAATTAAAATTTTTTATACTTCAAAGTCTAAAAATCGACATTCTAAAAAATACTATCTTATTGCACTAGTTTTTAAAAAACTTCAAATGTTTTTCAAAAAAAGTATGTTGAGGAAAAACAAAATGATAATTAGTTCATTTGAAGATTACCTTACCTTATTAATTGATCAAATTTCCATCAACTAACCAAATAGTTAGATCAGCCAAAAATAATTTTCGGGAAAAAAAAATGATAAAATTTGGTTTATACTAGAATTAAAATTATGTTAAGCTGAAAACAAAAAAATTTTTTGTTCTCAAAATACCAATCAAAAATTATTAACACATTTTCGGCGAAAAATTAGAAAAATATCAAGTTAAATCTATAGTTAGATAAGAGCGCGTTTAAAAAAAAAAAAAAAAAAAAAAAAAAAAAACAGTTTTTCGAGCTTATAAAATGTTAACTTAAATGATGTAATCATTAGACCAGCTCGAAAATTTATTTTTGTAAGATGATTTTTCTATAGAAACAATTTTAACGAACCGACTCGCTAGATAATTTCAGTTATAATATTAATAATTGATACTTACCGATCCCTCGAGTACCATTCAATCAAACGAAAAAAGTAGAGAGTGCTTATGTATTAGTACGTGGACGTTCAAACTCCAAAGTAAAACGACGATGAATAGACCTGATAAATCTCGCGCAGATAGCGAAACCCGTGAATGTTGTTTTTTTTCTACTCGTCGGCTACTCGATCAATCTCATCTCTCAAAATAACAAACGATTTTTTTTTTTTTTTTTTTGACAATACCGCCATACGTACTCAAACGAAAGCGTTAATTTTTTTCGACAAATACTCGAGATGTATGACCAAATAGAATTACGCATTACATCATGCAGAATTTTTTTTTTTTTTTAATGAAAATTCTACTACACGAGTCCGAGTATGATTAGCATGCATCACCGTTTCTACGATGTGATGAATTCGTTAACTAATTGAATGAATGAACTTATCTGATTTGCGCGCCGCATGGGAAAATTATTATTATTATTATTATTTATTAAGGCATACTAAAACCATTAAGGTTTACACGGCCGCATGGGAAAAGTAATGCGTTGCAAAAATTTTTTAATCGATGAATCTTTTAAACTGCTTTGGCTTAAAATACTAAAATGGTAAAAACTACTAAACTCAGTGAATTTTTATATTAGACGAATCAAATTATGAACTGGAAATTTTTATGGTTCACGAATTTATTTTAGAATATCGTTTAAAACTTTTTCCAAAAATAGGTTTTTTTAGTCGAAAAATAAATGAAAATTTGCGTCATTTTTCTTACAGCTGCAATAATTTTAAGGGAAATTTTTTTTACATAAAATTGTGAATGAACTGTTGGTATGGTTGGAGCCTAGAATATTTCCAAAAAAAACAAAATACATTTGTCGAAAATCTTTACACAAGATAAGACTTCCGTAAGCGAGGTAATTACAAATATTGAGAAGCAACTTCTCAAAGATTACGAGTTGCTCGTAAATTTTATGGCTCACGGTGGTTGCTGTACCAGAAGTATTTTTGTATTGTACGGAGTGAAATACTTGTCACGAATTTTTTCTTTTCGTTCTGTTTTTTTTTGCGCTTGTTATTTTAAATTTAATTCTACTCAATTAACTAGTTAATTAATTGGACTCTAAAATTAACGTTTAAAATAACAAATTTTTTAATTAAAAAACTTTTTTTCTTTCTATTTTCATAATATTTTTCTCTAAAATTCGGATTAAAAAACTGAGCCGATATGTGTAAACTTTAGTGGAATTAAAAACTACATGAATAATTTTAATTTTTCGAAACTAATTAACTATTTTACATTTTTCGAGGCAAACACGAATTTTTTGAATTCATTACGTACATTTTTTGGCATAATAGTAATAAAAAAAAAAAATAAATAAATAAAAACTCTTAACTGTCTGTATTTTTGTTATTTATTTACACTTTTTTATATACATTTTTTGAAACCAAAATTTTTGACATTTTTTAAATTAAATTTTTATATTTTTATAAAACTCTGGATCAGTTGTATTCTGCACGATTATTATTACCAAAAGAGGCTCAATAGTTTTAACAAAATCAATCAGCTAAACCGCTCGGCTCCGTTGATTCAACAGCTTCAGGCTTAAAAAGAAATGATTAATTTTAATCAAGATTTTTCTTTGCTGCATACTTTTACAATCAAAGAGAAGAAGTGTTTAGAAAATAGAACTAAAATTTAATTCTAAGTAAAACTTATGATTTGTGCTAAAATATTTGAATTTAATTTATTCAAGTTTTTTTTTTTAATTAATTTTTTTATTTTATCGCTTTTAATAAGCTTAGAAAAATGTATCATCATCACAAGAAATATAATTTTTTTTATTTATGTAACTTTTGGAGAGTAAAAATTAAAAAATCTTAAAACTTACCCTTGTGTATTTCAGAATTTCGTCCTTGGTTATACCCGCTCTTCCCATCAACTGAAAAAAAATATTTTCTTCAATACCACCGTCAAAAATACAATTAAATTTATACGTTACCCGGGAACCAAAAAACCAATTGGTATACGACACAGCTCTAAAATCGAAACAAAAAAGCAGCTGGTTTATTATTATAGTTTACGAGAAGAATTTTAATTTGAATCTGAACCTCAAGTTTGTTCAATTAATTATGATACCAGCTTATACACTAGATACTTATAAAAAAAGTTTCAAGGTAAAACTGCATCGTTTCGTTTGATTTTGAAAAAATTAAAACATTTTTTTTAATATTTCACCAGCTGATAATCCGGTTTCCTGTATCAATTTTGGAGCTGCAGTCTGCCCGGGTATGGTATCATCCCTTACTTCGCTGACGAGTTCAACATCCTCTTCGGTAATGGTATCCACATTCACTGTTCGACTCATACTTAGATCTTCTGAATCCACAGCTCCAGCCTGCAGCAGACAATCCACCACCTTCGGATTGAACTCCTTGGCGATGTGAATCGGGGTTCGTCCATCCCCGTTCTCGGCACTCACATCAGCACCAGCCTCGACGAGCAAATTCACAAGCTCCTGGTCCCCAAACTCGGCAGCCGAGTGCATCGGCGACCACCCGGACTCGGTTTTACCATTGACGTCTACCTTCTGTTCGACGAAGTACCTGACCAATCCCTTGTCTCCGATCCACTCTATCGAAGTGTGCAAGACGCTGAGTCCAATGGAGTCCCTCTCGTGGGGACTGATTCTACCCTGGGCCAGCAGGAGTTTGGCCATCTCCACCAAGTCTCGGTCGCCCTCCTTGGCGAAAAACCTGAGGAACACGTGCAGCAAGTTTTCCCCCCACTCGCTTCGGACCCCAGTGTCCAGGTCGTGTTTCATGAGCAGCTCCAGAGTCCTCACCCGGGAGTCGAGGTTCCACCTGCACATGGAGAACTCGGCCCATAACTCGTCGCCCTCGAGGACGCGTCCGGAATTCAGAAGAGATTCGACAGAGTCTACGTCTCCATTGAGAACAGCGTAAATCAGGGTGTCTTGGTCAGCTTCCAGGAACTCGGTCAGGAAGTCGAGGTACTCCTTTTTGTATTCTCCCGCGCAGTGCTGTCTCAGTAGCGAGAAGACGACGCGCTTCCGGGCTTTTGGGTCCTCGAGGAGGTCCTTCGAGTTGGCCAGGATGTCCCGGGCGGCGGTTAGATTATTCAAGCTGAGGGCCTTGTTCAGGGTAAAGTCCAGGGTCGACAGTTTGATCCTGCGTTCGCGATCGTTCATTTTGGTATTTTTTAAATGGTTCAGGGTAACCAAGCTGGCTCCTTGTTTGCGAATTTAACCGAAAATCGATACCGGCCACAACACTGTAGAGCTCAACATCGGATGTAGGACTTTGAACTGCCCTGCAGCAGCAGCTGCTCTCGCATCTTTACGGCTTTGTTTGGTGCTACAGCGAAAAATAGGGAGAGGGGGAGATCGCAGGCCCCGACCGCACAGCATCGAATATGCAGCAATGGTGACCCGTACAGTCGCTGCATAATAAAAGAAAAAACTTTAAACTCTGCTACAGCACAATAACACAACAGTATACAAAAGATGACAACACCTGGAATGATGAAATTCCTTTTAAAGTTTAAAGATTAAATATTGTGATTTAAAAGAATATGAATAACACCAAATTTTATGTAAATGTAAAAAAATCAAACTTTATTGTTATATACTCTGTTACTGATAATTATTATCATTCTCTTTAGACCCTGATAAGGACCTGAAACATCGGTAAAATAAAACTATATTTCAACGATGTTTTTATTACCCTTATATTTCAACTAAAATGAGCGATACCAACAATCACTATTTATTGAGAAAAACTTTAATTTAGTGCAAAAGTGTCAGCTGATAAATGATCGTAATTCTCGACGATTTCGAATATTATATTTTGTTGCCCAAAAAAGTATAGTTTTGAAAAATTTTAGCAACAGTCTAAACGAGTCATGATGAAATTAAATAAAAAATTAGTTTTTCTTTAACAAAGACACTAGAGTATTTTTCCGATTTTAGACACAAGTCCAAAACTAGAGTCTTCAAAACTTATAAAAAGGCTCAAATCTTACTATAACTCAAAAATTTTTGATCCTCGTCACAAAAATTGACAAGTTTGACAAAATCTATCCAAATTTTAATTTATATACTCATATTCTAATTAATTATTACAGTATTTGCCAAACAGCTTAATTACAATAACTTGATACTATGAAACCTTAAATTTAAAAGTTAGCACACTATTCAAATTTTACAATTTACTTACAGAATTGAACGGTCTTGTAAAACAAAAAAAAATCATGCGATAATTTCTCCTAAAAAACTCTAAACTTAAAGACTCATTTATGAACGTGATTGTGCACGCGAGTAACTGCAACAGTGACAGGTGCAAAGAGACGAACTGCGCCTTCAGGCTCAAGTGGCTGTTTGCACGCGAAAGACTGCAACCTGTTGTCGAGCCGTAATTTACAGTGGTATTGCAAAACAATTTTTCCTAAAGTGCGAAAACACGCTGATAAGTGTTTGGATTCCGAATGTCCGGCGTCTTTGTGTTCCCGGATCAAAGCAACTAGTCCTAAGGAAACGTACTGCCTTTGAAGTACATTTGTATATCTTCTATACGAAAGAAGACAGTTGGGTCAATATACTCAAGTTAAAATCAAAAACAAGAAAACTTAACTTTCCTCGAAAAAACAATGGATGCGTTTTTATTATTATTATCATTATTGTTATTTTTCAAGCTGGTAGACAAATATCACTATAACTGAATATTTGAAATATTTTTGTGGAGTGTCCATTTTTTAGCTTTTTACTTAGGTATAAATTTTTCTAAATCAAAGGGTAATGATGGTTACTACAAAGAATATTTAGTGTTATTTTTATTTTAAACAAACTTGGACAAAGTGTCTACGCGATCTAAATTTTTTAACAAAAAGACTTGGTTCTAAACAAAAGATTTTTAATTGAGTTTTTATTACTTTTACGTTTAATTAAAGTCGGTGTTACGTCAGAAAAGAAAAACCTAATTTTTTATATTTTTAATGCAAATTGAAAATAGTGTAAACGGATTTGTATCAAATATTTTATTTGCATTTTAATGTAAGTAAAAGCTTAGTCATTAATATAAACAAATTAAACGAAATAATGTTATTATTTAAAAAGTATACCGAATAAATAAATTATACAAAAATATTTAGGATATTTCCAATTTATTCTGTATGAGAGTAAAAAATGAAAAAATATAGGGTACATATAGCATGGATAATTAATACTTTCAGCTTAACAGTATTCAAATAATTTAATTTGAAAAAAAAAAAAAAAAAAAAATTAGTATTCGCTTCTTGCAACATTATCAAGGGAGCTTGAGAGTTTTCCGACTAATCCACCGGGTTTCCCACTAGACGGCGCTAGCTCCAACAGAAAACACTACCACAATCACACATGTACACGATTACTGATTTCTCCATTGAAATTTATTGACTAGGATGGATCCACAAAAGGACACGTCAAATCTTCAAATGCTGCCTCACAAACCACAATATCATAAATAGTTTAAATTAATACAACCAGTAAGGTTTTTTTTCGATATATTTGAAAAATACTGGTCAATTTTTATAACAACAATACCGGTCTTTAATATTTAGAACGCCTGAGATCGAAAACAATAGGAAACATTTACCCACGCAAGCTCCGGTACAAGGACTCACAGACAAAGACTGCATTCAGATGAAATCGAGGATGATATACAACAAAATGTATTTTTTTTAAATTATGGAGGCTGTTAACAGTGCTAACAGATTTTTATTTCCGCTGAGAATCAATCTAGCTGCAGTTGGGATGATTCTGAGATGATCGTGATTTCGATACAATCGGTAATTGTACAATTGCACCTTAAAAAGATAACACATTAAAGCTTCAGACGAAAAAAGTTCTAATTTATTCGCACAATGAAAAAAATTTACATTTCATAAATAATAATGCTAACTGTGGAGTTTGAAAATTCACATAAATACCGATTCAATCGATGGAGTTTGAAAAAAAGTAGTAAGCAATGTAACAAAATTTTTATCTTCAGAAACCTGAGCAAGAGTTGTACATTGATCGAATCAAATATATATTATACTCAAGTGTCAGGATACAAGTGCGAACTGGGTTTTAATAAATGTTTAACTTGCTCTGACCTGTCACCATGAAAAAGATTGCTCGGATTGCGATCGATATGTGATTCTCTCGTATCATGAGAACACCGTGAAAAAAATTGTGTGTACCCCCAGTACATCCCTTCTTTAGAGCAATTTTTTTTTTTTTTTTTTAACTCCTTTTTCAGGGGTTATAATCCTGTGGGAGATGTATCCGTACCTTTGGGGTAATTCATACTTACGCACAGAAAGGAGAAAAGTAAGAGGGCCTGATTAACTGAGACGATACCCCAGGAGAGCAGACCTAGTCCAAATGGACATTTAATGACTCAATCCTAGTCTAATGAGAAACGAAGCAGAGCCGAACTAGCCAAACCATGGCTGATTTCCAAAAGCCAATTGGACTGAAATAATTTTTTGCATATTCTAACACTGTACCTTTTTCTTTGGTTTTCATATCTATAAAACAATGTGATTCTGATATTTTGAACTTGAATTGTAAAGCAGACCTTATTCTAATAAGGGTACCAAAAGTATCAAATCGGTAGTTACAAACGCTCATATCCGGTAGTTACCAAAAAAAATTTTCGAACAAAAATTCAAGCTAAAATTTAAATTGAAAATAAACTTGAACAGAAGATTAACTTACTCAACTAATTCTTCGTTTAAAAACTAAACTCTCCTGAGTTCAGTCTTGAGCAGCATTGAGCACTCTTGAGTAGAATAAATTTTAATTTGCATTTAACTAACAAGCTGGGAAATTGGCGACCTTTTTTTTTTAGCTCAAATGAAATTTCGGTAGTTACAAAACCTTCTTAGAATAAGGTCTGTTGTAAAGTATAAATTATTCTAATCAGTTTGAAAATTTTTGACAAAAAACAGATGGCTAAGATGAAGATTGAATGAGCGACCAGAGTAAGTTTCTCAATAAGATAAATATTTGCGGTTGTTTTTCTTCAAACGTTCGACAAAAATCTTTCGATCTTAATATTCAAGTTGAAAGAAATAATTTCGTATTAATCATTCAAAACTTATCAATTTTATGGTTTTAAAAGTAAATTAATTTATAGTAAAAAATTTAATATTTAATCAAGAGAATTTTTTTGTATTAGACACTACTCAATTTGGTCAAATTATAAAAGTACAATTTTTTACTCGTTAATTAAGTTATTGGTCTTAAATAATGTGCTTACTGAGAAAGAAAACAAACGATCTTTTGAAATCGAATCTAGCATTATCTAATTTAAAGCTGAAGCACAATAAATGGATTTCTAGTCATAATATACATAAAAATTACTTACAGTAAAATATTTATAAATATTAAACTTTGTTATTTATTTCCACATCCCATCACCCAGAAAACCCAGCTCGATATTTTATTTTATCAAAATATTCTTTGATCAAAGCACTTTGAATTTTTAAATTTTAAATTTTGAAGAATATATTGTATTATTAATCCTGTAATTAAATATTATTATAATTTTTTTTTCATAAACGCTTAATTGGGGTATACTATTTAAGTCAAAAAACATGAACACAAAAAATTAAAATTAACAATTTCTTGAAATTTTTACTATTTTTAACCAATTTAAGTTCTTCAAACTTTTTCAAATAATATTTTTCTGTAAAAACTTTTTTTTGCAGTTTCCAAAATTTATTTCTAACGACTTATTACGTGCATTTTGCAAAATTTTAATTTCGACTCAAATTAAATAACATCTCCAAAAAAAGTTAAATTTTTTTTTGTGTGTGTGCCCTGTACAAAATACACAATTGTCGAACAATTGTATTACAAGTACATACCTGTAAAGCAGGAAATAATTAATTAATTGTTAAGCTGACTTTGATTTTGATTGACATCTTTAAGTAAAACCCCAAAATGAGCATTTACTTTAGAAAATGAGCCCCTAATTAGGCCTCATTACTTTCGTTAAAAAGAAAAAAGAAATAATTTCGTATAGGGGGCGCCACAATCGTCTCAATACAAAATCTAATGACTAATGCGTCG
Source organism: Encarsia formosa (assembly GCA_038277355.1). Lineage (NCBI taxonomy): Eukaryota > Metazoa > Arthropoda > Insecta > Hymenoptera > Aphelinidae > Encarsia > Encarsia formosa. Next base: position 11,579,512 of record CM076186.1, on the reverse strand, counting down.
GTGGTGGGGGTAAAGAGGGGAAGACAAACGAGAGCAAAAGAGACAAACTGCAGCGATCCGAGCAGTAGGGCGTCGGGACGACGGCCATCGGGAGCCGCCGCCGCCGTCGCAGTCCCTCGGCGGCCGCAGTTCGGTGCGTGCCTTGCTCCGATGTGGACGTCTCTTCGCGCATGTGAAGTTTTTCTCGTGCACAAGATACATTAACGACTTTTTTATAGGTATTTTTCTCACTTTTATTTATGTACGTACTCTTAATGCCGAGGAAAATCTTTTTTTTCTTTGTACGAACCCTGTTAGAGTTGAGTTTAGGGGGAGGAGCAGCCGTCTCTTCCGGTCTGATTTTCTGAGGCGAGTGTGACTGAGTGAGACTTTTGGCTTGTTGAGTGACGCCATTGTGAGAGCACCTTTATTTTCACTTCAATGCGCAGACGTTGCATTTAAATTGTTCGGAAAAAAAAATTCCGAAAATCCGGTGAGAACGCACCCTGCGATTTTACGGCGGAAGATTTAGATTTTTGTTTTCGCAAATATTGTTGAATTGAAAATTGAGTGTTTTTCAAAAAATTGTATTTCTGAAATTTTTTATGATTTCTTTTAAAGTGAAAAAAAACAACCTAAATGTGCAAAATTATAATGCATTGCAAGGTTGTTAAATTAATTTATTTAATTGAATATTTAATAATCAAAATAAGCATAAATTAAGAGAATACAGAAAATATTCGTATAGTTATACATTTATTAATTTTATTAGTTTATCATGACTATTTCTGAAAACTTTCAAAAAACCAACTTGTTTATTATATTGCACGGGGGCTCATCGTTACAAAAATATTGCTTAAGTTGATACAGATGTTTATAATTTTATAATATTTATAAAATTACGAACATAAAAATATTCGATAAACTATTTCCAAGTTTTTTATTTTTTTTATTGTACCTTTATCTATACCATATTTTGGTTAATTAAACTTTATTTTTTTACTGTTTAAAACGATTATATAAATATTTTTAGTAACTAAATAAATTGAAATAACTGAAAAATTTATATATCATGGGTTTGCTATCATTTCGCAGATAAATTCAAGGCCTCTGCAACTTTTATGAACTTTGTTTTCATAGTTTGTCACTTTAGAAATACATACAAAAAAAAAAATTCAGAATCATATATTTATGATAATAATTTTAGACCATATGATACGCAAAAATTAAAAACCTGCATTTTTTTCGAGTTTTTAAGTTAATTTGAAAGTTTTTGCAGGCACTTGCATGACGCAGCTTTTTTCCTATATATACTTATCGAATTTTTTTTTCTAATGCTTAGATTGTTTGAAAAAATGCTAGTTGAAAAAAAAAATTAAAAAAGCATGCGTCGAATATTTCAAAAAATTTTCTAAAGTATTCACAAATTATATTGACAGAAAGTTATTTCAGTAAAGGTTGTAAAGACATTGAACTCTATTCTCAAGTCAATTTAAATACCTAACCACATTTAGGTACCCAGTCCCAGCCCTATAGGGCCCACAGTGCTAGAGTAGCCTGTCCTCATTGGTCATTTTGAGGCCCCCTCCAGTTTAAGTCCTACATTGTCTTTCAGCTATAAATTGAGTTCCGCACAGAATAATGTCTCAGTCTTGTGTCAAATGTAGAGAGCTTTGATACAATTTACCGTTGTTAGTAAAAAACAATAATAATCGTCAAAGAAGTTCCAACATGTCTTATTTAACACTATAGTATGTATAATAGTATACTTTCGACACTAGTGCGTAAAAAATGAACTTTGAAATGGTTTTACGCACTCGAGTCAAAAATCTGTTAAGAAGTAACATTTTGAGTGACTAAAAATCAATCCAAACTAGACAGCTTATTTGAGAGTAATTAAGGTCAAAATTGGTGTTTCGGTCTAAATAAATAAGTTAAAATATTAAGTCTTTAATTTTAGTCATCAGTTGTAATTGTTTATAAAAATGTGTCGGAAAATTTCACGTTAATTTCATTCAAAATAAATTAATTTAAACAATTTATTTTCAGCGAACTCCAAGGATTAATGGGATCCATGGGTCGTACAATAAAGGACGATACTCTGGACACGGGTGGTCACTACCACCACCACCAAGCTGTCATGAACACCGACTTCGAATGCCCCACCGAGCCCGAACCCGAAGAAAGCCCGGAGATCGACATAATAATAAGCAACGTCGTGTGTTGCTTCAGCGTAAGGTGCCACCTAAACCTCCGGGAAATCGGAATCCGGGGCTCTAACGTCAAGTACGAGAAGGGCTCAGGGCTGGTCAGGATGCGTCTCCGTAAGCCGACGATCTCGGCTACCATCACGTCCTCAGGTAAGATAACCTGTTTCGGGGCCAAGAGCGAGGACGAGGCCAAGCAGGGCGCCCGGAGGATAGCCAGGATACTCCAGAAGCTCGGGTTCAAGGTCAGACTTGACAACTACCGGATAGTCAACGTTCTGGGTAGCTGCGTTATGCCCTGGGCCATCAAGATCGAGCCCTTCTCGAGCTACTACAGGGAAGTGGTGCAGTACGAGCCCGAGATCAAGACTGGGGCTATTTACAAGATCGGAGAGCTCAAGGCCACGGTTAACATTTACTCGACGGGCAGAATCACGGTTACCGCTCCCAGCATAGGGGCCGTGCAGCAGAGTATAGAGCAGACCTACCCGATGGTCTTCGACTTCCAGAGGGCCAGGACGATCGAGGAACAGAACGATATGGAGAAGAGGAAAAGGCTAAACTACGCGGTCGTGGATGGCGGAGAAGACAGCGACGGCAGCGAGGAGTCTTGAGACTCTACTCTTTAGCGAAACTTAGTTTAATTTAATGAAGCGGTTTGATCAAACTAGTTGAGTTGAGAGATTTTTTGTTAGCTGGGTGAAACTTAAGAATCATAGAGGGATGTTTTTTGAAGTGGTCAAATGATGGGCGAATATATTTCTGTTTCTTCTTTGTTTGTTGGGGATTAACTAGAATTGTTTCGATTTTTTTCTAAAAACCATTAGGCTTATGGTAAGCTGGGTAGAAATATTCATTTTTGATAACTCAACCTCGCAGAAAGTTTGTTTTATAACTCTGGATTTTTACTTTTATGTTTTTATTTATTTAATTACTTTTTTTTTTTTTTTTTTTAATAAAAAAATAATACGCTTATGAAATTCTTCATGAACCTTTTATAAGAACAAGGATTGGAATAGAAATATTAGCTATGTAGTTTACGTAGATTAGCCTGATTAATTGTTTTTCGTTGATTTTATGATTTACTACTTATAATAGACTAATTTATTGAAAAATTTATTTTAACTTTTAATTAACTTACAAAAGATTTTTAATATCATGGAAAATTTAAGGAAATTTTTTTATAATCTCTGACATAATTTTTCTCGGAATTTTTAAATATTACCGTGTTTCCTCGATAATAAGCACACGTTTATTTTCTTTTTTTTTCTTCTAAAGAGGCTTATTTATACCTGGGTAAGTTAAGTATCGAATTCAGAAAAGGGTTTATTTTCGGGGAAGGCTTGATTTGAAAATTTAAGAAGGGCTTATTTTCGAAGGAGGACTGTGATAATCGGGGAAACGCGGTAGTCTAATCACAAATGAATATTTTTTCCTATTACTTGTGTATTCAAACCGATTTATAAAAAGGCGGTACAAAAATTAATTTAAAATAGACTCAGCTGGTTTTGACAACGTACGCTTCGATTATCGGCAAGTTATATTTAAGTAACATGTCAGTTTTATACCAAAACTACTCATTTTTCACTTATAAGACTTTGTATTTTCCTATTTAGTATATTTATATTACAAAAATAATGTGTTCAAAAAGTTCAGGACAAACTTTTCTGAACCAAAGAGTTTACCTACAAAAGGTTCAACTTGACTGCTGAAGTAGTTTTAGCTTAATTTATTCATTATATTAAATTTTATAAGCTGTTAGTATAAAATTTTATGTGTGTTCTTCAGACCATACAATAAGTAGGTACACATTTCAACTAAATGAAATGAAACAAATTGTCAAATGTAAATACATGCTTAGAAACAATTAAAAAAGAATTATTTATTGATTTTCAAAGTATCTTTTTTTTTTTTTAAATCCTAACAATCCTGTTTACTATTTTTACAATTATTATTATGCATAAGTAAAAGTACACTGCGATTCATATCGCTATGATAAAAACCAAGAATTTTATGAAATAAAATTTGGAACTAAAATACTGTAAGTTATTAAAAAATAATAAATAAGTGGACTTAAGACTTTTTTCTAAACAATAGGCTTTCAGACTTTCAACCTTTTTCCAATCGATTTTTAAAACATAGAAAGATGTACTTATTACATGCTAAATATTTAAAATATGGAAAAAATTTCTTTATTTATGGGAATTTTGACCGTTTACCTGATTACAACAGAAAAAAAAATGTTAATAGCTTTTCTAAGAAACAAAGTGCTCTTATGCTTGCTTTAGGTTTTTAGAAAATAAGTATAAAATTTTTCATTAAAAAAAAAAAAAAAGACCGCGATTGCGACATATACTTTGGTAGATATATATTTGGCAATGAATTGTTCAATTCCAAAGTTTGAAAATTTCCATTTAATGGAAAATCAGCGTGTTGGCCACATGTGTAATTGAAAAAATGCAATTTAACTCGTTATAACTTTTAATTAAAAGATCGATTTTGCTCAGAATTCGTAAAAATGTTTAATAACATCTCATTATCATCTCCAGAAAATTTGAACTGGTTCTTCATTGTCATGCATTTAGTAGAAAACCATCTTAATTTTTATGAGTTTTCGGCTCTCCGTGATTGGGGAAATTAATCACTGGTAATTATTCTATAGACAATTCTCATGACTTTTTCCAACTAAATTCAGTTCCTTTCTTTGTTGAAACTATCAGAATAATTTTTTAGCTGGAAGAAAACAAAGTTGATGAGCATTTCAAATTTTTCGTACTTATAAATATCCAAAATTGTTTACTTTTTAATGAAATTTCACTATGTATAAAATTCAAAATCTAAAGATTTGATTGTTGCAAATAACTTGGGTTGTTTGTGAATGCTAAGTTTTTTTAAAAAAGGTTATTCGAATCGTCTGCAATATGAAAAGCCTAAGTATACGGTGCGGAGATATTTCGTTGCATAAAAATTTTGTAAAAAATTAGCGCTCCCATAAAACTGCAGGTTAAATAGTCGACACAAAAGTAATAATATTTTAGATAAAGGGTCACTCCAGGTCTTGAAAATTCAGCAGCATTAATTTTTGATATTTACCTTTAAATAACTCGAATTATAAATTTTTCGGATATTTCCTTCTGATCACAGAAATCCTCTAAAATTCTAAACAAATTGTTGAACTTGCAACTTGCAAGCTGCAAGTATGTGCAAGTGTGCAACACGAGAAAAGAAAACACCTGCTCGATTGTGGCTGCACCTTGTCTCTACTGCTCGTTGAAAAAAAATCTACTTCCAACATAACCCCAAAAACACTCAGCGCGCGTCGCGCAGAGGGCACAATCCGTTGCCGCCGTTGAGTGTCCGTTGAGTAAAGAACACAACACAGCGCGGTTGGCGTCTCATAAACTTCGATCTCGTGTACCCGTGACTCTTACCCGGAGAGGTGTCAGGTTGGTTTTCTCCTGGAACGGCAAAAACCCGCAACGGTGCATCATAGCACTAAAGAGGCGGCCGCTGCGGCGCGGCCTCCCCCGACGACGCCGACATCGTCGTCGACGTCCTTGAAGCAGCACCAGCAGCAACGTCGACGACGCCCGGCCGTCGGGTTCGGCGGGATATCCAGGAAGCGTCGTAAAATGCCCGGGGCGTCACACTCGAGCAAGAAGAAGGGACGAAATAAGAGCAAACTCGCCGCCGCCGACAATTCTGAGGACGGTAACCCGGCCAACAGCGGTCCTGGGAGCGGCTCCGAGCAGCCGGTCCAGGAGTCCAACAAGTACGCCCTGGTGAGTCGTGACATTTAGTTAGCTGGTTCAGGTAACTTTTTTACATGGGTATTACAGTGTGATTAGGATGATAAATAGTTGATTCATACTTTAATTTTACTGATTGGATTATCTGTTGCAAAGCCTTTTTTTATCAGAGTAATTGCTTGGTTTCTTTTACTCTACTGATTTTGGAGTGAAAATTGTTTGTTGAATACATTAAGCTCAAAAATTTTTAGTGTCTAATACTATACTAGTTTATGACGCTCAGTATTGATTATTAAATTACAGGTATTTTAATCATGAATAATTGAATAGATGCCAACCTTTTTTTATTTGATGTGTTTCATGATAAAAAATTGTCTATTGACTGTTTTAAAAAGTATAAAAATAATTTATAATTTTATTAAATATCAGTGTAATACAGTTTTTTTTATAAACAAGTAGAATGTTCATGATTTTTACCCGGAAGACATTTATTGTTTTGTTTTTTATAAACACTTCGGTTGATTGTTGCAACCTACACATAAGCTGAAATAAAAATGACTCAATTTCTTTAGTGTTAAAATTATTTCATTAAATTATATTGTGAAATTGGTAAATTCAACTTCTATAACAGATTGCAAAATTAAAAAAACTAATGATAAATATAACAATTATTAAATTAGTGATTAAATTTTTTGAAATCAAAAAGTAACCACTATTTTCTGTTTGTAAATCTATATCTGTATTTTATTTTTTCATTTCAGTCTAAATTTATAGTTGTAAACTAAACTCACTAATGATTAATTTTCAGATGTATCTCAAAGGGGACGATGGTAGCAAACCAAACAAAATTTATTTCAGCGACAGTATTCCTATTGAGACACTTAAAGATGCTGATGAGAAAACATCACCTCAAAAAAATGGTCCATCAACATTGGACAAAGACAAAGACGACAAAACGGTATTAAGTACACTACCTAAAGCAGTAGCCAAAGAAGTAGATGGTTATGAAAAGAAAATTGGTGAAGCAGAGCCTCTTCCAAATTCATATGTTAGGTTTATCGAGCGCACCGGAGAGGAGTTGGACGGTAAGTTCTCGAAATAGTAAATCCTATGTCAAGTTTACAGTGTTTACTAAATGATTTTACTTAACTTACTGTTTGCCTATGTTGTATTATACTTAAAAATTTACACATTTCAAAGTGACATACTACATTTTGTGTATTTACAGGATAAGTAGACTATGAAAATATAAATGTATTATATATCTTCAGGGTTTGTACTCAGACAATCTGAAATTTTAAGGGAATCAGTCTCATTATCCTGAAGTTTCATACTTTTTACTATTTTTTTTCTTGTTAAATGGAAAATTAAAAAAAAAAATTTTTTTTGAGGCTGTGATAGCATAGTATTTTTAAAATTTTAAATAATCTAATTTTAAAAATTTCAAATAATCTAAACGATTTTTCAGGAGAAGTCGAGTACGATTTGGACGAGGAAGACTCGGCGTGGCTGTCGATAGTTAACGAGCGTCGGGCAAACTCAGGTCTGACGCCCAATCTTGAGGCTGACACCTTCGAGCTGCTGATGGACCGTTTAGAAAAGGAGTCGTACTTCCAGCAGCAGACCAACGGCGGAGGTGGAACGGGCGCAACCGTAACCGCGGCTGACGAGGATGCCGTGTGCTGTATATGCATGGACGGCGAGTGCCAGAACAGCAACGCTATTTTGTTCTGCGACATGTGCAACTTGGCTGTGCATCAAGACTGTTATGGAGTTCCTTATATTCCCGAGGGCCAGTGGCTGTGCAGGCGGTGCTTGCAGAGTCCGTCTAGAGCCGTTGATTGCGCTCTTTGTCCTAATCGAGGTGACTAATTTCACGAATTTTATTGACACTTTTTTACACACAATATTAGTGTCATTACTACAAGTGTCAGAGCTACAAAATCTAAGTATCGGTTTAGACGTGTACAAACTACTTCACTCTTTTAGGTGGTGCATTTAAACAAACCGACAGACCGGCAACCTGGGCCCACGTAGTCTGCGCCCTGTGGATACCCGAGGTCCGTTTCGCCAACACCGTATTCCTGGAGCCCATAGACAGCATCGAGAGCATTCCCGCGGCTCGTTGGCGTCTCACCTGCAGCGTGTGCAAGCGTCGTGGTGCCGGTGCGTGCATCCAGTGCCACAAGAGCAACTGCTACGCGGCCTTCCACGTTACCTGTGCCCAGCAGGCCGGGCTGTGCATGCGCATGCGAACCGTCCAGCCCGCGAACGGGGAGCCCATGCTGGTCCAAAAGACAGCCTACTGCGAGACCCACACCCCACCCGATTACCAGCCCAGCACCAACCCCCAGGATGCAAGAAGAAGGGCGATCGCGAACAAGAAGAGCTCGTCGGCGCCTGTAATCTCGATACCGACGATTCCACCCGAACGGATTCGCGAGATTGCTAAGTATGTTTTTGATTTTGCTCGAAAAGTATCTGAATTGTCAATGTTATCCTCGAAAACTCAGAATATTTAATTTTTGATTTATTTAATAAAACTTTTTGGGAATGTATTGATTCCGACGTTCGTGAAGCTAATCTCGGTTGAAACATGGTTATAGCTGATAAACTAATTTTCTAGACGTTTTTGAAACTTTTTTTTTCATAAACATCCAAAATTAGTTCCTTTTACAAATCAAGTATTTCAATAAGGAATAGAGTTTGTATATTCAGAAAAAATAGTTTTCGATCAATGAATTTTAGTACTTTGATTACCAATTTATTCTTACTGTGAAAAGTCTTCTTACTAGACTAATTACTGAACGAAACCGAATTGATAATATACCGATACTTTAATTCTAAATTCTAAAAATATTATAGATCTATCCTGTTTAAATATTAACTTTGATTGAACTTTCAGTTTAGCAGACGGTCTGCCAAAGAAAAATCAGTTGATCCAAAGACTGATAGCCTACTGGACCCTGAAGCGTCAGTACCGAAATGGCGTTCCGCTGCTGAGACGCCTGCAGAGCTCCCATCCTCATCCCAGGGCGCCGCCGTCGTTCAACGACTCTTCCTCGCCCACCCCGGACTCTGAGATACGTAACGAGATGTACCGCGAGCTCAAGTACTACCAGTGTCTGAGGCAGGATCTCGAGCGAGCGAGGCTACTGTGCGAGCTCGTGCGGAAACGGGAGAAGCTCAAGAGAGAGTATTTTAAAGTGTAAGTTTAGTTTGAAGTTAACAATAAAAACAGTAAAGTGTGATATTAATATTTATACGTTACTATGACGATAACTTGATGATTTTTTAAGGAATTAAATATTGTTTTGAAAATCCAGAAAATTTAAAGTCATTCAGATTTCGGGTAGTGATATTATTTTTATCTTTGTGTAAAGAATGTTGTGAGTATCAGACTGTTTATAAAATGAAAAAGCTTTTTATACCAATTAAGTATTTTCTTATCAACTAATATTTCATCTTTAACTTATACATTTTTATTTTGGAAAGATTACACATAAAAAGTCACCTTTTCATTTTTGTGAATTAAACCGGTTAAAACATTGTTATCTAAACTATCATACAAATTATTATATTGAGGAAATATTATCTTATTGTTAGTATTTGTAATTATTATGTTGTAGTTTAATAGAGATTTGATCTTGATAAGTTTGTAATTTATTTTGCAGAAAAGAAAAGTGTCTTTGGATCGAACTGAAACCACTTGAAAGTATTCTTAGATTATTACTAGAATTAATAAAACTGCGGGACCCGAACGAGGTTTTCGGTCAACCCGTGAACGTCGAGGAGGTGCCTGATTACCTCGACATCGTTACTCACCCCATGGATCTCTCAACAATGGAGGTATGTATTGCAAATAATTAAATGAAATTGAGCTATTTTTGTGGTGCACGGACTGGACTTTCTTGATGTTCATTGTAAATGTATTATGGTACTTTTATGACAATTAAATTGATTTTATGTTGTAACCTTTGAGTACCACGTGATCTATTTTTTTATTTTTTATGAATACTTTGAGTATTTAACATTCAAAATCTTCATTGAATTTAAGGATGTTTGATAAAATAAATATTTTTTTTTAGTTTACCTAAAAATCTTTATCTGTGTAAAAAAGAGGGTCAATATCTCGTGAATAAATAAACAAATAAAATCCAATTTTACGTTTCAGGATAAAATCAATCGTTCGGAGTACGAGACGATATCCGCGTTCGAGGCAGATTTCAATCTGATGGTTGACAACTGTCTGGCCTACAACCGAAAAGATACAATGTTTTACAGAGCAGGGGTCAAGATGCGGGAGCAATGCGCCCCCATAATCGAGCAGACGCGCAAGGACTACCCAGAGTTTGACATTCCATCTAGCGAAAGACTCGTCGTGGACGATGAGGTCAAAGACGAAGAAGACGAGGAGGATTTCGATCACAAGGAAAACACTGTTAATACCAGTGTCAAGGGCAAGAAGAGGGAGAGAAGTTCGCGGGTACGAAACGACTCTGAAACACATCTGAGGTGAGCTAATGAATAGAAAAAAAAAAATTTAATTAAGAGGTTGAGCACTGATTCCAAAATTATCTTGATTTATCCTCTGATAAATTGCAGTAACAGTCAAATAAATTTATTTATTTATTTAATATTTTGTTTATAAAGTAAAAATGGCTTTCAAATTTCATCAATCAATATAAAAAATTGCACTTCGTTAACTTATTCACAAGTAAATAAAAATTTACCATCAGACAAATAATTTGGATATTCATTTCTGCATAAAAGTGTTGGGGATTGAGACCAAAAATTTAAATAATGAATCCGGAATAGACGAGGATAATTTTGTGGTAAATTAAGGTAATTATTTATCTTCAATTTATTATATTGGTCTTAAATCTCACCATCACGGTAATTTTTGGAAGTGCCCGAACCCTGAAATTAAATTTTAATTTAAATCAATAATTTCTTTTCAACTTTCACGAGTTCCCAATGAGGTATAATCAAACTTTCAAAAGGAATTTTTTAGATAATATTTTTAACTAAATTCAAAGACTGTTAATTTTATATGTTTTATTATTCAAAATCAAGCCCTGAAAAAGACACTTCATTGCCAAATTCACTCAACGCAAGTCCTAATAAGACAAATCTTGTGAATTCAAGTTCGAGCGGTGGAGTCAATCGCCGTACGGCCGTGCTATTTACCCGCAAAGCTAAGGCTCGACAGAGTCGCGGTCAAGCTCACGGTAGCCCTGACGGAGAGAATAAAAAGGAGAGCGACAGTTTTAGAGTTTACAGGTAATATGTCATGAGAAAATATCTCAATTTTTTATTTTGTCATCAAATTATTAACTAAATATTTCAGTTGAAAGTAGGTATCTCTGAATCAATCGATATCAAGAGAATTAAAGTATTATTAGAATAAAAAGTGTACTTTTGCAATTAGTATAAACTATTTATGTTTCACTTATTTATTTAGACTTTTTTTTTAAATCTTTTTTAATAATTATCAATGTATGACAGGGACAAGATCATAGCTAATTTTTTGGTACTTTTGTTACTTGCTTACTTATAATAAGTTTTTTTATCTCTGTGATTTTGGTAGTATACTTTAAACTTCTTTTTTTTTAATTATTAGAAATTATTAGTTTAAAATATTTATTTATTTTTGTAGTTACAATTGAAATTTTTTTCAGTAATTATTTAATTTAATTTATTTTTCAAATAGGAGTGGCGGAGCAGACAGCGACGCAGGCGAGCGCGAGAGTCAGTCATCAAGCTGTAGCAGTTGTTCAAGTCGCTCGACGAGCCCTGAGAATTCCGACGACGAGTTCGAGGATGCCCACGACTCTCCAATTCAGAAGCCACCAAAACCATCAAAGCACAAAAATGATGAAATATCGGATGAATTCGTTGAAGCCAGCGACAAAATGGAGGTCGACAGTAACGGGGAACTGTCGTCGTTCCAACTGGTCTGGGCCAAGTGTCGAGGATACCCGTGGTACCCGGCTCTGATCATAGATCCTAGCACCCCCAAGGGGACGATTCACAAGGGTGTGCCCATACCAGCACCGCCCGAAGATGTTTTGGCCCTGAAGAGCAACCACAAAGACCCGGTTTTCCTCGTACTGTTTTTTGATACCAAGAGAACATGGTAAGTTTGATATAAATTTCAATCTATCTATGTAAATGAATAAATCAAAAAATAATAAAAAATAATTATTGCAGGCAATGGCTTCCTGGCGAGAAACTCGAACCACTGGGAGTTTCTCAGGAGCTGGATGACGCTAAGTTGGTCGAGTCTCGTAAACCAACCGACAGAAAGGCAGTCAAGAAGGCTTACCAAGAGGCACTGAATTACCAAAAAGAAACGCGCAATCCACCGGTACACGCGTCGGATGGCGATTTATAACTTACAATAAGTTAGTTAGTATTATCAATCAACTAGGTTTATAATGGTAGTCTTGTAAAAAGTTAATTTTATTACACTTCTTAGGAATTTTAATTTTAATTAATTGATAAGTAACTTTTTTGTACAAAAAAATGAAAACTATAACTGTATACACACTCTGTATTTTCTGTTTTAGTCGTTTTTATATTGATTATATAAATTGAATCTTTTTCAATGTCTATAGTGTGTTCTTTATTTTATTTTCCTATAATTTGCGGTTTGAAATCGGGTTGAGTGGCATCGGTGAGTTTTTGGGCGTACATATCTAATCGGGAAGTCATCTGCAAACAAAAGAAATTGAAAATTTTTTAATGCGCTTTAATTTTTTAATGTAAAATTGCTTTTGTTTAATTTTTAATTATAATTTTTTTTTTTTTTTTTTTATTCAACAGAAAAAAATCTAAACTTCATAAAATCCTATCTGTTTGAATAAATATTTTCAGCTTAAAAAGACCGAACAGTTTCATAGATACTATTTATTTAGATATTGAAATATTATTTTTCTTAAAAAGAACAGCATGTAATTAAAACTAGTTCTAAAAATTTATAAAATTTGACAACTCAATGGATTAATCCATACTTTACCGGAAATTGTAATATTTAAAAGGAATTTAGTAGAAGCTGTTGAAAGAAAAAAATTGATACTAACTCTCAGGCACCAGTAGTCCTTGATTTGACGAACCAAATTTAAGTCCAGCTGAAAAATTTGGAAAAAATTAACAAAATAATTATTAAAAAATTGAATTTTTTTTTTTGGACACATGAAATATACATCATTCTTAATGTCAAATTTTGTTTATCAAAAGTAATAAATTTTACTAAAATCCTGGAAAAAAGCCTACTCACACAGTCACCCTTAAATAAATATTTTTCCTTGAAAAAAAATTTATTAAAAATTTATTATAAAAATTTCGGACCTCTGCGATGAGTACACCGTCCATGTGTCTGTTGAGACCTCGAGTTCTGGCTCCGTCGGGACCGGCCACGTAACTCGACCCGTAGAACTGACCAAACTCCCGGTGAGCTGGCTTGCCGTCCCCGGAGGTGAATTCGTTCGGAAACTTTTCGATTCCGACTCGGTTTATGGCGCAGGTGTAGTAGCTGTTGGCGATGGCAGCGTTTCTCGCCTCGATCGGCCACAGCGGCTCCGAAAGGTTTCCGACCGTAGCTGATGGATTGAACACTATCTGAAATTTCAAAACGTATATTTGATGTTTCAACGGCAAAACTGCACTTTAATTTTTTTTTCATAGTATGCGTAAAGTCTTCTTTTACACATTTTGATTTTAGTGCGTAAATGATCACTTTGCACACACTTAGAAAAAACTAAAAAATACAAAAAATAGCAGTTTTAAAGCTGATGGGATTTTTTTACATTTTTTAATTTTTTCTCAGTGTTCGTCAAGCGATCATAATTCAACACACTAAAATCGTTACGTAAAAGCGCTACACGATCACACTCGAGCGTAAAGTAGCATTTTACGCTCTAGATACGAAAAATACTATTTTAGATCAAAGTCCTCATATATTTGTGCGTAAAAAAATCTCTTAGTCATTATTTATGATCTCACCTCGGCGCCATTGACGGCGAACATCATCCAATTGAGCGGATGGTGTCTGCCGTAGCAAATATTGATGGCGATTTTTCCGTACGGTGTGTCGAAAACAGGATGCCCGGTGTTTCCTTCCATGTAGTAGGTGGACTCGTTGAAGTCCCCAACCCTGGGTATGTGATTTTTCCGGTGTTTGCCGATTACTTTTCCGTCCGGACCTATGACCACGGCCGTGTTCCAGACAGTGTCGCCGTTGATCCCGTCGCGCTCCAGGATCGGGGATATTATGACCATGTTGTGCTTCTGGGCGAGAGGAGAGAGAAGTTCGGTCGAGGGTCCCGTCAACGCCTCCTCGGCGAACTCCGTCCAGGGATGTTTTTCACGGGTGCAGAAGGCGAATGGCATCGCTGAAATTACATTTGGACTTGTTAAATTTATATCACTCATTTTACTACTTTTTATATTTAAAATAAAATATGGCCCTGGTGAAGTAAAACCTTTGCACAAAATTTTCCACGAATAAAGTAACAATGAGGCGACTTTTGGTTATTCATGATTTTAGCTTTTTTAGATTGAAAGAAAATGAACTTTGCTATCAGTGCGTTGATACACGGGGGTGAAAAAATTTTTTTTGACTCATCAGCTGCAAACTAAAAAGATTCTAAATTATCAGCTTATTAAATATCGCAAGGGTCTTTTTATTCTTGGTTGATGAGTCAAAAAATTTTTTTCATCCCCGGATATCAATGAACTGATAGCAAAGCTCATTTTTTTCAATCTAAAAAAGTTATAAACATGAATAAAGGGATTTAGAAATATTTTTGTCACCAAAAGTCGCCTCATTGTAACTTAATTCGTGGCAGATTTTTGGCTAAGGTTTTTTTCCGCTGAGACCGTCGATATAGCGTTTTAGTCCTAGAGTTTGATATATAAATATAATTTAATATTTATGCATGACTATAATTTTACAAAACTTAAGTTAAACTTGCTAAAATTATAAATAATTGATTAACACTTCGAGATAAATTTTTTAAAACTAACATAAATAATGAGATTGTTAGTGTTAAAAATACTCACTCCAAGCTTCCTGCATGCAAACGATGTTGGCTCCGCACTTGGCCGCGTGTTCGATGTAGCCCGCGATTTTCTTATGTATCGCCGCGCGCTGATCCGCGATGGGCGCGTCGGTCGGCAGGACAATCGTGTTCTGGATCAGACCCACCCGGACGATCCGCGGAGGTCGTAGGTGCTCAGGTTTCGAGCCGCCGAAACGCCATCCTGCCACCTCGCACTTTGCATCGTCCAATTTCGGAATGTCCAACTTTCTGCGGGGACGAGAAGAATTTATAATACGATTTGCGGTAGATTTTTCAAATTTAGCGTAAGTATTGAAGGTAATATAATTTATTAAAATTATGTAGGTAAATTGAAAAATACCTTATCGAAATTTAGATATTTTTTATGTTTTTGATTTTTTATTTATTTAATAGATTATTTAGCCCTTCATTGGCACGTATGTTCCGCGCCCTTTATAAATAGTTGAAAAAAAACCTTATTATTAAAAAAGGAAAAAAAAATTTATAAATAAAAGAAATTTTAATTCAGTCTTCTTGGGATCAACTTAAAAAACCACCAATAATTAATTTATATTATTAACGGAAAAATAATTTTTTTTCTGAACCGTACGTTTCATGATATATCGTTAAGAAAAAATAAACAAAACATTTTAATTTTTCTAAGGGTTATGACCTGTTCGGGAAAAAGTTCATTTAAAAAAACTATCTTGAAAAAGAATGAAAGTAAATCTTAATTCTGAAACAAGTAATAAATAAATAAACAAATAAACTTAATTATAATAAGTAAAAAAGTTAACTTTTAATCGAACAGATCGTAAATGTCAAAATAATGAATGAACCCAAAGAGTAAATAAATAAACATGAATGTAATCTAAATTATTAATTTTTTTTTCGGTATTTTCTGATAACACAAGGAAAATTACCGTGTTATAAATAATTCTTATGAAAAACATTTTTTTTTTAAATTCTTGATTAGTAATTTCATTTGAATAATTTAGACAATAAAAAACAAGTTTAAATTACTCCAACTCTCGTCCGTAGATCAAACGGTTGACAAACGAGCTGCTCGACTCGCTGACTTCCTTATCTATAACATCTTCAAGAGTTAATTTGTCCAATTCCAGACTCATTTTTCTTAACTGTGTTGGTATTTCGACTATTGAGTTCTTGATTTCTACTGGTAGGAAATTTCTTGTATCGCTGCCTTGGGACTCTCGCCAAATAAGTATTATTTTTCTTCTCCTAAAAGTGCGAAACTACGAGATGCATGATCAGCGTGAAATAAGTGATAAACGCGGCGATTCTTTCTGATGAATATAAATTATCGGGTGAGATAAGATTGGTGAATTTTTAAAACTTAGCAAGATAAATTTACGATTATGCGAGATTTTAACTTTTTATCTTTACGGTTTATGCAAGTGAATCTCGTAGTTTTCGAAGCGATGTTGCAATTAAATTTCAAAAAACATAGAGATTTTCACAAAAAACTTTGCTTACTTGATAAAATTACTGCAGGAAAATTTTTAACTAAGTAACTGAGTAATACTGGTTTTTTATATTTTTATTATTCTTTGTGAACAAGTGTGTTACAATGCTAAACCGCGATTAAATAAACTAAATATTATGTACACTTTTTTGTACTCACCAATTTTTACTTTTTAACAAAAATCAATAGAAAATAACTCAAAAACTTCTGGAAAATAAATACAAAATTACTGTGTAGATATCACACCCAGCACCAGTAGCGAACGATGACGACGCCAAACTTTGAGTAAACGATCAGCTGCGGCGAAGCAGCGAAAAACGTATGAAGAATAGATAGAGAAAAACGAATGAAAAGAAAAGGCGTCGATGAGTTAAGTGGGAGAACGAAACAACCAATCGTGGGACGATTTTCCACCCTTCACGTGCTCCTCTGATCGGTTTCTTTGAGCGGTCAAAATTATGCTGCAGCAGCGAAAGCTATAGAATGAAAACCAGTTTTTTTTTCATCAATCTGGAATTTTTATTTTTTACAATATTTATTCAACAATTTTGATCGCAAGAGTAACATTCGATCACACTATAAAATTTAAAATTTATGCATTTTATGAGTAATTGATTTTTTTTTTTTTTTTTTTAAATCAATTTTCAAGTCAATCTTAAACTATTGCTTTTTGTGAGCAAATGGTTATTAAAATATATATAAAATTATCTTGTTTATATAAAAACAATACAATGAATTGTAAATATTAATGATGAGTTAAAAACTTATACATACATTTACTTGTAATTTCATTCAATATAAAAGTTAAAATTCTTATTCCTTTTAAATTTATTTTCATGTTTTTTAAACATTTGTTTGCTTAAATGTAATCACATTAGCTCTAAACTTGATTTAACTTAAATCTCTAACTTATCAAATTCTAAACAATTAAATTTATAAAATGAAAAATAATTTTTACAATTTAATCAATTATCCTCGCTTATTTGTATAAATATAATTTTTTCTCGACGATATTTATCACAGTGTTGCTTGCAAGAATATCATTTGATTATTATGCATCCATAAGTATAATTTACAATTATATACATTTCACTAACAAATTATTAAAAACAACAAACTATATATCACACTTAATTATGCAGTGGTAAGTCCGGATGCAAAACTCCCAGCTGTAGCTGCTGCTGGTGCGTGTACCTCTCGTACAAGTTCATATCACTGGGATTCGGCATGAAACCTCCCGACTCGTTCTTCTTCAGGTACTGTTCGTAAACGCTCAAACTGTTGTTCGATACCTCTAAGGGCGCGAAATTCGCGTGCTTTCCACTCGGCTCGCTGAACAATTTAGAATTGAGCTTGAGGTAGTTCGACCTGCTGGCCGAGCTCTTCTCTATGAGTACAAACTTCTTGTACAGAACCAGGTCGGTTCTTTTCGGGCAGGCCGGCTGGATCCCGTACACCTGGTTCATCGGTGGGAACAGACTCTCGAAGGAGACCATCTCCGAATCGTTCTTCGAAAGAGTCATCTGGAGGTCGGTCAAGTCCCGGCTCTCCTCGTCATCGGAGCTGGAACAGCTGGAGCTCGCACTAGACGCGGTGCTCCCCGTGCTGCTCTGTCCGGTCAGCGACGGGTTCTTCATGTTCACTGAGTTCTTGTTGCCGGTCTCCTCTCGTCTCTTGCCTGGGCGGACCCTCACCACGAATGGGCTGAACTCGGTCGTGAAGTGGGGCATGAAGTCCCGGACCGAGTGACTTACCGTATAAGCGTAGACCTCCGACAGTACCGACAGCTCGTAGGGTTTGTAGTAGTCGTAATAGACGTCTATCATCTCCTTAGAGGTGTCTTGGAGCTGGATCATCTCCGAGCAGGTCTTGGTGACCTCGGACAGCGCATACGGGAAGCATCTGAAGATAAAACACAAGTTTATTAGCAAAAATGGGATCTAGAAGGCCCAAGGTTTTTGAAAAAATATTCAGAAGGGTTATTTTTTAAATTATAAATAATTATAATCAAGGGACATGTAACGACATCTCCTTGTCAGTCAAGTTGATTATCGTGTACATCCCAAAACGCTACTGACCTGGGGATGTTGGTATCCCACCACTGGGTAAGAACCTTCGTCTTGGTGGAGTACTTGGTAGCCAATTTGTGGTGCAGGTAATAATCCGTCAGGGACTCCCAGATGGGAGGTTTGCCCTCTTCGGGGACGAACAAACCCAGGAACAGGTTCATCGTGTGCTGCTTCTCCTGGTCGCTGAAGGTGTTGCTGTAGTACCTACTCAGGGTCTGCATGATGTCGTTACCCTGACTCGTCCAGGGCGCTGTTTTCCTGTAGGTCTTTATTCTGTGCACCAGCTGGGAGCCGCCGTACTGAAGGGCCAGAGTGTCGCCGTGGTCCTCGTAAAGCTCCTCGAGCATCCTGACGCAATCGGTGTCGAAGTCGAGCTTGGGAGACGTCAGGATTCCCAGGGCGTACAGTTGGTACCCCAAGGCGCACTTGCCGATCGCGAACTGGGCCGTGTTGGTTCGGTCGAGACAGTCGACGCAGTTGGTTCTGATTATGCCCGTCTGCAGGGTTCCCTTTCTCCTGAAGTCTTTGCTGATCTTGTCGTTCAAGAAGTTGAAGCTGGATGACTCTGTCGATGACTTCATGGAGTCAGAGAGGTTCGAAGTGGATTCTGTTTTTAGAAATTTCTTCATACCTGGGACCTGATACTTATTGCAGCAAAAGTCTGGAGACTGAAATATACCAGTTTTCAGTATGGCATTGTTTGCAATACTGGCAAGTCTCTGCATGACATTGGCCTCCCTGCCTTTGTTCTTCCTAGCCATGTCAAAGCTTATATACTGTATGTTGTGCTCAGGTGGCAGAAACTGGTTCAAATACTTTACGGACATGCTCATTTCCTCGCTCAAGGTGCTCTCGTGCTTCTTCTTCTCCCTCTTCTTGACAAGATTCAGAATGATGATGGGTGAACCATACCTTTTGAGAAGTTTGTTGAAGTGAGCACCTGCAGTCTCTACGTAGGGCTCACACAGGTCAACTGATATCATTGGTTTTGGTACCATCTTGCTTATGTCCTGGCTCCAGTGACCAGGCACAGAGCCCCTCATCTGTACAAATGAACTGAAACGACCTGGGTACAACGCACTGATACCCAAGTCATGGACTATTTGTTCCGTTTCCACTTCATTGGCCACATCGCCTTCAAAGTTAGCTCCCCTCTTGAGAAACCTTGTACCGGCAAATCTGTTGCTCCTTCTCGCTATGAGGGTCACATACATGGACCTGCCAAAAATACTTATGTTTGACTGGCCTATGAAGCCGTGAACTATGTACAGAACCCAATCTGGATGCAAGTCCTTTTCCACCGGTGACAGCAGATAAGAGTTCCATATGAACCGCCTCTGGGGGTTGGATCTGATACCGTAGTGCACAATCTTTTCCCCATTCTCTTGCCAGTCCTTCTTGGTTTCCCACATGTTGATAAAGTTACTGGACTCATCTAAGTCATCGCAGTTTGACTCTGACTTGTTCAAGAGCTCATTCATTATGTGCTTTGGAGGAGCTTTGTTGTTTTGCAGGGTGCGGGTTATGTCATATGAATAGCTGAAGTAAAAATTACTGCTCAGATCAATGCTCTGAAACATCTTGACATATCTCTGCTCATCAGGGTGAAACACTCGGACAGAGTCATTTGGAATGTAAATCATAGAGGTGTCTTCAATCTTGTAGATGGTGTGGTGCCCAATGACTGCAATTTTTCTTCTTTTAGTCACCAAAATAACGTAGTAACCTTCTAAAAAGCGTATAAAACCTATAATACCGAAAGCTGAAACAGCCTTTGAAATTCCATTTGAGGCACCACGCTGGTTAGACCGATTCCTGTTTTTCATGTCAATCATCTTCACTAGGTCACGGATTTCATCCTGGGTGTATTCGATTTTGTCATCTGTAACCAGGAGTTCTTTGGGCTCCGAACGATCAATTTTTAGTACTCGAAAACGGGTCAGAGTGTTGTTCGAGCCTATGAGGTAAAAGTGAGACTTCGTGTCGTAGAGTGCTATTTTCTGCATAGACGAGATAATTTGATGAAAGTGGATTTGTGCGTCTTTTTCCTCCATGTTTAATGAAATTTTTAATCATCACTGGTACAATTGGAACTTTTTAATCACTGTGAGTCAGCCAGGCAAACTTTGGGATCAGCTGTTTGGAAAATATAGGTTAGGGTCGTTTGTTTACATGCTCGTCCGCAACTCCGGAGCGCATGCAGGCTGCAAGTTGTAAAAGCGTTCTGTGGGCGTGTCGCATGTTTTGAAGTCAAGCAAGTGTCGATTCGGGTATAAGTCTCCCTCAGGAGTGATAACCCGAAAATAAATATATAAATAAAATAAAAAGCGGGTATCGAATAGAATGTTAAAAAATTTCACACCAAATTTTTTTAATCGCCTATTAATAAATTTTGTTTGTTAATTATGTTTAATTACGTTTTGACATTTACTCAATTGTGCAAAGGCTGCTTTTACATACGTTTACATTAGTTTGGCTGTCATAAATTAAATTTATTCCTTTCTCATTGAAATGATAATTAAAAATTTAAATATTAAAAATTTTTTTTTGTAAAATGAAAATTATATTGATTTATTTGTTAAGTTTCAAAATAAAAATTCAAAATTATTTTAATTCGACCGCCACATGTTTTAATTGTTTAATAATAAAATTAATAATAATGCATAAAAATCAATAAAATGTCTTGAAAAAAATTAAACTCAATAATTACTAACGCAATTTTTTATTACAAAACATACAAAACATAAATGATAAATTATAGAATAATTCAAAACAAATCATTTTTAAAAGTACTAAGGTTAACTTGTTGTAATAGTTTTATACATAATAATGTGTATCAAAAATCATATAAAATTGTAAAAAAATAAGTAAAACATACATTTGATACATTAGATATAAAAGTTACAATATTGTGAGATTCTTGTTTTTTCTCGGGACATGATCTATTTTCCAACAACTTGAGGCTTATAGTCTGGATCAGCAGCCTTGGTGAGCTCTCGTGAGTAAAGGTCCAGTCTGCGAGTCATCTGAAAAAAGAATAAAAATTTATGTAAAAAACTTTTTTAAGCTTAAAAAATTTTTTTTTTTTAAATCTCAAATTGTGAATGAAAAGTGGGCTTACCGGGAAGTTCCATTTGTCACGAATTTGTCTGCATAAATTCAGGTCAACCTAATTAAAATACAAATTTTTAATTAATAAAAAGTAATAAATGAAAGAAAATTCAATAAATATTCAATTAAGAATTGAGGAAACCTCGCTAAGGGTAAAAGAAAAAAACCAAAAAATTTCTCGCGTTTGAAAAATATTGAATTGATTCAGCCAAAATTTAGCAGAGACTTTGTTTATAATTTTTACAAATGTGTAAACCTAAATTTAAAAATAATAATTGCTTACAACCTTTTACTCTTAAACAAATAAGTGAAAAAAAAACGGTTAATTTTGTTCTTTTTCTCGAATTTAAAAAATGTTGTCGAATTTTAAATAGGTTCACAATAAGAAAAAAAGGTCACAGAAAAAAATCTTTAAATTTTACGTCTCTGCTAAACAACAAAAGTGCGACAGCGTGGTTCATCTTTTACCTCTGGTGCGAGGCGACCGTGTAGAGTGGAAAATAAATATTTTTTATGCAACTAAAATGACATTTTGTTAATATTAAATAAGCTATTTTACAATGAGCGGTCCTTACAAAAGTGCAATAAAAATGTTAATTTTGTACCTCGGCGATTAGTATGCCATCCCCGGTGCGGTTGAGTCCTGGGGTCCGGGTACCGTCGGGCGCGGTTATGTAGCTCGAGCCGAAGAACTCGCCGAACTCCTTGCGGGCTGGTCTACCGTCGCCGGAGGTGAACTCCCGGGGGTAAACCTCGGTGCCGACCCGGTTTATGGCGCAGGTGTAGTAGCTGTTGGATACGGCTGCGCAGCGGGCCTCGATTGGCCAAAGCGTCTCGAAGTTGTTGGCTGTTATCGCCGACGGATTGAACACGATCTGAAAATATAATCAATTTTCAAAAATTTTGTCTTTTGAAATTTTTTTTTTTAATCTTTGGGAATCAATAATTTAATGTTCTGGTAGCTTTCTTCGTCGGAAGTCTTGCTTGTGTGTTTATTAACTTTTTTTTTTTAGAGTTAACTTTACAAGCACATAGTATATTATTCAATAATTCAGTTTACTTTTCAAATCAAAAGGTGATAAAATTATTAATTCTTCTTATATTTGTCACTTCACTTTAAATGGGACTTTTTGACGGGAGTTCAGTTCTAAATTCGGTCTAGTTTGGATGTGTGCTTTTTTGTGAGAGGCTCTAAAAAGTTCAATTTTTATCTCAAGGGGGATAATTATAATTAGTTAAATTTTTTCAGAAAAAGCGTATTGGTCAGCATTTTTGTCCACTCGTCTCGTGATAAATATTCAGAAAAGTTTTAATCACACCCCTGACTTTGAACTTTATTATTAGTAGTAAAACAAAACAGATTACTTTATTTTGATGATGCTTTCGTCATATTTTTGCTGGGTCTTATCGAACTTTTTTTTTCTTTGTGTGGTATGAAAAATCTTAAAATTTTATCTTCATAACAAGATGACTTTTAATATATTTTGCAGCAAAATTTCAAACCAAAAAGAAAATAAAAACTCGAATTTTTTATCGTTCTGGTGATAAAAAATTTTCGATATAAGATTGTTGTTTAACAAATTTTTGGTAAAAACAAACAGAAAGATAACTATGAGAATTTAATGCGAAAGTAAAAAAGCTACAAAGCACAAAGTGTTACCGTGTTTAGATACATTTTTGATTATGGAAGAATTGATGTTGAACAAATTTTTGGTAAAAACAAGTGAAACACGTGTACTTATCATTCTTACAGATTAAAAAAAAAATTTATTTTTATCAACAAAAAAAAATAGTTTTTGATAATTTAAAGTTATTATTAGTGACAATTCAAACGAATAATTTTTTTTAAAATCATTAAAAAAGCTTCGAAATTCTTCTAAAATCACGAAAAAATATATCATAAGCTTCTTATTATTTTATGATTCAATCATTAATAAAAATTTAGAAATGAACAAGAATTAATTATTTATAAGGATCTTAGGTAATAGTAAGACTATATTAATTGTATGCACCCTGTTAATAGACAGGTTATATTTAAGAACTCAAACTGATTAAATTAGTTCTGACTTGCTTACAAAACTAATATTTAAATGATTATTCTTTTACCATTTAAAATTAGGTATAAAAAATCTTGTGAAACTTTAAATACAGTCATGAAAAAATAAAAAAAGTAAAAAAAAAAGTTTTCAATTAAAAAGCAGTTAATTATGAGGATCTTCAATTTTAATATTGACTAGATTAAGGTCAATAAATGGTCAGTCAATGATCAAATTATAATTAAATGACTGATAATCAAAGATCATTTTAATACATGTAAAAGTCATTTCTAAGAAATAATTCTTTAGCCTTTACTTTATTTTAATATTTTTTCCTATCTCTAATACTGGATCTACCACAGCTCAAATAGAGTTCGCAAGCATCATACAAAAAATAAAAAAATAAACTGTTCTCACCTCAGCACCGTTGATTCCATACATGAGCCAGTTGAGCGGATGGTGTCTTCCATAGCAGGTGACTATTCCAATTTTACCGAAGGTCGTGTCGAATACGGGATGCCCGAGGTTTCCCTCCATGTAGTAGGTGGACTCGTTGAAGCTGTCGTTCCTGGGGATGTGGTTTTTCCTCTGCTTGCCAAGGACCCGACCGTCCGAGTTTATAACTACGGTCGTGTTCCAGATGATGTCGTTGCCGATCGTCTCGCGCTCCAGGATCGACGAGACTATGACTATCCCGTGCTTCTGGGCCAGCTTGACCATCAGGTTGGTCGTGGGTCCGTTGATGGCGTCCTCGGCGAACTCGGTCCAGGGGTGCTTTTCCAGAGTGCAGAAAGCCATCGGCATTGCTGAAAATTCGAAATGAAATTGTGATTATTTTTATAAAAAGTTGGTTTATAGTTTGAAGAGGACTTTCAGCCAATTGATAAAAGAATTCTTTTAGAAAGGGCCTGAATCTGATACTCAAAAATTCGATTTTTCTGAAATTTAAATATATATTTTTTTGGGTAATTCAAAAAACAATGATTCCACTCTTTTCAATAGTAGCATTATAGTTTCATCCAAACCCTTTTTTTTAGACTATTTAAAATAAAAAATTTAATTAAAAATCCTACGAAGTATCTCACAAAGTCATCGTTTTTTAATGAAGGTTACCAAAAAACATATCAAAATTTTAGAGAAACTAGGAAACGTACATTCAGTTTCTATAAGTGTCGGATTTAATGAATTTGTAAGATTTAATTTCAAAATATGTTCAGGATAAAATATTAAAATGTATTTTCTGAGCATTTTAGAACTAAAATTTTGAAAAATTTATGTGAAAATTTGTAGAGAAATGTAAATAAATTTTGAAAAAATCAAATTTTACGCAGTTTTTAAGTAACGTGATTTTTATGAAAATCTGAATTTGAAAATTTTCGTTTTTAAATTCGTTAGTTTTTATTTGAAAGATTGAAAATTTGTATTCCTCGTCCAATCAAGACTAGAAATCTTTGGAAAAATTAGTTTAAAATAACGTGAAAAATTTGCAAGAAAAATTGATAGTACAAGTATTCAAAGCTTTGACAGTTTCAAGCTCAAAATAATTTTTCAATTTTGTTTGAGCATTATGTAACTATTGTAAGTTCATTTAAAAAAAAAGATGTATGTTTATTAAAAAACAAAAACAAAGTGCAATAATCAGTATTTCTCATTTTCCGAGTTCCATTATTTATAAAAATAATTGATCAAAAGATTTTTTTTGAAGCATCTGTATATTATCATAGAAATTTATGATCAGTTAAAAAAACGAATCAACGATTCAATTAAAACCAAGTTATTGGTTGTCACGTAAAATGGAAAATTCTAGTGTTTCCACGTGAGCGTCGCTTGAAAAATAATGCAACTCGTCAACCGGTAATCCTGATGTTTTATTCATTGTGAAGTTGCACAACAGGTGCGAACCTACTCAAATCAGTGAACCACTCCTAATTGTTGAAATTTATATATGTCAACAGGTCACACCACTTTGTCAAACCACGATTTGTTATAAATTTAAAAGAAAACGTGTAAGTGCATGTTCACTTTTACAGTAAGCTTCAAGACTTACAGATTTTTCAAAAAAATTTGAGAAATTTGAAGCTTGGGACTTAGCTTACAATATATGATCATACATGATGAAAATATTTCTATATAGTAAAGTTTTAAATAGTGTCGTTTTGAAACTATTTTTTATAGCTTCACGGATTTTTATTCGGACCGAAATTTATTAAAGCTTTCTTAAATAATTTTTAGAAACCATAAAAAAATTTAGTTTAAAAAAGATTATGAAGAATTGATCACTCAGAACTCAATACATTTTTTTATTAAATATATCAGCCTAATTAAGATGTCTGAAAATTCATTCAAAAAAAAAAAAAAATAAACCTTGTAAAAAAAGATGATGATTTTTAAATTGAAAGTTTTTTAATTTTGCACAAAAGCATCTTCAATTCCAGCTAATAATTTTATCCCCAGGCTGAAATTTTCCTCGAAACAAAACCGGTTCTTACTCCACAACTCCTGCATGCACACGATGTTGGCACCATTGGCGGCGGCGTGTTCGATGTAGCTAACAATTTTCTTGTGGATGGCGTCCCGCTGGACTCGGATGGGTTCGCTCGTGGGTACGACCAGGCCGTGCTGCATTATGGCCATCCGGACGATCCTGGGAGCCCTGAGGTCCTCGGACTTAGCCGCGGGGAACTTGTAACCCTTGACCTCGCATTTGTCCAAGGGCGACACATTTATAGCTCTGAAAATGTTTTACAAAACAAAGTTTTTTAATTAAGCTTGCATACTTTATTGTACCTGTACTATTATATAATTTAAAAAAAATGATTTTTTTAAAGAGGTTTTCGGTAATTTTGAAAACTAAATTTTACGAAAATCATTCATAAAAAGAAGAAAAACATATAAATATGCGCACGTTTATATTTATCAATGATAATTTTTTTGAATGAGCGACCATAGAATGAAATAAGTAATCATTAATTTACTCCATCACTTTTCTAGCAGAAAAATAGAGAAAGTAGGATATAAATACCGATGGTCCCAGCGAAGAAAAACCTTACTGCCACGAATTCATGGTTTCAATTTTTTTTTAAATTGGAAGAAAATCAACTTTGCTATCAATCCGTTAATATACTATGAAAAAAAAAAAATTTTCTCCACACCAGCAACGAATAAAATGACCCTTTCAATTTTTATAAGCTGAAAACTCAGTCATTTTATTCGCGGCTGGTGTGGAGAAGAAACTTGAGTAGATTAGAAGAAAATGAGCTTTGCTATCAGTCCGTTGATACTTGGGGGCGAAAAAGTTAAAATCATCAATAAAATGGTTTAGAGACATTTTAGTCATCGTAAGTCGCCTCATTGTAACTTTATTCGTGGCAGATTTTGGGCAAAGGTTTTTCTTTGCTGGGACCATAGATACAATGAAATTTTACGACAGACAGTTGTAGATAATAAATGCTGAGTAGGGTCAGACGTTAAATTAACCATACATTAAAAATTATTTTTATCGTAAATGATTGAGAGTTCATTGGCAGCAAGTATCATCCCCTAATCATAAAATTATAATTTTTTCAAAATTTCAAGAGTTCATTGACTGGGATTATCTATTACCTAATCGCTACGTGATAAAATTTTAAAAATATTTACAAAATAGTTTATTTTGGATCAAAAGTTCAAGCATTGATTCAATTTTTACTAAAAAAAACTTTATTTAAAGAAAATACTAGTGTTGATGATTTATCTAAGTTTTAATTGAAGCTTTACGATATCTACAAAAAATACAATAATTATGTTACTTCTTAAATTAAAATTTTTTTATTTTTTCCGGTTTGAATGCTCATAAATTGTTAATACTCATGTCTTTAGGTACAATTATTCATCATTTTAATTGTCGTGTAGAAAATTTAGTTTTAATTCCAACTGATCCAAGTTTTATTAAATTTTGTGTTTATGATGAGTAAAAATAAACTAATTCTACAAAACTAATAGCACTTATTTTGATAAATTAATTTTACCATTATTTTAATTTCTCCAAGAATAAAAATTTATAACTTAGGTAACTCAAATACGATGGGCTATACAGTTTAAGATCTTTTTTTTTCGTAATTTTTTTTTTTTAGACATTATGAGCTGCATAAACCTCAAAAATAAATCTAGATCAAAAGTTTTTGTTAAGCATGTGCTTTGCATTGTTTTTAAACCCTTAAAAATGTGTCATGTCATTACTTCTTCGATCAAAAACTAAAAAAAAAAAAAAAAAAAACTCACTCGAGGTCCTTCCCGTAAAGCACGCGTTTGACAAACTTGAGGTGTTGCTCGGGTACATTGTCGTCCAAAATTTGCTCGACGGTAAGCGAGTCCATGGTCACGGTGTTGAGTATGCAGAGATGAAAACAGCCGAAGCTCGATCGCTCACGGGTTTTATACTTCGCGGGGATCCAGCCCCACTCCGACTATATTAAACGAGATCGGGAAATTATTGCGAAAACACCCGCCTTCGTGTTTATTTTTGGGATGACGGTAGATTGTGATTATCATTACGTGCTAGTTTTGTGATGATAAACACGAAAATAGAAGATTCTGGAACTGAACCTTTGTGCGGAAAAAATTAGTGTGTTGGGATTTTTTTTGTTAAGCTTTAAGCTTGATAAATTCTCTGAGATAACTTTATTGAAAGACGAAAGTTATTTAAATATAATCAGTATGAAAGTATATTTTACATTTTTAAAGAAATTCAAAAATGCACTTATAAAAAATTATAAAAAAATTCAATTTATACGTAAAAAGCAATTAAAAAGAGACCTATAATAATAAATAAATACTTTGAATTAAAAATGTGAGAATTATTTTAATTTATTATTTTTTAAATATATTTATAATATTAGAGATAGCGGATTATAAAAATTAATAAAATATAACTGAGTCCAAGTCTTAGAACTCTAAAGTTTGTGCTCCCAGCACTCATTGCATCATTCCCAGCACTGAAATGTTCCTAAAAAATTAAAAAACTAAAAAATTTCTGAAAACGAGTCAGACTTAAAAGATTTTAGCAAAAATTTGTTACTCAAGTACAATTACTCAATTTAGCATTAATAAAAAAGTGGTTATAGAAGGAAAAACTGACTGATATTTTAATATATTTTTTTTAATTTTTCGAGAAAATCATTTTTTTTCTCACATGAATATAAATAAAGGGACTGATGAAATTAAAAATTAGAACGTGTGACGATGAAAAAAAATTTCTTTTATTTTGAGTGAAAAAAAAATATATTCACAAGGCAATTCGTAAGCAATCGGCTCTCGTAAAAATCAACAAGATCAACAACTACACATGGAACAGACTGATCGATCGGAAATATCGAATCGGGCATTTAAACCTGAATGCTGTTGCAACTTCGATACGAGGCAATTATGTAGTTGATTAACGAGTTTTGTGTTCAAACAATGTCATTTCCTCCCACTGATAAACTCAGCGAGATGAATTTATAGCCTGATTATTTGCTGCTGGTGTAAGCTGGGCTAACTGCTTCGGTGAGTTTCTGGGCGTGCATGTCGACTCTGGAGGTCATGTGCAAGCACAAGACAAATAAAAAAAAATTTTAAATATGCTATCACATTCTTATGCAAAATTACGTTTTGCAAATAAAACCTGGTCTCAGATTCTTATTTGGTTATGTTTGCTTATTCAATAGAGCCGGGGAGCGCAGCGAAAACGATGGCAAAGAGAAGAGAGAGAAAACCGTCCCCGCGAGGACTATTGTCCTTGTCTAACTCGGAGGAGGCTGGGAGGGAGAAACGACGGTGGCCAGCTCGTCGGTCTGTCGTATAAAGAATAGTCTTCATAGTCTGTCGGTTGTCACTCGTTCCTGCAATTTTACCGGTAAAGAAGGCAGCCGAGCATTTAATTTTTCTTCTTTTTTCTTTTTTTCTTTTTTATTCTATATTTATAATTTTTTATTACCGTGTTTTACCGAAAATAAGACGCGGCTTATATTCTTTTTTTGTTTGAAAAACGCTCTGCGGCTTATTATCGGCGCTGTGTCTTATATTTTTTCATGTTGAAGGCATGAAGCAGGTAAAAATAAAATAACACAGTCATCTTTCGAGTCAATTTATACTTTATGTGCTAATTAAAATGTTTACAAACAGTAGGTAGAAACGAAAATTTATCACACTAATCATTATTTACAAACAGTAGAGACTAAAATTATACCACACCAGTCATTATTTACAAAATTTAGAAACAAAAATTGATACAAAAGAATAGGTTTACTCATTTATAATATGAACATCATCTTGCTCTGGTACATCTTCTTGAGAATCTGAATAATCCTAATTTAAATTAAGAGGCAGCTCTCTTGATAGCAGTTCGTTCATTACTAGCGGACCTAATCTTTCATGTTTGGCTATCGCAGTGTCTTTAAAAGAGAAACTTTTGTCTAAGTAACCTGCACGAAGTGCATTTGTGACCATGGCTGGAGATATTTTATCCCAGGCTCTCTTTACCCACAATACAACTTCTCTTAAAGATGGTTTAATGAAATTTCCCCGCGCGTTTCTTTCCATCCGGTGTTCAATATAATCATTGACTTCTGAACGCAAATAATCTTTAAACGGCTTATTAATAACAATATCCAATGTCTGGAGATAGCCAGTTGTACCTGCGGGTATCATTGCTTGATCGATTCTATGACGGGCAAGGAAGGTTTTCATGTCCTTTGCTCTATGCGTGCTAGCTGAATCCCAAACAATTAGACCTCTTTCCTTCCCTCTTGAAATAAGTGGCAACGTCTTATTAATCCATTTTCTAATGACACTTTGAGTGGCCCATGCTTTAGAGGTTTCAATGACATAAATACCCTCGATAATTTCAATTTTTTCTTTTTTACCTTTACTGATAAGCAATGGTACAACTTTTGTTCCATTCAAACGGATTGCTAAGATGCATGTAACACGCGCACTCTCGTATCCCGTAGAAGGAACATAGATCGATGAAGCTCCAACATGGTCAATTGTTGTTTGTGAACTTTCGCCCAAAAATACAGCAGTCTCGTCCATCGCTACCATATTAGACAGTATATACTTCGAAAAATCAATGCTGTCAACAAAAGATTTGAATACCAATGCTCGCTTAATAACTTCTGAATCTTCAAGTTTAAACAATGTCGTTGATTTACGTAGGGACAAATGATGACGAGAAAGAAAGTTATGAAGCCATTTTACAGATGCCTTAAAACTGTCTAGAGAAATTTCAAACTCTGGAGCTGCTTGCAATGCAAATTTTTGAATGTTTGCCCTTCGCACTACTTTTTTTTCCAATCCTCGATTGACAACCCATTCAAAGACACAGTCTTCTAACTCGGAATAAAGTGGCTGCCGGCCTGAGCCCAACTTCTATTTTGCACCATGTCCATATTGTACCCGTATAGCAAGACTTTCATACTGGGTGCGCCATTTTTGCACCATCCGACGGTCTAGTTGTTTTTCTCTGCAAAAAGCGATCAAATTCTTACCACGAGACTCCTCCACTATTTTCTTTTTGTACTCTTGAGTGTAAGATTTTCTTGGTGTTACCATCTTGAAAAATAAGCACCAAACAACACAAGCTACTAATGTTTTCGTTTCGAAATTCAAACTTATACTAATTCATTAAAGCGTCATAACAGACTATTTATATTTGATACTTCCTTACTGAGAGGCGTTACACACAGCAAACTAAGTGCGGCTTATTTTCAGTACTCAGCGGCTTATTTTCGGTATGTGGCCTATATTCTGAGGATGTTCAAAAATTGTGCTGCGTCTTATTTTCGGTAAAACACGGTAGTACTCTCATAAATTAATGTAAATATTATTATTTTTTTTTTTCGTCATTACTTATTAAAATTTTTAATAAAACTTCAGTAATTAAAAAGTAATTTTTAATAGTATGTACATATTAACTATCATAAAATAAAAAATAAAGACGTGGTCAAAGTGTAGTTGGAGCAATTGATAAAAATATAATTTCAGAACTTATGATAATACTAATTATTCTTTATTTGAAAAACGAATTGACTACAAATTATAACTTACTTATATATCTGTAGAAAAAACTTTTATTAATTTCACACTTTGTATGATGTTATTCATATATATTTGGAATGATTATCAAA